>CM060609.1:23235295-24510295 GCA_030578255.1 Tiaroga cobitis
CATCAGACATTGTGCAGATGCAACACGATGACCTCAGCCTAGTGACTTTATTGTGCAGCGCTAGAGAGTGAGAGGTGGGGAATGAGTTTGAGTACAGTTCCGGGGAGGAGTATTTCCTGCAAAATGGTATTCTTTATCATCAACATGGACCAACTAAGCAGCTAGTGGTACCCAAGGTGGCCCGAGACACCGTACTTCTCTTGGGTCACTCTGTTCCCTGGGCTGGCCACCTAGGGAAGCACAAAACCCTGCCTCGCGTTAAACGGTACTTTCATTGGCCTGGTTTGCGGGCAGATGTTGCCCAGTTTTGTAGGACTTGCCCTCAGTGCCAGAAGACTTCAGGTAAAGGACCGTGTAGAGCTCCACTCCAACCCCTCCCCATTGTTAGTACTCCCTTTGAGCATCTTGGTATGGATATTGTTGGTCCAGTTGAAAAAACAAAACTGGAAACCGCTACATGTTGGTGGTCACCGATTACTCTACTAGATACCCAGAAGTGTTTCCATTAAAATCTGTCAAAGCAAAGATGGTGGCATTCTCCTTGGTACAGTTTTTCTCTAGAGTTGGTTTCCCTCGTGAGATTTTAACCCTCTGAGGTCTAAGGATTTTTGGGGTCCTTGAGGTGTTCTGACATGCTCTGACATTTGTGCTTTTTTCAGTTATTTATAAACATGTTAATGGCAAAGGTGTAAATTCACTCAATAAAGCACAAACTGGACTATCGTAATTTCTCAGCAACAATTATGAAACATGTTTGTATTTTTGAGAGAATATTGCTTATGCATGGTTATTGAAAAAACTAAAACTTAAAGTGTCTGAAATAAGGCCACAAAACACATACTAAATATGTGTCCACAAGACTTGTGACTAATCAGTGTTGTTGCCTAGAATTTTTGCTTCAAAATGATCTGAAAATCATCCTGCCTAATCATTTACACAAACACATACACTGATTTAAATTTTATTAGAGACCTTTGGTTTGGAAAGGCAATATGCGTGGAGGCGTGTTCACACCTGAGAAGACAAAGGCCGGATAATGTGCCGCATAATGAGCTGCATATTAATTAGCCCTTTCACACAGGTGTGTCACAGGATCCCAAAGAATGCAAGGACAAAAGAAATTATCTATATAGCCTATACATATTTTACAATTAGAAATTGTAACCAATTACAAATAGGTTACAATTACAACAACAATTACAATTTTAACAATATTTCAAGTGTATTTCTTTGTAAAAACTATACATTTTATCATACGTATTAAAAAAAGGTAAGGATTCATTAGTTTGAATATTGGAACAAACACTATAATAACATCTTAGTTGATAATTCAATATACCTACTTTATTTTTGACAAAACATCATACTATAGTATATTTAACTATGAGCAGAAATTGGTGAACAAAAGCGTACCTATTTAATGTGACAGTAGTCTTTTTTTACAGTCAAAACTTTATAAGCTATCCAAAACTAATCACAAAATCGTGTCTAAACATTCATATTTAGTCTGTAATATATTGTGTATGATATATTAGTATATACATGTGAATTTGCAGCTTGTTGCTTATACAGACATTTTATTTCAACATATTTCAGTCTATTTTTACTTATACAAACTATATTGCAATAGCCTACTAAGATGTGTTTATGTAAACATAACGTTTACTGATGTAGGTGCGAGAGTGAATGAACAAGGCACACGCGCTGTATAACTGTAAACAAAGCGCGCGCGCCTTTGCCGTTCACTCATCATTTAGCCTACACACATACACGCAATTCATATTTAAACAGTCTTTTTGCGGTTTACAGTCCGACACTTCAATATCACGATTAGAACAAAGCACTAGAATAAATGACTTACTACATCAGCTGGATCCGTTGCTCCTCGAAATGAAACTACCAGCACTTCTGGTACATTTTCCAGGATTAGATATTCCTCACAGTGAAAGGATACGCTGTGTACACAGCTGTACAAGATACTTACTGTGTTTTATAATCCAGCTGGTGGGCGTTGGCATGTTTGAACGGCTTGTCTAAAATCATTTGCGTTTGAATAGCGCGCGCTCTCCGTGGGCGTGGCACATTAACGCGTAATTAGGTATAATGAGCTGGAAAGAAAAATACTGACATCTCTCTCTTTTCATACAGATTACATAAGCTAAGAATATTTGTTTTTTTATATAAATTAACTCATTTAAAAGAAGAGAGTTCAAGCTTCATTATGGAAAAACACTCGTGCCTGTATGACAAGTATTCGCGGAATTAAAAATAATCTTAGGACGCGTTTCAGAATGGACTTCACTGACAGAGAGAAGGCAGAACGCGCATCATGATTGTTTTTCTTTATTTGTCGAAAAGCACAACACTTTGTTTTTATTGTGAGTATCCACAAAAAAAATAGACACTTATCAGGATCTAATGATGTACAACACTTAATATGTAAGATCAAAATCAACAGAGTATTTTGAGTTTCTTTTGCACTGATAAGAAAAAAGCGAGACTATCGCGCCGACCTCAGAGGGTTAACTGACCAAGGCACTAACTTTATGTCCACGCTTCTGAAACAGGCTTACCAACTGCTTGGCATCAAGAGAGTGCGAACAACCCCCTACCACCCGCAGACAGATGGGCTGACAGAGCGGTTCAATCAGACCCTCAAGCAAATGCTCCGTAAGTTCGTCAATGACACTGGTTCTGATTGGGATCAATGGCTACCCTACCTCCTTTTTGCATACCGGGAAGTACCCCAGGCCTCTACTGGGTTTCCCCATTTGAACTGTTGTATGGTCATGAGGTGAGGGGACCACTGACCTTGCTTAGGGAGACCTGGGAAGGGGACCAGCAGAGGGAGGGGGGTGTAAACATCATCTCCTATGTTGTTCAGATGAGAGACAGGCTACAAAAGATGGCAGAACTTGCCAAGCAGCACGTGGCCGAGGCCCAGCGGTACCAGAAAGTTTGGTATGATAAGTCGGCACGGCAGAGGACCTTTGTTCCAGGTCAGAAGGTCCTAGTCATGCTGCCTACCAATGACAGCAAACTGCTGGCAAAATGGTAAGGACCATTTGAGGTGGAGAAACAACTGGGACCCACCACTTACCGAGTTGCCACTGCGGGCCGACCACGTTCCAGCAGGGTGCTCCATGTGAACCTCTTAAAGGAGTGGGCTGAGAGACCTGAGAGGAAGGCAGAGGTATTGCTGATCAGAGCTGTAGAGGAGGAAGAGGTTGTAGATGACCAATATTTGCCCTCACCAGCCCCCACGGAACCTGACTTGGGCCATCTGGCGGCTGATCAACAAAATCAGTTGAAAGCTTTATGTAATCCTCAAATATTTCAAGAGTACCCGGGTTGCACAAATATGGTGGAGCACGATATTGTGTTAAAAGAGGAGGCCCCAGTTAAACGAATGAGTTACAGGATCCCAGAGCGCCTCCTGGTGTCCCTGAAAAAAGAAGTGGACCTAATGCTGTCTCTGGGGATCGAGCGCTCAGAAAGTGAGTGGTGTAATCCAGTGGTGTTGGTTCCCAAAAAGGATGCTTCAATACGATTTTTGTATTGATTTCCGATACCTGAACTCTGTGTCAAAGTTTGATTGTTATCCAACGCCACGTATTGATGACATGATTGAGCGCCTGGGGAAAGCAAGATACCTGACCACCATCGACCTGTGCAAGGGGTACTGGCAAGTGCCTCTGACTGAGAAATCCAGGGAGTTGACTGCTTTTCGGACTCCGTGGGGACTTTATCAGTTTACAGTATTGCCATTTGGATTGCATGGTGCCCCTGCAACCTTTCATAGGCTCATGGATCAGGTATTGTTTGGATGTGATGAGTATGCCTGTGCATACCTTGATAACATTGTGATTTACAGTGCTACTTGGGAGGACCATCTCAAGCACCTGAGGGAAGTGCTGGAGCGCCTCCAATCAGCAGGCCTGACTATTAACCCTGCAAAGTGTGTCTTCGCCAAGACTGAGTATCTGGGTTTCATTATTGGAAATGGAGTGATTAAACCACAAGTTCACAAGGTACATGCACTGGAGTCCTGCCCCCTGCCTCAAAACAGGAAGAAGCTGAGGTCCTTCCTGGGGATGGCAGGTTTTTATCACCGATTCATCCCCAACTTTTCAGCCAGAGCTTCCCCACTCACAGATCGGACCGGATCAAGGTGTTCCAACCAAGTCCAGTGGACAGAGGAGGCCGTGGCTGCATTCCGGGACATCCAGCAGTCTCTGGGTAAGAACCCAGTCCTCTATAGTCTTTGACTTTGAAAAATCTTTCATTCTGCAAACAGATGCCTCTGAGAGGGGTATTGGAGCTGTCCTTCTGCAGGGACCACAAGGTGACCAGCATCCAGTGGCTTTCATCAGCCGCAAGCTATTACCTAGGGAGAGGCGATACTCTACAGTGGAGAAAGAAGCCCTGGCAATCAAGTGGGCCCTCGACTCACTTAAATACTACCTGTTGGGTAGGGAGTTCACATTACAGACTGATCACAAGGCCCTCCAGTGGTTGCAGCGAATGAGGGACACTAATGGTCGTGTCACTAGATGGTATCTGGCTATGCAACCCTTCCGCTTTACGGTAGAGCTTTACGGGGGGGGGGGGGGGGGGGGGGGGGGGGGGGGGGGGGGGGGGGGGGGGGGGGGGGGGGGGGGGAGTATGTGATGGTCGCACTAGCAGCCACACATGGAAACTACAACTCACGATGGTAACTCTTTCATTTGTTTGAGCACATTACATATTATACAAAATAAAATAACTGGACACACACACACTTTAGTTTTAAAAAACCGTTTTATTAGTTATTTGACTTGGTTTTCTATCTGGGTGCACACATGTAGTTAACTTTGTCAATTTAGCTAATTTCAGGTTCATTATCTTTAAGTTACGTTCTGTGAAATTAATTCCTTTCTTTTTGAGTTACCAGTTCCTGGGGAGTTGCTGCTGGTGGTCTCTGGCTGGCTGACAGGCAAAAGGACTTTCAACTGACTCTAAGCTGTTTAAGTAGGGGAATGGCTAATTGGACTGCGCCATGTATTCCCATATCATGGGGATGGCAGAGTATTCAATTTTTGAGTTGTGTTCTTTTTCTTTGCTATTTATTCTTTGTTATGATTATTTGATTGTTTTACCCTTAGTTCATATTAGGTAGCGTTGGTTTAACATGTGTTGTAATTATTGTGGTTTTTGTTTATATATTATGTGTTTGTCTACCCCCTTTTGTGTCAGAATGGCCTGATCAGCCACTATATAAGTTTCCCCATGTCTCAGTTTAGGGAGGTCTGTTTTTGTTCTGTTCAACCTGTGTTAAGGTTATGCTACCTGAGCTAAGTTCTGTTGAGTTGACCTCTTTTATGGGCCCAGACTTTTTTTTTTTTCTGTGAATTAGTTTTTTTTTTTTTTTTTTAGTAAATAAAAAAATATATATTTTTGAAAACATATTTTCTGACTCCTCATGCCTGCCAGCTTGGTCCCTCACAGGGTCCAACGGGTTAAGATCCAAATGTCAGTTTCAGTATTCTAAAAAAAAAAAAATTATATACTTTTTAACCACAAATGCTGGTCTTGCACTAGCTGTGATGATCCAAACATTACGTAATCAGGTTGAAAGGTCACGCGTGTTCCGTTTCAGAAATGTAGGGAGAAAAACTCATTTACTGCTCCAACTTCAAAATCGTCCGATATCGTTGTTTTACCTTTTATTTACGTTGTCCTTGCACGTTCAACTTGTAAACTGGTTTTAATTCTGAAGTGAACTGATCCTTTAACTAGTTATAGTTTATACAAGTTTTAATGTCTGAACCAATGTAACTATTATTGTGACTATTGGCACAATTTGTATGTAAAGTTTGTATAAATGTTTGGATAGGGTGTCAAATGTTGATATAAAATAATTTTTATTAATGATCTTTACTTTGAAATGTGCAAAACATGTTTGTTTATTTTTTGTTCATCCCTAGAGTGTGTTTGTGTTTGTTCTTGTCTTATTTTCTTTGGGTGCCACAGTTTTCAATATTGTCAAAGAACATTTTATTCTTGTTTAAGCTCAATACCTCTTTATATATCTGCAGAAGCGGTTTCAATCAAGATTGGCAAAATTAAGACAACATCATGAAGATTGCTATGAACGTTTTAACAGAGCAGAAATTGAAAAGGAACACATGATTGCCAAACAGCAATCACAAAGAGTTTGGTGAGTAATATGTGAACATCATCACACTATTCTGTGATCAACGCCCATTAACAGTTAATTATTTTATTATTAATTGATTTGATCAATTAACAGTTTGCTTGGTCCTTTTGCTTTTAATTTAGACCTAATATTTTTATTCAAATTATATTTCAAGCTGTCACAATCATCCTCAGTCGCATCCACATCTGATGCACCCTCTTCATCGGCACCCTGTGCTGTGTCCACCTGTATAATGGCTTCATCATCCTCATGCCCTCCTGCCCTGTCCTCATCACCGTCATCCTTGCCTGCGCAGCCTTCATCATCCTCATCCTCGCCTGTGCAGCCTTCATCATCCTCATCCTCGCCTGCGCAGCCTTCATCATCCTCATCCTCGCCTGTGCAGCCTTCATCATCCTCGCCTGTGCAACCTTCATCATCCTCATCCTCGCCTTCATCACCTTCACCTTCTCCTGCTCCACCCTTATCTTCGCCCTGTGCTGCATCCACACCTGTGGTTCACTCATCACAGGTGTCTGAGTAACACTCATTAAGGGAGGTGGGTAGAATCATTGGCTGAATTATTGGGATGGTCGGAGTGTATTGCACTGGTAGAACTAGCAATAGATTTAATGAAATTATATATTATTAATATTTGTTTGTATTTTTTCTCTTCCAGATACCCTCTTTAAGGCCATCAAGAAAAAGACAGGTATGTGACTTGCCATGTAATACTTTATATGCACATTTTTTTGTTGTTGCATAATTAGGACTTTGCTTGCCAGTATCCACAATACAATGAAATTTAATGTTACATGAACCACTGCCATGTACACTATGCCCATATACTACCTGTTTTGTTAGATTCTGACAGTGGTGTACTCGTGTGATCACTAAAAAATATAATAGAACAAATATTTTGTACTATTTGAGTAAGTGTTAAATTCTCTCATTCAATATTCAGGAAGTGCTGTATGTGACACAGACTACAGCGATGTTGACTACATACCAAAAATCAGGTCAGAGGAATCTGATACATCCAACATCTCCCAAAGAGGCAGGTGATTCATCGGATCAATATATAACATCACCAAAAAAGATTAAATCCCAAACTAAAGAGACAAGCACCTTGTCTGGTGACAAGACTTTTATTCAGTCAATGCCATCACCAAAGCAGGAAAGCAAGGCGTACAACAAGAAGCGGTATTGCCTTTATTGCTGTAAGCCATATTCAAAAATGGCAAGACACCTTGAATTTGTCCATCGCAACGAAGTGGGGGTTATAAAGGAAGTAGCATTTCCAAAACATTTCAGTTAAACCTCATTAGAAAAAGGGGCAACTTTGCCCACAACACAGATGTGGTGAGACAAGGACATGAGGAGATGATTGCCTGCTACCGTCCAAAAAATAGACAAAGAGCCAAAGAATTTATTCACTGCATTTACTGCCAAGGGCTTTATAACAAGCGTAGCCTTTGGGAACATATAAAAAACTGTCCCCTGAAACCTAAAGAGGATGATGCCCAGGGCCGGAAAAGAGTTCGATCTCTGTGTGCTTTAAACACACCAGTGGGCTTAGAAGTGAGCAAATGTTTTAAGAAAATACTGTCCTTTATGAACTATGAAGTTTCACGTGTAGTTCATTCTGACAGATGCATCATGCAGCTGGGAGAGCACATGTTCAACAGGATGGGGTCTGATGTGACCAAACAGAGTTATTTGGCTACGATGAAGAGAAAAACTCCTACTGCATTCCTTCTTTAGCTCTCAAACTTGGGTATTCTTTAATCAAGATCTGTAGCATTGTTGAGAGCAATTGTAACACCTGCTGTACCAGATTGGTATAATTACCTTTACAGTCAGGGGTTTCTCAAAGATGTTGATTCACTATCACTAGAACGTGTGATCAACAAGTTCAATGGACCAATCAGAAGACACAAGGATCGAAGGAGACAAAGGTGCACACACATAAACTTTCCCAACCACACTTTTATGTATTTAAGAGAAGTAAATGATAATTAGAATTTAGTAAATAACAATAAAACAACCAAATAAAGTTTTGACAAAAACCAGTATTCCTTAAAGAAAGAAATTACACACAATTCAATGGCGTATTAAATTCATTTACCAAATAAAACAATTTCCCAAAATAAATATAATTGTATCAGCAAAGGATAAGTATCAAAAATGTAACCCTTCAATTCCCCTCTCTTTTAGCTAATTTGTGTTTAGTTCTGAGTTGGCTTATTATTTAGAATCTTCCTCACTGACTTTGACTCAATTTAGTTCACTTAATTGACTGGTATCATTTGTTATATTCTTAGGGTTTGAATATACACCTTTAGTTTTGTTAGAAATTGTCCTTTCTTCAACCAAAATATCAATTACAGTTCCCAAATGAAGTGTAAATTAACTCAATGAATGTACAAAACCTTTCATCACCACAATAATAATGAAAGGAAAAAAAAGAAAAGAAAATATTCAGAAAGGTGAATATCTTATCAGATCAAATAATTGCTTTCAGTTCACAGATTTAGTTCAAACAATAACAAAATGTAACTTCTCTCTTTCCTTCTTGCCCTTGGAACTGTCCAGTCCAAAGAGAACCAAATACCTCAATCCTTAAGTCAACAGAGAACAAAATCCTCCAGATGAATGAACTGTTGATACGATGCAAATCCAAAGGAAAGTGAGAAACAGATCCAGGTTCGGTTTGTTTACGGGTGGCTCGCCATCTTCTTCCTTAACTCGTCACGCGACTCGATGCATCCGCACCAAAAACGAAGTCCACATTATAGAACAAATACATGCAAAAACTGGCCTGCACACAACAGGGCAATATCCTTAGTGATTTCTCTTTACAATTCGCATCAATCAGCAAACTTTAAACAACAATTTACATTGTAATCACACTCCACGCATAGTGAAAATTATAGTTTCTTTTCTGCTTAGTCTCACATTAGTATTGTACATAAACAGTTAACCACACTAATCTGAATAAACATTTAACTCACCGATTCCTCTGTTAATTAACTGTTCTTGTTCTTGTGTTTATCTTTCCAGGTTTCACCTAATAAACCACGATGAGCTGCTTCGTTAGCGTTAGCTTAATCTCCAGCATCTACAGATTCAACCGGACTTCACGCACGGTAAGTATCCAAACAAAGTTTCTCAATCGATGTAATTATAACATAAACTTATTTTCAAAAGAAAACTCTAAGACTTCTTGTAAATATTTCACAATTAATCTTCTAAAACACTTTCTCCTCTCTGTGTTTTATTTCCGTCTTTTTCTCTTGATCTGCGTCTCTCTGTATTTATTTTTCAATCTGCGTTGCTCACAGGGGCGGAGTTAATGCTGCGGCCTGTTTCCCTGATTGGAGGCCTAACATCTGCAGTGCTATTCCCAATTCTCATTAGCTGAAATCTGCTGCAATAATTTACATATCACTATATGAATAATACAATATATGATTTACATACTAAAATAAACTTGTACATTATCACAAGATTTCGTTTTATTTGCTGTCCACTCACATACATATTTAATTAAATATGTAATTAAATAGATTTATATTTTGAGTTCCCTTTCAAGGGAACTTCGAGCTGCGTTTGAGACGCGGTGGGAACGCTCTGTGTGATTGCGTCATGAAGCACGTGTAAAATCAGTCCAATGGAAGCCCGATACGTCATGGGTGACGTCATAGACCAGGAAACTATAAAGCACCCTTGAAAACAGACCGCGACAGCTTCTGTAGTCTTCAGCAAGCGCTCTCTGTGATTCTGTCCTTGTCTATTTATTGTTGTTTGTCAAGCCCAATATATATATCACTATCTATCATTATGGCGAGCAAAGCAATATTATAGACGTTGTGTTGTTCCCTGCCCTCGTTACATCACGGGTGGGGACACACATCAGCTTTTTGTTGCTGTTTGGGAGTGGAGCATGCAACAGCCATTTCTCGAGGGATCTGACTGTGCATTGCGAGAAGCTGTCCGTGAGGACGCTCCGCTCCCGCCGGGCGTTCTTCGAGGAGGACGGTTCGGTTCGCGTTCCCCGAGCGGGTCTCTCTGTTGCCGAGGCTCGGAGACGGCTCGTATTTCGGGGTTCGAAAACGGATCTGACAGCGGGGGTTGGGACGGGCTCCGCCCTTTCTCAGCTTTCACATGCCAGATCTAGTGTGCTGCGATTTCCAGTTCCGAGGAATTGGTATCGTTAGTGTTTTGTTTTAAAAGAAGGAACAAAACAAATACAATCTTTATAAAAAGGCAGATGTTTGAGTTTTCAATGAATACATTTTCCAGCTCATAACTCTGTTGAATAAAGAGGAGCTTTTTTAAAGAAAAAAGGAGGTTCTATCTAGTGCTGTTGCCAGTTAAATATTTACTGGCCAGCTGAACATTATGAGATTGAAAATAAAGAAGAGTTTGTTAAAGATGAACTGTATCTTAAACAGGGAAAACTCTGTATCTCAGCCTCCTCGTCGGGGACTGCGGTTTTTTCCCTATCTCCACACTGAGGTGTCGAGATCGTGGAATAAACCGGTTTGTATTTTATGTGTTTAATCCCCAGATGTCCGACTATAGTAATGTTTGGGTATTAAGTATCATAGTATGACATAGATAGCCTCAGGTTAAAGAGACGCTTGCGAGCTTTCTCTCTCCCGAGTCGGCGTCATCGTTATTAACCCCGACGTTACCCACCAGCCATCTTAAATAATGAATACATTTTTTATTAGGCAGCGCTGGTGGGTAAAGTATGTAAGGACATGGATGAATGTGAGGGGCGACTCTCTGAGGAGGGTCGCAGCGCTGCCAGTTCGGTTGTTTCCTGCTGGTGGCCACAGAGTGATATATGTATGTATGTATATATATATATATATATATATATATATATAAGTTTTTCTGATATAAAGATAAAGGAAAATAAAGATATAATTATGTCTGTTCTTTTGGACGCTCCGGCGGTCGCAGTCTAGCCAGTTAGAGACATGCAAGATCTGAGGACTGTTTTATCTCTAAAATAGCTTTGACAAAGAAGAAGCCCTGACGCCGAGGCGATCAGGCTTCTAAGGGTGGTCCCCTCTGGGGTAGGGACGGTTTTGAGAAATCGTTTCTCCTCAGCGCCCTTTGGGGTGCGACTCTCTGAGGAGGGTCGCAGTACTGCCAGTTCGGTTTCCCTGCCGGTTCGCCGTTTCAGGGCACCAAGGTGTCAGTGTCTCCAAACGAGCCTTCAGATAAGAAAAAAGAAGAGCAGTCAGTTCGGTTTCCCTGCCGGTTCGCCGTTTCAGGGCGCCGAAGTGCCTGCTTTTTTCAACGATCCTCCGAGGAGGGTCGTAGGAACTAAGCTAGTTAGAGGTAGGCAAGATCTGAGGACTGTCATCATCTCTAATAAAGCTTAGACAAGAAGTCCTGTCGCAAGAAAACGAGGCTATCAGGCTTCTGAGGGCTCCTCCGGGGCAGGGACGGTTTTGAGAAATCGTTTCTCCTCGGCGACCTCTGGGGTGCGACTCTCTGAGGAGGGTCGCAGCGCTGCCAGTTCGGTTGTTCCCTGCCGGTTCGCCGTTCAGGGCACCGAGGTGTCAGCGTCCACATACGATCCTCCGAGGAGGATCGTAGAGCGGTCAGTTCGGTTGTTCCCTGCCGCTTCAGGGCACCGTAGTGACTGTTCAACCAAGGGACGGTTTTGAGAAATCGTTTTTCCTCTGGGGTGCAACTCTCTGAGGAGGGTTGCAGCGCTGCCAGTTCGGTTGTTCCCTGCCGGTTCGCCGTTCAGGGCACCGAGGTGTCAGCATCCCCATACGATCCTCCGAGGAGGGTCGTAGAATGGTCAGTTCGGTTGTTCCCTGCCGGTTCGCCGCTTCAGGGCGCCGTAGTGACTGTTCAAACAAATCCAGAGGCCAGTCTTGAGAGACTGGTTCCCCTAGTAAATTTCTGGCAGCGTGGAAACTACTGCCACATATTTCTCAGTGGGTCCTGCACACTATAGAAAAGGGTTTCAGAATTCAGTTCGGTTCTCGTTCGCCCAGATTTCTAGGGGTCCTCCTTTCATTGGTGGACCCCGAGCAGGCTTTGGTTATGGAGCAGGAAGTACTGTCACTTCTGCAAAAGGAGCTGTAGAAGGGGTTCCTCCTCCCAGCTGACAGCCATTACTTCATTGTTTCCGAAAGAGGATGAGGGTTTCCCGAGGTTTGCTTTCGGGGGCGAAGCATACCATTATTGGGTTCTTCCATTCGGCCTAGGTTTATTACCCCACACCTTTACAGTATGCGTGGATGCAGCTCTGGCTCTTCTGAGACTCCAGGGCATTCGCGTATTATACTACATCAATGATTGGTTGTTCCTAGCTCAATCTGAGTTTATGGCAGTTCAGCATCGAGATGTCGTTCTGTCTCATTAAGGATGTTGGGGTTGCCTCTAAACGCCAAGTAGAGTGTGCTCTGAGGACCACTTTTCTAGGTGTAGCAATTCTACAGCCGTAATGGGGTATATCTAGGCCAGTCACTCACTGTGAAACAGTTTCAGGCGGGTGGGTCTCATGGCAGTTGCGTCCAACGTTTTACTTTTGGCCTTCTGTTCATGAGACCCCTGCAGTGGTGGCTCAGGACCAAGGGGTTTTCTCCGAGGGGAAATACGTTTTCGCATGATCAAGGTCACGCGGCTATGCCTTCGTGCTTCGGTCATGTGGAAGAACCTTGGTTCCTCGCCCAGGCCAAGTGTTGGGGGCTTCTTGTCGACGCATATTGCTATCGACGGATGCTTCCCTCACAAGTGGGGGCGATCATGAGTGGTTGCTCGGCGAATGGCGGACAACACACTGATGGTCTCGTATATCAGAGCAGGTATCCTGTTGAGGCAGGGGCTGAGGCCCAGGGGATTGGAGACTTCACCCCGAGGTGGTGGAGCTTCTTAGGGAGAACTTTGGTCTAACTAAAGTCAAGTCGACAATTCACATCGTTTGTACAACGCATTGCTCTATATGGTTCCCCCTCACGCAGCCAGCTCTTCTCGGACTGGATGCGATGGTGCAGGTGTGGCCGAGGCTGCACCTGTACGCATTTCCCCCGATATCTATGCTCCCAGAGGTTCTGGAGAGGGTTCGCCGGGAAGGGGCTCATCTGCTACTAGTAGCCCCATACTGGCCGACTCGAGTTTGGTTCTCGGACTTTGTCTCTTCTGGACGGCTCTCCCATGGAGATTCCGTTCAGGAGGGACCTGCTGTCCCAGGTAGAGGGCACGATATTTCACCCTCGACCGGAGTTGTGGAAACTGTGGGCCTGGCCTCTGAGGGGGCCAGGCTCATAGAATCCGGTCTCTCGGCTGAGGTCGTTGAGCCCATTCTCCATTCCAGAGCCCCTTCCACGAGAAAACTGTATGCGCTGAAATGGAAATGATTCTCCACCTGGTGTGGTGAGCGTCAGTTAGATCCTGTTAACTGCCCTGTTGGTTCAGTTCTCGATTTTCTGCAAGTCCGTTTCTCTGCTGGATTATCTCCTTCCACCTTAAAAGTTTATGTGGCGGCTATATCGGCCTACCATACCCCTCTGGGGGGTACTTCTATTGGGAGAGATCCTCTGATTACTCGTTTTCTCCGTGGTACATTGAGGTTGAGACCTGCACTGCACTCCAGAGCACCGGCTTGGGATTTTGCCATTGTACTTGAGGGTCTGGCTCTGGCTCCGTTCGAGCCCATTGAAGAGGTTTCAGAAAAATTTCCTCACTTTGAAAGCGTTATTTCTCCTTGCTATTTCCTCTATCAAGAGAATTGGAGATTTGCACGCCCTGTCGGTTGCTCCGTCATGTTTGGAATTTGCACCTGGTATGGTGAAAGCATTTCTATACCCTAGACCGGGTTATATTCCTAAGGTCCCATTCAATGTTGGGGGCCCAATAGTGCTGCAGGCCTTTTATCCTCCACCTTTTAATACCCCAGATCAGGAACAATTGAACCTGTTATGTCCAGTTCGGGCATTGGATGCCTATGTTCACAGAGCTGCCCTGTGGCGTAAGTCAGAGCAATTATTTGTATGTTTTGGGTCACTCAGAAGAGGGTGCCCTGCATCTAAACAGGTTATGAGCAAGTGGATAGTCGAGGCTATTTCACTAGCTTATGAAGCGGCCGGTCAGCCTTCACTTATGGCTGTACGGGCCCATTCTACAAGGAGTATGGCGGCCTCTACGGCCTTAATTTCGGGTGTTTCCCTTCTTGACATTTGTAATGTGGCAGGTTGGTCCTCTCCACATACATTTGTCAGGTTTTATGACCTTGACCTCTCCACTCCTGGGGCGAGGTTGCTTGCTTCTTAGCGTGCGCAAGGACTTCACACAGAACGGGCATTTGTCACTATGGCGTAGTGGGTATGGGGTTCCCACCGCGTCTCAAACGCAGCTCGAAGTTCCCTTGAAAGGGAACGTCTCAGGTTACGTATGTAACCCTGGTTCCCTGAGAGGGAACGAGACGCTGCGTTTGCCTGCCATACTTCCTGCATGCCCTGATCAACTTGCTTCAGACTTTTTCAGAAGCTGTCGCGGTCTGTTTTCAAGGGTGCTTTATAGTTTCCTGGTCTATGACGTCACCCATGACGTATCGGGCTTCCATTGGACTGATTTTACACGTGCTTCATGACGCAATCACGCAGAGCGTTCCCACCGCGTCTCAAACGCAGCGTCTCGTTCCCTCTCAGGGAACCAGGGTTACATACGTAACCTGAGACGTTTCTTTAATTGTTTTAGAACAATTTACTTTAATATAGACTGCAAATGTACTAATTTGTGTCTGGGTTACACCATGCCATGATGTATGGAGATCATGATCGTGCTGAGTGTGCCCGAGACTTCAGGAGAATACACCAGGCAAGGTGGAATGAGTACATTTCTGCTGGTGCTATAACTACATCGAAAGATGCCAAGTGGAACACACCACAGATCATTCCTTTCACTCAGGATGTCAAAGTCCTGCACACACATCTTGAAAAGAAACACGATGGGCTCCTAAGTAAGCTCAGAACTTGCCCTTCTGCTGACAGCTACGCTGCTCTAGCCAAGGTCACACTGTCCCAGGTCATCCTGTTCAACCGAAGGAGAGAAGGTGAGGTATCCCGGGTGCTTTTGTCAGCTTTTAAAAGCAGGGATTCTTCTGAGCTACATGAAGATATTGCCATCTGTCTGTCTGAGTATGAGAGGAAGCTGTGTCTGCACTTCACAAGAGTTGAGATCCGGGGTAAACGAGGCAGAAAGGTTCCTGTGCTCCTCAAGCCTTCCATGGTTTCTGCCATGGAGCTACTCATTGAAATGTGTGAGCTTTGTGGTGTTCCAGCAGAGAATCCCTTTATGTTTGCCAGATGTGGAGCAATGTCTGCCTACAGAGGAGGAGAGTGCATCAACAAAGCTGCTTGTGAATGTGGCATAAAGAACCCTGAAGCACTGTCATCAACTAGGCTCAGGAAACACATAGCAACCATGTCTAAAATTCTTAACCTTGATGAGAATGAAGCAGACCAACTGGCTGATTTCCTTGGTCACGATATCAGAATCCACAGACAGTATTACCGGTTACCAGAGGGAACACTGCAGCTGGCAAAAATGAGTAAAGTCCTAATGGCCATGGAGAAAGGAACATTGTCTGATTACAAAGGAAAGAAACTTGATGACATTGAAATCGACCCAAATGGTATGAGTATTTTTTGACTGTGTGTGTATCTTTGCTGTACATATTTGAAAAACAATGTATGTGATCATGTCACAGATGCTAAGTATAAGCAATAAAGTGTTATTTTTTTTTGTCAATGAATTAATTAGAGCAAATTGAAGCCCAAGGTGATTCCATGTCAAGTGATGAGGAGGACTACAGTGACTTATCTCAGACAACACCACCAGCAGAGACTGATCAACATGTTCAATCTGATCAATCTGTTTCACAGGAGGATCAAGGTAAGAACAAGATCTAAACTACACAAACAACAATAATCAAATAAACATGAATTAGCTCCATGCAGCAATATCCAGCCAAATTCAGATAATCAACACATTAGGACACAATCTTGATTTGGTCTTTACTCACTGATTTAGTTGTAATGAGAATGTGTAATGAGACTTTAAAGTTACTGTAGTGGGATCACCCATTTAATATTATTCTGCGTGGCCCCTTTAAAAATAGCGCACGGATTGCATAAAGTGGGTGGGCACGTCAGGTAATCACGTAGCTATAAAAACACAGGTGAGAGTTAGTTTCCTCATGGCATTGTATCGATGTGACCTGTTTGTCTTGTATCTCCTTCACTCCTCGGGAAAGGTAGGTTTTGTCAAATTGGAGGCTAGATGGGAGGGAATTATAAACTTAGAATATGGGTGTTCGTGGGAATTTAACTTAAGTCCCATGTTTGATTAATGTGTGTTTGGTGTAATTTTAGATTAGTCGGGTACGTCCAGGCATTGTTAGTGAGTATGTGAGTGTCATACACGTGAAAGGTAATTTTATTTTTCCCTTACCCTGTTTGTGTAATTAAAGAATGTGAGGAGTGGGGAGGGTGAAGAAAGCAAGTGAAAATGTTTATTTGTTTTGCAGAAGTTGCCAGCTGCTGCTTTGCTGCGGCTTAAATTGTGTTTCCAGTTGAGACGTAGGATGTCGCCTTAAAGCTCGCGATTGCATTGGAGGCTCCCGATTGCATTCATTGAATGTCTTTTCTATTGCCTGTACAGCGCTCACGTTGGACGCGCTAACTCGTGACTGCATTGGACGCTCGCGATTGCATTCATTGAATGTCTTTGCTCCTGCCTGTACAACGCTCACGTTGGACGCGCTAAACCCATGGCCTTTGATTCTGGCCCCACCTTGTGTTCGATCACTTTGCAGATGTAATTTCATTTGATTTGTGAATTCGTTTTTTTGTGTCTATTCGTTTTTTTTGGTGTATTTTGTTTAAGTGCGTGTGTAGTGTTGAATTTAAATTGTTTTGTTTTTTATTTTTTTTAGGGTTTGTTTATTAACCAATTTGTTTATTTTTGCTTTGTGTTGGTTGTATTATTTCTTTGTCTTGCCTTACATTGAGACGTAGGATGTCGCCTTAAAGCTCGCGATTGCATTGGAGGCTCCCGATTGCATTCATTGAATGTCTTTTCTATTGCCTGTACAGCGCTCACGTTGGACGCGCTAACTCGTGACTGCATTGGACGCTCGCGATTGCATTCATTGAATGTCTTTGCTCCTGCCTGTACAACGCTCACGTTGGACGCGCTAAACCCATGGCCTTTGATTCTGGCCCCACCTTGTGTTCGATCACTTTGCAGATGTAATTTCATTTGATTTGTGAATTCGTTTTTTTGTGTCTATTCGTTTTTTTTGGTGTATTTTGTTTAAGTGCGTGTGTAGTGTTGAATTTAAATTGTTTTGTTTTTTATTTTTTTTAGGGTTTGTTTATTAACCAATTTGTTTATTTTTGCTTTGTGTTGGTTGTATTATTTCTTTGTCTTGCCTTACATTGATACCGCTCAATTACGGGGTGGATTAATTGTGGTTTATTTGTTTTTTTGTTTCTTTTGATTTGGTTTATTTGGTTGGTGTTGAGTGGGTTTAAATAATTATTGTATTTTTGGGTTTGGTTGGTTTGAAGTGTTTTTTTGATTTGTATTCAGTTTTGCTTTATTAGTTGAGCGGTGAAATGTTTTATTTAAAGACATAATACCAAAGAAAGAAACCAACTTGTTTAGTTTATCCTTTTTTTTTGTGTGCAATTTTCTCTTTGTTAGTATATATATATTTATTTCTCTTTCTGTATATTTGGCCAGTGAATGGGCGGCCGGCCCATGTGAACCGACTAACGATGCCCATTGGGCTGATTCATTCACATTGATTGAAATGTTTTTTTTATCATTGATGTTGAGCTCAAGATGGTTTTAATCACTAATTGATAAATAAAATTGTAGTCTGTGGTTTTGTCTCTGCTCGTCCTTTTCCTTTAGTGGAAAGCCTGATTGGGGAGGCTTGAAAATTTGGGCTCTGAGTACGGGCCTTACTAGTGTAAGTTGATCGAGTCCTACGGTCACATTACTGTAATGTAACTTTAACTATTTCATAAGTTCTTCAAATGCTCCAAAAAAGAAATGGGAGGACAGTGAGGTAAAAGCAGTAGAGAGACACATGAAGTTCATCAAGACATGCAAAGTTCCTGGTAAGCAGGACTGTGAAAGATGCATTCACGCAGAGCCAGAAGCTTTGAAGCAGCGAACATGGACTGGTGTGAAAAATTATGTGCGGAACGGGATCACGACTCTTAAAAGAAAGGATGGTTTGTAGAGAGCCACAAACACTTCAACGCTTTGCATATTATGCTCTTTTTGTAAGAAATGGAGCTAAATTAAAAGAAATGAGGATAAAGGTGTAGAAATATTTTGAGGATGGAATGAAACGGAATATAAAGTGAAAAGTTAGAGTATAAGAAAGCTAATGAAGAAGGAGAGGATAGTAAGATTTTCATTATTCAGTTTTCTTTGTTCAGTTGCAATGAAGTTGGATGGAATGCCATGTTAAACTTTTTGATATTTCTGTTATAGAGGGAGGAGATAATGTAAAGACGATAAAAAAGTGAAGAGTGAATAGCTGTGTTGGACATGGGCTGTGGCTGGATGTAACCGATCGGTGAGAGTTGCCGTGTGGAGACGGGAAGAGCTGAAAACTGAGACGTGAGTCTGACAATTTCTGCTTCCCGTAGTGACGCTTGCGCTGTGTTTGCATACTTTACCACAGCTGAAGTGGAATAAATGCATTATTTGCCAAATACACAGATATTTTTTAGAGACGTTTTGATTCAATACATGCACTGCTTAATACAGCGTCTGTTTGTGCAAGAATAAAGTTCAACATAAGCCTAAATACCGATGAAGTTGTATCTGGCTACGATGAAGAGAAAAACTCCTACCGCATTCCTTCTTTAGCTCTCAAACTTGGGTATTCTTTAATCAAGATCTGTAGCATTGTTGAGAGCAATGCCATGATTTATGGAGATCATGATCGTGCTGAGTGTGCCCGAGACTTCAGGAGAATACACCAGGCAAGGTGGAATGAGTACATTTCTGCTGGTGCTATAACTACATCGAAAGAAGCCAAGTGGAACACACCACAGATCATTCCTTTCACTCAGGATGTCAAAGTCCTGCACACACATCTTGAAAAGAAACACGATGGGCTCCTAAGTAAGCTCAGAACTTGCCCTTCTGCTGACAGCTATGCTGCTCTAGCCAAGGTCACACTGTCCCAGGTCAACCCGAGGCTACATTGTATCAGTTTTATTTTGATAAACATGACAATATAACATTTCGTCTACATGAAAAGAGCTTTCACAGTTATAAAAAAACAGATTTGTGAGCATTAGTGGAACTGAAGGTGTGAGAAGAAACACATGATCGTTGTCATGCGGAGAATCCAGCCAATCGTGGATCAGTTGTGTCGTAATCAGAGCTTGTGAGTCGCTCTGGAGAAACTGCTCTGGCTGAGTCTTCCTGCTCTCCAATCGCTCTCACCAGACTCTGATGTCATACGGCAGTCACAGGGCTTCGCTGTCTGAAGTCGGACACGAGTTGTAACCGTCATGCACTGCTTCAAATCAGCCGCCGATCAGTCTGTGCAACGCTGCATGAAGTCCAACAAGCCTTTTCTCTCCTCCCCTCCCTCTTTACATTCTCTCCCTCTTTCCATACCCTTTACATTCTCTCCCTCTTTTCATCTCTTTTCCATTCACTCCCTCTTTCCATCCCCCTTTACATTCACTCCCTCTTTCCATCCCTCTTTACATTCACTCCCTGTTTTCATCCCCTTTAAATTCACTCCCTCTTTCCAACCCCTTTACATTCACTCCCTCTTTTCATCCCCCTTTACATTCACTCCCTCTTTACATCCCCCTTTACATTCACTCCCTCTTTTCATCCCCTTTACATTCACTCTTTCTTTCCATCCCTCTTTACATTCACTCCCTCTTTTCATCCCCTTTACATTCAATCCATCTTTCCATTCCCTTTACATTCACTCCCTCTTTTCATCCCCTTTACATTCACTCCCTCTTTCCATTCCTCTTTACATTCACTCCCTCTTTTCATCCCCTTTAGATTCACTCCCTCTTTACATTCACTCCCTCTTTTCATCCCCTTTACATTCACTCCCTCTTTTCATCCCCTTTAGATTCACTCCCTCTTTTCATCCCCTTTACATTCACTCCCTCTTTCTATCCATCTTTACATTCACTCCCTCTTTCCATCCCCTTTACATTCACTCCCTCTTTTCATCCCCTTTACATTCATTCCATCTTTTCATCCCCCTTTACTCTACTCCCTCTTTCCATCCCTCTTTACATTCACTCCCTCTTTCCATCCCACTTTACATTCACTCCCTCTTTCCATCCCTCTTTACATTCACTCCCTCTTTCCATCCCCTTTACATTCACTCCCTCTTTTCATCCCCTTTACATTCACTCCATCTTTTCATCCCCTTTACATTACTCCCTCTTTCCATCCCTCTTTACATTCACTCCCTCTTTCCATCCCTCTTTACATTCACTCCCTCTTTCCATCCCACTTTACATTCACTCCCTCTTTCCATCCCTCTTTACATCCCCTTTACATGCACTCCCTCTTTTTAGCCCCCTTTACATTCACTCCCTCTTTTCATCCCCTTTACATTCACTCCCTCTTTTCATCCCCCTTTACATTACTCCCTCTTTCCATCCCTCTTTACATTCACTCCCTCTTTCTATCCCACTTTACATTCCCTCCATCTTTCCATCCCTCTTTACATTCACTCCCTCTTTTCATCCCCTTTACATTCACTCCCTCTTTCCATCCCTCTTTACATTCTCCCTCTTTCCATCCCTCTTTACATTCACTCCCTCTTTCCATCCCTCTTTACATTCACTCCCTCTTTCCATCCCTCTTTACATTCACTCCCTCTTTCCATCCCTCTTTACATTCACTCCCTCTTTCCATCCCACTTTACATTCACTCCCTCTTTCCATTCCTCTTTACATTCACTCCCTCTTTTCATCCCCTTTAGATTCACTCCCTCTTTACATTCACTCCCTCTTTTCATCCCCTTTACATTCACTCCCTCTTTTCATCCCCTTTAGATTCACTCCCTCTTTTCATCCCCTTTACATTCACTCCCTCTTTCTATCCATCTTTACATTCACTCCCTCTTTCCATCCCCTTTACATTCACTCCCTCTTTTCATCCCCTTTAGATTCACTCCCTCTTTACATTCACTCCCTCTTTTCATCCCCTTTACATTCACTCCCTCTTTTCATCCCCTTTAGATTCACTCCCTCTTTTCATCCCCTTTACATTCACTCCCTCTTTCTATCCATCTTTACATTCACTCCCTCTTTCCATCCCCTTTACATTCACTCCCTCTTTTCATCCTTCTTTACATTCACTCCCTCTTTCTATCCCCTTTACATTCACTCCCTCTTTCCATCCCTCTTTACATTCCATCCCTCTTTACATTCACTCCCTCTTTTCATCCCCTTTACATTCACTCCCTCTTTCCAACCCCTTTACATTCACTCCCTCTTTTCATCCCCCTTTACATTCACACCCTCTTTCCATCCCTCTTTACATTCACTCCCTCTTTTCATCCCCTTTACATTCACTCCCTCTTTTCATCCCCCTTTACATTCACTCCCTCTTTCCATCCCTCTTTACATTCACTCCCTCTTTCCATCCCTCTTTACATTCACTCCCTCTTTCCATCCCTCTTTACATTCACTTCCTCTTTTCATCCCCTTTACATTCACTCCCTCTTTTCATCCCCTTTACATTCACTCCCTCTTTCCATCCCTCTTTACATTCACTCCCTCTTTTCATTCACTCACTCTTTTAATCCCCTTTACATTCACTCCCTCTTTTCATCCCCTTTACATTCACTCCCTCTTTCCATCCCTCTTTACATTCACTCCCTCTTTCCATCCCTCTTTACATTCACTCCCTCTTTCCATCCCTCTTTACATTCACTCCCTCTTTCCATCCCTCTTTACATTCACTCTCTCTTTTCATCCCTCTTTACATTCACACCCTCTTTTCATCCCCCTTTACATTCACTTCCTCTTTTCATCCCCTTTACATTCACTCCCTCTTTCCATCCCTCTTTACATTCCATCCCTCTTTTCATTTCTTTTCCATTCACTCCCTCTTTTCATCCCCCTTTACATTCACTCCCTCTTTTCATCCCCTTTACATTCACTCCCTCTTTTCATCCCCTTTACATTCACTCCCTCTTTCCATCCCTCTTTACATTCACTCCCTCTTTCCATCCCACTTTACATTCACTCCCTCTTTCCATCCCTCTTTACATCCCCTTTACATGCACTCCCTCTTTTCATCCCCCTTTACATTCACTCCCTCTTTCCATCCCCCTTTACATTCACTCCCTCTTTTCATCCCCTTTACATTCACTCCCTCTTTTCATTCCCTTTACATTCACTCCCTCTTTTCATCCCCTTTACATTCACTCCCTCTTTCCATCCCTCTTTACATTCACTCCCTCTTTCCATCCCTCTTTACATTCACTCCCTCTTTCCATCCCACTTTCCATTCACTCCCTCTTTCCATCCCTCTTTACATCCCCTTTACATGCACTCCCTCTTTTCATCCCCCTTTACATTCACTCCCTCTTTCCATCCCCCTTTACATTCACTCCCTCTTTTCATCCCCTTTACATTCACTCCCTCTTTTCATCCCCCTTTACATTACTCCCTCTTTCCATCCCTCTTCACATTCACTCCCTCTTTTCATCCCCTTTAAATTCACTCCCTCTTTCCATCCCTCTTTACATTCACTCCCTCTTTCCATCCCTCTTTACATTCACTCCCTCTTTCCATCCCACTTTACATTCACTCCCTCTTTCCATCCCTCTTTACATCCCCTTTACATGCACTCCCTCTTTTCATCCCCCTTTACATTCACTCCCTCTTTTCATCCCCTTTACATTCACTCCCTCTTTTCATCCCCCTTTACATTACTCCCTCTTTCCATCCCTCTTTACATTCACTCCCTCTTTCCATCCCACTTTACATTCACTCCCTCTTTTAATCCCCTTTACATTCACTCCATCTTTTCATCCCCTTTACATTCACTCCCTCTTTTCATCCCCCTTTACATTACTCACTCTTTCCATCCCTCTTTACATTCACTCCCTCTTTCCATCCCTCTTTACATTCACTCCCTCTTTTCATCCCGCTTTACATTCCCTCCCTCTTTCCATCCCTCTTTACATTCACTCCCTCTTTTCATCCCGCTTTACATTCCCTCCCTCTTTCCATCCCTCTTTACATTCACTCCCTCTTTTCATCCCCCTTTACATTACTCACTCTTTCCATCCCTCTTTACATTCACTCCCTCTTTTCATCCCCTTTACATTCACTCCCTCTTTTCATCCCCTTTACATTCACTCCCTCTTTCCATCCCTCTTTACATTCACTCCCTCTTTTCATTCACTCACTCTTTTAATCCCCTTTACATTCACTCCCTCTTTTCATCCCCTTTACATTCACTCCCTCTTTCCATCCCTCTTTACATTCCCTCCCTCTTTCCATCCCTCTTTACATTCACTCCCTCTTGTCATCCCCTTTACATTCACTCCCTCTTTCCATCCCTCTTTACATTCACTCCCTCTTTCCATCCCTCTTTACATTCACTCCCTCTTTCCATCCCTCTTTACATTCACTCCCTCTTTCCATCCCTCTTTACATTCACTCCCTCTTTCCATCCCCTTTACATTCACTCCCTCTTTCCATCCCTCTTTACATCCCCTTTACATTAACTCCCTCTTTCCATCCCCTTTACATTCAAGGGAGAGAATGTAAAGGGTATGGAAAGAGGGAGAGAATGTAAAGAGGGAGGGGAGGAGAGAAAAGGCTTGTTGGACTTCATGCAGCGTTGCACAGACTGATCGGCGGCTGATTTGAAGCAGTGCATGACGGTTACAACTCGTGTCCGACTTCAGACAGCGAAGCCCTGTGACTGCCGTATGATATCAGAGTCCGGTGAGAGCGATTGGAGAGCGGGAAGACCCAGCCAGAGCAGTTTCTCCAGAGCGACTCACAAGC
This sequence comes from Tiaroga cobitis, assembly GCA_030578255.1. NCBI lineage: Eukaryota > Metazoa > Chordata > Actinopteri > Cypriniformes > Leuciscidae > Tiaroga > Tiaroga cobitis. Next base: position 23,259,560 of record CM060609.1, read on the forward strand.
TCTGATGACGACACAACTGATCCACGATTGGCTGGATTCTCCGCATGACAACGATCATGTGTTTATTCTCACACCTTCAGTTCCACTAATGCTCACAAATCTGTTTTCGTAGGTAGTCGCAATGTTGTAGTAGTAGTTTGTATGTAGTTCCACCTTGCCTGGTGTATTCTCCTGAAGTCTCGGGCACACTCAGCACGATCATGATCTCCATACATCATGGCATTGCTCTCAACAATGCTACAGATCTTGATTAAAGAATACCCACGTTTGAGAGCTAAAGAAGGAATGCGGTAGGAGTTTTTCTCTTCATCGTAGCCAGATAACTCTGTTTGGTCACATCAGACCCCATCCTGTTGAGCATGTGCTCCCCCAGCTGCATGATGCTTCATATTTCATAAAGGACAGTATTTTCTTGAAACCTTTGCTCACTTCTAAGCCGACTGGTGTGTTTAAAGCACACAGAGATCGAACTCTTTTCCGACCTTGGGCATCATCCTCTTTAGATTTCAGGGGACAGTTTCTTATATGTTCCTAAAGGCTACGCTTGTTATAAAGCCCGTGGTGACGGTCATTCACAAGTGGGATGGAAGAGAAGCGTTTTCTGGAAGAAAAGAAGTTCATTAGCTACGCGAGGTGGAGTGTTGGCCTTGTCAAGTCATTCAGTTTAGAGGTGAGTATAACGTAAAATGTCCTCATATCTGTTTATTTTAATTTTAGATTAGTGTAAAAAAGACTTTATATGTTATTCAAACCGGTGAGCAAATAAGAGGAAACGCCGCTTCCGCACTGTAGCGTAGTTTTACACTGTTTACGTTATTTTTTAGAGCTGCGTCACAGCAGATTGTGTATGTTTGCAGCATTATTTTCTTTATCACTTTTAATGCATTTTTTTAAAACTATCTGTATTGTATTAATGTGGGCCTCGAGTCAGTTAACTAGTGTAATAGCGTACGCTTCTGTTGTTGTACGTCACACGCATCACGCACATGACCAGCGTCGGCCAATAGTGAGCCTACGTGTCCCGTAGCTCTACGCAATTACACTAGTTTAACTGACTAGAGGCCCAAAGAGAAGGAAATGAATAGTTGAAATAAAGTCGTTATTTTTGTTTGTTTTTGCGCACAAAAAGTATTCTCGTCGCTTGATAAACTTAAGATTGAGCCACTGTAGTCACTTGGACTATTTTAACGATGTCTTTACTAACTTTTCGAGGCTGGCAAGTTCAATCCCTGAAGAAGCCTATGGACTAGTATGGAGGAGTGATCCAGCTCTCAGATTTCATCAAAAATATCTTAATTCGTGTTCCGAAGATGAACGAAGGTCTTACGGGGTTGGAACAACATGAGGGTGAGTAATTACTGACAGAATTTTCGTTTTTGGGTGAACTAACCCTTTAAAGGAACACGCCACCTTTTTTTGAAATAGGGGTTATTCACTGTCTCACCTACATTTAGATAGGTGGGCATATGCATTTTTGTCTATATGCATGTATTGTCTTAGTCTGGCAGCGCCGCCGCTAGCTTAGCTTAGCATAATGAATGGAATCATTTGTTGCCGGATAGCATGTTGTGAGTAAAAGTGATAAAAAACCAGCAACTAAATACTACGCTGACCTGCGTATTCACAACGAGTACAAATAGCAATGCAGATTAAGACCAGATTAAGACGGCTACTTGGGCGCAGAGATATCACGCAACACCTGAAAGCTGAAACTTTTCTAACTCAACACAATCCAAAAGCGAAGATACTCAGTGCAGGTCAGGCCTGTATGTTGATGAAAGTATGTTGCGTGATCTGTGCTTCGCCTGTGCTTCACCTCAATATAGTCAATAAGTCAATATCTGTCTTGGAAATCGCCTAGTCTTAATCTGCATTGCTATTTGTACTCGTTGTGAATACGCAGGCCACAATGAGTAATTAGGGATTTTTTTTTTTTTTTTTTTGATAACTTTTACTCACAACATGCTATCCGGCGACAAAGGATTCTATTCATTATGCTAAGCTAAACTGGCGGCGCCTCTGCCAGACTAAGACAATGCACGCACTGAGACAAAAATGCGTTTGTCCACCTATCTGAATGTAGGGGAGATGGTGAATAATATGTAGTTAATATTGTGTCATAATTAAACAAACAAATCCAGCATTTTGCAAACAAAGTCGATCTGCTTTGCAAAGGAAAACTCGACTCGCAAACAAACAGAAAGCAATGTGCAAGTACAAAGGTCAATTTGAGCGAAAATGTAGTGGAGTAACACATGCATTGTGTTTTGCAAATATAAATAAATGAGCCTAGGTAATATTTCACAAATAAATACAAACCATCCTACAAATTGCTTGTAACCTTTGAACAAATACCAAATCTAGCGCATACAAATGCTTTCGTTCTCCATAAATTAATGACAACATTTCCCACTTATGTATTTAGTTGGAATTCAGTCAGCTTAACTGTTAATGTAATAAAATAATGACTGAACAAAACAAACAATATAACCTGCCTGTGACATATGCAGTGCCCAAATTATTATTTTGGACAAATGAAACCCTCCTTTCAATTAAATTAAATGTTGTCATTAATTTATGGAGAACGAAAGCAATAGACTGCTCAGTAAATGTAACGTTTACAAAAATGTAAAAATGCAACATATGATGGCAGAGCTTTCAGCTTATTCCTCTATTCTAGAGAGAGGGAAGTGCTACTAAGTGCTAAATGTGGATTTCTGTCTAGATATGTAATAACATTTTGCAAAAGAAAACCTCAAAAAGGTTCATTATAGATACAGTAAACACACCTGTTCACCGCTCATTTTCCACAGCTGTATGCAAAGGCAAGCACGCGTTTCAAATCAGTGCTTCTCCTGGGAGACTAGCGCTAAATGAATCCCCTATATTAGCGCCATCTACTGTTTTAGAAGAGGAAGTCGCTCAACTGCATTTGTGAGAAAATCGAGCCGAGAGATCTCACAAAAAGCCAAGTGTCTCACACAATCATAACAGACAGATATGCATTTGTATGCGCTAGATTTGGTATTTGTTCAAAGGTTACAAGCAATTTGTAGGATGGTTTGTATTTATTTGTGAAATATTACCTAGGCTCATTTATTTATATTTGCAAAACACAATGCATGTGTTACTCCACTACATTTTCGCTCAAATTGACCTTTGTACTTGCACATTGCTTTCTGTTTGTTTGCGAGTCGAGTTTTCCTTTGCAAAGCAGATCGACTTTGTTTGCAAAATGCTGGATTTGTTTGTTTAATTATGACACAATATTAATTCCATAGAATAACCCCTATTTCAAAAAACGGTGGCGTGTTCCTTTAAATTTAAGAGATTAACTCGCAGATTCATTTTAAGCATAATATATGCCTGTGGGGAAGAGTGTAAGGCCGGTGACACACTGGCTGCGTGGCGTGAGCGTGGCGTTTCTGTAGCGTGGCGGCTGTGTCTCGTTTTCTGTGTCTTTGCACACCAGAAACGTGTCTGACGCGGAGCTGCTGCCTGGTGACTATACTTCATGTGAAGCATAAATATAAAGCCTACTGATAAAGACACTGTCAGCAGTATTGACAGCAAAATAGACTACAGAATATTTCATTCTGTATTGACAGGTGCAATATTTGAAAATTCATAATTATTTATTTATTTTCAAATGATAGTTATATCTGAATTTGTCAATACCTAGACTTTCAACCATCAAAATGTAATTTATTAATATGTATTCGTGTACAAAATAACATATAAACATCTTTTCCTATTCTATTTTGCCTGGAAACGCTTCCAATGCGCTTGCGTGTCCCGTGAAAAATAGGCATCGGTTCGTATTTCTAGCATGCATGCGTTTTCCGCGTGCCTGAGACATGCGTGTCATGCAGGCAGTCTGCAAGCTCTAACCTGTTAACATGGGAGCTGAAATAAACACGGACACGCCACACAGCTGAGACGCTTACGCCACGCAGCCAGTGTGTCACCGGCCTAACTGAAAAGAGTGTCTCTGATTCTTTTTGTTTGTTTGTTTTTTACAGACTACATCCACAATCGTGTTTCCACATCTGAGATGAAGGCAGTTAAAAGAACAAAGTGGAATAATGAGAATAAGCTCTTAAAAAAAACACAACTTCTCTGAATAATGTGGAGGAAGATATATGCATGATTTGTAAATAAACACTTTGTCTAACTCTCAGCCTGTTATTTGAAGTAAAAAAAAAAAGTAAAATCACATTATTTGTTGCATTGCAGTTTGAGACATTCACTGTTTTGTATCTTAATTCATTATATTGCAGATGTGTGAAAATAAAACTTATTTAGGATATTCTGGTTGTATTTCAATGGTATTGTACAGCATTTTATTAGTATTGCATTTCAGTAGTATTGTAGTAGTATTGTAATTATACTTTAGCTGTATTATGTATTGCAGTACTACTGCAGTTATTTTGCAGTATTATTGTAGTATTCAGTGCAGTAATACCGCTGTTATATTGCAGTATTATTGTAGTATTCAGTGTAGTAATACCGCAGTTATATTGCAGTATTATTGTAGTATTCAGTGCAGTAATACCGCAGTTATATTGCAGTATTATTGTAGTATTCAGTGCAGTAATACCGTAGTTATATTGCAGTATTATTGTAGTATTCAGTGCAATAATACCGCAGTTATATTGCAGTATTATTGTAGTATTCAGTGCAGTACTACTGCAGTTATAATGCAGTATTATTGTAGTATTCAGTGCAGTAATACCGCAGTTATATTGCAGTATTATTGTAGTATTCAGTGCAGTAATACCGCAGTTATATTGCAGTATTATTGTAGTATTCAGTGCAGTAATACCGCAGTTATATTGCAGTATTATTGTAGTATTCAGTGCAGTAATACCGCAGTTATATTGCAGTATTATTGTAGTATTCAGTGCAGTACTACTGCAGTTATATTGCAGTATTATTGTAGTATTCAGTGTAGTAATACCGCAGTTATATTGCAGTATTATTGTAGTACTACTTCAATAATACTGCAGTATTTCTGATATGTAGTACTACTTCAGTTGTATTGCCGTAACTGCAGTTGTACTCCAGCTATACTGCAATATTGCAGTTTTTTCGTGTCCAAAAAACTGCATTTTTCTACATGTAGCAAAAACTGCAGTATTACTTTAAAAAAAACTGCAGTATTTTTTTGTAAGGGAGATAGTAGAGAGATTTTGAAGAAGGGTGGATGGAGGAAGTACAGAGGATAGTTGGACACTGAGAATCATTCACACCTCCAAGTTATTAGATTTGTCATTGTTCTTTTTTTTATTTTTATATCTTTTTGAATTTCTGTCATTAACTGCAATGTGTATTTTCAAAACAATGTTTAATACTGTTAATATTAAAGAGTCATTTAATCGGAGTGTGTGTGTCATTAGAGTCCTCAAAGAGTCATTAAATCGGAGTGTGTGTATCACTAGAGTCCCCAAAGAGTCATTAAATCGGAGTGTGTGTGTCATTAGAGTCCTCAAAGAGTCATTAAATCGGAGTGTGTATCACTAGAGTCCTCAAAGAGTCATTAAATCGGAGTGTGTGTCATTAGAGTCCTCAAAGAGTCATTAAATCGGAGTGTGTGTGTCAGTCCTCAAAGAGTCATTAAATCGGAGTGTGTATCACTAGAGTCCTCAAAGAGTCATTAAATCGGAGTGTGTATCACTAGAGTCCCCAAAGAGTCATTAAATCGGAGTGTGTGTGTCACTAGAGTCCCCAAAGAGTCATTAAATCGGAGTGTGTGTGTCACTAGAGTCCCCAAAGAGTCATTTAATCGGAGTGTGTGTGTCACTAGAGTCCCCAAAGAGTCATTTGATCGGAGTGTGTGTGTCATTAGAGTCCCCAAAGAGGCATTTAATCAGAGTGTGTGTGTCACTAGAGTCCTCAAAGAGTCATTAAATCGGAGTGTGTATCACTAGAGTCCTCAAAGAGTCATTAAATCGGAGTGTGTGTGTCACTAGAGTCCCCAAAGAGTAATTTAATCGGAGTGTGTGTGTCATTAGAGTCCCCAAAGAGTCATTAAATCGGAGTGTCTATCACTAGAGTCCCCAAAGAGTCATTTAATCGGAGTGTGTGTATAACTATTTTTATTTGTATAAAGTTTTTTTGACAGTTACTACACTTTACAGAAGAAATGCCTAATGTCATAAAGCCCCAGTGAGTAGCCAAAGATGACTCTGGTGAGGAAAACCCCTTAAGATGTTTTTGTGATGATGATTAGTTTGCAGTCGATGCTAAATTAACTAGAGGGATGCAGGCCGTGGCCAGTGAAGTGTTCTCTGCCATGAAGTGAAGTCAGTTGTATTTCTATAGCGCATTCTGCAATACAGATCGTTTCAAAGCAGCTTCACATACATAAAATAACTTGCAAATTTCAAAAATTATGTACATCTTTTGTTCTCTGATAGTCAATACAGTCAAATCAATAATATTTCTGAATGTTAATTGTCATTCCCCGACTGAGACAAAGGCACTTGATCTCAAGCTACAAATCAGACAAAAATGTAGGCTACCCATTTACAGTGATCTTGAAGAAATTAAAAACCCAGTTTACTCTCTCACACCTGTATCTCTGCACTAGCTTGATTTCAGTGTCCAGTATTGGAACTTTGAATTGTAATATTCTACTTTTGTCTTCTTAGGATAAATAATATAACATCTCAACAAAGTCCTGAAAGTATATCTAACCTGATGTATGTATTTGTCATTTCTCTATATTTACAGAGGGGGAAAGGATGATAGAAATGTTTATTTTATTGTTTGTAATTTGAAATGTTTAATGTTTAATATGTATTGTTTTTTTTTTCATTTCTATATTAGAGTTTGTTTGTGGGGTACATGCGAAAAACGTGTCTAACATCATTTTGGGTTGTGAATTGATGTGCATTGGTCGATCAAGAGACTGACAAGTTGGTGAGCCAATGAGATTGGGAGAGGGAAAAAAGTTCGAGAGGGGAAACGAGAGAAAGTTCGAGAGGGGAAACGAGAGAAAGTTCGAGGGAGAAAGACATAATTGGAGTGATGCTTTGAGTGTTGGAAAAACGAGAATATTTCCTGTAATGAGAAGTACTGCTCGTATTTCTTCGCTAAGGAAGTGGATCATTATGACATCGGACTGTTTCATGTAAGTTTGTGTAGCAGGTGTGCTTTAAGTATTTATTTTGTGATTCCACTTGTCATGACCATTTTTGGGTCTTCCTTATTCTTTCCGTCCGCCATGCTGATTTTGGGGGGTGACGCACTTTGTTTCTTCCCAGTCTGCATGAGCATTCAAAGTGGTAGGTCACGCAAGTTTACGTGCTGATTTAATAAGGCCGTATTTCTTGTAACTGATTGTTTCATAAGTTATACTTGTGTAATTGTGACTTTAAGTCCCTTTGTAATGGACATGCGTATGTTTAATTAATTATTTTCTTTCTTTAAGTGGTTTTCTTTACCTTAATTTTATCCTTTATCAATTACAGCGCGTCTTGCATTGCTGACGCACGCTGCTCTAAGTGCTGCACGAGTCCTCATAATATGTTTGTTACTCCAGGTACATGAATTATTGTTGTATGTTCTTAAAATGTTATTATGTAAAAGTTTCTTGCCCAGTCTGCATGAGCATTCAAAGTGCGCGTCGTGCATTGCTGACATACGCTGCTCTAAGTGCTGCACGAGTCCTCATAATCTGTTTGTTACTCCAGATCAAATAAAAGAGGATTGATGGGACGAATTGCTGCCTTCAAGAGTGATTTTTAGTCGACACACAACGCAGATAACACACCGCTACAACTGGTGCCGTGATCGTTGCTTCACTCTTCGTGGGACCAGGCCGTTACACGCAAGTGAAGGAGTTGCCGGGGTGATAGGCGAACGAGCGCGCCGCTGCAACGTGACTGAGTAGATGAGAGGTTCGCCATTTGTATGAGATGTGAACTGAGTGATCTCTGGTTACAGGAAACTTCCGAAATTTTAAAGAGACTGAAATATTTTGTTATTGAAGTTAACTATTTTGTAGATTTGTATTTTTATTTTATATTCACTGAAAAATGATAATAATCAGAAGTAGTCTTTTAATTTGAATGTCAGAAACTAATATGGAGAGTTTTAATGGTCAAATGAATATGGGAAGAGGGAGGGGTGTACTGAGGTTCATCCAAGCACATCAGACAGGCGGGGCTGATAAAATTAGTCCACTTTCCTCAACCCCTATTCACACAAGACATGCTAATGTGCCGACATCCACGGTGTCTCAGTCTTGTGCTGTTTCTGATGATTCTGTGCAGTTCTCTGATTTTAAATCTGATACATTACATAGGGAAACAGATAGGCAGCAGCATTGGCCACATCATTACCTGTCTTGAATCTGGGGGTTTTGGCCAAAACAAGCAAAGTGATTTGACTATTAATATGAGGGATATGTCAACAGTCAGCTTAGTTGTTAAGCAAGATGTGAACGAGCCCCCGTTCTTCAGAGGTGATGGGGATGAGAACATTTGTGTTGACGAGTGGGTGGAGACAGTAACAGTGTGTTTAAGAAAACGTGAAGTGCCCTTAAAAGATCAAGCCCATGAAGTACTGACAAAGTTAAAGGGCAAAGCGCGTGATGTAGTAAAGGTTGGACTGAGAAGTAACCCAATGATTGATCTCAGTGATGGTCCAAAGCCAATTTTTGACCTGCTCAAACAACACTGCAGTGATACCGTGTATTCATGCATGCCTTTGGCAGATTTTTACGCCACTTTGCCTTTGAAAAATGAGAAACCATTCGATTACTGGATTAGGCTACATAATGCGGTTTACATTGCTGGGGAAGGACTGAGGAGACAAGGAAAAACGCTTGACGACCCTTTGCATGAGGTCACTGTAATGTTTATTCGGAACTGCCCTGATCCAGAGCTGGCTCTCATATTTAAGTGTAAGCCACTGGATGAATGGACTGCAGGTGATGTGCAGATTAGACTGGATGAGTATCAGATCGAGAAGAAACTCCTACAACGCAAGTCTAATGTACATGTGAGTGGCATTGCGTGTCATGCCCAGTCAACAGATATTTTGTGTGCTCAAGGTATGGAGAAAAATGCAGCAGTAGCGCCACCTCAGGATACTGAGCGCTGTACTCAGGTTTAGTCTTTGAGTCACATGATCAGGCTTTTGGAACGAGTTTTGGATCAGGGTTCTTGCCAGCAGGCAACAAGAGTGAACAGACCTCAACATAAAGTACGGAGTGGTGTAACCAAGCAAAATGTTGCATGCGAAGTATGTGGAGATGCAGGTCATGATACTTTTTCACACTGTCGAATTAACCGCTTGTGCTTTAACTGTCATGCCCCTGGCCACAGAGCATCAGCTTGTTCTGCCGGGACGACCCTAAACCAAAAGTTCAACAGAGCGGACCCGACTCTGGTCAGTTGGGAAACTAGATGGCCCACATGAGGAGGGGACTAGTGGTGGGCCATGCATAATGTCCCCTGGTAGTGAGGATATCGATTTGGCATCTGTACATTCCAGGTTTTGCAGTACTGTTGACGACAAGACAAAAGTGATTTTTCAAAACGTTCAGAGACTTAACACAAATGATGATCTGTTCTTTACTGATGTTTTGGTTCAGGATGTTGTTTTGCTTCGAGCCATGCTTGACAGTGGGTCTATGGCCTGCACTATGAGTACAAAAGCTCTGTCCAAACTCATAGAAGCAAAAGTTCTTACCTCAAATGACATATCTCCAACACTGCTCACACTGATTGGCTGTGGTGGTCAGAAAACGAGCCCACTGGGAGTGTGTGACGTACAAATTAAAGTGTTTGATTGCTCCTTCTCTGTACCTGCTTTAATTGTTGAGGGGCAAAATGCTGACCTAATTTGGGGGAGTAATGTCATAAAACATATCATTCATGACATGAAAATATCAAGTGATTTCTGGGGGAGGGTATCTGACTCACAGGGCAAAGATTCTGATACCAAAGCTTTGTTTCAACTTTTGTGCAATGTTCAGTCATGGAAAGGGACGGAGCCAACTAATAAAGTTGGAAATGTAAAGCTGAAACACGCTGTCACTCTGGAGCCCATGAAATAACATATAGTGTGGGGAAAGTTAGTTAGTGACAAGATCCTATCGGCAGGCAGTACTGTTGTTGTGGAGCCCAGCACAGCGCACTGCACCGAGAAATGTGTTGGTGGGTAGGATAGTTGTGTCCTTATGGGGGGATGGCAGTACGCCAGTTAAAGTTATCAACCCATCGAACAAACCTGTGTGTCTAAAACGCAACTGCAAGCTGGCTGATGTGTATACCTGCATGGCTCTTGAGGACTTTGATGTTGATTGTCTTGGCATGTCTTATCAACCGATGAAAGATTTGAAGTGTAATGAATTGGAGACTGAGAGCCAGACAAAATGCAGTACTAAGAAGTGTGAGACTGGGAGTCAACACTGTGCGCCACATGGTCTGTCTGGCCCAACGCTGTCTAGCCTGGGACTCAATGATGTCGATATAAGTTCAAATTCTTTGTCACCTTACTGGAGAGCGAGGTCGGCTGAACTTTTGATCAAGTATGAGTCGATATTTTCGCGTCATGGACTGGACTGTGGTAGGGCCATAGGCTTTGTTCATAGAATCTGTCTAAGTGACACTAAACCATTCAGGCTTCCTTACAGAAGGTTGTCACCATCTCACTATGAGAAGCTGCGAGAGGCCTTGGACGACATGGAGGAGCGTGACATAATCAGAAAGTCAATGAGTGATTATGCATCGCCTTTGGTGTTAGTCTGGAAAAGGAATGGTGATCTGAGACTGTGTACAGACTTTCGCAGGCTGAATGTGCGTACCGTTAAAGATGCACATCCTCTTCCGCATCAAGCGGATGCACTAGCGGCTCTAGGTGGTAACGCATTCTTTTCCACAATGGACTTAACATCAGGCTATTATAATGTGGAGGTACACGAGAGTGACAGAAAATTCACAGCATTCACTACTCCATTTGGTCTTTATGAATATAACAGGCTTCCGCAGGGCCTATGCAATAGTCCTGCGACATTCATGAGGATGATGATGAACATATTTGGTGATCAGAACTTCATGAGCATGTTATGCTATCTCGATGACATCCTCGTTTTTGCTCCTGATGAACAGTTTGCTTTGGAACGACTAGAGATGGTGTTCCACAGACTTTAAACTCAAAATCTGAAGCTGTCTCAGAAGAAGAGTCATTTCATGAAGCCTTCCGTTAAGTTTCTTGGTCACATTGTGAGTAGTGAAGGCGTGACTACAGATCCTGAAAAGGTCAAAGCTATTATTGACATCACAGAACTGGATCTTATGGAAGATGGCACTGACATTCCATCACAAACAAAAATAAGGTCATTCCTGGGTATGGTAGTTTTCTACCAGCAATACATCAAAGGCTGTTCTCGCATTGGTAGATCAGGCTTGAGAAAACCGAGGCACACCAAAGGACGAAATCGTGTAATGGCAGGCAGAAAACTTACCTCTTCTGACTGGACCCAGGAATGTCGAGATGCGTTTAGTTCGCTGAAACAAGCTTACTTTGTTACTTTGGCTCACCCGGATTTTAGTAGACTTTTCTTGCTGTCTGTCGATGCATCCAGTAATGAGCTTGGTGCAGTCCTTTCTCAGGTGGTGGCGGGTCGGGAGGTTGCTCGTCCCATAGCCTTTGCTAGCAAGTCACTTAGTTATGCTCAATCAAAATATCCAGCACACAGGCTAGAGTTTTTTGCTCTTAAATGGGCAGTCTGTGACAAATTTAGTCACTGGCTCAAGGGTCAGCAGTTCTCCGTATGGACAGAAAACAACCCACTGACCTACATTCTTACTAAACCCAAGTTGGATGCTTGCGAGCAAAGATGGGTCGCAAAGCTCGCACCGTATAATTTCAACATCAAATACATTCCTGGGCCTAAGAATGTAGTTGCAGACGCCCTCAGCCGTGAACCGTTTGTGCGACCCAGTGTGTTCCACCGACTTACCAGAGTGCCCTACGGTGCTCTCTTGGAGGAGTCTCGGGCTGTGAATGCAGAGAATATCCAAGATGTGTTCCGCTGGTCGAGTCATCCTTTTGAGAAGCAAGCACAAGACAAGCCCTGTTCGGATATTGAGATGAATAATGTTGCTTTATCCAGGCAGTCTGGTGTTTCTCAGGAGGACATTTTTGCCATTCTGCACACCAGTAAACGACAGGAAAATCATGTTCAGCCATATGCTTACCTGCTTCCACAGCTACTTGGGTCAATCATTCCATCTCGATTGTCAGACGACCCAGTGCTGTCAAAACAGGAGTTGACAGATTTACAACATGATGATCCTGACCTGAACAGAGTGCTTTTCTTTCTGGAACGCAAACGTAGGCCGTCTAGGAGAGAGAGGGACAAGGAGTCACCTAGTGTTCTTCGGTTCTTGAGAAACTGGAACAAACTGTCAGTAAGAACAGGTTTATTATATAGAGTCTCCAAGGATATCATCACAAGGAAGAAGACTTTTCAGTTTATTGTGCCTGCTGCTCTCCGTGATGTAGTCCTCAAGGGAGTACATGATGAAGCTGGACACCAGGGGCAAAACAGAACTCTCTACCTAACCAGACGTCAGTTCTACTGGCAATGGTTGGAAATGGATGTAAAAGAGTATGTGAGATGCTGCAGAAGATGCGTTCTCAGCAAGTCGCCAGAGCCAGAGGCCAGAGCTCCGCTTGAAAGTGTCAGGACATCAAGACCACTTGAGCTGGTTTGTGTGGATTCTTGGTCAGCTGAAGACTCGTCTAATAAGTCTCTGGATGTATTAGTCTTGACAGACCATTTTACAAAGCTGGCACAGGCTTACTTATGTCCTAATCAATCCGCGAAGGTAGTTGCGAAGCAGCTATGGGACAACTTTTTCTGTATCTATGGCTTTCCTGAACGAATACATTCAGATCAGGGAGCCAGTTTTGAAAGCAGCCTGATTTCTAAAATGTTTCAGCTTGCTGGTGTTCAGAAATCCCATACGACTCCTTACCACCCAATTGGAAACGGGACTGTTGAGAGATTCAACCGAACATTGGGGAACATGATTCGTGCCTTACCACCTAAAGCGAAGCATAGATGGCCTCAAATGTTGAAGTCTCTCACTTTTTGCTATAATGCAACAATACATGAGACAACCAGTTTCCCTCCATTCCAGTTGATGTTTGGTAGAACTCCCAGGTTGCCTGTCGACATGATGTTTGATTCTGTGCTGCGTGATGACCAGGTGGTCGACTATAACCAGTATGTGCAGTCTTTCCGAGACGATCTTGCACAAGCGATGAAAGTGGCCCAATGTTCAGCTTCAAAACAACAGCAGAGGCAAGCAAATCTCTACAACAAAAAGCAGAAAGGTGCTCCAGTGAACATCGACGATAGAGTGCTGCTGGCCAATAAGGGCGAGCGTGGCAAGAGGAAAACTGCTGATAGATGGGAGTCACATCTACATAGTGACAGGAATGAACAATGAGGTCCACACATTCCGTATCAGAAATTGTGTGACTGGAACTGAGAAAGTTGTTCATAGAAATCTCATCATGCCAGTTAACTTCCTACCTCTTCAGAACGATATTTCAGAAAATGATTCTTCCTGGAGTGTTGCCTCGAGTGAGTCAAGTCTGTCTATGTGCGAAAATGCAGAGTTGAGATTGCCCGTCAATGAATCAGATGAGAGAACTGTGACGTGGGTGTCGGAACTCCCAGTTTCTGAAGTTGATCTTTCTGAGGGCCATTCTGTCCAGTTTATTGCAGATGAACGGTCTGCTGCCCTGTCTGCACCTCATTCTACAAGCCTCAATGGTCAGATGGAATGCAGATCTTTGACATGCGAACCTGATGTTGATAGGAGCATTAATCAGACTGATGCGGATGTATATGCTGATACTGTAGCCACTGACCATTTACTGCATTGTTCCAGAGCGCCTTCAACTCAGGGTGGGTCATTAACTGTCAAAACCAGATGTGGGAGGATGGTTAAACCAGTCATTAGACTGATCCAGAATATGCACCAGAAGGTTATGTCTGGGTTGTAGTTTTTTTCTTCTCCTGTTTGTAGAGGTATCATATATGAGGATGATTAACACTAGGACTCCCGGAATTCTATAACTACTATAATGGCCATAGCAGTCATTCTGAGTGCTCATACTTTATTTGCATATAATTTCAATAAGTTATATCAAATCTAAGAATAAATGGATTTGTAATGTTAGGATAGGTCATAATAAACATCAGAACACTACATTTTAATTAAGATGTATGTAAAAATGTATTAGTTAAGCAACAACCACTCAGCCACATCAAGGCTCTGAAGCATGGCTAAAGCCTCTGTGGCAGTCATTCTTCTTGCAGACATTGTTCTGATATTCTCTTTTCAATATTTCAATTTGGTTTTAGCTCGAAGCTAATGCTAGATTTCAGTTTTGCAATAGACTAAAACAACAAGAGAAATTGTTGCTAGTCAACGGTGATGCATCTTCAAGAGCGGGAAAAAGGAGCAACCGACACACGGTCTGTAATGCATACGGTCAGTATGACTGTTATGGCCATTCAAGGTAGAAATACTCAAAACTCTTTTGTGTCTTGTAATTTTAATAAAATAACAATGATAGAATAAAATATAGGCACATTTAGGAAAAGTAAGGGTCCTATAGTTACATGGGTTTTATTTCAAATAAGTTATTACATTGCAAATTTTTAAAGCAGTCAAAATGACTGCCTTTGGTAGTTCTAGGTAGAAATACTCAAAACTCTTTTGTGTCTCGTAATTTTAATAAAATAACAATGATAGTATAAAATATAGACACATTTAGGAAAAGTCAGGGACCTATTTACATGGGTTTTATTTCAACAAAGTTATTACATTGCAAAATTTTTAAACAGTAAAAATGACTGCCTTGGGAGTTCTAGTGTTAAATACTGTGGTTAAAATGTGCATATCTGTGTTTGTAGTACCTTTACGAGGTGTAGGGACTAAAAGTCTAAAAGTAGATACGATTTTATGAAATGCTGTGCAAAAATGACCACTAGATGTATGTAATATGTAACAGGCATGTTATTCCTTTGAGTGTTAGGAGGCTTTGCAACCCTCTTACTTTTCTAATTCTGATAAGAATAGTCTTACGACTGGAGTTTAGTGTGTCAATTGATTTACAGTATTTTCTCTTGGTACTGTGAAACAGAATATGTTTATCTTACTGTCCTCTATTATGTGGTTATATGTACCTGTTTTATTTTGGGTGACTTTGTTGCATTTTGACATGTTATGTTTGTGTTCTTTTGTTTTGTCATGTACAAGTGGAAGTCAGCAGGGGGGAATGTAGCAGGTGTGCTTTAAGTATTTATTTTGTGATTCCACTTGTCATGACCATTTTTGGGTCTTCCTTATTCTTTCCGTCCGCCATGCTGATTTTGGGGGGTGACGCACTTTGTTTCTTCCCAGTCTGCATGAGCATTCAAAGTGGTAGGTCACGCAAGTTTACGTGCTGATTTAATAAAGCCGTATTTCTTGTAACTGATTGTTTCATACGTTATACTTGTGTAATTGTGACTTTAAGTCCCTTTGTGATGGACACGCGTATGTTTAATTAATTATTTTCTTTCTTTAAGTGGTTTTCCTTAATTTTATCCTTTATCAATTACAGCGCGTCGTGCATTGCTGACGCACGCTGCTCTAAGTGCTGCACGAGTCCTCATAATCTGTTTGTTACTCCAGGTACATGAATTATTGTTGTATGTTCTTAAAATGTTATTATGTAAAAGTTTCTTGCCCAGTCTGCATGAGCATTCAAAGTGCGCGTCGTGCATTGCTGACACACGCTGCTCTAAGTGCTGCACGAGTCCTCATAATCTGTTTGTTACTCCAGATCAAATAAAAGAGGATTGATGGGACGAATTGCTGCCTTCAAGAGTGATTTTTAGTCGACACACAACGCAGATAACACACCGCTACATTTGCAGACACTATCAGAAAACTCTGGCCCAGTGTAAATGGTTGGTGGATAGGGGTTACATATACCTTAACCAGAGTCTGTGTATCACCATGGTCCTCAAAGTATGACTTGACCAGAGTTTGTGTTTAATGTCCCCAAAATGGACATAAAAAATACTGTCCCTAAAGTGAAGGCAAAATGTCAGGTCTTTAAGGAAGGCTTTTATTGATAAAATCAAGTGATAAGTGTCATGACAGCTTCTCCAGAAGTGCAGTAGATTCTTTATTTTGTCTCTAGACCCTTCAGAAAGGGGTGTCCCTAAAGGTAGGGTTCCCAGTCATACGTCCTCACATTGCCTTTCTGCAGTCGCGTGCAGTTGCTCTCCCCCGACTGCGCTGATCAAAAGCACGATGGGAAATGGCTTGCTGACGACGCAGCTTAATGCTCATTGGTTTAAACAACCGTAATCAGGGATGTAGTGGAGGCTAAACGCACGTAAACGCCGTTTACGCACCTCCCAATATTCGGAAATAGCGTTTACCCACCTCCAAAGTGCGTTTATCCACCTCTAAATAGCGTTTATCCACCTCTAAATAGCCCGTAGTCCCTAATTTTAAATTAAGCTTATGTCGTTTTAGTTTCATATTGTTCATTATTAGTTTCATAGGTTGTTAAAACTAAGACGAACTTTTTCATATTGCGCTGCATTACTGTCAGTGTTGTTGACTTTTACTGACGGACGGTAAGGTTGCGCTGTTGACGCTCGGGCAGCCTCTCGAGGAGAAATCTACACAAATGAGCGCGCACACACACTCAGTTAACAACATACTGCCTATAAAAAATCTAAATGTGGAGTTTTTATATTTTTAATATATGTTAAGCAACCTCAATTATTTTTCCTGAACACCATCACGATTGAAAATGTGACATTTCCTACAACAGTTCAATAAACAGTTAAAATTAAGTCACTTACATTTTAGATGCAATATTGGCTGTTTTTGTTCTGTTTCAGCAGCGAAAATAGTTCCAAACAAAAATCACAGCAGAACCACGGCGCATCTCACCAATATTATCTGTCTGCAGTCCCGGAGGCTGCATTTTCAGGACCCCACTTCTAGGACCGCATTTCTAGGACCCTAGTTTTTTGTGATAGCGCCACCTACCGAGCCGGAGAACCGCAGTCCCAGGAACGCATTTCCAGGACCCTAGTTTTGGAGGACCGAAAAAAGTGCCACCAAGGCAGTATTTCCACCCAGTTTTAACTACATTACAGTTTTTTTTCCAAGTTTTATTACACCCAAATACTACTTTCTTTATTGCAATTAAACCAGGTTCCTAGGAATGTTGAGAAATTATTGGGTCTAAGTAGCATACTATAATAACTCAAGTAAAATAAACAAGGAATCATGTTATAGTCTTTTCAGTCACTAGATGGACCACATTTTCAAGTACATAGGGAAGACAAGGATGACTCTGGGGGTAGATTTAAGATTGTGTATTTTACAAAATAATATATAACATCTGAACTTGAACACACAAAATATTTTACAAAATAATATATAACACCTGAACTTGAACACACAAAATATTTTACAAAATAATATATAACAACTGAACTTGAACACACACAAAAACAAATTTGATCATGACGTGAACCACATAGACAGAACTTCGATGGATGGACAAACACAAGGACAACATCATCACTGACTCCTAAGAGAAAGAGAAGTGAATTAAATAAGGAACATTTAGTTGAACATGTTCTACTCTCTAATTTTAAAATTCATATTTAATTCATACTTAGTTACCACAGAGTAATGATAATGATAAAAATAATGACATCAATATTCATACCAATTAATGTTCATAATACAATTATTGCATACTGTTCAAAGATTTGAAAAAAAATGATTTTGATGTTGTGGGAAAAAAAGGTTCTAGAAACACTCATGTCAATAAAGCCCGTCTGAACTGAGAAAAAAAATAATAGAGAGAGATGCAAGAAATCTGAATAGAAATAACATTATTGACACGACTTTTCCTGACCATATATATCAGATTTAAAGCACACATTGTGATGTATGCAGCTGAACTACCTACCACCTGGATGCTCGCCCCTCTTTTCACAATTGTTTTGATTATTATGTGTTTGTTGAAAAACCTTTAAGTTAATTTCATATAAATAAATAGACATAAATTAGACCTAAGCATAATACTTAACCAATTTATTTATTTATCTTTTGTCATATTATTGCCTACCCTGTGCTGTGTCCTTGATAGCACTTCATATAGAGTACAGACTGTATACAGTAAATGAAACAATCTAACACGTTTGATTTTAACAGTCAATTATTATAATGGCCTCTCTGATATGTCTGACTATTAAAATGTCATATGTCTCAACCAACTTTATAAAACCATGTCAAAATGAAGAGACGTACACATAAAATGTATTGTGGGTAACATTAAACAGGTTGACTGTGAGCACGTGACAGTGAAAACATTAAGATTATTTTAACTGAATTAAAATGGAAAAACAATGAGTAATTAACAAGCTTTCAGAACGAACATGCTACAGTTTATTGTGCTGTAAATAAGTCAACACAGGCTTATCATGCAACAGTTCCGTTAAATGAACGTGCTAACAATTCATTTTCCAGCATTAGGCTAATATATGATGGCTATGCATTCAAGACTGTTTAGCAAATCACCAGCACGTTGGCAGCTTTAACTTTCCAATGAAATGCATCACATTTCATCACATTGTTTTTAAAGTTAAACAAATAAAAATTGATTCGCATTTGATACTCACACTCTGAATGTCATCCATCTTTGCTGGTCCTCTAATTCGGTAGGTGGCGTTGTCACTAAAACCTAGGGTCCTAGAAATGCGGTCCTAGAAGTGGGGTCCTGAAAATGCAGCCTCTGTTTTTGCAGGCAGATGCTACTCCATCTCACAGGAACTCAACACTCAACCTGTTTTCATTACTGAATGATTCAGCATTTTGACCGAATCGATTGAGTCAAAGATTCAATGACCCATTCATAAACATCTGTCTCATTCTTGAATGAATCAGCCGTTTGAACGAATCGTTTGTTTGTTTGAATGAATTAATCAATGACTCACTCATTAAGACGGTTGCCTGCCGCCACCTACTGGCGGTTTAGTGTTATGTTTAAAAGTAGTATCATTCTTTCCAATGTTTCTTATATGTAAAGTTAAATCAATTTCATAACATTATTTTACACAATTGTAATTTTTCAGTGTAAATTATTTAATTTGATCAGCCCCTAGGGTAACAGCCCTATAGTGTATAATTATTCTAAATAATTGAATTTATTGACCAAATTTATGAATTTAAAATGAAAGATGAAGCATACATTTAATAATATAGGGGGAGGGGATGCCCTTTAAAGGTGCAGATATTACAATATGCCGATTTAAATATCAAAGCTGATTGAACACTGATGAGAATAATCAGAATAAATGAGAATATTGTTTCAGAATAAATTAACACACACACCAAAAAAAAAAAAAAAATCCGGACGAGCAATTTTTTTACTCAGACAAGTGAATGACAGATTTACTTGTCCGAAGGACAAGTGAAAAGGCTTAATGTCGAGCAATGTTAGCAATGTCATCAGGTAGGCAGTGGCCCACCTTACCGGGTGACCACGTCGTGGTCCACCAGAATTTATAGTTTACCCACCTCTTTTTTTACAACACCTCTGACCGTAATGTATTGTTCTCTTTTAAAATGTTTGATTTTAAAACTCTGGTATCATGTTTTATCTGTATACGTATAAATATACTGAATAAACTCTTTGACAGTGCAATATCGGTTATGTGATGTCATTTTTATTAAAAATATATAAATTATATAAACACATGTCTCTATTAAAGAAAAAAAATATTGATAAACACGTATTTGGATTTAAATAACAAGTAGGCTACTCTGTGTGTCTTGTTCATTATATTTATTTTCATATAAAAGCAACAGAACTTAAATTACATCCAGTTTATTAGCAACACCGTGCACGAGCGTGAATCCCATGAATCTCGCGATATCCGCCTTTGATCTCACTGCGAGAGGAGAGATCTGTCCGTCTTTCCTGCACTTTCTTCACTCCTCCTCTCACTGCAGCCGCCTACTCTCGCATACATTCAGGCGAGGCAAGGCGCATCTCAAACAAGCCCGTTGACTTGATAAAAGTGGAAATCTGAAACCACACTGAGCTTTAAAATCCCATTTAATTTGTGTAATAAAAGTTTCTGTATACAATGTAAAGTTATGGCAATAAATGAAGCAGACATATTTAAGAAAATATATTTCTAGATTACTAATTATATAAAAGCATTGAGCATGTTAAGAACGTATTGTCATGTTAAGGTCATATTTTCTTGCTCCAACTGAAGATGATCACTGAAAATCAGATGCTTTTTGGAACATTCTCAAATCATGCAGGATCAAATAGATTATTAGGTTTTGTTCATGCTAGCTTGAGTTTTGCGAAAAGACATGAGGATGAGTTTAGGTGAATTTTTTCCTTTAAGACTTGCTAAATAATTTGACCCATGTCTGGTTGATTTACCAACAATGTATGTTTAATAGTCTGGACCTGACTGAAAGTCTGAGACCAAATGAAGTGGAAATGTATGGTTTTGAATAACAGAACAAGGTTCTGGAAATAAGCCGATGGATTTTCACTTTTGCTTTCAAATTCATGCACATAACATAAATCAAATTTGTGACGTAAGGTCTCTTTAAACATAAACCATAAATCAGGGGCCAAATGCATCATGTAATTCACAGTCACAGTCCAAGATCAACTTCCCTGGCCCCTAAACCTGCTCATTTGTATTCAAATAGTAAAAGCCTATCAAACATAAGCAAGCTGCCAAACCTGATACACAAAACACCAGCCAACACTATGAGTCATTGTGTGCTTGCTATACAATTTTAAATGAAGGGGATACATCTCTACTGATGGTGAGCCTATCTAGTGCTACTTAACAAAGCCATCTATACCGTTAAGGTGCATGACCACTAAATTGGATTCTTAAGGTGTACTATAAAAGATCCAATTTCAGTTTAGAATGGAACCTCTCTGATTCTGGTGCCAGACGTTAAATCTTTACCTTATTTATGGGCTGACATTCATCTCGTGGTTATTATCATCAAATTTCTCCCTGTGCCTCATCCATTCTCCTCATTTTCCCATGTATAAGGTAATAGTTCCCTATCAGTGGTCTGTCTCCAGAGAGTGTTTAGTCCAAGTGCATTAGTAGCAAGAGGTGGTGGTGAATAGGGATGTTCTTTAATCTTTCACTCATAATGGTTTCTTCAAACATTATCACACCTCTCCGCACACAAATTACTGTGATTGATCCACCTCGGGTATCAGGGGTACTTTAAAGTCTCTGCTTTGCGATCACCTGACCTTGTCACCTGCACTGAAAAACATGCCACACAAAAGCCCTTCATTTGGATGCAGTGCAGCTCAGACTGTTATACCTCTATCAACAAATGTTCTCATGTGGAATGAAGTAGAAGTACAGGTGATATTAGCCAAACTTCCACACCTAATTAATTCCTCAACGGAGAAATTTGACCATGAAGTAGAGTGTATAGGAAATTGCAGTCTTTGGGTTTGTCTAATTCCACATTGCTGACACACAAAATGGGCATAGAAATATCAGGATTCATAAAAAATAAACTAGCCGTAAATATGTGATCGGACATTTTATTGGCCGGTCCAATGACACATTATACTGTACAACCTCTGCTGCACACAGGTGCTGTTGGTGTTGTGCACAGATAGACAGTAGCCTAATGATAACCCCTTTTGAGGTCTTCCAAATATTATGAAAAATACTGTATTTGAAGGATAGAATTTGAAGGAAATGGTAAGATATTTTAAAAATAAAACATGCATGTTTTGTCATGGTCCGTTGGTAAATACTGAGTCAGACAATTAATTACACTGCAAAAATGCAATAAGGCCTATCTGTTTCCGTAAAAAAAAAAAAATAAACATCCTAAAATATATGTTTACCGCAAAATTGCATACATTTATTTTGTTTAAAGCAATTAATAAAATACTATTGGTCAGTGGAAAAGATTGAGAATAACTTTCACAATAACAGAGAAAGAGACACAGAGATCAGGTATTTAGCAGGGGCCCGTTCTTCGTACGTTGCTAACTTACTTAGCTGGATTTGATTGTTGGCGATTTGGCATGATCTTGGATTGTTTGGTTCTTCGACGCTCATCCTGGACTTGCTGTCATAGCAACAGGTATGCCAGCTTGAACCTGCTCGCGAGCAGGCTTATTTCATGTTAACAGGATTAGATGGCGGCCTTATAAGCGGAGCTGATACGGGAAGTCTTTTAGCGCAGCGCGATAGTGTACTTTTTGAGAGATATCATTTTTCTCATGACTCGTGAGGATGTCGTTTACATCATTAATTTGTTGGAAACGCATAAATGTTCGACTCGTCGGAGTCGGGCTTTAATAACAGTGCAGGCAAGTTACTATTGCGAATTTGCGATTCTTATCCAGATTAGTAATATTATATCAAATTTTAAAAAGGCAGTTGACTGACTAAAATCTCTTAGATGGTGTGTGACTATATTCCATATCACAAATATGGCCAGGATCTGTGCATGACTCAAGAATTTTCAGAGATTTATGCACATTATTTGAACGTGGTAAGGACATATATAAATATCAAGCTCACTGTATTACATTATGCTTATCCTAACAGAACTGATTTTTTCCATTATAAAGGTGATTAGCTACAACAGGATCCTTGGAGACAGGTGTTTTATGACCCCATTCCCTGACCCAAACCCCAGACCAGTTACAATGCTGCTCTAGCCAGGACAAGGGCCTGGCTATAGCCAACTAAAGTATCTGAAAAGTCTGAGGGTTGCACCTGACAGGGCCTGTGACATTGCATGGGTCATATTACACAAGATTGCACCATCAGAAAAAATATAAAACATTTCATTAATGTTTAATAAAAGACAAGGCAAATATGCTTAGTCCTTTGAGTTGTATTTTAAGTGTTCTTTGTAAAGAAAAGCCAGTGATCAAGTCATCTTTTGCCTGCAAATAATAT
Organism: Tiaroga cobitis; assembly: GCA_030578255.1. NCBI lineage: Eukaryota > Metazoa > Chordata > Actinopteri > Cypriniformes > Leuciscidae > Tiaroga > Tiaroga cobitis. Next base: position 23,282,619 of record CM060609.1, read on the forward strand.
ATATTGTACTCAGTGTGAACTAATATATTAGCACTTATTCTGAAGTTCCTTTAAAGCAACTCTATCTCTAGTGCCATTTTTTTTCCTTTAAGTTGTGAAGTATTTTCAAAATACTCTGTTTTCTAGGGGTAAACCTGTCAACACATGGCTGCCCACCTCTGTATCACTGCTTAATGCAGACTCTTCTGTAGATGTGGACTCCTGCAACTCATATTACATTCAGAAATAATAGGTACTCAAGTGTAAATTAAGTAAAGTTATTTATGCACTTAAAGATACCTGAGAGGATTTCTTCACTGTCCTGTGCATTGAGGGAAAAAATGGGCATTACAAAGTGTTGTACTTTCTTCCCTTTTGATGTAACATTAGAAAAAGTCTTATACTGCACATGCTTCAGCCACTTGCTTGGGAACACATAAAAGTGTTGGTGTATTGTTTAATACTGCACAAAAGAGGAAAACACAATTTCATTACAATGAAGTACACTGGGGGGAAATGTGATCAATAACTCATGGCAACATGTTTTTTTTTTACATTAACTATGTAGTTCCACAGTCACACATGTAGAATTTCACAAGTCAAAGCAATTCATTGCTACTCAAGGTTTAACAGTTGGTATGACTGGACAGCCATTTGGATTATAGGCCTACTTAATTTAATGCAGCAACAAATTATTTTACAGTGTACTAGGATCATTTACAGTTCATTTACCAGCAGTGAAGGTGTTGCTGCTCCTGGCTGTGGGTTTGAGGAAGAGCTGAACCCAGGGATGCCCTCCACAATGTTCACATTTAACGCAAGGGCCAGCTCTTCTGCCTGGGTATAATGTGGGGGTGCAGGACCACCACCTGTTTGTTTTTCTTTTCTTTTTATTTCTTAGCCTTTTTCTTGGTTGCTTTTATAAACAGGCAAACATTTATTAACAGTGCCTTTTTAAAAGAGATTAGTTAGTACAAATTATTATTAAGTAGAATATTCTAGTACTTCACTTTTACTTGTTCCTATGTTCTAGTGGGTGGTGACTGACATTACAATGAACAAAGTTATTAATTATTTAGAAATGATTAAAATATAAACATATTTACTGTAATAAGTGATAAAAACATCTAACTACAAACTTAATTTGTCTGCTACTTTTTGCCAGCCCTCTCTCCTGGCTTTTGCACACTTTAAGGTGTTCCTTGGCGTTTTAATTACGTTTTCAAATTTAGCATATCCTTCAAGCAATAACTCTTGCTCTTCTGTGGAGAAAAAAACTGAGCGCGCTCTTTGGCCACGGTGAGCAGCCAATAGCAGCGTTGCTGATCAATGTTTCTACTATCGATACATATCCCCTTTTAACCCAGCGCATGAACGCGCAATTATCTCAGATAACTCAATCCAGCTATACTAATCATAACCGGCAGGAGTGTTCGAAGAACCTAATTAGCCGGATCATGATGAGCACGATGATATTATCTTGGATGTCTCGTTTGATCTCGGATGTTTTAAGCAACCTACGAAGAACGGGCCCCAGGTATTTAGCAGGTAGATTAACAGACACAGGAAAGTCAGCAGGTGAGCAGTCTTTTGAAGAATGAAATGACAGTCACACACTGTAAAAACTGGGAAAGGCGTCAATTAATATTTAATAATCAAACATTAGTAACATATACATAATAAAAAAGACTATTTGTAGTTTGGAATCACACTGAGCTGACTTCAACAAATTCTAGTTATTTATTAAAAACATTTTACTCAGTTTTGTTTGAATAAAATCAGCTGTGAATCATTAAGTAGAATTTAATTATATTTTATCAGGAAAGTCAACAATGCAGAAAATTGGTAAATGTTACTCATTGGGAGGTCTTTGGATTTAATCACCTTACACTTCCGCTCCAGCTATTTTCAGCCACATGGATCGTCAACATTTCAGAGACTGACATCTTCCCAAAGGTAAGACTTTTATAAGTTAATAATCATTTTACAAGGAGTTGCTGTAACAGTTAGCAGTTGAACATTGTTTTGCATTGCTGCAAGTTATCCAACATTCCAACTTCATTGGTTGAAAGTAAAAATAAAGATATGTTAGCCTAACTTAATGTAACGTAACAGTGATTCTGCCTACTGTTTCGACTAAAAGCGTGGTAATTAATGACAGAAAAAGTAACCTAGTCGTTTAAATATCACAATTTTTTTTCAAAGTATAGATAATGGCCTTTAAGATACAGCTAACTTAATCGACTTTTGCCAATTTTCCTGGCATCGGCCTGCACCTCCACCCCTCCCCCACCCCAAGCTATAACGTTAGTCTGTTTTGCGCACGCCTGGATGGTGTGCTAATCCCAAGTTCACAGAGGCTTCATGTTAAGTAATGTTAGCCACGCAGTTTCAAGTCGCAATTCACGGTAACATACAATGAGGGACAACGGGAGATGGCAAAACGTTTTTCTCTGTCGGAGTATGCATTTAAGAAGGTTTCAGCACGTGCTGACAGATTACACCGGCGAGCTACGTCTGAGGTCAGTAAATTAGAGCATGATGTGGATTTGCGCTGCCAGAGAGAGGCATGGTCCGTCTGTTTGCAACAACAGATTTAACACTATTATGTTACCATTTCATGCTCAGTATATCCTCATTCTGTCATGAACGTGTCTCCACAAAACAGAGTAAATAACTAATTTAGGCGATGGACCTTCTTGTAGAATATATTGTAACACCGTTGTATGTTTAAAAGACAAATTATTAAAACGTCACATCACTGTATATTATCAATCGAAATCATCAACCTATCACCCAGCATAGAGGACATCAAAACCAGATGGCCTGCCCTATTTGAGCCATCTCAAGTGAGTTACAAGCACATGCTAATTTGAAATATTCCTAGTCCACTGTGAAGGACTGCACTGGTGGTTTCCCATATTTAGATTGTAAATAGAAAATGTGTTATGTAACTGTCAACTGTTTTCAATTATATTTTCAAAGTCAAATTCAGGATTATTTATATTTTGTTGCATTATGTAACTGTACAGTTTTTAACAGGAATCATTTAAAATAATCTTTGTAAGTGCATGCGATAAACTACCAACACTGAAGATTGTAGTATGCTGCACAGTCAGATGATTTAACCCAGAATGTACATGAAGGTCATAATATCATCATCAGAATAAGATTGCTTCTTGCTAGAGTTGTAAGAAGAGGCTTTAAAGCTGGTTTCATTATTTGTCTTTCAGATCCAGGATGAGTTTAACAGAATCACAATGGTGCATCTTGAATCAAAGTTCATGTCTAAGCTGGATGAATACACTCCGAGGCTTCTGAACATCTTCCACTCCAAAGGTGGAACCATGGGGTTGAGGTTGCAGGCCATCCTACTCAAGGTACCCTTAAATGACTATTATGTTTGTATATTATTTTGAAATCAAACTGCTGGAATAAACTGCTGGAGGACAAGCAGTCACTCTGCGAGAACGGCTAGAGCGCGTAAGTTGTTTTTTCTTAATATCCAGTTCTCCTGTTGCTCTGTTTACCATTTGTCAAGTAAGTAGGGCTATTTTCGATTCTTTGCTTATTTGTAATTTTTTATTTTCACTAAATATCTTTAATTTAATTAGACACGTTCCTATTTTGAATATCTGCCGTCTTAAGGGTTGTAGTCTGGTTGTTATTGTAGCACTTAAGTATTGCTGTTCATAACAGCTAGTTTCGATTTGGGCCATTCTCGGGATATTTGCTTTCGCTGTGCTAATTGCAAGGGCTACCACAGCTGTCCTCACTCAGGCGATTGATAGCATTGTATCTATGTAGTGTGCGCGCTGTCGCGGAAGCGTCAGCGGAAGCAGTCAGCGCTCGTGTTCAGTCTCCTCGTGTTAAGACCGACTCGGGTAAAGACCTGCGACTCTACCTGCGCGACTCCACCGAGCAAGGACACCTGCAAGGCACTTAAAGTATCTTCTTAACCCTTTCCCTTCCTACCTTTATCTTATTTCCTATTATCATTATGTGCTTTCAACACATTCCTGTTGTCTCTCGACAACGCTCTCTCACCACGCACAGAAGGCAGCGCAATACTGCTAATCTGCGCCCTATTCTCTCATCCTCACACTCACCTCTCACTCTTTCTATGGGTCTATGGAATTGTCAATCAGCAGTCAATAAAGCTGACTTCATTCCAGCCTTTGCATCTCATTCTACTCTTAATATCTTGGGCTTGACTGAGACCTGGGGCCCGTTCTTCGTACGTCGCTAACTCAGTTAGCTGGATTTGATTGTTGGCGATTTGGCATGATCTTGGATTGTTTGGTTCTTCGAAGCTCATCCTAGACTTGCTGTCATAGCAACAGGTGCGCAAGCTTGAACCTGCTCGCGAGCAGGCTTATTTCATGTAAACAGGATTAGATCGCGGCTTTATAAGCGGAGGTGATACGAGAAGTCTTTTAACGCAGCACGATAGTGTACTTTTTGAGAGATATAATTTTCTCATGACTCGTGAGGATGTCGTTTACATCAATTATTTTTTGGAAACGCACATTAAATGTTCGACTCGTCGGAGTCGGCCTTTAATAACAGCACAAACTGTGTGTATTGTCCTGATATTATTTGCGAGTGGCTCTTTCCTTTAAACTATTGGGGATGCGGAGAACTTGATAAGTGCTGTCATTCACGAAGTTTACCCTGGCGCTCAAGCAGTTTTTAGGGTGTTTTTTGTGGCATTTCCAAGCCAGTTTAGACCCAAGTTTGAAGGATATAGCAGGTTTTTTTTTTTTACCAACGCAGGTATATTATAAATTTTAATGAAGATCATGCAATCATGAACATGCCGATTAATATGACACAGATATGTCCCTCAGGCTTCACTAATGTGATTGGTCAATAGACTGCACAAATGTTCCTATCAAGGCCTCTATGAAGGGGATTTTGTGAACAGAAAGGGGGACCACAATGTAAATGTGCACCCAAGTTACTATTACAATTCTTAACATTCCAGATTAGTAATATTAGGCCTATATCAAATTTTAAAAAAGGCAGTTGACAGACTAAAATCTCTAGATGGTGTGTGACTGTTCCATATCACAAATATGGAAATCACACGTGGAAGCTTCTGTGAATCACACAGATTCACATTTATGCACATTACTTGAACATGGTAAGGAAACATATAAATATCAAGCTCATTGTATTACATACACAGTTACAATGCAGCTCTAGCCAGGACAAGGTCACACAATGAAATTAACTTTGGCCAACTAAAGGGAAGATTTCAGTGTCTGAAAAGCCTGAGGGTTGCACTTGACAGGGCCTGTGACATTACATGTGCCATATTACACAACATTTCCAACATCAGCAAAAACATGAAACATTTCAATAAATGTTTAATAAAAGACAAGACAAATATGCTTAGTTCTTTGATTTTTTATTTAAATTGTTCTTTGTAAAGAAAAGCCAGTGATCAAGTCATATTTTACCTGCAATAAGAGATACTATGCAAGGTCAGCAATAGTACTCTGTGTGAAATAATATATTAGCACTTACTCTGAAGTTCCTTTGAAGCAACTCTATCTCTAACTCTATAGTGCCAGTTTTTTTTCTTTAAGTTGTCAAGTTTTCCCCCCCAAAATACTCTATTTTCTAGGGGCAGGGGGGCTTGGGTTAAACCTGTCAACACAAGCCTTATGCAACAAAAAATAAAAGGAAAATTATACACTGCCCACCTCTGTATAACTGCTTTGTGCAGACTCTTCTGTAGGCCTTTCTGTAGATGTGGACTCCTGCAACACATATTGCATTCAGAAAAGGGGGGGGGGGGGGGTTAATGTATTTTTTTTTATTAACTAGGCTACATGTAGTTTCACGCATGCACACTTTCACAAGTAAGCAATTCATCACTAGGCCTACTCAAGACTGGACCAGCCATTGGGATTATAGGCCTATAGTGCAGCAAAAAAAAAAAAATTACAGTGTAAGATCATTCAAAGTTCATTTACCAGTAATGAAGGAGTTGCTGCTACTGGTCCCTGCTGTGTGTATGAGGAAGAGCTGAACCCAGGACGGGTCGGTTCACATTTAACCCAAGGGCCAGCTCTTCTGCCTGGGTATAATGTGGGGGTGCAGGACCACCACCTGTTTGTTTTTCTTTTCTTTTTTTTTCTCAGCCTTTTTCTTGGTTGCTTTTATAAACAACCAAATATTTATTAATAGTGCCTTTTTAAAAGAGATTATAGTAGCCTATAGTACAAATTGCCATTATGTAGAATATTCTAGGACTTCACTTTTACTTGTTCCCATGTTCTAGTAGTGGGTGGTGACTGACATTACAATGAACAAAGTTATTAATTATTTAGAAATGATTAAAATAAAAAAATATATACTGTAAAAAACATCTAAATGGTCACTACAAACTTAATTAGCTACTTTTTGCCAGCCCTCTCTCCTGGCTTTTGCACATTTTAGGTGAAAACTTGTAATTAAGTTTTCAAATTCAGCATGTCCTTCAAGCAATAGCTCTTGCTCTGCTGCAGAGTAAAACTGAGCGCGCTCTTTGGACACGGTGAGCAGCCAATAGCAGCGTTGCTGATCAATGTTTCTACTATCGATACATATCCCCTTTTAACCCAGCGCATGCACGCGCAATTATCTCAGATAACTCAATCCAGCTATACTAATCATAAACAACAGGAGTGTTCGAAGAACCTAATTAGCCGGATCATGATTAGCACGATGATATCATCTTGGATGTCTCATTTGATCTCGGATGTTTTAAGCAACGTACGAAGAACGAGCCCCTGGATCCGCCCAGAAGACTCAGCAACCCCTGCTGCTCTCTCTAACAACTTCTCTTTCTCTCACACCCCTCGGCAATCGGGGAGAGGTGGGGGCACTGGTCTTCTCATTTCTAACACTTGGAAATTTTCAACTCTCTCTTCTCTATGCAATAACAACTCATTTGAATATCATGCTATTACACTTACAACTCCCGTGAAGATCCATATTGTAGTTATTTATCGCCCCCTAGGTCAACTGGGAAACTTTGTAGAGGAGCTGGATGTGTTGCTGTCCTCTTTCCCTGAGGATGGCATCCCACTTGTAGTCTTTGGCGATTTCAACATCCACCTAGCGAAACCGTATGCAACAGACTTCATCTCTCTCCTAGCCTCTTTTGATCTCAAACGCCTCATCACCACCGGTACTCACAAGTCAGGCAACCAACTGGACCTGGTTTACACACGCAACTGTATCACAGATAACATTTTGGTGAAACCTCCAAGTTTCAGATCATTTCCTCATTACTTTCAATCTACAACTCACCACCCATGCTCCACCAACCTCCCCACCATTTACTTTCAGACGAAACCTGCGCACACTTTCCTCTGCTGTGTCATCTTCTCTTCCCTCACCCTCACATTTTTCATCTCTGGATGTGAATACTGCAGCGGATACTTTATGCTCCATCCTAACCTCCTCTCTAGACAACATCTGCCCTCTCTCCTCCAGGCCAGCACGCACTACTCCCTCTAACCCCTGGTTATCTGAGGTTCTTTGTGAACACCGGACCAAGCTCAGGGCAGCGGAGAGGAAATGGCGCAAATCAAAAGACACATCTGACCTCAGTAGGTATCAATCTCTGCTCTCTGCCTTCTCTGTTGATGTTCACACCGCAAAATCTTCATATTTCCACAACAAGATCAACAGCGCCACTAACACACATTCACTGTTCAAGACATTCAACTCTCTCCTCTGTCCACCTCCACCACCTCCCACCTCCTCGCTAACTGCTGATGATTTTGCTAACTTCTTCACTAACAAAACTACAACTATCAGCAGGCAGTTCTCAGCTTCACACACACAGGAACCCAAACTAACCTCTCCCACAGCCAACAACCTTCTCTCCTCCTTCACTCCACTAACCGAGGAAGAAGTATCTAAACTTCTCCTCTCCAGTCATCCTACCACCTGCCCTCTAGACCCCATACCCTCACACCTTCTACAAGCCATCTCTCCCACACTTCTTCCAGCTCTCACACACATCATCAACTCATCCCTCCACACTGGCATTTTCCCTACAGCATTTAAGCAGGCTCGGGTAACTCCTCTGCTTAAAAAACCAACATTAAACACATCACTTCTAGAGAACTACAGACCTGTCTCTCTCCTACCATTCATTGCGAAAACACTTGAACGTGTTGCTTTTAACCAAGTATCATCTTTCCTGTCTCTGAACAACCAGCTGGATGTCAACCAATCTGGCTTCAAGAAAGGACATTCAACTGAGACTGCATTGCTGTCAGTCACGGAAGCCCTGCGGATCGCAAAAGCTGCTTTCAAATCATCAGTTCTCATTCTACTGGACCTGTCTGCTGCTTTCGACACAGTGAATCATCAGATCCTCTTGTCCGCCCTCTCATCACTGGGCATCACTGGAACCTCCCTCAACTGGTTTGAGTCCTATCTCACAGGTAGGTCCTTCAAGGTCGCATGGAGAGGTGAGGTATCCAAAGCACATCAGCTGACCACAGGGGTTCCCCAGGGTTCAGTTCTTGGACCGCTCCTCTTCTCCATCTACACCACATCACTGGGACCCATCATACAGGCACATGGTTTCTCTTACCATTGCTATGCTGATGACACCCAACTCTACCTCTCATTTCAACCAGATGATCCCACAGTAGCTGTACGGATCTCAAGCTGTCTGGCGGACATCTCGGCGTGGATGAAGGAACATCACCTGCAGCTCAACCTGGCAAAGACTGAGCTTCTCGTCCTCCCTGCCAATCAGTCTCTACAGCACAACCTCACTATCCAGCTAGATTCATCCTCAATCACCCCATCAAGGTCGGTCAGAAATCTTGGAGTAATCTTTGATGATCAGCTGACCTTCACTGACCACATTACAAAGACAACTCGATCATGCAGGTTTGCTATGCACAACATCAGGAAGATCAGACCTTTCCTAACTGAGCATGCAACACAACTTCTCGTCCAGGCCCTGGTCATTTCTAGGCTTGATTACTGCAATGCTCTTCTGGCTGGACTTCCATCATGTGCAACTAAACCTCTACAAATGATCCAGAATGCTGCAGCTCGTCTCGTCTTCAACGAGCCCAAAAGGGCCCACGTCACTCCTCTGTTCATCTCTCTGCACTGGCTACCACTCTCTGCTCGCATCAAGTTCAAGGCTTTGACGCTTGCTTACAGATTGACCACAGGTTCAGCCCCCTCCTACTTCCATTCACTACTACAAGTCTACATCCCTACCAGAAGCCTACGATCGGTCAATGAGCGACGGCTCGTGGTACCATCACAGCGGGGCACAAAATCACTCTCCAGGACATTCTCATTCACGGTTCCATGCTGGTGGAATGATCTCCCCACCGCCATCCGGAATGCAGAATCCCTGACAACATTCAAAAGGCAACTGAAAACTCATCTCTTCCGGGAGCACTTAACATAAAAAAAAAAAAAAAAAAAAAAAAAAAAAAATCCATTCCTTTATATCCTGGCTTGCTTGGCTTATGCTACTCCGAGCAATGTCTGAACTTTGTATTTTGAACACTTCTTGCGTTGTTTTTGCCTCTTCACGATGACTCGCTTGGTTTAGTCCTCAATTGTAAGTCGCTTTGGATAAAAGCGTCTGCTAAATGACTAAATGTAAATGTAAATATAATGCACTTATTACTTAAATCTACAGGAGGTAATGTTAGCCTATGATTCTCTCTGATAAAGGAATTAAATAATAGCTAACATTTTAAAAAGTTTGTATACACTCAGTGGTCACTTTATTAGATCCATAATTATTCAAGTTTATATTGTTCAGTTTTTGTTGACATTGTCAAAAATGTGTACATTCAGTTATATGTTATTGAGTCAAAGTTAAAAGCGGTGCTATAGATGCTTTCAACGGTAACAACATAAACAAACGGTACTACGCATGTTCATTACTCTGGCCCAAACTTAACTTCCGGCGGACTTCCGCAAACAATCCATAACAAGTAAATAACCTTAGTATTAGCTGGTATTTCTTTCCAGTCGAAGTAAAGAAACGTAACTTGGCCAAACTGAAATGTGATACGGTCACACTACCAGACCCGTTGAGCAAAAATTTGAGACAAGAATGTTTTTCTACCAACATGTCTGATTTACCGCTGTGTTTCCCACAGAATAAAACTGGCGAGCGCGGCGTCGGCGGGGTTTTATAAGGTTAACATACTAGCTCTCATTAGCTAGGCTCCTTATATGCTTGCTAATAACCTTTTTTCAAGGTGGGTTGCCGAGATTGACAGCGTGTTGGATGGATATGTGCAACGTTGTTCATGAAACTAACCATTCAATACACAGACTGGTCCGCTGTCAATGTGTTTGCGGGTGAGAGAGAGAGAGAGAGAGAGAGAGAGAGAGAGAGGGAGTGAATATGCGCTGCATGCAGCTCTGCAGTGAAATACACATTTTCCCATCTTAAATAGTAAAAAAAATGGTAATCAATATGTGGCGATCAGCGCTGATAATGTGGTGGGCTGCCACTAATAAATGTATGGGAAACACTGTAACGATAGCCTACACATATTTGAATACCGCCGTCTCCTTCCTCGTTAGGAAACCTTAACATTTTTAGTTTCAAAATTGCGTTTGCTCCCGAGGTCAGGCTGCACCCCACAGCGCAACAACTTGCTCATCACCTTAACTTTCACTGTATTTGTAGTCGATGCCATATTAACCAGTAAACACTAATAAACAAACAGAGCGGAAGTTAACTTTGGGCTGGCACATCACCATGGCAACGGGTCCAATGAAAGGGTCTATACTGGACGGCATTGTGCTGAAGTGTTTGTAATTCTTTGTTTTGCATATTTACATACATGTGGGGACATACATGTTGGAATATTAGTAATACCTTCGAATAGTCCAGTAGAAAATCTTCCAAAAGTAATAAGCTCAATGCTAAAACCTATACATTAATACCGCCTCTATGACCGTGTCAACAAAGACTGAACATCATAAAAGGAGACTTTATGCCAATTGTATTGAACTTAAATTGTACAGGTGCACAAATTTAAAGTGACCACTGAGTATACACTATCACTCACAACCAGTGGCACATGTTTGAGACTTGCAAAGTAGTGTATTGGCATAACTGATTATGTTCCAGGTTATTGATTGGAAACCAAAACCCTCAACCTGCAATGGTTATGTGATTAACAGCCATTTTAAGCATATCTGTTTAGGTATATCTTTTTTAAACTTGATTTATTGAAAAAGTCTGCCGCGGTCATCTACATAATGTGCAACATATGTGGTTTACATAACCATATAGCAACTCGTTTAGCGCCAGTTATCACTCAGTTCTGTGTACTTACTGCTTAAAGGAATACGTTGAGGAACGGCTAGTCTGGCTCTGTCCAAAAAATTTGCCTACCAGCACATATAAAGCTCACAGATTGACATGTTATGTCTTGTCTGTGTAATCCATACAAAACCCAAGGTGTAAAAATTGTGTGGTTTTATGGGAGTTCATATGCACTGTTAGTTGACACCTAAGACATTATGTTTAGCAGTAATGTAAGCCACCTAGTGTTAAAAGTTGCAGCTTTAAGAATGTTTTATGTCATTAAATGATTCTTACACCATGAACTTGAATTATGTTTATGTTTGTCATTTCAGGCTCCAAGCAACCCTAGCATCAGCATGACCAGAGATGTTGTCATTCGGTGTTTGATGGTGTATCTTGGGGAATCCACAGATCACCTCTTAAAGGAGTATGATGTAAGTTGACGAACATGTTAAAATATAGTTGGTGAACTGTCTCATCTCTAGGGCTGGGTGTCGACAGCCAAATTGCTTCGACAAGTATTAAAAAGTGCCTGGTCATTCTGTACCAAATTTGATAAGGAGTAAATCTCATCAGCCAAGCCAATATGCATGCAGCATGCTTGTACTACCAAGATCTACCAAGATGCTGCTCATTGGCTGGCTAAGGTTAACTTAACATCATAGATGTGCACCAGGAAAAAGACTACAGTATAATACTCCCAGAGGCTCACTAGGTGACCAGCCTGTGTCAGTGAATGTAGAATAATATGTGTGCAATAGATCACAAAGTGCATAGACAAGTGCTGGGAAGAAATTCATTTCTGTAGCAATGAATGGATTTAATTTAGCCGATTTAACTGACTAAATTAAGACCATCATCTCTGGTGTCATTGAATTGTTTTCATGTGGTGGTCAGCTGATTAGATCCTTTTTAACTTACCTGGCATGAAAATATGCTTATGGAAGTCCAAAGGGTTGAAAACAATTTGGGAGTTGTTGAATTAGAATCTTCTCCTTTGGTGGTGCAGTCTGAAATACCCAATGTTGTTGCTTTTTCAGGACGCTGATAAAGACAGTGTGTCACAGGACCTTGCTGTACAAAGGATTAAAATCTACAACATCAAGCCTACTACGCCAGAGGGTCCTGATGACATCGGTATCGTAGTAGAGGGCGTGAAAGTTCTGACTGCTCTGGGTAACTTTCCAAGGGCTTGCTCCATGGTCATTGGCTTGGCATATGCAGTGAATCTTGCCTATCCCAAGGAGCTCAGGTACACGCTTGAAGTCTTCCAGAAACTCCTCCTTGAGCTGGATTGTTCAAAGCTGTCCCCGAAAGTGAACAGCCTCAAGAATAAGCTACTAGCTCAAGAAAAGTGACCCTCGCAGAATGAAAGGGGACAATTAAATCACTGTCAAAACTGTCACACGGTTACCCACTCACTGTGAAGGAACTGCAAACTGTTACTGAAGGAGACCTTTGGACTTTCTGTTGAGTTCAGTTGTTAGTGTTCGGACTTGGAATTTTAAGATTGTTTAATTTGGTCACTTTTATAAAGAGTAAAGTAAAGGCACCATAAAGATTGTTCACGCTGCCCTGTTTGTTCTTAACTTTCTTCCACTTGATGAATGTTTGGGCATTTTCTTTTTCAACTGTTAAGTAACTGAAAAATATTGTTTTTCAGTGCAACATGGGGTTGTTCAGAAATATCAAACCAACCATACTCATTTGTCATTGTGTTTTTGAATTTATATTGCCACAGGCAGCTGTTATTGTACATTGTGATTCCTCTGTGTACACCAGGGACAAATTTTACATGTTTTAATTGAGAAATTTGAACAAATTCATGTGATTGTTTAAGTGAGACCTATTTAAGCAAAAAGTAAAGTAAGGATAATGGAATTACTTGACCTTATCCCAGGTTCCATGTGATATTTTAATCAATTACTATTAGCCGTTTGAATAAAATAATGGCCCTGACGATTTCAATTGGCACATGTAATAAAATATTTTAAATGAAAATGGAAGAAAAATTTGTAGACTAAAAACTGTCATAATAACTGTTATTGTCATAATTTAAATGCACTAACAGGACTAAATCTTAAATCACATCACTGGAAAATTTAAGCCAATGATGTAGCAGAAATTAAACACCATTAAATGAACAAACATTTATTAACATCCGAATCCCAAATGCCATTATATTGTCCCTATTGTACGCATACATGGTTTCTGCCTTTGTTTTCTTATAGCCTCTTTCTGTGTTTTATTGTTGTATTTTGACATTTTGCACTAAACAATTTGAAAAATGTCAGATAAACATGTTTAGAAAAAAATTGACAAATAAATGTTTACCTGCTGTTATGCATGATGATTTATTAACCCAATTTAAGTTACCTGTGGCACCAAGAAGGCATGATATTGAGTGTATTATACATAGAAAAATTATGGCAACAAAGTGACATCCAATATAATTGAATAGATTTAAAGCAATGTGATACCAATTAAAACTTCAATTTAAACAATTCATTTAGGTACGGATAAATATGAAACGCAGAATGAATGTGTTGAATTAGGCAAAAATGTGCTAAAATATTAGTTAATATAACTTATTTTTATCCAGATATTTAGTAAATCTAAATTCACTTCTCCTAGATATTTAGTAAATCTAAAGCAATTTCTCCTAGATATTTAGTAAATCTAAATTCACTTCTCCTAGATATTTAGTAAATCTAAAGCAATTTCTCCTAGATATTTAGTAAATTTAAATTACTTTTGCTCAGATATTTATTAAACATAAATTACTTTTCCTTGTGAAACTGATTTGGATTTACTAATAATATTTTGGCTTAAAATTTTGCATGCTATTACTAAATTCAACACATTTTAAGTGTTGCTTTGATGAACATGTACTCATTTATTTTGGTTTAAATTTAGTTAATTTATTCAATACTTTTTAATCAAAGATGTAGAACTTAAAACAGAACTTAAAACTTAGTGCACTTTTTTTTACAGTGCACTTATCTAAAACCATCTTCGTCTTTGCAGACGGAGTAGCAGGTGCTCACAAGGATGAAGAATAACTAGTAAAAGCTAGGTAAGTAGTCACTGAAGATAGGTAGTCTGGAAGTTGCCAAGACTAGGTTGTGATTGACAAGAACGTACAATGCAGTGTGCAGATGAGTGGGTATTTAACTGAGTTCTTGATGAGATGAGACAGGTGGAACCTGTTAGAATTCAGGTGATTGTGAACATGTGGTTGGAGTTGCAGGACCTGGTGCCAATGGTGGAATCCTCCTAAGTACCCCCCATCAGGCAGCTCCTGTTGACCGGGATGGGCAGTGAGAAGGATGGCCTCTGCCCCTGGGTGCTGGTCGTCCTGGATGGTTCTGAGTGCTTGAACCTTTCCCTGGTCCGTTTTCATGCCTTGGCCATCGATGATGTAGCCTAGAAAATGGATGGACGACTGGTGGAACTCACACTTCTCGAGCTTCAGGTACAGCTGGTATACTCTGAGTCGTTGGAGGACCTGTGTAACGTTATGGCGATGGTTGGCCAGGTTCCGGGAGTAAATCAGAATATTACGATGTAACTGTGGAGAACATCCTGGAACACCTCATTCATAAAGCCTTAAAATACGGAGGGTGAGTTGGCCAGCCCATATGCCATTACCCGATATTCATAGTGCCCCGAAGGTGGTCTTCTATTCATCATGAGGTTCTATTCATCATGAGGTTTTAGGCGCTACGGAGGTCCCACTTTCTGAAGATATGAGCTACCCTCAGCTGTTCTAGGGCAGCCGGGACCAGGGGAAGTGGATATTATTATTTAATGGTCTGCTCATTTAGGGCACGGTAGTCGATGCATGGCCTTAGGTCTTGGTCCTTCTTGCCCACAAAGAAGAAACCTGAAGTGACAGGGGAAGTTGATGAACGAACTAATGCTTCCTTGAGCGCTTCCTCAATGTAATCATCCATGGCCTTTTTCTCCGGAATTGATAAAGGGTGTATTATTCCTTTGGCCAAGATAGCACCAGGAAGCAGATCAACTGCACAGTCCCATAGCCGATGAGGTTGTAGTCTTGTAGCCAGCTGTTTGCAAAACACATCCTGGAACGCTTCTTCTTCTGGGATGCTTACTTTGGAACTAATGTCAGGGCTCATGATAGTGGTGGAGTTGAGGGTGACAGAGGTACCTAGATCTTCATAAAGGGTGCATGTGGCCATGTGTTTGGGAAAATAATTTCTGGTTACCTCAACTGGCGCTGTGGTCTTTCTCTGTCTCAAGGGAAGTTTAAGGCAATTTTGGAAACAGTAGACACTGTGTATAGAACTCACCGCTGGGCTAGGAGGACACACAGGCCATTCGGAAATGAGATTACCCTCTGAACCTCAGCAGATACATAGCTTGTTCTGATTATGTCGTTGAGGCTCAGCGCGAGATTCATATTCCCCATTTCTTCAGTAGGTTGATATGATAAATCTGCTCCGTTTGTCGGCGTCCCATGTGGCGGACTTTGTAGATAACGGGTCCCACAAGTTCCACCACGATGAATGGGCCCTGCCAGGTTGCCAAGAATATGGAGTTAACACTGGAAAAAATACAATACAATACAATACAATACAATACAATTTTATTTGTAAAGCACATTTAAAACAACCGAGGTTCGCCAAAGTGCTGAACACTGACATAATTTCAGACAAATTATAAACACATGACAAGAGCACAAGACACAGTTAAACAAGTGACAAGACAAAACAAAACAAAAAACAGAAAAAAATAACTCTCAGGCTGGTTTAAAAGCCAATGAATAAAAGTAAGTTTAAAAAAAACAGTCATTGAAAAAAAGTCCCAATACCTGGTCCCCCGAATGGAATTCACAGGGCTGGGCCTTACAGTTGTATGTCTGCTGCTGGGCTCGTTGGGCTTCTTGCATATGTTCCCTGACTAGAAGCATTACTTTCTCGATACGCTGTCTAATCTCCTGAACTTGTTCAATGACTGTTCGATGGGGGGATGGTTGTTGCTCTCAGGCCTCACAGGCCTCATCGAGGAGGCCCTGGGGTTGTTGTCCAAATAGGAGTTAGAATGGAGTAAATCCTGTGGAGGCTGTGGTAGATTTTTTCTTATTTTGCACCTGACTTAAGTCTACCTGGGTCTCGTCTACAGTCGACGTCCCCGAACGTCTACATTCGACGTTAGTTTACCTGTATCTGGGTCTCGTCTACAATCGACGTTAGTTTCCTGTATCTGGGTCTAGTTGTCACGATCCACACCAGGAAACACAGGAAAAGATCCAATTGCAGAAAGTATGTTTTATTAGGGAAATCCGTTACTCAAAATCCAGTCCAGGCAATAGTCGATATCATAATCCATCCAAAATCAGAACATAAACAGGACCACAAAAGTGGCGTGATAAATACAAGGATTCCGTGACACACACTGAACCAAACAGGGTTATATACACAGGGAATTGACAATGCTAATGGGGAACAGGCTGAGTGCAATGATCAGTGATAAGAGACAGCTGAGTGCAATGAAAAGACAAGGATCATGGGGAATGTAGTTCAATAGAGTGATGGACACCGTGAGGAAGGAGGACATCTAGTGGTGACCCAAGGAACATAAACTAGACACTGTGACACTAGTCTACAAACGACATCCCCGTTCAGTAATATTTATATTTTAAATATTATTCCAAGAAAATCCATCAAATTCCCGTCTCTGGTCGTAATCATCACGACCACCCTTAATTCTTCAAATGAATTTTTCATACTTGCATGATTGACCTGCTCTTAACCAAATCATCCCATTATAAGTCACTGACTTTAATACCACCTGCTATCTCTCGTAATTTTCATTTTTACTTTATAATACTTGTAAGATATTTCTTCCATCAGCATCCTAAGCTGGCATGAAAATACAACCAGTTTTCCCAATGTTACCACATACATATATCATCGTCTCCCAACATTCTATCTTTAAGGAATCTAATTATTTCTTTAGTAAAAAAATAAACATCCCATAGTACATTGGCTTTTAACTTTAGTAGACCTTGAGTCGAACTTTAGTATTATCTTTTGCTGGATTTCAGATCACATTGATCTATTAGGCCTTTAACAGGCTGATCTTGCAGCTTAACCATTTTTCTTAACTATATTTTGTTAGCTTTTAATTCAAGCAGGCGATGGTTTTACTTAAGAAGCTCTATGTAAGGACCTGTGTAATAAAATCTAACCAGAAAAGTTATATCATTTTCATTTTTACCATTAACACAAATATTTGTATTTTTTAAATATTGTTTCAAACAATGTCATTGTTTTTAAACTAACTCTGTATTTCCCAGCTCTTGGCATGATAATAGCCTTAGCTGCTGATATGCCAATGCATCTTTAACTACATATCTCCCTACCATCCTATTTTCCAGAATTAACTGATGGACATAACATGTCCTGTCTCTATTTTTTGACAATGCGGAATAGTTCATAATGGATCCATTGATCCAGATCATTGAATCTGTAACTTCATTTTGAATTAAGTAAGCTTTTCATAATTTTGCTGTGTGAGCAACTACTCTATTTCGCTGGAATGTCTAAACTGTTGTAGCGACAATGAGTTGTTTTGGGGGGGAAATATTAACTCAAATGGGGGTAATATTCATAAAATAATTAATATGTATTATTGCATAAACCAATTAAAATGATCCCAAATAGGGAACAGGCTAACCTCACAATTTACCAGCCTTTAAACAACAAATAACCTTCCTTTGGCCACAAGGAAAGATATTTTCGTGTAAGGCACTTTAGATATCTCAAAAGTTTAACAAGGTAGAGCTTTGTAGCTTAAATCGACATTTGCAGGGACTTCAAGATATGGAACAATGAGACAGATTCACTTCAAAGGATTATGGAATTTAATAAAACACAAACTAAAGATTACATAGACTACTCGAGTAAGTATGCATAGCAAAACAAACAATTACACAAAATGATTGCAATATGAAGAGAGAGATTGGAGAGAGAAAGTTAGAGAGAGAGAGAGAGAGAGAGAGAGAGAGAGAGAGAGAGAGAGAGAGAGAGAGAGAGAGAGAGAGATGTCCTGAGAGATCTTCTCAGGACAGAACAGTTCAAAACAGTTACTTTACAATGAGACCCCAAAGGTTCGCTCTAGAGTCTAGACAACCTTAAACAGTATTTCTTTATATGGTACTTGCTTTGATAATGGCTCTTTTGTGCGGCTGGTTTGAAAAGAAGCGTGAGCTGATGTCCGAGGTTTCTTCCGTACGGAGGTAGATGTTGCGATCGCGGAATATGATTATTCTTAAATTTGTTTCGTTCGTGAATACACTGAACGAAGGAAAACTATCAAACTGAGGTAGATCAACAGAAAGAAAAACTTGGTAACGCTTTAGATTACAGCCCGGAAAGTACTGTGTAATTAGGAGGAATTTACAGAGTAACTTTCGGTAATTATAGTGTACCTATAAAGTACTTGCATGTAAGTATAAGGGAACAATATGTAAAGTTTGGGGAATAAAGGGGTAACAACCACCAGAATTAAAAAAATATTTATATTGTAAGTATTATATAACTTTTAAATACTGAGAAATATATCTTGTTTCATGTGGTTACAGGGTAAGTGGTGCTTGTATAATAAATAAAGGCTTCCGAGTCAGTGATATAAGGTTGTGTGTATGCATTTTTATTGTACTTACCCTGTAACTACATGAAACAAGAGGGTAACAAGCACCACTTTAATTTACAGCCCGCAATGTCACACTTACCCTGTAACTACATGGAACAAGGGGGTAACAAGCTACATGAAACAAGAGTATCTTTCCACAATATTTAAGCAAAAGTTGAAATAGTTTTCGTTTTCAGTGCACTTTTGTTAAAAAGATTACATTTTTAAAATGACAGGGTACATATCTATGCATTTATAAAGCCTATATAGTATGCACTGGTTCACTATTATTTCAAAAAGGTACGCAGTGTATGTTCTTGCTAAATTGATCACAAATGTAAGATTGTTATATCATAATAGTAGAATAAGTACCCCTTAGTTCTATAATACTTACAATATAAATAATTTTTTTAATTCTCCTGGTTGTTACCCCTTTATTCCCCAAACTTAAAATATTGTTCCCTTATACTTATACTGTAAGTACGTTATAGGTACACTATAATTACCGAAAGTTACGCTGTAAAATTGCTTTAATTACGCAGTACTTTCCGGGCTGTAATCTAAAGCGTTACCAAAAACTTAGATTAAAACGAAATTTAGAAAGTAAACGAAGAACTCCGGTTGGAGTTCTTATTGAAGAAGGCTCTCTCTGGCGTAGGAAACTGCACAGAACAGATGTGGCGTCCCAAGTTTTAAAGGAGCTAGAGGCACGCCTTTCTTACGTGCCTGATCCAATCGTTTGGGAGGAGGCGTGGCGGCAAGCTTTGTTCTGAGCAGGGTACAGAGGAGACAGAACTAAATCATAAAACACTTATCAACTAGTTATTAATAAAAGAATGCATCACTTTGCACTTTGGGTTAACCCTCTGAAGTCTCGCTTTTTTCTTATCAGTGCAAAAGAAACTCAAAATACTCTGTTGATTTTGCTGAACTTTACTGCTTTATTCTGAAACAGTGTAAACCAGATAAATCCACAGCAATACCTGGGAAGAGCTGAGAAGGAATTCAGTACATACACCATGAACTTTATTTTAAGTGCCTGTATATCTCTTTACAAAACCATGAAGCTGTTTTTCAAAAAAAGAAAGAAAAAAAAAGGTTTTAGGGTAAGGAGTCACCTTTTAATGTATAAAGTTTTATAAATTAATCACAATTATTGGCTAACAGGGAAACTGGTCCCGAATGTCCTTAAATAAACGACCAAGTAACCCTTTCTTATGCTTGTTTCCAAGCCAGTAGGTCCATTCTATTACTGCAAGATGCTCTTTCAAAAGCTTGGCAGTTCGGTTTTCCCTCAATCGCCAAATTGTCGATTTGTATGTTAACCATGCCCTCTCAAAGTGGTGAGTGTGAGCTCCACTTACAGGATCAACAAACCACCTTGAATGATTCACGGTGAAATGCCTGTAGCCCAAATAGCTGAGAACACCCCTATATGCTCTCCACTCGTCACTAAGAATTAATGTCCCAGGCTGCACATGCTTCACCAATAAGGGAATCAGATGGTGGCGGGACCTCTTCTTGACCAGCCTCAGGATAGGTCTTCGATGCCTTTCTTTTACTCCAAGCATCCCAAAAACCCACTTTTTGCGTCTCCAGGTGTTGGATATTCTCCCACGAGCATACTGTAAAAAAAAAACATATTTTCTTAACATGAAACTAATATATTATATAGACTCATTACATGCGAAGTGAGATATTTCAAGCCTTTATTTGTTATAATTTTGATGATTATGGCTTACAGCTTATGAAAACCCCAAATTCAAATTTAAAATATTGTGAAAAGGTTTTCATAGCTGTAAGCCATAATCATCAAAATTATAACAAATAAAGGCTTGAAATATCCATAGACAGTAAAATATATGGACACAGCGACCCCATAGATTTCAACAGAGAAAAGTGAAGCCAATCAGAAGCACTCACTTCCTGATGGCTGAGCGACTGCGCCGGCTCACACTGAGCTGGACGACGTAATGTCACGTGAGCATCCTGAATGTCTTCTAGTAGCTGTGCCGAGAGAAATCTGAATAATTCCCTTCCGAATCTCGCAGAGACGGAGAGCGTGAGCATTAGCTGTCCATGAGCTAGCAGCAGGAGCCACTTTATGACTCTCTATGGGCTTCTCCCTTGACTTAATTAGACTTCATGCCTCCACGTCCCCCCGATTGTCGGCGAGCTTCTCCTCCTTTCTATACGGTAATTTCTCGACTGTGCGACGGAGAGTCGCATGGTTATGACGCAATCGTTAGCCTATTTTTACAAAAACTGCTTCTACGGGGCTATAACGTAAGAAACAAGGTAATGGAGCCTTTTATACATTGTTGTGTTTCTTTAGAAATAAATAATGGACGAATGGAGTCTTTGGACACCTCAGATGTAAAGTTATTCGCTGTCAAAGTGACGCAAAAATGAATGGGAGTCAATGGAATGCTAACAGCAGGTGATGGTCAGCTACAGTGGCGGCGCCCGGGAGTCTTCAGTTTCCGGCTGGTGGATTACCCCCTTGGAAATATCCCACTTTGCATGTAATGAATCTATATAATATATTATTTTCAGTTCAATTACTGAAATAAATGAACTTTTACAGGAGATTCTCGAGTTTCACCTGTAGAGCATACTATTTGCATTTGAGTTGGCAAATACGAAGTTAGGGCTTCTGCCAACCGCAGAGGAATGCAAGTAACCGCAGGAACCGCGATATTTGCGTTTTTTTTCTTTTTTCATAAGGCTATCCTTCTTGTTTTGAACTTTGTGCATGTTTATTGAATGTTAAATAAGTTAAATAGTTCTTCATAATACATTAAAACAAATTGCTGTTATAAGTCTGAGGGATGAAACGAGAGGTTTCATCAAGAAAAAGGAAAACTTAAAGGAGAAACTTTTTGGGTATAAAATAAAGAAATTAACAACATATTCAAGAGATGACGATTTGGGGGTTTCTTAATAAATAAATATATCGTTATAGCCTAAGGATAAAACTGGGTCACAACATTAGTAGGGTTTAAAATATAACAACTTAAATCAACTATTCACAAAATAAATGGGCAGCTGTTTCTTCAACAATACTACCACAAAATGAGCAAGTTTCATCAATATCAAGATATTTACAGATAGATCAGATGAATTAAACGTGTCGTTCATATATTTTAAGTTGTCGCGCTTGTGATAACACGTCGTAGGTCACATGATAACGTCAACATGGCAGATGTCCGGATCGCATTCATACTCAACGAGATTTGGCTATAAAGTACCTACTCTTTTCGATCTCGTTAAGTAAGTACTTGTTGAAATTAAGTACCTTCTCATTGAGTATGCGGTTTGGAACGCAGCCTCTGTTAGCTTTGTAAAGTCAGGTGCTGCGTCCCAATTCGCATACTATCCGTCCTAAATAGTATTCGAAAATAGAATTAGTGCGTCCCAAATCGTAGTATGTTGAAATGAGTGTCCCAAAGAGACCCGGATGGTCTACTATATCCGGTCAGAATCCGAAGTGCAGATCGATGCGCACTCTAACGGCTGATATTGCCCACAACCCATCGCGCGTTGGACGAGGATTCGGTTAGAACTACAAACAAGAATGAAAAGTGTTCAAAAACTACAGACATGGAGGACGCGCGAGTCCGGCGGTTATGTAGAGAGGTTTAGATAAAGGGGTTTGAGTGATTAATTATCGGTATCTAACCTGACGAAAATGTATTTATTCAATGTTGTCCACATTATATTGCATCTGCAGCAGCATTGTGAACTTTTGCAAAGATACGTTTAGCCATTACCTTTTAAATGCATTATTATATTCAAATTCCAAACACATGAGGAGAGTCTCCGCATGAAAGACCCATGACTGGCAGATGAACGTGCGACAACAATTCTCTCCGAAATGGTAAGAAGTTATATTAGATTGAATGGAGGATTTTAACTGTGACGAGATGATTGACAGGGCAGTTTACGGTGATAGGATGCACGCGACAGATCTGTCCGTTAAAGATGGCGAAGTAGTATGTCCCAAAGCTTGCCTACTCTTTTGCTACACACTCAAAAGTATGTACTTTTTCTTCACAAAAAGAGTACATACTTTTAGGGCGTAGTATAAGTAGGCGAATTGGGACGCAGCAAGGGACTTCCTGGAATGTCACATGGTTATGGCTCTTCTTCATGTGTTCCATATATGGACTATTACTGTGCATAGAGCGCCGGCGCCCTCAGGCTGCCAGTATGGATTGAAAACACAGTACATCAGAGTATCCAGCGCTCATGATTACATCAACGCATTTGGGTATAAATTCAATAAATATTATTCCTGTCTATAGATATCTGATGTAAACCTATGAGAATATATCAATATTTCTCCAAATCTGCACATGTTTGAGCTAAAAGCCCCGAGGGACGTTGTTTTGTCAACCTCTGTCATGACGATCCACAGGAGTTTTTTTCTGAATGGAAGCGGCTGACGCTCATAATTCATATTAAAGGTAACGACTCATTTTTTAATTACATAACTCCTGATACAAATTAAGACATAACTGTCACTATAAGTTTCTCAGAATACAATAGTGGTCAAATACTGAAACTTGAGTCTTATATCTTTTTAATGATGTATAGTTTGTCAAGGTAATAACATTAAATCTGATAGTAACTTTGAACTATTTAAAAAAAAAAACGCTTCAGTGCGCCCAAGCTCTGGTGAAGCTTAACAGGTTAAGTTACATGTAGACTAGTGATATTTCTGTCATAAAAGTTTATTATTAAATATTTCATTATTTCAATAATTGATGAAATAAAACTGGTTTGGGCCTGCCTTTTCCAAGCAAAACTAAATATAATCTGAAAAAACGCATGTTAATGTGTTGTCATGAACAAAAAACTCAATATTATTCTACAGGGATCTTTGGATCCTTAACCAGGCATGCAATTACATTTTTTTTTTTTGTAGCTATTATTCAAATAAATATCGAACCACGGTGCTTCGTGGTAATGCTGCTAAATTAAATAACATTTATAGAATAATTATGAACTTAAATGAAACAGTATCGCAACATTTCGACAAATAAATTATTTGATCTGTTTTTACATTTTAATTCAGGGCGATTTAGCCTACAAAATGGAGCGAGATTTTCACCTTTGTCTTGTCATTTTCTCATTGGGAAGCGCTTACATTGAGTATAGTACCTCTCGTTTTCATATGGATTACATAATCAGATAACATTTATTAGCCTAAATATATAGACATTTAAAGACTTTAGTTTAGACATAGCCGATTTCTTATCGTGACTGAGCTGAATCGGCTTTTGGTTCATTCGGCTGAGATTTCTTCTAATCGCGATATACTAGTGTCTGTAATGACAACATTTCGTTGACTAATTTTGGATAGATTATAAAGTTTTTACTATAAAATAGACATCAAATAAGCTTTAATTAGACAGTTTCTGCTCATATGTAAAATATATAGGATGTTTTGTCACAAATAAACTAATCAAAAGTTATAGTGTTTGTTCCAATGCAAGCTATATCAAAATAATGAATCCATAACTTTGAAATATGTATGATAAAATCTATTGCCTACTTTAAAAAATAATACTTTATAAGACATTAATGGAAAAAGGCAATTTTATTTTCAAGATGTTTCCAACTCAAACTTTGAACCAATTCTGCAGAATTGCCCATACAACCTATTTGACCAGGATTTGTTTCCAGGTATGACTAAAAATGTGCTTGCTTATTTATTTATTTATTTATTTATTTATTTATTTATTTATTTATTTATTTATTTATCTATTTATTTATTTATTTATTTATTTATTTATTTATTTATTTATTTATTGTTTGTTTGTTTGTTTGTTTGTTTGTTTGTTTGTTTGTTTGTTTGTCGTTGCATTCTTTCTTGTGTGACACCCATGAATGAAAGGCTCATTATTATGCAGGGTCATTGTCTGAGAACCACTTAATTATTCATGATAGGGGTTGGGCCGTTCACGCCCATCCACATATTGCCTTTGCAAACAAAAAAATGTTTTTCACAATTTAAAACAATCTATTGTTTTATGTGAATGATTAGACAGGATGATTTTCAGATCATTTTGAAGCCTAAACTCTAGGCGACAAGATCCATTAGTCAAAACTCTTGTGGACACATATTTAGTGTGTGTTTTATGACCTTATTTCAGAAACTTTATTTTTTTGTTTTTTCAATAACCAGGGTTTCTGCAGGTATCTTCAAATGAAATTTAATGCCTTTTTAATGCCTTTTAATGCCATTTTTAAAAAAATTAATGCCATACACGACCCATGACTAACCATGGATATGATATTATATATATATATATATATATATATATAATATATACACTTTTTTTTTTAAATAGACATGTCCCAAATTCTGAATAGCAACCATTCAGTTTGACGATGATACAATGATGAATCTATATAATTCTGAACTGAATTAGAAATGGCTCTTGAGGCCGCTAAAAATGTCCATTTTATTTGGAGATATTTCAAAATTAGCAGGAACTCTACTTCTTTAAGTTGAGAGCCACAATTATTCAAAAAGCTTGCTTTTGTAAAAGAGTGTGCAAAACAACAAACCAGTAACTGTAACCGAAAACAAAAGTGCAATTATAACAAAATGTAAGCTCACTGCCACCTTGGAGTTCAAAAACAGAATTATTTTATTTATAATTATTTTATAATCACAAAAACAGCTCTTCAATATGCTCAACTTTTTAAATGCTGAAATAATGTATTCAAAGTACATACATGTATGCAAGAGCTATAGAAATTGCATACAGAATTTACTGTGTAAACAAGTTAATTATGGCATGTGCCTTAAGTTAGTTGATTTTAGTTCCAACTCTGACTCAACATTTTTTAATTCATCGCACTTTTCCTTGAATCTCCTCCTTAGAGTATTAGATTTTGTAATCATTTGAGCCATGAGTGTATTAGATTTGTTCTCAGCCTGCTCAGCTAGTTGATCAGCGTCCTTCTGAAGGCTGGCGCACACCACTGTCAACACCCCTCTTTTCTTTTTCAGTTCTTCCAGCTCATCTTCCAAAGCTTTTCTCTTTAGTCCACGCATGGCACCCTCTCTCTTCCTCCTCTCCTCATCAAGGTAGATCCTGTATCTGGTTCTGGCGGAGGCTACAGAAGCCAGTAGTTCCTTTGTGAGGGGCACTTTGAGAACCCCCCCTAAAGCACGTACTTGGTCACAGACAAGTCTCTGGGCCTCAACAGTTTCTTCTTTTATGTTGCATGTCTCTACTTCCTTGTTCACGGAGAAGCCTCTCTCTACCGTAGCTTGCCCATGAGACAACAGCAGGAGGCGTTGAAGGAAACTTCGAAGCTCAGGATAAGACGCGTTGAGAGTTTGGTGAAGGAAAGTATCAAGTCGTTGCTCCATGGGTTTGAAAGAGAGGAACTCCTCACTTTTGCCATGGAGAGAGAGAAAGCTGTCAAACTGTTGCACAACAGTATCACCTGCAATGGACAAACACAAATAATGAATCACATCAATGTAAATGGATGGTTATTTATATATACCTGGTACAGGACATTGATGTAAATATATTTATTTAATCTGAGTTTGAACATGAGAGGAAGACTAATGCATTTAAAATATGTAACATCTAATTATTTACAAACTTAAACTAATCTTCTAAATGTTCTTAAGATAAAAGTAGTTAGTGAGAACACAGCATACTGCACTGTGTGAAACATTTATTTCCCTATAATATTCCTACCAGCTGAAACTCCTCCTGTCAACTGCTTGTCCTGCAGAAATCTTTGAACTAGAGACTTCATCTTTCCCTTGCACCATTCTGGGTCTCTGCTCATGACGGAGGGGTCTAAGCATGCTATCTGCCTGACAGTGGGGTATTTCAAAGGGCTCTTTTCTTGCATTTTCTTAACGATTCTGGAGAGGCACGTTATGCAGTCCCTTCTAAATTCGAGGACAGTGAGGTCACCTACTCTGTTGCTTGATTTGCTCTGAAGAGCCTATCAAGGAGGGATAGCACACATCATGTTAGATCATGATATAATAATATATACGGTATTAATGCAGTGTAGTTTAAAGTTTATGTATACATATAAAACAGTAACAATGCATTACCTTAATGACAGAGTCAGCACCCAATCCAATGTCAGTGAGGCTTGCACTGACCCAGTTCTTCTGGTCATCAATGTCAAGTTTGGTCAGTTTAAAGGGAGTGATGTCTTGGAGTAGCTCCCTTTTGATGAAACGTCTCACCAGACTCTACAAAAAGGAAAAACAAATTTGTCTAATTATTTAGTATCCTGTTAGCCAGCTTTGTTATTCCATCCTATACACGTATAGTTATTCAATGTGGTATACCCACTTCAAAAGTAATCATAAAACAAAAAATAGCCATTGAAAAAAAGCTGAAATTAGATTATTACCATCATTAACTCTGTCAAGTCTCTGCACAGAAATGGCAATACTGGCTCATCAGTCTGGTATTTCTTCAAGAATGGACAAAACGTTCTGGATAATGCCAAGAAAAACTGAAGTTTGGCTAAGATCAGGGGATCTTTATTTGCTGCTTCAATGGTATCAAATGAAGAGGTTCCAGGGTTTGGTAGTTCTTTTCTACGGACTGCTTCCACGTATTCTTTCAGCTTTGGCCATACCTCAATGGCTCTCTCTGCAACAGGCTGATTTTCCACCCAGCGGTGTCCACAGAATGAGAGCGGAAAAAGAGATGAGCCAGTGAGTTTTGTATAATCTTCCCTTCTTGCAGGGACATTGTGAAAAACAAAGTGCATTGCTCTCAGAAGTTTGTCAATATTCCATGTGGAAAAGCCAGTCTTGAATGAGTTGTGTACTGTGTGCAGTCCACAGCTCCCGACCGAAATTAGCTGCCGACCTCCATGTAGTTCACCATGTTCTTGCTGGAGATTATTGAGGAACTTAAAGTTCACGTTGGGGCCATCCATACTGATGGAAATGAGATGTTTCAGGTCTAGTAGGTGCACAGATTTCTGAGAACAGAAATAAATAAATTATGAGTCACCAACAAAAAATGCTGAAAAGATGTTAGACATAATATTGTTATTTGGTTCAATAAAAAAAAATTAAAGCTGATGATGATGATGAATTTTATTTATAATGCACTATACATTTGACATTAAATCTAAAGCTGAAGTCGGCAATAAAGCTGAAGTCGGCAAGATTTTTTTATTTATTACTTGGACAACACTTACAAAAAATACAGCAAAAACAACTAGCCTAACTTAATATAAATTGCAAACATTATTAAAGACAATAAACAGTCAGTAATAATATAAACACAAATAAATAAAACTGAATAAACTGAACAAAAATGTAAATAAAAAAAAAGTGTTTCAAGGTCTTATAGGTTTGGAATGATATTAGGGCGAGTGATTAACGACTCATTTTGGGCGAACGAACCCTGTAGAGTGCATTGTCCAAACTCCTAAACTTTTTACATATGGAGAACAAGTTATTCTGAGGAAACATGATTAATTTAATAGATTTCTGATGCTCCATCAGACAATTGACAAAATTGAGGGTGCAATACTAAGGTTGTCCACTAGATGGTGGATAAGAAGCCTAATCTTTTTCCTTTTGAGTATCTAATGACATAAATGCATGAACAAAAGAACTATACTTACTTTGAAATGGTGCAGTAGATCTTCACTTGTTGAATGTCCCATGAACTGTGATCCCAGATAACGAGACTGGACACAACCAGCTTCCCAAAATCGAACATGGACATCTAGTTGTTTATTTTTTGTTGAGTGGTTTAAACTCTCATCAAACATCAACACAAACGGTCCTGCATTGTTAACTGCAGTAATCAGTTGATTTTTGAAGTATGGGGCAAGTCCAAATTTTAACATGTAGCTGGTTTTGTCCTTGCCACAAGAGAAAGATTTGACGATTTCAGAATCAGGAAACATTGCCTGGAACAACTCAGAAACACCTTCATTGGACGCGTAAGAGTGGTGATGGACCGCGGTGTTCAGACACCAGAGCACCTCCGCCTGCAAAGTCGCATTCGAGCCAAACGCAGATCGAAGGTCGCTCGATTTTGCTCCACAAACGTTGGCGACTACAGCATCTGTTGTCGTCGTAACGTTACTTGTAGATTTGTCGGTCACACTAAAGTAATTAGACATCGTTGTTTGCTGTCTGACTCTTACCGCCGATTTGTGGCCGTCACACTGCATATGTGATTTTACGGCGCCGATTCCCATGGTCCCTAACTTAAATCCTTTTTTGCAAACGCCGCAAAATCCTTCATAATCTTTACCACCAACGGGCTGCAACCATGTCTTGAAATCTTCGTTTTCCAGCCACTTCAGCTGAAATTTACACTTTCCCATTTTTCGTCGTTTCAGACCTGTCCACTGCTGTACAAAATGCCCGCGTCACCTCTGCATCACGGCAATTTTGCTCCGACCGGAAGCAATTACCAAAATGGTTCCGCGTGTTTATCATACTAATGTACATATTTTGCGAGAGCAAATACAAATTATTAATTATGAAGGCTATATTCAAATAAATTTATATAAAATTATCTTCAAAACTATTAAAAAAATTTAATGCCTGTAAGAATCAAATTTAATGCTTTTTAATGCCTTTTAAGGCCTTAATTTTCGCAAAATCCATTTAATGACTTTTAATGCTTTTTAATGCCCCGCGGAAACCCTGAATAACCATGCATAAACAATATTCTCTCAAAAATACAAACATGTTGCTAACATATTATGGTAGCCCTGTTTGTGCTAAATAGAGTGTAATTACACCAGTGCCATTAATATGTTTCTAAGCAACTGAAAAAAGCACAAATGTCAGGGCATGTCAAAACATCTCAAGGACCCCAAAACACCTCAGACCTCAGAGGGTTAACATTAGTTTTTCTCTGGCTGCTTTAACTGTGTTTTGATGCACATTTATTATGGCAATAATTGCAAGATAAAATATAAGATGATCTTGGTCATTTATTGATGATTTTATAGTCATCATATGATGATCTGATTTACTGATATGACAGTCAAATCTCTAGTAGCTGTGAATACGTTATATATAGATGAACTTAGAGTGTTATACAAAGGCAATTATTAATATACTTTTTTCACATGATTTGTTGAAATATTGTGCCATCAGTATTATAGCAATCTCAAAATATATATATATATATATATATATATATATATATATATATATATATATATATATATATATATATATATATATTCTACAATAATTGTTTTGAGTTGGTTTATTTTGTTAGGAGTATAGAATCAACATATGAATCTCAACAATGGTGACAATCAACAGCCTTTTTGTGACTTTATAGTAGGTCAGAATTTTTTATTGTCACCATTGTTGAGATTCATACGCTATTTCTTGATGTCTGAGTGAGTCTGTATGATCCTGTCAAAACCTTTCCTGCATAATGACTTCTATAGCAATACTGGCATTCTAAATTAACAATTAATATTTTACAACTTTATCAGTCATTAATAAGTCATACCAATCAGGTGGTATCAATAAAGCAAAAACTGCTTGATGAATATTATCACTAATAAGTGACCAACATCATCTGATCTGAGTTTCTCTTGGCTTCCTACAATAACAAATATGTATCAGATATACACTGTTAACCCTCTGAGGTCGGCTATCGCGCCGGCGCGATAGTCTCGCTTTTTTCTTATCAGTGCAAAAGAAACTCAAAATACTCTGTTGATTTTGATCTTACATATTAAGTGTTGTACATCATTAGATCCTGATAAGTGTCTATTTTTTTTGTGGATACTCACAATAAAAACAAAGTGTTGTGCTTTTCGCCAAATAAAGAAAAACAAACATGATGCGCGTTCTGCCTTCTCTCTGTCAGTGAAGTCCATTCTGAAACGCGTCCTAAGATTATTTTTAATTCCGCGAATACTTGTCATACAGGCACGAGTGTTTTTCCATAATGAAGCTTGAACTCTCTTCTTTTAAATGAGTTAATTTATATAAAAAAACAAATATTCTTAGCTTATGTAATCTGTATGAAAAGAGAGAGATGTCAGTATTTTTCTTTCCAGCTCATTATACCTAATTACGCGTTAATGTGCCACGCCCACGGAGAGCGCGCGCTATTCAAACGCAAATGATCTAAGGCAAGCCGTTCAAACATGCCCAACGCCCACCAGCTGGATTATAAAACACATCGTGTTTAGTAAGTATCTTGTACAGCTGTGTACACAGCGTATCCTTTCGCTGTGAGGAATATCTAACCCTGGAAAATGTACCAGAAGTGCTGGTAGTTTCATTTCGAGGAGCAACGGATCCAGCTGATGTAGTAAGTCTCTTCTAGTGCTTTGTTCTAATCGTGATATTGAATTTGTCGGACTGTAAACCGCAAAAAGACTGTTTAAATATGAATTGCGTGTCTGTGTGTAGGCTAAATGATGAGTGAACGGCATAAGCGCGCGCGCTTTGTTTACTACAGTTATACAGCGCGTGCCTTGTTCATTCACTCTCGCACCTACATTAGTAAACGTTATGTTTACATGAACACATCTTAGTAGGCTATAGCAATATAGTTTGTATGAGTAAAAATAGACTGAAATATGTTGAAATAAAATGTCTGTATAAGCAACAAGCTGCAAATTCACATGTATATACTAATATATCATACACAATATATTACAGACTAAATATGAATGTTTAGACACGATTTTGTGATTAGTTTTGGATAGATTATAAAGTTTTGACTGTAAAAAAAGACTACTGTCACATTAAATAGGTACGCTTTTGTTCACCAATTTCTGCTCATAGTTAAATATACTATAGTATGATGTTTTGTCAAAAATAAAGTAGGTATATTGAATTATCAACTAAGATGTTATTATAGTGTTTGTTCCAATATTCATGAATCCTTACCTTTTTTTAATACGTATGATAAAATGTATACTTTTTACAAAGAAATACACTTGAAATATTGTTAAAATTGTAATTGTTGTTGTAATTGTAACCTATTTGTAATTGGTTACAATTTCTAATTGTAAAATATGTATAGGCTATATAGATCATTTCTTTTTTCCTTGCATTCTTTGGGATCCTGTGACACACCTGTGTGAAAGGGCTAATTAATATGCAGCTCATTATGCGGCACATTATCCGGCCTTTGTCTTCTCAGGTGTGAACACGCCTCGACGCATATTGCCTTTCCAAACCAAAGGTCTCTAATAAAATTTAAATCAGTGTATGTGTTTGTGTAAATGATTAGGCAGGATGATTTCCAGATCATTTTGAAGCAAAAATTCTAGGCAACAACACTAATTAGTCAAAAGTCTTGTGGACACATATGTAGTATGTGTTTTGTGGCCTTATTTCAGACACTTTAAGTTTTAGTTTTTTCAATAACCATGCATAAGCAATATTCTCTCAAAAATGCAAACATGTTTCATAATTGTTGCTGAGAAATTACGGTAGCCCAGTTTGTGCTATATTGAGTGAATTTACACCTTTGCCATTAACATGTTTATAAATAACTGAAAAAAAGCACAAATGTCAGAGCATGTCAGAACACCTCAAGGACCCCAAAAACCCTTAGACCTCAGAGGGTTAAACATCGTATAAATTTTAAAATATTGTTGATTACTTAAAGCACTAAATGTTTTAGCTCCGCAGTACTTGAGTGAGCTTTTAAAGCATTGTAGTGCTTTACGTCTATTGCGATCTCAAAATTCCGGCAAGTTGATAATACCTAGAATATCTAAATCGACTGCAGGTGGTAGATCCTTTTCCTATTTAGCACCAAAACTTTGGAACAGCCTTCCTACCATTGTCCGGGAAGCAGACACACTCTGTCAGTTCAAAGCTAGACTAAAAACACATCTCTTTGACCTAGCATACACATAATACATTATTGACTTCTATGACTCAATGTTAGGCTGCATAGATTATGTCAGCCGGAACTGGGAACAATTCCCTTACATCCTGATGTACTCGTTACATCATAAGAAGAATGGCATCTATGCTAATTTTAGTGTCTCTGTTTATCCCAAGGTTTTCTCGCAGCCTGCCGGATCCAGGCCGTATCCAGATCTGAGTAGGACCAATTTGCCTGGACCCAATGACAATGCAGTGCTAAAGTGCCAACTTGCCTCTCCCTATGAAGGATCCCTTTCCCACTCTACAGATAAAGCGTTGTGAA
This sequence comes from Tiaroga cobitis, assembly GCA_030578255.1. NCBI lineage: Eukaryota > Metazoa > Chordata > Actinopteri > Cypriniformes > Leuciscidae > Tiaroga > Tiaroga cobitis. The sequence continues at coordinate 23,315,769 of CM060609.1, forward strand.
ATTCGGTTTGTATACCTACCCCGTAGTGATAAAATAAAAAAGATCAAAACAATCTCTGTTACCTTAAATTATATGTTTATCTCTGTAAAGCTGCTTTGAAACAATCCATTGTTAAAAGCGTTATATAAATGAAGATGACTTGACCTTCAGGCTACGGCAGACGTGTCATTCAACCTATTGTAAGTCGATGTATACTTTTTGTCATGGTTTATAAAAAAAAAAATAATAATTTGATGTGAAGTTTACACGTTTTTGCATTATTACTACAGTCAAAGCTGAATACAGAGAAAGCATTTTGTTACAGGTAACATTACAATTCAATAAAAAAATAAAACAATAAACAGTAATGCTTTTTCACAGCTTATTATTATTTTTTATATTATTATTGTTGTTATTATTATTTTTAAACATTTATAAACATTAAACATTATATTAATTATTATTTTAATAAATATATATATATACACATTCACCTAAAGGATTATTAGGAACACCATACTAATACTGTGTTTGAACCCCTTTCGCCTTCAGAAGTGCCTTAGTTCTACGTGGCATTGATTCAACAAGGTGCTGAAAGCATTCTTTAGAAATGTTGGCACATATTGATAGGATAGCATCTTGCAGTTGATGGAGATTTGTGGGATGCACATCCAGGGCACGAAGCTCCCGTTCCACCACATCCCAAAGCTGGTCTATTGGGTTGAGATCTAGTGACTGTGGGGGCCATTTTAGTGCAGTGAACTCATTGTCATGTTCAAGAAACCAATTTGAAATGATTCGAGCTTTGTGACATGGTGCATTATCCTGCTGGAAGTAGCCATCAGAGGATGGGTACATGGTGGCCATAAAGGGATGGACATGGTCAGAAACAATGCTCAGGTAGGCCGTGGCATTTAAACGATGCCCAATTGGCACTAAGGGGTCTAAAGTGTGCCAAGAAAACATCCCCCACACCATTACACCACCAGCCTGCACAGTGGTAACAAGGCATGATGGATCCATGTTCTCATTCTGTTTATGCCAAATTCTGACTCTACCATCTGAATGTCTCAACAGAAATCGAGACTCATCAGACCAGGCAACATTTTTCCAGTCTTCAACTCTTCAATTTTGGTGAGCTCTTGCAAATTGTAGCCTATTTTTCCTATTTGTAGTGGAGATGAGTGGTACCCGGTGGGGTCTTCTGCTGTTGTAGCCCATCCGCCTCAAGGTTGTGCGTGTTGTGGCTTCACAAATGCTTTGCTGCATACCTCGGTTGTAATGAGTGGTTATTTCAGTCAAAGTTGCTCTTCTATCAGCTTGAATCAGTCGGCCCATTCTCCTCTGACCTCTAGCATCAACAAGGCATTTTCGCCCACAGGACTGCCGCATACTGGATGTTTTTCCCTTTTCACACCATTCTTTGTAAACCCTAGAAATGGTTGTGCGTGAAAATCCCAGTAACTGATCAGATTGTGACATACTCAGACCGGCCCGTCTGGCACCAACCAACATGCCACACTCAAAATTGCTTAAATCACCTTTCTTTCCCATTCTGACATTCAGCTTGGAGTTTAGAAGATTGTCTTGACCAGGACCACACCCCTAAATGCATTGAAGCAACTGCCATGTGATTGGTTGATTAGATAATTGCATTAATGAGAAATTGAACGGGTGTTCCTAATAATCCTTTAGGTGAGTGTATATATATATATATATATATATATATATATATATATATATATATATATATATATATATATATATATATATATATAAAATAATTAATTATGTTATGTTTTTCACTATTGATGTTTTTTCTGCATTGTGGCCGATTTGCAGAGAATTTGTGTTTGTCAATTTCCCATTCATTTCCTATGGTCGGTCACAATTCATTGGTGTGTATGTGTATAAAAAGTGTGTTTGTATGTGTGTGTGGGTGGGTGAGTGTGTCTGTTTTGCACTCTTGGTGTTTTAGAGTGTCACCCCTTCATTGTTGAACACTTTTTCTGCATCGTGGCCGATTTGTAGATTGTACACATACAAATTCTCAGACTTTTTGTGTTTTTGTCAATTTTCCATTAATTTTCTATGGTCGGTCATTTTTGACCGAAGAGCACAAGTGTGATTATTTTTTGTTAGTGTCCATGACCCATTAAGTCTTGACATGTTGTATGGGTCGATATATAAGAAGCATGCCGTGTGTTGGGAAAGACAAAATTAGTTTGTGCTGACTGAACTAGTCAGGATTTGAAAGGGTTGAAAAACACAGAGATTTCAGTTTGCAGATGTCAGTGTCTGTTTGTAAAAATCATGCCTTGAAGCATTTGCTTTCACTACAATCTTTAAAGACAAAATTCTAGTCTTTGAACTGATTTTTTATCAAAGTCTTCTATTAAATAAAAAAAAATTATGGTAAAAGTATGCAGGGCTCTCAAGTGTCACGCATTGAGCGTGACAGTAACTCATTTCGGTCTTTTGTCACGCACTCCCGCCACACATTGTATTTCTCACGCTGAAAAACTATTTATAACATAGGCCTATTTAAATGCCGCAGCGCCCCAAATTTCTCTGGCCGCGCCGCTCTCACCATGGAACCGGCAGGAATCAAGCGCGTCTCCCGTGCAGTTCAGTCGAGCCTGCCACTTATCAGCCAATCAAAAAAAAGAAAGGTCCCAGACAATAGCCAATTAGAAAATAGCACTATTGTATCTGGGTAAGCTTCAAGATAAGTCATGATCTCCTGTTTTAATGTTACAACAAATTCACAACTTGTTTGACACAAACAATGAAAACTTGACTGCTGTTAGAGAACGTTTCCCAGATAATTAGCATCAGTTTTTCATGAATGTCTTTAAAGGGTTAGTTCACCCAAAAATTAAAATTGAGTCATTAATTACTCACCCCCATGCTGTACCAACCCCGTAAGGCCTTCGTTCGTCTTCGGAACACAAATGAAGATATTTATGATTAAATCTGAGAGGTTGATCACTCCTCCATAGGCTGCCTAAGGGAATGAAACTTGACGGCCCAGAAAGTCAATGAAGAAAATGTTTAAATATTCCATATGACAACAGTGGCTCAACTATAAGTTTATCAAGCGACGAGAATACTTTTTATGCGAAAAAACAAACAAAAATAACGACTTTATTCGACTATTCCTTTTCTTCATTGTAGGCCTGAAACGAGACTTCAAGAGATTTCCTCTTGCCCGTCTTCAAAACTTGAGAGCCCTGCGACAGTCAAGACGCGTTAAAAACAGACGCACAGAAGACTCATCCAGAGTTTGAAATCATCAATCAATGACACGTTTGATGACATTGAACTGCATTACACGCGGGATTAAAATGCTGGCTACAAAGAAATCTTTCACTTCATTCCTCTTGAGATCACCAGACCATCTACCGGGCTCCCCGCAGGAGCAGGCCGACGAAGGAGGCGCTGTGAGCGGCGGCAGAAGAGGGGCAAGCGGGCTGGCGTATGGACCAGGCTGGCGTATGGACCAGGCTGAAGGCTAATCCGTTCAAACCACCGCTTCCTAAAATCTTTCTCTCAAACGCCCGGTCGATCCGTAGCAAGATGGATGAGATCCGGTTACATATAGCAGCAAAGAGGACTATTTACAACTGTTGCTGCATGATTTTCACTGAAACCTGGCTGAACAGCATCACTCTGGACACTGCTATCGAGCTAGCGGGACGCACCACCTACCGAGCCGACAGGACGGCGGACTGTGGTAAGAAGATCGGCGAGGGAATTTTTATCTACATTAACAATTCTTGGTGCACAAATGTCACCGTCATGAACAGACTGTGCAGTCCGGAGGTGGAACTTATGCTGCTGAAGTGCAGGCCGTTTCATCTCCTGAGGGAATTCACTGCTGTTTACATCTGTGCCGTTTACATTCCACCGGACGCTAATGCTAAGCTAGCGCTTGCACAGGTTTACAACAGCATAAATAACAGCTTGGTAGCACACCCGGACAGTGTTTTTGTCGCCGCTGGGGATTTTAACCATGCTGACTTAAAAACTGTTCTTCACAAATTCCATCGCAATGTGAATTGTGCTACTAGGGGAGATAAAACGCTGGACCAGGTGTATACTAATGTAGCAGAAGCATACAGGGCCCAGGCCTACCCCCACCTGGGTCTGTTTGACCATCTCTCCCTGCTGCTACACTCACGGTATACACCCAAGATCAAGAGAGCTGGGATTACAACCAAGACCGTGAAAATGTGGCCAGAGGACGCCATCCCTATGTTACGGGATTGTTTCCACCACACAGAATGGGATGTTTTCAAGGGGCAGGGCACGGATACTCGTGAGTCATTGGATGAATATACCACCACTGTCCTGAGTTACATTAACTTCTGTGTGGATAATGTTACGTCTTGGAAACATTTCCGTGTGTATCACAACAGGAAACCTTGGATTACACACGGAGTTGAACAACTGATCCGAGCTAGAAATAGAGCGCTGGGTCCTAGGGACCATGATTTATACAGCAGAGCCAGGGAATTTGCATTAAGGAAAGGAATCAATACTGCCAAACAACAACACCGGAGGCGTATTGAAGCCTGTTTTAATAACTCTGCAAACCCCAGGCAGGTATGGGAGCGCATCAGGGCATTCACGGATTATAAGAGCAAATCAACATCTCCCTCAGCTGATTCCATCTTGGCTGAGGATTTTAATTTATTGTATGCACGTTATGACAGGGACAACACAGATCCTGTGTCGCCCCCCCTCCCCTCCACTGATCCTGCCCCAGTCCTGAGCACTCATGAGGTAAGACAGGTCCTCTGCAGCATCAACACCAGGAAGGCAGCCGGACCGGACAGTGTGCTGGGCCGAGTGCTGAGAGACTGTGCTGCGGAGCTAACTGACGTTTTTACCGTCATTTACAATACATCGCTGTCCACTTCATGGGTCCCTGCCTGCTTTAAGGCAGCCACAATAGTCCCAGTCCCCAAGCAGTCAAATGCCACTCAACAAATTACTACATACCAGTGACACTCACCTCCATTCCTGCCAAGTGTCTTGAGAGGCTGGTCACCACTCACATTAAAAGCGCAATACCATCATTACTTGATCCACACCAATATGCATACAGACGGAATCGGTCGACTGAGGATGCCATCGCCATCGTGCTCCACATGCTATTGGAACATCTCGAGCACAAGAACACCTACGCGAGACTCCTCTTTGTCGACTTTAGCTTGGCCTTTAACCCTCTGAGGTCGGCTATCGCGCCGGCGCGACGAGCTCGATTTTTTCCTTATCAGTGCAAAAGTGAATCAAATTACTCTGTTGATTTTGATCTTACATATAAGTGTTGTACATCATTAGATAATGTTAAGTCTCTATTATTTTTGTGGGTACTCACAATAAAAACAAAGTGTTGTGCTTTTCGTCAAATAAAGAAAAATAAACATGATGCGCGTTTGCCTTCTCTCTGTCAGTGAGGTCCGTTCTGAAACGCGTCTGTAAAATTAACTGTAATTCAATCAATACTTGTCACAGAGATACAAGAGATTTCTCTTTATGAAGTTTGCATTCTCTTCTTTTAAATGAAGTAATTTATGAAAAAAAAACAAATATTTTCAGTTCATGTAATCCGTTTGAAACCAAGGAGAGGTACAGTTTTTCGTTCTCCCTTCATTATTTTTAATGAGCTGAGGCTGCCACGCCCCTGGCGCTTTTCACATGGTAAATACGTAGGTGATATATGCGTCGCACACACGCCCCCCGATCAATGCCACAAAAACACGTTTCTTCATCAGATTCACTGATAGTTCATCACGTTTTGAGGATGGCACGCTACTCCGGTAAAGATGCCCTTCAGATGATTCTGGAAAGCGAGGAAGAATTCACTTTTTCCTCAGAGGAAGATTGCAACTCAGACGACGAACGGCTGCATTTTCAAGAACGGATTGATCCCGCCGAGGATACAAGTTCGGAGTAAGTTGTTTAGTGTTATGTTATATATATATATATATATATATAAACCATATATTTTTATATATAAATGTTCTGTTTTGGTTAGCCTATGATACTACATATCATGCGTAAATACTACTGTCTTATCCGTAATATATCTTGTTTGCGAATATCTGCTTAGGTTATACAATGTGATTTAGTGCAAATATATTTCAGCCTCCGGTAAAATATGCAATACTGTCTAAATACAATATATTTTTATATATAAATGTTCTGTTTTGGTTAGCCTATGACACTGCATATCATGCATAAATACTGTCTTATCCGTAATATATCTTGTTTGCGAATATCTGCTTAGGTTATACAATGTGATTTAGTGCAAATATATTTCAGCCTCCGGTAAAATATGCAATACTGTCTAAATACAATATATTTTTATATATAAATGTTCAGTTTTGGTTAGCCTATGATATTACTTATCATGCGTAAATAATGTTTGAAATTTAGTTCTGTCAGGTCCATTAAGTCAAGAACACACAGACAAAATAATTTAGAATTTAATTGAATAGATTGCAAACAGGTTGATATTCCTGAATTGAAATTTGGCGGTATGGCTCTGTTCAGGGAGTCCTCTGACCTTTCATGAACACCATGAAATAGCAGAGAGTCAGAGGACAGCAGCAGCAGCAGCATTAGGGAACGCTCACACAGTTTTAGACTGTGAGAGCTAAAATATCCCCCCAAACAAAACCACACCTGGCAATCCTCTGTGATACAGAGGATGATTTATTTGACTACATGAGCTATTCCCCCCAAAACAAAATTGAGTGTCTCGAACGGTGTCGACTGAGCCGCCCTAATTTAGCGATTTATAATAGTAAATATTAATTACTGAAATGACTAATCAAGACCGCAATAGCTAAAACATGCTGTTACATAGATTATCTGTCTTTAAACTGTTTGACAGCTCTGTTTTACAGTGTAAGCTCTATGGATGACTAATCCACCTGTGAGAACGAGCTAGATGAATAAATTAACAGCTGATAGCGCATTCAGGTGCGTTAACTGAGCAGAGCGCGAGCAAAATAATGATCAAATGTGTTTTATTAACGAAACAAATCAGAGACTTGAGCTCATGGCTTTCTAGGCGTCAAGAATATCCCGAACATCGGGACGAAGGTATCGTTCGTAAGCAGCAGAACCACCGCCCTATAGCTTAAAGGGTTAAACCGGAGTGAGTATCGCCGCCGTAGTTGCTGCACAATGCGTAAGAATGAGCTGTATACGGTCCGGAGGCAGTCCGCAGAAGTTAAATCCTATCAGAGCAAGCTGCTTGAATCTGCGCTGCATAGTGGTAAAAGCCAGCGTGAGCAACGCGATCAGTTGCCAATGACAACAATAGTAACGCACATAGCCAATATGATCACATAGCATTTTTACGAAAACGACTATTAGATAAGCCCAAAAGCCACACGGATAGCCTTAACAACAAGCATGTTGCCAACACACTGACGCTTTTAGCAATGAATATTAAAAGGAACTTAGCTTCGTGAACTTCAGAGATGAATGGAGAACGAATCACATCGAATCCTGTGTCAATATTGCAGCAGAAGCGAGCAGCGAGCCAGCAGAAGCGAGCAGCGAGCCAGCAGAAGCGAGCAGCGAGCCAGCAGAAGCGAGCCAGCAGAAGCGAGCCAGCAGAGCGAGCAGCAAGCATGTATGAGCAAGGTGAATGAGCTTTAAATAGGGCGCCTTGTTTGAGCTTTGGCCATTGAGCAGCGAAGGGAGTTGACAAGCTAATACAGCTCAGCTGGAGCAGATCAGCTGACGGGACAGTGTTGATAGCAAATAGCATAAGCAGCGGCTTGACTACCTGGCCTGCCAGAACTGACGCTGACGCTCAATTGATGTGTCGTTCGCGAACGATCCGCGTACATCTGCGTGTATCACTAAATACGTGCGGTCTATATGGCCCATCAACAGATACTCGCGGTGACGCGGTTTTTTAGGAATGCGGCTGCATCACACTCTCCTTCTCCAGCACCTCGCAGAGGGGCACGCAGGTGTCGTTCAGTTCTCAGTGCGATCGAGAATCGTACTGAGTAAGTGCACAGATGTAATATTTTACTGATGAAATGTAATTGTGTTAACAACGTCATAATATACAAGTACCTATTCTTGTGTGAAATGTTGTCTTTTTTTATCCATGGCCATTATTGATTGATAATGATAATAATTTCTTTGATTGTTTTATCAGCATGCTCACACTTTTTATTTATTTTATTTTTTTACAGATGTGACAATGAACATGTCCAAGCACCTGTTCTAAAGAGAGCTAGGGCAAACAAGCAGGCGAGCAACAGGCAGTCCACTCTGTCATGGAAAACAGAGACTGATCTTGACATTGATCCACAGACACTGCGATTCCTTCTTGCACGGGAAACTGGACCGCAACTGAGCTCTGTAAACTCACATTCCCCCATGAGTCTTTTCAAACTACTTTTTTCAGAAAGTGCTGTGTCAACTCTGTGCCACAACACCAATGCTCAGGCTGCCAAGGCAACTGCAAAGGGCTGCAAATATAAATGGACAGATGTCAGCATTAGTGAGATGTACCGCTACATTGGGCTGCTGTTTTACATGGCCATGGTGAAGATGAGCTCCATCAGTGACTACTGGCGGCAAAGCAGTGTTTTCTCCGTACCCTTTCCAGCTACAGTTATGTCCAGGGACAGATACCGCACCACTTCATGGAATGTGCACATGAGTCACCCAGATGCAGATAAAGATAATGACAGAAAGAGGGGCACAGCTGAACATGACCGTATTTTCAGGGTCAACCCCCTCATGGACACTATTCGTCATGCTTGTAAAGCCATCTATTATCCTAAAAGAAACTTTTATTTTGCTCACATTTGATTTGCTTAGAGCCCGCATCAACGGGGCATAAGCATTTACTGTGAGATACCTGACTTTACTTTTGTTTATTTATCGCTCACAATTGCTTTGTTTATAGCCGACTGATTATTTTTTTTATTTTGCTCACATTTGATTTGCTTAGAGCAAATTTAGAACATTGAGTTCCTCCACATAGAGGAATTACAATAAAACAGATTGAAAAACAAAACGTTTGAATCTCCTCTCATTCAGTATTCAGGCTGCCACACTTGATGGGCCATTAACCATTGGGGGAGTGTCTGTCACACCCCTGGTCTGAATCTCATTTATATTGATCAGCCATTACCACTCCCACGCATAAACCTCTTCTGACAAAAAAACTGATTTTCAAAGTTTGAATCAATGTTTTGTTTTATGTGAACGATTAGGCAGGATGATTTTCACATCATTTTGAAGCCAGAACTCGAAGCGACAACATCCATTAGTCAAAAGTCTTGTGGACACATATTTAGTATGTGTTTTGTGGTCTTATTTCAGCAACTTTCATTTTTATTTTTTTCAATAACCACGCATAAACATTATTCTCTTAAAAATACAAACATGTACATACATGTTGTTTACAAATTACAGTAGCCCCGTTTGTGCTATATAGAGTGAATTTACACCTTTGCCATTAACATGTTTATAAATAACTGAAAAAAGCACAAATGTCACAGCATGTCAGAACACCTCCAGGTCCCAGAAAACAGCTCAGACCTCAGACGGTTAATACAATCCGGCCGTTTAAACTCCGAACCAAACTGCACCACCTTGGCTTCAACAACTCGCTGTGCAATTGGATTGTGGACTTTTTGCCAAATCGAACACAAAGTGTTAGAGTAGGCAAGCACCTGTCCTCCACCCTATCAATCAACACTGGGGCCCCCCAAGGGTGTGTGCTTAGCCCCTTGCTCTACACTCTATTTACACATGACTGCTCTGCTTCTCTTTGTTTCAATCTCATTGTTAAATTTGCCGACGACACAACAGTGCTCGGACTCATTAACAACAACGAGGCGGATTACCGGACTGAAGTGCAACATCTAGCGTCATGGTGTGTCAATAATAACCTGTCTTTGAACATCAAAAAGACTAAGGAGATTATTGTGGACTTCCGCAAAAGCAGACCCAATCATTCTCCTCTCTATATTGGCAATGAGGTGGTAGAGAGGGTGCCATATTTCAAATTCTTGGGAGTATCTGTGACCGAGGACCTGTCCTGGGGAACCAACATCACCAGTGAAGGCCCAGCAACGCCTCTACTACCTGAGGCAACTGAGGAGCGCCAGGATTCCAAAACAGCTGATGGTCAATTTTTACAACTGTGCCATCAGCAGTGTTCTGACATATGGCTTCTTAGGCCACGTTCACACCGCAAGTCCTAATGCTCAATTCTGATTTTTTGCTCAGATACGATTTTTTGATTGGCTGTTCACATTACCTTTTAAAATGTGACCTATATCTGATTGCAGTGTGAACTGTTTGAGGTTTCAAACTAACCGGCATGCGCAAAAGAACAATAACGACATCAGACGCAGCACGCGGTTGCACTAAAGTTCGGGAGGTTATGGAGGAAGTAAGCATATTCGCATTTATTTCATAATGGTTGTACCTTTTAAAATGTGACCTATATCTGATTGCAGTGTGAACTGTTTGAGGTTTCAAACTAACCGGCATGCGCAAAAGAACAATAACGACATCAGACGCAGCACGCGGTTGCACTAAAGTTCGGGAGGTTATGGAGGAAGTAAGCATATTCGCATTTATTTCATAATGGTTGTGAATGGAACCCCTCCCCCCGAGACAGACTTCCGCGCACTCACCAGAAGGCGTTTTTTCTAGACAGACTTTGTTAAATATTTTCACCTACATCCGAAAACAAACGAGCACAATTTGAAAGAGTCCAATTTTCATTAGGGCTGTAATTTGGCATGAACCAATCACTGAATAGATTTCCTTATTTAAGAATATTCTCAGATACATTCGCATTGAATTCATCATTTTCAGGAGAATACATTATGATATTGAACGAAATGAAAGATGAACACCTTCTCCAACATGTCTTAATTACAAAAATTACTGATTAAATTAAAAAGTAAAGGGGCGGCAGTGGCTGAGTGGTTCATGTAGATTGTCTACAAACCGGAAGGTTGGTGGTTCAATCCCCGGTTCCACCTGACCAAGTGTCGAGGTGTCCATGAGCAAGACACCTAACCCCAGCTGCTCCCGACGAGCTGGATGGCGCCTTGCACGGCTGACACCGCCGTCGGTGTATGAATGAGTGAGTGAATGGGTGAATGTGAGGCAAATTGTAAAGCGCTTTGGTGGCCATTGGGTCTGTGAAAGCGCTATATAAATGCAGTCCATTTACCATTTACCAGTAAAGCCAGACTGGCCAACAGCCTGTACCCTTACGCAGTGAGGCTGCTTAATGATGCCCTTAAACGTATAAACGTATAAACAATAAAAGTGAAATGAAAATAACGTAAATTTTTGTTATGGCTTGTCTTCAATAATTATGACAATTTGTCGGTTAATGTAGGAGAAGTCACACTGCAGGACTGAGTCAAATCTTTTGACACTGCCAGAATTTTGTTAGAGGTCAAATTTGACCTGTCGGTGAACATGTCAAACTAACGATCAAAGACTTCAGATTTTAGCCTAGGATCAGAGGATTCTTTTAGGATTTGCAAAATTTGTCTTAGACGGCCAAATCGTGGCCAAAATCGTACAGTGGGCTTTTAATTTGTAAGAGTGCTATGAACAGTAAAGCTGTAAAAGCGGGCAGTGAGTTAAAGAATTACTGATGCGTTTAGTGTAATAGAATAAAACATGAAAATATACTGAGCTTGTGTTACCTTATTTCAGACCTTATTTTAAACATTTAACAAAAAAAAAAAAATAAACAAAAAAAATAATCAAGTGAACCAAAAGTGCTACAATGCTAACTTCTTTTCAGGTTTTGGCCTACAAAATGACATCATCCGGGAGATTATGTTTTTGCTAAATTGAAACAATTAGCCTTTGTATAGCAGGTTCAGTCTAGCCCACATGACATAATAATTGAATAATTTTTATCATATTAATGGTGGAAATGTTAGCTTTTTTGTACTCAGGATTTTAAGATAAATTGATTTAAAATGAAACAAACAAACAAACATTCATCGGAATATCTCCTACTACATTTCTGTATTTTATTTGTGAATAAAACAAAGTGCTTATAAAGATTTTAGGCTTAAACGTGTGAGAAAAGGAACGTCCAAACAGCAAAAGTGTTGCTTTTGTTGTGTTTTAAGGATATTAAAAGGGGATTTTTAAATGAAAATTTCAGAAGCTCATGGAAAAGTAGTTTAACACAAGCTGTTTGTAATTCTCCTCCGGCCCTGTTATTGAGGTTGTTATTTGTTAAAGGCACAAAGCACAGTTTTATCTCTTTCTAACAAGCTTTGGACAAATTAGAATGTGATTCCCATTCATCAAGTATTGAAACTCATTCTGATGCTATAAACAAGAAGAATTGCGGATCACAGGAAAATAAATTGCTTTTTGAGGGTCCCATTCAGGTAGCTAAATCTTTCAAACATGTCTCATCAACTACAAAGTGATCCAGAGATGAGAAAGGCACCTTTTAAATCAGTTTGGAAAAAAAAAAAAAAATGCTGGTTGCTCTTTAGCTCCAAACAAAAGATCAAAAATGAGTTTCCTTTTGTAAAGGGGCTTAAAAATCCAAAAGGCTGACCTCGTTTGCATTTTCTGGAGATTTCGGGATGGCTTTTGAGGAATGAAAAAGAGTGGAAATGCATCTGAGCTGTGTTTTTTTTTTTTTTTTTGTAAATGTTTAAAAGCTTTTTAGGTCATCATAAGCTACATTTTCACTCACATTTTGCAGGGCATAAATTGTAAAATTATATTCATCTTTGTTCACGATTGAGGGATTATGTTTATTTTAATGGCAAGCAATATTGTGTAATTGCTTTTTAGAGTGCCATACTTCAGGGTTCTCAAGTTTTGAAGACGGGCAAGAGTGACAATTTGGGGCGCTGCGGCATATTAAATATATTATAAATAGTTTTCCAGCGTTAGAAATACAATGTGTGGCGGGAGTGCATGACAAAAGACCGAAATGAGTGACTATCACGCTCAATGCGTGACACTTGAGAGCCCTGAAGATGTCCGCCAATTCTGGCGTTATCAAATTTGGTTTTAAAAATCACCAGGAATTTCTCAGCGCTGCGCTAAAAAAGAAACACAGGGCAGACTGCAAATTCTGCAAAACAACAATTTCTGAAACCTGTGGGACAACGTCAAACTTCGTGAGACACCTGCAGAGGAATCATACATTGCGGTAAGTTAACTGCAGAGCTGGAGCTGCTTAGCCTTGACTATGTGTTAACGTTAACATTAGCTAGCATAGTAGAAGATAAAGGTAATGTTCTTGGACATAAACTTATCATAACTTACGTCTGATATTACTGGTTTCATGGGGTAAAAAAAAAATCAAGCGATAACTTTCACTTCGTGTTCAGCTACTGTTCGGACGCTCTTGCTTACTGCTCCGCGCTTTGCTCTATCGCTTTTATATTTTTTAATCGCTCTATCGCTTTTATATTTTTATAAAATGCAGGGATGCATTTTATATATATGCAGGGGCGACTGCAGCAAAGACGGCGATGGCAGGGATGGAGAAAAGTCGGTTCTTTGGTGCTTTGGAGGACTTCTTCAGAAGACGCTGCTCCTGTTCCATCTCTAAAGCCACCTTGACTGGGGTGTCCGTAAGGATCGCAGTTGTCTTGGAACGATAAATAGGACGTTGGCAATAATTATCTTGATTTATATAGGCCTAAGTGTTTGTATCATGTTTTAATGTAGGCTAATGATAGTTAAACAACTTGGAATTCACTGCACATGACTGTAAAGGAAGACAAGTCAAACACTAAACTTCACTTGCCTCCTTCTCCCTCCTCTCTATTTTCCTTCCTAGGACCAGCCTTAGGAAAGGGACGGACTGCCTCCGGGCTGAATTATTGGGCAGGTTCAAGGATGTTGATGTCTGCAAATGGAAGGATGACTGCCATCCATCCATCCATCCGTCCGTCCGTCCGTCGCAGAGGGTTCCGACACCTGGTCTGCACTGTGTGATGAGGGTAAGAGGTGGGGGAGGAGGACGGTCTGTCATGAATGACGGGGCAAAGGCATCCTTTTCAAAGATCTTAGGATTCAGGGGCCAGATCCCAGTGCAGTAGAATCCATCCGCCAGGTTCGATATTGTTGCCGCCAGGGGTAGTGTTGCTGCCACCAGGGAGGGGATGTCATAGATGGTCATATACTGGCCTGGATGGTTTTTCATCCACAGGTCTGTAGCTGTGTTGACGTAGTGTTTGAGTGGACGAAACACACTTCAGTCTAAGTGCTGGAGGCGGTGAGAACAGTGAGGCGGGTCTTTTTTCTTTTGAGTCTATTGCTGCTACACTGTTCTCATTGAAACTGGTTGCGCACTGCATGCTGGTGGCTTGGGGGCGGCGGATGGACAGGGAGGTGACACGCTGGAGAAATGATGAGAGCCAGTCCTTCCCTGCCGGAAGGACAGGGAGGCGGATGGACAGAGAGGTGACACGCTGGAGAAATGATGAGAGCCAGTCCTTCCCTGCCATCTCCTTCTCCCAGGAGGCAGGGCATTTGCAGCGAAATCTTGCTGCAAGTTGGTATGCAAGCCTGCGTACCTGAGGTCATGAAAATAGAAAATTTTTATAATGACCCGGAACATTTTTATAACTCATCTTGGTAATCACTGTTTGTGTGTGTTTTGTATTCGTATTTAACTGTATATAGTTCTGTATTTATTTCTATTCATATTTAACGTTATATAGTTCTGTATGTAGTAGTGTTCATGTGTGAATGTAGGATGTAGTTTAATTTTGTGTTTCCCTGTTTTCTTCACACTGTCTAGTCAAAGTAAATTACAGCTGCTATTTTAAGAAATGCTTGTAGCTTACCCTCCTGCTCTGGGTTGAACATTCGGGTTCAAGTAGCCTGGGGGCCTAACTCGCCGTAGGGTTGTCTCTGCTCTTCACGTAGCGTGACAGGGTGACATGGTTGAGGCCATGTATTTCAGCTGCACACCTAAATGCTGACTAGAGTGCGGATCGGGCTGCATTTTTCTGTCCGAGCCCAGCCCGCGCCCGACAGGGCAGTAACTGAACCCGACCCGAGCCCGACAGGCATTAAGATATTTATGTCCGAGCCCGACCCGAGACCGACACAGTTAAAAATCTAATTTTTTCTCATACTAATGACACGTACGTTTGTTTGTGTAGAAAGCCCGCTTTTATTTAGCAACTGGAAGGCATTCGGAAATGTTTACAGATGTGTGCAACGCATCAGCGTGCGCCGCACTCGGCCAACAAAGCGCATGTTAACACAGGCACGCACAAAAGGCCCAAACAAATGAGGGCTTGAGACGAAGAACCATATAAGTCCATATTTTCACATTTTGAATAATACAATTTTTTTAATTTGGACTCTGAATATTATATTTTTTTTATTTGAAGATAGACAACAAAAGTTTCACAATTCTAATGAGATAAGATTTTTTAGTATCAATCTTAAAAATAAAAAGTTAGAGTAATTTACATTTCTGGAATGTGGAAGAACAGTATAAGTCCAGTTAATGTGGAATAACAGTATAAGTCCAATTCATCATATCACTTAAACCACTGGAGATTTGATTCCTTTATCTTAGTTTTAATACAGTAACAGAACCTTAAAGAAAATATTAAACATTTCTTTCTTAGAAACATAAATCACAGAACAAAAACACAGACAATACAGTACGAACAATGAACAATACATAGGCCTACTTATAGTACAGAAAATAAACGTCAGTACAAACAATAAACCGTACATACAATCAACAATACATACAAACAATAAACAACAGTAATAACTGTAAACAATGCATATTTACAATACAGACATACATCATCATCATTCCTTGCTATGGTTCCATATGCTAGTTTACCATTTTATAATACATTTCATAAATCACCCCATTCATTCATTTACTAAATAAATAACTATATATTCCTATTATACAACATAATATAAGGCATACAAGATAAACTACAACTACTATTATGATTATTTTTACACAATATACACAATATACACAATATAGCCCACCTTACCCTGCACATGACCTACACATACCAGGCTACTCTTCGCATTCTAATGCCCCATAAAATGCTTGGGCCTCCGCTGGCATGTAGGCTAGCATTTTCATAAGATCCCGGTGCTTCTCCTTGACGGGCAGAGGGTCCTCATAAGCACGAGCATACGTGGTGGAGAACAAGGGAGCTGGAGGTGGTTGATTCTTCCTCTGTTTGGTAATCAGCCAGGTCTTCCATCCCTCGTAGAGGCTGTGGCTCCCTTTTGTGTGGACACACCATGGATCAGCAGCTGAAATCATGATTCAACAAGAAATTCAATAAAGATTCTTCTTTCACGCACATATCCCCAACACTGTTAATCTCAGAAGACCTACTCTTTTGTTTTTTACCTGTCACTTTCAACCACATCATGGATGTGATTAGCAAGCCAGGTGGACGCTTTAATGTTGCATCAGGGAGCTGCCTGAAGTCCGGACATTTCATCTCAATGACTTTGAATGGATGCTGCTGCCTGGCTCCACGGATCATCTCGGCGACATCGCTGGGGGTGTGGAGTGTGGACACCTTGCGCCTCTTGTCCAGCGTGGCAAAGGAACGGTCACAGGGAAGGAAGGAGTGGCCAGACACCATGAACTTCTGCTCTATCTGACTGAAGTACCCTCTAGATACGAGCAGGGCCATGAGGTTTAGGACTCACCAGTTGTTGTTCTGCCCACAGCATCGGTCACTATAGATGACGAGCTTCCGTTCCTTTGCCTGGACTAGGGGAGCAAAAGATGTTTCTGCCCACTTCAAAAGAAATGCCATTACAGCGGACTTTTCCCTCCACAAATGCACGCCGGCAAACTAGGGAATGAACTTGCGCTCCCTGGGCGGTTCAGCACAAAAAAGGAGGCGTGTTCCGGCGCAAACAATCCCTGGTGCTATTTTGCAGTTCCAGAAAACAATTGCGCCACTGACCAGAAATAACCTAGTCTAAAGTCAGTGGCGCATTGCACGTACATTCAGATGCTATTTTAAGCGTGCATGCTTGGCCACAATACAGAGTGTGAACAACGCGAATACACTGTAGATGATTCTCTCATCTACACAGATGAATTTTACTTTTTGCAAATGATATATCATTATTATAAGGAAAAATATTAAAACACGAGGGAAATCATTGTTGTGTCCATGACGATGGGAAAAATAGGCATAAAGCTTACACATTTACCCAAATTATTATATGCATGTTTAACCGAAGCTAATTTAGGTGGGTTTGTCCCATCCCCAATGTCACTTCTCTTTCTTTTACGGCCCTGACGAGAACATCGATCTCCTCGGCTGTGAACCGATCCTGAAGCGCGCCTGGTAAATGCGCCGTTATAATAGTATTAAGCCATGGAACAAGCGCACCTCGTTCATCATGCTCTTAAAGGGAATGTGATATGACGCTCTTATTGGTTTGTTTCCCGTTACGCCCAAACCACACCTATGAATAACGAAGATACTTCACACCAACCCCTTTTAAATTTGCGTCGAGCTCAAGAGTCATCTATCCCGCCGGTTAAAAAGCAACAGCGCCGAGATCCGCCCACAAAGTTACTTGCGCTTTGCGCTTAACACTTGCGTTTGAGATCGTTAAAACAGCGCCCATAGTGTGACCACATTAACAGCGGTTTTCCTATGACCAGGTTTAACTGACATTCCCTTTAAAAGCCAGTTGCACTCGCGCCATGGTGGATTCGCTATTTGCATGACGTAATTTACAAGCGGAAAGACTGAACTCGAAGCGGATCTCCTCGTGCGCGAGGTTGAAGCGCGCGAGCAGACCATCTACGGGACAAGCCGGATTCCACCATATCTTTGTACACAATATTAATCTTTTACATAGTAATCCTTTTATTTTTAATATTTGGCACGTTTGTGTGCTGCTGTTTTTGTGTAATAAGCAGAGTGGACGGGCGTTGTGGACACGCCTTTAGGCCATTCCTAACGCGCTTTTTCCTAACCAAAAAAACAAAAAAAAACAACTTGCATGACCTAGGTTTCAGTTGGTTAATGGCGCAGTCTATTTCTGTTGCCTAAAAATAGCAACGCGCCAACAATGCGCCTGTAACGATCACCAGCTGGAGTGCCCTCGAGAGCCACCAGAGGGCGCTCCACAATAGACTATGATCACTTCCTCACAAACTACATTTCCCATACTCACTGCCTGGACTCATCATCACTGATCACATTCACCTGTACCTCATTGTCACTGATTGTATTCACCTGTGTCTTGTCATCCTGCTAGTCTCATGCTGCATCCCAATTCGCATACTATCCGTCCTAAATAGTATTCGAAAATAAGAAAAAAAAGAATCCGAAGTGCAGATCGTTGCGCACTCTAACGGCTGATATTGCCCACAACCCATCGCGCGCTGGACGAGGATTCGGTTAGAACTACAAACACGACTGAAAAGTGTTCAAAAACTACAGACATGGAGGACGCGCGAGTCCGACGGTTATGTAGAGAGGTTTAGATAAAGGGAATTGAGTGATTAATGATCAGTATCTAACCTCACGAAAATGTATTTATTCAATGTTGTCCACATTATATTGCATCTGCAGCATTGTGGACTTTGGCAAAGATACGTTTAGCCATTAACTTTTAAATGCATTATTATATTCAAATTCCAAACACATGAGTTGAGTCTCGGCATGAAAGCCCCATGACTGGCAGATGAACGTGCGACAACAATTCTCTCCGAAATGGTAAGAAGTTATATTAGATTGAATGGAGGAATTTAACTGTGACGAGATGATTGACAGGGCAGTTTACGGTGACAGGATGTACGCGACAGAGCTGTCCGTTAAAGATGGCGAAGTAGTGTGTCCCAAAGCTTGCCTACTCTTTTGCTACACACTCAAAAGTATGTACTTTTTCTTCACAAAAAGAGTACATACTTTTAGGGCGTAGTATAAGTAGGCGAATTGGGACGCAGCATCAGTCTATTTATACCATGTTCATTCATTCACTCACCGCAAAGTCTTGTTGTACTTTGTGTCTGCATTTCCGAGCGTTTTCCCGTGTTTGTTTTTCTGTTTTTGACTTTGGATTGTTCTTGGACTCTGATTCTTGCTGCCTGCCCTGACCTCTGCCTGTTTCTTGGATTCTCTCTGTGTATTCTCCATTGCCCTGTTTGCTGATTCTTGACCCTGCCTGAACGACTATTCTATAATAAAGCTGCATTTGGATCTTCACCTCCAAGTCTCGGAGTAGTTCATAACAGCGCCTGAACAAACCTTGTGTTTTGGCCTTTTCTCAAGGCTGTGGAAGCATGGTAATGGGCTCGTGTTTTGCTATGCACTTCATTCCACCAAGCGTTGTTTGTTTTTTTCTTATGTATTTAAATCCAGATAATTTATTCACAAAACATTGATCGAAATTAAGGTACAAATTATACAAAACGAAAAAACTTCAAAAAAAAATGTATGAAGTGGTCAAAAATCTTCTCAGACCCACTCCATATCTCCCGACATATTGAATTCAATCCATTTCCATGCCCTTTATGACATATCCCATTTTCAAGATTTTCTTTCTTAATTAACAGATTAAATTAAAACAAAACAACTAAATAAAATCATAAAATTGTAACAAAAAAAATATGAAACCAAATAAATTTACTTAAATGGCCACAACATCTCGTTTTCAGACCAGCACGCCTATGGGCGCACAAATGAGCGCAAATGGATTTGCTATTTAAACAACGTGGCGCATAACGTGAAAATGATAACTGCGTCTGGCTGAAACTAGCATATAAAGCACTTGTGTCCCGCATGGCGCTGCATTGCACCGGTTGTATGATAGGGCCCTCTGTGTTTTCTTTTTCGGTTGTCATTCAGACAAACTCAGAATTGTTTACGAATTTATTGATTATATAAAATTCAATGAAGGTTGAATAATCTTTGAACTACAGTATGTAGTTACCTGCATGTCTCATCCATGAAGATACACCAGGTGATTAAATGCCAGGTGAGATGCTGACCTGTCCCGTGAGCGAAGCATCCGTTGTAAGCGTAAAGCAACGACAATGCTCCCAGCACAGAAGCCTGGGAGCATTTACGAGCCTAGGGCACGTAAGCATCGCCGCGTGACCTGATCATGTGAAAGGGGTTGCCCCTCTGGGAAACCCTTTGGTCCTGAGCCACCACTGCAGGGGTCTCATGTACAACAGGCCAAAAAGTATCATGCTGGACTCTGCAGCAATCAGACCCCACAGTCTCTGAAACGGTTTCACAGTGAATGACTGGCCTAGCTTTATTATTTTCACAGCCGACAGGATGTACAGGATGCATGCAGGTGAGAGGTATGCTTGCATCGACATTGAGCCCCAAACCATGCCTAGAAAAGTGGTCCTCTGTAATGGAGAAAGCACACTCTTTTTGGCATTTAGCCGTAACCCCAACTCTTTCCTGTGGACGAGAACGACATATCGATGCCGAACCGCCAACTAATGCGACTGAGCTAGAATCAACCAATCGTTGATGTAGTTCATGATGTGAATACCCTGCAGATGCAGTGCCGCCAGAGCTGCATCTACGCATTTCGTGAAAGTGTGGGGTGATAGTGCTAGGCCGAAGAGAACAACTCGATATTGGTATGCTTTGCCCCTGAAAGCAACCCTCAGGAACTTCCTGTGATATGGAAGGATGGAAATGTGGAAGTATGCATCCTTGAGATCTATCATGACAAACCAGTCCTCGGATCTGATCTGTGGGACGATTTGTCTCAAATGTAGCATTTTGAATTTTAGTTGCATGACTGATTCATTCAGAACTCTTAGATCCAAAATGGGACGCAACCCCCCATCCTTCTTTGGAACGATGAAATTCCGGCTTTAAAACCCAGTGTCCCTGCTGGAGGGAGGTACATATTCTACGGCCCCTTTTTCCAACAGGGTTTTCACTTCTTGTTCCATTACCAGAACCTGCTCGGGCCCCACCACGGTGGATAGGATCCCCATAAACCTGGGCGGAGACCCTATGATAACCATTTTCTGCGGTCTGCAGGACCCAACGAGAAATATTTGGCAGTAGCTTCCACGCTGTCAAAAATTCTACTAAAGGTACCAACCTCTCGAGACTGGCTTCTGGATTTAGTTGTTGAGCAGACAGTCCGTCGCCCTGTAACGGCGAACCGGCAGGGAACGACCAAACTGACTGCTCTAGGACCCTCCTTGGAGGGGGCGGGCATACCAGGACCACTACGTTTCTGGGTGGACCCTGAGATATGTTCTCGCCGGAGACCGCTGCACCCCGAAACACATGAAGTGGCGGGGTTAGTATTACGGTCCCCTAAGGGCACCGTATAATGAGGTGTTAACCGCTATACTTCAGAGGAGACTGCCCTCATTAGCCTGACCCCTCGGGCATCGGGACCTTTTCCCAGCAGCCTTCTTGGAAATAATGACGGTCCTCAGATCCGTCTTACCCCTCGAAGGCTGCGGGTGAGAGCGCCAACCCGACCCAAGTCTTTTAGTGGGGGATCAGGAGCAGACACTCTGTTTCTGTTGAGATATGTTTGGCAGAAGTTCCCACGCTGCCAAAAAATCTGCTAAGAGAACCAGGCTCTCAAGACTGGTCTAGGTGTAACTCGAGCGAACAATTCAGTGCCCTGTATGGCGATTCGGCATGGAACGACCAAACTGACTGCTCTGGGACCCTCCTTGGAGGGGGCGGGCATCCCAGGACCACTACGTTTCCGGGTGGACACTGAGATAAGGGCTCGTCTGAGACTAGAACTCACTGGAGATTGTTGCGCTGGGGTGTTGTAATGGGGTTGGCAGAAAGGCCCCTGAGAGCACCGAAGGGAGATGGGCACCGTATAGTGAGGTGTTATTCATTTCCCACCAGGAATTTCACCATTTATTTCCGGTCTGGATGAAAGGCTTAATACTATATTAATAAGAACATCTGAGGCAACTCCTCAGAGATAAGTACATATTTAATTTTCTCAACAATTAAATGCAGCCAAATATAAACCAGACAAGTAGAAACGGTCTAGGTGAAAGGCTAAATATAGTTTATTAATACAGACATCAACTCAGATGAATAGGCCTAATTAACATTTAATTTCATCACAATTAAATGCAGGCAGAAATCAGCTCAGATAGAACCTTAGCACACGCGAGATCCGAGATCGAGTCACAGAATCTTTCTTGACACTCTTCCCTCGAGAAAAAAGCCAACAGGAGTAGAGATCAAACTCTCGATAGTGCATATGTAACACATTGTGAATTTATGAATGAACACTATCAGCCCTATTTACTAGAGCTGACCGTGCATGCTCTACTCCCAAACAAACAACACATGAATCGCGTGTATCCCCACTCGTAATGAAGCGGGGGAAGGGAGGAACGCACGTTCCAAAATGCTGTTTGCTCGCCATTATATTCCTGTCTAGATATATAATATGCTTGTGGACAAACAACAATAAATAGACAGAGACAGATTCACACAGAGCGCTTGCTGAAGACACAGAAGCTGACAATATTTGGTCTGGGTGCGCTTTATAGCCTCCTGCCGTGACGTCAACCGCCTATACGCCATTGGACTGATTTTACAAGTGCTTCATGACGCAATCACGCAGAGCGATCCCATAGCGTCAAATCGACGCAACGCGAGTTTCCTTGAAAGGGAACTAAACTATTTGTTTGTAGTATTATTTAGAAATGTTGTGTGCAGGTTTTCCACTGAATAGGCAATGATTTTGGTTTAGCAAGTTTACTTTTATGTATTATGTTTGTTCTTTCCAATATCAGTTCCCTGAGTGTCTTTAAACAAATAGCATAACATATCACCATCAATAATGTACAATATTGTGTTTTAGAATTAAATGTGGATATCAAAACATATGAGTTTGACCTTTCAGACTGCACCAATCTTCCAGACCTTGCAGTAACAATGTCTCATAAAAACAATATCTAAAAAGAAATGGAATACAAACAGTCATTACAGAGTTCAAATGAAATCAACCCTCTAAGACAGATAGGATATCCCATGGGTCACAACACTGAATTGGAAGGTTAATCTAAACTCAAACTCAGCAAACAAGGAACATTTAGAGGTGACTGAGAATGTCCGAGGCTTCTCCAAAGTCTGATGTATCAGTGACCTCCAGATAATCTAAATCTAAAAAGAAAGAGTTTTGCTGAATTATGACATGTGAGATCGATCATTACTGATGTCCTATAGTCAGTATTATTGAGTGGTTATAGGACCTGTGCACACCAAAAACAAAAAAAAGCAAATCAAATTTCAGCCAAAAGGTCTATTCACACCAAGGGTGCATCTAAAATGAACTCTGAAGATACAATGAAGATACAACTCATTTGACAACACAACTATCACTAACATCAATGTACAATAACTTACATCTACAGTTGCAATCGAAATTATTCAACCTCCATTGCAAATCAGGTTTATTGGCAACATTTACAGACTTTCAGCTGTTTGCAATGAACAAATCAAACAAAAGTGATTGAAATAGCTCAACACAACATATGTTTCAAGTGGTTTCCCCAAATTTGACTGAAAATGCTACTTTTAATGACTTCTGCAGTTTAAAATTTTTTTCAGTGGAATCCCTCACAACAGCACATATCTGCAAAAAAAATGTGTTATCTTATGGCGCTTTCACACTTGGTTCGATTGCCTGTTCCTAACCGGCGCCGCTATGAATGAAAAGGCGTCAAAATGGATAGAATTGCTCGCTTCACATTTGTTCGTCTTTTTTTTAACCTTTGGTTTTGTTTTCAAAGAAAAGATACAGAAACACACTTGGGTATGTCTGCCGCAAAAGTACTAAAATCGTTCCAAAGACAGCTGGCTGTCAGCCGAAGACAATTTTTGCGGAGGCGAGCATAAATCATCTCTCTGCTTGCAGTGCGTCAATCCCGCTTTTCGCCAAGGTAAGTGTACACACACACACACACACACACACACAAAACACACACACACACACACACACACACACGCACTGACAACTGTCCTGTCGACCACATTATACGTTATACGTCATCAATAGCGGTTCACTTCCGCGGTTTGGTTCGATTGCGTTCATATCAGCAGCGAACCGTACTGGAGTTCACATGAACCGTACCCCAGACCACCTTTTTAAGCGGACCCGAGTACGGTTCGCGGGTACGCACCCGAGTTCTGAAGACAGTGTTCACATCATCCAAACGAACCGAACTCTGACGTCATTCGAACCCGGGTGTGCACCAAAAGTGCTAGTGTGAAAGCCCCCTTAAACACACCTGATGCAACTAAGCAAGGGCTTCATGAGTTGCACCAGGTGTGCTTGAGCTCAAAAAATATCTGAACTGGCTAGGTTTGTTGAGTATCACGTTTGACTGCAAGTTAGAAATATGGCAAAAGAATGGCCCAAAAAGTTAAAAGAAAGATTTTATCACCCTTCAAAAACAAGGAACAGGATACAAAAAGATAGCGAAGGCACTAAATATTCCCAGAGACACAGTTGGAAGCATAGTTTGCAAGTTCAACGTTAAAGGAACAGTGGTTACACTACCTGGACGGGGCAGAAAAAGGCAGCTATCAATGGCTGCAACTAGATTTCTAAGAAGGTAGGTTCAGAAAAACCCTAGAGTGACTTCAAAAGACCTGCAGCAAGACTTGGTGGCCACAGGCATTGAGGTTTCAGCTGCACAGTAAGGCATGTACTAAACGCATGCCAGAACTCCAAGACGTACAAAACTGCAAAAACCCATATTGCTCCGTGACTTGTCAATGGTCGCTTTGACCAGGTGGTATTTATAGCGTAGGGGGCGGGACGCTTTACATTCAGAGAGCATTTGATTGGACAGAAGATGTGATGAGAAGCTGAAGTCCGTAGTGATGTCATAAAAATGCTCTGTAACATGTGCTCTGGGTCTGTATTCATCAATGTTGTCATATGGACTCTTATTTTGAAGTTATTTTCTGTGCCCATTGTCGAAATGTTCTCTTCCTGTGTTTAGTTCCTGCTTGCCTTGTTGCCTCGTTTATCTCAGTAGTTATGCTCATTAGTTTCCATAGTAACTTATCATCTACACCTGTTCATCAATAGCCCTCGTGTTCCCTGTGTATTTATACCCATGTTTTCTTTTGTTGGTTGTTGTTCTTGCAAGTCTCTTTGTAAGCTGTTGCATTCCTGGTTTTATCTTTATCTGATTTTATGTTTTATCTGTCTGGATTATGTCTCTGGTTCCCCTGTTTGGATTATGTTCTTGTCTCTCTTTTTGATTATCTTGGTTTTTTTTTTTTTTTTTTTCTTAGAAACTGTTGCTGCACTTGGATTCTCACCTCTCATCATCCCTGCTTAATCCATAACACAAAACACAACTTTTGATTTTAATAGTGTATAAGTAAATGTTCAAATTAACATTAACTAAGATTAATAAATGCAGTAGAAGTATTGTTCATTCTTAGTTCATGTTCACTAAATGTGGCAGTATGGGTGTTGGTCTCGGGCTACTATTGGTTGGTTAGGATCTATTCAGTGAGCCTATCACGGCTAGAGGCAGATGATATAGACCTACCTTGTGGAGAATTTACTGTTACTGCCTTTTCCGGTTCCGCATGCCCAGTGGCCTGCGGGAGAGATTGTTTGTTTGGTCGCTACAGTGGGAGATCATTTGTACTGTTTTCCACGCTCAACATGTCCACAGCCCATTCACAGGTAGGGACGCGGTTGTTTGTGGCGTTTATACTTTCCCCGCAGAGGGTATGGTTAAATCCATATACATTGTGCTCTTTTTATTGCATGCACATTGATTTCTGTCTGATCTGTTGTGACTGGGATTCCTAGCATATAAGTATGTAGTTTCTTAGTATGTGTGTGTCTAGTTCTGATATGATCAGAGATGCACATGACTGGTGTGCAAGTGCGCATGCGTGGTAAAAAATAAACGATGCACCGCAGAAAATGCGGAGGGAAATGCTTTTGAGCACCAACGTTTTTGGGGACAGGGACACGTTTACTTACTGGAGTAGATTTTTCTCCATTTCTGGTAAGATATCAATCATGATGCAATGGATCGTAGTTGATCCGTGATCCATACGGACCAGGCCCCACAGTTCGGCACGCATGTGATTCGTGGATTAACTGTGAAGTTTAACCATCATAGAGTGAAGTCTTTCCAGTTAACACTATTAAAACTATTAAAATGATTTTAAACACGAAAGAAGAGGCAAAAATCGGGACTCGCACGCTGTTATCTGTGCGCACACACCCGAAGCGCAAGCACGCGAAGAGAGAGAGAGGCACATTTCAGACAGCGCTCGAACACCGTTTTGATTCCTCTTTCACATTTACTTGCACTTGAAATGACACATGCACACAAAATCATGTATTCTCTTGGTTATGTCATAAGTGAACAGTTGAGAAAGAAACCAGATGTGTGTCTGTATATTTGGTCTATGCATTCAGTCTTAAAAGTGTGTAGCAACATCGAGATGTGCCTTAATTAGCTCAAATTATTTATAGGGAATTTTAATAATTAATCATGAAACATGATTAATATATTTGCATATTACCGTTATATTATCGAAATTGAAAACAGATCGATCGTATGTATGAATGGTAAATCATAACGAATTATAATTCCTCATTCATATATCAATGGTCTCATTACAGATCGATTATATGAGATAACTTTAAGGGAACTAATCAGTTATCAAACAATCGGTTTGTCCAGCAAACAGCCGTAAGATTAACTTACCAACTTCTCAACAAAGTTATCCCTTTTTATAAACTCCAAGAAATCTCAATGTTCCGGCCGTGAACATTAATTTTCTCATGTTTATAAAATTTACTTTACTGATATAGTAACAACTTGTAAAGCTTTGTAGCTATGAGATATTCATTTCATTGACTTGTAAATGAGCACTTCAGGATCAATCAAGAATATGGTTTTAATAATTGAAACTACGGATACAGAATTCTACATTTGAACACAGGATACATGTATGTACAGTTAAACAGTAAAACTAACGAGACAGACGAATAACAAACAGGAGTGAGAGAGAGAGAGGTTGCGAGAGAGAAAGATTGGGAGGGAGAGAGAGAGAGAGAGTAAGAAGATGAGAGATCTTCTGGTTTGGCAAAATTCATCACAGACAGAACCTTTTGAGACAACAAGAATCACAGATCTCAAACCTCGAAAGAATGTTAAACGGTTACTTGCACAGGTAAAGCTCTTTTGTGGTTGATGTGAAGAAGGCGCGTGTGTCTCTGTCCTCGCGTCATGCGTTCACGTGGTCTTTCAGAGCGGGCAAAGCGCGTTAGTTTGAATGAAGGCTTAAAGGTCTTTGGTTCTCCTGGTGTTGCTGAGGAAAACCGTGTCTTGCGTGTGTGTCCTTAGGAGCGGGTGCGTGCTTTCTCAGCTCTTCCGGGCGAGCATGGTCGCTGCAGATTCAAAGAGTCTCCTTCAGGTTGAAGTTGCCGATTACGTTCATTTCACTGAAACTAAACGTAAGAATAAGTCCGAAGACGAAAATAAAGAAAGACTAAAGAAAACGGAGAAAGCTCCCGAAAGGAGCCATGGATCCTCTCACAGGAAAAAGCTCTCTAGCCACGTAAGGGCTCTGTGTCAGTCTTTTATGGAGAGGAGGGGTTCACTCTGCTTCACGTACGTGAACCAATTATCTTAGAGTGTCTCGAGCGGGAAAAGTTCTTCTTTGTCTTGTGGGGGAATGCCCGCTTGAGTCATGAGGAGATGGTATTTGAGCCGTTCGGCTCCTGAAATATGAAATGTGTAAAATAATGCACCTTACTTCATTATGCTATCAGAATTCGGCTCCGTTAGATTGAGGGAATTACAGACATATCAAACACGTCACATGAAGATTATCGGAATATAGAGTTACATTCATATGCAGAATTACAAGCATCTTTAAAGTTTGCTTACCACACAATAAAATTGTCAGTACTTCCAGTATGGCATGTGACGACATCTAAGCACAAAAATGAATACATTTAAAACATGTAGAGGTACTTTTCTCTGAAAAGTTCCATGGCTGGTGTTTGTGTGTTAATGTGTTGGAACATTCTTTTGATGAACTCTTAGACTTCAGAGCTATACACTAGCAAACCACACTTCTATTATAAAGCAAAGCTAATAAGATATGCATGCGTACAGGAAGGTTGGATACAATTTCTGTGTTATATTCATTTATATACACATTATAGGACATTTGTGTGTGTGTGTGCCTTAATGTGTGATTGTCCTTCAGAGTTCAGGCTGCTTTGTGTCATGAGTGAGCCGGATGAACTTCTGGTCATCTACAGTCCCGTGTCTTGGGTGTGTGTGTGCTTCGAATTTGATGAGTTTAATATCTGCGACAACTGCCAATTGTCCTATAGCACAATTCTCTTCTGTGTGTGTAAGCGAAAAGCCCCCAGGGGGGGGTCACTGCTTTTAGCTTAATGGTGCTGAGTCACATGTGCCATATAGTTCTTTTTTTGTTTACTAATTCGAGACGAGGAACCCATGAGCGCATTATTGTCAGTAATTCAATCCCGTCCAGGCACCCTCCGTTTCGTGTGGCAAACTACAAAAAGAGGGGCTTTGTGAGTGACTCAGTAACTTAATTAACAGCCCCAGGACATCTACTTTTCTCAGTCTCTGAATTAAAATAATGCAAAACCAGTAGTTTAGGAAAATGGCAGATCTGACCATCTGATCATGGCTACATTCCCCCCTTGATGGTTCGGCAGGACCCGTATGGGTGGGCCTGTTGAGCCATCACGATCACATGGGTCAGATGGTAGGTCAGTCATGAAGGTAGGATGGGAGGTGGAGCCTGATGGTAGGATAGCAGGTGGATCATGATGGTAGGATGGCAGGTGGTTGTTAGGACTGAGGGCTCAGCTCGATGGGGTTCGGCGTGGTCTCTGACTTGGCAGTCGAGACGAAGCTCGGAGGGTTGTGTCGATAGGAGCAGTGTCCATCCACTGGGACCCCCCCCCCCCCTTTTTGCAAACCACAATTCCCGTTCTGGAGTTAGGGTGACAGTGTGGTTCCTGAGGAAGGATGGGATTTCCAGTTCTAATTTTTAGTCTTTGCTTGGAAGATGGAACAATGTCAGGTCATCCAGGTGAAGGATGGCACCTTTCGGTACTTGAATCCACACGCTCTGTTTGAGCAAGGTGACACGGGTGGTAGTGTCATGTTGGTTGTAAGTGCGAGTAGCTGTTCGCACGGGAGTGTTGACGAGCCATCTGTCACCTACAGTCTCTGCTTGTATCTCGGTGACTTGCGTGCGAGGCTTGGCTTCTGCAAGGCAGCGTGTGTCGCTGATCATGGGTTGCAACCCGCAGGTTCCGTCAGTGTTGTCTCTGAGGAAGGGTTTGCTAGGGCAGAGATAGTGAATGTCTTTGGTCGTGGGCTGCACATGTAGGGCCAGGTGCAGCGGTGTGTTGCTGGTCATGTGGTAGGCCACCCCGTCCGGGGCTGTGACCAGCGGAGTTTGAGCAAAGTCTTCTGGTAGACAGTAAACGGCTGTTTCATGGAGTTCACTGTCTGGTTCAGCAGAGCGCTGTGGGTGTTGAGAATTACCACGGTTCCCATAAATGTCTTTTCGATGGTCTGCAGGGATGCACTCTGTGTTGCGAGTTGCAGTCTTAGCTGTGGGACCTCAGTCTGAATTTCAGTCACATGGTTTACTGCGTTGGCACTGGGCATACCAATGCTAAACAGAGTTCTGACAGCAGCGGCGGCTCCGAGCAAAGCTCCCAGGAGCCGTTTGAAACGGTGGTTGTGTCCACCTAAATCCGCTTGTGTGGCAGTCCTTTTATCAAGTTGGTTGTGCATGTGCTCGGCATTGGCCTTGGCGTGAGCAAGGGAGTCCTCTGTCCATCGGCACGGGTCCAGCTGTATTGGGCTACTGTGCTGGGGTGAGGTGCTCTGTAGACGTTGCGGGGGTTGCGTCGAACACACACTTTCTGGGTGTGGTTCCTGCAGTTGGTGATCAGGAGTTGTTGTCCTCTCCGGACGATGCCTGCGGTCGGACCTGGTGAGATGTCCGATTGCGGCCGTCTTCTGGTTGGCTGGAGGCACAGGCGTCGCGAACCACAGCCGCATCCTGGTAAAAGTGAAAGGGAGAGAGAAAGAGAAAGGGAGGAAAAATTTCAGCGAGTGTCGTCCTCGGTTGGCTCGGACAGTCTTTTCGCTTTGAGGATG
Organism: Tiaroga cobitis; assembly: GCA_030578255.1. NCBI lineage: Eukaryota > Metazoa > Chordata > Actinopteri > Cypriniformes > Leuciscidae > Tiaroga > Tiaroga cobitis. Next base: position 23,345,998 of record CM060609.1, read on the forward strand.
CCGGTATGCCACTTGCTTCGGTGTCTTGCAAGTGTCTCTGGTGCTGAGCTGTGCAGCACGTGGTGCGTCCAGGGCGTACATTGGCATGACCCCCCTTTTGCACTGTGGCACCACAAGCTGTGGCGCAGTGATGGCATCAGGTGCAGAACGCTGAATGTTGTCCTGTGTGCGCAGCGTGTGCTTGTTGACGTAGGTTGTCTGGGGTATGAGAGGTGGTTTCTCATAGTGTCCATTGTTTGTGTCATCGTCTTTGGTAAGCTGGAAGGTTAAGGTCAGGTGAAGCAGGGGCTCTGTGACATGTTGGCACACTTGTGGTGAGAGACTAATGCCTGACCCTAAAAGTTCAGAACCACTGTGTAATGGGTTCGCTAGATATGTAGCATAAAGTTAGGTGTTTCATGTGTATCTAGCTAGTGATGTGTATCTAGCTAGTGATGTTTCTCTTGTATCTTTATCATCTTAGCTGTGGATGTTAGGAGGCTAAGACCTATGTGGTTCCGGGAGTATTTCCTGGAAAGGGCATAGCCGAGATGAAATAAATGACTTAAGATGGTTCGTATGACTAAATTATTTCTCTGGACTTAAGTAGTGGTTCACTACGGCTTGACGAAGTGAATGATGGGGAGAAAAAGGACAGCTTTTCTATTCAAATTAAGCCTATTATCAATCCTTTGGACTATAGTTGTGCCCTAGTAAATTGTTGAAGTAACTTGTGTTGCAGGGTCACAAAAATGAGTGCGCTTGTTGAAAGTAAACACAATCACAAATAAAGGTGTCTCTGTTTCCTTTCTGGGCCCCAATGGGAAATGGAACCACATTCGAACAAGAGAGGAAATTAAATTAAATCATATAGATGACCAAATAGACCGGGGAATAGCTGACTGCTATTATTATCAAAGTGGAAAAAGTAAATAAATAAATAAATGAAAACAAAAATTGAAAAGAATAAATAAACAAAGTAAGTAATCAAAACAGCGGTAATGATCTGAATGTGATAATAATCAGTAGCACTAGTGACTAAACTTTGGATTTGCCCAGACCAACACTCCACAGTGGGTTACAGCGGTTGCGTGTTCAAGGTCACACTCTGTGTGCCTCCAAATGTTTAGTCAACATGCTGATGGAAATTCTCATTACTATACGAATTCTTCTCTAGCTGCACAGTTAACATGTAGTTAAACTTAAGTTTAATTGACAGGGCATCTGCGAATTTAGCTTACAGCGCTCAGCCAGGACTATGGTTAATTAGTGAAGGTGAAAGTTTAGCTGAGAAGAATTGAAAGTAAGGAAAGTGAGAAATTACAAACCCTAACTGGGGTAAAAGAAAGTATTCTAGAATACTTTGAATTGTGTAAACAAAAGCTGCAGTTAAGGCTTTCAGTGAATGATGCTAACTGCTAACTGTAGAAGTTATTATTTAGCTTAGCCTAAGCTGGGTGAATGCTAGGGTAGGTTAGCCTAGCAATGTAGGCTGGTTTGTTTACAACGTGACATCACAAGTTAGCACTTCCTGTGACCAGTTGTTGTCATGGGAACCAGAGCATGTCAGAACAATTCAACAGTATCTGCAGAGTGTCTGCACATTTTACTGAGTTATGCATGTTTAAACGGGTTAAAAGGGGACTCCTATACTTTAAGTCTTTCAAGAACTTGGTGTTACATTCAGTAAAATGCAAATGTGTTTTGGCATTTGTTACTTTTACTCATGGAGCTCTTCTTTTTACTTTAAACAACTTATTCTATTTGTTTACAGAGGAAGAAATTAGATTAGCTGTAAGTCAAAGCTTGTCTAAGCCTATATAGTTACGTCCCTCTTATGCATAAAAGCAGACTTTTCAGCTAGTGAACAGTTTTGACCGCTAGGTATCTCTCTGCTTGTAGATGCAGCTAAAATTTAAGAGTTGGTGAGTACACACAACAAAAGGTTTCGATTATCTTAGTAGATGTGCATTAAGCAGCGTCGACTGATGACTGGTTTCTTACATGTCATAACCTATTACTCAAAACAAAAACCAAAAAAATTGCTGTTGGTTCTTTTCAGATGTTACACTTCGAGAGTAACAAATAGAGTGAAACCAAAAATAAGAGATAGGACGAAACCAGAAATGAAGAGGAAGAAAGGAGTGTTTTACCTATTTAAGTTTAGCTGCTGTTTAGACTAAACTGGCAGGGACACATCAAACATCAAGGTCAACAGAGGAAGAAACCACGGGAAGTGTTTGCAGTTCTGTCTGGGGCCTACTTTGCATTTGTGTTAGCCGTACTTCATGTACTTAGCTTGGTGCTGCGGAGTGAGGAGGGGTAAAACACAAACAGGAAGTAGAATGTTCATGACCTGTGTAACTCGCTAAGGAAACAACAGTCGCTAGATATTGTAATCCTATAGAGAGAAAGAAGATGAGGATAGTGACTAGTGATAGTGACTTTATCTAAAATAAAGTAAAGGTAAAGTTAGAACATCCTTATAGCTCTAGGAGACTAAAGGGAGAGCGTATCAGGCAATGTAATTAAATTTCAAATCTAGCTAAGCTTTATTGAGCTGAATAAGGATTCAGGTGGAAACCTTATAGTAAATAAATTGAAAGAAAATCAAAATAAAAGGGTAAACATCGAGTGTTCTCATAGCTCTAGTGACTAGAATGGAATATCGACTAAGCAAAATGATTTAATTAAATCCTGAATTTAATTTAATTCAACTGAACTGAATGGGAATATTCAGGCTCAACAGGTGTAAACACACACAAATAAAATAGTGGTTGCCTTAAGTCAAGATAAAAAAAATAATAATAATAAAATAAAAATGAAAACAAAAGCATCTGGGTTTCAATTTGAAAGTGAAAGTGAAACCAAGAGGGAGGGGGTCAAGAATTGGTTAAGCAAAGTCTTTATTATGTCAGAAGCCCGAATCCGCTATTTTGGTTGTTGTAAACAGCGGAGCCAGCGGAAGTGGCTCTGAGGTAGGCAGTTTAGTTCGTAAAGTTGCCAAGCAGTGTTTATTCACCTCAACCTTGAGGGTTGAAAGTGGCCCCAGCTTGTTGTTTAATGCGCCGGGTTTGGCAAAGGCATGTGTTTGATCATATAGCTGCAGGTCAGTCATGACCTTTGGGCAGCAGGTGTCAAAGTCTTTTAGTGAGCTGTAAGGTGCAGGGTAGCACAGTTGAACCTTGACCTGGTGTTGAGTCTGTGTCTTTTCATGGCTGGCTGTAGGAGTTCCTGTGATCTCTGTTGCCTGCCAGTCTGGCTCTGATGACCTGTGTGACTGAAGGGGGTTAGGTTCTCGCACTTGAGCCCAAACTTGCAGTTGTTTGAAGTCTATTAAAGGCTCAAATCGATCTAGCAGCTCTTCGCCAATTCGAAGTGAAAAAGTGTTCATCTGTGAGATGAGCACGTGATGGGCTGGACTCGAAGGACCAATTGTCAGGTGGATGTGAGCTACCTGTTCTAGCCAGATGTTGTTCTGGCTGTACGACTGCACGTTCAGCTCACACGTTTGAGATGTAAGAGTTGTATCTTGTCTCTTAGCTTTGAGTCTTTCAAAAAGTTCAGCTGATATCAAAATGAGCTCTGAGCCTGTGTCTAGCAGGGCTTTAATGCTCAAATCATTGCCTATCGTGATGGCTAGGTAGAGTTTTCGGGCCACCCCCCCTTTGGATCAGGTTTCCCAGAAGTCTTGGCGTTGGGGCTGGTGTGTTGATCGATGGGTGGTTAGGGCCGGCCTTGTGTGGGTCGCTGCGGAGGCAGGTAGCCAAAACAGCATTGCTTGGTCTTTCGGGACTTTGGTCCCAGTTGTGTGACACTGTGCTGTCATGCTCAGGCTGTGCAGCGGTCAGCTGTGGTGGCTGGGTGATGCTGTCACTTTGTGGTGTGACAGCTGGCTCTGTGGCCCGGGGCCAACGAGCAGTGTTCAGGGTGCTTAGACACAGGATGTCGGCTCGTACCTCTTGTTTCTCTTGTGAGATCTCCCGTGAAGAAGCTCTTTCGGCACCTTCAGGATCTCTGCCGTCTCTGACGTGGCTGGGTGTTGTGGACAGGCCAGGACACCTAGGTGATGACTCACCGTGGGATGCAGATTTCGGGGAAACAGAGTTCTGAAGTTGAAATCTTCTTCCATACCTGGGTGATTTTGGGCTCCGAAATAGGCTTGTCGGAGTTGGTTGTTGAAGGTCTGTGGGGTTTCAAGTCGGGCCTGCTTGAGGTCCATGGCGGTGAATAACCCTTGGTCTGATTCTGGATCAGAGAATTCACGGATCAAAGCTTGTTGCAGCTGCTGGTAGTCAGTTTTGACAGTGTCTTTTTGACGATCTAGGAGGCTGTGCACCTCACTGCTGGACGTAATCCTTATCAGGTAAAATCTGTCCCACGCGGTTGCGTTGGTAACAGTCGGTAAGTGAAAGGCAATGTCCTGCAGGTAGGAGTGAACGTAGGGATGTTTCTGGCCAGCTTGTTAAGTCTTTTGGGAGCCATGCCGTGGTTAGTGGCAGGGGTTCTTTGGAAGGCTCCCCCCCCCCTTGCTGCTGGCGGGGGTTCTTGTGGGCTGGCTGGTGGTGTTTTGAACAGCGGGCTTTCGCCCTTCTTTTCAGCTCTGGGTTGTTGGCTGAAAGGTGCAGACCGGCTGGTCAAGGGAAACTTTGTGGTGTGTGTTTCCCCTTCCCGGTCACTCTGCAGTCTATACGGGTGTTTCAGCTCTGTGCGAACAATGTCAAGTCCGCATTCGAGATAGTGTCTCTGCTGAACAAGTTCGTGAATTTTAGCTTGGGCCGCTTGCAAGTGTTTTTCGCAGGCCTTGGCTTTCGAGTCTCTTTAAGTTCAGTCTCTGCTCTTTGCAAGGGGCTTCACTTTTGTCGGAGTTTCTCGTTGAGTTCCTCTCTGGTTTCTTTCTCTGACTGCTCTTTTCGTTCTGTGTGTAGACGAAGATCAGACAGGGCAGTTTGAAGTCTTTCCAATTTCTCCTGTAGCTCGGGGTCGGTGTCATCCTCCTCCTCGGTTTCAAGGCGCAGTTGATCTAGACGACTGTGGATCTGGGCTTCCTCCGCTTGCATCTTTAGCGTTGCTACTTTGTGCTCCAGGGCGATGCGGCTCCTTTCGTGGAGCCGTGCTGGTGCGATGAGCTTGTGAGCGAGGTTTCCGACGTGTCGGACCCAGTCTTTGTCGTTGTGGCTTTGGCTCGGTTCGTGAGCCATCAGCTTGCCCAAGTCGCCGTCCAGCTGCTCTTGGCTCGGGGGCTCTGAGTCACTGGCGACCTTGGGCAGGAATGGAGGTGTTGTGGATCTCAGCCATGTCTCCAGGTTGTCCCAGCGGCTGCGGGACTGGAAGACCGGAACAGGTTGGCTCTCTGCAGCGAAAAGAGCACAGCACACATACAAAGGAACAAAACCAGTGCAAGTTCGTTTACGAGCTAATGAATTATGCTAATACGGCATAGGCCGTCTATGAGAATTTTGGCTAACTGATGCAGACAGTTAGATTGGGCCAATTTGCGTGGGTCAGCGCAGAGCCTAAATAAAGATTTTGACGCTAGCTGCTCAGTGGTCGATCTGTTATTTAGGTCTCCTTTGTGTCATAGGTTCTGTCTCTAGGTGAACTGAAAGAAACAAATCACAACAGAACGGAAAAAGAGCGAGATAGAAAAGATTGCAGTAAAATGAAACAAAACAAATTAATAGGTCTGTAATAAAATGGGAGATATACTAACACAGAGAGTGTTACAGGGGATAAGGAGGCCTGAGCCTGCTATCCAGCTGGATTTATAGCCGGGCCCACGGGCTAGTGGGTTTACCGGCGGAAAACCTAGGAAAAAGGGGTGTGGCTTAGAGAAGAGAAGATGGGCTCAACACTTAAATGACTGGGGGAATATCTAATATTCTGTGGCCTATACTAAGTGGATGGATTTTACCTTATTTAGTTTGCCTGGGTGAATTGAGGTCATCTCTGATTGGAGCCCGTGGCTCAGTCAGCCCCTCCGACGGTTCCCAACACCTGACCGCAGTGTTCTCGGGCAACTTCGTTGTCTCCCTGTACCTTGCTGCGCCCTCTCAAACAACTGACTTTAAACACAACCGGCAATACCAGGGTGTCAACTGCCAGACGGCACAGCAAAGTGGATTTTCCCCAGAACCCTCCCGAAGGAGTGGCCCCTTCTCAGGCCCCGGTGCAGGTACTTGTTCCAACATTGCCTTGTGTGTCAGCTAGCGTGGTTGACTTCCCTTTCGCGTGCCAAATTGCTGAGTCGTGTTGCGTGCCGCAACGATGGTACGGGATTTGGAAGTGCCCGAAACTCACACACGGCCAGCGTCAGTACCGCCGGTCGGGTGACCTCGCTTGCGGGATACCAATCAGAGAATGCCGCTCCTCACCACAGTGTTCTGGTGAATGCCACCTCTAAATACACAAAGGTTAAACAAGTGAAACCTAAAGTGGATTTAAGGCCTGCTTGTTTAAACCAAATGGATTGATTATTTATGTAGCAAATAAAAGTTGAAGGTTTTACTAAATAATAATAAAAGAGAGGGAATTATGATCATGTTTGGTAATTATCAAAATAACCTAACCCAAAAGAGAGGGAAAATAATAAAAATCTAAATATGAAGAGACAGGATTGAAACACGGTAGGAGAAGCAGGCCGCAGTAGTGGGTTTTCACCACAAAGGGGGCGTACTCCTTCTTCGTGCTCTTCCTGGGTAAACAGAACACTTGATTCAAATTCAAAACTCAAATCTTGTTTGAATTTAAAATTTAAAACAAGCAGGAAAGAATTAAAAGGGAAATTAGAATGATATCCTATAATAGCTAATAACACCGTAAAGTATCATTAATGCCTATAAAATAATCAAGAGGGGAGGATGAGGTAGATGCCCAATTCGAGGAAGGCCACAGGGTGGCGCTGTTTCCTCCACATGGATATCAGTGGCTGACAGGCAAACACGACATAAATTTACACTGGTTCAAAACCAAATTAAAATAAGCGTGAAGGGGGATTGAGAAATCAGGATAAAATTGTATAATAATTAACGATAACAGTGAAGTATCATCAATAACTATAAAAGTCCAAAAAGAGAAGTAGAAATAGGCAATTCAAAACAGAATTGAAAAGAGAGACAAGGAGAGTTGAGTGAGCGGACTTAGAAGGCGGCGGCCACTAGGTGGGGGACTTCTAAGTGGGCTCTCTCTGGCTGTGCTGGGATTTAGTTTAAGTTTTAATTCAAATCTTGTTTTGAACCAAACTCAAAGTAAATGTACCAGTCAGGAGCAGAAACATTTTGTCTACCACAAAATAATATTCGCACAAGCAAAGCTATAAATGCAAATAATTATTGAGAATTTAGACAGGCTAATTCACAGGGAAATGAATTCAGCAGTAAAGAGAGCATTATCTGAAACGGCCACGAGATGGCGTAATTGTCCTCATGCATGCTGAAGTCAGAAGGCGGGGCGTAATTTGAGACTTCTAAATACCTAAAGGACGCCCTCCGGTGTTTCGCAGGCGGAATTACAACCGACTTTAATGTGATTCAAACTAAGAGCGTTCAACTCGCGTCGTGCGCTGATTTCCTGCAATGAATCACAAATAAACAAACAGATCTCGGTGGATCTTTGGTGCTATATTTCACAAAAGTGTGTGGCAGGATTTCTTCGCTGCACTACACGTAAATTGTGGACAACAGGAATGTACGTCTGCTGTTCGACTCCCGTACACACAATCAATATTGCACTTATGATTCAAATGTGTTAGGTTTACAATTGGTTAGCTAAGCCAATATTTACCAGGAGTTATCATTAATCTAACGATTATATATCAGGCCTTTTTACTACTGAATCAAAGGAATCTCGCTCTGATCAGATTTACGTCTCGCACTAAAAAGAGATTTCTTCGTCTTAATAGGCGGTTTTTAAAAAATATTAAAATGTATCACCTGCAGAGAGTTTTCTTCATCTCTTAACAGGACATTTGTAATAGTAATACTGCAGTGTACTCAGCATTTAACAGTGACAAAAGAAACATGTCTATGCATATTTTAGCAGCTGTTAAAATGTAATGTTACTGACTGACGTCGGGTTTTTGCCTCAGTCAGTTAGGAGTGAGTTCGCGTTACGACTTATCTCACAATTACAAAATTCCATAGCGTGCGTGCACAAAATTATTAATAACCATATAAACAGATTGAAACTGAATTTGCTCATAAAACAACGTTTGAAATGTGCCAAGCGTTCTCCACCATATAACTGTAGCAACATCGAGATGTGCCTTAATTAGCTCAAATTATTTATAGGGAATTTTAATAATTAATCATGAAACATGATTAATATATTTGCATATTACCGTTATATTATCGAAATTGAAAACAGATCGATCGTATGTATGAATGGTAAATCATAACGAATTATAATTCCTCATTCATATATCAATGGTCTCATTACAGATCGATTATATGAGATAACTTTAAGGGAACTAATCAGTTATCAAACAATCGGTTTGTCCAGCAAACAACCGTAAGATTAACTTACCAACTTCTCAACAAAGTTATCCCTTTTTATAAACTCCAAGAAATCTCAATGTTCCGGCCGTGAACATTAATTTTCTCATGTTTATAAAATTTACGTTACTGATATAGTAACAACTTGTAAAGCTTTGTAGCTATGAGATATTCATTTCATTGACTTGTAAATGAGCACTTCAGGATCAATCAAGAATATGGTTTTAATAATTGAAACTACGGATACAGAATTCTACATTTGAACACAGGATACATGTATGTACAGTTAAACAGTAAAACTAACGAGACAGACGAATAACAAACAGGAGTGAGAGAGAGAGAGGTTGCGAGAGAGAAAGATTGGGAGGGAGAGAGAGAGAGAGAGAGTAAGAAGATGAGAGATCTTCTGGTTTGGCAAAATTCATCACAGACAGAACCTTTTGAGACAACAAGAATCACAGATCTCAAACCTCGAAAGAATGGTAAACGGTTACTTGCACAGGTAAAGCTCTTTTGTGGTTGATGTGAAGAAGGCGCGTGTGTCTCTGTCCTCGCGTCATGCGTTCACGTGGTCTTTCAGAGCGGGCAAAGCGCGTTAGTTTGAATGAAGGCTTAAAGGTCTTTGGTTCTCCTGGTGTTGCTGAGGAAAACCGCGTCTTGCGTGTGTGTCCTTAGGAGCGGGTGCGTGCTTTCTCAGCTCTTCCGGGCGAGCATGGTCGCTGCAGATTCAAAGAGTCTCCTTCAGGTTGAAGTTGCCGATTACGTTCATTTCACTGAAACTAAACGTAAGAATAAGTCCGAAGACGAAAATAAAGAAAGACTAAAGAAAACGGAGAAAGCTCCCGAAAGGAGCCATGGATCCTCTCACAGGAAAAAGCTCTCTAGCCACGTAAGGGCTCTGTGTCAGTCTTTTATGGAGAGGAGGGGTTCACTCTGCTTCACGTACGTGAACCAATTATCTTAGAGTGTCTCGAGCGGGAAAAGTTCTTCTTTGTCTTGTGGGGGAATGCCCGCTTGAGTCATGAGGAGATGGTATTTGAGCCGTTCGGCTCCTGAAATATGAAATGTGTAAAATAATGCACCTTACTTCATTATGCTATCAGAATTCGGCTCCGTTAGATTGAGGGAATTACAGACATATCAAACACGTCACATGAAGATTACCGGAATATAGAGTTACATTCATATGCAGAATTACAAGCATCTTTAAAGTTTGCTTACCACACAATAAAATTGTCAGTACTTCCAGTATGGCATGTGACGACATCTAAGCACAAAAATGAATACATTTAAAACATGTAGAGGTACTTTTCTCTGAAAAGTTCCATGGCTGGTGTTTGTGTGTTAATGTGTTGGAACATTCTTTTGATGAACTCTTAGACTTCAGAGCTATACACTAGCAAACCACACTTCTATTATAAAGCAAAGCTAATAAGATATGCATGCGTACAGGAAGGTTGGATACAATTTCTGTGTTATATACATTTATATACACATTATAGGACATTTGTGTGTGTGTGTGCCTTAATGTGTGATTGTCCTTCAGAGTTCAGGCTGCTTTGTGTCATGAGTGAGCCGGATGAACTTCTGGTCATCTACAGTCCCGTGTCTTGGGTGTGTGTGTGCTTCGAATTTGATGAGTTTAATATCTGCGACAACTGCCAATTGTCCTATAGCACAATTCTCTTCTGTGTGTGTAAGCGAAAAGCCCCCAGGGGGGGGTCACTGCTTTTAGCTTAATGGTGCTGAGTCACATGTGCCATATAGTTCTTTTTTTGTTTACTAATTCGAGACGAGGAACCCATGAGCGCATTATTGTCAGTAATTCAATCCCGTCCAGGCACCCTCCGTTTCGTGTGGCAAACTACAAACAGAGGGGCTTTGTGAGTGACTCAGTAACTTAATTAACAGCCCCAGGACATCTACTTTTCTCAGTCTCTGAATTAAAATAATGCAAAACCAGTAGTTTAGGAAAATGGCAGATCTGACCATCTGATCATGGCTACAAGTGACAGCAGTGTAATATATTTTTGATGTTGTACAACTTTTACAAAGATTTAATTTCTATATTTAATTTCTACAGTGAACAAATAGTGCAAAAAAAAAAGACAAAGTCCTTGTGTTGTCACTCACACTGCCACTGAGTAGTGCTGCATGCAAGAGGGAATTTTCATGTCTCAATACAATCAAAAGCGGTATTTGGCCCGAACCCAGAGCACTCCCCCCGTATTCCTGGCTGTGGAAGGAAAAGCCGAGAGTGAGGTGTCGGAGTGTTGGAGGGATGCTGAAAAACCGGTGAGTCGACTGAGTGCCTATATATATATATAAATGCTTCCTCTCATGCTGATGGGAAGTCATGATGATTGTTGATGACAAGTTAATTGGATTGATTATTTGAACGTGCTCCTCCCGAACTTTGTTTAGTGAAACATCATTTCATGAGTTCACACTTACAAATAAGTCAGATAGAATAAATGGTATGCATATTTGGCGTGCTGTCCGAGGAGAGCGCTCTTTGGCGGTATTTGGCCCGAACCCAGAGTACTCCCCCCAAAAGTTTCAATAAATGCGGGACAGCCGCCAGAAATGCTATTGATGACCCCCCAAAAACTTGCGGAGTGCAAAGCTTATGGTGCCAATTGTAGGGAGGGAATTTAGTCGCTGGATGGGGAGGGCTTCTTGCATAATCAGAAGGGAGTTGATTGTCGTGGCATCAGATGGGTGGCCTCGCAAGTGGTTGGCTGGGGATGGTCGTACGGGGGGATCTTCTGCGGAAACGGAGGAGGATAGCATAACTGCTGCAGTGGAAGCAAGTTGATGGAGAAACTAGCTCCAGCTGGAGGAGATGACACTGCTGCGGCAGTGGACCAAGCTTGTTTTTTAACTTGCTTTCCAACTATCCAATGGCAAATTGGATGGAGAATTGAATACTCGTAGGAACGGAAGAGGAAACACTCCTGCAGCAGTGAAGGCGAGTTGGATGGAGAAACGGAGCTCCTGCGGGAGCGGAGTAGATGACACTGCTGCGGCAGTGGACCAAACTTGCTTTCGATTTGCTTTCCAACTATCCAAAGGTAAGTTTTTGGACAGAGAACTGAGCTCCTGCGGGGGCGGAAGAGAACGCTACTGCAGCAGTGGAGCAAGTTTGGATGGCGAAACGGAGCTCCTGCGGGAGCGGCGTAGATGACACTGCTGCGGCAGTGGACCAAACTTGTTTCCTGAACTGAACTGTCCAAAAAGTAAGTTGGACTAAGAACTGGGCTCCTGCGGGAGCAGAAAAGATAACAGTGCTGCGGCAGTGGTGCAAGTTTGGACGGAGTAACGGAGCTCCTGCGGGAGCGGAGTAGATGACACTTCTGCGACAGTGGACAACTTGCTTCCCACTTGCTTCCAAGTATCCTATGGTGAGTTGAATGGAGAATTGAGCACCTGCTGGAGCGGAAGAGATAATGGTTCCGCGGGAATGGAGATAGTTTGAAGAAGAAACGGAACTCCTGCGGGAGTGGAGATGACAACACTACTGCAGCAGTGGGTCAAACTTGCTTTCTGAACTCAACTGTCCAAAAGGTAAGTTGGACTAAGAATTGGGCTCCTGCTGCTGCTTCGGAGGATCAAGTTCGGATGGAGAAATTGAGCTTCTGCAAGAGCGGAGTAGATTGTGCTGTAGTGGAAAGACTTCTGACTTTCTTTCGAATTATCCGATGAGCCATTTGGGTGGAGAACGTGCTCCTGTTGGAAAGGAAGAGATGATACTGCTGTGGTGTTGGAACCAAATTTGCTTTCGACATGCTTTCCAAGCTATCTGAAAGGCGAGTTGGACAGAGAGCTGAGCTCCTGCGGGAGCGGAAGAGATGGTACTGCTGTGGCAGTGGAGCAAGTTGTAATTGGGAAACGTAGGTCCTGGGGGAGCAGAGTAGATGAAATTGCAACAGAAGTGGAACCCAAACTTGCTTTCCAGCGGCCTAAGGGTGGATTAGAAGAAAAATGTCAGCTACTGTGGGAGCGGAAGAGATAGCACTGCTGCGGCAGTGAAGCGAGTTAGAATAGTGGACGGGTGTAATAGTTGAACGGATGTAACTCTTGAAAGCCTCTGATGACCAGTGGCCAAGTTCTTGACTCTGCTGCTGGGAGAGGTCTTTTTGGGCAGCTGTGGTTGCTGCGCCTATATGAAATGAATGGCTGGAAAAGTGGTCTGTTGGGATGCCTGATTGGAGCAAAATGGATTTGAGGTGTTTTTGAAACCAGAATTGTGTGACAGCAGATGGGAGTTTTACTTACTCAAACTTGTTCTAAGGGCAGAAAAGAAAATGATTGGTTCACAGATTCAACCAATGAAATTAAAGTAGAGGCGGGATCAAGGCATTTGGAAATTTGGAGGGAAGGAATTTACAGACGGAGTACGTTATTGACTGTTCGTGGGAGAAAGATCACATTTATCGTAACTAAGGTAAGTTAATTTATTATGTTTTGTTGAAATTCACAGATAAACAGCCTCTAAAGTTTACTAAGATAACTGGGGAACATTAAAAATGCACAAATAACAAATAATTCGTCTAAATAATAGTATCGGATGCATTTTGATGCCTGCATTTGGACCACACCAAAGCAGCTAACGTTAAGTTAATGCATTAGCATTAACACTGTCACTGGCATATGATCGTGCTGTCTGTGAAGCCGATATGCGATCACATACGTTAACTCGTTCAAAATTATATATCTCCCGCCCTAGCGTTGCGAGCAGAAATGGGCGACTCGGTAGTTTCATAGTGTTTCATTCTTTGTGTAGCCTACTAGGCAATATGCCTTTCTCAGGGCAGGAGTAGGCTACTCAATAGGTTCATATTGCTGTGTTTTTTTTAGTGTATAATGCGCTGCTCTCAGGGCAGGAGTACTCAATAGATTCATATCGCTGTGTTATTTTTAGTGTATAATGCGCTGCTCTCAGGGCAGGAGTACTCAATAGATTCATATCGCTGTGTTATTTTTAGTGTATAATGCGCTGCTCTCAGGGCAGGAGTACTCAATAGATTCATATCGCTGCGTTATTTTTAGTGTATAATGCGCTGCTCTCAGGGCAGGAGTACTCAATATGTTCATCACTGTTATTTTTAGTGTATAATGCGCTGCTCTCAGGGCAGGAGTACTCAATACGTTCAAATCGATATTATTTTTGGTGTATAATGCGCTGCTCTCAGCCAGGGCAGGAGTACTCAATAGATTCATATCGCTGTGTTATTTTTAGTGTATAATGCACTGCTCTCAGGGCAGGAGTACTCAATAGATTCATATCGCTGTGTTATTTTTAGTGTATAATGCGCTGCTCTCAGGGCAGGAGTACTCAATAGATTCAAATCACTGTTATTTTTAGTGTATAATGCGCTGCTCTCAGAGCAGGAGTACTCAATAGTTTCATATCGCTGTGTTATTTTTAGTGTATAATGCACTGCTCTCAGGGCAGGAGTACTCAATACGTTCATATTGCTGTGTTATTTTTAGTGTATAATGCGCTGCTCTCAGGGCAGGAGTACTCAATATGTTCAAATCACTGTTATTTTTAGTGTATAATGCTCTGCTCTCAGGGCAGGAGTACTCAATAGATTCATATCGCTGTGTTATTTTTAGTGTATAATGCGCTGCTCTCAGGGCAGGAGTACTCAATAGATTCAAATCACTGTTATTTTTAGTGTATAATGCGCTGCTCTCAGGGCAGGAGTACTCAATAGATTCATATCGCTGTGTTATTTTTAGTGTATAATGCTCTGCTCTCAGGGCAGGAGTACTCAATAGATTCATATCGCTGTGTTATTTTTAGTGTATAATGCGCTGCTCTCAGGGCAGGAGTACTCAATAGATTCAAATCACTGTTATTTTTAGTGTATAATGCGCTGCTCTCAGGGCAGGAGTACTCAATACGTTCATATTGCTGTTATTTTTAGTGTATAATGCGCTGCTCTCAGGGCAGGAGTACTCAATAGATTCATATCGCTGTGTTATTTTTAGTGTATAATGCTCTGCTCTCAGGGCAGGAGTACTCAATAGATTCATATCGCTGTGTTATTTTTAGTGTATAATGCGCTGCTCTCAGGGCAGGAGTACTCAATAGATTCAAATCACTGTTATTTTTAGTGTATAATGCGCTGCTCTCAGGGCAGGAGTACTCAATAGGTTCAAATCACTGTTATTTTTAGTGTATAATGCGCTGCTCTCAGGGCAGGATTACTCAATATGTTCATATCGCTGTGTTATTTTTAGTGTATAATGCACTGCTCTCAGGGCAGGAGTACTCAATAGATTCATATCGCTATGTTATTTTTAGTGTATAATGCGCTGCTCTCAGGGCAGGAGTACTCAATAGATTCATATCGCTGTGTTATTTTTAGTGTATAATGCACTGCTCTCAGGGCAGGAGTACTCAATAGATTCAAATCACTGTTATTTTTAGTGTATAATGCGCTGCTCTCAGGGCAGGAGTACTCAATAGGTTCAAATCGATATTATTTTTGGTGTATAATGCGCTGCTCTCAGGGCAGGAGTACTCAATAGGTTCAAATCGATATTATTTTTGGTGTATAATGCGCTGCTCTCAGGGCAGGAGTACTCAATAGGTTCAAATCACTGTTATTTTTAGTGTATAATGCGCTGCTCTCAGGTCAGGAGTACTCAATAGATTCATATCGCTGTGTTATTTTTAGTGTATAATGCGCTGCTCTCAGGGCAGGAGTACTCAATAGATTCAAATCACTGTTATTTTTAGTGTATAATGCGCTGCTCTCAGGGCAGGAGTACTCAATAGTTTCATATCGCTGTGTTATTTTTAGTGTATAATGCGCTGCTCTCAGGGCAGGAGTACTCAATATGTTCAAATCACTGTTATTTTTAGTGTATAATGCGCTGCTCTCAGGGCAGGAGTACTCAATATGTTCAAATCACTGTTATTTTTAGTGTATAATGCACTGCTCTCAGGGCAGGAGTACTCAATATGTTCAAATCACTGTTATTTTTAGTGTATAATGCGCTGCTCTCAGGGCAGGAGTACTCAATATGTTCAAATCACTGTTATTTTTAGTGTATAATGCGCTGCTCTCAGGGCAGGAGTACTCAATATGTTCAAATCACTGTTATTTTTAGTGTATAATGCGCTGCTCTCAGGGCAGGAGTACTCAATAGATTCATATCGCTGTGTTATTTTTAGTGTATAATGCGCTGCTCTCAGGGCAGGAGTACTCAATAGATTCAAATCACTGTTATTTTTAGTGTATAATGCGCTGCTCTCAGGGCAGGAGTACTCAATAGATTCAAATCACTGTTATTTTTAGTGTATAATGCGCTGCTCTCAGGGCAGGAGTACTCAATATGTTCAAATCACTGTTATTTTTAGTGTATAATGCGCTGCTCTCAGGGCAGGAGTACTCAATAGATTCAAATCACTGTTATTTTTAGTGTATAATGCGCTGCTCTCAGGGCAGGAGTACTCAATAGTTTCATATCGCTGTGTTATTTTTAGTGTATAATGCACTGCTCTCAGGGCAGGAGTACTCAATATGTTCAAATCACTGTTATTTTTAGTGTATAATGCGCTGCTCTCAGGGCAGGAGTACTCAATAGATTCAAATCACTGTTATTTTTAGTGTATAATGCGCTGCTCTCAGGGCAGGAGTACTCAATAGTTTCATATCGCTGTGTTATTTTTAGTGTATAATGCACTGCTCTCAGGGCAGGAGTACTCAATATGTTCAAATCACTGTTATTTTTAGTGTATAATGCGCTGCTCTCAGGGCAGGAGTACTCAATAGGTTCAAATCACTGTTATTTTTAGTGTATAATGCGCTGCTCTCAGGGCAGGAGTACTCAATAGGTTCAAATCACTGTTATTTTTAGTGTATAATGGTCTGCTTTCAGGGCAGGAGTACTCAATAGATTCATATCGCTGTGTTATTTTTAGTGTATAATGCGCTGCTCTCAGGGCAGGAGTACTCAATAGGTTCAAATCACTGTTATTTTTAGTGTATAATGCTCTGCTCTCAGGGCAGGAGTACTCAATACGTTCATATTGCTGTTATTTTTAGTGTATAATGCGCTGCTCTCAGGGCAGGAGTACTCAATACGTTCAAATCAGTGTTATTTTTAGTGTATAATGCGCTGCTCTCAGGGCAGGAGTACTCAATATGTTCAAATCACTGTTATTTTTAGTGTATAATGGTCTGCTCTCAGGGCAGGAGTACTCAATAGATTCAAATCACTGTTATTTTTAGTGTATAATGCGCTGCTCTCAGGGCAGGAGTACTCAATAGGTTCAAATCACTGTTATTTTTAGTGTATAATGCGCTGCTCTCAGGGCAGGAGTACTCAATACGTTCATATTGCTGTTATTTTTAGTGTATAATGCGCTGCTCTCAGGGCAGGAGTACTCAATAGGTTCAAATCACTGTTATTTTTAGTGTATAATGCGCTGCTCTCAGGGCAGGAGTACTCAATAGATTCATATTGCTGTTATTTTTAGTGTATAATGCGCTGCTCTCAGGGCAGGAGTACTCAATAGATTCAAATCACTGTTATTTTTAGTGTATAATGCGCTGCTCTCAGGGCAGGAGTACTCAATAGGTTCAAATCACTGTTATTTTTAGTGTATAATGCGCTGCTCTCAGGGCAGGAGTACTCAATACGTTCATATTGCTGTTATTTTTAGTGTATAATGCGCTGCTCTCAGGGCAGGAGTACTCAATAGGTTCAAATCACTGTTATTTTTAGTGTATAATGCGCTGCTCTCAGGGCAGGAGTACTCAATAGATTCATATTGCTGTTATTTTTAGTGTATAATGCGCTGCTCTCAGGGCAGGAGTACTCAATATGTTCAAATCACTGTTATTTTTAGTGTATAATGCGCTGCTCTCAGGGCAGGAGTACTCAATACGTTCAAATCGATATTATTTTTAGTGTATAATGCGCTGCTCTCAGGGCAGGAGTACTCAATATGTTCATATCGCTGTGTTATTTTTAGTGTATAATGCGCTGCTCTCAGGGCAGGAGTACTCAATACGTTCAAATCGATATTATTTTTAGTGTATAATGCGCTGCTCTCAGGGCAGGAGTACTCAATAGGTTCAAATCACTGTTATTTTTAGTGTATAATGCTCTGCTCTCAGGGCAGGAGTACTCAATACGTTCATATTGCTGTTATTTTTAGTGTATAATGCGCTGCTCTCAGGGCAGGAGTACTCAATAGGTTCAAATCACTGTTATTTTTAGTGTATAATGCTCTGCTCTCAGGGCAGGAGTACTCAATAGGTTCAAATCACTGTTATTTTTAGTGTATAATGCGCTGCTCTCAGGGCAGGAGTACTCAATAGGTTCAAATCACTGTTATTTTTAGTGTATAATGCGCTGCTCTCAGGGCAGGAGTACTCAATAGGTTCAAATCACTGTTATTTTTAGTGTATAATGCGCTGCTCTCAGGGCAGGAGTACTCAATAGGTTCAAATCACTGTTATTTTTAGTGTATAATGCGCTGCTCTCAGGGCAGGAGTACTCAATAGGTTCAAATCACTGTTATTTTTAGTGTATAATGCGCTGCTCTCAGGGCAGGAGTACTCAATAGGTTCAAATCACTGTTATTTTTAGTGTATAATGCGCTGCTCTCAGGGCAGGAGTACTCAATAGATTCATATCGCTGTGTTAGTGTAAGTGTATGGGTAATACTGCTGCTCTTGAGGCTAATAAAACGGCACTGTATTATACTTCTGTAGGGATAAACTTATTTGTGCATTAGTAGAATCTTTAGATGGTTGTTTATTATTATTTTTGTCAAAAGAACTGTATTATTTTCTGAATATGGCTTTGAACACTCTTTTAACCCCCCCCTGTTAGAAAAAATGGAGAGCTTTTGGATTAAAGGTGTTCAACAAAAGCTGAGGAAGGTTACAGATCCTGAGGTCATCCAAGAAGTTGTTGTTTTTGAAGAGGAGGACTTCATGCAATCTTATATCAAGAAATTAGAAGAGGAAACTCACAGCTATTTTAAATCTCCTGTATGCACTCACAAGGACTACTACTATTATGCATGTGAGAGATCGAACAAAGCAACTGGAAGGAGCAAAGGACAACCAACTCAAACCAGGGCTAACTCTTGCCAGGCTTATGTGTCTTTCAAGTTAATCAAAGATGCTGGAGTTACAGGTGCTGTCATTCACAAAATGCTGAAACACAGCGGACATGACCTCAACATGCAGGAAGAGGGTATGAAAAATCGTGTTGACCCCGAACTTCTGGCTTTTATTGACATGTGGCTTGAGGAAGGACTATCTGTCTCAGAAACACTTCTGAAGAGTGTTGATTGGGCAGAAAGGCATGGACATATCGACAAACACAACCGTCGATACTATGTTACACCAGAGGATATAAGAATAATCAAAAAGAGCATCAATGCCCTCGTTTTTCCCGATGTAAAAGATTGTGTCAGTGTGGATATACTCGCCACATCAGAGCTAAAGGAGAATATCTGTTTTTATCAGCCATTATCTGATGAACAACCCTTGATAATTGTAGTACAAACACCCTGGCAAAAACAACTACTTAAGGAACATCCACATCCCATGATGTTCATGGATGCCACCTACAAAGGGATGACCTCATATGGCTATGCATTTTATGCACTTCTTCTGCGTAACAGTATTGGAAGAGGAGTGCCATTTGCATACTTCATTATCAGTCAGGAATCTACAGCCACGCTCACTCTCTGCCTGGAAAAGCTTTCTAGCTGTAATCCTGGTTTTCTTCCCCGGTCAGTACCCTATGTAATTAAACTGCTCTTCAGATGATAATTTGCTTTAAACAGCCCATATCATGGAAAACTATTGTCATCATGTTTATAAATAGTTTGATGTAATATGTAAACACTGTTCAAGTGTAAAAAAAAAACAAGATAGGAGCCCTTTAATTCTCCACCTTGTCTAACAAAACCTTTTGAAATCATGGATTTCATGTGTATTCCCTTTTTTGTATAGGTCTGTCATGATTGACAGGGACCTGAAAGAGCACAATGCCATAAAACAGATTTTTCCTTCAGCAAAGGTCCTTGTTTGCTGGTTTCACGTGCTGCAGGTATGACAGAACAGTTCACATAGCAAATACATTATTTCGAAGTACTTCTGATAACACTGAAATATATTGTATATTTTTTTTATTTAAATGATTATTGCCAATAATTTACAAATCCCTTAAAAACATTAGTATGAGCCAGAGTTGCACAATTAATTGTTAAAAAATTGTGATCTTAATTCAAACACCCATGCGATCTTACTCCGAAATGACAACGATTCGGCTATTAAACCTCCAAGTATGATCACAATGAACATTCAAATCTGTGTTGGCGCTATGTGTTATTAACCCAACTGTTTGCATACATTTTTTGAGTTATGACAGCTACTAATGGAATTAGCACAAACACATTTTTTTAAGTCGATTACTCGAATTAAGTTATAGTTATCAAGACAGTTCCATTATTCAACAAAATAATGTTTGCAACTTAAAAGGTTAAATTAAATCAATAATTTAGAATTTTTAACAACCATGAATTTTAGTTTTGTTAACAGGTCCCCTGAATTGTTTTTAGAGAGCAGTTGTCTTTTCAACCACACATTATCATTTTTTCACAGTCACAATAATTCAAATGATCAGAAAATTGCTAAAAATCAAAATAGCAAATATTGATATCAAATATCAAAATAGAGTACATCACCTTTTAAAAGTAACTTGACAAATAAAGATTATCAATTACATTTTTACACGAGCAAGTGGCAAAAATTTACTGTTTAAAATATATTTGTCATTGAATCATTCATTCATTCAAGATTTGTTAAAAAACGCTGATTCATCCAGTAATGAAACAAGTGAAGTATGAGTGAGTCATTGAATCATTCAAACAAACAAAAAAGTGTGTGTGTGTGTGTGAATAATTACATACTAAATTTAAACTAATTTTAAATGGACTGCAGCAATTAATATTTACTCAGAAACTCTAGTAAATTACATATTGTTTTGTTTAATTGTCTTTTCAGAATTTAAGTATTGTAAAATGTCATTGAGGATTTTGTCTATGAATTCAAAATAATTTTTGTATTAATCTAAAACTTTTATTTGTTTTAACATGTAGGCTGTCCATAGGTGGTTGATAAAACGAGATGGAGGAAACCTGCCAGTGGGCAAGAGAAACATGGTGATTCAAGCAATGGTTGCAATGAAGGCGTGTTTAACGGTAAGACTCCTTCACAGCTATAACCTAAAACAACCATTATCCCACACTATTTTCGCTTGACAAAGCTGTGAATAAATAGTCTTCAGGCCTTGTAGATAGATTCTTCCTCTACTCAGATGTTCTTTAACTTCTGTTTTTAGACTGTTGAAAGGTTGTAAACATTGTTAATTTAAAATGTTTCTATGTTCTTCAGGAAGAGGAGTTTATCCACACTTCTTCCACAAAGTGCAAAGAGCTGGATTCCTACCTTGGTAGTACACATGTATCTACCTATTTGAAGAATCAGTGGATTTCTTGGGGGGAGTTGTGGTCTAATTTTGGCAGATCATTCAATCATGAAAACTGTGAAACCAACAACAAGGCAGAAAGGTACAGGATTTCTATTTATTGTAATAACAAGCTTGCCTTCTTATCACTGAAAGTAGTGAATTGTGGATTCTAAGCATAATTAATGCTTGTCTTTTTGTCTGTAATTTAACTAATATACACACTCATTCTTAAACGGATAGTTCACCAATTTACTCAAGTTGTTCCAAACCTGTATGAATTTCGTTCTTCTGCTCAACATTTGACGTTAGCCATAGTATTTTTGCCCATTCTATGAAGCTCAATGAGGATGAGAATAACATTATCTTCAATATATCTTCTTCTGCGTTCAGCAGAAGAAAGAAATGCATACAGGTTTAGAACAACTCGAGTAAGTGACAACATTTTCAATTTTTTGTGTGAACTTTCTCTTTGACACACCAAATAACAAGTCCTTAAATTGATAGTTCACCCAAAAATGTAAATTCTTGTGTTAAGTAGCACGTTTGAGCTTCAGCAAGAAGTTTGTTATTGCGCGTCAAGCAAGTTTGGATGATCAATGTTTATGTGAATGAAAGGCTACATTCAATCTGTTCATCATATCAAGCAATCAAGTCTCTTCAGAAAAGTTGGACTAAACCACTCAATTCTTATGGATTAGTTTTTCAATCTCTTTATTAATTTTTTGATGTGTCAAAGTTTCAGTTGTGTAGCTGATTTCATTAAAATTATCTTCATTTGTGTTTCAAAAATGAACAAAAGTCTTACGGGTTTTTGAATGACATGAGGGAGAGTAATTAATCAAAAATAATTAATTTGAGTAAACTATCCCTTTAAAATGTGTATTGCCAGAACATTTTTCATATTTGCATTTCCTTGGTGTGACAATCCCCATTCACCTTTTCTTAAACAAACGAACAAGAAATACCCAGAAGTATTATCATAAAATGCCTTAATGTATAACTAATTTGTTTAAAATATATTGACTGTGGCAAGTTGGTGGTCTTTCTTGCATAGATTCTTCTTCACGATGAAATATCAATTCCTGAAGGGGAAGACTAACAGGCGGATTGACCAGCTCCTTAGCCTGCTGTGTGGAGATGTCCACAAATATTACTGGTAAATGTTTATTGAAACATCTACTGTTATCTTTAATATCCATGAAAATGGTTTTACTCTGCTTTTAATTATATATATATATATATATATATATATATATATATATATATATATATATATATATATTTATTTCCTGCTACATCTAATTTACATTTCTAATGAATGATTATGTGATTTTCAGTTACATGGATGAGCTGGCAGCAAGTGGGCGCATCAAGGGAGACAACGCTGATGACTTCGCTAATGCTGTCAAGTCTATGATTGAGAAGGGGCTGGATTCAAAATGTAAAATGAATGAAAATGGAACATGTATTATTCCACCAGATACTAGCACTCAGTCTCACACAGTTGATTTGGCCATGGTCAAATGTGACTGCAGAAGATCCAGAAGCGGCTCTCTGTGCAAACATATAGTTTTCTCGAGAATAGTTGCACAGCAACAAGGACTAGATATTCAAGACATCAGGTCTACTCTTGCTAGAAAAATCTTTGATAGTCACTCGTATATCTCAGATGATGAAAACCTCACAGTCTTTCACAGTGATGAGAGTGTAGCAACTATAAATCACAAAAGCCCAAATTTTTGTACTTGCATAGCAAATAGTCATAACGAAAAATGTGTCTGCATTTTGGTTCACAACATCCTCTACCTTCCACAGACACCTTCTGAGTTAATCTCTAATCATCCAGATTGCCAGAAAGTACCCAACAGAAAGCCAAAACCTGAACTCCAGACCATGTTAACGGACCTTATGGAATGGAGCCAATCAGAAACATACATTGAAAACAAGGAGCTTTACAAGATGGTAGAGAGGGCACACAAACTAGTTTTTTCAAACTTCAGTATTTTGTCAAGAAAAAGAAAAATAACTGCACTACATGCCTATCGGCAACAGGTAAAAAAGGCAAAACAGGTAGTCACAACGAATTACATTTGTAAACAAAAAAACAGAAGAAAATGTTTTATTAAAGACTAAAAATGTCTTTGGCATCTGCCATTAATAAATTGGATATAAAAAGAAGCAAAACATCTGATATGACAATAGAATCAAAATATAAATGAACTACTTGTTGCTTATTGTATTGAGTATATTAAAAAAGGCATCATAAACAGGCTAGTATGTGTCGTGACTGTAGTGAGGTTTCATCGTCAAAAAAAACAACCCATGAAATTCTTTGAAATGTTTTATTATTATTTTTTGTACTGCTGAAAACAATGGAAGTACAAAATAAAGTGGGGGGAAACATTACTCATCTGTTGAGTCTTTTGATTTCAGTGCTCTCATCTTCTCCTTAAGACATGCATCAATTAATGCAAAAGTGCCTTTTATGACACCAGGGCCAAGACCATGTGTTGCCAGGTCAAATGTTTCCCAGTGACTCTCTAAAGCATTCTCAACAGCTTTCAATGTCTTCCTGCAATTGAAAATAGCAACAGGTATTTACTTTTCCAGTTCAACTGATCTTTGAATCATTCAGTTAATGTCAAGTGTAGTAGTAAATTGTTACTAACTAAATTACCTGCAGTCTTCTGTTTTGGCCATGGTTGCATGGACATTCCCCTCTTCCAACAAGGCTTGACCCACTCTTTTCTGGGGGATGAATTTAGTTGCCAGGTACATAATTTCACCAGCCAGATCACGGCATTCATCTAAAATATAGTTACAGAAAACATAATTATTTGTAATAATGTCCAACTTACAAGCAGTACAAGAAAATAAAGTAAGATTAAGTATGTGGATGCACTCAACATCCACTTTATTATGACCACCTGAACATTCATGCAGTTATCGAATTGGCCAATCATTTGGCAGCAGCATAATGTAAAAACAACAACAACATGCAGATACAATTCAAGAGCTTTAGATAATGTTCACATCAATCATTAGAATAAAAATAAATAAAAAACGTGGCATGGTTGTTGGTACCAGATTAGCTGGTTTGAGTATTTCAAAACCTGCTGATCTACTGGAACATTTAATACACAAGACTTTTTTGAAACTCAAATCAGCCCATCTAGAACCAAAAACAGAGAGCTTTTGACCTGTATCTGCATGATTTTATGCAGGGTGCATTTGCCACATGATTGTCCGATTGGATAACTTCATGAGTTAGCTAATAATAATTAAAAAAAAATTGTGTACAGGTGTTCCTAATGAAGTGGACAGTGAGTATATATTATATTACAAAACTGGTTGTAAAACAACATAGCACTAAGTTAAGGGGCTATTAACACAACTTAGCTATAATTATATTGACTTTTTATGTATACATGGTAAATGTATAACAATACAGCAACAAGTAATATGGAAATTCAGTAGAAATGATGTTATGTAAAATATTATTATTGGAACAATTATATGACTCAAAACCACAAAACAAGGATACTGGTCTCAGAATTCCCTTTAAAGTTATTACTACGTACTACTATATTATTATTACCTTCACAAAGTTTGGAGCAGTGTGAAGTTAACTTTGTGCGCTTTGAGGGCATCACCTCCAGCTCCTCCAACTTCTCGGTAATTTTCTTTTTTTGTCCCTTGGCCTTCCGTAGATAAGCCACCACAGTGTTCGCAGAGTAGCTCTCTGGTAGAGAGCACCTCCTCCGTAGTTCATCTGATGTGACCAGGTATCTGAAATATCAATGTGTTATGTACATTATAATGACCTTGAGAAGGCTGAGGTGCTTTTTACACCTGGTATTAACCCTCTGGGGTTCCTCATTTTATGTCACACTCGGAGTCTTCGGGTCTAAAATGACCCGGAGGGCGGGATTCAGATATTTGCAATTGATAAAATGCATCTTAATACCAGGTGTAAACAGGGCCTTAGATGCATAGGAATACAAAAGAAAGAAGGATTTAAACCATGGCAATGAGATCATTAAATAACTTTAAAAAATTTAAAAAAAAATAATAATGGGGCTGATCTACAGGAAGCATAATTTGCAATAATTAAATACCCATTTAATGAAATATTGTCTTTACCTTTTTGCTTGTTGAAAATCTGAAACTTTTAAAACACTTTCCACCAAGAATCCTCCTGTAAGTGTGAAAAAAAAGAAAAGTAACTGTAACAATAGGGTTTCCTTTATTTATAAAATGTATATCAGTGTCAACTTGTTCTTCACTAGACACACAAATCACACTGTTCAGCCATAACATTAAAAATCTGAAAGGTTAAGTGAATAACATTGATTATTTCTTTACAATGACTAACCTTCCAGAGGATAAAGCCATCATAGAGCAGATGCAAAGGGCAGAATATAATATTAACAACCTTAATTTCACATGGAAATTCACATGTATGATGAGGTGTACACAAACATTTAAGCAAGTCCAAGATCCTACTTAAAATTGTACCTGTCTGATCTTCTTGGCTTGGTCCTGAGCTGTCTTGACCCTCAGTTTCCTTGTTGTTTTGGTTGCTTTCTGCTGAGCTGTCTTGACCCTCAGTTTCTTTGTTTCGGTTGCTTTCTGCTGAGCTGTCTTGACCCTCAGTTTCTTTGTTTCGGTTGCTTTCTGCTGAGCTGTCTTGACCCTCAGTTTCTTTGTTTCGGTTGCTTTCTGCTGAGCTGTCTTGACCCTCAGTTTCTTTGTTTCGGTTGCTTTCTGCTGAGCTGTCTTGACCCTCAGTTTCTTTGTTTTGGTTGCTTTCTGCTGAGCTGTCTTGACCCTCAGTTTCTTTGTTTCGGTTGCTTTCTGCTGAGCTGTCTTGACCCTCAGTTTCCTTGTTTTGGTTGCTTTCTGCTGAGCTGTCTTGACCCTCAGTTTCTTTGTTTCGGTTGCTTTCTGCTGAGCTGTCTTGACCCTCAGTTTCCTTGTTTTGGTTGCTTTCTGCTGAGCTGTCTTGACCCTCAGTTTCTTTGTTTCGGTTGCTTTCTGCTGAGCTGCCTTCTCACAGAATTCATGCATTTAGAAATAATATTAAAATGAACAGACTATCTATTAATGAAATTTAATAATAGTCTATCATCCTCTCAAAATGTAAAATGCATTATTAAACTATGATATATTAGAAGGTGTATTTTACAATGCACAAGGGTCATTTGTTCCAAAATATACTACCTTGGCAAAAAAGACACTTCACATCCTCTTGATTTCCAGGCAGACATTTTTTATGGATATTTACTAAACAGGTTGTGCATTTTTCCTAGAAAGATCATTTGTATGAAAAATGGTTAGGTCAAGGTAATCCAATTCCTGAGGGACATTTTATTTTTTTCTCCAACTTATTAGACAGTTTAATCTGCAGGGGCCAGTTGTATAAACTGCTATGACTAGTCTTACAAGTATGTCATCAATTTGTTTTCTTTAAGACTGTTCATAACTTTTTCATTCAGAAAGAAAAAAACGAAGATTTATGTATTTTGATACCGAAAAGAAAGACTGATCAACCCTAACTAACTTCTAGTTGGTCATACTAGATCTTAAGACACATGGCTAAGTTTATGTAACTGGCCCCAGGTGTACCAAATCAAAAGACCACTGGAAACAAGAATTGGAGAAACATCTGTTTAAGCTTAGAATGCTTCTTTAATTTCAGTTTAAAATATTGAAAATGTAATTTGTGTCACTTGCCTTGTTCTTCCTAGGCACCGTGTTGTGACAGATACCGCAAATACCTGACTTATCTAAAGCACATAGAAAACATTTGTGCTGCATTGTCACTTTTTCAACAGGAAACAACCAATGAGAAACTCTAAATACATACATGTGCAAGGTACTTACCAAGTGAACGGAAAATAAACCACCCCAGTCGTTCCCTCTCTTGCTCTACAGGCGAGCATGCAAGGTATCCCTTTGTGCCTTCTAGAATGGCCTCAGCAAACTAAAGGGTTTCCAAAAATAATGATTAATTCAATGCCACAGAAGCAAAGTTACTTGAGTTTAGCTTCACTTTTCAACACGGTAGTGCATTCAGTTCCATAATCAACTGGAATTGTGTGGTAGAATGAACAGATCATTTGATCTAAAACCAATAAAACAATTAGTCATATGGAATAAATACAATATCATTACAAATGACACCACAGTTTCATGATACAAAAAATGACAACGTTTTGTTGTATTAGTAATAAAGAATATTAATGATAAGTTAAAAGCATTTTTACCACAGCTGTGAAAACACCACAGGAAATACTGTCATACTGGAGACTATGCTTTCTTGGTGCCCTTTGCCATGGCCCCTGGTAGCCTTTTGATGCAGCAAATGTGCTAAAATGTAGGTAAAGGTTAAAATATGTAAAGTAGATGTGCAAAACAGTGTAGTTTATATGGAAATATATATAAAAAAAAATTAACTTGCCAGTACCTCCAGTTTTCTTCTATTTTATTATACTGCTGCTCAGTATCCCCAAGTGAATTCAGGTAAGTAACAGTTCGATCCACAATACTGCAGTGCTATAACAAAGAAATTGACAAATATATATATATATATATATATATATATATATATATCAACAGCAAATATGAATAAGAAATATGCCAATATGCTTGACATGTTCATAATATGCACATTACTACTTGCAACAAAATGTATGTTTTCTTAGTGAGTGACTTACAAAAAGCGTCCAATGATTCCCGTCCTCCATATAGGGACCAACAACCTCCGTTTTATTTTCAAATATGTTCTTCTTAAAAGGAGACAAAATATGAATGTAAAAAGAAAAATGTATGTAATATCTTTAATTTAGTAGGAGCAAATTGACAACTATTGACTAGCAATGAATATTGGTTCTACCTGTAACACTGGCATTTAAAGTTTTCAGGGCTCGACAATAAGGACTATCCGGTGGCCCGGGGTCGGTGTGAAAGACACTCGGGCCAGTTGACGGAACTGTCACTTGCCCGATTGAGTCAGTGCTACATCTTCACAGAAGTTCATAATTTGCGTGTGTTTTTAAGCCTTGCCAACTTAAATATTCTAGCTCAAGCAGACGCGAAAGCACCCGCATCTCTGTTTGGTATTCGCGCACTGTATGATAAGTTTTGTGTGCACAGCAACACACAACCAAAGCTCTGCGTCTCACAGTGTGTGAAGGCTCTTTCACGTCTTCCTGAGCTTGAACGGACAAATTCACACAAAATTGTCAAAATGACTGTTTTATCGAATATCACCGTAAACATAGTCTGTTATGTCTTAAGTGAACGTAAACAAGAAAATGCACCACATATATTGGATTCGTGCAGCTCTTAAAGTGACAGCAGCCTAATATATTCCTGTTGCAGTCTGTTTTTGTTAATCAGAAAAAAATATCACTCACTGCTCTTGAATGAAGAACTGTAATAAGGGTTCATCTATATTTATACAGTGAATTTATACAGACTATGCAGTGATAATTTACATTTGATTACTATTTCTGAACCTGAAATAGTAGTTTAGACCTACATGAAAAACCTGAAAATAACTGTTTATTTCATTTGTATACATTTGTTCTGTTGTATTTATTTGTGATATTGCTCATTATTTGATTATTTGTTCTAATTTTATTACTGAATGTCTTTAAAAATATTTAAAATGTTAGGCTAGTAGTTTTTACATGGTTTACATGGATCAAAAACAACTAAAACAATAATTAGGCCTATTTTATTTTATTTATTCATTACTTTTTGGTGGCCGGGCAAATACATTTGAACCAGGCCCGACCAGGCAAGTAGAAAAAATCATTTGTGTTAAGCCCTGATTTTGTGAGAGTAATTCTTGCCTTGGTAAAATAACAGCTCCTTGCCCGTGCAGTACCATTCAGGATTTGAGTCAGGGTGTGGTTATTAATCACCAAAACATCTGGTCGCTTCTAAATAAAAAAATAAAGGCATTGACAATAATTTTCCAATAAAATTATTAAATTACTACAGATATTTTAAACAAGTGCACAAACAAATGTGTGCGCTTGTATGGAAAGTATTGTGTAGTTGTTCTGGTGCAAGTTCACAAGATCAACAAGGTGAGTGGAATTATTGGAACAGTACCGGCAACACTTGTGATTGGAGGGTCAGAAAATGGAGCTGAAAAGATATTGTAGGAGCCAGCGTAAGTCTCCCATGTGTTCTATGTTTATGGTCTCATTCATAGTAATCACGGCACTCGTATTGTAGGTGGCGGAAGTGATAGTGGTCTATATGTTTGCTTAACCGGGTCACCTGGGTTCATTGGCTTTGACACAGAGAGAGGGGGTGAGCCTGGGAGCGAACACTTTCTGTTGACCGCACTCGCGCACTCACACGGCAATCTGATGACTTGCAGTGCCAGTTGTACTTTTATGTGTTGAAGTGCAATAAATGTTTGAAATGAGATCGTCGAGTGGAACTGAGTTTTCTGCGTGTCACAGTGTTTTCAGTCTCTCAGTGTTTAGCCCCTCGCGGCTGCAAGTTTTGTTTTGCGTTGTCTACAGCCGCAATAGATATATTCTCACCATTTTAATCTCTCCATTCACAAGTATTGCTGGTACTGTTCCAATAATTATTGTATGGAAACCCTCCTCCTGGAGTGCACTGGGCATGCTAACTCCTAGGTAGGGGTGGGCTATATATAAAAAAATATAATATACATAAAGACATTTTCACAATACATGATAAAATATTCATATTGCCCACCCCCACACTCAGGTGAGATAGATTAATGTTTGCACACATATATGTAGGATAATGGCACTCAAGGAAGACTGGTGTCTTTAACTAAATTACTTTTGCATTTTATATATAAGGTAATCTTACCCTGCTGAACAGATGGAACAAGGCATCCATTATCTGAGGAGACATCAACAAAACAACAAAGAGATAAAAGTAGTGTTTCTGAGGAGGAATGTGAAATGTGAAAAGTAGGGAACAGAGACGTTATGTCATGACGAAGAATGGGGTTTTGCTTAGAAAGCTTATAAACTTTGAGTATTACAAAACGTGCCAATGGAAAAGATATGCCATGGGTCTGCGGAATTTGCAAAGCGTAACTCCGCCCCACCTTGTGGGTATACCTCCCAGACCTTGCACAGGGTCTGTGCAAGAAGGCTCACTGGGGGAAACGCATACTTGCGGAGGCCCCGTGGCCAGCTGTGCGCCAGAGCGTCCGTGCCGAGCGTGCCCTCGGTCAGGGAGTAAAACAAGTCGCAATGCGATGAGTAGTAGGAGGCAAAACAGGTCTACCTGCGCATCCCGGAACTGATCCCAATCAGCTGAACCTACTGGGGAGTACTCCTGCATTATACATTAAAAACAACAGCAATATGAACCTACTGAGTACTCCTGCCCTGAGAGCAGCGCATTATACACCAAAAATAATATCGATTTGAATCTATTGAGTACTCCTGCCCTGAGAGCAGCGCATTATACACTAAAAATAACAGTGATTTGAACGTATTGAGTACTCCTGCCCTGAGAGCAGCGCATTATACACTAAAAATAAGTGATTTGAATCTATTGAGCACTCCTGCCCTGAGAGCAGCGCATTATACACCAAAAATAATATCGATTTGAATCTATTGAGTACTCCTGCCCTGAGAGCAGCGCATTATACACTAAAAATAACAGTGATTTGAATCTATTGAGTACTCCTGCCCTGAGAGCAGCGCATTATACACTAAAAATAACAGTGATTTGAATCTATTGAGTACTCCTGCCCTGAGAGCAGTGCATTATACACTAAAAATAACAGTGATTTGAATCTATTGAGTACTCCTGCCCTGAGAGCAGCGCATTATACACTAAAAATAACAGTGATTTGAATCTATTGAGTACTCCTGCCCTGAGAGCAGCGCATTATACACTAAAAATAACAGTGATTTGAATCTATTGAGTACTCCTGCCCTGAGAGCAGTGCATTATACACTAAAAATAAGTGATTTGAATCTATTGAGTACTCCTGCCCTGAGAGCAGCGCATTATACACTAAAAATAACACAGCGATATGAATCTATTGAGTACTCCTGCCCTGAGAGCAGTGCATTATACACTAAAAATAACACAGCGATATGAATCTATTGAGTACTCCTGCCCTGAGAGCAGTGCATTATACACTAAAAATAACACAGCGATATGAATCTATTGAGTACTCCTGCCCTGAGAGCAGCGCATTATACACTAAAAATAACACAGCGATATGAATCTATTGAGTACTCCTGCCCTGAGAGCAGTGCATTATACACTAAAAATAACACAGCGATATGAATCTATTGAGTACTCCTGCCCTGAGAGCAGTGCATTATACACTAAAAATAACACAGCGATATGAATCTATTGAGTACTCCTGCCCTGAGAGCAGTGCATTATACACTAAAAATAACACAGCGATATGAATCTATTGAGTACTCCTGCCCTGAGAGCAGCGCATTATACACTAAAAATAACACAGCAATATGAATCTATTGAGTACTCCTGCCCTGAGAGCAGTGCATTATACACTAAAAATAACACAGCGATATGAATCTATTGAGTACTCCTGCCCTGAGAGCAGCGCATTATACACTAAAAATAACACAGCAATATGAATCTATTGAGTACTCCTGCCCTGAGAGCAGTGCATTATACACTAAAAATAACAGTGATTTGAATCTATTGAGTACTCCTGCCCTGAGAGCAGTGCATTATACACTAAAAATAAGTGATTTGAATCTATTGAGTACTCCTGCCCTGAGAGCAGCGCATTATACACTAAAAATAACACAGCGATATGAATCTATTGAGTACTCCTGCCCTGAGAGCAGTGCATTATACACTAAAAATAACACAGCGATATGAATCTATTGAGTACTCCTGCCCTGAGAGCAGTGCATTATACACTAAAAATAAGTGATTTGAATCTATTGAGTACTCCTGCCCTGAGAGCAGCGCATTATACACTAAAAATAACACAGCGATATGAATCTATTGAGTACTCCTGCCCTGAGAGCAGCGCATTATACACTAAAAATAACACAGCGATATGAATCTATTGAGTACTCCTGCCCTGAGAGCAGTGCATTATACACTAAAAATAACACAGCGATATGAATCTATTGAGTACTCCTGCCCTGAGAGCAGCGCATTATACACTAAAAATAACACAGCGATATGAATCTATTGAGTACTCCTGCCCTGAGAGCAGTGCATTATACACTAAAAATAACACAGCGATATGAATCTATTGAGTACTCCTGCCCTGAGAGCAGCGCATTATACACTAAAAATAACACAGCAATATGAATCTATTGAGTACTCCTGCCCTGAGAGCAGTGCATTATACACTAAAAATAAGTGATTTGAATCTATTGAGTACTCCTGCCCTGAGAGCAGTGCATTATACACTAAAAATAACACAGCGATATGAATCTATTGAGTACTCCTGCCCTGAGAGCAGCGCATTATACACTAAAAATAACACAGCAATATGAATCTATTGAGTACTCCTGCCCTGAGAGCAGTGCATTATACACTAAAAATAACAGTGATTTGAATCTATTGAGTACTCCTGCCCTGAGAGCAGTGCATTATACACTAAAAATAAGTGATTTGAATCTATTGAGTACTCCTGCCCTGAGAGCAGCGCATTATACACTAAAAATAACACAGCGATATGAACATATTGAGTACTCCTGCCCTGAGAGCAGCGCATTATACACTAAAAATAACACAGCAATATGAATCTATTGAGTACTATTTATTCTATTTTTAAAAATAACACAGCGATATGAATCTATTGAGTACTCCTGCCCTGAGAGCAGCGCATTATACACTAAAAATAACACAGCAATATGAATCTATTGAGTACTCCTGCCCTGAGAGCAGTGCATTATACACTAAAAATAAGTGATTTGAATCTATTGAGTACTCCTGCCCTGAGAGCAGTGCATTATACACTAAAAATAAGTGATTTGAATCTATTGAGTACTCCTGCCCTGAGAGCAGCGCATTATACACTAAAAATAACACAGCGATATGAATCTATTGAGTACTCCTGCCCTGAGAGCAGCGCATTATACACTAAAAATAACACAGCGATATGAATCTATTGAGTACTCCTGCCCTGAGAGCAGTGCATTATACACTAAAAATAACACAGCGATATGAATCTATTGAGTACTCCTGCCCTGAGAGCAGTGCATTATACACTAAAAATAACACAGCGATATGAATCTATTGAGTACTCCTGCCCTGAGAGCAGCGCATTATACACTAAAAATAACACAGCAATATGAATCTATTGAGTACTCCTGCCCTGAGAGCAGTGCATTATACACTAAAAATAACAGTGATTTGAATCTATTGAGTACTCCTGCCCTGAGAGCAGTGCATTATACACTAAAAATAAGTGATTTGAATCTATTGAGTACTCCTGCCCTGAGAGCAGCGCATTATACACTAAAAATAACACAGCGATATGAACATATTGAGTACTCCTGCCCTGAGAGCAGCGCATTATACACTAAAAATAACACAGCAATATGAATCTATTGAGTACTCCTGCCCTGAGAGCAGCGCATTATACACTAAAAATAACACAGCAATATGAATCTATTGAGTACTCCTGCCCTGAGAGCAGCGCATTATACACTAAAAATAACACAGCGATATGAATCTATTGAGTACTCCTGCCCTGAGAGCAGTGCATTATACACTAAAAATAACACAGCGATATGAATCTATTGAGTACTCCTGCCCTGAGAGCAGCGCATTATACACTAAAAATAACAGTGATTTGAACCTATTGAGTACTCCTGCCCTGAGAGCAGCGCATTATACACTAAAAATAACAGTGATTTGAATCTATTGAGTACTCCTGCCCTGAGAGCAGTGCATTATACACTAAAAATAACACAGCAATATGAAGCTATTGAGTACTCCTGCCCTGAGAGCAGTGCATTATACACTAAAAATAACAGTGATTTGAACATATTGAGTACTCCTGCCCTGAGAGCAGCGCATTATACACCAAAAATAATATCGATTTGAACCTATTGAGTACTCCTGCCCCTCCTGCATTATACATTAAAAATAACACAATTTTTTAATAATTCATTCAAATGTATTAAACATTTTTAAATAGACTGCAGAAATTAACATTTTATCAGAACCTCTAGTAAATTGCAAGTTATTTTGTTTAGTTCTCTATTCAGAATTGTGGGAGAATCGTGATCTGTATTTGAAACAAACAAACTTTAATGCTCAACTTATCCAGAATTGTGCAGCTCTAGGGTGAACTATCTAAAAAAATATATCTATAACTATAAAAAATCATTTACATACACATATGAAAACAAAAGTTGAATCATAAAAGACAAGAGAAATGTTACCTCATCAGATACTTCTTTGTTTTCTAAAAGTGATTCAAAACTTTCCATGTAAAGTGGATAGGGTCCAATCCTTCCAATGCTGCTTCCATGCAGTCCTCCAGACTTCATAATTTGTAAGACTGCATGGGTAAAAAATTTGTTATTTTTTGGCCCTTCTTCTTAAGTGTTTTTAAACTATGTTTTTAGTATTTATATTTTGTTGTGGTAAAATGCAAAGATCGCAAAATAAAAATTTCTAGAGAAAATATAGGCCAATACAAATAACACTCTCAAATAACAAACGGCTCTATTAAATATTATAATTGTAGGAGACTACACCCTTTCCGCTATATTGTTTATTCGGAATATACATTCTATTCAGGTAATTAAAAGCACACACACATGACAAAAACGTTTAATACTTACCATTCATTGTTCTCCGAAAGAAATGTTCCCTGAAGACAGAAAAATAGACTGACAGTAAAACATTAGCATTACCTATAGAGAACATTAGTACCAATCTTAAAGCATCAAATATTAAATGGATAGTTCACCCAAAAATAAAAATTCTGTCATCATTTACTCACCCTCAAGTTGTTCCAAACCTGTATGAGTTTCTTTATTCCATTTAACACAAGATATTTTGAAGAATGTTGGGAATCAGACAGTTGACGGCACCCATTGACTTCCATTGTATTTTTTCCTATGGAAGTCAATGGGTGCCGTCAACTGTCTGGTTACTTTTGTGTTCAGCAGAAGAAAGAAACTCATGTTTGGAACAACTTGACGGTGAGTGAGTAACGACATTCTTTTTTTTTGGGGGGGGGGGGATGATAACTATTCCTTTAAGATAAAATGGGTATATAAAATACCCTATACTATCCCAATGCTGCACAGTTTTCCTGCCCTGAGAGCAGTGCATTATACACTAAAAATAACAGTGATTTGAACATATTGAGTACTCCTGCCCTGAGAGCAGTGCATTATACACTAAAAATAACAGTGATTTGAACATATTGAGTACTCCTGCCCTGAGAGCAGCGCATTATACACTAAAAATAACAGTGATTTGAACATATTGAGTACTCCTGCCCTGAGAGCAGTGCATTATACACTAAAAATAACACAGCGATATGAATCTATTGAGTACTCCTGCCCTGAGAGCAGCGCATTATACACTAAAAATAACACAGCGATATGAATCTATTGAGTACTCCTGCCCTGGCTGAGAGCAGCGCATTATACACCAAAAATAATATCGATTTGAACGTATTGAGTACTCCTGCCCTGAGAGCAGCGCATTATACACTAAAAATAACAGTGATGAACATATTGAGTACTCCTGCCCTGAGAGCAGCGCATTATACACTAAAAATAACGCAGCGATATGAATCTATTGAGTACTCCTGCCCTGAGAGCAGCGCATTATACACTAAAAATAACAGTGATTTGAACATATTGAGTACTCCTGCCCTGAGAGCAGCGCATTATACACTAAAAATAACACAGCGATATGAATCTATTGAGTACTCCTGCCCTGAGAGCAGCGCATTATACACTAAAAATAACACAGCGATATGAATCTATTGAGTACTCCTGCCCTGAGAGCAGCGCATTATACACTAAAAAAAACACAGCAATATGAACCTATTGAGTAGCCTACTCCTGCCCTGAGAAAGGCATATTGCCTAGTAGGCTACACAAAGAATGAAACACTATGAAACTACCGAGTCGCCCATTTCTGCTCGCAACGCTAGGGCGGGAGATATATAATTTTGAACGAGTTAACGTATGTGATCGCATATCGGCTTCACAGACAGCGCGATCATATGCCAGTGACAGTGTTAATGCTAATGCATTAACTTAACGTTAGCTGGTTTGGTGTGGTCCAAATGCAGGCATCAAAATGCATCCGATACTATTATTTAGACGAATTATTTGTTATTTGTGCATTTTTAATGTTCCCCAGTTATCTTAGTAAACTTTAGAGGCTGTTTATCTGTGAATTTCAACAAAACATAATAAATTAACTTACCTTAGTTACGATAAATGTGATCTTTCTCCCACGAACAGTCAATAACGTACTCCGTCTGTAAATTCCTTCCCTCCAAATTTCCAAATGCCTTGATCCCGCCTCTACTTTAATTTCATTGGTTGAATCTGTGAACCAATCATTTTCTTTTCTGCCCTTAGAACAGGTTTGAGTAAGTAAAACTCCCATCTGCTGTGTGACAGGGCGATTGGGGTCGTCAGTGAAGAGTGGGTCGGAAGGGGATTTAGTCGGCAAATTTCTGAAATGTAAGTAGGCTAAGATAGATTGGTACGGTTGGATTGGTGATTGGAGATTGAAGATTTATATGAAATGGCCTTTTTTCATTTGGTCTGTCTTAATTTGCTTTATGAAGTAAGAGATGGTTTTGTTGTCTAGCACTGATAGATCTGTGATTGTGGGGTGGACATTTGGGTTAAAGCTGGAAGTGATAGTGAGTTCTGAGCATCTGAGGAAACTTAAAAAAGCCAATATGAACGTTGCATCCAGTGTGCGGCGGTGTTGGTGGAGTGGTAGCCTCGGCGGAGGGTGGAGATACATTTAGTGAGTATGTCTAACGTTATTGGTTGTCTGGCGTCTGGGCGGGTAGATTGGGTTTTTTGGATGCCTTTGAGCATGGATGTCTGAGAATTGGCTATCTCTGAGGCGGGCGAACCATAAATGAGTTTGTGGAAAAATTGGATTCTACTTCGATAACCCTTGATGGAGCTGGCTTGGAGGTTCTTGATTCTGTTGAGATAAGATATAAATGAAGTAATGGTAAGCAGAGAAAAATCAGGAAAAGGCAGGTTATATGTGGAGTGGAAAGACTTAAAGCACTTCCATGTGGTTAGGTAGGATTGGAGGGTTCTGGGTGAAACTTCTTGAAGAATGGAATTAAAGGGGTGGTTCAGAATTTTGGACTTCGGGCCTCATTTCCAAGTTAGCCTTAGTGTTATTTATTAGTGGAGACAGTTTTCAAAAATTTTCATCCAGTCGTTCCAGTTGCATAGTTCGCCGGTGCTAGGCTAGCGCGAGTCAACGGTTACTGCTAGCCTGCCATTAAAAACAGTTTTACCCACTCCACAGTACACCAAAAGCAAATAAATTATAACGCCAGACTATCGATGTAAATGAGGTAATTTAATTGTTGTTAATTGTTTAATTTAATAGTTGATATCAAAAATGTAATTGTTGATATCAACAATTGAATTATTGATATAAAAAATGTAATTGTTGATATCAAGAATTTAATTGTTGATATCAACAATTAAATTCTTGATATCAAAAAATGTAATTGTTGATATCAAGAATTCATATCCTGGAAATAAATAAAAGCTAAGACGGCTTGCCATAAACAATTCTATATTTTAGTGTTAAAATAATGAATGAAATTGTTTAGTTTTAGTTTGACAACCATTGTGTTTTGAACCTAAAGGGTCTATAATGGGGGTAGTGAAAAGGATGGATTAACCATCCATCTCCGTTTATTATAGAAGGAATTGGAATTATTATGAAAGTTATAGTTTTATAAAAAACGAATATATCCTGGTATTTATGATTGTAGACGATGTCTGTATTTAATATCTGAGGAGTGACTGAGGGTCCAGCTATGCTGGGAGTACAGCAACAGTGCTTGCTTATTCAGCCCGGCTTCCGGATGTTAGATATGTACTTGTTCTGTAATTAGTGTTGTTGATGAATGGGACCAAATTAATAAAATGTAAAGACAGCTATGTCCAAAGATTCTGGAAATCAATAAGGTTGATATTAAGTAATTGAAGGGAAAAAAGATATTGTCTGTTTTATAAAGGTAATTATGGGTTGGGGATAATTTCCCTGGACAAGCGACTAAAAGTTAAACAGAAACTTTGTGAAAACAACTTAGAATATTCTGAGCATTTCGATGCGGCTTATGAAAATTAATGTTCTGCCAATGATAATGATGAAGATTATGATTTGGCTATTGTATTGGAATCCACCATTGGTGGACTGTAAGAAGAATAGAGAGAACTGCTTATCAATGGCTCTGTTTGCATTCCTGAATGGGACACGCACTGCTTCAAGGGTGTGCAATAATTTGGAGCCGTTTGCAAGCTTACAGTGATCCAACTATAGTCAAGGTGTCTGATGCTGTAGTTGAGGCTGACACACGAACCCACCAGATGACAAAGAGTGTTTTGATTGTGGTCAGCAGGACCATTTAACACGTAACTGTAAAGGCCCACCTAGAAGGTGTTTAAAAATGTGATAGTGACAAATTTCTGGTATTAATGTGGGTTTGAAAGTAGATCAGTGTTTAAATGACGACATTAAAATTTTTCGTCTGAAAAATAAGAGATAAAAAACAAGGTCAAAAGATTGAAGTCTTAGCGTGAATCCTGTTGAAGAAAAGATCTATAATAGTAATTTTTATAAGTGAATTGAATACAGTTTGATGCAAAATTAATGACTCCAACAAATGTTGCAAAATATGTCAAGGTAACTAAAAGGATGATTTATAATAATTGCAACAGATGTATCAGGCAGAGAGTGCTAGCCTCGTCAAAGTTAGTGTGAATCCTAATTGGAGGTTGATAAACTCCTAGAAAAACTTTGAAGTCAGATATTAAACTATGGTAATTGAGATGACATGTGAAACGTTATTGAGAACTGGAATAATTATTTTTATTTAAGATCAAATAAGCAGAAGCAGTAGGGTACTGGATTAACAGTTGCTGAATGCTGATTAAACAAACAGCTTGAAAAGTTGACCATGAAAGGACTAAAAGCTGATGTTTTGCTTTCAAAAGATAAGTTTGTTATTGGCTGTAATGAAACAGTTTGCTAATCTTAATCTGATGTGTGCTGTGGCTGAAACTGCCAGTGCAACAGACTCAATCTGAGTGGAAATGTGAAATGTCTAAATTCCCTGAGGTGGGCAAAAGACAACTATAAAATTATGTTTATTTGGAAACACATGTAATTTCTGGCAAAGATGCCTTAAGCTGGGATAGAGTTAAAAGATGGTAGATAAAGTTAGACGTTTATGAGAGTGCAGTGTACCAGTCTCTCTCTCATTCAATGTCTCTTTCTCAGGCTCAGATAACAGCTTTTAGCTGACATTGAATGTGTCATAAGTGATAATAAGCTATTGATAGTAAAGCACAGTGTTTCAGTTGAAAATCATAGACATGGAGATGTTAAAAGAAATCATTGCCATTCAGAGGGCAACTTGTATTTTAAATGTTTTAAAAGTAAAACTGAATGACTTTAAAGAAGTCTTTAAAATAATAATACAGACCTTAAACGATAGAGGTGACATTTTGATTAGCTCATTTTATGACCAGTAACAACTTTGTCTCATTTAGTCTCCACCATTCAGGGCCGATGGCTCCGGCTACAGATGAAGTACACTGAATGTACAGTTGTGATCTAAAGTCACTGAGTATAGTCTAAGCAGCTAGGTTTCTGCTTTTAAGATGGTTAATGGATTTAAGTGATTCAATACTGCTGTTATTAACCTGTCTCCCTGTGTGAACACTGTTAGGCAATCGGAATGGCTCTGGTGACTCTTGAACGTGCCTTTCCTAAGCTTTTGTTGAAAAAGACTGATTTGGTATTGGGAGAGAGCGGTTACCAGTGTCAGGAGGTGACTTTCCCAGTGATGGGTAAGACCTTCTTTGGCCAGACAGAGGGCGACCTAAGGCAGGGGGTCACGCCGACACTGGGCATCTCCAGATGGAGGTGTTTATGTGAGATAGGTATGAGAGTGGAGCGGGTGACTGTGAGGCCAGCAGCATCCTTTATCGTTAGGGCGGATGAGCTGTGAGGAGTTACGGCAGTCTGACCCAGAAACGTGAGTGTTCCTCTATAATACTCACCAGAAACCGCATTCATTGTATGGCTTGTTTTTCATTGTGACAAGTGTCTGCAACTATGCCAGGGGACAACACCCTGATGGAGATTATAGAT
Organism: Tiaroga cobitis; assembly: GCA_030578255.1. Taxonomy (NCBI): domain Eukaryota; kingdom Metazoa; phylum Chordata; class Actinopteri; order Cypriniformes; family Leuciscidae; genus Tiaroga; species Tiaroga cobitis. The sequence goes on from CM060609.1 coordinate 23,386,368, forward strand.
AAAGGGCTAACAGGAATGGGCTTTCAAGAGCCAGCTGAGACCATGAGGTGATTGGCATTATTTGTTGTGGAGACAGTAACAAAACGTATTAGTTTAAATCAGGAACATGATGTTGATTTAGAACTAGTATGTCTATAACATGGGTTTTAACTCATGAAGGTCGTTAGACATGGTGGTGGCTAAAGATGAAGACAGCTTTTGTAGATTTGAAAAGTCTGGATAACAAAGGTGAATGGTCAAAGGTTATTGTAATGAATTTAAATTTTGTCTAAGTTACAGTCTTAGGAGGCTGTTGGAAAGATTATTTGTTTATAGTGAGAGAGACTGATTGAGTGGAGGAAGGGATGGTGCTCTGTCTGTCTTTCTGTTATCGGCCTGCTAAAGCAAGCTTAAACAAAATAATGATAATGAACCAAAACAACCCAGCTGACCTTGTTAAATTCAAATGAATAATGAACAAGACATGCTTTGAAACTGGTTGAGAGACCATGTACAATTAGGTAAAAGCTACAAGAAAACGAAGTTTAGAATCTTATTTAAAAGATATGAATATGAGAATATAAGCAGTTCATAGTCAGGGATGAATGTGTGTGTTTGATTGTGAAAGCATTGTATGTTTTATGAGTGTTTTATCATCACAGATGGGTTAAGGCAAATGACAAACTTTAAAGAAGCTGATAATTCGGATGAAAAGACAATACAGAACATGGGACGAGCTTTAAGTTGATTGGCCATCAAGCTCTGTCTGTAAGTGTGCCTTAATACTTTTGTCATACATGATGTAGATTTGAAGATCAGTTTAAGTATTGATGTAAATTGGAATTGTGAATTCATAGATCGCCGTCCGGGGATTTGACGGCAACAACAAAGCAACACATTGGCTAAGTCAATTTCGAATTATCAAGAGAGCCCTTAACATGTATGATTATTGTGAACAAAGGGGAAAAATGATTGACTGACATTGACCAAGTCTGTACAGCACGACCTGACCTGATAGAAACAATTGATGACTTTGGAAATGTTTGTAGATGACTGACTTGAGAGACCAAACGACAGGCCTGAAAAGCAGGATTCGCTGTGAGACTCAGGGCCATTGCCCTTCAAATACTTCGATAAGAAGATGAGATTGAAACAAAATATTACATTCTACACTTAAAGCCCAGAGGCAGAGAAAGATGTTTGGGCGAAATTTGGCTGAAGGACGCCGTTTGGGTTGGTGTTGATGGCAAATCAAATTAGTTTAAATTGATGCATGAGCTGGGTCATGCATCAAAAGGGGGATGGTAACAATTGCCAAATATTGTTTACTAAGGGGTTCACAATTGCTGAAGGCCATTGCACAGGTGAGGCAATATTGCTGTCTGTAAGTGTCCCGCACACACTGATAACAAAATTGCAGGACTGTTTCAACAGGAGACGCCAGGGCAGATGCAGCAGCGAAGGCCGCGGCAGCACAGCAGACAAAAGAAACTACGTGTATTTTACTATCTGAAAATAACCTCGACATTTGTTTTTCTCTACAGATCATGCAGAATTTTGATACAGGGCAGAATGTGCCCAATAAAATGATGGCTATGGATGAATTTGGCTAACTATCCTGGCCTGGGTTATTATTGTAGCAGAAAGGTGCCACACCTGCAAAGCGCATAACTTAAGATTTTCCTTTTGCAGAATGTCAGGATGGATTGTAGCAAACAGAACTGATTCTGTTCCAAATGTATAAATATTGACATGAGCAAAGTGGGTTGAGTTTTTTTTTTTTTTTTTCAGGGGAAAAAGGAACCCTGTGCTATTAAGTGAGCAAGAAATGATCCGGTGATAATATGTTTCAGGTTGTTGATTCCACAAGTCACACCAAAAGGGACGAGCGGCTAGACAAGCGTCACTAACAAAATACTTGAGGTCTCCATTCACAGGTTACAGCAGGCAAGAAATGGTTCATTCCAGTGGGGGTGCGGTCGTGATTTAAGGGAAAACCTTGTAAGGATCAGAAATTGGTTGGAAAGTGTGACACCTGGGTCCAAGCCTCTCACCTTAGACAACACCAACAGGCCTCAACCATCCAATAGAGCATAAAGTGAGGTTTAAAGAAGACTGTGCTAGTAACTGTCTGCCTCGCCTACGAGGGAAAGACCATTGCAACGGCACGCAAAGTGTCTCCCTGGCGAACACGGAACGTCGGTGGGGCAAACAAGATGATCAACACACCTGGAGGAACCAACTGCCAACTGATGGTTTAAGTTTAACAGAATAATCTGTTTTTGTGATGATTTTGATGATTTTGTTTGATTGAATCAAACTAGGTATTGATTTGATTGTAATTTTGTAGAAAATCTATTGATTGATGTGTCCGTACTAGAGATATTAGAGTTAATTTTGAACAACTAATTTGGTTAGAGGAATGGATAAAATTATAAGACTCTAGTGTTTGATTAGGGTTGGAGATGAACTGTGTAGGACAGTCGATCGCCAGGAGCAGGGTTGGGGACACCTGCTCTAGACTTTAGACTTTAGGTTAGATTTGTTAAACAGTGCGTTCCATAGAGCTTACTAAATTGAATTAGAAGTGAATAAAATATGGAGATAGACATAAATTTAATAGAAAAGGCTTAATGGAAGGAGTTAGGATTGTATGTGTTATGATAATTTTGTTATTCATGGGTGAATACGATAACAGAGACAGGTGAAAACCTGCTGTTTGTTCAATTGGTAAAAAATGACAGTCTATCCCAAGGATTAACAAAATTATGCGACGAGACAGGTAGCGGAAGCTACAGTGAGATGTGTTAAATGTATGTTCTGTTTGTTTTTCTTCTTTTTTTATTTTCTGAGAAAGATTAAGGGCAAATGATTTAAAGAAGGTTACAAACAGCGGTCATCCATGTTACGAGGTGGCGTACAAGGACAGGGTTTGAAATGAGGGATTTTATTCTACTTTTATTCATTATGTTTGGATTGATGGTTTTGTTTTCCTACTAATCTGTAAACTATAGCTTGTTTATTCTGAGGTGACTGAGGGTCTGATCTAGGTCAGGAGTGCAATAACAGTGCTTATTCATTCAGCCCGGCTTCAGATAAAGTCTTTACTTGCTTGCTAATACTTAAGGGACTATCCCCACAAAACAGCCTAAGCTTTTTACTTTTCCAAAATGTTATTTCACAAATATTTAGGAAGAGTGATCATTTATACAGTGGCGCCTCCAGAAATTTTTCTTAGGGGTGGCCAGATGGGGCCACTTAAAATCTTGGGGTGGCACACCAAAACTATAAACCATAATTTCAGAATTGTATTCTACTGTTGTAGTAAACCGGCCTGTAGAAAACTATCAGAAAGACTTAAGGAAACTCATACTGATATACTTTGGTTTATTGTGTTATATTTAATGTTACTAATGATATTAGTAGGGCCCTACTAATATATATTATATATAATGATATATATAAGGGCCCTCGCCCCGCGGCAAATTTCCAGATACTTACATAATTGTGATGAATTTAATCCTTTTTAAGTTATTATTTTGCAGTGTAAGATTACAGTTAACACCTTTAAATATTACATAAATGTATTATGAATTTTTAATAAACTTAATGAGTGTATAAATCAGCAGCAAAAATCAATTCTTGAAAAAATCTGCACTGTAATTTTATAAAATCTAAATATGTTAATAAAAACAAATTACTTTTAGTTTTCTTATAAAATTCAATCAGGCAATCATACATTTCACAATTTTATATTTATATATGAATGTCAAGAATTCAGAAGTGCATATCCTACACTACAAAGAAATAATATGCAATTAAATTATGCTTATTTCAAATGTATTGAGCGGCCTAGGTATAACAAAATATATTGGCTTTTAATAATATTTCAGTGCGCAAACCCATGATAACATAAAAAACAGAGGCACGCAGCGTGTATGCGCATCGCGGGATTCGCGGGTGCAGAATGATGTGCTCAAAGCAACATGGAGTCACAGTGTGCAGCGCTGCATAATTGCGCATTTAAAAGTTCACGTCACAAAGCGAAGAAATGTCGAGCGCACAAATCCTAGTGCGATGTGTTCCTTTGTTTCACAGTTTTGAATTCCAGTTATTGTCCGTTTGATGCCGATTCATAGTCCTTGTGATGTGTGTGATCTAGCAAGCCAAGCACACGGTGAGTCGATTAAAAACAGCAACAAACTCCAACAAAATAAAGTAATTTTATGCAAATCTACAGCCTTTTATCTAGAGATAATGCATTATAATGTGAATATATCATATTGGAGAGAGTTTTAACGTGCATCCAAGAGGCGCGCGCGCTGTTTGAATATGAATGGAGAATGATTGACAGCCGCAGAGGAGGGAAAACGAGTTTCCGTATACTTTAATGATGTAAATAGACTTCTGTCCCTCTAATTAAGCTATGGAATGACTTCAGATGACTTTGTCACCCAAACTGAAGTGAAAAAAATCGGGAGGCGCCGAAAAGCGCGCTGTTTGCATCCCTGCTTGTCAAAACGTGGCAAAGACACATCAAAAAGCTGCTGAAACAGTATACTGTAACCGTTTGGCACTTAAAAAGCACGTCACGACACATAATTCCCCGTCTTCTTTTACTAAAGAACATGTTTGACTTATTTATGAAATGCATAACTGATGCTACTAAAATTTCTACTGGCCATTGGGGTGGCCAGTGGGGTGGCCAGTGGGGTGGCCAGGAGTCGGCCAGGGGTGGCCACGGCCACCCCTGGCCACCCCCTGGTGGCGCCATTGCATTTATACAAAAGTCAGAAATGAAGAGTATAAGTGTGATGATCTGACTTAAAATTTGTCTTATTGTTTATTATTATGATTATGGGTAATCTGAATGATAAAAAGCGGGGAATTGTTGTGGAAATTTTAATAGTAATTGATCCCTAACAGATATCATAAGAGAGAGAACCTATTTAATGTGTATGTGTGTACGTGCTTGTGCGTGACGTTACAGGAACATATGGGACAGGACAACTGACCTTAGGGATGGCCAGTTTTGGCCAGTTTATTTCAGTACCAGTTTGTGTCTTAAAGTAGAGACTAAACAGCAGTAAGGACCTTATCTGGGTGGGTGAAAGGTACAGTGGGTGAAGAGGAACCTTGAAAAGAGTATAAAGGCTGTCTCATATCTTTCTGTTGTGTGTCACTCTCATGCACAGCGTAACTTCTGTGTGTCAGACTGAACCTATTCTTGCAAGAATAAATCATTTTAAAAGACCGTTTGTCTCAGAATGTCTCTTACGCAGTGATATTGGTTGGTTAATGATTTTTTTTGCCACAACAATCTATATATATATATATGAAGAGTTTGGTTCCAAAACGCGATAAACGCTATTTTAAAAAAAAAATACTTACTGCAAAAATCAGTATTGTATCTGGTTGGTATTGAAAAGTCAATGTTTGATTTGAAGTAAAATGCGATATCCGCTGTGTTATTCTGTCATGTTTTCTCCCTTTCTTTCCAAACCACGACAAACGCCAGTCTCCCTTCTCTGCAGAATGCGATATATCCGCTCAACCAATTACAACGCACCATTCCAGCAATGTAAACAGTAACAGCAGCGCCTTAAATACACCCGGCTTCCTAGTTTTTCTTATCTATTTTGTGCTTTTCGATCAACAAACAAACAAAAAAATGAATAATTTTGACGGCATTGATGAACCTGTGGTTGTTTCTGCGGTGGGTAAGAAACATAAGGCATCGAAATCGAATCATTTACGTGAGGAGATTAAGAAGATGAGGCACTCGGGAGGAGGACAAATGTTTTCAATCTTCTTTACAGTTCTATTTTGAACAGTTTTACACATATTTTATATTAATGCAATGGATTTATAGTATGCGCAAGACAACAAATTCAGTGTATAAAATGAATGGGATTTTTATTCATTGTTTAAAACTTGAAGCATAACTCTGGCATTATTCAACCCATAGCCCTGTTGAGCAAGGTCACTGTAAGCTATTGATAGCTATTCTTTTACCTATCAATAGCTTGTGGTGACCTTGCTCAACAGGGCTATGGGTTGAATAAAAATCTTTAAAAAAATCTTATATGCCTATACAAGTGATATAAAATTAATACTATTATATGTGAATCTTTGAAAGTATGTGTTTTTGTCTGTGAAAACTTACTAAAAATGTTATACTAATAAACTTATGTCGTTGTGTATTTTCAACAGTTTCAATATGAAAAAAAAAAACTTTTATATTGATTCAATGGATTAATTGCATTTAGAAATTTTAAAATGAATGTATTGCATTTTGGGGAAAAAAATAATCCGTTTTTATAATAAATCTTTGAAAATCAAAACCTGTTTTTTTTTTTGTTTGTTTGTTATTATAACCTACAAATGCTATGTGAAAGTTTGAAACGGAAAATAGTGGTTTTCATCTTTCCAATTTCTTGGTAAAGAAAACCCATTTTTACTCAAATGAATCTAAATGGATTTATTGCGTTTTGGAACCAAACTCTTCATATATTAATTGGTTAAATTAATATATATATATATATATATATATATATATATATATAATGTATCAACTTTCTCATACAAATGTGTCTCATTTATTTGTATGATACAGTTGCAAATAAGTATTTGAACACCTGATATAATCAATATTAATATTTGGTACAGTAGCCTTTGTTTCCAATTACAGAGGTCAAACGTTTCCTGTAGTTTTTCACCAGGTTTGCACACACTGCAGGAGGGATTTTGTCCCACTCCTCCATACAGATCTTCTCTAGATCAGTCAGGTTTCTGGGCTGTCGCTGAGAAACAAGGAGTTTGAGCTCCCTCCAAAGATTCTCTATTGGGTTTAGGTCTGGAGACTGGCTAGGCCACGCCAGAACCTTGATATGCTTCTTACAGAGCCACTCCTTGGTTATCCTGGCTGTGTGCTTCGGGTCATTGTCATGTTGGAAGACCCAGCCTCGACCCATCTTCAATGCTCTAACTGAGGGAAGGAGGTTGTTCCCCAAAATCTCGCAATACATGGCCCCGGTCATCCTCTCCTTAATACAGTGCAGGTGTCACCGGGTGAGAAATAGGAACCTTAGAACCGGGATTTGTTGCACGGGGGAGCGACTTCCGGTGTAACACCGGGCCGGTCCCGGTGACCTGTCAGGGCCGCTGGCCTTGACGAGCGCCAGCTGCGGACACCAATCAGGCTGTTATCAGTGAGCACAGGTGGGAGGAGGATATTTAAGGAGAAGTTTGAAGACATAGGTTGTTGGTTTCTTGGTGCTTGGTTTTTCACTTTGGGTTCCCCTTGGCGTTCTTGTCAGCAGACTACAGACAGCAGCAACCGCAGCGAATATAAACTGTGGGGATGTTTGTGCATTGAAGACGGGTGAGTGATTGACACCTGGGACGGAGAGGACAGAGTGATTAAGGGCCGTGCTGAGGATCTATGCTGTTATCAAGGAGAGAAGTTAAGTGTACTTTTCATCAACGTACGAAAGGGTGATGTGATGAATACCTACCAAGAACAATTTTTCGAATACTGACTTGCGCTGGCAGTGTGTGGTGTTTCTCTCGTTGTGAGTCTCAGAGATCCAAAGAAGGAACTGGGCTTTATAAGATCGTTCTTGAAACCTGCTACCCCCATGCGAAAAGCCATCTGTGGATTGTCTGACCCTGCAAAGATGGAGTGAAGGCCTGTTGTTCACGAGAGGTGATGTGGCATTGCAGTGTCTGAAGGTGTGAGGTGAGCACGTGTGAAGAGTTATAGTATTGATGCATGCACGAGTGTGAGAGACCAAATCATTACCCTCACTCTATCATCTTTGTTCGGGGAAGCCTAACCAGTGGGACATCAAGAGTTAAACCTGATCTGTCGATTGTGAAGTTGTGTCCAGGTCCCCAATCATCCTCCTGAAGTGAGTCTGCTGACTGCTGTGTTCAATCTGCTGTCGTTCTGTGAACTGAGAGATCCTGTGAATCATCCTTCCGAAGTGAGTCTGCTGACTGCTGTGTTCAATCTGTTGTCATTCTGTGAACTGAGAGATCCGTTGAATCATCCTTCTGAAGTGAGTCTGCTGACTACTGTGTTCAATCTGCTGTCATTCTGTGAACTGAGAGATCCGGTGAATCATCCTTCTGAAGTGAGTCTGCTGACTACTGTGTTCAATCTGCTGTCATTCTGTGAACTGAGAGATCCTGTGAATCATCCTTCTGAAGTGAGTCTGCTGACTACTGTGTTCAATCTGCTGACGTTCTGTGAACTGAGAGATCCGGCGAATCATCCTTCTGAAGTGAGTCTGCTGACTACTGTGTTCAATCTGCTGTCGTTCTGTGAACGGAGAGGTCCGGTGAATCACCCTTCTGAAGTGAGTCTGCTGACTACTGTGTTCAATCTGCTGTCATTCTGTGAACTGAGAGATCCTGTGAATCATCCTTCTGAAGTGAGTCTGCTGACTACTGTGTTCAATCTGCTGTCATTCTGTGAACTGAGAGATCCTGTGAATCATCCTTCTGAAGTGAGTCTGCTGACTACTGTGTTCAATCTGCTGTCGTTCTGTGAACGGAGAGGTCCTGTGAATCACCATTCTGAAGTGAGTCTGCTGACTGCTGTGTTCAATCTGTTGTCATTCTGTGAACTGAGAGATCCGTTGAATCATCCTTCTGAAGTGAGTCTGCCGATTACTGTGTTCAATCTGCTGTCATTCTGTGAACTGAGAGATCCTGTGAATCATCCTTCTGAAGTGAGTCTGCTGACTACTGTGTTCAATCTGCTGTCGTTCTGTGAACGGAGAGGTCCGGTGAATCATCCTTCTGAAGTGAGTCTACTGACTACTGTGTTCAATCTGCTGTCATTCTGTGAACAGAGATCCTGTGAATCGTCCTTCTGAAGTGAGTCTGCCAACTACTGTGTTCAATCTGCTGTCGTTCTGTGAAAGGAGAGATCCTGTGAATCATCCTTCTGAAGGAGAAGTTGCTGACTGTTGCGCTCGATCTGCAGCTATTCTACGAGCTGGGACATCCGGGAGTGAAGAAAAGGAACCCAAAGTCATTCTGTTGCTGTTTTAAGTGTTATTAATTAATAAATAAAAAGAAGAGTTTTTACATTACTTGCTGTCTTGCCTGATTGGTGCCTTTGGTGTCGGCTCCTCCGGAGTGTGGTTATTAACCCTTGGCTTTGGGAAACGGTTACATCTAATTGGCGTAAGTCGGCAGGGTTACCACTCGGAGTTGAGCGGCCAAGGAGCCATGATGGCGGATGAAGAGTTGCCAGCCGTCCGGCATCCGACGGTACCAATGTTTATGGGAGCACCGTGGGCCCAGAAGTATGGTGGGCTTGGATCTGAATTGAACTTGATTGACTGGAGAGCACAAGTGGAGTATTTGGCTGGACTACAGGGGTTAAGTGAGGCCCAGAAGGTACAGTTCGTTCTGAATTCCCTAGAGGGGGAGGCAAAGAGAGAGGTCCGAGCTGCACCTGAGGCTGTCCGAGCCACCACACGAGCCATCTTCGAATTCTTGACTGGACAGTACGGCGATTCCACTCCAGTGGCGGTGCTACGGGCACAATTCTTCAACTGCAAGCAGGGGCCTAGACAAACTCTGCGGGCGTTCGCCCTGCGTCTACGAGAGCAGTATTCTAGATTAAAGAACCGAGAAGACCATGGTCTGGGAGAGGAAGAGACCCTGTTGAGAGATCAATTCTTGTTGGGGTTACGAGAAGGCCCTATACGGCAGAGTTTACGATTACAGCTTCGGCGAGATGCGGCTTTGACCTTCGAGGAGCTTCGCCAAGAGGCCTTAGCTCTGGAGCGGGATCATGCCGAAGCAGTGGACCCCCCTGTGTGCATGGCTGCGAGCGGAGTTGGCATTCCTGTACCTCCTGAACCGTCGGATTGGAAGCAAGCCTTGCGTACTGAGTTGATGAAGGATGTCCGCGAAGAGATGGCAGAGTTGTCTAAGACCCTTCTGGGGGAGCTTCGCCGTGGACGGCCAGAGCCTCCGACCGCGCCTCGAGAACGCTCCTATTCTGATGGGGGAAGGGATCCGGGAAGACGTGCCGGTCGACCAACTGGCCCCAAGTTCCAGTGGGATGGGCAGGGGAGCCCGCTCTGTAATAACTGTGGAGAACCTGGACACTATAGCCGTCAGTGCGGCTCTCGTCGCAGCTCGCAAGGGGGTTTTTAGGACGACCGGCCACTGTGGGTCAAGTGGTCGGGACCCCCTGGATTGACCCCTCTGTAAATTCCGCCCCAAGAGACAGTCTGGTGGGCCATTATCCGCTTGTAGAGATAAAGGTAAATGGCGTAAATGTCCGGTGCCTGGTGGACACCGGATCCCAGGTCACCCTATTCGCTGAAAGTCTGTCCAAAGAACTGTTTAATGCCCATCACTTATCAGAAACCGAGGTCCCCTGGCTCACACTACGGGGAGCAAATGGTCTGAATATCCCGTATATCGGGTACCAAGTGACCGACTTTGAGATCCATGGGACTGTGATACCACAGAAGGGAGTAGTAGTTGTCCGAGACTCTTGCCTGGGGGCGCATCGAGCCTTGCTGGGGATGAACGTGCTGATGGAGTGTTGGGAGAAATTGTTTCAAGCCGGGCCCCTTCGTACCACTTCTTTGGCCGAGAAGCAAGACTGGGAGCGTGTTGTTACGGATTGTCGGCGAGTACAGGCCGCAAGTTTCCAACAAGATCGAGAGGACGCTGGCCGAGTTGCATGTCGGTACGCTATCTCCGTTCCGGCCCGAAGCGAGGCGGTAGTCTGGGTTCGTCTCCCCGCTCGGACTTATGGTCCAGAAGATTGGGTTCTTGTGGAGCCCCATTGGGAGTGCCAGAGTGTGGAGGTGGCTCGAGGGTTAGCGGTGGCACGTCAAGGCCGAGTCTCAGTACGGGTGAGGAATGTGAGCACGTATCCAGTACATCTGTTCCGTCACCAACGGTTGGCTCGTATTACGCCGGTGAGTCCTCACCAGGTGAGAGAGGGGCAGGAGGTCCGTTTCTGTCAAGTGAGTGCCACGGTGGTCGAAGTAGCCTTGACGTCGGAAGAACTTCGGTCCGATCCTGTTGGGAGGAGCGTGCCGGCTTATCTTCAGGGTGAATCACTGCAGGGCGAGGGCTTAGTAGAAGAACAAACATACCAGCTTCAACACTTTCTGGCCAAGTGGCAGCACGTCTTTTCCACGCATGACGAGGATTACGGATGCACGGATGTGGTGAAGCACTCGATACCTACTGGGGATGCCATACCTAGTCGAGAGCGGTACCGTCCGGTCCCTCCAACCTTGTACTCCGAGATCCGTACCTTGTTGCGGGGGATGCTAGAACGAGGAATCATTCGGGAGAGCTGCAGCCCATGGGCGGCCCCGATTGTGCTGGTGCGCAAGAAAACTGGCTCTTGGAGATTCTGTGTAGACTATCGTAAGCTGAATCAGGTCACCAAAAAGGACGCTTTTCCCCTGCCGAGAATTGAAGACTCCCTCACTAGCCTAACCCACGCCGCCTGGTACTCTACCCTTGATCTTGCGAGCGGATACTGGCAGGTGCAGGTGGAAGGAAGAGACCAAGAGAAGACTGCCTTTACTACACCCTTTGGGTTATTTGAGTGGGACCGGATGCCCTTCGGACTCTGCAACGCCCCCGCCACGTTCCAACGGTTGATGCAGCGATGCCTGGGAGGGCAGTTGGTGGACTCCACTCTGGTCTATCTAGACGACGTGATCGTCTACTCACCTGACTTTGGCTCCCACCTGTTACATCTGGAGCAAGTATTCCGAGCCATGGAAAAGTATGGGTTGAAGCTCCAGCCTGGGAAATGTCAGCTCCTTCGGAAGGAGGTCAAGTTCTTGGGCCATCGTGTGAGTGCTGCGGGAGTGGCCGTAGACCCGGATAAGGTGTCTGCTGTGCAAGGCTGGGATCCCCCTAAAACGGTGAAGCACGTGAGGTCCTTTTTGGGATTTGTGGGATACTATCGGCGATTCATCAAGGATTTCTCCCGGATTGCGAAGCCCTTAAATCAACTGCTCGCTGGTTCAAGTCGTCCACGTGGCCGAGGTTCCCCGTTGATAGTCTGGAGCCCAGAGTGTGAAATAGCCTTTCAGAGGTTGAAACAGGAGCTGTTGCAGGCCCCTATTCTTGCCTATGCCGATTTCACTCAGCCATTCGTCCTGTACACGGATGCCAGTAATACAGGGCTAGGGGCGGTACTGGCCCAGCGGCAGAACGGAGTGGAGAAGGTTATTGCCTATGCCAGCCGGAGCCTCCACCCAGCGGAGCGGAACGATGCAAACTATAGCTCCTTTAAGATCGAACTTTTGGCCCTGAAGTGGGCCTTATGTGAGAAATTCAAGGACTACCTATGGGGAGCTGAAGTATTGGTGGTCACTGACAACAGCCCGCTGGTTCACCTCCAGACGGCTAAACTGGGAGCGGTAGAGCAGAGGTGGGCGGCCCAACTCGCCAACTTCAACTACCAGCTGCAGTATCGGCCAGGCCGTGAGCACGTCAACGCCGATGTCTTGTCCCGATTACCTGTGGCCAGAGCTGGAGAACATCTAGAGGAGGAACTGGATGAGGGGCTGATGGTGGGAGTGATAGAGGCGCCTGGAGCGCGGTCGGAAGAAGTTCCGGCTAGTTGGGGATGGGACCCGCAACGTTGGAGGGAACGACAGGAGGAGGACGAAGGGTTGTCCACCTTACGAACTTACCTGGAGCGGGGTACATTACCTGGAGCGACAGGGCCAAGTGTTGACGGTGAGGAAACTTCTGGGGCACTGGAGACGGCTGTGTTTGCGAGATGGGGTGGTCTGTCGATCTATCCAGGACCCAAGGACTCGTGAGGCTGTACATCAGGTGGTGGTGCCAGAGGCCCAAGTTCAATCCCTGCTCCAGGCATACCATGACCTGCTGGGGCATCAAGGGAGGGAGAGAACAGTGTCCTTGTTGCGTAGGCACTTCTATTGGGGCAAAATGGAAGAGTCCGTGGGGAGGTATGTGCAGGGATGCCCCCGCTGCACGTTGTTTAAAGCTAGGAGAGAAGTGAAGGCCCCCTTAGTTCCGGTACGGCCCCGGGCCCCGTTGCATATGGTGGCTATGGACTTTCTGACCTTGAGTCGCCCGATGGATCGGTGTCAAAATATCCTGGTGGTGACGGATCTGTTTACGAAGTATGCCTGGGCTATTCCGACTCTGGATCAGACGGCCACCACGACAGCGAGTGCCCTTTGGAGAACTGTGTTCCAGCCCTTTGGGTGCCCCGAAACCCTCCATTCGGATCAGGGGCCGAATTTCGAGTCCCGTGTGATCAAGGAGCTGTGTCAACTGTACGGGTGTAGGAAGACCCACACTACTCCATACCACCCACAGGGAAATGGTGGCTGCGAGCGCTTTAACCAGACGCTGTTGAGTTTGTTGGGGACATTGGATACGGACCATCAGAGCCAGTGGACGGATAGTCTCCCTGCCTTGGTACAGGCTTACAATAATAGCGTCCACAGCACCACGGGATATGCCCCTACTTACCTGATGTTTGGAAGACACGTACGCTTGCCTACGGATCTGATACTGGGAACTGCTGCAACCGGAGAGCCCGCCACCACTACGGAGTGGGTACACCGACACCATCGACAGCTTCACGCTGCCTACGAGAGGGTCTCTGAACATCTTGATACAGCTGGTAAGAAGAACAAACGCCTGTACGATCGAACCGCTCGAGAGGCCCCCTTGCTGCCTGGTGAGCGTGTGCTGGTGCGCGATAATCGGCGCCAAGGGAAGGGGAAGCTTAGCGACCGGTGGGAGACCGTACCATATGTGGTGGAGCGACGACAGAACCCTGACCAGCCCGTTTATGCCATTCGTCCGGAGGGAAGAGCCGGGCCTGTGAGGGTCTTGCACCGTAACTTGCTTCGCCCATGTCCCAACTACCCGAGGCAAGTGGTCGAGGCCCCGCCCGCCCCAGTGGACCCTGGACCACCTTGGATGGGCTGGGCTATGGTTCCTAGAGTCCCCGTTGCTGAGCCAAGGAGAGAGGAACCGGTTGTGCCGTTGAGGCGCTCGCAACGAGAGACCCAGGGAGTGCCTCCTGCGAGGTACGGGGAGTGGGAGTCGGGCCCCCGTTCTCGGGACTAGAACGGATTGGTGAGGGAGGGTGTCACCGGGTGAGAAATAGGAACCTTAGAACCGGGATTTGTTGCACGGGGGAGCGACTTCCGGTGTAACACCGGGCCGGTCCCGGTGACCTGTCAGGGCCGCTGGCCTTGACGAGCGCCAGCTGCGGACACCAATCAGGCTGTTATCAGTGAGCACAGGCGGGAGGAGGATATTTAAGGAGAAGTTTGAAGACATAGGTTGTTGGTTTCTTGGTGCTTGGTTTTTCACTTTGGGTTCCCCTTGGCGTTCTTGTCAGCAGACTACAGACAGCAGCGACCGCAGCGAATATAAACTGTGGGGATGTTTGTGGATTGAAGACGGGTGAGTGATTGACACCTGGGACGGAGAGGACAGAGTGATTAAGGGCCGTGCTGAGGATCTATGCTGTTATCAAGGAGAGAAGTTAAGTGTACTTTTCATCAACGTACGAAAGGGTGATGTGATGAATACCTACCAAGAACAATTTTTCGAATACTGACTTGCGCTGGCAGTGTGTGGTGTTTCTCTCGTTGTGAGTCTCAGAGATCCAAAGAAGGAACTGGGCTTTATAAGATCGTTCTTGAAACCTGCTACCCCCATGCGAAAAGCCATCTGTGGATTGTCTGACCCTGCAAAGATGGAGTGAAGGCCTGTTCACGAGAGGTGATGTGGCATTGCAGTGTCTGAAGGTGTGAGGTGAGCACGTGTGAAGAGTTATAGTATTGATGCATGCACGAGTGTGGGAGACCAAATCATTACCCTCACTCTATCATCTTTGTTCGGGGAAGCCTAACCAGTGGGACATCAAGAGTTAAACCTGATCTGTCGATTGTGAAGTTGTGTCCAGGTCCCCAATCATCCTCCTGAAGTGAGTCTGCTGACTGCTGTGTTCAATCTGCTGTCGTTCTGTGAACTGAGAGATCCTGTGAATCATCCTTCCGAAGTGAGTCTGCTGACTGCTGTGTTCAATCTGTTGTCATTCTGTGAACTGAGAGATCCGTTGAATCATCCTTCTGAAGTGAGTCTGCTGACTACTGTGTTCAATCTGCTGTCATTCTGTGAACTGAGAGATCCTGTGAATCGTCCTTCTGAAGTGAGTCTGCCGACTACTCTGTTCAATCTGCTGTCGTTCTGTGAAAGGAGAGATCCTGTGAATCATCCTTCTGAAGGAGAAGTTGCTGACTGTTGCGCTCGATCTGCAGCTATTCTACGAGCTGGGACATCCGGGAGTGAAGAAAAGGAACCCAAAGTCATTCTGTTGCTGTTTTAAGTGTTATTAATTAATAAATAAAAAGAAGAGTTTTTACATTACTTGCTGTCTTGCCTGATTGGTGCCTTTGGTGTCGGCTCCTCCGGAGTGTGGTTATTAACCCTTGGCTTTGGGAAACGGTTACACAGTCGCCCTGTCCCATGTGCAGAAAAACACCCCCAAAGCATGATGCCACCACCCCCATACTTCACATTAGGGATGGTGTTCTTGGGATGGTACTCATCATTCTTATTCCTCCAAACATGGCGAGTGGAATTATGACCAAAAATTTCTATTTGGTCTCATCTGACCACATGACTTTCTCCCATGACTCCTCTGGATCATCCAAATGGCCATTGGCAAACTTAAGACGGGACTTGACATATGCTGGTTTAAGCAGGGGAACCTTCCGTGCCATGCATGATTTCAAACCATGACGTCTTAGTGTATTACCAACAGTAACCTTGGAAACGGTGGTCCCAGCTCTTTTCAGGTCATTGACCAGCTCCTCCCGTGTAGTTCTGGGCTGATTTCTCACCTTTCTTAGGATTATTGAGACCCCACGAGGTGAGATCTTGCATGGATCCCCAGTCCGAGGGAGATTGACAGTCATGTTTAGCTTCTTCCATTTTCCAATGATTGCTCCAACAGTGGACCTTTTTTCCCCAAGCTGCTTGTCAATTTCCCCGTAGCCCTTTCCAGCCTTGTGGAGGTGTACAATTTTTTCTCTAGTGTCTTTGGACAGCTCTTTGGTCTTGGCCATGTTAGTAGCTGGATTCTTACTGATTGTATGGGGTGGACAGGTGTCTTTATGCAGCTAACGGCCTCAAACAGCAGGGTGTTCAAATACTTATTTTCCTCACTGTATATATATATATATATATATATATATATATATATATATATATATATATATATATATATATATATATTCTATAAAATTGGTTCAAAGTTAGAGTTGGAAACGTCTTGAAAAAATGTGTATTTTTCCACAAATTTTGAATGCATGCAAATTGTATAATATCCAAGGTAAAGATTTCTAGTAATTGTGTAGTTAATTCTCATACTGTATTTTCAGACAGTTTTGGAATATGTGTCCTCTCCCCAAACTTGTCACTAATTAAACACTAAAAAAAAATTACAATTACAACAACCATTGCAATTTTACAAATATTTCAAGTGCAATCTTTCTTTGTAAAAAGTATAGGCTATATTTTATCATACATATTTCAAAGGTAAGGATTCATTAGTTTGAATATTGGAATCAACACTATAATAACATCTTAGTTGATAATTCAATATACCTATTTTATTTTTGACAAAACATCCCATACTATATATATATATATATATATATATATATATATATATATATATATATATATATATATATATATAACATATGAGCAGAAATTGGCGAACAAAAGATTATTTGATGCAACAGTAGTCTTTTTTTTTTACAGTAAAAAACTTTATAATCTATCCAAAAACTAATCAACGAAATATTGTCTAAACATTACAGTATTAGTAACATATCGTGTGTATGATATATTAGCATATACTTGTTAATTTGCAGTTTGTTGCTTATACAAAGATATTTTATTTCAACATATTTCAGTCTATTTTTACTTATCTCAGTAGGCTATAGCAATATAGTTTGGTCAAAGCTTGGTCGAGTGTGAATGAGCAGCACAGACGTGCACTGTACAGCTGTAGTAAACAACAGCTCTGCCGTTCATTCATTAATTCACACACAGACACACGATTCATATTTAAACAGTCTTTTGCGGTTTACAGACACTATTCCATATCTATGGAGTTTCCTTTGTGTCTTTTTTATTCAATCAAACATTCTGTGTTTGAGAATAAAGCTAATTATTTTGTAAAAAAAAAAAAAAAAAAGAGTGCAAAAAAGTCTTCTAAAGGCTCAAAAATAAAGAAGTTGATAACATAATTATTTGCAGTGCGTGTACTCTTTTGAAAACTTTTTTTATTCTTTTTGTGCACTTCAAAAACTTTTCATCACAAACCCACACATTTTGCTCTCCTTTCTGCTGTCTTTTTTGCGGGTGTAAATATTTTGCTTGCGAGTTGAAAAGTTTTGCTTGCTCGTGAAGATGTACCTCAGTGGGCGGTCTCTAACAACCAGATGAAAGGCCTTTTTCTATTGGTCACCCTCGATTGAAGTGACAGGTTTGCCACGCCCACTACAGTTTCCCGCCGCTGCTCGGCTGCTGCTGCCATCGTCGCTAGTCTGTCTGAGAGAAAAGCGAGCGAACTTCTAGAATGGCGAGCAACAGGTCGTTTACTGGGTAAGTAAGACAATTTAATATCATAAACAGTGACAAGTGAACTGAATGATTCTCTCCTCTTATGCTGTCCCATTTAAATACGTTGCGTCGGATAGACCAGTCTGTAACGTTAGTTAACTTAGTGTTACCGCTGACTAGATTGTATTAACGTTAGCCAACACCAAATAGTACCGCTTGCCGTGTGATTGATGTCCAATGTTGCTATCTGAGCAGACATACATAATCACATTGGATTTTCTCAGCGTAACGTTAAAGTCCACTATTTTCGATGTTCGTATAGTTAGTTTCTGGAGTGAATATATAGGCTATATATTCTGTATTTACACGACTTTGGCCAATCAGCGTGCACTAAAGTCACTGGTAACGTTAGTTCCTTCCTATAACGTTAGTCCTGGTTTAGACCCGCCATTAGTTCGAGGAACTAACGTTATAATAAGATTCTTTCGGTGCACCAGCCCCTTAAAGTCATAGGCACGTTAGTATTTTCACCCAAAAAATAGTTAAAGTCAGTTATTCATCAGTTATTTTGCTGTAGTGTGTCAGAATTGCATCACCTTGGAGACGTTGCCACAGTTCTTCTGGATTTTGTCTGTCTCCGTTTTTCTGTTTCTTCATGTAATCCCAGAAAGAATCAATGATGCTGAAATCAGATTACCGGTATACCGGCTGTTGTCAGACTCATTGTGCATATAAACATCTCACTGGATTATTACAATTAATGGCTAAATGCATGTTTGGAAATGTACACTGATATTTCCTTCTGACACACTACAGGAGCATTTTGATTTAGTCAAAAACTAAGTAATACAGTTAAATAGACATGCTTCTGAATGTTATATATTTGTTACATCAGCTAATTTTGTTTTTAAATGTTGTTTCTCTTTGCAGGACCACGCAATGGCAGATTTTGCATAGGTCTGTGGATAGAATTGGTTCAATTGTTAATAGGCATCCCATTGACTTTGATTATCTCCACTTTGTTTGCTGTCAGGAGTTACAGTTTGTTCGAGCTGGAGCATCATATATAGACATACCCCAGGGTGTGGTGGATGCTCTAGAACAGTTAAATGTAGTTATCTCCAATTACCTTTCACAGAGTATTGTCCCTCCATTGTTGGACAATGTAGCTGTGGCTGAATGGAGTGGAAGTGTGGGATTAAACCCAGATTAAACATACAAAGAGAAACACTCCAAAATTTGCTCAGCATGCACTTACCTCTGGCCTCTTTGGCTGAAGTGCATGGCATTTCAAGATCAACCTTATACAGGCGAATGAAAGAGGAAAGTCTGTCTGTCAGGAGCAACTATTCTGATATTTCTGATCATGAGCTTGATCAGAAAGTTAGATCTATAAAGGCAAGAACACCTCATGCTGGATACAGGCTGGTGAAAGGGTCTCTACAAGCAATGGGACACCGAGTTACATGGAGAAGAGTAAAGATGTCTTTGCAACGTGTAGATGGTGCAGGGGTACTTTCAAGGATGGTCCAGCTGTCATGCGTCGCAAGACGTACATACTCTGTTCCTGCACCTTTGTCTCTTGTCCATATAGACACTAATCACAAGCTCATAAGGTACTTTTTAATACATTTAATACAATTTTTTAATATATTTTTAATTAAATATTAATCATAGCTTTACGTTTGTCTTGTGTCATTTGTGATGTTGATGTTATATCGCTAAATCAATGAGATTTGACATTAAATCTCATTTACACATACCATTTAAAAGTTTGGGATCTGTAGAAGATGATTTATATTTTAAAAAGAAGTCTCTTGGTTTATCAAGGCTGCATTTATTTGATCCAAAATACAGTAGAAACAGTATTATTATATTATTACAATTATTTTTTTTTATTTATTCCTGTGATTGTAAAGCTGAATTTTCAGCAGTCATTACTCCAGTCTTCAGTGTCACATGATCCATCAGAAATCAGTATAATATGATTTGATGCTCAAGAAAAAATATTATCATTATTAATGTTGAAAACAGTTGGGTACAATTTTGTTTCAGGATTCTTTGATGAATAGAAAGTTCAAAAGAACAGTGTTAATTTAAAATATAATATTTTGCAACATTACTGTAACGAAGAGGCTGAGGCATTTGGATCCATCTGCAGTAATTTATTAACACAGGTGAGCCAGCAAAGAACCGCAGACATAAACTCAAAAACAGCTCACAAACAAGGGCAATCCAAGAGAAGTAGTATAAACAGGCAGCGGTCAGGACAGGCGGCTGAGAATAATAAACGAATACTGAGTCCAAATCGTAAAAACACAGGCAAGCC
This sequence comes from Tiaroga cobitis, assembly GCA_030578255.1. Taxonomy (NCBI): domain Eukaryota; kingdom Metazoa; phylum Chordata; class Actinopteri; order Cypriniformes; family Leuciscidae; genus Tiaroga; species Tiaroga cobitis. The sequence goes on from CM060609.1 coordinate 23,406,322, forward strand.
AGAGAAAACAGTACAGACACTAAACGTGGGTAAATCAAGACTTCACAAACTAACACTGAACAGAACAGTCCAAATAAAGGGGAGCTGATGGGACACAGGTGTAGCAGATGCCATAATGAGGGGATAATCAGGAGATGAGCAGGGAAGGATAATGGGAATTGCAGTCCTAATATGCGGGAGAGAGAGATCTGATGCGACCAGGAGGAGGCGTCGCTGAGCGTTCTGTGACAGAGCCCCCCCCCTGCGAGCGGCTCCGGAAGCGAGGACCTGAACCGCGGCGGGGTCTACCACGGGGTCTTGGAGCAGGACGATCTGGGTGGTCACGGTGAAAAGCAATGATCAATGCAGGGTCCAAGATATCCTGGGACCTGACCCAGGAGCGTTCCTCTGGGCCATACCCGTCCCAGTCGATAAGGTACTGTAACACCCCGCCGCGACGTCTGGAGTCCAGGACCTCTCGCACCCGGTAAGCCTCAGCGCCGTCCACCTCCATGGGGGGAGTCTGCACCGGAGCGGCCACCTCCAGACCTCTCTCTCTCCTGGGGGCGACAGCGGGTCTGAAAAGGGACACATGAAATGTGGGTGAGATCCTGTAATGAGCAGGGAGAGCTAAACGAAAAGAAACTGGTGTAATCTGGCGGAGAATCTTGAAAGGTCCGACAAAGCGAGGAGACAGTTTCCTGCTTGGGAGCTTGAGACGGAGATCTCGTGCAGAGAGCCAAACCCACTGGCCGGGACGATACCTAGGACCCTCACGCCTCCTCCGATCCGCCTGGTGCTGATAATGGCGAATGGAGCGTTGTAGGTGAACGTGAGCAGCATCCCAGGTAGCCTCACTGCGCCGGAGCCAGGCGTCTACTGCTGGGAGGTCGGAGGGTTCCCCGGCCCACGGGAAGAGCGGAGGCTGGAAACCTAAAACACATTTAAAAGGGGTTAGACCAGTGGCAGGTTTCACCAAGGAGTTCTGGGCATACTCTGCCCATGCCAGATAACGGCTCCAGTCCTGCTGATTCTGGTGACAGTAGGTTCTTAGAAAACGAATCAAATCCTGGTTAAGACGTTCCACCTGCCCGTTGGCCTGAGGATGGTAACCAGAAGTCAAACTGACATTGATATTGAGTTTAGAAAACAACTCTCTCCAAACACGGGAGGTAAACTGGGGACCACGGTCCGTGACAATGTCCTCGGGTAAACCAAAGAGCCGAAAAACCTGATTGAGAAGAGCCTCGGCCGTTTGTAATGCCGTGGGCAGGCCGGTTAGAGGTATGAAACGGCAGGACTTCGAGAAGCGATCCACCACGGAGAGGATAGTAGTGAATCCTTGTGACGGGGGTAGATCCGTAACGAAATCCACAGCGATATGCGACCAGGGTCGGTGAGGTACTGGCAGAGGCTGTAACAGACCGGCAGGCTTGAGATGGGAAGTTTCACTGTATTGCAAACAGAGCATTGGCGAACAAATTTTACAACATCCGACTGGAGAGAACCCCACCAAAAGCGATTGGTGACTAACTGTGTGGTGGCCGCAATACCTGGATGACCTGCGCTGGGGGTGCAGTGAACCCACTGAAGCACCCGGTGACGAAGTCCGGATGGAACGAAGAGACGGTCAGCGGGACACTCTGGTGGAGCAGGATGAATATTTAGAGACGCGGTGATCTCTGAGATGATGTCCCATTGAACTGGGGCCACGATCAGAGGAGATGGAACGATGGGTTCAGGACTCAATTCCTCACAAGGACCGTCAAACTGTCGAGACAGGGCATCAGCCTTGCCGTTCTGGGAGCCCGGCCTGTAGGTGATCTTGAAGTCGAATCTTGAGAAGAACAGTGACCAGCGAGCCTGGCGAGCATTTAAACGCTTAGCTGACCTGATGTACTCGAGATTCCTGTGATCAGTAAGCACAGTAAAAGGCTGGCAAGCTCCCTCCAGCCAGTGCCTCCATTCCTCGAAAGCAGCCTTCATGGCCAGGAGTTCGCGATCACCCACATCATAATTGCGCTCCGCTGAATTAAGCTTGCGAGAGTAGTAGGCACAAGGGAACATCCTCGACGGGCTCCCCTGCCGCTGAGACAGAACAGCCCCAACACCTGTGCTTGAAGCATCCACCTCAACTATAAACTCCCTCTCAGGGTCTGGGTGACGGAGGATAGGAGCGGAAGTGAAACTCTCCTTAAGACGATCAAAGGCTGCAGTACAATCCGCCGTCCACTTGAAATATTTACCCCCTTCTCGGAGCAACGATGTGAGAGGGCCAGCGACTACACTGAAATTGCGGATGAATCGACGGTAAAAGTTGGCAAAGCCCAGAAAGCGCTGCAGCTCCTTAACAGAGGAAGGTTGGGGCCAATCCACCACGGCTCTGACCTTGCTGTCATCCATCAGAACTCCGTCCGCACTGATGATATAGCCCAGGAAGGAGATACGTGTCTGGTGGAACTCGCACTTGGAGAGCTTGGCATAGAGCTGGTTATCGATCAAACGCTTGAGAACCGCACGAACGTCCTGGACATGCTCCTCAAAGGAATCAGAATAAATCAAAATATCATCAATGTAAACAATAACTCTCTGATGTAACATGTCACGGAAAATATCATTCACAAAAGCTTGGAAAACAGAAGGACTGTTGGAAAGGCCGAACGGCATTACCCGATATTCATAGTGCCCAGATGTAGTCGAGAACGCTGTCTTCCACTCGTCACCGCTCCGAATGCGAATCAAGTTGTACGCGTTCCTCAGGTCCAGCTTGGTGAAGTAGCGGGCAGTGCGGAGCATCTCTAGGGCTGCAGGGACCAATGGGAGAGGGTAGCGGTACTTGACTGTCACCTCATTAAGACCCCGATAGTCAATGCACGGCCGAAGACCCCCATCCTTCTTCTTGACGAAAAAGAATCCGGCGGAAGCCGGAGATGTGGAGGGGGTAATGAAACCTTTAGCCAGCTGTTCATCTATGTACGCCTTCATGGCCTCAGTTTCAGGCTGTGAGAGCGGGTAAACCCTTCCGCGCGGTGGTACGGCCCCAGGTAAGAGCTCGATGGCACAGTCCCCAGCGCGGTGAACAGGGAGATGAGAAGCTTCCGTTTCGCTGAAAGCCAGAGCCAGGTCGTGGTACTCGGTGGGAATTTTCAGAAAATCCACTCCCTTAAGAGCAGCAGAGTGGAGATCAGAACCTTGGACAGCGGCGGCGCAGTTAATCTGACAGAGTGAGGACCACCGAGATATTCTCTTGTCAGACCAGGAAATTTGAGGATTATGTCTCTCCAGCCATGGAAGCCCCAAGATCACAGGATGCATAGGTGAGTGGATAGAAAAAAACTGGATAGTTTCAGAATGCAGTGTCCCGAAGCAGAGTGTAAGGGGTTGTGTGGCGTATTGCACCTCTCCAGACCCTAGGGGGCGTCCGTCCAGCGCCTCGACCATCACGCCAGACTCACATGCGAGGAGAGGGATATGATGAGTTTTAGCAAAAACAAAATCGATAAAATTTCCTGCTGCACCAGAATCAATTAAAGCTTTTATGTCTAAAGTTTGTCCGTTCAATTTCAAAGAACAATCCACAGAAAATAAGTTAGCAGAGTGATTCAAACTCACCGCAGAGGAATTCTTGAGTGCTGGATTAACCGGACAGGTCGCCCTCAGATGTCCCGCCTCGCCGCAATACATGCAGAGATTATTACGGCGCCTCCTCTCTCTCTCCGCCGTAGAGAGGCGAGTGTAGCCAATCTGCATGGGCTCCGACTCATAATTGGGGAAAGCACCCTCGAAGAGACAGGATTGGATGGGTGTGCGTCGGGCGCGAATTAGGTTGTCGAGGCGGATGGCGAGATCCATAATTTGACTCAATGATTTACCGTCGTCGCGGCATGCCAGCTCTCCCTGAAGCTCTGGATTGAGTCCCTTACGATACAAGAGCTTTAAAGGTTCCTCCCCCCATCCGGCCTGGGCAGCAAGGGTCCGAAACGTGAGGGTATAGTCAGCAGCAGTAGATTTTCCCTGACGTAACGCGAGTAATAACTCTCCCGGATCCTTTCCTCCCGCAGAGTGCTCGAACACTTCTCTGAAAAGGGTCAAAAACTCATTATACGAGGGGAAAGAGAGTCGACCTCCATACCAGAGTGCAGTAGCCCATTCCAAAGCCCGGCCGGTGAGCAGAGAACACATGAAGGAAACGCGGCTCTCATCAGTAGAGAAGGACTGGGTTTGTTGGTCGAAATACAAGCTGCACTGCAACAGAAATCCCCTACAGGTAGAGGGTGAGCCATCAAACTTGTCAGGAAGGGATAACTTGGGATGGTTTGAATTATTACTCACGGCAGATGTAACGGGAGCAGGTGCAGCTGGGCTAGCGGCTTGATTATCCGCCGCGCTCGGTGGCGACAGGGCTTGAACTGATCTCACAAGTTCCTCTGTGAGGTTTGTCAGTTTTACTAACTGTTGCTGATGAGAGGCCAACACGTTAGCTTGAGTTGATACTTCGGAGGCCAGTCGAAGAAAATCTGCTGGATCCTGTTTTGGTGAAGTCTTCTGTAACGAAGAGGCTGAGGCATTTGGATCCATCTGCAGTAATTTATTAACACAGGTGAGCCAGCAAAGAACCGCAGACATAAACTCAAAAACAGCTCACAAACAAGGGCAATCCAAGAGAAGTAGTATAAACAGGCAGCGGTCAGGACAGGCGGCTGAGAATAATAAACGAATACTGAGTCCAAATCGTAAAAACACAGGCAAGCCAGAGAAAACAGTACAGACACTAAACGTGGGTAAATCAAGACTTCACAAACTAACACTGAACAGAACAGTCCAAATAAAGGGGAGCTGATGGGACACAGGTGTAGCAGATGCCATAATGAGGGGATAATCAGGAGATGAGCAGGGAAGGATAATGGGAATTGCAGTCCTAATATGCGGGAGAGAGAGATCTGATGCGACCAGGAGGAGGCGTCGCTGAGCGTTCTGTGACAATTACACACTAGACGACACTACTGTTTAAAATAAATTAATACTTTTATTCAGCAAGGATGCATTAATTTGATCAAAAGTGACAGTAAAGAAATTTATCTTACAAAAGATTTATATTTTAAATTGTAAAAGTATTTCACAATATTACTGTTTTTACTATATTTTGGATCAAAGAAATCCAGAAGAGACTGCTCATCAAATAAAATAAAATAAAATAAACGTTTTATGTTTTTGAAAATAAACAAAATGCTGGCTTTTTTTTAATAGGTACAACATATTGATTTTTGGGGCTATTGATGGCTTTTCAAGGAAGGTAAACATATTTATTAATCAACCCCTCATCATTTCTCTTGTATATCTTACATATCAATATTATGCTGTTGTGTCCAACTCCTGAACAGATCTTTTACCTGGATGTTGCTGGGAATAACAAAGCCAAAACAGCTTTTGGGTTTTTCATGGATGGAATAGAAAAAAATGGATGGCCATCAAGGTATGCACATTATACAGAATGATTCTCACACAATGTAACACTGTCCATCAATAAAAGGGTTAAAGAAATACTGACGAGGTCCTGATATTGACAAGGGGGCGGAGAATTCGCATCAGTTGTGTGTGTGTGCTTGTGATCTTACTTCCACAATGTCCTCAAACAACAATATTGTTGGCCATAAACTGAGAAAGTGCGCGTCCGATGTGCGATACGAGTTGTCCTAGACGTGGCTCGCTACGCTTCTCCGGTCTAGCTAGATCCGGTGTGGTGTTGTAGTTTTACTAACGTTACTAGTTGTTGCAAAAGCATGTGAAAAAAACTACAAAGTTTGGTAGGCCAAAAAGAACGTTAATCTCGCGATAAAAAAAATGTACGCCGTTAATAACGCATTTAAATAAAATCAAATCAAATCAGGTTTATTTATATAGCACAGTTCATCCATCAAAGCAATTCAATGCGCTTTACAATGAAAAATAATTAAACATCATAATAAAAATACAAGATACAAGCAGACACAAGAAAAATTTAAAACAATAAGATAAAAAGACGTAAGAAACTGTAAGGCTGAGCAGCTAGGTTTAAGACCTCAGTCATAAGCACGTGAAAAAAGAAATGTTTTCAACTTGGATTTAAAAATCAATACGTTTGGAGCACATCTAAGATCTTCTGGTAATTTGTTCCAGTCGTGTACAGCAGAGATGCTAAACGCAGCTTCTCCATGCTTTGTTCTAACTCTGTGCTCCACTAGCTGACCTGAGTTCATCGATCTAAGAGCCCTACTTGGTTTATATTTTTGAAACATTTCAGAAATGTACTCAGGACCTAGACAATTCAGTGCTTTATAAACTAAGAGCATCACTTTAAAAACTATTCTATAACTGATTGGGAGCCAATGCAGAGTTTTAAGAACCGGAGTGATGTGCTCTATTCTCTTAGTCCTGGTTAATAATCTAGCAGCAGCATTCTGAACAAGCTGCAGCTGCTTTACAGTCTTCTTCGGAAGTCCGGTTAATAGGCCATTACAGTAGTCAACCCTACTAGAGATAAAAGCATGGATAAGCTTCTCTAGGTCTTTTTGAGGCACCAAGCCTTTGATTCTAGATATATTTTTCAAATGATAAAATGCTGTTTTAGTGACCGCTCTAATATGACTGTTAAATGTGAGATCTGAATCTATCATAACACCAAGATTACGCACTTGATCCCTGGTTTTAAAGGCACGGGAATCTAATTCTTTAATAATACTTGTTCTTTTATTTTTGTTGCCAAACACAATAACCTCAGTTTTGTCTTGGTTCAGTTGTAAAAAATTTAGATGCATCCAGGTTTTTATTTGCTCTATACAGTGGCACAAAGAGTCTATTGAACTGTTGTCGTCTGAATCAAGAGACATATATATTTGAGTATCATCGGCATAACTATGGTAGTTAATGTTATTGTTCTGTAGAATCTGGCCTAAAGGTAACATATAGAGATTGAACAGAAGCGGTCCAAGAACTGATCCCTGTGGAACTCCGCATGTCATGCCCACCCTATCAGATTCAGAATTTCCAATGGTAACAAAGTAACTCCGATCATTCAGGTAAGATCTGAACCAATCAAGGACTGTCCCGGAGACTCCTACCCAATTTTCCAGCCTATCTACAAGAATTCTATGATCTACAGTGTCAAATGCTGCACTGAGATCTAAAAGAACCAAAACTGTTATTTTATCAGAATCAGTATTCAGCCGTATATCATTTAAAACATTAATTAGGACAGTTTCAGTGCTATGCTGTGGTCGAAAACCTGACTGAAATTTATCTAAAAGACCACTTGAAGTCACAAACTCATTTAATTGAATAAATACAGCCTTCTCAATAATCTTGGCTATAAAAGAGAGTTTTGAAATCGGTCTATAGTTATTCATTGTAGAAGCATCCATTGTTCTTTTTTTTAATATAGGCTTAATGGCAGCGATTTTCAAGGACGTTGAAAAAATGCCTGATTGCAAAGAACTATTGACTATTTGCTGCAGATCTGTTACTATAGAGCTAAGAATTGTTTTAAAAAAGTCTGAGGGCAGTATGTCTAGACAGCACGTAGAAGATTTAAGATGTCTAACTATTTCTTCTAGGAATTTTTTATCGATTACATTAAATTGCGACATAGTAACCAAGTTATGTCTTGGTGGATGTAGTAACGGTAGAGAATCAGTGTCAGACTGTGTAGTACTAATAGTCCGTCTAATATTAATAATTTTTTCACTGAAAAAACACGCAAATTCATTACATTTCATAATAGATGCGAATTCTGATGTTGCTTGCTGTATTGGATTTGTAAGCTTGTCAACCATGATAAATAAAGTGCGGGTATTATTAATACTATTATTGATCATTTCCGATATATGTTGCTGTCTGGCCCTGCATAACTCAATATTAAAATTGCCAAGGCTTTGTTTATAGATGTCGTAATGAATTTGTAATTTAGTTTTCCGCCATTTGCGTTCTGCTTTCCTACATTCTCTTTTAAGGGCATTTACCACCATGGTGGTTCTCCATGGTGATTTTTGTTTGCTCATATTTCTCTTTACTTTTACTGGTGCAATACCATCGATGACATTCAATATTTTAGCATTAAAATTATCTAGAAGTGCATCAACTGACACTTATTGTTGGAGATCTGGCTATAGCTTCTATAAACTGAACATGAGTATTTTCACTAATGTACCTTTTCTTGATAAAAACAGAGTTTACTGGCAAATTAAAAGTAGTAGACAATTCAAAAAAGACACAAAAATGATCAGATAGGGCTAAATCCTTAACCATGACAGATACCATATCAAGACCTTTCGAAATAACCAGATCTAAAATGTGACCATGAGTATGTGTACTCTCTTTCACATGTTGAGTGAGGTCAAAGGTGTCTAAAAGTGCAAAAAATTCTTTGACATTATTGTCTGTACTATTATCTATATGAATATTAAAATCCCCTGTAATAATAAACAACTTAAAATCAACCGATATAATAGAGAGTAATTCAGCAAAATCTTCAATAAAATGAGCAGAATATCGCGGTGGTCTATAAATCGTTACAAACAGAATTTTGGGAGTACCCTTCAATATAAAACAAAGATATTCAAACGAAGTAAAATGACCTAATTTATTTTCTTTACACTGATATGTATCTTTAAATAAGGCAGCCACCCCTCCTCCTTTCCTACCATTTCGACATGTAGTCAAATACGCAAATTTTTCAGGAGCTGTCTCATTAAGGATAGTAGCACTACAGTCCTCTATAAGCCATGTTTCAGTAAGAAACATAAAATCTAAGTTATGGGATGATATAATATCATTTACCAAGAATGATTTGTTGGCAAGGGATCTAATGTTAAGTAAGGCCAATTTAATAGATATAGTGGGGGATCCTAAACTGGTGGGTTGGCGTGGTACAGTTAGCAGATTAGACTGATTTATTTTATTAGTTACACGCTCATCACGATTCATTCTATTTCCAATCATCACAGGAATAGAAATACCGGGTCCTAGCTTATACTCAACACAATCAGCAAAGTTATTTTCACAATGGCAGGGACCCGGAACACATCACTTAGTGTTTTTTGTGCTCTGTATAGTTAATGGACAAGATGCTTGACGATGTGGCAGTTGTCTAAGCGCTCGTTTTAAAAAACGGGGTGGGGAGGGACAAAGAGAAGATTGAGGTTTGCTCACTTTGGTTAAAACTAACTCCCTCATAGATGGATGTAATGAAGGAGAGGAGGGTGTATGTAATAGTTGCGGAGGATGTGAATGAGGTAGAAATGATAGTGAGAGAGTTGGGTGTTGTTTTGCCCCTTTTTTGGCGCGAGGCAAATTCTGAAAGCGATTGTCTGTAATTGGAGAAGCTGGGATGAGTGAATGGATAATCTGCCTGTGAGTACTGTCCTTCTTACATGTCTTATTTGAGAAAGGCATCCCAACATCATGACGTATATTAGCACCAAGCAAACGGCACCCCATGATATTTGGATGTACCCCATCAGATCTAAAACGGTCTTTACAGTTCCAGAAGATATTAAAATTGTCAATAAACCTTATCCCATGGTTGAGGCAAGCCGATGTCAGCCATGTATTCAGCCCGAGGAGTCTGCTAAAAGATTCAATTCCTTTTCCCATAGTTGGAATGGGACCTGAGATAAAAACTTGTTGTTGGAGATTATTTATTTCCTTCAATAGCAAAGAGAAATCCTTTTTTAGGATCTCAGATCCCGTTTTCCTTTGTAGAATGTCAAAAGACCCAGTGTGGATAATAATTTGCATGGTGCTTGGATATGTGGAGAGAACAACTGGCAACATTTCTGTTAGCTCTCTAACCGATGTATCCGGCATTGTTAGATTTTCAGTCTTTGCCATTCTGATATGTTTGGTTATATCATCCCCAATCAAGATCGCATCTAACTTATCCGTAAGGTTAGCAATGTTTCTTCTTTCGCCCATACTATCAATAGTTTTAGGGCCATTCCTTAGATTTTGTTTGGACCTTGTGCAAGTACTGTAGTTAGCGTCTCTAGGTTCATTTATAGACATTTCATTCTGAGTCAAAGGTTCGTACCTATTTTGTAGCACGATTTTTGGCGGCGATCTGAGGACGGGCGCTCTCATTCTTGATTTCCCGTTTGACTTAGCCCTGTGTCGCACAACATCAGACCAGGTCCCTGCTGGAGTTGACGCCTTCGGTCTAGCCCCGTACCTGTGCCAAGACGAGCCACCGGGGAAGTTCGATTTGAAAGCTTCTCCGGCCAAACCAGTGACATCAACACATGTGCTGGGGAAAACGTCAATCAAGTCCGTGACAGAATGGTCTAGATTGGAGATACCGGTAAGCTCTTGAATATCAATCTGAGTGAGTCCGTTATCTAGTGGCTCAAGCCCTAGATTAGCTGCCACAGAGTCAATAAATCGTTCGCTTTCCCGAATTTCGAGCTGCGTTCTCGTCTCATTCATCCGTTCGCTTTCCTGAATTTCGAGCTGCGCTCTCGTCTCATTCATCCGTTCGCTCTGGAGTAGTTCAGATTTATTCACCAGTTTTCTTAAGCTTTCTGGCCTTATGGTAGCATGTTTTGCTATATTAGCATTTGTTGGTACACTTACTGAGTAGGACCCATTATCTGACCGGCGAAGCACTCTGGTGATTAGATCTTCTAGGCGATTAATCCGTTCCTCCAACAGCTGTTTTAGCTCTTCCATCATAAAAATCTTCAAAAATCTGGTAAATATTTGAAGACAAACTGTGCTTCGGAGAAAGTGTTTTATAACACAGCAGCACTGCGTCTCGGATGTTCAGAGGAGGACCTTCTCTCTCAGCCGAAAAGAGTAAGTATAATATGTGCTCACTGGAAACAATTTGTGATTCAATTCGTTAAATTATATGGTGTCCCGCAGAACATTGGCACTGGCTGCATCTATGAAGGTGCCTGACACCCATTTAACTGACAGCCCTAATTTAAACATACCCATTACCTCATTAAATAAGTATTACTGAGCTTTGGCTGTGTTGCTTTACAATCGTTCTGCTAAACATTGCTGAAGAGCTACATTGCTTTTCTGGGAAGAAATTTGTTATCAATAAATTAAGTTTTCGTAGCTGCATACTTATTATTAACTTTGCCAGGTATGTGTAATAACTACTCTGCTCATAGTACCCAGTCATAATCAGGTACTGAAACTGTCCGTGCTGTAAAGACCGTTTGAGCCGAGTTTGGTGTCTGTAGATTTGAGGCTCGTGAAACCAACACGTATAATACTTCTAATAATAAAAAAACTGCTCTTTCGAACTTTTTTAGAGTACGAGCAGACCAAGGGGTGGAGAATATAGACATTGCTCGGTGCATGTTTACTGTGCGAGGAACTGGCCGTGGCAGCTTTATTGCTGGAAAAAGTGTGCATAACCAAAGGTAATTAAATAGGAGAGCATGGTTAATGTATTCTTCTAATACACTTTTTTGCATCTCTGATTTTTTTTTTTTATGTAAACTTAAGAAATGCAGTTAAATCAGCACCTCACACTTTTCTTTGTCTTAGAGTGGAACGGCTATGGAGAGACGTTTGGACTGCTGTAACATCAAGTTACTACAATGTTCTCCACAGCTTGGAAGAGGAGGGATTACTTGACCTGTCCAATGCCGTTCACCTATTCTGTGTGAGATATGTTTTCATCCCCAGAATACACACAGATTTGCAGCATTTCATAGAGATGTGGAACTGCCATCCCTTGCGAACAGAGGGAAATTTGTCACCGAATCAGCTTTGGAATATTGGAATGTTGCAAGCACATGTGTCAGAGCCTGATTTTGCAGAGGTAAGCATGACTTAAGATAGATTTGGAAAAAAAAACATACTGTATTATGGTATGTTGTAAGGTGATTGTTCTTGTAATCAATGCCTGTCTTCCCCCCAAATGTCAGATATTGCAAGCTGAGGAATTATTCTCCCAGAATTCACAGCGTGTTGACTCTGAGCATGGAGTCATTGTCCCAGAGATACCTTGCCCCTTGTCACCTGAAGATTTTGCTACTTTACAGAATCAAGTGAACCCCAGCGTTGAGTCCACTTGTTTTGGTTATGACATCTACTTACAAGCATGTGAATTAGCTGTAGATTTAATGTTATAAATATATATTCTTTAAAACAGACTACAGCAACAAAAAAATATAAATCCATGTATGAAAAAAGACGTCCTGCTGTCTGCTTTGTCTCAAATGTAATTTATTAAGTGTTTTGCCTTCAATGAGAAAACGTCAAAAAATTAATTCTGTTATGCAATAAGGAACTTATTTTTTATTATAACCTGTTTGTGGCTCCCACAAGAAATAGGCTGATTTTTTTTTTTATTCATTTTTAAGAAATGTACACCAAATACAAAGTTTTACAACAATTCCAGAAAATTTTCTACACCCTGTCAAAACTTGCCCCATATGTAACAGCAGTTTGCAAGATTGCTTTGAAAGACTCGTAATCTACCATATGGACTACGGGAAATGTTACGGTATTAGTGCAAGCACTGACAATTGGGTAACACACAGTGTGGTTTGGCATGTGCTGTAGACAGCAATGGTCAAATTTAAACACAATTTTAAAATTTTCCCTTTCTGATACAAGCAGATGCCTGTGAGCTTGCCCAGTCATCCACTGCATTATATTTGGTACAGACAAGGTTTCTCCAGCTGTCGCATCTTCTGGTTGAGTGTCTTCAGAAGAAGTAAAGAGATGTAATTAGAATGATTGTTTGTTTATTTATACTCTTTTACAACGGGAACTACAGTAGCACATTTACACCTGGTTATCAAATAACATAGCACATTATAAAATCATTTTAAGTCCATACCTTCAAGTTCAAGTAGGAAATCTTGAAAGAATTCCATGATTTTGGACTCTTTCACTTGTTTAATCGAACCAGTTGGGCTCATCTCTGGGGCCAGGTGGGATAAAATGTAATGCGAGTCAACCTAAATACCAAAAAGAAAAGCATAAAAAATAGATTTTAACATTTGTAATTTGTGACAATACAAAAGCAAAATAAATAAATGCTCAAAATTGAATTTCTACATACTTTGTCATTATATCCTATGACGAAGAGATCATGACACTCCTGTGGCTTTTTCTGCATGACTTTGATGAGATCGTATATCTCAAGGCCCTCACGCAGTTGTTGCAGCATTGGGATGCGTTTTGTTGTAATATGTAGAGAAAGAGCTCTGGCAAAACAAAAATAAAAGGCAAAATTAAAACATTAAAAATGTTCATATTTAAAAACAGGGCATTCAAAGCAACAAAGCAGATTATACTAAAGCAATAAGCCTCTTGAAGCAGTGTTTTACAGTGGATGTAGAACAGCTGAGGGGCATTGTTAGCTACGACGTGGAGTGCCTAAAACCCCCTTAGCTGTTCTAAATTCACTGTAAAACACGGCTTCAAGGGGCTTATTGCTTTTATAAAACAGTTTCTCCATAAAAATATTCATTTTAATAAATGTATTCATTAAATAAAGACCAGCAACAAAAAATATAACATTATAACACATTTATTCCTCCACCAAGCAATGTAGTTCCAGAGGTTGCCAATCAACACATGCAGCAACAAAGCATCAAACAGCAGTTGCGCAGTAATACTAATGTAATGTGCTCACAGGTGTATGTTGAGTAATTTACAACGGCTTTGAACGTAGCTCAACTAATCAGAATCAAGGACTGGAACTATAAAATAGTTTTATAACATTTATTTGTATAATTGAAATAAATTCCTTTGGTTTAAAGAACAACTATTATGTATGAGTCTGTATATATAGAAAGACTCATAGCTCCCATCAAACAAGTCTATAATTGTGAGTGTGATATTGCTCAATTTTCATCTGTACCATATTACAACACAGCAGGCATTGTACTTCTGTTAAGAGTTTATACTTATGTAAATGAACAACCTTTTTCTCAGTGCTGACCTTAATATGCTTTCCTTGTGGTCAGTGTCTATCAGTCCAGTGTAGCCACAGTCCAGGATATCTTTTGTGTAGTTGGACAGGTCAAATGCATCTTCAATCTACAAGTAAAACCTTTAATAAATAGTAACAAGCATGGTTCACAGCTTAATTTTAAAGCAAAACCAATTTGTCATTGGCTTTATAACATGATAACATCAAACTAATTTACTTATGGACAATAATTAATAGAGAACTTGTATCTAATGAAATTAAGTCAACCAGACCTACCATTTTGATTAGTGGTGATATCTCTGTCATATACACCATCCCTTTTGATGTTACCAGTAACAAGGTATTCGTAGTCTCGCGTAGCCAGACCTTCAGACTGACGGCTGAAGGTCTGGAATTCATAGCAGCTTTCTTTGGCCAAGGCCTGCCCATAAGGCCGTTTGACCGACATGTAAAACAACCAATTCGTTTCGTTCAGCGTCACGTTTCGGTGCATGGAAATGTCCCCACAACAACAGACCTGCGTGCAACAAGTCAGTCAGCATAGAAAATCAAAGAAGGAAAAGAAAGCTTCAAGAGTCTTTCCCGTAAACCTCGCATACTTTTGAGAATTCTACGTTTAGCTGATCTTGATAAATGCTCATTGTCACTCATGTAAACACAACAGTTTTTCTTCCGCAATCACACGTCTGCGCTTTGTTTCCCGGCGGACCGAAAATAAACGCGACACTCGCGCCCCCCGGAAATCCGATAAAATTCAACCAATCAGATGACGACTTCGACATTCCTGAAGTGTTTCCAGTTAAGTGTACCATATGCATCAGACGTTTAGCCAACGTTCCGTGGGCGTGACGTCTGAGGCTGAGACTAAGGTATTCGTAACACCATTCTTGCATAAACCGTGGTGGCGGTCCTCCTTGCGCAATGCTCACAGCGAATATTTCACCTGCAACTCTGGAGATATATACTGTTTTATATATGGACAACAGTTCTTGGCTATATATATATATTAGGGCCGGGACTTTAACGCGTTAATTAAGATTAATTAATTACAGACTTTAATGCGTTAATTTACACAAAAAATCATTTTAATCGCACTTATTTTTGCACCGCGGAACGTTTCTCACTGGATGAGTTTCGGCGGACCGATTATACTGGAGCACCAACTAGCGTTCACGATGAAGAAGCTGACGAGATCGCTTGCTTCATAGATCGCTTTGGTTGGCCCCGTGGAAAAAAACGAACGGATGGAAGCGTCGATAAGAGCATGGTTGTGTGCAAGTTATGCAACAAGGAATTCGCTATTGCTATTAGTGTAGCTATTGCTACACTTAATGGCAAAAATTGCACTGGTCTGCTGGACTTGGTTGAACAAAAATAAACAATATGTTGTTGATTAAGCTTATGTATTGTCATTATTCAATGGTATACTAAAAATCCATGTGAAAAAAATTACTTCTCACTGTTCTCAGGTCAAATATTTATGCAATTAAAATGCGATTAATTTCGATTAATTAATTACAAAGCCTCTAATTAATTAGATTAATTTTTTAATCATGTCCCGGCCCTAATATATATATATATATATATATATTATACATTATATATATATATTATACCATTGTGGTATTCCAAACTTTTCTTTTATCTGCAATGATTTAGAAGGAATTGTGTGAATATAAAGTAAACCCAAAATCCAATGGCAAGACATACTTGAACAGCTCATTATCCAGATCATTGAGGGAGTACTTCGGTGTTTTTCCTTTCTTCGCATCACCTTCAAAGAGACGTTTTTCAATGCCAGCAACCATAGCTAAATCCAGAAAAAAAAGATTAAATATCATTAGGCTAGAGAGAGGGGCATTGAAAAACAGCACAGCTGTGATATTTCAAATACAGACCATGTATTTTTAGAATAATGAAATCTAGGAATATATATATATATATATATATATATATATATATATATATATATATATATATATATATTTTATATATATATATATATATATTTTTTATATATATATATATATATATATATATATATATATATATATATATATATATATATATATAAAATAAAATAAATGAACATGTCAACTAAATGCATGATTAAAGCAAACTACACACTGGACAGAAACTCTTTCCTCAGTGCCCCTGTGTCAACTCCTGGCTCTCCCAGGAAGATGATTTTCAAGGGATTGACAGGGCTTCCTGTTTTTTGACGTTTCCACAGCTTCAGACCTCTCTCAACCATGTTGTCTCGTGACACACAGATTTCAAAGGTCTTTGTTGTATTTATCTGTGCTGCTGCATGACGAATCACATCCTCCTCACTGGAAATAAAAATAAAGTAAATATATATATATATATATATATATATATATATATATATATATATATATATATCTATATATATATATCTATATATATATATATCTATATATATATATCTATCTATCTATCTATCTCTCTATCTATCTCTCTATCTATCTATCTATCTATCTATATATATATATATATCTATATATATATATCTATATATATATATCTATATATATATATCTATATATATATATATCTATATATATATATCTATATATATATATATCTATATATATATCTATATATATATATCTATATATATATATATATATCTATATATATATATCTATATATATATATCTATATATATATATATATATATCCTTTTTGAACAGAAGCAATGAACATAGGTAGGTTACCATGAGATATGATGCAAATCAGAGCAGGGTATTTTTTCTGGCACTCCATCTGGACTGTTTTTTGTTTAAAAGCAAAAATATAATAATTGATACATACTCAGGTTATAAACATTTCACCACTTTTAAACATTTTCAAACACTTCAGCAACAGTGTAAACACAGATAAAATAAATATTACACCCAAAAATGATCACTCAACCTCATGCCATTTGACCAGAGAAACGCACAAGGAATTTTGTTTTTTTTTATGAAGATATTTTTCTTCACCATTGCCAGATTTAATTTGGTCTTTGTATATGGTTTAATTTTGTGAGTGAATAAATAATTACATTTTGACCTGTTCATCATACAGTGATCATATGGATTCAGAGAACAACATTTATAACTAGGTGTTATTTTAAGCTCTATTGCGAGTCACTATTACCATTCATTACCTTTCTCCACAAAAGCTGGCATGCAATTCTAAGTCAGAAACTGGAAAGGTTCCTGTGCATATTGGGCACTGGGTCTCAAGTGCCTAAAAGTTAAAGACAAAATGTTGGCAGGGCCAATTCTGTAGAAGTAATTGATAATTGACAATGGCTATGTTTACATGCAACCAAATAATCCATTAGTAATCGTATTGAATTCGATTTAGTTTGATCCGAATGATTGATCGGATTGAAATGGGTGGTTTATTCCTTTTCTAATCCGATTGAGAGAACATGCATGTAAACACTTGATCGGATTGAAAACCGAAACTGGAAAGGACTGAGTGTGTGCAATGACGTAGAAATGGCGCAATGACGTATGACGAATGAGCTGCAGTTGTTCTTAAATAAAATGTCACAAATGACTGTTTTTCTAAAAGTCCTCTAAACTCATCATCTGTGAAGTAGAGAACATTGTTCCATCAGTCAATCGTTCATACTCTCATCCACAGACACTTTATTTTTGCCGTTTTTACTGTTTGATAAATATATGCAGCACAGCATAACAGTTCATGTGCTCATCGTTTCCTAATCAGAACCCGAAATAGATGAATATGTCTGCTCTTTAAAACAAAGAAAATAAGCAATGTAGGAGAATGGAATGCACAAACAGCAGGAAACTCTGTATATTCATGCAGTGAGCGCATTTAAAATAATCAATCATGATTTGAAACTTGTGGCACATTAACGCACACATCAACCCGATCACTTTATGTATCGTTGTTGTAAACTACGTTCGGATTCATCAATCAGAATGACTTCATTCCAGTTGAAACAAAAGGTGTTATGTAAACATAGCCAATGTTAAATGTAGCTTTTGGTTGTGTACCTCCTGAGGGTGATGTATAACATTAGATGATGTTGCCTCCTCTATAAACACCAAATCTTCTTCCTGCAAAGAGAAAAGAAAAATATGTCAAAAAAAAAAAAAAAAAAAACTTAGAAGTCAGGGGCATATTGAAATGTGGTTGTGAATGTGTTAAGTTAGTATATTAAAAGGTCTTCAAGGAAAAGTCTCTGCAAGGCTACAGTGTTACTGAATGTCCTGAATTTCAATTGTTACAACTGGAGTAATAACAAGTTTTGCTATTTGTCAGCACTGTCACTGGACAGTTCTTTAAAGGGACACTTCACCCATTTGCATTAATCTTTGTATCGTTAGAAACCCAGTCATATTTTTGAATGGTCGTGCATTATTCCCTCATTTTTCCCTGAGACAGGAGAAATATGGATTTCAGTGTTGTAGTTCCTGCTTACAATGATGTAACAATCGTCATTTTGCGTTATTGTAACCAGGAAGTCCCACATCTCTATATAGGGATTGAGACTACACACTAGGGCTGGGCGATATGGCCAAAAAAAATTATCACGATAACTTTTTTTATATCAGTCGATATCGATAATTATCACGATAAATGTCAAATCTTTATTTCTTTCAAGTTTAAAGGCATATTTTTGCTCCTAAGTGAAAGTTGTATAAACCAGAGCGTTAATTGTGGTTTTAAACTAACGTTACTCTTTATTGTCAGAACATATCATGACAAACTCTTGCCAAACAGGTGAAAATTTCACAAATCTGAGGTAGAACATTCAAACATTTGTCATTTTTCCTTAAAATAAATATCTGAATAGAAAAATATTTCTTCAGCACAGTTTGCAGTGCTGGCTGCAATATTCAAATTACATGTTTTGTCTCGAAATGCATATTTGACAGTGAGTTTTATTAAAATTAACCATTGGTCATCCAGTATCATGCATTTAGATCATGATAACCACAGATAAAACCAGGCATAGCCTATAACACCTCACTATCATGGCAAACTGCAACTTTATGGTTTCTATGGTATTTGTATGAAAAACAGTAGCCTAACAGTTAAATACATTATTAAATACTGTAATTATATTCCATTAGTCATTTAATACATTGTCTACATTAATAATATTATACAATTCATATGTATATCCCACATTTCATGGTGCAGTTAATATTACTAGGCTAACCTTACAGTAAATCCATGGTAACGTTAGGCTAAATGGATTCAGTATCAATTCAGATTCTGACTGTATCGTTGCGCGCAGTGTTTCTCCTGTTTGTCAGCGGTGTTTCATCTGCCTTTAAACTGGTTTAAACTGGACATTTGTGTTCTTCGCTGAACACTGGATCTCGTGAGCGAGACCGATCAGAGTAAACGCGTCTGCTCTAGTGAGCTCGCGCTGCCGTTTGGACTTTGAGCCGAGCGGATAAACATTCTGTGAGGCGCGCGCGGTTCAAATGAGTTTCGTTCCGCTTTTTGGCGCATAAACATTATCGAACATTTATCGACCTCTTGATATCGTTTTATCGAGAAAAATGATATCGCGATAATTATCGTTATCGTTTTATCGCCCAGCCCTACTACACACCCGTTCCTCATTTTTCCAGGGGGTGGGACTCTCTTACGCTACAGACCTATTACAGATCAGTGGGTGGGACTTCACTTGCAGAAACTAAAAGCAATATCCGCCATCTTGTTTGGAAGCTAAGCTAATAAGCGCTGTGGAGCCAGATGTGAATTAAGACAATGGCAGAAGGTACTCAATATGATATGGAAGAAGAGGATTTAGAAAGGCTGATGCTCGACCCAGATGTTCGTGGCTACTTTTACCATATGGATAGCGGTGCTGGCGTGCGTATATGGATACCTCATAGTAGGGGTGTGCGATATCACGGTTTTTGATCGTGGACGATTAAAATGTCTCCACGATCTGCTTTTGAAGAAATATCGTAGTATCGTGCATTTTATCAGTTGCAGTTCTGGCGCCGAGCTCCGTCTCAACAAACAACAAATGTTAACGCAGAGGAACGGGACACTGCAGTTCACGGAAGTTCATTATTTGCATGTGCTTTAAAGCCTTGCTGGTTAAACATGTAATTCACGTGCTGATGCGCTGTTCTGACGTGTGCTTTCTGAGCGCATACACCCGAAGCACACGGGCACTAAAAGCCTGTCTAACAGCGTCTGTTTACTGGACTACGTTATAAGTTATCTTTCGAGTCTTATTTCGCTAATATTGTCAAATACACACAAGGTTTACATAAACAAAGTTGGTTATGTCTAAAGTGAAAGCAAACAGAAAAAAAATGAGAGAAAATCTGCTTGTCAAATGCGTGTATATTAGACGCGTCGCGTGCAGCTCTTAAAGCGACAGTAGCCAGTTAGTAAACAAGCTGCCTCTTGTCCTTAAAGTCCCTGTAAAGTCAAAATTAAGTATGTGTTCTGAGTATGTCACACCACAGAAAAATGTGTTATTAGCCATCCAGCCAAATTTGAATGATAAAAAAAGCCGGCAAGTACATAAAATAAGCTATCAAAATCTTGAAAAAATGAGCATTACTCTCTGCTCTCAAACGCTGGGGGCGTGTCCGCTGGCTGCGCTGAAACCACGCCCACTTGCGGGAAAGCTATTGGCGATAGGTGATACTGCTTTCGGGACGGGAGGATGAACACTGGCGGGGGATAGTCGTTTCGGCCCCGTTCACCAGTAACAGCGGATTATCAGTGAATCCCAGTTGTCTCTGAGGAAAGTTTATAAAACGATCCTGTGTAAAATGATCACTACAGAGGCGGGTGTTGGCGGTGATCCTCAGCTCTTCATCAAGGTTGGCTCTACACAAAATTAATCCACCTCTTCTTGATGTGATCGTTTTTAGGAAATTTAAATAAAGACACCGATCTGTTTTGTACATGATCGCATCCAGGTAGTAGCCTATATGCACTTCTGTGTTGAAGGCATAGCTAGCTAGCAAACAGCAGGCTGTAGTAACTAATAGTACTGACAGTAACTCGTGTTTGAGCGGCGAATGTGAATGGGGTCGGGAGAGATCAGCCTCAGTGGCCTCAGTGTGTCATCAAGTAGGGGCGTGTCCACGAGCTCATGGGCTCCAGTGCGTCATCGAGCCCTGTTTTAGCCCCGCCCAAAAAATCCGTAAAATAGCAATGGTGAAAAACTGTTTAACGGTCTAACTCCGCATTTCAGTACTTCACAGTTTACAGTCTTTGTAATATGTTTTAGCAATACATTTGTAACATTTATAATGTGTTTAGAATTTTTTTTTAGAATGGCCTTTACAGGGACTTTAAAGAGATAGTTCACCCAAAAATAAAAATTCTGTCATTATTTACTCACTCTAATGTTGTTCCAAACCTGTATAAATTTCTTTCTTCTGTTGAAAATAAAAGTTATTTGGAAGAATGTGGCTAACCAAACAGTTGCTGGTCCCCATTGACTTCCATAGTAGGAAAACATATACTATGGAAGTCACTGGAGTACAGCAACTGTTTGGTTAGCCACATTTTTCCAAATAACTTTTATTTTCAACAGAAGAAAAAAACTTATTCGGGTTTAAAACAACTTGAGAGAGTAAATGATGACAATTAAAATGTTTGGGAGAACAATCCCTTTAATGTTAATAAAACAACAAAACACAAAGAGGAAATCACTCACTGCTCTTGACTGAGAACTTTAGTAGTAGCTTTAATAATAATCAATGTATAATTTATGCAGTGAAGTCTATGTTGTGTTTTATTTTCGTATTTGTTCATTTAGCCTAATTACTTTCTTCAATGCTACTGTTAAATACCCCTACTGTAGCTGAAAAAATAAAGCACTGTTTATTTCATTTGTATATTAAGTTGTGTATGCTTAATGTGTATCTTTGTAGAAAATAATGATAAAGATTTGTATCTTCGCCACTTTGGCCTAAATGTCTGCCATTCTTTTTTCTTTTGTTACCTATCAGGTTTTTTTTTTTTTTAAATAGGGACATTAGTTTGGCTGTAATGCTCAGTCACTTGCAAAATAGTAAAACCAATATGAAAAAGAATCGTGATAAAATCGTTAATCGTGATTTTCCTGAAAAAAATCGTGATATGATATTTTTGCCATATCGCCCACCCCTACCTCATAGGCGGTGTTCTGGATTAGTGGGAGTGGCTTGTGGAGCTGTGCATTGTGGGAGTTGTTGTCTTTCATACAAATGCCCCATAAAGTTTCTTTCTGTCTTTCCTCGGTCAAGAAGGCACCAAATTCGTCATTTATGTTACATTTCGACTACATATATGACCCACTTTCAATAAAGATTAATGTTCCCATGGGTGAAATGCCCCTTTAAGATAGTAACCTAAAGGCTACGCAACGTAGTTTTACCTCAATTTCAGAGTTTTCTGAGTTGTGCATGCTGTCACACTGGTCAACATGCAAAGCCAGTGTCTGAAGTGGCATCAGAGTCTTGCATTTTTTACAAGTTGCCTTTGGCATTCGGGCAAATTCAGGTGCATCTGGTGGCAGTGGTGTCATGTCAAGCTCATCCTGCAACGGCACGACGTACAGCAAGTTCTTCCCACCACTAGAAGCACTTTTGATCACTGATCCTGTATAGGCCTACCCCTCTGCCTCCAATGGTATTACAGATATTCTTCTCCTTCCATTCCCACCTATATGAGGGTAATACAACAACTGAAAAAGAGAACTCTACGGTATAATTCATTAATGTTTTCTGTACTGAATGGACTAATTTATATTACTGAATTTTAAAGGGATACTCTACTGGTTTTTCATATTAAACTATGTTATTCCCTTAACTAAGACGAGTTGATACATACCCCTCTCGTCTCAGTGCGTGCACTAAATCGCTGTCTTGCGGCGAAACTTTGTTAGATCTTATCTCAGCCCTGTTCATTCAATACGAGCCCAGAAGAGAAGCGACCAAACACCTCCACGTTTTCCCTATTTAAATACAGTTACACGAGTAGTGTAACTCGACCTAGGACGGTGACACAAAATAAAACGTTGCGCTTTGCAGCACTTCGACTCGGCGCAGTAATATCATCACTCGTGAAAAGTCCGCTCCCGTTGAAATGAGAGGGAGGAGGAGAGGGAGCGGGGGGAGAGGACTTTTCACGAGTGATGATATTACTGCGCCGATTCGAAGTGCTGCCAAGCACTTGCTATGGTATTCTGTCATACAATATAGTTATCCATTTTACACGCTTAGAAAAGCGCAACGTTTTATTTTGTGTCACCGTCCTAGGTCGAGTTACACTACTCGTGTAACTGTATTTAAATAGGGAAAACGTGGAGGTGTTTGGTCGCTTCTCTTCTGGGCTCGTATTGAATGAACAGGGCTGAGATAAGATCTAACAAAGTTTCGCCGCAAGACAGCGATGTAGTGCACGCACTGAGACGAGAGAGGTCTTAGTTAAGGGAATAACATAGTTTAATATGAAAAACCAGTAGAGTATCCCTTTAACACCAAATGATGATAAAAGCAGACCTGCAGCTTTGAA
The DNA here is from genome assembly GCA_030578255.1 of Tiaroga cobitis. Lineage (NCBI taxonomy): Eukaryota > Metazoa > Chordata > Actinopteri > Cypriniformes > Leuciscidae > Tiaroga > Tiaroga cobitis. The sequence goes on from CM060609.1 coordinate 23,429,774, forward strand.
AAGAAGCCACCTGTCTTCCAAATCATTCATCTTTGAGTACGCTTCCCGCAGCAAACTTGATAACTGTTAAGGTTAAAGAAAACCCTTAAAACACTGACACAACAAATAATGCTATTCAGAATATGCATTTGCTTAGGATCGGGCTCCTCACCTCTGCATGTGTTGTATCTGATGTCAAGGACAGGGTCCTCTTTCCTAGCCCTGCTTGCATGAGCTCCAGCTCTTCAGATATAGACGGGGTTGTATCAGATTTAGAGCCCAGCAAAGACACAGAACAATCAAACGTTTTCTGCACTTTTGCTGGTACTGTTGGCCTTTGACTTCTGGCAAGATGTCTTTTATTTTTGCCAGTATTTCTAAAAATCCAGGAAAAGATCTGCAAATTATAGAATAGGTAAAACTATTAATGTGTGTTTTTAGTGTTTATTTTTGAGTAGCAAGAAATACTATTTTTAGCTGCTGCATCCTATGCCGAACTTCTATCACTATAAAAAAAGGAATGTTTGAGTATTCTGTGTAACACCTGAACTGGCCCTTTTAAATATGCTTGCTATCTACCTAGTCATTTCATGTTCCACAGTAGGTCTTACTGACTGCTGGATCTGGCTCTGAGTCTGACCCTGTCTTGTATTTTCCTCAGGGATTACTCTGGCCACCAAGGACATTAAATGTTGTGCTGCTTCGGTTACAGCACGTTGGTCATACTGGGGAAAAAAGGTTTAGGTGCAAAACACTAGTATTATAATACTGACCAAAACAAACTGTCAACTGATTAATTTGTAGAAATAAGCTAATACCGGTAGCTTACCTGTGGTTGTGACCTGCCTGGTTGGCTTTCAATTCTGCCATTAAGACAAAGAAAATAACTCAAATTTAATGTAAAACATACAATAACTAAGTTATACATGCAATACACTGTGAAAATCAAAAATACAATCCATGTGGCTAGATCAATTTACACACACTCTCACACACACATACCGGTACATACATATGTATGTACTGTGCAAATGTTTTAGGCACTTGAGTATTTTCACCCTCAAAAAAAGATGTAAAATATCAGTGTAACATTACATTTCCAAACATGCATTTAGCCATTAATTGTAATAATCCAGTGAGATGTTTATATGCACAATGAGTCTGACAACAGCCGGTATACCGGTAATCTGATTTCACCATCATTGATTCTTTCTGGGATTACATGAAGAAACAGAAAAACGGAGACAGACAAAATCCAGAAGAACTGTGGCAACGTCTCCAAGGTGATGCAATTCTGACACACTACAGCAAAATAACTGATGAATAACTGACTTTAACTATTTTTTGGGTGAAAATACTAACATGCCTATGACTTTAAGGGGCTGGTGCACCGAAGGAATCTTATTATAACGTTAGTTCCTCGAACTAATGGCGGGTCTAAACCAGGACTAACGTTATAGGAAGGAACTAACGTTACCAGTGACTTTAGTGCACGCTGATTGGCCAAAGTTGTGTAAATACAGAATATATAGCCTATATATTCACTCCAGAAACTAACTATACGAACATCGAAAATAGTGGACTTTAACGTTACGCTGAGAAAATCCAATGTGATTATGTATGTCTGCTCAGATAGCAACATTGGACATCAATCACACGGCAAGCGGTACTATTTGGTGTTGGCTAACGTTAATACAATCTAGTCAGCGGTAACACTAAGTTAACTAACGTTACAGACTGGTCTATCCGACGCAACGTATTTAAATGGGACAGCATAAGAGGAGAGAATCATTCAGTTCACTTGTCACTGTTTATGATATTAAATTGTCTTACTTACCCAGTAAACGACCTGTTGCTCGCCATTCTAGAAGATCGCTCGCTTTTCTCTCAGACAGACTGGCGACGATGATGGCAGCAGCAGCGGCGGGAAACTGTAGTGGGCGTGGCAAACCTGTCACTTCAATCGAGGGTGACCAATAGAAAAAGGCCTTTCATCTGGTTGTTAGAGACCGCCCACTGAGGTACATCTTCACGAGCAAGCAAAACTTTTCAACTCGCAAGCAAAACTTTTCAACTCGCAAGCAAAATATTTACACCCGCAAAAAAGACAGCAGAAAGGAGAGCAAAATGTGTGGGTTTGTGATGAAAAGTTTTTGAAGTGCACAAAAAGAATAAAAAAAGTTTTCAAAAGAGTACACGCACTGCAAATAATTATGTTATCAACTTCTTTATTTTTGAGCCTTTAGAAGACTTTTTTGCACTTTTTTTTTTTTTTTTTACAAAATAATTAGCTTTATTCTCAAACACAGAATGTTTGATTGAATACAAAAGACACAAAGGAAACTCCATACATATCGCGATTAGAACATAGTACGTTATTTATTCTTAAGTGCTATCACATCAGCTTGATCCTTTTCTCCTTGAAATGAACTACCAGTTCTGAGGTAAGCACTTCTGAGGTAAGTTTTTCCGACGACGTAAAGTAAATGATTCTTATTAAACTTGATGTGTTTTATCCAGCTGTTGTGGCCATTGACACGTTTGCGTGGCTTGCCTCAAATTATTTGTGTTTGAATAGCGCGCGCTCTCAGTGGGCCTGGTCACATTAAAACATAATGAGCTGAAAAGAAAACGACTGACATCTATCTCTTTTCATACAGATTACATAAACTGAGAATATTTGTTTTTTATATAAATTACTTCATTTAAAAGACGAGAATTCAAGCTTCATGCCTGTGTGCCTGTGTGCCTGTGTGCCTGTATTCCTGCATGACTGAGTATTCGCTGAGTTACAGTTCATTTTCGGACGCGTTTCAAAATGGACTTCACTGACAGAGACAACGCAGAACTCACATCATGTTTTTTTGTTTTTTTTCTTTATTCTTAATTTGGCGAAAAGCACAACACTTTGTTTGTATTGTGAGTATCCACAAAAAATAGACACTTAACAGGATCTAATGATGTACAACACTTATATGTAAGATCAAAATCAACAGAGTATTTTTAGTCTCTTTTGCACTGATAAGAAAAAAAGTGAGCTGGTAACGCTGGCGCGACCGCCGACCCCAGGGGGTTAAGAGAGGTGTCGAGGAGTGGTTTCAATGGGTGGTTTATGGGAATATCAGCTCTGAATAGTAAGGTACTGGGGTTGGGAGTGGGTCCATGTCTGCTGCCAGCAGCCTGAATTTCTGGAAAGCAAAACGAGAGAGAGAGTCAGCTATTTGATTTTTGGACCCAGGGACATGTTTTGCAGTTATGATGAACTGATCGCAGGCTGCGATCCAAATGAGGCCTCTTAGGAGAGGCATTAGTGCGAGGGAATTTGAGAGGCCTTTGTTGATGCAATGCACGGTTGCTTCGTTGTCGCAGTGCACTATGCTGCTGTTAGTGGACCATTCTTTACCCCACAGGAAAGCTGCTACCACTAAAGGATACAACTCGAACAGCGCTGAGATGTTAGTGACCCGGATGTTAGAGTCTAACAGCTGGGCGGGCCATGTAGACGCGAACCAACAGCCTTCATAGAATCCCCCGAAACCGATGGAGGGAGCTGCGTCTGTTGGATATCCACGGGTAGAAAAATCAGATTGTGATAGAAAAAGGACTGGGCGTTCCATTGTTAAAGAAAGGGTCCCACTGAAGTTTTTTTCAGAGGCTCCTGGGGCATATGGCAGACGCAGCCGCTTGGCTTCCTCCATATGAAGACCACTTCAGCACTACTTTTATGATCGAGTCCCGAGATGACCGTGGCAGAGCGGCACACCCTGTGTGATAAAAGATCACCCCGGCCTGCCGCCAAACTCTCAGCTCGTGTTCAGACCTTCTGGTCCACTAAATCCGCCTGAGGGGCCATGTACAAAGGGCATGCTTTAACCATCTGGGGTCTAAGGTGTTTTTGGGGTCCTTGAGATGTTTTGACATGCCCTGACATTTGTTCTTTTTTCAGTTGCTTATAAACATATTAATAGCACAGGTGAAATTACACTCTATTTAGCACAAACAGGGCTACCATAATATGTGAGCAACATGTATGTACATGTTTGTATTTTTGAGAGAATATTGTTTATGCATGGTTATTGATAAAACTAAAAATTAAAGTTTCTGAAATAAGGCCACAAAACACATACTAAATATTTGTCCACAAGACTTTTGACTAATGGATATTGTGCCCTAGAGTTTTTCCTTCAAAATGATCTGAAAATCATCCTGCCTAATCATTCACATAAAACAATAGATTGTTTTAAATTGTGAAAAAAAATGTTTTGTTTGGTAGGGCAATATGTGAATGGGCGTGAACGGCCCAACCCCTCATGTATAATTAGGTGATTCTCACCTGAGAAGACAAAGACCCGCATAATGAGCATTTCATTCAGGTGTGTCACACAAGAAAGAATGCAATGACGATATATATATATTAGGGCTGTCAAACGATTAAAATATTTAATCGCGATTAATCGCATTAATGTCATAGTTAACTCGCGATTAATCACAATTATTTTTTATCTATTCTAAATGTCTCTTGATTTTCTTTTTGTCCCATTTTTTTTCTAATTTTAATGCTCTCAACATGGAAAAGTGGATCGGCTTGTTTTGTGCAAATGTTTTTTATTGAAAACAACATTGACATATACTGTGTTCAATTTCACACTAACATTCTCACTTGGAGCAAATAATCTCTCAATGTAACACTGTCCATCAACAAAAGGGTGAAAGAAATAATGACGAGGTCCTGATATTGACGAGGGGGCGGAGAATTCGCATCAGCTGTGTGTGTGTGTGTGTGTGTGTGTGTGTGTGTGTGTGTGTGTGCTTGGCCATCAAGTGGTATTTCAGACTGGACGCGCTGCGATGATGATAGCTCAGTTCACAACGACAAAACACACAGATCACTTTGGTCTTGTCAATGGAACCATTTGGCAACTTTTTAAAAGTAAACTTTCCATTCAGAATCTTATTGGCATCCATTTCGCCGTCTCGCGCTCGTCATCCACTCAAAGCGCAACGTTAACCAACTATTAGGCCGGCTCGCAAGCCCAAACAAGTGTGTGCGGCGCGCCTGTTGTTTTGTTTCCGGTCTAGCTAGATCCGCTTGCGCTTTGGTCGACGAAGCAACAAAACGACCTCGCGTGGCGCAAGCCATTGAAATGAATGGGTTTCATAGCGCAGCGCCGCGCATGACGCGTCCTTTTGTAACAGCATGTGAAAAAAACGACAAAGTTTGCTAGGCCAAAAAGACCGTTAATCGCGCGATAAAAAAATTGACGCCGTTAAAATGGGTTTGCGTTAACGCCGTTAATAACGCGTTTAACTGACAGCTGTCACGATGTGGGTTCATGTCTTGTTCCTGTCTGTCTTGTGTTCCCCCATTATTGTGTATTTGGTTTAGTCCTTTCTAGTTTTCCCGCTCCTCGTTTGTGTTCATGTTTTCCACCTGTGTTCTTAGTTAATTGCCCAGCTGTGTCTTGTTTCACTCACCCGGTCCTCTGTATTTAAGCCCTGTGTTTTAGTTCAGTCCTTGTGAGTTCTTAATGTTGTAATGGTTGCTTTTTTCTGTGGTCCTAGTCTGAGTTTCTTTTGTTTGTTTTATTATTAAATGTGCTTGCAATTGGATTCATCTCTCCGCTTCATTCCTGCCTGCTTCGTTACAGAAGAACTCACCAACATTGAATCCAGCAGCATGTTCGCCAGTGTCTCTTCTCCAGCCACCGAGCGGAGGAGAGGCCACTCTTTTGAGGGGACCCGGTTGGTCAAGTTTCGTGGTACACGTGGAGGCCTCAGTAGAGGAGGTGGTCGAGAGGAGCCCCGACACCACTCTCCACGCTGGCCACTCTTCGACCCTGGGTTGGTGATGTCTAGCCCAGGGCCCCATTCGCCGCTGGTTCCGTCCAGCCCAGAGCTTCACGTCAGCCACGTCCAGCCAGAGCTTCACGTCAGCCACGTCCAGCCAGAGCTTCACGTCATCCACGTCCAGCCAGAGCTTCACGTCAGCCGCGTCCAGCCAGAGCTTCACGTCAGCCGCGTCCAGCCAGAGCTTCACGTCAGCCGCGTCCAGCCAGAGCTTCACGTCAGCCGCGTCCAGCCAGAGCTTCACGTCAGCCGCGTCCAGCCAGAGCTTCACGTCAGCCGCGTCCAGCCAGAGCTTCACGTCAGCCGCGTCCAGCCAGAGCTTCACGTCAGCCGCGTCCAGCCAGAGCTTCACGTCAGCCGCGTCCAGCCAGAGCTTCACGTCAGCCGCGTCCAGCCAGAGCTTCACGTCAGCCACGTCCAGCCAGAGCTTCACGTCAGCCACGTCCAGCCAGAGCTTCACGTCAGCCACGTCCAGCCAGAGCTTCACGTCAGCCACGTCCAGCCAGAGCTTCACGTCACGTCTTCCCAGCCAGAGACTGTTCACGTCACGTCTTCCCAGCCAGAGACTGTTCACGTCACGACTGCCCAGCCAGAGACTGTTCACGTCACGTCCGTCCAGCGAGAGACCGTCCAGCGAGAGACCGTCCAGCCAGAGACCGTCCAGCCAGAGACCGTCCAGCCAGAGACCGTCCAGCCAGAGACCGTCCAGCCAGAGACCGTCCAGCCAGAGACCGTCCAGCCAGAGACCGTCCAGCCAGAGACCGACCATGCTGCTCTGGAGGACACGGTTCTCATTGTGGGGTCCATGGCTGTTTTGTGTGTGTGGGCTGCACACACATCTGTTACAGCCCATAAGTCCTCTTCACCGCTGGTTCCGCTCTGCAGCCCTGGCGAGCCTGAGCTTCTCTGCAGCCCTGGCGAGCCTGAGCTTCTCTGCAGCCCTGGCGAGCCTGAGCTTCTCTGCAGCCCTGGCGAGCCTGAGCTTCTCTGCAGCCCTGGCGAGCCTGAGCTTCTCTGCAGCCCTGGCGAGCCTGAGGTTACCTGCACGCCTGCCGAGCCTGAGGTTACCTGCACGCCTGCCGAGCCTGAGGTTTACCTGCACGCCTGCCGAGCCTGAGGTTACCTGCACGCCTGCCGAGCCTGAGCTTACCTGCACGCCTGCCGAGCCTGAGCTTACCTGCACGCCTGCCGAGCCTGAGCTTACCTGCACGCCTGCCGAGCCTGAGCTTACCTGCACGCCTGCCGAGCCTGAGCCTTCTACGCTGGTCCCGTCCAGCCCTTCTGTGCCTTCACCACTGGTGAAGGCAAAGTCCAGAGACCACTTCACCGCTGGTTCCGTCCAGTCCAGAGACCCCTTCACCGCTGGTTCCGTCTTGCCCAGAGACCCGTAATGACTCTGTCACTCTCCCCATTAATTTTTTTGGGGGGGGGCCATAGGCCCTCGCCGTGGCCACCCGAAGGGCCTGCACCGCCGTGGCCACCCGAAGGGTCTGCACCGCCGTGGCCACCCGAAGGGTCTGCACCGCCGTGGCCACCCGAAGGGCCTACACCGCCGTGGCCACCCGAAGGGCCTGCACCGCCGTGGCCACCCGAAGAGCCTGCACCGCCGTGGCCACCCGAAGGGCCTTCACCGCCCTGGCCGCCCGAAGGGTCTTCACCGCCCTGGCCGCCCGAAGGGTCTTCACCGCCCTGGCCGCCCGAAGGGTCTTCACCGCCCTGGCCGCCCGAAGGGTCTTCACCGCCCTGGCCGCCCGAAGGGTCTTCACCGCCCTGGCCGCCCGAAGGGTCTTCTCCACCGTCGCCGCCTGAACTGCCTGCTCCACCCTGGTCGCCTGCACAGCCTGGTCTGCCCACGCTCCATGGCCCAGGTCCACCATGACTATGTCCTGGTCCCGTTCCCCTGTGCGGGCCTGGCCCTCCATCCCTCCCCCGGGACCACCTCTGCGTCACCACCCTCCTGAACTATTTTTTTTTGTTTTGATGGGCGTCGGGAGCCGCCCATAGGGGGGGGGCTATGTCACGATGTGGGTTCATGTCTTGTTCCTGTCTGTCTTGTGTTCCCCCAAAGGCATAAAAAACATTGTAAAGCACCATAAAGTGTTCGCACTATATTCCAAGACTTCTAAAGTCATTCAATAGCATAATGTGAGGTAAAAATGAATATTTAAGTCGTTAGTTAAAGTTAATGGAAACTCATCTCTCCTCAGTCATTCTCCATTCAGCATTCGCACAGCGCGTCGCGTTATAGCGTTTTCTAAATCATAATCCTTTCTCCCGGGTGTCTGTTAGATTACAGCACTGGAGAGTGCTATGAATTGTTCTTCATCCTCATTGTAACTGAAATTTAAAACTGTTAAAAGAAAATGCTCAATAAACTGTTGCAAATATATAATACATTAAGCATAGATAGACAGATATAATCTCTTCGCTTTGTGCTTTGAACTTTTCAATCCGGAGCGCTGCGCGCTGTGACTTCGCGTTGCTTCAAGTGCATCATTCTGCGCACGGGATGCGCATAATCGCTTTGCCACTCTTATTCGAGTATTTCATGTTTTAATGTTATAATACCTAGGGGAGGTTTAAACACCTGGGGTAAGGGGGCGTGGCCAATGGCAATATCACTCATGGGGCCACGCCCCCTCCCCCTGGCAAAATGGGCCTGCCACCACAGCTGGAAAAAATCCTAGAGGAAACACTGGTCTCCGTTTGTCATTCTGTATAGCAAAGCAGATGAGAGTAGATCATGTTTAGAAACCCGATTAGAAATCATTATGGATAAAATCGAATCGTTTTAAATCGAAAATCTTTTTGAATCGAAAATCGATTTTGAATCGAATCGTGGCCTCAAGAATCGGAATCGAATTGAATCGTGAGATGGTAAAAGATTCCCACCCCTAATATATATATATATATATATATATATATATATATATACACACACACACATATATATGTGTGTGTGTGTGTGTGTGTATATATATATATATATATATATATATATATATATATATATATATATATATATATATATATATATATTCAAAATATAAATGAAAGTCAAAAGCACATTTTTAGTCATACCTGGAAACAAATCCTGTTCAAATAGATTGTATGGGCCATTCTATAGAATTGGTTCAAAGTTAGAGTTGGAAACATCTTGAAAAGAAAATTATCTTTTTCCATAAATCTCTTATAAAGTTTTTTTTTTAAGTAGGCCAATACATTTTATCATACATATTTCAAAGTTAAGGATTCATTTTTTTGATATAGCCTAGCTTGCATTGGAACAAACAATATACCAGATTAGTTTATTTTTGACAAAACATACTATATATTTAACATATGAGCAGAAACTATCTAACAAAAGGTTATTTGATGTCTATTTTAGAGTAAAAACTTTCTAATCTATCCAAAACTAGTCAACGAAATATTCTATATCGCGATTAGAACAAATCTCAGTTGGCTATAGCAATATAGTTTGGATGTGTTCATGTAAAAATAACGTTTACTAATGTAGAAGCGAGAGTGAATGAATGCACAGATGCGATGTACATCTGTAGTAAACAACATATGTGCCATTCATTCATTCATTCATTCATTCACACACACACAGACATGCAATTCATATTCAAACAGTCTTTGTGCAGTTTACAGACACTATTCAATAACGCGATTAGAACAAAGCATTTAAGAATAAACTTACTTCATCAGCTGGATCCGTGCTCCTCGAAATGAAACTAGCAGCACTTCTGAGGTAACTTTTTGGATGTTTTATCCAGCTGATGTGGGCGTTTTCATGGCTTGCCTCAACATTTGCGTTTGAATAGCGCGCGCTCTCAGTGGGCGTGGTCGCATTAACACGTCATACGTTATAATTAGCTGAAAGGAAAAAGACTGACATCTCTCTCTTTTCATACAGATGACATTAACTGAGAATAGTTTTTTTTTTGTATAAATTACTTAGTTTAAAAGAAGAGAATTTCAGCTTCATAACGAAAAATCTTTCATGCCTGTGTGACAACTATGTACTTAGTTACAGTTAATTTTCAGACGCGTTTCAGAATGGACTTCACAGACAGAGAGAACGCAGAACTCGCATCATGTTTTTTTTTTCTTTATTTGGCGAAAAGCAGAACACTTTGTCTTTATTGTGAGTACCCACAAACAAATTTACACTTAACAGGATCTAATGATGTACAACACTTATATGTAAGATCAAAATCAACAGGTTAATTTGAGTCTCTTTTGCACTGATAAGAAAAAAAGCCCGTCGCGCCGGCGCGATTGCCGACCCCAGGGGGTTAACAGAGGCCTGGGCGACATCCGACTGCATTGGTATCCGTTACCTCGAGTTGACAGTTCACTTCGCTTTGAGCCACCACTGTTCAGCGAGGTGGTACTGGTCTGAAAAGACAACATCGTGACCATTGCGCTAAGCTTCCCTCGCATGTCACAACTCGCCCGTCTCGTTGCTTCATTCCACTATAAATTCTTCCAGCCTGCTCAATCGTGCCGCCAACGAGCCTCAAGACAGCTATGGCCAGGGAGAGTGGAGACTCCATACCCTGGAGGTCCAGCTGGGCAGGGATCACTTCGGGGCCGCACAGTTACATATGTTGCCTCTCCGGACTCGTCCCTCTGCCAGTTGTGTTTCTGTCTGAGCGAACATCCCTTGGACAGACACTGGCCCTCAGCTGACACCAGGGCCCTGCAGAAATGCTTTCCCCAGTGAGCCTTCTAAGAAAGCAGCTATACGATTCCTTATCGCTTGGCGCTGCTCAAGTTCAGTGATTTTCATCACGCTCAGGTGTTGAGCAGAAATGCTCCTGAAGCTCAGTGAATTATCACACTTAGGTGTTGAGCAGAGTTGCTCCTGAGCTCAGTGAAATTGTCACACTCAAGTGTTGAGCAGAGATGCTCCTGAAGCTCAGTGATCTTCACATCTAGTGTTGAGTAGTGCTCCTGTCTTGTGCACGCTGTCGCTTGCACCTTCTGTGTTAAGTCAAGAATGGAACAGGTCCCTTATTGGCCCAACCAGACCGAGTTCCCTCGACAGCCTTCCTGACTTCCCTTGAATACTTTTCAGGGACGGGGCACAATGGCACCCGCGTTCAAAACTGAACAGGGAGGTTCAGGTGGCTACTACAAGGATATGTGGTAGTGACCATCCCTTCTGCAAGCACCCCCTTAAGAAAAGGCAGTTGTGCTTCGCTAAGTTATAAGTGGAACCTATTTGTTGAATGAGTCTTCTCTCCGTGAGGAGATCCTGAGAGCGTTCAGTCATTTCAGTGCTCTTCCTTCACCCTCAATATAATACAAACATCATATGCAGAAGCACGTCCTGATCGTCAGGTTCCTGAGGGAGCAAGGGTCATCCCTGCGCCCCTCTTTATCCTCTTGGGACGATCTCTGGTGCTACTGCACTGCAGAGACCGCCCCTGAGCCACTGCAGGCAGTGAGTTAAAAATTCTGTTTTTAAACAGTTCTCCTGCTCGCATGGTCTCTACTAGAGGGTAGGGACTTGCTTGCTTTTGGTCAATAAGTTGTGCCTGGAATTTGGGTCGGCTAACTCTCACGAGGTGAGACTCCGGCCTGGATATGTGCCCATGGTCCCTACCTCTCCCTTAAACTGGGACCAGGTGGCGAGCCTGCAAGCGCTGCCTGGAGGAGGCAGACCCAGCCCTGGCTTTCTCTGTCCTACCGCTTCATTGCGGTTATACGTGCACAGAACGCAAGCCTTAGGACCTCAGACCAGCTCTTATCTGTTAAGGAAATCAGCAGAGAGGGAAGGCTGTTTCCAAGGGAGGTTGGCCCACTGAAATGTGGCTCCCTTCATCTTGGTGAAATTCCCGAGATGCACATGTCCACTTAGGTGGTGAGCTCCTCTTAAATGAGAGTGTGCTCCCGCTTAGGCGTTGACACAGAGTGCTTTGCTGACAGATATTCTAGAGTTGGCGGCTGGGCGACACCTTAGTCGAACCGCTGCTTCCCGTGGGCTCCCTTCACATGAAGCCAGTTTCACTGTAAGCCCGGTTCGTTGTGTCGGCTTGCTGCACCATTCCCTTCCTATGGACTGGAAACGTGCACAATTCTTGCTCCAGTTGAGTTCCCCTTTTTAGCCAAACCCTGTCGAGTTCCTCCAAACCCTTCGGCAACGGACATGGCGGAACGTCCGAAGCCAGGCCTATCACTCATATGCACTGGTGGAACCTGTGTTAGGCTGGGTCCATATGCTGTGATCCCTACGACGATCCCATTTGTGTATTCTTCCAAGGTACGGCTCCCTGCGGCGAGCCCGTGTCTTCCCTTGGCAGAGCCTGTTCTGCCGTCATTGTCCGGTTGAGTCTCCCCCCTGTCATAGGCTGGAGCCACCCCAGTGACATTCCATATGTTGTACTGCCCGGTCATCCGCCCAGTTCATATGTGTATTTTCCACATGTTACCTCCCTTCAGGCAGGATGTGGCTTCCGCAGCGTCCATTCCTTCCTTGTACAGGGAACGCTTTCCCAGTGGTCCTGTAGGAACAGCAGTGACGTCCCAGGCCTAAGCCCTGTCCCTTCCCACTTTAATTGCGGGGGGATCTGGAGGCTTTTGTCTAGGCACTGGAAGGTGGCAGCTTTAGTGGCGTGTTCAATGGTTATCCCCATTCAGTCGACGTCGACTATGTCTGATGTTCTCGACTGAAAGGGAGCGTCCTGGTTGCGTATGCAACCCACCGTTCCCTGAAGGAGGGAACGGAGGACGTAGTCCCCTTGCCACTACCGCTGGACCATCGCTCCTCAGCAAAAAAGCAACTAGTGCGTGCATCCACTTCCGTATTTATACCCGCACCGCGGGGCGGAGTGTGTGATGTCATCACGCACACCAATTCCCATTGGCTCGTTCAATAGTGCTCGAAGACGATTGGCTCCCTGGCGTGATCCCCATTCAGTCGACGTCGACTACGTCCTCCGTTCCCTCCTTCAGGGAACGGTGGGTTGCATACGCAACCAGGACAGAGTGGGTCCAATATCATTGGTCTTAAAAAGTGGGTGGGTCTTGTCCCACCCATATACAATGGTTCCGACGCCCACGGCGATAGTTACATTGTAGTAAAAGTTTGTATTGGAAACTTTAATTCTCCTTCATCTTCTTCTGCCTGTCATGCACGTTCACGCTCACCTGGCTGTCTCACAAGTTTGTGTATTCGTCGGCGCCGCCATTCTCCGCATCAGCGGACAACTCGTGCGTCAAAAATAGATGGATTCAAAGAGACCGGCTTGTAGTCCATTCCAAACCCCAACGCAAACTCCACGTAAAGTTAAAAAAAGAAAAAATTTGTCTAGTGCCACCAAAAGGGCCAAATTGGAGTCAGACAAGCGTCGGAGTAAGACGAGAGTCAACCTCGGGAAGGCATTCAACAAATGGAGAGATCTCCGGTCTGCTCTTGGTCTCAAACGGGATCCTCAGTTGGCTTTTTTCTTGATAAAACGGTAAGATATAGCCCAGTCTCTAATGTTTGATACAGCCAATCTATGTATGACAACAAATGATGATGCGTAAAATGTGTAATGCTTTAGCGTAAGCTAGATACATGTACAATCAGAATTGATTTTACAACCATTGTTAGTGAACAGTTTCATAAACTAGGAATTGTGTTCGGAAGAATAGTACAACATGAAACATCAAACATATCCAATAAAAGATGCTAACGCATTACAATTCTGAGACAGTAATATTGTAAGGTAATGAATTACTTTTAAATAACAGTAACAAGTAATATTGTGAGGAAATAACAGGAGGATGCAAGATGCAAGTAAAACTCAGTTTAATGTCAGAGTGAACAATGATAACAAGCACAGATCGGGGACAAACACTCAGATGGTCAGTGAAGGAGGGACGAGATGGCGATCCGGTGGTGGAAACAGATGACAGCGTGCTCGAGTGAATCCAGGGATAGTGGAACATCCAGATGACACGAAGAACTGACGAAATCCAGACGACACGAAGAACTGACGAAATCCAGACGAGGAACAGAACAGACGAGGCACGAGCACAGGAAACACACCAAGGAACAACCACAATGATCTGACAACAAGAGTGAGAGAATGCTGGGTATATAAAGGGAACTGGAATGAATGGCAGCTGGAGACACTAATCAACACAACGAGTAACCACACCCACACAATTACACTCACGCAGACACATCAGCATGAGACAGCCGATTCATAAACCGTGACAGTACCCCTCCTCCTAAGAACGCCTCTTGGCGTTCCCAGACTCCCTTACCTGTCGATTGTAATCATCGATAAGGGAGTGATCCAGAATGTCTCTAGCAGGTACCCAACTTCTCTCCTCCGGACCGTAACCTTCCCAGTCCACCAAGTACTGAAATCCGCGTCCCCTCCGTCTCGAGTCCAGAATGCGGTTTACCGAATATGTGGGTTCCCCATCTACGAGTCGCGGTGGGGGGGGGGGAACCGGGGCAGGCGGATTAATGTGAGAATGAAACACGGGCTTAATTTAAACACATGGAAGGCGGGGTGAATTCTCCTGTACGCAGGAGGGAGTTTAAGGCGGACTGCCACCGGACTAATAATCTTGGTGACAGGAAACGGGCCAATAAATTTGGGAGCTAACTTGTTAGATACGGAGCGGAGAGGAATATTCTTGGTAGAAAGCCACACTTTTTGACCCACGACGTAAACGGGAGGCTTTGACCGGTGGCGATCGGCCTTGGCCTTCATGCGCCTCCCTGCCTGGAGTAGAGTCTCACGGGCTCTAGTCCAAGTACGGTGGCACCTCTGGACGAATGCGTGGGCGGAGGGAACCGCGACCTCGGATTCCAGACTCGGAAAAATTGGTGGCTGGTAACCTAAACTACACTTAAATGGCGAGAGGCCCGTGGATGACACTGGTAATGAATTGTGGGCGTACTCCACCATAGAAAGCTGTTGGCTCCAGGACGACGGATTCTTGGCAACCAAACATCGCAACATTCTTTCGAGGTCTTGATTGGCTCGCTCAGACTGGCCATTACTCTGGGGATGATAGCCCGAGGACAGACTGACCGTGGCCCCCAGCAATCTACAAAATTCTTGCCAAAATCTGGATACGAATTGGGAACCCCTGTCAGAGACCACGTCCATCGGGAGGCCATGTAACCGAAAAACGTGATCCATGACAGTGACCGCTGTCTCCTTTGCTGAAGGTAATTTGGGCAAGGGAATGAAATGTGCCGCCTTCGAGAACCGGTCCACTACGGTTAAAACAACCGTCATGCCATTGGAGGGCGGGAGGGCGGTGATAAAATCTAGAGCGATGTGGGACCAGGGTCTCGAAGGGACAGACAGCGGTCGAAGTAACCCGTCTGGGGGTTGGTTAGATGTCTTACTAGTGGCACAGACTGAGCAAGCCAAAACAAAATCGTGAATGTCACGAGCCATCAATGGCCACCAAAATCGTTGCTTAACTAGAAAACTGGTGCGAGTCACTCCTGGATGACAAGCCACGTTGGAGCAATGACCCCATCGAATAACGTCAGACCGTAGCCCCTCCGGAACAAACAATAGACTCGGTGGGCAACCAGGCGGAGGCGTTACCCCTTCTAAGGCTGTCATGACCTTCGATTCGACCTCCCATACCAGAGTGGAGATGACAACTTTCTCAGGTAAAATACACTCGGGAGTCACCGGCGTTCGGATGGATCAAAAATACGAGATAAGGAGTCGGGTTTGATGTTTTTGGACCCGGGGCGGTACGAGAGAACAAAATCAAAACGTCCGAAAAAAAGAGCCCACCGAGCCTGCCTGGAGTTGAGTCTTTTAGCAGATCTGATATATTCAAGATTCTTATGGTCTGTCCAAACGATAAAGGGTACCCCCGAACCAATGACGCCACTCCTCCAACGCTAACTTAACTGCCAACAACTCTCTATTACCAATGTCATAATTACGTTCGGCAGACGATAGTCAATGAGAAAGAAACGCGCAGGGATGCATCTTGTCGTCTGAGGAAGCGCGTTCTGAAAGCACTGCTCCTACTCCCACCTCTGACGCGTCGACCTCCACTACGAACTGACGGGTGGGATCAGGGGTGACCAGAATGGGAGCCGAAACGAAGCGACTTTTGAGGTTGGTGAACACTGCCTCTGTAGTGTTCGACCACCTGAACGTCGTTCGGGGGGAGGTCAAGGCAGTCAGAGGTGCGACTAGTTGGCTGAAATTACGAATGAAACGTCGGTAAAAATTGGCGAACCCCAGAAACCGCTGTAGGGCCTTACGGGAATCTGGACTTGGCCAATTTACCACAGCCTTAACCTTGTCAGGATCCATGCGCACTCCCTCAGAGGAGATGATGTACCCTAAGAAGGGAACAGACTGTGCATGAAACGAGCATTTCTCCGCCTTGACAAAAAGCCCATTCTCTAACAGTCTCTGGAGCACTCGTCTGACGTGTTGAACGTGTTCCTGGAGAGACGAAGA
This sequence comes from Tiaroga cobitis, assembly GCA_030578255.1. Classification (NCBI taxonomy): domain Eukaryota; kingdom Metazoa; phylum Chordata; class Actinopteri; order Cypriniformes; family Leuciscidae; genus Tiaroga; species Tiaroga cobitis. The sequence continues at coordinate 23,446,063 of CM060609.1, forward strand.
AAAAATCAATATGTCATCCAGGTAAACATATATGAACTGATCTACCATGTCTCTCAACACGTCATTAACGAGTGCTTGGAAAACCGCTGGGGAGTTGGAAAGCCCGAAAGGCATAACCAAATATTCAAAGTGCCCCCTAGGGGTATTAAAAGCGGTTTTCCATTCATCCCCCTTCCTGATGCGAACCAAATGATATGCATTACGTAAAGTCCAGTTTCGTGAAAATGGATGCTCCCTGCAACCTCTCGAAAGCTGAAGACATCAACGGCAAAGGGTAAGAATTATTTACCGTGATGTTGTTCAGCTCTCGGTAATCAATGCAAGGTCGCAGAGAACCATCCTTCTTCCCAACGAAAAAGAGCCCCGCCCCTGCAGGAGAAGATGAAGGCTGGATGAACCCAGAGACCAGAGAATCAGAAATATATTTATCCATGGCCTCCCTCTCGGGAATAGAAAGAGAGTAAAGTTTGCCCTTAGGCGGAGATTTACCTGGCAGTAGATCTATCGCACAGTCATAGGAACGATGCGGAGGAAGAGAAGCAGCGCAAGACTTACTGAACACCTCCTTCAGGTTGTGGTACTCCGCGGGCACGTTAGACAAATCCGCTGCCTCTCTCTGAAACACAGAACCAGACACAGAGGGACAGGCAGACATTAAACAGGACTCATGACAGTGGTTACTCCATGTGGAAACAGTGTTAGTGCACCAGTCGACACTGGGGTTGTGTCTGGAAAGCCACGGGTGTCCCAAAACCACTGGTGCAAGTGGTGAGTCCATGAGCAAAAATGAGATGAGTTCTGTGTGATTTCCAGAAGTGATGAGGGTAATGTCTTCAGTAGCATGTGTAATCCGGGGAAGTTCTTGACCATTAAGTGCGTTGACGGTAATCTGGTGCGAGAGAGGAGTGACGGGGATCTGAAGTTTAAGTGCAAGTTTGAAGTCCATGAAATTACCCTCTGCTCCCGAATCCAGAAGTGCGTTGGTGCAGTGCATCGACTGTCGCCATCTCAGTCTTACCGGGAGGAGGGTTGATGATGGTGATGAGGTCTTCTCGGCGGAGATCCCACCCGATAGTAGCCTCATACTTACTACCGGGCTTGCTCTTTAACCGGGCAGGAGTGGATGAAGTGGCCTGCCCGGCCACAGTAGAGACAGAGTCCTTGGGATCTCCACCTCTCCCTCTCCTCCCGGGAAAGCCGAGCTCTCACCACCTGGGTTCGTGGTCGAATGCGGGGCTGACCGCGCTCGCACCACTGGGCTGGTGGTCTTCCGTGCTGAACTGTGGACGGCTGGGGTGCGTCAATCTGGTCACACGATTCAGTCGAGCGTCTACTCTCAGCGCAAGTTCCACCAGTCCGTTCAGGGTCTCCGGTAAGTCCATAGCATAAATTTCCTTTTGAACGCGGTCAGCCAACCCATGCAGGAACATATCCCACTGCGCCTCCTCGTTCCAACGTCACTCTGCGGCCAGGGTGCGGAACCGAATGGAAAAGTCCGCCACCGAGCCTTCTCCCTGTCGCAGTTCGGCGAGTAATCTGGCCGCCTCCTTACCCGCCACTGCACGGTCGAAAACTCTCCTCATCTCTTCGGAGAGTGCCTGGAACGAGGTGCAGCAGTTGTCTCCGTTCTCCCACACCGCCGTCCCCCAAAGCGATGCTCTTCCTGACAGCAGGGTTAATACAAATGCCACCTTCACCTGTTCGCTCTGGAAAGTGTGTGGCTGTAAGGCAAAATGCATAGAACATCTTGTGAGGAATGCTCTGAAAAACTCCGGTTCAATATCCCTCTGGTGTGGGTAGGCGTGGCTCTGGTCTCCCTGCTGCTGCAAGCGCCGGTGGTGGGGGGACGGTCGGTGTGGGGGGCGCAGTGGGAATCCGTAAAAGTTGTACCTGTTGGGTGAGCTCGGACACCTGCTTCACGAGTGCTTGCACCGCACGACCTGTGCCTGAGATGTTCTCTTCCTGTTGATCCATACGTGAGACACTGTGAGCGATGAAATCGTTGAGCTGTGACGAACTTGCTGCATCCATGGTTGGTCAGATCGTTCTGTGAGGAAATAACAGGAGGATGCAAGATGCAAATAAAACTCAGTTTAATGTCAGAGTGAACAATGATAACAAGCACAGATCGGGGACAAACACTCAGATGGTCAGTGAAGCAGGGACGCGATGGCGATCCGGTGGCGGAAACAGATGACAGCGTGCTCGAGTGAATCCAGGGATAGTGGAACATCCAGATGACACGAAGAACTGACGAAATCCAGACGACACGAAGAACTGACGAAATCCAGAGGAGGAACAGAACAGACGAGGCACGAGCACAGGAAACACACCAAGGAACAACCACAACGATCTGACAACAAGAGAGAGAGAATGCTGGGTATATAAAGGGAACTGGAATGAATGGCAGCTGGAGACACTAATCAACACAACGAGTAACCACACCCACACAATTACACTCACGCAGACACATCAGCATGAGACAGCCGATTCATAAACCGTGACAAATATATAATGTATTACAGTTTGGAAGTAACTTGCACAACCCTGATTGTTATTGGAATATTCTACTTAGCAGATCAATACAACAGGCTGAACCCCGCAAGTCTTCGGCGGATTAGCCTGTTTGGCTTTTATGAAAACGTCATGGTGGCATTTGATTGTTTATTACCTTGAGACATTTGAGTGAACGTTGTTGACCAACCGTGTACGGTATGATTATTATTTTGAACCAGAGGTGAGACCAAGTCATTGTTTTGCAAGTCACAAGTAAGTCTCGAGTCTTTGCATTCAAGTCCCAAGTCAAGTCCCGAGTCAAGACAGACAAGTCCCAAGTCAAGTCCCGAGTCAAGACAGACAAGTCCAAGTCAAGTTGCAAGTCCTCGAGTTTAAGCTTCAAGTCTTAAACAAGTCATTAGTGCTTTTTGCACAAATTACTGTCTCAGTGTTAATTACTATAGTAAATGAAATGTATACTAATTTACATCAGAAAGGCTTTTAAAATATGATATAATATAATAATATATCAAATGTATTGTGGCAATGCAGATTTAAAAATAAAAAAAATAAAAGTAACTGTTCATTGGGAAAATTAATTGTGATTTGCTACACATTAAGTTAAGTAAAATTAAGTAAAATATTGAGTCCCTGGTTAAATTATTTTGTTAACGCGACAGTAATTGTACTAGAACATTCCTATTTCTATGGCGACGTATCAAGCGCCACGTGGCACTTTTTGGGGCTACGTTACGTTACAAAACGTAACGTAAATCCACCCATTTCTCCCGAAAGACATGAAAGTGAGTGGCTGGTGAACAGGGAGAAGACTTTATAGTTACCTATAGGCTAAAATGTGCGTTTGTTGTGGGGGGAAAATAACATGTCTCAAAATTACATTTGAAAGGTTTATTATTTCCGCTTACTTAGATATCAGTGTGTTTTTTTTTTCTCAAATTATAAATGGTTTGCTAGTACTTGTGTATTTAAATGCCTGAAAAAGAAAAAAGAAAACATTTGGTTGAAAACTGTCTGAACGTGTGATAATAAATGACATCTGACTCGCGCTGCTGAACACACTCCATCACGCGCTCTCTGGCTCAGTGCCAAACGTGCGAAAACAGCGCTAATCAGCGCTGTGATCATGCGTCAATGATACAGTGCTATACTACAGTCAGTAATTATTACAACTCTGATCTGTGGTTTTAGAAGGTAGGTCAAGTCTTTCCAAGTCACAGGGCTCAAGTCCGAGTCAAGTCGCGAGTCATTGTTGTCAAAGTCTAAGTCGAGTCGCAAGTCATCTTTGAATATGTCAAGTCGAGTCGCAAGTCATCAAATTTGGGACTCGAGTCCAAGTCAAGTCCAAGTCATGCGACTCGAGTCCACAACCCTGTTTTGAACTATTGCGAAGTAAGCAATTATATTGTTCATGAACGTGTTTTCATAACAATACAATCATAGGTGGATACAGTAAACACATAAACAAAGTTTTCTACTACCCCCGTTTTCCCCTCACACATAAGAGTAATTTACTCAAATGTCTTTCCTTCCATATATTTGAAATGACTTACAGATTTATATCTTTATTACCTCTGAAGACATACCTCTAAAGAGGGCAGTTGCCAGGTTGACTTTCCGAGGAGGCACGAGAGGCAGAGATAAGACATTGAGATGATTACAATCGGGAAAGCTACGATTTGAGTTTATGAACGAAGGCTGCGATCGGCCATGAAAAAGTTGGCTTAGAGTACAATCATGAAAGCTTGTTCAATAGTGATGCCTCGATAGGCTGATGCCTCGATAGGCTGAGTTCATGCATCAGATCGAGATTAGTCGAAAGCTTCGATAGCATTAATGTAATAGGCTACGTTTAGCCATGAAACAATACCAGTAATCGAAAAATAGGTCCATGATTGACTTATATTTATAATGATAAAGGCTGAAGCCAGGGAGACTTTACCGAGGAGCCACGATAGGCATAGATATGACATTAAGATGATTACAACCAGGAAAGCTACGATATGCATTTATGAACAAAGGCCGCGATCGGCCATGAAATATTTGTCTTTAGGGTTCCAATCATGAAAGCTTGTTCGATAGCGATGCCTCCATAGGCCGATGCCTCCATAGGCCGATGCGTCGATATGGCCGAGTTCATGCATCGGAACTGAGATTAGTCGAAGGCTTCGATAGCATTATTGTAATAGGCTTCGTTTAGCAAAGAAACATTATCAGTAATCGTAAAATAGGTCCATGATTGACCTTGCATATATAATGATAAAAAGCTGAAGCCAGGCGACTTTTCAGAGGAGCCACGGTAGGCAGAGATATGACATTAAGATGATTACAATCAGGAAAGCTACGATATGCGTTTATGAACGAAGGCCGCGATCGACCATGACATATTTGGCTTAGAGTACAATCATGAAAGCTTGTTTAATAGTGAAGCCTAGATAGGCTGATGCCTCGATTGGCTGAGTTCATGCATCAGAACTGAGAGTAGTCGAAAGCTTCGATAGCATTAATGTAATAGGCTACGTTTAGCCATGTAACGATACCAGTATTCGTAAAATAGGTCCATGATTGACTTTATATTTATTATGATAAAGGCTGAAGCCAAGGAGACTTTTCAGAGGAGCCACGATAGGCAGAGATATAACGTTAAGATGATTTTAATCAGGAAAGCTATGATATGCATATATGAAGAAAGGCCGCGATCGGCCATGAAATATTTGTCTTTAGGGTTTCAATCATGAAAGGTTGTTCGATAGCGATGCCTCGATAGGCCGATGCCTCGATATGGCCGAGTTCATGCATCAGAACTGAGATTAGTCGAAGGCTTCGATAGCATTAATGTAATAGGCTTCGTTTAGAAATGAAACATTACCAGTGATCGTAAAATAGGTCCATGATTGACCTTACATATCGTCGCTGTCCGATGAAAACCGCGTATGTCCATTTTGCCGATTTTGAGATTTTTCGACGGATAGAATGTCCAGGTTAATTTCCGTATACAGTATGCTTCACATTATCTAAATGACCAATGAAAAGTTGTGAAATCATGTCATCTGATTTCCACGTATATCCATTTGCTGTCAAAGCTGTCAATCACGCCGCGTATCTCCCACCCTGTGGAGGCGTCTCGCCGGTCTCGTGAAGTTCGTCTCTGGAAGCTCAGCATCAATAGCCGAATAGCAAACACTGTGAGGTAAAGTATCAGCAAACGTTTGTTTTTGACAACTGTTCTCAAGTTTATTATATATCCACAACTGTTATTTACCGGTAAATGGTCTAGATGAAGTAATTGTCCACAGGCTAACTTAGTTCTTCACAGATTAGCTTGCTTGCTAGTATGTAAATAAACTTGGTCTCATTGATTTATACTTTTTTTTTTTAGTCAAACTGATCAAATTATAGCGGAGCAGAGGGATGATTTATAACGACAACTTTTGATGAATTTATGAGAAATCTACAGACGCAAACAGACGTAGTCAAATTAAGACCTAAATGTGTATTTCAGACTTTTTTTCACCACAAGTCTGAAAGAAGACATATTATTGAAGACAAATATCCCAAAATCTCAAAATTGACTGGTGAAAAAAAACTATGTTTTTGCCTGCCGTGTCTCGCCTTAATAAACTGAGCGTAGCCTATTCATCTGTCATCTGAAACGCGACTTGGTCATTCTAATTAATGATCGGAAGAACGCGTATCGACCACCGTTACTGTAAAAGATGCACGTATTTCCATTTAAACTCGATTTTGGTCAAATGTGGATTATATCATTACACCGGCAAGAATATGGTTACATTTAAAGATGCCGGACCAAGTATGACAACGCTACGTTCAACTGCTGTGAAATTACGGTGTTTTTTTCACTTCCTGAAAAGTAACCGTTTTGGACATACGTGAGTTTCATCGGGCAGCGACGATATATGATGATAAAAAGCTGAAGCCAGGGCGACTTTGCAGAGGAGCCACGATAGGCATAGATATGACATTAAGATGATTACAATCAGGAAAGCTACGATATGCGTTTATGAACGAAGGCCGCGATCGACCGTGAAATATTTGGTTTAGAGTACAATCATGAAAGCTTGTTTAATAGTGAAGCCTAGATAGGCTGATGCCGCGATTGGCTGAGTTCATGCATCAGAACTGAGATTAGTTGAAAGCTTCGATAGCATTAATGTAATAGGCTATGTTTAGCCATGAAACAATTCCAGTATTCGTAAAATATGTCCATGATTGACCTTATATTTATTATGATAAAGGCTGAAGCCAGGGAGACTTTTCCGAGGAGCCACGATAGGCAGAGATATAACGTTAAGTTGATTCAACCAGGAAAGCTACGATATGCATTTATGAACGAAGCCCGCGATCGGCCATGAAATATTTGGCTTTGGATTACAATCGTGAAAGCTCACACAAGTTATGCCTCGATAGGCAGAATTCATGCGTCGAGAACGAAATCAAGTCGAAAGCTTCGATAACATTAATGAAATAGCCCAAGATTGGTCATAAAATGGCAGTAATCGTAGAATTTCAGAAGCTGTGATAGGCTTAAAAATATTGCAGCAATCAGAAACGAAAGTCACGATAGACATAAGCAAGCAAGGATACGAATAACCTTGGAGCGTTGTTATTATGGTATTTTCAAAGCTATTCTTCATTAATAAATTATGGGATGAGTTGATGGTAAAGAACGAAATAAAGAAAGCAACGATTGACTGCGTGTAACTAAACAGATTAGCAGCGAAAAGCAGACGTATGATAGATTGTTAACCACCACCAGTAGCTAGCGAAGAAATTTATCTCGAATGTCGGTTGAGAGGGCTTGTTGAGCATTTAGTAGAACATACGTGTCGGATCTGATGTAGGTCTTGTATGCTGTGGACGGCCATCTGCCAAGCATTTGGATAGGGGAGTCGGGAATGCCGCATTCGGCTACTGTTGTTGTGGCTCCGATACGAAAGGAATGCCCAGTGTATATATGTGGAGAAAGACCGGAGAATTAAGGAGGAAGTTACATGAGTTCAAAACCAGTGCTTTGTCATTGGAAGACCGTTCGGTTATATGAAAAAAGGGGAGTATTGAAGTGTGGTCATGCTTTCAGATATGACCATAGAGGTTTAAGGGCAATAGGAATTATAGACTTTAGATATAGTAATAATGCCAGAGACTCCAGAAGAATCTGTTTTCGAAAACTTAAATACATTTAAAAGGTGGGAGAAAGACATAAATCGGAAAGAGACAAGCCACGAGCCAAATTAAAATGTTTTAAAACAGATGCACATTCCCCTGATCGCATAAACCTGTAAAACACGGTTAGAAACGCTTTTTCTTGGATGCATGAGCCATTGCACGCTGTTAAAACATGGCTATATATATATATATATATATATATATATATATATATATATATATATATATATTTGAGCTATTAATTGCTGTTGATTTATGGTTGAATAAGAGATAGTTATATTTACAGAAAACGAGCTGAGATCAAATAGTGTGCCCCCTAAACTTTGCTACGACACCTGCGGGCAACAACATGGGACGGTAAGATCAGTCTTTTATATTCGATGTCAAGCTGTGATTGGTAGCGTGGAATTATAAATTAATGACGTGGCAGTGAAGTCTTTCTGGTAGAACTTCCGCTTACGCTTTCATTTCTCACTTTAGATGAGCTCACAAAAATAGTTCTGTTCCTGAGCCGGAGCCAGTGTCTGTTCCTGAGCCGGAGCCAGTGTCTGTTCCTGAGCCGGAGCCAGTGTCTGTTCCTGAGCCGGAGCCAGTGTCTGTTCCTGAGCCGGAGCCAGTGTCTGTTCCTGAGCCGGAGCCAGTGTCTGTTCCTGAGCCGGAGCCAGTGTCAGTTCCTGAGCCGGAGCCAGTGTCCCCAGACAAGATGGCCGCCGCCGGGTCAGTGTCTGTTCCTGTTCCCGACCCAGTGTCTGCTGTTCCCGAGCCTTCCTGTGCCTGAGCCTGTGCCTGTGCCTGAGCCCTGGCTGCCCGAGGGGCCTTCACCGCCCTGGCCGCCCGAGGCGCCTTCACCGCCCTGGCTGCCCGAGGGGCCTTCACCGCCCTGGCCGCCCGAGGGGCCTTCACCGCCCTGGCCACCCGAGGGATCGTCTGCCTCGCCCTGGCCGCCCAAAGGGTGGTCTGCTTCGCCCTGGCCGCCAGATGGACTTTCTGTTTCGCCCTGACCGCCCGATGAACTGTCTGCTTCGCCCTGGCCACCTGATAAACCATCACCCCCTGTTTCTGTTCCCTTCCATGGACCTGGCCCCCCATCCCTCCCCCTGATCCTCCACCGTTCCACCTCCCTCCTGGACTCTAGTTTTGTTTGTTTTTTGTGGGTCTTGGAGCGTCTGGTAGCTGTCACAGTGTCTGGTTTGTGTTCCCTGGGTTGTCACTAGAGGTCCTCATTCTCATTCACGTTTGACTACATTTCCCAGCATTCTGTCTGTCACTCATCAGTTCATTGCACTCAGCTGTTTTCCATCACCTTGTTAGTTATGTGTGTATATATACCCTATCTGTTTTAGTGTTTGTCACAGAGTCGTTGTTTTATGTCCTCACACTTCTGTTCCCTGCCTTTGCCTGAGACTTGTTTGTGTTTTATGTTTTGGACTGCCTTTTTGGATTTTGAACTTTGCCTGGACTGGATTGTGAGTATGGATTACCCTGTTACGTTCCCTGTGTATTTGTGTGTGTGTTTCTGTCCTGTGTCTCCGTTCATTGCTTTCAGGTGGTGATCGGGCATTGGCTGTTGCGGGCATGTGTCGTCATTGTGGAGGCGTCATCATCTGTTCAACCAATCCACTGCTGTGTCTTGGATTCAAAAGGCCCATCCACAAACATGAAGGGAGATCCTCGCCAGGGGTGTATTCCAGAAAGTAGGTTATGTGACTTACCCGGGTAAGTTTAGGAGTAAGTAAGCTGATAACCTCTGCTTTCGGTTCCAAAAACGGAGGTAACTTTCGGGTTATGTAAGTAACCATAGCAACTGACTCTCTGAGGATAACCTGCTCCGGAGCAGGTTATCCTCCTGCTGTTCCCGAGTTCCCTTTCTGCATTCTTAAAGCAGCACTCAGTAGGAATTTCGTTTTTGTCAAACGGCGACCCCTAGAGTTGCTGTGGAGTACTTGTACTGTCGTGAATAGCACTCACGCAGAGATGGCTCGCACTCACGGCCGGATCCCCTCCCCCTGTACACCGGTACCTGTTCAGTAGGATTGACGCTGTAACGAGTGGAAATAAGGTATGGCCCCTTTAAGAGCTGCGCGCGCCCAACACCACATGTATACGGCGCCGGGTTATTTCTGTTTGATGCTCATGCTACTTAGTTCACCTTTAAGAAACTGATGTAGAGAAAAGTAAATGCTCGTCGAGTCATGCCACATGCTCAAAAAGACAATTGTTCAACTTTGCAAATTAACAAAAGAAAGGCAAGCATATTTAAAATGAGAAAAAAAAAAAAAGTACGCATTTACTCTGTCAGTTATTTTTTGCCAAGCCAATTGTCTTTCCCTCGCATATGCAGCTGTATTGCTTTTTTTCATTATAATGGGCTTGAACTCCTCATAAGGCAACATTAAAGCTTCTAACTCTGCTTCGGAGAAGTAGGCGGCACGCAACTTTTCACCCTTAGTTTCCATGGTGACTCCTGAATTCGGCGTTCCATTGAAAATGCCTTTATATGTTCGCCGTGCACGCGCATTAACTCGAGGTTATTAGCAGTAGGTTGATTAAACTAACTCGACACAGGTGTTTTGGAACTGACATACCCCGAGTAAGCAGGTTATGGGTTAATCAACCCAGAGTTCAGGGTTAATCTGATGGTAAATTAACCCAGCTTTCTGGAATACACCCCAGATCTCATCCAACTTGCGCGTTCTGAGCATGTGGTCGAAACCACTATCACTGTTCACGCTTATAATTTTATTGTTGATGATTTTGAGTAAGCACTTTTGCCTGACCTGAGATTTTGATAAACATTGAGAGATGCTTAGCTAATCTGATTACATCTGGAGCACTGAGTTTCATCTATTGCGAAAGCACAAGACGGGAGGTAGGAATCATTGTTGTGTTAGGCAGGCGTGGAGTGTTCACCACCATTGTATTTCTGTTTTTTATTTAGTGTAGTTTAATTAGGGCGGCGTACCCGCTGAAGATCTCGGTTTTGTTTCTATTTTTCTTAATGGTGGCAGTTAGTTCAGCTGGTACGATTAAAATTAGATATCTCTTATGTTTTGCTTATTTTAATGATTTGGCAGCACTCTTGTTTGACCTAATTCTCTTGTGCATTATTTTTTTGTTGTTGTTGTTTTCACGAACCTGTTATTCAATTCAATTGAATATGTCTCGAATCTTTTCTCAGAAAATGAACGTTTTCCTTAACGTTTGATTGATGTTTCTTGGTTGTTTTGTTTGCATCCCCACACAGCAACAGTGTCTCACATAAATGTTATGTAATCATCCCTTTTAAACATCTTTAAACATGTAACAACCCTAAAAAACATACTGCAACTGGATCTGTCTTTTCCTGTGTGTGTTCGTGACACCTGACTCCTGCTGTCACACAGCAATGCAAATTAAGAAATACTGCTCTTATTATTTAGAGTGCTGTCACTTTTAAAGTACCGGTACTAATAACAGTTCAACACTAGTAGGAATACATGTTAATAAAGCATTACTGAGTAACTATTAATATATGTCTAAATAATAAGATGTATAGTCAAGTCAAGTCATCTTCATTTATATAGCACTTTTGACAATGGATTGTTTCAAAGCAGCTTTAAAGAGATAAACATATAATTTAAGGTAACGGAGATTGTTTTGGCTTTATAGCGGTTCTTGAATAATGTTATTTCCAGCTAAAGTTAGTTTTGATTGATTCACCTCCATTGAAATGATCATTTGTTATTAAATTAGGGCCCACTAAGACGACGCCGTTCTCTCTAACAGACTTTAAACGCGAACCTGTGATTAACGCTGACGCCGTTCACATGCATTCACATGCGCATTAAGAATTGATTCTATAGTTATGTACTTTTGAAAATATGTGCGCAGTTTTGCAATTCCATGCAACCCATCCCTAAACAAAGTACTTGTCTTGCCTATCAATTTTGATACAGAATTTTGTTTTATTTTATCACTTCGGGGTATGCTAGCCGGATTTTCAACAACGCTTTATCTGTAGAGTGGGAAAGGGATCCTCCATAGGGAAATAGTTGACACTTCAGCACTGCATTGTCATCGGGTCCAGGCAAAGCTCACTCGTCAGATCTGGACACGACCTGGATCCGGCAGGCTGCGGGAAAACCTCGGGATAAACAAAGACACTAATATTTTAGTGTAGATGCCATTCTTCTTATGATGTAACGAGTACATCAAGATTTAAGGGAAGTGTTCCCAGTTCCGGCTGACCTAATCTATGCAGCCTAACATTGAATTATAGAAGTCTATAGTGTATTATGTGTATGCAAGGTCAAAGAGATGTGTTTTTAGTCTATCTTTGAACTGACAGAGTGTGTCTGCTTCCCGGACAATGGTAGGAAGACTGTTCCAAAGTTTTGGTGCTAAATAGGAAAAGGATCTACCGTCAGCAGTCGATTTAGATATTCTAGGTATTATCAACTGGCCGGAATTTTGAGATCGCAATAGACGTGAAGGACTATAATGCGTTAAGAGCTCGCTCAAGTACTGCGGAGCTAAACCATTTAGTGCTTTGTAAGTAATCAACAATATTTTAAAATGTATACGATGTTTAATAGGCAGCCAATGCAGTGTTGACAGAACCGGGCTAATATGGTCATACTTCCTGGTTCTGGTAAGAACTCGAGCTGCTGCGTTTTGAACTACCTGTAGTTTATTTATTAAGCATGCAGGGAAACCACCCAGTAGAGCATTACAATAATCTAGCCTTGAGGTCATGAACGCATGAACCAATTGTTCCGCATTTCCCAATGAGAGCATATGGCGTATTTTAGATATATTTTTAAGATGCATAAATGCAGTTTTACAGATACTAGACACGTGACTTTCAAAAGAAAGGTTCGTATCAAAGAGCACACCCAGGTTCCTAACCGACGACGAAGACTTAACAGAGCAGCCATCAAGTGTTAGACAGTATTCTAGGTTATTACGTGTGGAAGTTTTTTGTCCAATAATTAGAATCTTTAGTAGTAGGAAAGTACTAGTCATCCAATTTTTTATATCAGCTGTGCATTCCGTTAATTTTGTGAATTGGTAAGTTTCGTTAGGTTTTGAAGAAATATACAGCTGAGTATCATCGGCACAACAGTGAAAGCTAACTCCATGTTTCCTAATGATATCTCCGAATGGTAGCATGTACAGAGTGAACAGCAATGGTCCTAGTACTGAGCCTTGTGGTACGCCATACTGAACTTGTGATCGATAAGACATCTCTTCATTTACTGCTACAGACTGATAACGGTCAGATAAGTATGATTTAAACCATGCTAGTGCAATTCCACTAATGCCAACATAGTTTTCTAGTCTATTTAAAAGATATAAATGAACCTTTAAATAGTTTATTAATCATTTAGGCTACTTACAAATGATCTTATGAACCACTGACAACTCCTAAATAACTGTTTTTTTAAATAATGTACTACATCATTTAGAAATGATAAATTGATCATTAATAAAGTATGTAAATACAATTATTAAACACATTATAGATATGCTTATAAATCAAGAATAAAGCATTTATAGCTGTATTTATAAACTGCTTATTAATGTCTATTAATACTTTATAAATTATGAATTAACTATTTACTAATGCTTAGCTAATGATTCATAGCATGCAATTATTATAAAGTGTTACCCATTTTTCTTATTTTTATCTTCTTCCTGTTGTGTTTTTAATCCCATTGAGCATTATCGTATTCCTATAAAATAAAATAAACAAATAAAAAACAATTAGATCCACATCTACATCTCCCATCCCTTCTGCAATTGTAACATAGCCTAATGTCGGGGCAGTCGTGACCTAATGATTAGAGAGTCAGACTGGTACTTTGTGAAATGTTTTGCCAATTAGTTTGATATTTTGTTATAGTAAAGAAATTCATATTTTTTTTATAAATTCAAATATTTGTGTAGACTATTGTTTACAGTATATATCAAGTGCTATACATGCAAGGAGTGTCGGCCATCTAAAAACACGTACCTCCGTAGTCCGTAACAATGAAAGGAAGGGGCAGGCTTTTGACCATGATCTACTCCAGGAGGCATAAAAAACACTTTTATATAATGTGGCAGAGCGATAGTAAGTAAGTAAACTTTATATATAGCACCTTTCACAGACAAGGGTCACAAAGTACTTCATAGTAAAAAACAGAAACAATAAAACAAATAAAAACCACAACACGCATAAGAAACAAAATTACATGGCTAGTTAAATGCTTGTCTAAAAAGATGTGTGTCAAGGTGTTTTCTAAAAGTTTCCACAGAGTCCAAGGCTCTCAAGGCTAATGGAAGAGAGTTCCAGAGACTTGGAGCCACCACACAGAAGGCACGATCCCCTCTTGTTTTAAGACGAGTTCTAGGAACAGTAAAAACGTCTTGGCCTGAAGACCTCAAAGAGCGACCAGGAGTGTGTGTGTGCAACGTGATCTCATGAGAATACGTGTATATTTTACGCTAAGTGTAGTTCTACCACACGTACATTTACTTACGTTTTGTACACTCAGAAACGTATAATACTGACGTATTTACAGCACTAAAACGTAAAATATTTACGTATTAACAGCACAAAAACGTAAATTATTTACGTATTGACTCTACCGACGTACAAATTTGTACCTGTTCCTATTTATGCTTATAAAAATCGTGGCATTAATGTTTTGACTCTATTGCTTTCAATTGTCTTATCAATTACGTTTTCAGTCGCATTTATTAAATGCAGTTTACTCATTTAACATTTCACTCTGTTCGTGCCTTCTGCTGCAAACTCGTTTCAGAGGATTAGCCTAAGTTAACTTACATTGTGTTAAACAAGACTACACTTTAAACCCTTTAAATAACATTATTACCTTCTTAATTTTTTAACCATTTTGTAATATAGTTTATTTAACGTTACCGTGAGACACAAAATGCGTTTTCTCCTATAGAACCATAATACACCAAAACACAACATAAATTCACAAAAGACATACATTTTATTAGCTTGATGTAATCCAAATCTTTAGAATCCATACGTTTGCAAGAAACAGATCCAAATTCAGCCCTTTATCCAGCGATCTTCATCTCCCTTCTCGTCACGGTGACCCTCCATTCTCATCGCCGACCGTAAACGTCAAATCCCGCGCTCGTGATGAATTCAAATTCAAAAATTGCGCCCTGAAGAAGCGTTACGACATGTTTTACGGCAGGGATATCAAACGCTCATTGGCTCTCGCCCTCTCGCCTGCTTCGTCACAAATGGCAAAACTCCGTGTTCCAGTCGGTGTGCAACAGCAACATTTGAAATGAAGAAGCGCGCGCGCCTTCACAGTGCGAGCCGAAACCGGATTAACATTTTCATGGATTAATAACTTAAATTCTACTCAGAGAGGACTGCGTCTGCGACTGCAACACATAATGATGTGAACGACTTTTGGTACCGGTTTTGACATTTTCGCAATAAATAAATTATTGTGATTTATAATTGTCTGTTATGTTTTTCTTCATAATTGTAACGTTAGCCTACGTAGTTTTAAGGAATGGTTATGGGTAGCTTTATGGGTAAATTAGGAGTAGCCTAGGATTAGTGGCTCAAAATATATTTTAATGTTATATTGTTAATAAAACTGCCATTTCCCTACACACCTCTGCCCATTACGTTTTATCCTTTTTATATTCTGTATAAAATGGGTATGTTTAGGTTTAGAAGTAGGGTTAAGGGATCTCACATTTATCTATAAAATAGCAAAAGGGAAATTATACAGATATGAAATATACGTAAACAGTTAACGTTTTGTAGCTGAAAAAACGTAATTGTTACGTTTAAATGTTGCAGATACGTCCATTTTATAAGTTTCAGGATCTATGAAACGTACAAAAAGTACGTTTTCTATCTTTGAAAAAAACGTATTAATACTTGCGTATTAACAATGAGACCAGGCTGGTGTGTGCAATAGATCCTGGATGTAAGAGGGAGCTTGACCATGGAAGGCTCTGTAAGTAATGGTTAAAATTTTAAACTGCACTCTAAAACTAATTGGAAGCCAATGAAGAGCCTTAAGCACATGTGTAATATGTGATCTTCTGGTAGTCTTTGACAAAAGTCTTGCAGCAGCATTCTGCACAACTTGCAGTTTGTCCATGGAGGATTTGTTTAAACAAGTGTACAGTACATTGCAATAATCGAGACGAGAGGAAATAAAAGCATGAACAAGCATCTCCAGCTCTTCTTTAGAAACCACAGATCTAATCTTAGCGATGTTCCTGAGATGGAAAAAACAGGAACGAACCACAGATTTAACATGACTGCTAAAACTCATAGATTTATCAAAAATGACACCCAAATTTCGCACAACATTACCGTCCGAGGGTGGTAAAGCCCCAATGGCCTGCCTAATCTTGGAGTAATGTTGTCTGGAGCAAAAAATAGCACCTCAGTTTTGTCTGAATTTAGTTCCAAAAAGTTGTCTGCCATCCATTTATTAATAGAGGCTAAGCAATTGTGAAACAAGGAAAGTGTGTCCAGTCTATCAGGGCTAAAAGATAAATATAATTGAATATCATCAGCATAACAATAAGATATTTCTCCATAACTAGCAATAATCTTTCAGAGAGGAAGCATATACAGACTGAACAGCAGGGGGTCGAGCACAGAACCCTGGGGCACACCACAGGTTTTTTGGGGGAGGAGATAGCTCATTGGCCACATATTTGTTGATTGTGATGTTTTAGACACATCACAAACCTCACTACACAGTGTATGTACTCAAATAAGTATTGAGTAATATTAATTAACACCATGTACTTATTATAGCTGAGGTTCTCAACTCTGGCCCTCAATGTTCACTTTCCTGCAGAGTTTAGCAATTTGATTTAGGGTTAGTTACTTGTAATTATGCATAATTTACTGAATGTACTCTATTAAGTACACGTGTAACTAAGTGAAGCCGCCTATGTCTCAATATGTCCCGCATAATCGACAAGTACAATTTACTGAAGAACAACTGATTATGTCGGTGTGAAATAAACAGTTATGGAAATGTAGAAATCTATATTAAAGCACCAATCTCCTCCCGAAAAAAAGTATCTTGGTGCCTCAGTGACTAGAACCTGTCAATCTCAGCTGTCAATCATGATGTCACACTCCTATTCGTATAGCATCAAATAACTAACTAAAACCAAAAATATATTAAATAAATAAATCAAAAAACACTTACATCAGCATGCTAAAAACTACCTATAATGACAGAAACCACCTTTGGAAAAAAAATTATATTTTAAGTGTGATTTGATTGTTTAGTCACATGTTACATCGAGAGGGCTGGTTTTTGACCTATACTGGCACCAGCCACCCTTGGGGCGATCCAAATGTTTTGGCTTCACTGTTCAGGACTTGTGCTGCACACTTAGTTTTTACAAGGGGTAATCCACCAGCCGGAAACTGAAGTCTCCATGGGGGCCGCCATTGGCTTCACCAAGCCTTCACCTGCTGTTAGCATTCCATTGACTCCCATTGATTTTGGCATCACTTTGACAGCGAATAACTTTACATCTGAGGTGTTTAAAGACTCCATTTGTCGATTGTTTATTTCTAAAGAAACACGACAATGTATAAAAGGCTCCATTACCTTGTATCTTACGTTATGGCCCAGCAGAAGCAGTTTTTGAAAAAATAGTCATAACACGCGACTCTCTGTTGCACAGTTAGAGAAATTACCATATAGACAGGAGAAGCTCACGGGCAATCGGGGGGACGTGGAGGCATAAAGTCAAGGGAGAAGCCCATAGAGAGTCATAAAGTTGATCCTGCTGCTAGCTCATCGACAGCTCCTACTCACGCTCTCCGTCTCTGCAAGATTCGGAAGGGAATGATTCAGATTCCTCTTGGCACAGCTACTAGAAGACGTACAACTGTCAGACAGGTTGCTCATGTCACATCTACATCGTCAAGCTCAGTTTGAGCCTGCACAGTACACTTGGCCATCAGGAAGTGAGTGCTTCTAATTGACTTCACTTTTCTCCGTTGAAGTCTATGGGGTCGCTGTGTCCATTTCTTTTACTGTCTATGGGTTTTTATCTGTGTACCTTAGCTGTTTGATCCCAGTGTTATCCACTGACATTATGCGATTTTACTTGTTTAGTGTGACGGTGGGCTAACAGACTGTGAGTGTGTGGTGTGCTGCTTACTCTCAGGTAAGTTTAATGCTGTGCATTCGGGCGTTGTGGGAAGTTTGGATCGATTTAATTTGAGCTATAGCTAACTTATGTGTTTAAGTGCAGTGTGTGCCTTTAGGGCTCCCATCTGTGTGGCATTGCAGTTTAACATAGCCCAGGTCAGGCCAGCTGCTGCTGTTATAACCACTAAAGAAGCTATTGTATGATTTATGTATGTGCCGTCGTAAGTATTGCGTTGTTGGATTACAGGGTGAGTAAATTGTTTATTTTTGTACGTTAGATAACCTTGTATGCCTTTTAAATTGGGATTGTAACATATGTTTGTTATTTTCAAAGTCCGTTTTGTATGTGAAGGTAGGCTGAGTGAGAGCAGACACCTTATCGCAGCTCTCACCCAACCCCTCGCTCTTTGAGCCACGCTGCTGCTTTTCGGGTCCAGTCACGTCTTCGGCTAATGCCCAAGTAGGCTTGAAGGTTTCTTTTTGTTTGTTTTGGTATTATTTATTTGTTTTGTATTACTGTCAACAACCTCAGTTTCTTGATTCTGACTGTTTTGCAACAGTTTCCATCAATTGCATCGTTTACTGTCATGCGGTAGTAGTGGTTTCAGTCATTTTGCAACATTGTCACCTGTATTAGCTTTGAGTTTGGTGTGATCTCTAAGCTTGTAACAGTATAAGCCCCTGTTTCTTTCCCTAGTATTTTTGTTATATTTATTTTCTTTGTTTATTTTGAGTAGCTATATTATAATTTGTTTTGTTTTTTCTTGGTTTTCCATTTGTTACATTGGATTTAGTAAATTGACTATGAATGTGTTTTCTTGATTTACATTATTCTGCTTATGACATTGGTGTTTAATTACATTGGTGTTTATTTTTCTTCCTAATGTGATTTTTCTGATTCTTCTTTTTGTAGGAGCATTTCCTGAAGTGGGCTGATTCTTTGCTGTACCACAGGCTTTACTTCACCAAGGGTCGCCATTATTGCTGTCACTATTGCTGTGTTATTATTTGCTGTGAATTGTGGGTGTGATTCTGTTTGGTGTAGTTTCTCTTTTGTTTACCTACCTAATGCTGTCATACTAGCCCGCCTATCATATAGGATGCCTCACCCCCAGCAACGATTATTGTTAATTGTCCTTTTTTTCTTCATTCGACCCACGACAGTTGTGCTGGCTTCTGCTTTTAAATGATTATTGGCCAATTGTTTAGCTTTAATAAAAAAAATATTTTTGTATGGAAACTCTTTTCTAAGTGGATCATATTTGTGTCTTTTTTTTGGCTTGTTTTCCCCATTATTACAGGGTGGCATAGTCACTATTGAGCCACTTGCTACAACTGTAACAATGTCACCTTAAAATAACCATAATGCATTAACCTACAACATATTAGTACAATACATAAATATTTACAATAAAAATACACAGATATTAAAATTAAATATATTTAGTTTTTTTATAATACAATTTAAAGTAAAAAGTGGTATTCTGTATTTCAAGGATCTAAAAAACTGCCCATCCCTGGCTATTGGTCACCTGTGGTCACATTAGCAGTATTAGCTGTTGAAAAACGTATAGCTGAAGACATATTCTGGGCATGGACAAGTACTCTGACTTAAAAATGCAATTACAGAAGCAAATTCTGAACCGTATACATAGCAAAGAAGCAATTAGTTACACCTAAAAACTGTTGTTTGGCCAGGGCTTTATCTGTTCTCAAAGACAGCCCAGTCAGTGTTCTCTTAATATTTTCCATAATGCCACATAAAAACGTAAGACAAAGCACCTTGGTTGGACGTGTAGCAGTGATACCTCTCTACTTGCAACCACTGGGTTTTCCTTAAAGGTCAATCGGAAGCTAATTATTCCCACAGCGTTATGGAATTACTCAAAGCCATCCTTGGCCTTTAGACAGCCCTGATAACTAATCCCCCACCTTCATACATTGAATGCTTTACCTTATATTATTACAAAGATTCAACCAAGCTTTGTACACATCTGAATCTGTCACATAGCCAGCTTCACTGAAAAATTGCCCCCAGCCAATATATGTTTCTGCCTGCAATTATATGCTAAAAGAAGGTATGCAGGAGGGCCACATAAAATATCAGATAATTCCACCTTTTCTCTGAAGTCTAAAGGAGGTAATTATAAATGCTTGGATCTTGCTTCCTTTACATGACTCTGTTAGGATAAGATTTGGATGTGGAAGAGCTGTTTTTATTCAGAATTGAGAAAAAAAGGACTGTCAAGTCTTTTGGTTGTTAACGTTAACCATACAAAAAATAGGTAACACTTTAGAATACTGTTTCTTACTTACTGCATAACCAATAAGGAATTACTGAAGAACTAATAGGTCATTCTTTATTAACACTTAAGTCACTACTGTTAACTACTAAGGAAGATGTGTTAACTAATCAGTATGTAATGGAATTGTATGATTGTGTTAAGTATCAGTTAGTTAATCAATAACTAATTAATTCTGTCATACCTCCTGAAGAACTATTATTAATATGGTTCAAGAAAAATAACTATGAAGTAACTACTAATAAACAGTCATACACAGTAGTTACTACAATAAGCCATTTCATTTTAGCAGTGGAATGGTGATGAAGTACACAAATCAAGTACTTGAGTAAAAGTACAGATACCACAATAAAATATCACTCCAGTAAATTATAATTAGGCCTATTCATTTTCAAAATTACCTTAGTAAAAGGACAAAGGTATTAATTTTAAAAGTAGGCTACTTGAAAAGTAAAAAGCACAGATTTTTTTTCTAGACGGTTTTAATCATTCTTCAGCTTTAATAAGAAAGATAAGTGCAGACATTTACCTATAGGATATTGATCTGCAAATAACTTCTTATTTCATTAGCAAAACTTACCATAATGTTCATAGTGGTTTTTTTTACAGTAAGTTTGATTTGAGTCAGAAGTATGTGGTATTATTTATTAATTATTAATGGGTTCCCTATATTTTCACTTTAGAATACTGTTTCAGGTTCTAAGTAATTCCTGAAGAATTATCTAATAATTATTTATTAATTAACAATTAATTTCCTTATATTTTCACTTTAGAATACTATTTCAGGTTATCAGTTGCCTAATTCCTGGATAATTATTTGATAATTCTTTATTAATTATTAAGGAGTTCCCTTTATTTTCACTTTAGAATACTGTTCCAGGTTGTAAGTCATTCCTGAAGAATTATCTGATAATTATTTATTAATTACTTTTATTAATGAATTCCCTATATTTTCAGTTTCCCTCAGTCGTTGCCTCAAATACATGAATTTACTCAATGGCATTCTATGATGAGGAAAACAGACACACACAGGACTGTATATAAAATATAAAACTAATCTGAGGTTAGTTATGGCAAAGCACTTGTGTGGGGTTCCTTTCTGAAGTTGATTTCTTACAGAACACACTCACAAAACCACACTGGCAAACATTTAACTTTAACATGATATGCATTTGTTAAAATTACTTCTATTAATAACATTAGTGAATAAGAAAGGTCACAACTAAATGTAGTTTTGTATGACTGTTCATTAGTTACTTCTTAGTTATTCTTCTTGAACCTTAATTAGTAGATAATTAGTAGTAGTTCTTCAGGAGGTATGACAGAATTCATTAGTTATTGATTTACTAACTGTTACTTAACACAATCATAAAATTATATTACATACTGATTAGTTAACACATCTTACTTGGTAGTTAACAGTAGTGAAGAAGTAGTTATTGAAGAATTACCTATTAGTTCTTCAATAATTCCCTATTAGTTATGCAGTAAGTAAGAAACAGTATTCTAAAGTGTTACCAAAAAATACTCTTACTCTTTTCCCCGCATCACTGAATCTAAAAGGAAATGAGTTTGCAGTTTGAATTGAATGTGATGAGAGAAAAAAAAAAAAAAATGTTCTATTGTCTTTCTATTGTCGTTTCACGGTGCACAATAAACAAAGCCAGGAATCTACGTTAGAGTTATTCTGGGTGAAATTTTGTAGAATTGTCCTTTGACGATAAATGGAATAAGAGTTTGGATATAAGAGTTCTTTATTTCACGGATCTCACTTTTAAAATTGAGCAGCCATAAAACAAATCTAAAAAAAGGCAAATGCTTAAAAAAGAACTTCTTTTTAAGTGTTTGACTGAATCTCACTTCCTCAACTGAAGTTTGCCATTTGGAGAAAAAACAAACAATAATTGCAATAAAATATATTTAATGTACTTAGACCATTTGTGATACTATTAATGCTCAGAAAATCACAGCGGACCACACTCCTGACTGAATTGATTATGACTTAATGCTGAGGAGGGAGGAATTGAAAGGAAAAGAGATCTTGAGCATGAAAGTGCCAGCAGATATTGGTTCCAGCAAATCAATATAAAGCGGATCTCCATTTTCACCATGAAAGACCTTGAATGAGGAAAGCTTTGAAAGAATATTTTCAGTCACTCATCGAAGTTCTCTGAAGTTGTCTAAATTGTAGAGTTTGCTGAACTAGCCTGACTAGCCTGAATTGTAGAGTTTGATTTTAAAGGTGGACATCTAGCAAAACATTATTTATTTTTTTAACCACAGAAAAGTTCCAAAAGGACAGAATATATAACAATATAACATTTAAGTAGTCCACACAACTCATATACTTTTTCCTTTTTTAAGTTATTGAAAATCATCAGCTCTTCAACAGCTCTCAAATCTCATTTACGATCAATTCCAAACATTTTGCTCTTCGATGATTGGACTTCAATGATTCTGAATGACATTGTTTCATGTATGTCACATGACCAACAAGTTAAAGTGCTAAATATATTTGTGTGTGTGTGTGTGTGTGTGTGTGTGTGTGTGTGTGTGTGTGTGAGTTAATGTTGCAAATATAATTGTCATGTAAGGTGAACTCAGCAACAAGGAGAGAGTGGTATTAGTTTTAATTAAATATTTAAAAAATATAGGAAACTACAAAAAAAACAAGGATTGAGAAACAGAACTGAGCTCAACTAACATAACATTCACTAATGGACAAGAACCGTCAATAATCAGGAATGTAAGGGTACAAACAGGGGTAAATATGGTAACAAGACATGGGTGAAATTAAATCAAAGACAACTAAACAAGGGGAAACAAAGGAAACATGAACCAAACCAAACATAGACAATCCAAAGTTGTTGTTTTTTTTTTTGTTTGTTTTTTTGTAACATTTATATGACTTATGCTGAAGAACGTAAATGGCTTGCTGGGTAAGCAAATCTGTAAATGAATTATTTATTAATCCTCTATTAACTTACCAGTGAAGTGTAACTAAATTACAAATCAAAGCCACCAAGAGTCTTCATAAAAATTCAACTTAAAACGATCACTTTTTGGCACAGATTAATTAGGCCATTAGTCTATATCAAAAATATTATATTAAAATTAAAACCATTATAAAAAATGTACCCAAGTAAAGTCTTCCTATTTCACATAATGTAATATCTCTCATAGCATTTCACTCTTAATTACCACTTCAGTCAATTAAGTTTACAGAGGATTTTAATTTAAAAGTGCTGACATATTTATAAGCACAAGAAAAACCATTTTTTGTGTCTGATTTTTTAAATCAGAAATCAGGTTTCAGGTCAGGTCATTTCACCATGCAAACAATTTAGGGTCTGTTAAACAACACTGTTTTTAAATTTTGATTCATGTTGGCCATTCATATACATTTCAACAGAGTTTTGGGGGCCTGAAAAATAAAAAATAAATAAAAGGGGGTTTCAAAGAGCAAGTGTTTGAAACCGATACCGTTATCGTCTCAGAGTAAACTACAAAAACACGAATTTGTGAAAACAGTGACGTCATGCGCATATGTATTACATGTTCAGTATATAGACGCATATTTTTTCTTTGCAAAGTGACATCGCTAACTACTGGCCTGGTATATATAAAACTGTGTTTTTAGACGTTTTAGCGGATCTGTGTGAACGGGGATCGATTTGACAATGTTGTCTTCTGTAAGCGAAAAATGCAAATTATTTTTTTCCCGTTTATAGTACATTATTGTTGGTTAAATGTACCCTTAGGCAATTTATCCCCTTGCAGTTTAGTCAGACATTTACACCTGAAACATTGTAAAGGTTTAAAACGAATGAATGAAAAAAGACTAATACTAAAGCAAGGCCTGATAGGCAGATAAACAGCTATAAATTGACATGGCATGACATTTATTTATATATTCCTTAGGTAATGCTGTTCTGTACTAGAGACATGCCAGTTTGTCTGTAATTGCTTCTGTCAAGACATAAATTAAAGTAGTGAAGATAGCAAGAGCAATAATGATACATTTGCATTCCCAGTGCATACGTCTTGTAATCTGTGCTGTTCCTCCACTTTAAACATTCAATGCTTCAACGTCAATTAAATTTACATTAGTTTAATGCACTTGGCAGACTTCAAAGACGTGCATTCATTTTGTTTGTTTATAGCCCTGTTTACACAAAGGGAAGACACAGATATTTCCCTGCGGTTTGGCTTCTCATTTACACAAAAACCCTGTTTTTATCCAGAAAACGAATATTTCTAAAAACTCTGGCCAAAGTGAAGATTTCTGATAACGCTGGTTATGTGTTGGCGTGCCAACTGGGAGAAACAGGGTTTTAGGTTCTCAAACGTCACATTCTGAGGATTCTGAATGGCTTGCATGGCTTTATCCTTCTCCCTACAATGTCGCCCATAGGTTTGGCATAGTTATGATGGCGCTCGACGGCGTATTTATGCGGGTTGATGTAAATGACAACTTTTTTGAAAACGATGTTGTGTGCACGATGTTATTATTGAAAACGGAGGGGGGGAAATATTCATTTCTCTAAATACCGGGCTACGTGTAAATGTGGCCATAGTTATAAAGGACAGTAAAAGATAGTCAAGCAAAGAAAAGTTCCAATAAGAACACAAGTTGAAAACACAATATCAATCAATCAATCAAGCTTTCTACAGTCAATCTATGGAAAAGGTGATTTTTTCATTTAATTTTCTTTACAAAATTTTATTGGAAATGGTTAGCTACAAATTATATTTTTTTCTCACATTTGGCCCAACCTAGGATTAGACCACTATAGGCAGTGCCTAATGGTCACTTACGGGGCTTTCACACTGGCAGTTTAGTTTGGAACAGGCCCTGGAGTCCAGTGGTACCCGAATTGTCAAGAGAGCAAATTCCTCCGTCCCTGGGTGCCAAGAGGCCGAGGCTGGCGGTGTGCGACCCTGTAGGACAGTATTGCACCCCTCAGCCGCCTCTTGGTCGCCAGCAGGCAGCTTGGTGCCGTTCGAGGGCCGGTCATCCGCCTTCTCACGCATCCCCTGCCGCCAGTGGAGACAGGTTAGTGTTGCACTGCACACTAACACCACTGTTTTCCACCTTGCTGCCCCACCTCGGGTACGTCTGTGGTCTTCTGGGCCTGGGCCTGGTTCGTAGAAGCAGAAAGAGCTTCCAACCGGTCCAGACCAGAATGTGACCATCAGACTCGGTTTGACGGTTCCGCTCAAAGCAGACGTGCTCCTGAACAGTGATATTCATCACACCTAGTGTTGAGCAATGCTCCTGTATTGTGCGCACATATCTCTGTCCTACTGGCGAAGGACTTTATATAGCCGCTCCCTCCAGCCGATATGAAGGCCAGTTGTTCAGTGATATTCGTCACACCAAGTGTTGAGCAATGCTCCTGTCTTGTGTCCAACTCTGTCCAACACGTCTCTTCAAGAGGAGAGTGTGTTCGGCTAGTGCTATGTAGAAGTGAGAAAGGATCCCACTGAAAGAACTTTCAGAGGCTCCTGGGGCATATGGCAGATGCAGCCGCTTGGCTTCCTCCATATGAAGACCGCTTCAGCACTAGCTTCATGATCAAGTGCCGAGGTGACCGTGGCAGAGCAGCATGCCCTTTGTGACAACAGATCACCCCGGCTTGCTGCCAAACCCTCACCGACTGAGGGGCCATGTACAAAGGGCTTGCTTTAACGGAGGCCTGGGTGACCTCCGACTGCATGGGCATTCGTGCCTCAAGTTGTTGCAATTCACCTCGCTTTGAGCCACCGCTGCTCAGCAAACTGGTACTGGTCTGAAAAGACAACATCGCGACCCTTGCGCTAAGCTTCCCTCGCATGTCACAACTCACCCGTCACCACCTCCTTCGAGTCAGAAGCGTCTGAGGTCGCTTCATTCCACTATTTCTTCTGGCCTGCTCAATCGTGCCGCTAACGAGCCTCATGATAGCTGTGGCCAGGGAGAGTGGAGACCATCCCCTGGCGGTCCAGCTGAGCAGGGACAACTTCGGGGCCACACAATTACATCTGTTTGCCCCTCTGGATTCGTCCCTTTACCAGTTGTGTTATTTCTGTCTGAGCGGACAACCCTTGGACAGACACTGACTCCCAGCTCAGCAAAATGCGTTCCGCAGTGAGCCTTCTAAAAAAGCGACTATGCGATTCATTGTCGCTTGGCGTCTGCTCAAGTTCAGTGATTTTCAACACACTCACGTGTTGAGCAGAGATGCTCCTGATGCTCTGTGAAATTCATCACACTCAGGTGTTGAGCAGAGATGCTCCTGAAGCTCACTGATCTTCACATGTAGTGTTGAGCACTGCTCCTGTCTTGTGCACGCATGTCGCTTGCACTTACTGTGCTAGGTCAGGAGTGGAGCAGGTCTTGATAGTTTCCCCTTATTGGCCCAACCAGACCTAGTTCGCCTCAACAGCCTTCCTGACTTTCCCTGAATACTTTCAGGGACGGGGCATGATGGCACCCGTGTTCAGACCCCTGGAGAGATTTCAAGCCGGTCCTAAAAACCGGACGTGGAGGTTCAGGTGGCTACCGCAGGAATATTTGGTAGTTACCGTCACTTCTGCGAGCACCCCCTAAAAAGAGGAAGTTGTGCTTACGCCAAATAGAAGTGGAACCTATTTGTTGAGTGAGTCTTCTCTCCATGAGGAGATCCTGGGAGCGTTCGATCATTTCAGTGCTCTCTTTCCTGCAAGATGGGTTGGAGTAGGCTGTTTTCCTCCATCCTCAAAATTATGTTGCCTCTGTTTTTCTTGACACACATCATGATGCAGAAGCATGGGAAGCACGTACTGATCGTCAGGTTCCAAGGGAACAAGGGAATCTAAAAAAGCCTTGCGCCCCTCTTTAACCTCTTGGGCCTTATCTCTGGTGTGACTGCACTGCAGAGACCACCCCTGAGCCACTGCAGGTAGTGAGATAAACATTCTGTTTTTAAAGAAACAGTTCTCCTGCTCGCGTGGTCTCTACTAGAGGGTAAGGACTTGCTCGCTTTCAGTCAACGAGTTGTGCCTGGAATTCGGGCCGGTTAACTCTCACAAGCTAAGACCCCGGCCTGGATATGTGCCCAAGGTTCCTACCTCTCCCTTAACCCTCTGGGGTCGGCAATCACGCCGGCGTGATCTGCTCGCTTTTTTTCTTATCAGTGCAAAAGAGACTCAAAATACTCGGTTGATTTTGATCTTACATTTAAGTGTTATACATCATTAGATCCTGTTAAGTTTCTATTTTTTTTTTTTTTGTGGATACTCACAATAAAAACAAAGTGTAGTGCTTTTCACCAAATAAAGAAAAACAAACATGATGCGAGTTCTGTGTTCTCTCTGTCAGTGAAGGCACGAGAGATTTTTCTTTATGAAGCT
This sequence comes from Tiaroga cobitis, assembly GCA_030578255.1. Lineage (NCBI taxonomy): Eukaryota > Metazoa > Chordata > Actinopteri > Cypriniformes > Leuciscidae > Tiaroga > Tiaroga cobitis. The sequence goes on from CM060609.1 coordinate 23,473,607, forward strand.
TGAATTCTCTTCTTTTAAATTAAGTAATTTATATAAAAAACAAATATTCTCAATTTATGCAATCTGTATGAAAAGAGAGTGGTGTCAGTATTTTTTCCCAGCTCATTACACTTCATTACGCGTTAATCTGACACGCCCACGGAGGACGCGCACTATTCAAACGCAAATGTCGAGGCAAGCCATGACAACGCCCACATCAGCCGTTCCGCCGCGGCGGTAAAATGTGTGGTGTATTTGCTGCCTTTTACCGCTAAGAGGCGCTACAATCATAGACTCTGAAAAGTGTTCGTTTATTCCGGTTTATTCTCTCTATTGCGTAATCTGCTGCCACACCGCGGCTGATTCAGAGCGATTGAAAGCGGGTAGCAGATGAATTCAACAAGTGAAACGTAGTTAAAATAATTCATAATCACAATACTGAAATTAGGCTACTGAAATGTAATTGAATAAATAATGAAAACATTTCATTGGAACATTGCAATAAAAACATTTAGGCTACATCAATGAGGCTTTACAACTTTAACAGCGTACAGACGGTAGCTCAGTGATCAACGCAACAACACGAGCTTCGAGGAGCTTTAATCGACCCGAGATCGAATCTCAATGTAGCATACATGTTGTTAACCAGTGTTGGCCTACAGCGTTTATATTTTACCACCTTGCTGCTTAAATAGGTAACTGTTTATAACTGTTTACTTATTTAAAGTCAAGAGTTTTGTTTAATTATCATTACAACATAAATTTGCTACATTCCTGTAGAACCGCAGCCGCTGCACAAACGACAAAAACTGATGAAGGAAGATTGTCAGCCGATTGCATCAGAAAATGAAAATGAAGAAGCTTGTCTTTAGTCTGCTAAATTATTGTGTAATGTAAAAGAACACTAAAATTACTTAAGTTTGAAACCAAGTTCGAACATTTCAAGGTTTAAATAAAGTGTCGGGACAGTTTTTTTTTTATTTAAACAATTAAAACAGTACAAAACGAAAATTGTCCGAAGAAACATAATTAAATTAAAAACATGCGGTTTTCTTTGCCTCTCTCGCGCTGGATCTCTTTTTAACAAGTTTATTTAGTCTCCCTCGCTGCACGCGCCGGGTCTCTCTCGAAATGAAACATTTCAGGGTAAAAACACATCAAACAGCTGATAATACTGTAGCTATATGTCGCTGCGTGTCAGCCATTCAAATCACGAAAAAATTATTTAGCCTTTAATTGTTGCTTCAAAGACACAGCATGCCTTGTTGAATTCACCTTACAATAACTTAAATTTAAATTTTGTGTGAAAAAAAAACTTTAAATAGACTACAATAAATAAACTACAATATTTATAATTTAATAAGATATGGGGCCTACATTTGGACACAGATTTATCCTTACAATAATTTTGCCTGCTCATTAGGCTGGCTATCCGACACTCTCCATATGAAAGAGGAACATTAACACCTTTGTCCAGCAACTGTCCCTCCAACCTCCAACTCCAATTCACACTTAAATCGCTATTCTAGACAGTGTTGATAATGAAGGAATTAAATGATTTAAGTTACATGTAGACTAGTGATATTTCTGTCATAAAAGTTTATTACTAAATATTTCATTATTTCAATAATTGATGAAATAAAACTGGTTTGGGCCAGCCTTTTCCATGCAAAACTAAATATAATCTGAAAAAACGCATGTTAATGTGTTGTCATGAACAAAAAACTCAATATTATTCTACAGGGATCTTTTGGATCCTTAAAGGAGAACTCCGGCGCAAAATGAACCTTTGGTCTAATTACACATTGTTACCTAGTCAACCGTTATCTGAGATTTGTTTTCATGATTATCGAATGTAAATAGTTTTATCTCTAAAAACAGTTTAGCCTATAAAGCTAGTATAACGCTAGTATATTGGGCATAGAGTAATGACAAATAAAAATCGCTTGTTAATACCACTAACAAGGCTCAAAATAGCCCCACACTAACACGGTAGCATAATGAGGGTCCCTACCTTCAAACCGAAGCATTGAGAACTTTTTCAGTGTCCAGACAGTTTAATAAGAACATATTTTAAACATACAGTCAACTTCACGTATACAGACAGGAGCCATCTTTGAAATACAGTCTTTACCAGTCGATCTACGAACGCCGATCCAAGTGCGCTGGTGAGAATGTGAACGAGCTATAAGTTGTGATAAGGTGAGCGCGAACAGCAGGCTTGGATCGGCGTTCGTAGATCGACTGGTAAAGATTGTATTTCAAAGATGGCTCCTGTCTGTATACGCGAAGTTGACTGTATGTATAAAATATGTTCTTATTAAACTGTCTGGACACTGACAAAGTTCTCAATGCTTCGGTTTGAAGGTAGGGACCCTCATTATGCTACCGTGTGAGTGTGGGGCTATTTTGAGCCTTGTTAGTGGTATTAACAAGCGATTTTTATTTGTCATTACACTATGCCCAATATACTAGCGTTATACTAGCTTTATAGGCTAAACTGTTTTTAGAGATAAAACTATTTACATTCGATAATCATGAAAACAAATCTCAGATAACGGTTGACTAGGTAACAATGTGTAATTAGACCAAAGGTTCATTTTGCGCCGGAGTTCTCCTTTAACCAGGCATGCAATTAATTACGTTTTTTTTTTGTATTATTCAAATAAATATCGAACCACGGTGCTTCGTGGTAGTGCTGCTAAATTAAATAACATTTATAGAATAATTATGAACGTAAATGAAACAGTATCGCAACATTTCGACAAATAAATTATTTGATCTGTTTTACATTTTAATTCAGGGCGATTTAGCCTACAAAATTAGAGTGAGATTTTCACCTTTGTCTTGTCCTTTTCTCATTGGGAAGCGCTTACATTACATGTTTGAGTATAGATCCTCTGTACCTCTCGTTTTCATATGGATTACATAATCAGATAACATTTATTAGCCTAAATATTTAGACATTTAAAGACTTTAGAAATAGCCGATTTCTTATCGTGACTGAGCTGAATCGGCTTTTGGTTCATTTTTGTGACGCGCAGTTCCCGGAGACAGAGACGACAGATAAACTGTTGTCGTTAGCCTAATAATATGAATACAAGTTTACAGTTTTGAACGATGTAAGCTAGGCTACTCTACTCTTATCTGTATGACCAAAAAATTACAGAGTCGCCTATTAAGTTATGTTAGCTGTAATGAGAAAAATAAATTGATCTAAATGAACGCGCCGCCGCGTTTGTCGAACACTAACTCACCATGCCAGAATAAAACCCGACTTTAGAAAAATGCATAGGGCCACTCGGCGTGGTGTGCCAAAACACTTATAAACTTCAATATTTCATTCAAAATAATCTCAAAACGCTTTGTGAAATTTGAAAAGCCGTGCATGCATTAAGGCCACTGGAACTAATGAACAACTGAAACGCTGGTTTTGGTTTTATTGTTTGTTGTTTAAACGTGCCTGTTGCATATCTCTATTTTATATATTTGATATGGTCTATTGGTGAAGTAGCCTAGCATTGATTAGCTACTGTGGAGGGAGGGGTGTGGGGATTAAAATAATTCAGCAGAAGCAGGGATGTTTAGACCAGAGGGAAATCCCCGTCCCCCCTGGCAAATCACACTTTACTTAAAACCATGTTTTAAAAACTCTAGGTTGTAGGGAATAAAAAAAAAAAAAAAAAAAAAAAAAAATATATATATATATATATATATAGATATATATATAGATATATATATATATAAATAGATATAGCCTAAATATAAAAAAAATTTTTTTAACAGAACTGCTTTTGAAATAACGATTGGTAGCCTATTATTATACAGATGCAAAGTCGTTCTGTTGGATTTGTTCCTTAGTGTAAAATGGAAATGCATGGTAATTTTATTTGATAAATATAGGCAAAAAACTGTATTGTGTAACAGAGTTTTAGAGCTAGAGAAATCTCTCTGCATTAATGACTATAAAATTTACAGTACACCATGTTTCATCGGGATTTGAAACCGTGTCATCTTGATGATTGAACCGTAAGTTCTACCGCTCGGCTATGAATTTACTCACTGAGGATTCCCAAACGTTTGTTTCTCACATGAGCGAGAAAACGTTTTGTCGTTAGCCTGTGAGTGTAGGCCTATAGCCTACTGCATGAATAAAAGTAGACCTTTTACAGTTTTAAAAGATGATATCTTATCTGTATGACCAACAATTACAGAGTAGGCTATTAAATTACTATAGCCTATTAAGTTCTTAGCTAAGTTCTTAGCTTAAGTTCTTAGCTGAGAAAAATAAATTCAAATGAACGCGCCGCCGCGTTTGTCAATGTATTAAGGCCACTGGAACCAGGATTGTAACTGAAACGCGCTGCATGTCTCAATACAGGAGCAGAAGCGCTGGTTCAGATTGTATTGTTTGTTGTTTAAACGTGCATGTTGCATATTTAAAAATATTTGTTAAAAATAAATGTTTGTTGTAGGCTTATTTGGAAATTACCATAACTTGTAGTATTTCATCCTTACTGTTAATTGCCCCACTTACGTTTTGCTAAATGTCCCTTTGCGCCACCTGCCGGTCATTTCGCGAACGACTTTGAAATGCGACTGGTTTATTTTTACAGCGATAGATTTGCCGCGGCGGTAATAGGCATTCTGGTTGACTACCTACTGTACATTAGTAAACGTTATTTTTACATGAACACATCCAAACTATATTGCTATAGCCTACTGAGATTTCTTCTAATCGTGATATGCTAGTGTCTGTAATGAAAACATTTCGTTGACTAATTTTGGATAGATTATAAAGTTTTTACTATAAAATAGACATCAAATAAGCTTTAGTTAGACAGTTTCTGCTCATATGTAAAATATATAGGATGTTTTGTCACAAATAAACTAATCAACTGTTATAGTGTTTGTTCCAATGCAAGCTATATCAAAATAATGAATCCTTAACTTTGAAATATGTATGATAAAATCTATTGCCTACTTTAAAAAATAATACTTTATAAGACATTTATGGAAAAAGACAATTTTTATTTTCAAGATGTTTCCAACTCAAACTTTGAACCAATTCTGCAGAATTGCCCATACAACCTATTTGACCAGGATTTGTTTCCAGGTATGACTAAAAATGTGCTTTTGGCTTTCATTTATATTTTGATTGTTTGTATATATATATATATATATATATATATATATATATATATATATATATATATATATATATATATATATATATATATAATTAATTAATTAATTCGTTACATTTATATAGCGCTTTTTCTGGGGCTTTTTCTTATATATTTATTTATTTATTTATTTATTTATTTATTTATTGTCCTTGCATTCTTTCTTGTGTGACACCCCAGAATGAAAGGCTCATTATTATGCTGGGTCATTGCTGCTCAGGTGAGAACCACTTAATTATTCATGATAAGGGTTGGGCCGTTCACGCCCATCCGCATATTGCCTTTGCAAACAAAAAAATGTTTTTCACAATTTAAAACAATCTATTGTTTTATGTGAATGATTAGACAGGATGATTTTCAGATCATTTTGAAGCCTAAACTCAAGGCGACAACATCCATTAGTCAAAAGTCTTGTGGACACATATTTAGTGTGTGTTTTGTGGCCTTATTTCAGAAACTTTATTTTTTAGTTTTTTCAATAACCATGCATAAACAATATTCTCTCAAAAATACAAACATGTACAATTATGTTGCTAACATATTATGGTAGCCCTGTTTGTGCTAAATAGAGTGTAATTACACCAGTGCCATTAATAGGTTTCTAAGCAACTGAAAAAAGCACAAATGTCAGGGCATACCAGAACATCTCAAGGACACCAAAAACACCTCAGACCTCAGAGGGTTAAACTGGGACCAGGTGGCGAGCCTGCAAGCGCTGCCCCGAAGGAGGCAGACCCAGCCCTGGCTTTCTCTGTCTGTCCGCTTCATTGCGGTTATACGTGCACAGAACACAAGCCTTAGGACCTCAGACCAGCAGAGAGGGAAGGCTGTTTCCAAGCGAGGTTGGCCCACTGAAGGGTGGCTGCCTTCATTTTGGTGAAAATCCCGAGATGCACATGTCTACTTAAGTGGTGAGCTCCTCTTGGGTAAGTGTGTGCTCCCGCCTAGGCGTTGACACAGAGTGCTTCGCTGACAGATATTCCAGAGTGGGGGGCTGGGCGACACCTATTGTCGAACCGCTGCTTCCAGTGGGCTTCCTTCTCATGAAGCCAGTTTCACCGTGAGCCCGGTTCGAAGTGTCGGCTTGCTGCGCCATTCCCCTCCCATAGACTGGATACGTGCGCCATTTCTGCTCCAGTTGAGTTCCCTTTAACCGAACCCTGTTGAGTTCCTCTGCACCCCTCCGACATCGGATGTGGTGGAACGCCCGGTGTAAGGCCTACCACTCGTAATCATTGTGGAACCTGTGTTAAGCTGGGTCCATGTGTTGCGATCCCTACGGTGATCACATATGCATATTCTTCTCTGGAGCCATCCCAGTGACATCCCATATGTTGTACTGCCCGGTCATCCGCCCAGTTCATATGTGTATTCTCCACGTTACCTCTCCTTTCGGGCATGATGTGGCTTCCACAGCGTCCCTTCCTTCCATGTACAGGGAACGCTTTCCTGACTTCCCTGGCCTAAGCCCTGTCCCTTCTCCGCCTTAAATTGCGGGGGGATAAGGAGGCTTTTTTGTTAGGCACTGGAAGGTGGCAGCTCTAGTGGCGTGTCAATGGTTGATCCCCATGCAGTCGACTACGTCTGACGTTCTCGACTGAAAGGGAACGTCCTGGTTGCGTAGGCGTATGTAGTCCCCTTGCCACTACTGCTGGACCACCGCTGACTCAGAGTTACGTTCGGCTCCTCTGCGAAAAGCAACTAGTGCGTGTATCCACTTCCGTATTTATACCCGCGCCACAGGGGAGTGTGTGATGTAAATGGCTCGTTCAATAGTACTCGAAGACTATTGGCTCCCTGGCGTGATCCCCATTCAGTCGATGCCGACTACTTCCTCCGTTCCCTCCTTCAGGGAACGGTGGGTTGCATATGCAACCAGGAGATTTCCCAATATTTGTATCCAAAATATGAAAGTTTTAATGCAACCGGTTCACTTTTACAGGTACTCACTCTGCACCATTTGTGAACCAGTGATATCGCTATTCCCTCTTCCTTTCTCAAGACAAATTCCTCCAACTTAGTTGACTTATTTGGTTCCAAAACCTTAGGTAGCTTTCAGGGTATGTAAGTAGCCATAGCAACTTATTCTCTAAACATAACTTGCTCCGGAGAACATTAGGTATGTTCCAACATTAGGCATTGAAGGGTTGGTCAAAATCCCTTGCCTCTTCAAATACATCTATAATCATAAATCCTTTTGAATGCTTATATACTTCCTTTATAAAAATCAATAATCAAATATATTCATTATCACATACTAATTTTTATATTCTTTGTGCTTGTGAAATTATATTTTCGTAAATGCATGTGATGGAAGTAACCAGAACTTTAATTGTTGTATTAAAATGTATTCTTTCCAGTATATTTCCTTCCTTGAGAGTAAATGCCAGTTATCTGTTTTTCTCCCAAACGAGTGAATGTTTTAGCATTATGTTTTGGTATACTTAACTGATAATAAGGAGCTCAGACTCTCTTCAGCCTTGATGGGAGCTGTTATTTGCTAGTGTCTGTTATTTGTGTGTGTGCGTATGACATTCTATGTAGGTTCTGGACGTTCGGACCAGACACCCCGGCGCCCTTCTCTAACCTGCGAGGCCACCACAGACCTAAATCTATTGAGTGGACGACAACTATCTTTACTAATGGCGATAGGCACCCCTATCTCCTCACATGTGTTAAATTGTTTAGGCTCTTAATGTTTCTTATCCAATGAGAATCATTCAACCTGTAAGCAATGACGTAGCTTAGACCTTGGAAATGGTATAACTGCTGTGATCTTTGTAACTGTAACCGAGGCAGCCTACGAACTCCTGTGCGAGTCTTGAAGCTGACTTCTGCTGATGAAACTGCAAACTATCTTCAGTAAAACTTTTCTTTAATTTTTTATAATTCTGACTCCGGGTCTTCATTCTTCATATCTGGTTCTGGGTCTTTAACTGTATACCCCTTACAGCATGTTCCAACATTATGTATTCAGTGCAAGTTTGCCCTGTTGAGCGTGACATATTTCGTACAATATTATACGTATAAAGTAAGAAAGTACTAAGAATGTAAATCGTCATTAAATAAAAGAAGAAGAAAGAAGAGGTATGGTGTGCTTCTTTTTAGTGCCATTGCTTGGTGACTCATTGATTTGCCTCTCGATTGAGAATGCCAATATGTGTGGTCACCGTTAACTCTAAATGTTATACTCCGTTTTTTTAAATAATAATAAGAATAATAAATATTGCACATATTGTGACACTTTCAGTTAAATATTTAATAAGTGGCACACTTATTCTGTTTTATCAAAAATAGATGAATGTTGATCTGGCAACATTTTATTATGGTGGTTGTTATACATATTGCAGCAAATCCTAAATGAAATGTTAAAAACTACAAGGTAAAAGCTGTTTCAAGTTTGAAAAAAGATTAAAGCAAACGTGATTTTTTTTTATAAATGCTCTTCAGAAGACTGCTGTCACAGTTGTGTTCTGTTTAGTTTGTTTTCATTGGACTTGTCTGCCTATCTTCATGTCACCTGTCATCATCATTATCAGTTCATCTGCATCACCTGTGTTTAGTTAATCATCACCATCATCATCTGTTACACCTGTGTTCTGTCAATCAATGTTCATCTGTGTTTGTATTTAGTTCCCTTCTGTTCAGTCAGTCTTTGTCTGGTCTTTGTTGTATATAGTGTGTACCTTCTGCCTGTGCTTTGCTTTGCTTTGCTTTGCTTTGCTTTGCTTTGCTTTGCTTTGCTTTGCTTTGCTTTGCTTTGCTTTGCTTTGCTTTGCTTTGCTTTGCTTTGCTTTGCTTTGCTTTGCTTTGCTTTGCTTTGGAACTCCTCATCTGCACCACACTGTGACAACTGCAAGGAACATTTGATTAAGGACTTACGGGTGGGCGTCAAGAAATACTCTGACAGTGGGAGTGTGTGATCAATTTAGGAAATGGTCAGAGAAATGTTGCTTAGAAATAGTTGGAGAGAAGTTTCTTCATAAGTTACTTCTAATAAGGATGCTTAAAACCTTTTCAAATTGAGACAGGAGAACCAAAATCAATACAGCAAACCAATGTAAGCAATTCAAATTCTCCAAGAGACGCAAAAAATTGCAGAGATCTCAGGGACAGTTCTGCAGTGGTTCACCTCATATTTATCTGGGCGTAGTTTCAGTGTTACAGCTAACCAGGTAAGGTCCAAGTAACCAAGTAAGGTCTGAGTCCGCGGACTTGCTCCGTGGAGTGCCTCAAGGCTCCGTTCCGGGTCCTGTTTTATTTTTGTTGTATTTGATCCCTTTGGGAAAGATGGGAAGTTCAGTGATGTTTCTTTTCACTTATTTGCTGATGATATCCAACTTTACTGCTGCTTTAAGCCGTCAGAGATCTGTAAGTTAAACTCCTTGCTCCTTTGTCTTGTGGAAATTAAAAAATGGCTAAGTGATAACTCCCTGCAGCTAAATGCTATGGAGTGAAAACAGTCTCAAAACCATCCACAAATGCACGCGAGAGATCCACATGCGCGCGCACCCCATCCACAAATGCACGCGAGAGATCCACATGCGCGCGCACCCATCCACAAATGCACGCAAGAGATCCACATGCGCGCGCACCCATCCACAAATGCACGCGATAGATCCACACACGCAAACCAACCCACAGATGCACACCATGAGATCCACACATGCAAACCAATCCACAAATGCTGCGACAGATCCACACACACACATAGCAATCCACAGATGCACACCATGAGATCCACACATGCAAACCAAAAAATCCACAGATGCACACCATGAGATCCACACATTCAAACCAATCCACAGATGCACACCATGAGATCCACACATGCAAATTAATCCACAAATGCACGCGATAGATCCACACACACACATAGCAATCCACAGATACACGCAAGAGATCCACACACACAGCGATCCACGAATGCTCGCGAGAGATCCACACACACAGCGATCCACGAATGCACGCGAGAGATCCACACACACACACACAGCAATCAGTACCTGTAGTTTGTTGCACAGCGAATCACGTGACTTTTGAGACTGTTGTTCCGTGGCCTTGATTCACACATGCACACAAGCCAATCTGTCCACAAGCCTATCTGTCCACATTACCTGCAAGGATGCGATATGGTGTCTTCCTCCAGAGGGCGCTAACCGGCCTTCGAGCTGAGTCTTTAAAAGGGCTGGATTCATTTAATTTTCTGATTTGCGAGAAAACTGAAGTCTAAACATTTTTCACTACATATCATATACATAAATGCAAATATAGATATAGAGTAAAACCAAACCTCTTTGTTTATTCTTCAACGTATAATCATAATATTTAGCCTATTAAGAAAACCATTCGGATAACAGGACAGCTTTAAAGTCTTTAAATTATTTCTATAACTGTTATCCAACTACTAGGCTGTACTACGTTTTCTTTTGTTTATATTATTGTAATTCTGAATGTACTTTGTGATAATGTACAAATGTACCCCTCCCCCCCCCCCCCCCCCCCCCCCCCCCCACACACACACATTCATTGGAGAATAATATATTTTCAGCAATTACCTATATGTTTTGCTTTCCTTATTTTTTAAAAAAGGATGAATGCTTGCACATAACTTAACCAACAAAGTAAAATATTTCTTTCAAAAGAATTCACAAGTATTACCCTCAAGTAACAATTCTCAAGCAAACCATTACCTACAAAAGTTTGAGATTTGCCTCAGTTGCTCTTTTTGTGGTGAATCAGATTAACCAGTTGTTCATGAGCTCATGAACATTCAGAATTACAATAATATAAACAAAAGAAAACGTAGTACAGCCTAGTAGTTGGATAACAGTTATAGAAATAATTTAAAGACTTTAAAGCTGTCCTGTTATCCGAATGGTTTTCTTAATAGGCTATATATTCTGATTATACGTTGAAACAAAGAGGTTTGGTTTTACTCTATATTTGCATTTATGTATATGATATTTAGTGAAAAATGTTTAGACTTCAGTTTTCTCGCAAATCAGAAAATTAAATGAATCCAGCCCTTTTAAAGACTCAGCTCGAAGGCTGGTTAGCGCCCTCTGGAGGAAGACACCATATCGCATCCTTGCAGGTAATGTGGACAGATAGGCTTGTAGACAGATTGGCTTGTGTGCATTTGTGAATCAAGGCCGCGGAACAACAGTCTCAAAAGTCACGTGATTCGCTGTGCATGAAACTACAGGTACTGAATGCTGTATGTGTGTGTGGATCTCTCGCGTGCATTCGTGGATCGCTGTGTGTGTGTGTGTGTGGATCTCTCGCGTGCATTCGTGGATCGCTGTGTGTGTGGATCTCTTGCGTGCATCTGTGGATTGCTATGTGTGTGTGTGGATCTGTCGCGTGCATTTGTGGATTGATTTGCATGTGTGGATCTCATGGTGTGCATCTGTGGATTGGTTTGCATGTGTGGATCTCATGGTGTGCATCTGTGGATTGATTTGCATGTGTGGATCTCATGGTGTGCATCTGTGGATTGGTTTGCATGTGTGGATCTCATGGTGTGCATCTGTGGATTGCTATGTGTGTGTGTGGATCCGTCGCAGCATTTGTGGATTGGTTTGCATGTGTGGATCTCATGGTGTGCATCTGTGGATTGGTTTGCGTGTGTGGATCTCGCGCGTGCATTTGTGGATGGGAGCGCGCGCATGTGGATCTCTCGCGTGCATTTGTGGATGGGTGCGCGCGCATGTGGATCTCTCGCGTGCATTTGTGGATGGGTGCGCGCGCATGTGGATCTCTCGCATGCATTTGTGGATGGTTTTGAGACTGTTTTCACTCCATAAATGCAGACAAAACAGAAACACTGATCATTGCCCCAGAGGATGCAATCCCTGGGATTAAACAATATTTAGGTGATTTAGGCCAGTCTGCTAAGCCAAGTCTTAGAAATTTGGGAGTTATCCTGGACAAAGACATGTCATTAGTGCAGCACTGCAAGCAGCTGACGAGAAACTGCTTCTTTCAATTAAGGAAAATCTCGAAACTTAGAAATATGGTTTCACGAAATGATTTGGAGCTTATCATTCATGCCTTTGTGTCTTCGCGTTTAGACTATTGTAATAGTTTATTTTCATGCCTAAACCAGAAGGAGCTCTCTCGACTGCAATTAATACAAAACTCTGCAGCCAGAAATCTAACACGTACTAATAGGAGGTCTCACATATCCCCTATCCTAAAAGAACTTCACTGGCTACCAGTGTCGTATAGGATAAATTTAAAAATTTTGGTTTTAATTTTCAGAGCTTTGCATGGTCAGACACCCCCCCCCCCCCCCCCTCCCTATATTAGTGACCTGATTCAGCGTTACACCCCTGTGCGTGTTCTGAGGTCTGTGGATCAGAACCTGTTGACGGTTCCACTTACTTGCTTTCGTACTAGAGGTGACCGATGTGTTCAGGCTGTTGCCTCTAGGTTGTGGAATGAACTCCCACCGTCTATGCGCTCTCTTGACTCTGTTGATGCCTTCAAATGCAGACTAAAGACTCATTTATTTGTTCAGGCTTTTAATTAGCTGCTTGTGGGTTGATATGATCATGTACTGTCTATGCTTTTGTGTGTATTTTATGATATAAATGTTTTGTTGTGAAGCACTTTGTGGCCTTATACCTGTGAAAGGTGCTATATAAATAATATTTTACTTATAAAAAAGCTGGTGTTGGCAATGGAAATAGCCACAGAAGTGCAGGCAGTCTCAAATACATCTTTGGTATTTTAATGATTGCAGTGTAAATATATTTAGTTTTGAATTTACAATCTATATTATTTATTAGAATAAAATGTTCCGTTTTTCAACACACAGAATTTTCGTATTTCAATGTTATCACAGATGTCACCTGTCCTCTACTATGATAGACACTACTGCTGTCTCAGTTGAAGTGTTGTTGGACAAACGGTCAAGTCAAGTCAAGTCACCTTTATTTATATAGCGCTTTTTACAATACAGATTGTATCAGAGCGCTTCACAGTGATAACATGAAAACAATATAACAAAGTTTGTTTCTAAAAGATATTGCGTCAACGTCCACCTTAAGTAAGGCAGATCAATAATATTATTGAATATTAAATGTCCCCAACTAAGCAAGCCAAAAGCCAAGGCAACAGTGGCAAGGAACCAAAACTCCATCAGGGACAGAATGGAGAAAAAAACCTTGGGAGAAACCAGACTCAGTCGGGGGGCCAGTTCTCCTCTGGCCAACGAAGGAACAGTGCATGATTCGGGCAGCATTACAAGTCAGATTGGATCGGAACATTTAGAGTATTTTTTGGAAGTCCAAGTATGCACGCCGGTCTTAAGACGAGTTGTTGAGGATCAGTGCCGTCCACCATAGAGTGGACGGCAAACGGTAAATGGACCTCTCCAATCATGTCTATATGATCTATTGTATATGATCTATATTACTCTGATATGTCACAATCATGCACCACTTCTTCATTCAAATATAAATGTCTATGATAATTAATTGATTTGCCACCAAACTTTATTACGATGTAAGTTTAAATATGCAGATGTCCAAATGAAATGCACTGCACAGAGGAGGGGGACATTTTCAGTGGCTGGCCGCATGTGTTGAATGGGCATAGAATACAAACTGCCAGGTTTCTAGTCCAATGCGGTCAATAACACTTCACCAAACAAAGGCCTACAGTGTCACATGCCTGCATGGCTCTCAGTATTTCTAATGCCCTTCTCATTTAGCCCAGCTGGCAGTCATCAGTCTAAATACCCCAATCAGTATTTCCTCCTGCTTACTATGGATGAGTCTTTGCCACAGAGACACTAGGGAAGACAGCAGTCTCAAGCCAGCCATCACTTACAATTCAGTGATTTTGACTTGAACAAAAAGTTACATGGAAAGGTGGCAGTATGGGGGTCAGCGTTTTTGCAGAAATCTTATATAATGGGATGAGAAAATTTATTCACAGTATTTTTTTATCAATTTTATGTTATGGAAGCAGACTCAGTAGAAGGAGATGCCATTTAACAGGAAGTTTATTGACAACAACTGAGCGGATAAACTGAAAGCAGGTAAGTGCATTAATAATTTGGAGAGCGGGGTGCTGGCGGTGAATGGAATGATTCTTCTTACAGGTGTGAAGACTGGTGGATGGCAAGATGGATGACGTGGACGCTGAACACAGGTGGAATTGGAGACATGGAGGATTGATGAGTTGCTGGAGGAAAAACACTGGAGAGAATGTGATGAGATGCTGGAGATAACACTGGAGTGGAGACTGGAGAAGGATTGCTGGAGAATCAGGAAGTTCGTAGGATAAGGCAAGGTAAGTAGTCCTCTTCGTACAAACAAGACCAGACAATGAGCTGGGGTGAAGTGTGTGCATATATAGTTGAGGTGATGAGGGTGATGATGAGGTGCAGGTGTGTGTGATCAGAACTCAGGTGAGGTAGTGTGCTGTGATTAGCTGGTGAGTAGCTGTAAAGCTTCATTGGCAGATGGTGACCAGGACAGAGACTTGGGCTTGTTTTTCAAGAGACTGGTGAGGGGGTTGGTGATGGAGCTGTAACCGTGGATGAACCGTCTGTAGAATTTGGAGAAGCCAAGAAAACGTTGAAGTTCTTTGATGGTCGATGGTCTGGGCCAGTTCTTGATGTTGTCCACCTTTCCCCCGTCCATCTGGATACCCTTGTCGCTGATGTTGTAACCAAGGAACTGCACTGAGGGTTGGTGGAAGGAGCACTTCTCTGATTTGAGGAACAGACGGAACTCCCCAGGCGTTTCAGAACCTCCACAACGTGGTGGCGATGGTTGGCCATGCTCCAGGAGTAAATGACGATATCATCAATGTAGATCAGTACAGACCGGTGGAGATACTCCTGGAGCACCTCATGCATGAAGTCCTGGAATACGGAGGGGGCGTTTACTAGTCCATATGGCATGACCAGATATTCATAATGTCCAGTAGGGGTCACAAAAGCCGCCTTCCATTCGTCCACTCCGCGCTGCGGAGGTCCAACGTGGTGAACACAGTGGCTCCGCGGAGGTGTTCATGTGCTGCTGGGACTTAACGGTTATTTTATTAAGAGAACGGTAATCAATACAAGGCCGCAAGCCTCCGTCCTTCTTGGCCGCGAAGAAGAAGCTTGATGCTGCAGGGGACGTAGAAGGGCAGATGTAGCCTTGTTGGAGTGCCTCTTCTATAGTGTCCTCCATGGCCTTCAGTTCGGGAAGTGACAGGGGATAGATAAATGTACTGCATTTATATGGCGCATTCACAGACCCAATGGCCACCAAAGCGCTTTACATTTTTGCCTCACATTCACCCATTCACTCACTCATTCATACACCGACGGCGGTGTCAGCCATGCAAGACGCCATCCAGCTCCTCGGGAGCTAGCTGGAGTTAGGTGTCTTGCTCATGGACACCTCGACACTTGGTCAGGTGGAACCGGGGATTGAACCACCAACCTTTCGGTTTGTAGACAACCTACATGAACCACTGAGCCACTGCCGCCCTAGATCTTCCCGTGGGGCACTGGCTCACTCGGAATCAGTCCCATGGCCGATGTGGAGGCAGGAGAGAGGCTCTTTTAGGGCAGAAGACGTCACTGAAGGGGGCATAGCAGACTGGGATGTCGACCGACTGCTTCTCGACTGGACTCTCGATGGAAGTGGCGTTCACCAGCAGCACCTCGGGTGGTGGTGGAATAGGGTGAGGAAGCTGAGGAAAACAGCCGGGAAAGCACTTACTTCCCCACTACAGGACTTTGCCGGTCTTCCATGAGATGATGGGATCATGCTGCACTAGCCATGGGCGCCCTAGGATCACCTCAGCTGTGGAGTTCTCCAGAACTAGGAGATGGCGTGACTCTACACGCAGTTGACCAACCCATAGCTCGATGAGACCGTTACTATATCGGACATGTTTACGCATAAGGGTCGTCCAGTCACCGACTGGACCTGGCAGACTGCCTGGGTTGCGGTCGTCGAGAGGTTAAGTTGGCGGCAGAGGCTTCCGGAAATGAAATTCCCGGCTGACCCAGATTTGAGGAGGGCATGCACTGGGAGAGATAAATTAGACGCATAAGAGTTACAGTGGTGGTGAGTGGCCTCGAATTCGTGACTGGATTTCTTAATACACTCACCATACGATGTGGAGGACGAATGGGGCATGCAGAAATGATATGCCCCATAACACCGCAATACAGGCAAAGCCCCTGGGTCAGCCGCCTCTGCCGCTTTGAAATGGTAGTCGTGTGGAGTCTACTTACATGGGTTCGTAGCCGGGTTCTGGAGTGCTGAGGTTTTCTTGCTGACGGAGGAAATAAGAAGGTGGTTGACCCTGGTGCTCTTTCGAGACATGATTGCATACGATTGGTGAATTGACGATCCAGCAGGCCGATCATGCACAGTTTGGAAAGAAAGCCGTTTGCTTTGTGTCAAATTACATTCATACTGTTCAGATACCGGTCTTGATTGATACTGGTATAACTTGAGATTCCTGTCCTGATTGCAGGAGTTTTGTGTCAGATCACATACATACTGTTATAATTACATTCATACTGTTATAACTTCAGATACCTGTCCTGATTGCAGAGGTTGCGTGTTAAATTACATTCATACTGTTAAAACATCAGATACCTGTCCTGATCGAAGACGTTTCGTGTAAGATTACATTACTGTTATAACGTCAGGTATCTGTCTTGATCATAGAGGTTTCTATTCTGCCAAGACCAAATATATTAACATTGCTATATCCATTACCATGCTAAAAAAATCTTCTGAGAGTTGTCATGACAGAAATAGTTCTGTCATGAAACTATAGATGGCGCAGGCTGATAGGTCTAACTCTGATGATAATTACGGCGTTAACTACTTGGCACTAGTTTAGTTTAGTTTAGTTTAGTTCCTTTATTGTCCACGGCTTCACTATACACCACACACAAGGACACCAACACAACATAACAGTATACATAAAAAATACAAGTAAAACATTAACTTTCCCATTTACATGTATGCATATACATGTAAATATATCATATAATAAATATGATAAACATATCCACCTCTACTCATATTCATATCTTCTCAATTCGAATGGCAGTTGGCACAAAAGACATCTGGTACACATTTTTTCTTGCCCAAGATTGTTTAAACCGTCTCCTTGATAGTAACAACTGAAATTTAGAATGTAAGGGATGAGAAGAATACTCTATAATTACCAATGCTTTTTGTTTAACTTTTAATAAATATATCTTATTCAGTTGTCTTTGTGTCTTACCTACAATTGCGCTAGCTACGTTAACCGCCCTATACAATTTCTGCTTTGCTTTAACAGTCAGAACTCCATACCACAGTCATATTAAAAGACATAATACTCTCCACAAGTTCCCTTTCAAGGGAACTCGAGCTCTGTCGAGACGCGGTGGGAACGCCCCTGCGTGATTGCGTCGTGAAGCACGTGTATAATCAGTCCAATGGAGAGACGAGACGTCATAGGCGGGTGACGTCATCGACCAGGAAACTATGAACCCCCCCTTAAAACAGACCGTGCTAGCTTCTGTGCCTTCAGCAAGCGCTCTGTGTGATCTTGTCTCTGTCTATTTTTTGTTGTTTGTCCACAAGCACATATATATATATATTTGACAGGAGTATGGAGAGCAAACAGCCTAGGATCGTGTGTTGGTCCCTGCCCTCGCTTCATTACGAGTGGGGACACACGCAATTCATGTGTTGTCTGTTTGGGAGTGGAGCATGCACGGTCAGCTCTAGTAAATTGGGTCTGACTGTGTTCATTCATAAATTCCCGACTTGTAACATACGCACTATCGAGAGTTTTAGCTCTGCTCTTGTTGGCTTTCTTCTCGAGGGTAGAAAGTCAATAAAGATTTGGCTCGGATCTACGCGTTTGCCGAGGCAGCACGTAGATTACGGGTCTGCAATAAAGATTCTGTGACTCGATCTCGGATCTCGCGTGTGCCGAGGCAGCGCGTAGATTACGGGCTGCATAAGAGTCGTGGCTCGGATCTCGCGTTTGCCGAGGCAGCGCGTAGATTACGGGTTTGCATCTCTACAATAAGAATCTATGGCTCAGATCGCGCGCTTGCCGAGGCAGCGCGTGATTATAATTTATGGGTCTGCATATCTGCATAATAAAGTGGCTCTTCTCACGTTTGCCGAGACAACGTGTAGACAAATGGTAGCTAATATGCACAGGGAACTGAGTAGACAGGAAATTTCTCTTTCTCTCCTTCTCTTATGATTGTTTGAAAACTAATTTTGTATTCTTTATTGTTAGAGATTATAATTTGAGGTATATATTAATACACTATATTCAGCCTTTAAACTAGACCGTTTCGACTTGTCTGGTTGATATTTGGCTGCATTTAATTTTTGAGAAAATTAAATATATAGCTACTCATCTTATCCTTGGAGTTAGATGTCTATATTAATATACTATTCAGCTTTAAGCTTTTCATCCAGACCGTTTCTACTTGTCTGGTTGATATTTGGCTGCATTTAATTTTTGAGGAAAATAAATATGTATTCATCTTATCCTGGAGTTAAATGTCTGTATTAATATACTATTCAGCTTTTTTGTCCAGACCGTGTTTACTTGTCTGGTTGATATTTGGCTGTATTTAATTGAGACAATTAAATATGTACTCATCTGATCTTTGAGGAGTCATTTATTTCTAAAGAAATAAATGGTTGTTCCCAAGAGGAAATTGATAACACCTCATTATATGGCACACATCTCCCTTCGGTGCCCTCCAGCGAGTTCTAGTCGCAGTGTCTGACTCGCAGAAGGGGGGTTTAAGAGGGGTCAGTTCGGTTATTTCCTGCCGGTCATCCGTTTCAGGACGTCGGATTGGCTTCTCAAGCTATACTAGAGACCAGTCTCGAGAGGCTGGTTCCTTTTAGTAGTCTCAGCCAATGTCATTTTTGGATAAGACATATCTGAGGATAGTCGTTATCTCGAAGTAGGCTTCGACTGAGAAGAAGTCCTGATGCCAAGGCTGTTAGGCTTCTGAGGGTGGCCTCCTCCGGGCAGAGACAGGTTCGAGAATACGTGTCTCCTCGGCGCCCTCTGGGGGGCGACTCTCTGAGGAGGGTCGCAGCGCTGCCAGTTCGGTTGTTCCCTGCCGGTTCGCCGTTCAGGGAACCGAGGTGTCAGCGTCCCCAAACGATCCTCCGCGGAGGGTCGTAGAACAGTCAGTTCGGTTTTCCCTGCCGGTTCGCCGTAACAGGGCACCGAAGTGGCTGTTCGACCAATACCAGAGGCCAGTCTTGAGAGACTGGTCCCCTTAGTAGATTTTCTGGCAGCGTGGAAGCTACTGCCAAATATATCTCGTTGGGTCCTGCTCACTATAGAAAAGGGTTACAGAACTCAGTTCGGTTCTCATCCACGCATATTTATAGGGGTCCTCCCTACGGTGGTGGACCCCGAGCAGGCTCTGGTTATGTTATCATTCCTGGGAAGCGACTCTCTGAGGAGGGTTGCAGCACTGCCAGTTCGGTTGTTCCCTGCCGGTTATCCGTTTCAGGGCACCGAGGTGTCAGCGTTCCAAGCGATCCTCCAAGGAGGGTCGTGGAATAGTCAAGTCGGTCGTTCCTTGCCGGTCATCCACTTCAGGGCACCGAAGTGACTGTTCGGTTAAATCCAGAGGCCAGTCTCGAGAGACTGGTATCCTTAGTAGATTTTCTGGCAGCGTGGAAGCTACTGCCAAATATATCTCGTTGGGTCCGGCTCTGGTTATGTTATCATTCCTGGGAAGCGACTCTCTGAGGAGGGTCGCAGCGCTGCCAGTTCGGTTGTTCCCTGCCGGTTCGCCGTTCAGGGCACCGAGGTGTCAGCGTTCCCAAACGATCCTCCGAGGAGGGTCGTAAAACAGTCAGTTCGTGTTCCTTGCCGGTTCGCCGTTACAGGGCACCGAAGTGGCTGTTCGACCAAAACCAGAGGCCAGTCTCGAGAGACTGGTCCCCTTAGTAGATTTTCTGGCAGCGTGTAAGCTACTGCCAAATATATCTCATTGGGTCTTGCTCACTATAGAAATGGTTTCAGAATCCAGTTCGGTTCTTCTGCCTAGATTTCTAGGGGTCCTCCCTACATGGTGGACCCCGAGCAGGCTCTGGCTATGGAGCAAGAAGTACAGACTCTTCTGTGAATGGAGGCTATAGAAAGGGTTCCTCCTCCCAGTAGGGAGTCGGGGTTTACAACCGTTACTTCATTGTTACAAAGAAGGTTGGATGCTCACATTTCAAACAGATTGTGTCACAGATTCAGTCTGAGGACTGGTTTGTCGCGATAGATGGACGCGTCCTTCCATGTAGCCATCCGTCCTCCACACAGGAAGTCCCTGAAGTTCGCTTTCTGGGGCGAAGTGTACCAATATCGGGTTCTTCTCTTCGGCCTAGGTAAAACTAGGCCAGTCACTCACTGCGAAACAGTTTCAGAGACTGGTGGGTCTCATGGCAGCTGCGTCCAACGTAATAACTTTTGGACTCCTGTACATGAGACCTCTGCAGTGGTGGCTCAGGACCAAGGGGTTTCTCTGAGGGGAAATCCGTTTAGCATGATCAAGGTCACGCGGCAATTTCTACGTGCCTTAGTCATGTGGAAAAAACCTTGGTTCCTCACCCTAGGCCCAGTGCTGGGGGCTTCTTGCTGACGCGTAGCTATCGACGGATGCTTCCCTCACAGGTTGGGGGGCGATCATGAGTGGTCGCTCGGCGAAAGGTCTTTGGCAGGACCATCTACTTTCTTGGCACATAAATTGGCTAGAAATTATGGCGGTGTTTCGATCTCTCTCTCTCTCTCTCTCTCTCTCTCTCAAGCACTTCCTGCCAGACCTGAGAGGTCACCATGTGCTTGTCTGCACAGACAACACGTCGGTGGTCTCTTACATAAATCCAGGAGCAGACATCCTGTCGAGGCAGGGGCCGAGGCCCGGGGAATGGAGACTCCACCCCGAGGTGGTGGAACTCTTGAAAAACTCTATGAAAAACTTTGGTCGAGCAGAAGTAGACCTCTTTGCATCTTAGAGAACACACACTGTCCACTATGGTTCTCACTCAGTCAGCCAGCTCCTCTGGGGCTGGACGCTATGATGCAGACGTGCTCGAGGTCACATCTGTACGCATTTCCCCCGATCTCTCTGCTCCAGGGAGTTCTGGAGAGAGTTCGCCGGGACGGGGCCCTTCTTCTGTTATTAGCCCCGTGTTGGCAGGCCCGAGTATGGTTCTCGGACCGAGAGTCTCTCCTCGACGGCTCTCCTCTGGAGATTCCGCTCGGGGGGACTTTTTCTCTCAGTCGAGCGGGTTGATCCTTCCCCCTGCCCAGAATTGTGGAAACTTTGGGCTTGGCCTCTGAGGGGGCCCAGCTCATAAGTTCAGGTCTCTCAACTGAGGTCGTTGAGACCATCCTCAACTCCAGAGCTCCCTCCACGAGGAAACTCTACACCTTGAAGTGGAAATTGTTTACTTCTGGTAGGGAGAGCACCAGCTGGACCCAGTTATCTGCCCTGTGGTTGCAGTGCTGGAGTTCCTGCAGGAGCGTTTCTCCGCAGGTCTATCCCCCTCCACACTAAAGGTGTACATGGCAGCCTTAGCTGCTTACCATGTCCCTTTCAGTGGTCTATCCTTGGGGAGACACCCTGTAGTACGTTTCCTTCGCGGCACTGTGACGCGTCTGACCAAGATACTAGGAGTATGACTGCCTCAAAGGCTATGCTTGGATCTAGGCTCCACTCCGGGGTCTATGGTGCTTGCTTCTTAGTGTGCGCAAGGACTTCACACAGAACAGGCATTTGTCATATGGCATCGTGGGTATAGTGTTCCCACAGCGTCTCGACGCACCTCGAGTTCCCTTGAAAGGGAACGTCTCAGGTTACGTATGTAACCCTGGTTCCCTGAGAGGGAATGAGACGCTGCGTCACCCTCCCATACTCCCTGCATGCCTGTGATCGACTTGCTTCGGCCTATCAGAAGCTTGCGCGGTCTGTTTTCAGGTGTGCTTTATAGTTTCCTGGTCGATGACGTCACCCGCCTATGACGTCTCGTCTCTCCATTGGACTGATTATACACGTGCTTCACGACGCAATGCGACTCGACGCAGCGTCTCATTCCCTCTCAGGGAACCAGGGTTACATACGTAACCTGAGACGATTCTTATAGACCATTTCTAAGATTTTCTTGCACACGCCAAAGTGTTTTAGCCTCTGAATAAGATGCAATCTCTGCATTCCCTTTTTAAAAACATAATCCACATTTCCAGCAAAACTCAAATTACTATCTACAGTATGAACGTTCCCAAGTATTTAAAACTATTGACTATTTCTAGCTGGTATCCAATTCGATTCGATTTGTAAATGGGCTGTAAATTTTAGTATACATCTGCATCTGAGCAAATAAAATCAATTTTTGGGAAATTCATGACTATTCAATACATTTTCAGTATCTTAATTCAGGACTTTAGTTCAATTGCTTAACTTCTTAGGACTCAAAATACATTACGGCAAGTAAAGCAAGAAAAATAATACTACTTCTACATATTCAATGCACCATGATTGCTTTTATTGTAAACATTGCGTACATTTCCTGAACATTTAGGAAATACAGCAAAGTGTGTAAATAAAGCAAAGTGCAGAAATACAACAAAGTGCAACTGGCAGTAAAACCACACAGAGTACGATTAAAACATGGTGGTGAGTGTAGTAAGACAGATTTGAACAAACAAATGGCTATGATATGATTTGCTTTTTTCTAACCCCATCTACTTGAGATTTTTTTTCTAAAATATTAACTGATCAACACAATCTGGTCGTAAACTGCTTCTCTGAGAAGACACCATGGGCCAGATGTACTAATGCTTTTTCACCCACTTCAGGCGTATTTGTTTCGCAAAGTGCGCATAAAACCATGGCGAGGTATGTACGAACGGGACGCACCGAGGTGAAAGCGCAGAATGCCTGTCGCGGGAACTGAAAATGGCAAAATGCGCTTTTCATGTCATACATATGCATTCATGGGATGGTCAAGGGGAAAGTGAGAGTGTCACATAAAGAGATGGGAGGGGAAGCGTAAACTGTGCCTAATTATGTATTCCGCGTTATCTACAGAAAAAGCCGGTGAAAGTGCGCCTCTATTTTGCGCTGAAAATTCTCCGCCTCTTAAAAGCAGGAGTAACTTAGGAAGCGGGTTTCCTGGCATATGCCTCCTGGTGAAATGGCGGCAGAAATCCGAGCAAGACGAAGACATAGGCTAAGGAGACGAGCTGAAAAGATTTTTGCCACAAGAATCCCACTTTTTCAGTTGAGTGAAAACGAAATCATTAAGCGTTACAGATTAAGCAACTATACGCAATATTACAGTTACTGGAAGAAATCAAAGATGACATAGAATCTCCGACTCAGCGTTCACATTCCATTCCAGCAGTTGTTAAAGTCCTCACTACATTATTGGCATCAGGATAATTTCAAACAGTCAGAGCATCAGCAGTGAGAGGAGGCCCATTCAATTGCGCATTTAAATATGTGCAATTTACGGTATAGTGGGCGCTGATTACCTGATGAACTGCAGGTTTGGTACATAACACGCACACTGCGGTTTCACATCAAGCGCTTTCTGGGTCTTGGCCATGGCGCTATTAACCCTCTGGGGTCGGCAATCACGCCGGCGTGATCTGCTCACTTTTTTTCTTATCAGTGCAAAACAAACTCAAAATACTTTGTTGATTTTGATCTTACATATAAGTGTTACACATCATTCAATACTGTTAAATGTCTTCTTTTTTTGTGTGTACACTCTTATTAACATCAAAACCTTGTGTTTTTGTAAAATAAATAAAATAAACAGGGGGCGCTTTCAGCTCACACTGTCTCCGCAAAAATCTTTCTGAAACGCGTCCGAAAAATTAACTGTAACTCAATAAATACTTGTCACAGGAACACGAAAGATTTCTCTTTATGATGCTAAAATGCTCTTCTTTTAAATGAAGTAACTTATATAAACAAGCAACTATTCTCAGTTGATGTAATCTGTATGAAGAGAGAGATGTCGGCCTTTTTCCTTTCACCTAATTATAGCGTATGAAGTGTTAATGTGACCACGCCCACTGAGAGCGCGCGCTATTCAATCGTTAATGTTGAGGCAAGCCATGAAAACGCCCACATCAGAACGCGCTAACCTTTATCTCGTCTTGCTGCGCAGTGAGGAATAATTCCTGAAAAAGTTAACTCAGTTACCTGTTTCAGGTACATGACCCATATAACCTATTTGACCAGGATTTGTTTCCAGGTATGACTAAAAATGGGTTTTTGACTTTCATTTATATTTTGATTATATGAAGAGTTCAGATGCAAAAGCCTCTAGTGCCATTTGAAATTTTCTTCTAGAATGATCATTTTTATCAAGCTTGTACATTTTAATTTCAGTAATTTCACTTAAATGACAATTATTCGGTAATCTTCATTGCCATTTAAGTGAAATTACTGAACTTAAATATACAAGCTTGATAAAAATTTTGCTTTTGCAAAATTCAGGCTTTCGCATCTGAACTCTTCATATATATATATATGTATGTGTGTATGTATGTATGTATGTTGTCCTTTCAATTTTTGCTTGTGTGACACCTGAATGAAAGGCTCATTATTATGGAGGTCAGGTGAGAATCACCTAATTATTCATGATGGGGCTTGGACTTTTCAAGGCCATTCGCATATTGCCTTGCCAAACAAAAAAAAGTTTTTCACAATAAAACCCAATTCACAGTTTTATGTGAATGATTAGGCAGGATGTTTTTCAGATCATTTTGAAGAAAAAACACTAGGCAACAACATCCATTAGTCAAAAGTCTTGTGGACACATATGCATTATGTGTT
This sequence comes from Tiaroga cobitis, assembly GCA_030578255.1. NCBI lineage: Eukaryota > Metazoa > Chordata > Actinopteri > Cypriniformes > Leuciscidae > Tiaroga > Tiaroga cobitis. The sequence continues at coordinate 23,498,636 of CM060609.1, forward strand.
TTGTAGCCTTATTTCAGAAACTTTTATTTTTAGTTTTTTCAATAACCACGCATAAACAATATTCTCTCAAATATACAAACATGTACATACATATTATATCACATATTATCATAGCCATGTTTGTGCTAAATATAGTGTAATTTCACCTGTGCCATTAATATGTTTATAAGCAACTGAAAAAAACACAAATGTCACAGCATGTCAGAACATCTCAAGGACTCCAAAAACACCTCAGACCCCAGGGGGTTAATGCTGCGTTCGCAAATGTACGTACATCTGGCCCTATGTCTCATGCGGTGCAGAAACTCTTTCTGAGGCCACACTGGTAGCAGGAATGCAAAGATAACTTCTTGCCATATTTGCAAGGATTGGTAGTTCTGTCTCATGGGACTTCCACCAGTCCAGTGCATTTTCAGTCAGTGGCAGAGGAACCATGGATCTGTATTTGAGTACCTCGTCTCTGCTGACCACGCTAGCAGACCTTGATAGTGGAGAGGTCTCTAGCACCTGCTGAAAGATGTTGCCGAAGAGCAAATCCATATCTTTCAGTTTTTTTGCAGGACTCATCTCATCTGAAAAATAAAATTAATTAGATTGATGGAAAAACATGATGAAAAGAGTTGTTTTTCATTTCTTGTCCTTAAATACATTTTAAATTACAAATGCATCCCAAACTTTTACGCTACAGTATGCCTACTCTTTAAATTTAAACAGATTACTTGTTAATAATAAGTTATTAAAATAAATACCACCTTCAGCTGTGTCTGGTGGTTTCTCTTCAACTGCATCCTCCTGCTGTTCCACTTGAATCTGTAACAAAATGAAATATAAATATAAAGTCAATAATTTCACTAAAACAAGCCTAGTACTATTTAGGACCATTATTACAATCTTATAATCCTTAATACAGTCTAGTTAATTAGCCAGCATTTGGTTCATGAAAATAAGGGATTTTTCAAACATACACTGTTTGTGGCATCAACAGTTTAGTGAAGACAAATTCTCTCTTCGTTTTCAAGAAAGGGTAGCCCTTTGAAGCGGGGTCCAATGCAGATGCTAGCAAAAAAATAATAATAAGAAAATACTATTAGTTGTTACCAAGTCAAAATTAAACTATACTTTAGCTTTTGACAATTAGAGAGACATCTTACCTTTAAGCAGAACGTCGCGGGAGTTCGTATACTAGGATGAAAAGTCCATTGTCATCGCTGATTTAATTTCTCGAGTCATGTCTGTATCGTCCTCGCAGGACTTGAGATGTTTCAGTAGTTTAGCCTGGAGAGGCGCAATCACAGACACGGTTGGTTGTTCTTCTTCACACATCATAGTAGTAGCGATCTTAATGGGTGCCATCACTTTCACAATATCCTCAGTATTACTGATGTCCGTTTCTGTGAGAGTGTGTACTTCTGTTCCCCTGCGCAAATTATTTGACATAAGCGTTGCCAAGATTGCAGTTTGTTGTTCTAAGAAACGCTCAAGCATTTCCACTGACCTGTTCCACCTAGTGCAAACGTCCCGTTTAGGTTTGTGTACCGGAAAGCCGAGAATTTGCCGTTTCTCTTGTAACGTGGATGTAGCAGTTGAACTTCTGTGGAAAAAAGAGACAATACGTCTTACTTTGCCCAACAATCGCTCTGCACTGCTAACTTTCATGGCCTTTTGAGACATCAGGTTGAGAGTGTGTGCAAAGCAAGTGATGTGGGGGGTAAATCCAGCAGCTTTACCTGCAACAATCATATTGCGGGCCTTATCAGTAACAAGATCAGGACTCTTGTCTGCAATTGTCCACTCGGAGCAGGCATCGTACAGAAATTCTCCAATGTTGTTGCCTGTGTGGGCTTCAGTTAGAGTCCTTGTTTGAAGAACGAAGCTCTGCATTTGCCAGTTCATGGAAATCAGATGTGCGGTAATTCACATAAGACTCTGTCGAACACGACGTCCAAGAATCAGTCGTGAGGGCAACACGGACAGATTGAGAAAGCTTGAGCTGTAGCTCCTCTTTCGTAGACCGATACAATTCCGGGATGCATTTTTCACTGAAAAAGTGACGGCTGGGTATTGGTTCTAAAGTGTTTATCATTTCTCGGAAACGTACTCGGTTACTAACGTAACCTCGGTTCTCTCTAGAAAGGGTTCTCTCGTATTGCGTAAGTTTAGATTACGCTACGGGAAAGATTCATCTTCTCGAGATATTGAAGCCAAAAAATTATCCTTAATTTTGTATTCATTGTCAATGCAGTGCAGCAGCTAGCAGACCTAGAGCAGGCAGTCTTGCGTGCTCATTGGCTGCCCTGCAGGCATCTGCTGCAGCCTACCAGTGAGCCCCGCGCGACGTCACGCCCAATGAAGGGCGCCCGCGCCTTCATAGCGTCATAGCCCGCCAGAATGGGCGTGGCTTAGCGTATAAAAGAAGGGGGTGTAGGCTGAATTCCCTGTTTTTTGTCGACGGAAGCGAAGTCGCTCGTGGCGCGAGCACGGCCGGTTGCGCAATACTCGTTCCCTCTCTAGAGAGAACCGAGGTTACGTTAGTAACCAAGTACATTCTCTTACGAGAGGTTCTCTCGTATTGCGTAAGTTTAGCTTACGCTAAGGGAACTATTTGTCAACGCCGTGCGCACCAAGCAACCACCCATGAGTCGCCGAGGTTTCTTGGGGAACCCAATAAGTGGAAAAAATAAGGATTGCCAGCCACGCGAGCTCAATCAGGAGAGCTGAGTCACGTGAGAGTGGTCTGAGCATGATATATCTGGACAGAACGCACAACTCGCTTAGACTGACAGAAGTTTAGCCTGCAGGGCGGGAACTTCTAGGTTATAGAACCTGACAAAGGTAGAAGGGGAGCTCCAGCCCGCCGCTACGCATATGTCGTGGATAGAAATCCCGCTGGACCACACCCAAGATGAGGCCATGCCTCTAGTGGAATGAGCCCTAATGCCCAGAGGGCATCGCAGACCTTTTGACGCGTAAGCGGCCGCTATAGAGTCCACTATCCATCTGGACAGAGTCTGTTTCGAGGCAGCGAGACCTCTGGTGCGCCCACCAAACGAAACAAACAGCTGCTCCGTGCGCCTAAAAGAGACTGAGCGCGCAGTGTAAAACCTCAGCGCCCTGACCGGGCAAAGGAGATTCACGTCTGTCTCACTGTCTGACGCTGGCAGAGCCGACAGTGAAATGACTTGCGCTCTGAAAGGAGTGCCCATCACTTTTGGAACATAACCATGTCTAGGTTTGAGGATGACCTTAGAGTCATTTGGCTCGAACTCAAGACACATCGCGCTGATTGACAGCGCATGCAGGTCCCCCACACGTTTGACTGACGACAGTGCGGTCAGAAAAACGCTTTTTAGTGATAGGTAGGTAGTGAAGGCTTTCAGGGCCTCGAGGACCAAGGAAAGATCCCACATAGGAACCGACGGGGGGCGCGGAGGATTCATCCTTCTAGCTCCCTTTAGGAAGCGGATGACCAGCTCATGTCTTCCCAGTGACTGGCCGTGCGTCGATTCTGCGAACGCCGCCACGGCCGCCACATAAACTTTGAGCATGGATGGGGACCTCCCCTTATCCATCAGCTCTTGTAGGAAAATGAGCAGATGCGCAACCTCGCACGTTCGCGGGTCCAGATCTCTGTCGGTGCACCACTTGGAGAACACCGACCATTTAGACGCGTATAGCCTTCTCGTGGAAGGTGCTCTAGACTGCGTGATTGTGTTCATCACTCTTTCTGGCAGGGCAACGAGTACCCGTTGATCAACCATGCGTGCAGAGACCAGCGCTCTGGATGGGGATGCCAGATCGAGCCGCGAGCCTGAGAGAGGAGATCTGCCCTCACCGGAATCGGCCACGGGGCTGCATGTGACAGCCGTGCTAGTTCCGGGAACCAATTCTGATTCTTCCCGTGCGGAGCTATGAGGAGCACCGAATGGCGCGTTTCCCTTGATCACCTGTGGTAACAGGGAGACTGGAGGGAAAGCATATAGTGGGAGGCTGGGCCAGACCTGGGCCAGCGCGTCCTCCTTCTTCGAAAAGAACATCGGGCAATGAGCGTTGTCTTTTGACGCGAATAGGTCGACTTCCGCTCTGCCGAATAGGCGCCACAGTTTCTGGACTGTTTGGGGGTGCAGGGACCATTCCCCTGGGGGAACGTTGTCCCTGGACAGTTTGTCTGGGCCGTCGTTCAAATGGCCAGGCACATGCGCCGCCCTCAGCAAGCGCAGGTGCATCTGATACCAAATAAGGATGCGTTCCGTCAGATTGCAGAGGTTTCTGGATCTGACACCGCCCTGACGGTTTACATAGGAAACCACAGACATGTTGTCCGAGCGGACGAGAACATGCTGGTCCTGTATGAACGGGAGGAAGCGCTTCAGCGCGTTCTCGACCGCTATCATCTCCAGACAGTTTATGTGAAAACACTTCTCTTGGTCTGACCACTGGCCGAAGGCCGGTCTGCCTTCGAACAGCGCGCCCCAACCCGAGTTGGACGCATCTGTCGAAATGACTTTCCGATAAGAGATGGTTCCCATCATCACTCCCTGCTGGTACCAGTCGGCTACTAACCAGGGCTGCAGAGCCGCTATGCAGGTCTGAGTCACTCTGATTTTCTGGCCGCCAGAAACCCAGGCTCGGCGAGACGTGCGAGCATTCAACCAGCGTTGGAGCGGGCGCATGCGCAGTAGGCCCAGCTGGAGCACCGCTGCCGCTGAAGCCATACAGCCCAGCATCCTTTGAAACGTTTTCAAAGGGAGAAAGCTGCCCTTCTGGAAAGACGCGGCTAGGCGGCGAACACGGCGCTCGCGCTGTGTCGACAAACGAGCCGTCATGGCCACAGAATTCAGTTCTATTCCTAAAAAGGAAATTGACTGACTGGGCATTAGTGAGCTCTTGGTCCAGTTGACCGTGAGACCCAAGCTTTCCAGGTGACTGAGAAGCTGTGAGATAACAGTTCCGCCTCTGACTGTGCCAATATCAGCCAATCGTCCAGATAGTTCATTATTCGCAGCCCTTGAGTCCTCAGGGGGGCGAGCGCCGCGTCCATGCACTTCGTAAATGTACGGGGTGTTAGAGACACGCCGAACGGCAGGGCGGTGTATTGATATACCTGACCGTCGAAGGCGAATCTCAAAAATTGCCTGTGACGGGGTAATATCTGAATCTGAAAATAGGCATCCTTCAGATCTAGAGAAATAAACCAGTCCCTCGGGCAAACGCGCGCGAGGATTTTTCTGGTCGTAAGCATTTTGAATGGTCTTTTTGCAAGCACCTTGTTCAAATGTCTCAGATCTAGGATGGGTCTGAAAGCTCCGTCCTTCTTGGGTACGAGAAAATATCGGCTGTAAAAGCCTGACTCGCTCAGAGAAGGCGGTACTTTTTCTATAGCCCCTTTGCACAGCAGCTTTGCAATTTCTGCGTGAAGTAGGTGTGCTACTTCCGCGTTCACTATCGTCGCGGTCCAGGCTCGAAAGCGCGGGGGACGGGGAATGAATTGAAGTGTATAGCCCTGCTTTATTGTGCTCAGAACCTATTCTGAAATCCCTGGGATAGTCTCCCACGCAGCTATGTGAGCCGCTAGGGGGCGAATGGCCTCCGGGTTCAGATCGCCGCCATTTGCGGGCTTGTGAAACTGAGCCGGAGCCGAAAACGCAGCGCGCGCGCTCTCGGTTCTGGGCAATGGCTGCTCGCTGAAAGCCGAGATCGTTTGATTCATGTGAGGTGTCCCAATCATAAGGGATGGGGAGCGTTTTATTCTCACTTTTTGACAAGCGAGCAGCACTTTGGGCGAAAAAGCCTTTTGTAAGCGTGAGAGCGTGTGCGCAGGCACGAGACTTACAAGTGTATTTGACGCCCCGATCATAACGGATGGGGAGCGTCTTATCAATGCCCTGCATTTTGTGATAACATTTAAACGTGCAGGCGGCGCCCGGGGGGAGGTGTGTGTTAGTAAGCGTGAGCGCTCTCCGGCGGGCACGAGACTTACATTCATAACCTGTTTTATCGACCGTGTAACAGAGCGGGCAGATAGTGGGCACAAACCTGTGGACACATTTCTTATATTCAACACTCGAGCGGCTTTTCTGCGCTTTATGAGAGTGTGCTCTGTGAATACGGGATTTGATGTGCTTGTGTGTAGGGGTGAACACTGGGGCGTTGGCACTCTCACTACACTTAAAACACCAGCGGCGTGAGCCGGACCAGACATTACACTCTCTTTGAGATTTCTCTGGGTCGCCGTGAAAACGGCGTTTGTGTGCAGGCGAGAGGGTAAATGAACCGGCTCGTTGGCTGCCAAATGAACCACTGCAGTAGCCTGTTTGAAGGGGACTGTCAGGGAAATAACCTTTGGCGGCGGTCCGGCCGCAGCGGGACACGCGTGTCTTTTTTCTCTCTCGGTTAGGACGGCTTCGTGTGCTCAGACTTCACCGTAATCCTTTGCTGAGGCCCTCTGGGGGGCGGCGGTTCGCACTGGAGGCTGGCCCTGTTTCTCGCGAGAGCGGCCAGTGGCGTAGCTCGAGCGTCGCGGCAGGAAGAGGTTCATGGCCTGCGTGGTCTTCTGTACCTCCGAAAAACGGTCAACGATCCCGTTCACCACTGCGCTGAAGAGACCAGTAGGGGAGAGCGGCCCGTTCATGAAGGTGGCGCGCTCAGCCTCTCTCATATCCACAAGCGTTAACCAGAGGTGCCTCTCTGTCACAGTTAACGCGGCCATGGCTCGTCCGATGGCTTGAGCTGTGGTCTTGGTGGCGCGGAGAGAGAGATCCGTCGCGCTTCTCAGATCAGTAACCGCAGCTGGGTCTTGGCCCTTCTCGTCCCATTCACGGAGGAGGTCGGCTTGCAGGATCTGTAGCACAGCCATTGAGTGGAGAGCAGACGCGGCCTGGCCGAAGGCGGCATAAGCGCGGCCGACCAAGGCGGACGTGGCTCTGCATGCTTTGGACGGGAGGGCTGACCTTGACGCCATCTCGCGGAAGGCGGACAAAGGTGCGCTGCGACCACCTCTTCCACAGGAGGAATCGCCGTGTATCCTCTCTCGGCGGCACCGTCCACTTGGGTCTGAGGCTGAAGCCTCGAAGAGAAGGGTGTGCTCCACGACTTAGTCAACTCCGTGTGTAGCTCCGGTAGGAATGGAGCGGGCCTGCTTGCTGGGGCTGAACGGCGGCGACTTTGTAGGAAACATCCGTCGAGCCTGTTCGGCGCGGGTTCCTTCGGCGGCGACCACTCGAGCCCGAGTCGGTCAACCGCCTGCGTCAGCAGACGCATCAGCTCCGCATCAGCTCCAGCGCGGGTACGGCCGGATTCCTGGATCGACGAGGCGGCGGAGTTTAGCGTCCACTCCTCGCTATCCGATGCCAGGATGGAACAGCATTCTCTAGTGTGTCCTTCGGCCTCATCCTCAGATGCGACGGCAGTGAGGCTCGTGGGTTGCAGCTGCACGTCGGTGAAGGGAGGCGGGGAAGGCGAGGGCGATGCTCGAGGGAGGTTATCCGGCGAGCGCGTCGCTGTGGCCACGGGTTCCGGCTGCCTCTGGGAACGACGCTTCTTTTTGAGCGGTCCCACGAAGGGCGGAGTGACTGCTTCCGGGTTGAAAAATTGAGTCGAGCCCGCAGGGTCGACAGCGGAAGCGCTTCACAGAACTCGCAGCCCCCGGACGCGAGGGCGAGCTCTGCATGTTCCAGGCCCAGGCAGAGAGCGCAGATCACGTGGCGGTCTCCGACGCTGAGCGGGGCCCTGCACGAGCCACAGGAAGTGCGAGGCATCTTGAAAAAGACGCTCGATGCTCTTTTAGGAGTGAGAGAATACAATATAATGCAATGCAAAAAAGGATACGTCGCCGGATAGCGTAGCTCGCACGGATGGCTGAAGGTGGCGAAGACGGCCGGCTTTCTCAGCGCTGTCCTAAGCTGGCTATTTGACGGCTTCTCTCAGATCCAGCGATGCGAAGAGACGAAAATGAGTGAATTCAGCCTACAGCCCCTTCTTTTATACGCTAAGCCACGCCCATTCTGGCGGGCTATGACGCTATGAAGGCGCGGGCGCCCTTCATTAGGCGTGACGTCGCGCGGTGGAGCTCACTGGTAGGCTGCAGCAGATGCCCGCAGGGCAGCCAATGAGCACGCAAGACTGCCTGCTCTAGGTCTGCTAGCTGCTGCACTGCATTGACAATGAATACAAAATTAAGGATAATTTTTTGGCTTCAATATCTCGAGAAGATGCCGTAGCGTAAGCTAAACTTACGCAATACCAGAGAACCTCTCGTAAGAGAACCTTGGTTAGTCACAATTCTTATAGCTTTCTTCTGGAGTAAGAACAACCTATCTGTATAACTGGTGCATGCATTACCCCACACTTTGGTACAATTATTATTATTATTATTATTATTTTATTTTATTTGTAGAAAAAAGACAAAAGGGACAATACATATTAATGAAAAATTTTCACAAATGTAAATATGCCAGATTATAGCCATAGGCTAATTTCCATCTGCAGAACCCTAAGCAGGTAGATGTTACACATAAATACATACAGACACACTATGCACAGGCTATATACAGAGAAGCAAGGACAGTAACAGTGATCACAACATATTAGGACAAGCCATATTACACTGACCCCTTTTACACAAACAATGCTATACTAACTCCTATTACACAACCCATATCACACTAATAATTCTATCCCCTTTATTTTTATAAAACACTAACTCTAATTTACATCTGATATATAAACTAATGATTACTAAACATGCTCACATATTTGTGTGTCCCTCAACCAAATTTTTAAACGACTCCTAAAAATAGGAAAACTTGTGCTTTCCCTCACTGACTGAGGAATACTATTCCAGTAGCTCACCTCCTGATATGATAGAGCGTTCTGTGAAAAGGCGGTCCGTCTAAACGCCAAGTCACAGTCACCTCTCATAGTGGCTCTAGTCACTCGAGACCCGACTGCACTGATAGACTTTTGTTTAATAAAATCACTTAATGGTGGAGGCGCCAGACCATGTATAACCTTATAGATTAGACAGGCTGATTTAAATAATTTGAAATTCACAAAATTTAAAAACTTATATTTATCTAGAATATTACAATGATGATATGACGAAGGTTTCTTATCTAATATTTTCAATGCTCTTTTGTAGCATACTTCAATTGGCCCAATAGCAGCATGACTCGTATAAGACCAACTTGTGATACAGTACTCAATATGAGCCAGTATCATAGACTGCAAGAACGTGATCGCTAACAATATGTTAAATATGGAACAACTAAGGTTGAGTATAGAAGCTGTAATGAAGCTTCATCTAATGTGTGTTTAACGTTATAAAGAATACTAATATTTTTACTAATTTTACCTTTGATATGCTCTATATGAGGCTTCCAACTAAGTTTGTGTTACGAGTTTCAAATGTTGTAACTGGAGTAACAAATGATTTCAATTGGGGTTCACCACTCTCAACTCTATTAGCCATCAGTCTGGAAAACAGAATCACAGAAGCAGTGAGTGAAAGCGCGAACCGCCATCTTCATTTCCAAATCTCAGTATCTTTATTACAAATTTATCAAATCATGGTATAAAACAATAACATTCCCTTAGTGTAACCATGTTTCAGTTTCAGTGTGCATTTGTTAATTTCAATTTAAACACATTACTACAGTTTTCTCTACTCTCCACATATCAGTGGAGAACATCTTTCACAATCACATTCACAAAATAATCATGTCTTTGCAAAAATAAACATTACTCTTTCTTTAAAGTGCAATAATATCACAAGGGTATATTATGTTTTAAGCTATATGATTATTTATTTATATATATATATATATATATATATATATATATATATATATATATATATATATATATATATCTTTGTTTTCTTTTTAACTCCAGAAATACACCATTATACTGATGTAATAATGTGAATTATAAACCCTCTTTGGCTGTAGATGACTATTTAAATGACTTTTAGTGACAACACATGAATCATCATACACTTAGGGATAACTGTTAAACTTATAATACATTTTAAATACAGACCAGACACGTAACTGCTTCTGTATAACTTTAGTAATAACTTTCCTTTGTTTTAACACACCTTTCCCTTTTCTATTAACACTAACCACCATTTATAATCTGTCAGGACACCTTAATCACTCGCAATACATATTATCAGGAAGTGAGGACATCAGCACACCTATTCATCCATATAGCTACAAATACTCACGTGTTATACAGCCACTAGCGCCATTTACACATGCTTTTTTCCCGCGATTGTAACCGGGGCTCTCTAACTCGGCTTTACACATCAATAATTCACTAACCGACATCACAGCTTCAATACACCTCATACACTTCAGGAGGAAACAGTTCTTATGATTGTTTTTTTACAGAGTACGAACCTGGAAAATAGAATCACAGAAGCAGTGAGTGAAAGCGCGAACCGCCATCTTCATTTCCAAATCTCAGTATGAGAGAAGAGGAAGGCGCCCGTCACCTAGGCAGCGCGGTGCAACAATACCCGCACTTTGGTTCCGCTTTCTTTGGTTCCCCCCTACATTAATATTGCACTACACAATTAAAGTTGCAATTCTAATAAAAGTTGCCTGTTATCACGTAAACACTAAATTGTGTTACCACATAAAGGTGTATCACACACTCCCCAACAAATAAAAGTGGCTCCTGACACAATATACTCTGAACAATTTCACTCTTAACATTCACGCACCCTCTTTTTTTTCCAACAAAACACATACTAACTTTCAACTAGTGTATCCTAGATGTCCTATAAAGTGTGTGCTCCAGATCTAATCTGGTGAGTATAGAATGTATGTAATTGTCATTCATGACGTCTCATCCACAGTGTGCTGGGTACACAGGTAGGTAAGGGTATGGGGCGATGGACGGGGGTTGGAAGTGGTGGAGGTATGGTGTACCGAGACACTGGTAAGTACACTGTACTGGCTGGATTCCAACTGCACTCACAGTGGGCCGCAGGTGATAAGCGGGTTGACCCAGGGATGGGTAAGTAAACATATAACTTGGCCGACTTTCTCTCGTGGACTGTCTCAGTGGGACCTGATGTTCAGGTTGTGGTGTGGGGACATTGTCCTCTTGATGGACAGCATGCAGACCCTCTTGAACGGTTGTAGGTTGAAGCTGCTCCATGCCATGTTCATCCTCACTGGATGTCCCCTGTTCCTCATCGCTAACGCTCTCCCTGTCCTGTTCAGGTTCTGCAGGAATAATTTCTCCCAGGTCAGTCTCATTCGGTTCAGATCTGTTTTGGAAGTCAGGAGTAACATGTGGCACAGGCAAGTAACTTCCAGCTCTTGGTTTCTCCAACGGCATTCGCAACCAGTAATGAGGCATGCCTTCCTCTTCCTCAGAGTCACTTATATCTGTTCCCTGTGCCTCCTGCGTGAGTTTCGGGATTTCTGAGGCTCTTTTCTTCTCTTTAGTGACTCAGCAGTGTTGGTTGTCGAGTTCTGAGGAGACTCTACATGTAGGTCGTTGACTTGCAACAGGAGGTTTCTGTGTAGGGTGCGGACTGGTCAACCTCCTGCCTCAGGGCTTACTTTGTAGACAGGATTATCTCCCACCTGTTCTCGCACAATGTAGATAAGCTGCTCCCAGTACGGCCTAAGCTTTCCAGGGCCCCCTCGCTCACTGAGATTGCGTACCAGGACTCTGTCCCCAAGCTGAAGAACCACACCTCTGCTCCGTTTATCGTAGTGTGCCTTCCCTTTGGAACTGGACTGCCGGCTGTTTGCGTCTGCTATTCGGTAAGCCTCGACCATCTTTCCTTTCCATTTCTCAGCATATCCTTTTTGTCCATTAGCTTCAGCTCCCTCCTCTGTTATGAGGCCGAAGAGAATGTCCACAGGTAGGCGAGGATGTCGGCCATACAACAAATAGTATGGGGAGAAACCTGTGGCCTCGTGCCTTGTGCAATTAAATGCCTGGAGTACATGGGGCAGGTGATCTTTCCAACTCTCCTTCTCTTTCTCCCCCAATGTGCGGAGCATCTGCAACAGCGTGCGGTTAAATCTTTCTGCAGGATTGCCCTGGGGGTGATACGGAGAGGTCCTCGAATGGGCGACACCAGCTAGTTGCCGGAGAGTTCTGAAAAGTTCATTCTCAAACTCTCGACCCTGGTCATGGTGTAGTTTGGCCGGGTATCCAAATCTGGGGATGAAGTCATTGAAAAGCCTGTCAGCTGCTCTTTCATGTGTGGCTGGCTTCTTCTGTTTAATGCAAGAGCACTTCCTGCTCACATACTCCTCTATATCTCTTTTCATGAAAGGCCAGTAGAATCGCTCCCTCGCTAGGGTCAGAACTTTTTCCACACCCACATGACACATGTTGTTACGCAGCTGAGTGAGCACTGTTTGTTTGTAGGTGGCGGGCAGGACCAGTTGTTGTCGACCTGCACTTTTCCTGTAGAGAAGGTCATTCTCTGTGTAATCTGCTCCACTCTCTTAACAGCCTCCTTGCATGTGTGTCCATTCTCTTTTTGTCAACCTCTGTTAGTGGTGCATCGTTTTCCTTCAACGCCATCACTTCCCCAATAGCGGGGTCCTTTCTTTGTTCCCTCACCAGCTCATCATGACTGACTTCCTGCAGAGGCTCAACTTGAGGTTGGCTGTGGGATGTTAAGTTGAGGGCTGCCACCCAGGCCACAACTCCTTGTTGTGCTCTCCGGCTTCCTTCCCATACAGCGCATACTGCCTCCTCTGATAACTCTTCTGAACACCCAGCCATGAAGGTGTCGATGTCCAGGGGGCCGCGTGATAAGGTGTCAGCATCGATGTTGGTTTTGCCTGGCCGGTATTTGATGTCGAAGTGGAAATCGGCCAGTTGCCCCACCCACCGGTGACCCACTGCGTTGAGTTTTGCAGTACTCAAAATGTATGTGAGGGGATTATTGTCCGTGAAGACTGTGAAATGTGGGGCGTAGAATAAGTAGTCACGAAACTTCTCACATATCGCCCACTTCAGTGCGAGGAATTCAAGCTTTCCGCTGTGTAGGTGATAATTTTGTTCCGTTGATGTTAGTGTGCGTGACCCATATCCAATCACCCTCATCTTCCCATCCTGGTTCTGATAAAGAACTGCACCGAGGCCCTTTTGGGAAGCGTCTGTGTGGAGTGTGAAGGGCCGGTCGAACTCGGGATACGCCAGCACTGGGGGTTCCATCAGTCGATTCACAAGCTGTTCAAGGATCTGCTGGTGTCGTACACTCCACTCTACCGGGGTGCGGGAGGATTGCTGATTGCATTTTGGTTTTCCTCGCGGTGGTTTGAGCGGAGGGGTATTGGACTTCGACTGGAGCAGGTCGTACAGGGGCTTGGCTTCACGTGAGAAGTCCTGCACGTATGTTCGATAGTAGCTCAGGAATCCAAGCAACTGCCTAACGTCCCCAACTGTCTGTGGCGTCTTGTCTTTTAGTGCTCGCACTGCTTCAAGATCTTTGGGGTCCATTCTTACTCCTTCCGCGGACACCAACCGGCCGACATACCGGACCTCCTTGCAGAAGAGCTCGCATTTCTCTGGCTTCAGCTTTACCCCGTGATGCTGCAAGGCCTGGAGGACTCTGCGTAGCACCTGCACATGCTCATCAAAGGACCTGGAGAAGCACAATACGTCGTCGAGGTAAGGGATGCAACACTTATCTCTCAGCGTGTCCAGCATACCTTCCATGCTCCTTTGAAAAGCCGCTGGAGCGTTCGATAGTCCAAAGGGTATTCGAACCCACTCGTAAAGCCCCCAAGGGGTTATGAAAGCGGTCAGATACCTCGATCCTTCGGCAATAAAGCCTTGATGGTAGGCTTTCCCCTGATCGAGAATCGAAAACCAGGCACATCCTCCCAGGGAGTCAGTGAGGTCCTGAATTCTAGGAAGAGGGTGGCGGTCCGGCACGGTCTTGTTGTTGAGGAGCCGGTAGTCAACACACAAGCGTAAGGATCCATCTTTCTTTCTTACACAAATGACAGGAGCGGAGTAAGGCGACTGGGACTTCACAATCCACCCTTTAACCAACAGCTCCTGGATGTACTCCTTAACTTGCTTGTAGAGTGGTTTTGGGATGGATGCGTAGGCCCTCTGAACTGGTATGTCATCCTTAGTCCTTATCTCCATCTGCAGGGAGGGGATGCATCCTATGTCGTCGCTGTCACAGGCGAATGCTCCACACTCCTCGTAGAGCACTTCCTTTACCGCCTGTTGTTGTTCAGGGCTAAGGTGACTGATATCAACAGGAGGAAGCCAGGAATCGGGTGGTGAGGTGCTGGGGGAAGCGACACTATTAACCTTGACTGATGTCATTTTGCTTGGTTTGGAACAGGCCTGATGTGACTCTGGTGCATCGGTCTCCAGAACCTTGATAACATGTTGGATGGTTCCCAGAGAGGTTCTCCTTGGCAGGATGACATCATGCTTTGAGTGATTGGAGATTGGCACCTTAACATAAGGTCTCCAGCTGTTCCTCCTCTACTCCAAATGCACTGCAGAGAAGGCTGACTACCGTTGCAACTGCATCGCCCGAAGACTCTTTCCTTCTGATGATCTCCTGTAGCACATTGGCTCCTAGAAGCGGCTGAGGCAGTGGTAGCGGGCTGACTAGGAACGGGGCCTGTATGGTAAGATTGGGGTCCTCATTCCCAGCTAGATTGATTGTGAGCTCCACCCATCCACTGTAGGGGACGGCAAGGCCAGTGACTGCATAAACACCAAGTTATTCCTCTAAAAGCTCAGAGAGGGGTCTCACTATATGATTTGGATTGTGTGTGTCAGTCCACTGTTGGTCAATTATGCTCACCTGCGAGCCTGAATCAAACAGGACTGTAACTGGGTACCCGCCAATCAAACATTTCAGCAGACTTTTCTTTCCAATGAGGGGTGCCTTGCAGGTGCTGTTACTCTGCCTGGTCAGGGCGTGGGGTCTTTGTCGTTGCTGTTTGTTACAGTTTGGGACTGAAGCTGCTCACTGGTCTCTGGGCGTCCCTCCACAAAGACCGAGCCCCGTTTCCCTGAACCCTGACTCGTTGCAGACATCCCACTGCTCTGTGTCCTGCCTCTCCACACACAAAGCAATGGTTACACTCTTGTGCGTTTTGTTCGGTGCATTTCGGACATCGAGCCGGTCTTCCTCTCACCTGGCCTGCAGGTTGTCCCAGCTGTGGTTGGACAGGTCTGCCGGGGGTTGGCTGAGAAGGAGGGTAAGACACCTGAGTACTTGCTGCCCGCTGTTCCATCAACGAAGCCACCATATATGTCAGAGTCTCCACCTGAGAAGTGAGCCGTTGCATCGTCTGGAGATTTGTATTGTCTGCTGCTGTATCCCGCGACTTGTTATTGTTGTTATGGTCCCTCTCCTCAACCTTAGCACTGTATGCTTGTGTTGTTTTTTGTCGGGGGGGTTGGCCCAGCCTGCGCTGGTGCTCATTCTCATCGCTTATTATCTCCATGACCTGACGAAGGATTTCCTCATCTGTGACTTGACTGTTTGAGATTAGAGGCCTTAGTCTCTGTCGGAGGTTAGTATGTTTTGTCCCCAAACCCTGATAGATGGTATGGAGGAACACCTCCTGGATGGTCTTGGGATCATATGAAATGTCGGCACTGGCCTGACGAGACTGGAAAAGGATTCTCTGCTTGAGCCCGATCATGCGATAGAGAAACTGCTGCGGTGGTTCCTGGTCTGATTGCCTGGCGCACATCAATTCCTGGAACATCTCAGTCGTTGCTTTCTCTCCGAGGTGAGACCTGAGGAAACCTTTGAGTTCCAATACTGTGATTGAATCTTTGTTTACCAGCATATCCTTAAAGGCCCCTGGTTTGATGATCCTCAACACCCCTCTAACCACTTCCGCGTCTGCGAAGCCCTCTTTCACCCCTTCGTCGATTTGTTTGCTGATGTTGTTGTAAGTTAAATCGGAGTTCTGATCTCCAACCTGACCACCATGTACATTGAAGTCCCTGAGCTGCAAATAGGAGAGGTCTTTCAGTGATACTGGTCTCTCCGTGATCATCTGTGGCATACAGTGTAACTCTGACTCACCCTGATGGGGGTAAGTTGTGGGTGATGGAGTCGCTGCAGATTCACGTAGTCGCAGTTTCTCACCCAGCTCTTTATACACTTGTCTCAGCTCTTCTAATGACTGTGTTGTTGTAGTGGTATGAGTGGTAGGGTGAGGTTGTGTTGGCTGTTTGGGTAAGAATGAGGTTGTGATGTAGTGTGTGGGATTGTAGTGGATGGGCTGTGACTAGGTGTAACATGTGTGTTACCATCAGGGCCGTAGCTAGAGGATTCGGGGCCCCCTGAAAAAATATTGATGTGGGCCCCCACCACCCTCCACCAATATCATATACTGTACAATAGATGAACATGGAGGCCCACATAACAGAAGATGGTGATGTTGTTGTAAAACCTTTATTTTAAAAGTTAAATGTTTATATAAAAATTACACCTAATAAAAACTAACAAAAAGCAAGAAATTGTTAAATAATAATAAAACCAATTTTTAAAAAGTAATAATTTTTTTCCCCCATCAGTCTGTTATAATTCATAAATCAAAAAGTAAACATTTAGAAATTGACAAGAATGCAGTCTAATTAAAAAAATAAAACCATTCATTGTCTTATTTTTTAATAAAGATAATATGGAACTGGTAATATTATTAAATAAAGCGAATACATTTATTCATCCAAGTGCAGTGTGTTGTATTCGTGTTTTCTCGATGTTTTAAATATCATCAGCCGGCAGGTCAGATGCATAATGCAATGCGTCGTGACTCATTTATTTTAAAAAAAACTCTATTTACAATAGTGTAAAAAGACAGGAATTTAGACCACGTAATCATTCGGTCGATTGTGGCGCGCACTAATAATAAAAAATGACTGTACACGGCAGACTGTAGATGGAAGTTTTCTAATTCCCAGCGAAATAACAATATATAACTGGTCTTTAAGAACGTCTTGATCGACTGGGATACAACCACTCTCCTTGCCTCCCTCTCCGTCTTTTCCTGGCATTTCTGGTTCCGATTTCTGTTTTCTTTTCCCCAACTTTTTTCAGTCAGTCAGTCTCCTGCTCTTCCACCAAGTTCATCGTTAACTGCAGGCTGCCGCAACTCTGATTGGTTCTGTTCACGAGCTGGGGTGGGACTTACAATTTTATTGGGTCCATCTGATGTTTGTCACTGACTCTGACTGAATAATTAATAAATACTTTAGGTCGGACTAAACCATTTTTATGGAGGTAAGAGAAGCAGATATTTGGAAAAATATTTACCCAAATTGCACGTTTTTGTGGTTTTCATTTAAATCTCAGGCATACAACTAATGTAAATATTAGAATTATTCATACAGCAGGGGCCTAAATAGTACAACTGCTGGATTTTGTGGGGTCCCCTGGGCAGCGGGGGCCCCTATAATTGTCACCACCTTTTACCCCACTAGCGACGGCCCTGGTTACCATCACTCACTGCACTCATTGGAAAATTCACAGTAACCCCAGCATGAATTACTTTACATATTAAGTCATTCAAAACCAACAACTGACCTATACCTTCATCCTCAAGTTCTAGTAACGTGTCAGATTGCATGTATGAAACGACATACTCCATGCAGCCTCCTTCATCATTTGGATTCAGCTCTTTTTCACGTTGGCTGCCGCTTGCAATGTCTTTTGCAACCTCATAAATGTCGTTGCTTGAGAGTCTGAATAATTGTTTCTTGATGCTCCATACTAAGTCTTTACAAGTGGTTGACATGGTGTGCAATTATAATGTCCCGTTGTGGTTTGAGAGTTCAGTAAATCAGTAGTGTAGTGACTTGGTAAATGGCCTGTGTGTGTGTGTCAACCTCCCGATCACAGGTGAAGTTCGCCTGATGCTTGTGTGCGATGACCACAGGATCAGTGCGTAGCCCTCCAGTAAGTAGCGTGCGCTGGCCTCAGGATCAGCAGTGCGCCTCCTAAGCGATGTAGAGATCCCTTTCCTCTGTAGTTCCCCTCCTCGGACGCCCACGGGTTGACTCCTGGCCTGCAGCAGCGTCTTGTCACCTTGGTCACGTGGTTCTAGTATCTCTGGATCTGCTCCCCCGATAGTAGTGATGAGGAGAGATCCCGGACGACCCCCCACAGTTTGTTACGAGTTTCAAATGTTGTAACTGGAGTAACAAATGATTTCAATTGGGGTTCACCACTCTCAACTCTATTAGCCGTCAGTCTGGAAAACAGAATCACAGAAGCAGTGAGTGAAAGCGCGAACCGCCATCTTCATTTCCAAATCTCAGTATCTGTATTACAAATTTATCAAATCATGGTATAAAACAATAACATTCCCTTAGTGTAACCATGTTTCAGTTTCAGTGTGCATTTGTTAATTTCAATTTAAACACATTACTACAGTTTTCTCTACTCTCCACATATCAGTGGAGAACATCTTTCACACTCACATTCACAAAATAATCATGTCTTTGCAAAAATAAACATTACTCTTTCTTTAAAGTGCAATAATATCACAAGGGTATATTATGTTTTAAGCTATATGATTATTTATATATATATATATATATATATATATATATATATATATATATATATATATATATATATATATATATATACTGTATATATATGCTATTTATCTTTGTTTTCTTTTTAACTCCAGAAATATACCATTATATACTGATGTAATAATGTGAATTATAAACCCTCTTTGGCTGTAGATGAATATTTAAATGACTTTTAGTGACAACACATGAATCATCATACACTTAGGGATAACTGTTAAACTTATAATATATTTTAAATACAGACCAGACACGTAACTGCTTCTGTATAACTTTAGTAATAACTTTCCTTTATTTTAACACACCTTTCCCTTTTCTATTAACACTAACCATCATTTATAATCTGCCAGGACACCTTAACCACTCGCAATACATATTATCAGGAAGTGAGGACATCAGCACACCTATTCATCCATATAGCTACAAATACTCACGTGTTATACAGCCACTAGGCATTTACACATGCTTTTTCCCGCGATTGTAACCGGGGCTCTCTAACTCGGCTTTACACATCAATAATTCACTAACCGACTCATCACAGCTTCAATACACCTCATACACTTCAGGAGGAAACAGTTCTTATGATTGTTTTTTTACAGAGTACGAACCTGGAAAACAGAATCACAGAAGCAGTGAGTGAAAGCGCGAACCGCCATCTTCATTTCCAAATCTCATGCTGCGTCCCAATTCGCCTACTTATACTACGCCCTAAAAGTATGTACTCTTTTTGTGAAGAAAAAGTACATACTTTTGAGTGTGTAGCAAAAGAGTAGGCAAGCTTTGGGACATACTACTTCGCCATCTTTAACGGACAGATCTGTCGCGTGCATCCTATCACCGTAAACTGCCCTGTCAATCATCTCGTCACAGTTAAAATCCTCCATTCAATCTAATATAACTTCCTACCATTTCGGAGAGAATTGTTGTCGCACGTTCATCTGCCAGTCATGGGTCTTTCATGCGGAGACTCTCTTCATGTGTTTGGAATTTGAATATAATAATGCATTTAAAAGGTAATGGCTAAACGTATCTTTGCAAAAGTTCACAATGCTGCTGCAGATGCAATATAATGTGGACAACATTGAATAAATACATTTTCGTCAGGTTAGATACCGATAATTAATCACTCAAACCCCTTTATCTAAACCTCTCTACATAACCGCCGGACTCGCGCGTCCTCCATGTCTGTAGTTTTTGAACACTTTTCATTCGTGTTTGTAGTTCTAACCGAATCCTCGTCCAACGCGCGATGGGTTGTGGGCAATATCAGCCGTTAGAGTGCGCATCGATCTGCACTTCGGATTCTGACCGGATATAGTAGACCATCCGGGTCTCTTTGGGACACTCATTTCAAGATACTACGATTTGGGACGTACTAATTATATTTTCGAATACTATTTAGGACGGATAGTATGCGAATTGGGACGCAGCATCAGTATGAGACAAGAGGAAGGCGCCCGTCACCTAGGCAGCGCGGTGCAACAATACCCGCACTTTGGTTCCGCTTTCTTTGGTTCCCCCCTACATTAATATTGCACTACACAATTAAAGTTGCAATTCTAATAAAAGTTGCCTGTTATCACGTAAACACTAAATTGTGTTACCACATAAAGGTGTATCACATTTGCTGTCTAGGATAACCCCCAAAAATTTGATTTCGGGAACACATTCAATATTTACATCCTCGATAACTAATTTTGTACATTCTTTTTTTTTCCTTATTTCCAAAAACCATATAATTTGTCTTATCCCAATTTAAAAATAATTTGTTACAATCAAACCATTTCTTTAATTCTGACATTTCCCTTTCAATAATGGCCATTAATTCATTAATCTGTCCCGGACTTAAACACAGTTGTGTCATCAGCAAACAACAAAAAATTCATATATAGCCTCAAATATATCATTAATAAATAATATAAAAAGTTTAGGGCCTATTACAGAACCCTGGGGAATTCCGCATACAACAGTTTTACAGTCCGAGTTATGGTTTTTAAATTGAACATTTTGGCTTCTGTTACTTAAATAGCTTTCAAGCCATTTATAGGCTATGTCTGACCCCTTAATCCGTAATGTTGTAATTTTGTCAACAATAGTCTATGGTTAACAGTATCAAACGCTTTCTGTAAGTCCAGGAATATACTTACAAGATACTGTTTTTTTATCAATTGCAGCAAGAATGTCTTCAGTTAAATGAATTAGTGCAATGGTTGTTGATCTATTCGATCGGAATCCGTATTGATAATCAAAAAGTAAATAGTTTTTTTCCAAAAATAGATCTAATTTATAAGTAAACTATTTTTCAATTATTTTAGAAAACTGTGAAAGAACTGATACGGGTCGATAATTGTTAAAGTCATGTTTATCTCCTTTTTTAAAAAATAGGTATTATCTTCGCAATCTTCATCTTTTGAGGGAAAACACCTGAACTGAAAGAAAGATTGAAAATATAAGTTAGAGGTTGAAGTATGCAATCTACAGTTTTTTAACAATTCTCATATCTATTCACCATCACAAGAAGTTTTAGGTTTGCACTTACTCACAATATCTAAGATTTCAGTTTCGGTGCAATCATTAAGAAACATTGACTGCAAAATTCTGCTACCTCCTTTCGCACTATTACACCCTGCTTCATAATTGGATTTTTCAAGTCATTTCGCAATATTAGGTCCGACATTGACAAAGAAGGAATTAAATTCATTTGCAATATCTATTCCACTATTAATAACCTTTCCTCCATGTTCAAAATACTCAGGTAAAGTTTTACTCAGAAAATTTGGTTTCATAACCTTATTTAAGATTCTTATTTAAGAATTTCCAAGTTTCTTTAATATTATTCTTATATTAATTTAATTTGTTTTTATAATATTCTTTTTTTGGCCTGTCGCATTATAGTTGTTAACTTATTCTTATATCTTTTGTATTTAATTTCATGATTACTCGACTTGTATTTGATAAAATCTCGATATAGTTTATTTTTCTTTTTACAGGCCTTCTGTAACCCCCTGGTTATCCATGGTTTTTTATCGAACAGCACTATTAACATCCTATACAAAAACTTTACTCCAATCTTGGTTAATCAGATCCTTCCTAAATGAGCCTATTTCCTTCTCTGTCCGAATTCTAATGTATTTAACTTTATCAACATCACACATTTTTTTGCCAGTTTTTAGGCCACAGACAATGAAAACTGGTAAGTGATCTCTGCTACCACATAATAGCAGACCACTATAAAAGGTATTGTTAATATTATTAATAAAGATATTATCAATCACTGTTGAAGTTGTCCGTGTCACTCTACTGGGTTTTAATATTACTGGAAACAAACACCTACTGTACATTTCATTTAAAAAATCATGGGTTGCTGTAAGGCCTTAAGGATTCATTAAATCAACATTAACATCACCACATAACCACATGGTCTTATTTAACATTGTATAATCTACAAGTTCAGTGAGTTTATCTTTAAATACTTCTAAATTTGAGCCTTGTGCTCTGTACACACAAGCTATAATTATTTTTTGCTTTGTTTCCAACTCAATCTCCACTGCCACACATTCTAGAATACCTTCAATAGCCACAGACATCCCCAATCTTACATGTGTATATTTCTTTGACACACAATGCCACACCTCCTCCTCTTTTTCCCGGTCTGTCAACATGATACAAACTATATCCATCAATTCCCAAATCATAACCTTTGACAGCATTTAACCAAGTTTAAGAAAAGGCGATAATCTGACTTGTTAATGTATCTAAATACTCTATAATGTTATTAAGGTTTGTATAAAGACTTCTGCAATTAAAATGGACCAATGAAAAATGATTGTCTAATGTAACATTTGAGATGAATTCATCCTCACTATAGTATTTGCACGGAATTAAATTATGGTTACACACATGCCTTTCTGAATCCAAATCTACATCCAAATCATATATTTTATATTCCCCATTTTCTCTCATCTCTAAAGGGTTCATTTGTTCAGCCAAGTCGTTAATCAAATGTTCAAACATAAATACTCAAGAACGAAACTCAATGTGCGGCAATTCCATTATTCTTGATGAACCAGGGTCTTTAAAATAAAAACTTGAAGGCAGTACCTTATGCGCGCGTTCCCTTCTTTCATTGTCCCAGCCATAATCTTGATCCGTATCCGATCCAAAAAACAAACAAAAAATACAAAAGAAAAACAAACAAACAAAATAAAACAAAAACAAACCCCTGAGTCTTTAGCATGTAGCTCCTGATAGCTGCTTATTTTCCAACAATGATTTGACAGCAACTACGAGATCACACACCTAGGTTTTCCTTCTGCGGGGACTGACAGTTTGCCAACCAGTTGCACATAGCGTTGTCTCCAAGGGCCTCATTTATAAACGTTGCGTACGCACAAAAGAAGCCGTACGCCGCTCTCTACGCAATAATTGGTATTTATAAAAAGCAAACTTGATGGGAAAATGTGCGGTCCTTCACGCAAGCTCTGACCCAGGCGTACGCACAAAAACGGGTGAAATGAGAAATGGTGACACCGTCGGCAGATGGACGAAACATGTGAAAGTGTGTGAAACTGTAGACCGTTGTGTTAAAGAAATGGCAATACTGGCTCTCATAAATAACATGAAGACTTCACAAAGCAAGTCTTACAATTAACAGCCTACATGAACACCCATTTGATCGATCTGCAGTGTAAAACAAACAAAATCAAACGAAGATAACAACAGAAATGCAAATTAACACATATTTGCAAAAATAAAAGTGAAATATGTTCTGCAATAATAATTATTGCATGTTATGCAATTCATCCTCATAACACATCTGTAGCTTGTCAGATGCAATCAAATGGATGGTAATAAAATGCCATGCCATCACAACGTGCAACCTTTGCCGCTCAAGTGCCTTTTTTGGCATTAATGCCCACACTGTGCCCTCCAAACAACATTTTACTCCTCTTTTAATTTTCCACTTCACATTGAGTGAAGTTACGTTTCTTGGTTTTTCTCTCTCTGTTTGCCATGATTTCGCAATCGATGAATATTAACTTATGGGCGTTTCACGGACTATTTATGGGCAACTGTGGGCGTGACATGAAGCCGCAAAAGCTGCGCTACATTTAGAATTGACTGTGATTTATTAAGGGAAAACAGCGTAGGATGTGCGTGCGCACAGTTTTATAAATCTGAATATTTCTGTGCGTACGCACATCCTATGTTTCATCCGTACGCCACTTCTGACGCAAATCCTACGGAAAGTTTTATAAATGAGGCCCCAAGTCTGGTTCCTCCGCAGGTAGATCCATTGTGATGCCGAACTCAGGTAGGCCACGCACAGCAGCCACTGTGCAACATATCACGGGTTCATCAAGTTCGCTGAAATCCATCCTCGATCACTTTTAGTCAGCTTTGATGAAACTCCTCTGAAGCCTAGTTCACACTACATGTTTTTAAAACGTCGGGCTGAACTGTGCGGTTCACACTACATGACTTGCTCTCTGTGAAATCAGGAATGTTCAAGTTGTTGAGCTGTTCACACCACACGAAACGTGATTGATCCGCAACAGGAGGTAACGCACTACACGAGTTGACAACAACTCTGTTGTTGTAGACAAGATTCTATCTTGTCTACAAACCACGTTTTGTCACGAAAAATTCACGCGATAAAATGAACCGGAAATTACGCGAAACAGCACGCGCGCTAATACCCAGCAAAGAAGACGAAGACCCATGCCTTGCTCTGATTGGAGCAACCCATGCCTTGCTCTGATTGCCTGTAGCTCATGACATCACTGAGGTTGAGTCGTGTGACAGCTCTGGATATCTAGCATGCTAGATATTTTTCTGAAAATGTTCCCTCTTGTTCCATGTAGTTACAGGGTAAGTGTGACGTTGCGGGCTGTAAATTAAAGTGGTTCTCGTTTCCCTCTTGTTCCATGTAGTTACAGGGTAAGTGTGACATTGCGTTTCTAAGGGGTAAATTAAACATTGCGTTTCATTGGCTGTAAATTAAATTGGTGCTTGTTACCCTCTTGTTCCATGTAGTAACAGTATAAGTGTGACATTGCGGGCTGTAAATTGAAGTGGTTCTCGTTACCCTCTTGTTCCATGTAGTTACAGGGTAAGTACAGTAAAAATGCATACACAATCTTATATTACTGACTCTGAAACCTTTATTTATTATACAAGCACCACTTACCCTGTAACCACATGAAACCATATATATGTCCCAGTATAATAAAATAAATTGCAATAGTCTTAGCTTTTGTTGCATTGAAACATGTTAGCCCAAACTTAAACATATGCACTTTTGCTATAAAACAATAGAAAATAGATATGCACCCTGTCATTTTTAAAAAGCCTATACGGTATGTATTGCCTTGGTACACAATTATTACAAAAAGGTATGCAGTGTATGTTCTCGCTAAATTGCTCCCAAATGTAAGATTGTTGTATCATAATAGTAGAATAAGTACCCCTTAGTTCTATAATACTTACAGTATAAATATTTGTTTATTTCTCCTGGTTGTTACCCCTTTATTCCCCAAACTTTACATATTGTTCCCTTATACTTACATGTAAGTACTTTATAGGTACACTATAATTACAGAAAGTTACACTGTAAATTCCTCTTAATTACACAGTACTTTCCGGGCTGTAATCTAAAGCGTTACCAAACAGACTTTTCGGGGCTTGTCATTTCTGCTGTAAAACATAAACTCGCGATGCCTTTACAGTGGAAAATACCAGCTTTTGTGACAAAGGGTTCAGTCAATCTTGTCAGGCGTCTATTTCAGCGGAGAAAAGTTACGTGAGGATATGGAGTTTGTCAAAATAAAGGTACCGTACATCGATGTTTTATGTGTGGTATCGATGCATCGTATCGTTAGACGTTTGATCGATGCATCGATCCATATCGATGTACTGTTACACCCCTATGGAGAATCAAGTCAAGTCATCTTTATTTACATAGCGCTTTTTACAATACAGACTGTTTCAAAGCAGCTTTACAGTGATAACAGGAAACTAATGCAAAAGTTTGTTTCCAGAAGAAAATAGCAAGAAAATAGCATCATAGTCCAGCTTAAGTACGTTCAATGATGGTTGATTTTTGTTGTAAAAAAGTTATTAACCCTCTGGGGTCTACGAAACAAAAATATATTGCCGTATATTGGTAAATATCATGTGATATATTAGGCAATATATTCCCTTATATGGGATTTCATATTTATATTTTCCAATATATTGCAATATATGCATAGACCATATATGTATAAAAAAATATATATTTCAATAAAGACCAAAAAGGGCACTATATTTTGACATGTAATAGTTTGTCTTTATATGCTTTAATATACTGTAATATGTGCATGAGTTATATATATATATATATATATATATATATATATATACACACATATATAAATATATATATATATATATATATATATAGCACATGCATATATTACAGTATATGTATATATGATTTTATGCTTTCCAAATAAACAAGCATATGCATGGACATGCATGGCATCTATATAGCTTAAAGAAAAAAGTGAAGACAATAATCTGCATTACACAAATAACAGTTTTATTAAACAGAGTTGCAGAGACCACATTCACCCTTTACTGTAAATTAGAAAGATTATTAAAGTTTCTCAGCACCACCTCAACCAGAATGCTTAGCGCGACGGTTTGATTCAGGCGCGAGGAGAGGAGAGACACCAACAACACGGAGGCGGTAAAGCATTACAATAAAGTCATTTTCTTTAGCAAAAATGTCAAAATATAGGTTTGCCCTTGTTAGTTGGGCGAAGGGGACCAGACAGAGATAAAACGAGCATAATTTCCATCAGCTGGATAATTGATTTTGACCCAGCAGATACTGACGAGATTTGTGGAATGTCGTACAACTAACCACAATAACTGGATGGCCCGTCGAACATGCTGTTGTTCTTCAGTTAGCAGGCAAGTCGATCTTAACACACACTCACACTTATTTCCTACCAGTTAGCGTATTGTATTAGCAAATACAGCTAATGTCTGTTTATCTATCAAAATGTGTGTCCAATTGGCTGGTTTACAATGGCTAGCTCTAATTGTATCCCATGATGTTTGTATGTAAAAATGAGCGGAGGTGTATTTTGTTTTTTACATGTTATGTATTTACAACTTGTTTGGAGTCCTGTTGTGGTAAATTCGGTGGGTCATATTTTCAAGAAATTCCATCACTCTTAGCAGCTGTGAGAACCCTCATTTCGGACAAGATCACAGCTAAAGCAATGGAGGTGAAAGCGAATATGAGGCCAGTGTTGCTCTATCATCACCTCCTCAACCCACATCTCCCAAACCAACATCAGTAAGTACATTTTTGTAATGGTCAATTAAAAACATAAAACATTCTGTGTGTTTTTATTCTGGTTTGTCTTTCCTTCTTACAATTAATTAGGTGCCACTAGGGAATGATGCCTCCACCTGAGTGTCTGCCCATTGTTGGGAGACTGCAAAAACACAACCTACAGCGAAAGGAATGGCCCGCACCCTCCTTCAGCATTGAATGGCCATAAACTAAAGGATCTGTGAGTTAAGACACCAGGAGAAGAAAAAGTCCATGGACAACTGAAGGACTGGCCAAGGCTGACCAATCAGAGTAGGTCTTGATAAGTTAGCATGCGGGATCCATAACACCGCACTAAAGGATTGTTGTCCTGTTTTTGTTGCACTGAAGACTGTTTTATTTTATTACAATGAAGAACAGTTGTCCTTTAGGAAATGTTTTATTAATTCTTTTAAAGTCCCCGTGAACCGGAAGTTGCAAACGACTTTTCTCCAGTGTTGTGACGTATTTCCGAGAGAAACGGAATACAAAATGAGGCAAACTAGTGGGCGTGGCTTTTCTTCCAACTAGCACCTGATTGGATCTAGAAAAGTAGGTGTTTTCATTCAGCCTGTCTACTGTCAGTTGGATGGGCGTGGTTACGGATGTTAAGCAGACACCTAAACCGTCAAACCTACGTCATCAGGGAAGGTCCTACAATGCAGAGGGGAGGGGACATTTCAGATTTTGATTAAAGATTATGAAGCCAAAAAATTTTTTTGTGTGGATTCACTTGCATGGATGAATTGTTCACCACAAAACGATCAATTTAGGCAAACAAAGTAAGTATGGTCAATTTTGAATTCATGGGGACTTTAAGTATTTTTGTTCATTTATAGTTGTTGGCATCTATTGGATCACATAAAAATATAACGTGTTTAAAAAAACAAAAAAAACAAAGATTCTATAGCCTTGAACTAATTATGATATGGCATATATGGCACATCCCTACCAGCAAACCAGCTTGCCGTTTGCCGAGCACATTATGTACATTATGTGTACATGAGCTTCAGATGGAACTATGGTGACATGCCTTTCATTCTGTTTGTCCTCAGGTCACTGTCCCTTCAGCTGCTGCTTTTGAAATAAACCTCATTCAGTTAATGTGAACTGTCTAAAATTGATGTCGTATTCAATCTATTATATTTTAAAATATATGACAGACATTGTAAATTATATTATTTTATATTTACCATGCATACAATATATAATATGATAATTATATATAATATATTATGTAATATAAATCAATATATTTTTCAACATATTTAAGACATATGTTCCCATATAAATCTGATTATATTATCTTGTACATTGAGGTATATTAACTCATATAATTTTACATTTTCACATTTATACAATGCCTCTTCCAATATATAATTTCATATAATATGGTACATATTTCAATATACATAACAATATATTAAATAGTATAATAACATGTATTTATTCAATATATGAAAACGGCAATAATTGCAGTATTGTCCCATATATTGCAATATATTATTGCATATATATCATATTATTATATAATATATCATATGATATATTACTATGTAAATTTCACAATATATGGAGACACATGAAATATATTGTCACATAATATAATGAGAAATATATTTTTGTTGCATAAGGGGTGTTTTTGGAGTCCTTGAGATGTTTGGACATGCCCTGACATTTGAGCTTTTTTCAGTTGCTTATAAACATATTAATGGCACAGGTGAAATTACGCTCTATTTAGCACAAACAGGGCTACCATAATATGTGAGCAACATGTATGTGCATGTTTGTATTTTTGAGGGAATATTGTTTATGCATGGTTATTGAAAAAACTAAAAATTAAAGTTTCTGAAATAAGGCCACAAAACACATACTAAATATGTGTCTGAAAATCATCCTGCCTAATCATTCACATAAAACAATAGATTGTTTTAAATTGTGAAAAACATGTTTTTGTTTGGAAAGGCAATATGCGTGACCCAACCCCCCTGAATAATTAGGTGGTTCTCACCTGAGAAGACAATGACCCTGAATGATGAGCCTTTCATTCAGGTGTGTCACACAAGAAAGAATGCAAGGACAATATATATATATCAGAGCTGCCAACTCTCATGCATTCGCCGTGAGACTCACGCAATTGACCTTTTTCACATGCTCTCACGCCACACATCCATTTTCTCACACAGAGAAAAATCGCGGACAAAGAGGACACTGACACCGACAGAGAAGGTAACTTTTGATATGGAACAAATTCTCAGCTCTCAGATTCTGTCCATATTTTTACGAGATTCATACAATAAATATTAATATTCATACTCTTCCTTCCCCCTCCTCCGCCTTCACTGCTTTGATATGAAAAATTGCGGAGGAAGGTGACGGTGCTTTCACACTGGGCTTGTTTGCTGTGGTCCGAGCCCGAGTGCGATTGTTCCCGGTGCCCCCGCAGCGTTGGTCTGGTTTCACACTCATTCTACCGAACCCTGGTGTGTTTGCGTGCATCTTACGCCATCGCAAACGTGCATGGCGCATGATAGAAAACAGAACGCGGGTCAATATATATATATTTTTTTTTTAATTAGTTCTGTGCTATTATGCGCAGCTGAGTGAACAACACATGTGCGTGTGTCGCATAAGGTGGCCTTCTGCTGCTTGCAAATGGACTCTTTTGAGGAGACTCTTTTCCAAATTTAATACCCTGATTCCACGCGCTAAGCACGAATACACTGCAGACTCACTCTCGCTCGTATCCAAGGTAAATCATCAACACTATCATCCCTTACATGTGTTTTATTTAACTAAATACATAATCAGCTAAAAGGCGCACCCGAGTCCGTGTTGCTTTCACATTCACGCGAACCGCGTCATGGGCCCAGCATGCACGCAAGTCTAAACGCAAGCTGCATAGCTGCGTGCCTGCCTGCTTTTAGTATGATTCATTATAAGGCAGAGCAAAGCGTAATAGGCTAGTCCAGACTCTTTCAATTCAATTCCAATTTATTTGTATAGCGCTTTTCACAATACATATTGTTTCAAAGCAGCTTTACCTAAAATGCATGCATTGCATCTACTTTAGCCTACAATTCAGAGTGATGTTATCAGTTATGCATTTCAGAAATGTACATATAAAAATGTACAGTAAGCTAATGTATTAAATTTAAGGCAGAACAAAGAGCTAATTTAAGTAATGAATACATGCATGTTTGTTAATAGAGGATTAGATTAGGACTCTGACTAATATGGTATAGCCTAATGGAAATACAGATACTTATGCTTAGATTGTTAATACATAATGTTTTTCAACAGGTGACATTTTATATTTTAGCCCTTCAGTTGAGTTCAAAATAAAATGGACACAACGAAATGACAAACAATGTTTTTTTTTTAATTAGTCGTTTAGATTAGTCGACTAATCGAAAAATTAGTCGAAAGATTAGTCGTTAGAAAATTAGTCGTTAGTGGCAGCACTTGTTTTAATGCAGGCAGATCAATAATATTGTTGAATATTGAATGTCCCCAACTAAGCAAGCCATAAGTGACAAAGGCGAAAAAGGTGACAGTGGCAAGGAACCAAAACTCCATCAGGTGACAGAATAAAGAAAAAAAACCATGGGAGAAACCAGGCTCAGTTGTGTGGCCAGTTCTCCATCTGATCTGGATACGGTCCTGGCTGACTACTTCATACTTTGGGTCGTGTCTAGGCACGGGTCCACCATCTTCATTTGGTAAATAGGATTTCAGGGTCTCACAAAGACCATGAACAGCTCTGGAAGGATTTTTGATAACCTCTTTGTCAGTGCAAATATATATACATCTCATCCAAAGTCTTAAGCTGTTCGACTGCTACACCTTATGACTGTGACTCACTAGTCGCAGGGGTAGGCAAGTTCGGTCCTAGAGAGCCGCTGTCCTGCAGAATTTAGTTCCAACCCTAATCAAACACACCTGAACAAGCTAATCAATGTCTTCAGGAATACTAAGGCTATAGGCAGGAGAGGTTTTTTTTCAGTGTTGGAGCCAAACTCTGCAGGACAGCGGCTCTCTAGGACCGAACTTGCCTACCCCTGCACTAGTGTGTCTCTTCTTCCCTGTGCATGGTACAGGAATATCAAAAACATCAGACGAGAGGTCTCTTGAGTCCTGTTTTCATTGCTCTGGGTTGTGTTAAAACAACATTGAAATCCAGAGTTAAATATGGGCTTTGAAGGTACTATGAAGGGCTAAGGTCAACCCACATTTTGCAAGGGTGCCTAAAAATGGCAAAGAAATGTTTGCTTGGTAATAACGTTGTTTTGAAAAGGGAAACATTCACATGATGGGTATCTTTCAGAGTAACCAATTTCTAATTTGTACCATGCAGAGGTTGTCTCACTCTTTATCTTAAAAGATTAATTTCCAAGTACCTCAACATGTGTTCTTTGGAAAAGCTGGAAGCTGCCTTGATACTGTTCAAGCAATGTCTGACAAAACTTCTTGGGCCTGTGTTTCAGAAATTCTGGAACAGATGCATTGTTAATCTTGCATTCACTACTGTATATTAAGTTCAGTAGCAACTGCTCTGGGACAAACTCACATACTAGAGTTTCAAGCAGAGATGAAAGACTTCATGTGGCAGAAAATTTAAAGTAGAAGCTCTTCAATGATTTGTTGAGTTCCTCAACTCCATTGTTGGTGGTAGCTGCAACGGAGAATCCATGCGCTGCATAGGCCATCCACCATCTCTGGAAACAATATAAACATTACATTGATACAAGTAGACATCAAGCGCAAAGTCAGTGGAAGTGCTCTAAAAACCTGCCTGTCCTTTTACATTCTACCTGTCTAAACGTGCAACAATTGAACATGAAATGTGGAACACAGAACATGTCCAGTGCAGTACCTCACCTCCTGAACACATAACCACCTTCAACATAATGTCTGACTTCAAGGGATTTGTAAACTTACTCTCCTTCCGTATTTCAACCTCCCTATCACAAGATAATTGACTTGGGGCACTAGCTATGTCACAAATGCGGTCAAGTAGTTAATTTTGTTCAGACAGGGACAACTAGTTATTGGTTGTTAGGGAGAGTACAGGGGAGATAAAAAGTAATAGGGAAAGTGTTAAAACTTAGTTACATTTTATAATTTACAACTTAAAACATGAATAAAATAAAATGCAAATGTATTTAGACACCTCCTTTTAAAGGTCCCCTGACATGAAATTTTCACTTTATGAGGTTTTTTAACATTAACGTCAGTTAGATGACGATCCTGGGGCGTCATCCAACTGACGCTTTACCTTTAATGTCAGTTAGATGACGTGGGTAGGTTTAGGTCTAGGGTAGAGTTAGGATTAGATAGCGTCATCTAACTGACGTTAAAGGGTACCCTAAAACGTCGGATGTTGACGGATGGTCAACCAATTTCTAATTGGTTGACCATCCGTCAGTTGGTGCCTGTAAACCAATTTCGTCAGTTGGTTGACGTCTTGGGATGAGACTGCGCTGGTAAAACATGTATGTGTTCTATGCATATTCTAATGTTCAGTGCTGTAAACTGTTTAATTTGTGTAGTGTCATGCACTACACTTACATGACAGTTCTGTGTATGTGTATTCACAGTGCAGAGCTGCAGACTGTACAATATGTTGTCCAAAATGCATTGTTACAGAGGAAAAGTTGTTATAGTTTTTCTCGCTCCCACTTCTGTAATAAAGCATGTACTGGAGCTGGAGGCCAGGGAACCGCTGCACACATTCATATACGTTGATGAGGTGAGTTTCAATCTGGCAAAAGGTAGAAGACGTGGAAGGAATCGCATTGGACAGAGAGCAACCATTGATGTCCCAGGCCAACGAGGAGGGATCCCCCGTCTTGGTCCATACAACACACAACATCTGCTGACTTTTTTAGACACTCTTTACAGGGACATAATCCCTGAGAATGAGATGGGTCTATCTGGAGACCATCTGAACAAGTATGTTATTGTTTGGGACAATGAGCGTTTTCACCACAGATGCCGTCAGACAGTGGTTTGCAGCACATGATAGGATGCTGGTGGAATATCTCCCTCCCTACTCACCATTCCTAAATCCAATAGAGGAGTTTTTCTCTTCCTGGAGGTGGAAGGTATATGACCGGCATCCACAGACCCAAATGGCCCTGCTAGCGGCCATGGATGCAGCATGTGATGACATCACAGCAGAGTCCTGCAGAGGGTGGATTCGCCACTCGAGGAGATATTTTCCTCGCTGCATTGCAAGAGATGATATTCGCTGTGATGTAGATGAAGCTATGTGGCCAGACAGAGAGGAACGTCTGGATGTGCATGAATGATTTACAGTACTATGTATGTTGTATGTTCAGTTCCAATATGTACAGCAATATTGTTTACAGTTGTGCACAGCTCTACCCAAAGGGAGTTTATGTTTGTTGTAAATAAGGGTGTATTTTTTTTTTTGCACAATGCTATGAACAAATTACAATTGCAAAGAGCATATGCAGTAAAAATGTGAAACATACATAATCAGTGTCTTGTACTCAGTTACCTCACTAAATACAGTAATGTGTAACTTTACTGTTGTTTTCAAATGGCTGTGCAAATAGTATATAGTGCTGTCTTGAGCATTTTCAGGTAGTGTCATCAAGATCTGACTTTTTTGCATTGGAAAACATTTACAGAGTAAACTGTCATAATGAAAACATGACAAAGCCATTTGACTATCTTGTTCATAAACAATGGTGTCATGACTTTTCATCTTGATGACACTGACACTTTCATTGACATGGATACTTGCTTTTGAGGAATGAGCTATCCATTTTGAGCAAGTGACACGCTTTTGCAGGTTATCAACTAGGTTTTGCACGTTGTACTAATTGTTTTGAGAACTGCATTAACTGTTGTGCAAATGTAAATTGTGATGTGAGAAATGCACCAAAGCGACTGAGAAAAACTGTAATAGAATACCGACCCATCCGACAGCAGCACTAATTTAATACTGGACTCAACCATTTAACATAAAGACTGCATCCCTGAACTTCACCCGAAATAGCAGCATGGAAAACAATATTTATTCAAACTGTGAATGGATACGGAGAGCAAGCAAAGTGCACTCCCTTTTAAATCCTTCAGTTCAGCTAAACTTCTACATGTAAGAGAAAACATCTGTTATAGTCTAACCCGACTACCCCATGAATCTTACATAATATTCAATGCTTTGTTGTTATAATGAAGATCCGCAAACGTCCAGAATTCAGCCAGTAAACAAGCGCTAAATTGTTTTGATCTTGAGTGAGTGGATTCTTGTCACAGTGTCTGGTTGTGTTTCCCTGGGTTCCCTGGGTTGGTTCACTAGGTCCTCGTTCTCACGGTGTCATTTACATTTGACTACATTTCCCAGCATTCTGTTCTGCCACTCATCTGATCATTGCACACAGCTGTCTCCCGTCACCTTGTTAGTTCTGTGTGTGTATATATACCCTGTCTGTTTTAGTGTTTGTCACATAGTCCTTGTTTAGTGTCCCCACACTTTGGATCTCGTTTTGTGTTTCTTGGTCTGTGTATGTTCTTGTCTTTTGGATTGCTTACATGGTATTTGACCCCTTCCTGGACTGATCGTGAGTACGGGTTACCAAATAAATACTTCTACAATTGGATCTATTGTCTCTCTCGTGTGTTGTGACAGAAGGACTCCGTCACAAATGTATAGATCCAGCAGTTCGGGATTCCGTAACCCTCCTCCTATGAATGGGGGAGGAAGGGGACCATGGAGAGGAGGTTCGCAGACCTGTCGTGTGTCGTGACAATTCTGTGCTACACTGCAAAATGCATTGAAAATACAAACCTTTGATGCTCTTCAGAACATAAGCACAAATATGTAGCTGAGCGATTGAAAGCAGCTTCCTATTAGCCCGTACAGAAAATAGCCTTCACTTTTTGACCCTCAATCCGCCTGTGCCTATTGATTCCCTACCCGCACTGAAACTAACAAGGTGAATAATCTCCACCCATTTCCTTAAATATTAGTGGTCCATCCGTTGGACACTCACCCACATGCAGGACTCTAAGATGTTGTTTGGATTGCTATTAGATAATTCAGACTATGTAACAAAAATATTGACTTAATGTTAGGTGTTATGTTCCTGCAGTCTGCCATTTTTGGCACATAAAGGAAATGTTTGTCTGAATTTTTTTGATAAAATTTGGATTTTTTGGGATCTGTGGAACATTTTTTTTTTCATTGTCAGTTGCCTGTTTAAGTGATGAACTGCGCTATTTGTTTGTTTTCAGAAATGGTAACAGATGACGTGATGCCTTCATGGGCCCAGATGCACATTAGTCAAGCACATTAGTCATTTTTTTACATCTGGGGTAGATCGTTTCGTTTCCAGTTGGTTTGTAAATGTCACACAGTCGGAAACTTGCTTATCTTTCACCATCATCTTCTCCAATTTAGAAGAAAATTTAATCAGCAGCCGTGACGGGCCGAGCGGACATGGAGGACAAAATGGCGTCCACTATAAAGCGATTTGAGGACATTTTGAAAACCGAATTAACAGCAATGCACACTGAATTCGCCTCTCACATGACCACAATCCAGAATATGTGTTCTAAAGTTGACTTTTTAAAAGGAGAACAGAGAGAGCAGAAATGAGCACACTAACCGTTTGGATGTACTTGAGTAACAAGTGACAGATCTACAAGATCGCACCAGACGCAGTTACCTCCGGCTGTTAGGTTTATCTGAGGGGGCCAAGAAAGATGACCCAATTTGGCTTTTGAAACGGACACTGCCGACCTGGATCCCATCACTAGTGGGCAAAGATATCGAAATTGAACGTGCGCACCGAGTTTACTCCAGAGCTTCAACTGATCATTCCTAATTGCAAATGTTTCTTTTTAAACTGCTACGCTACAGCGACAGGAATCTTGTTCTAAACGACGTAAGATGCCACGGTCCTGTAAAAACAAACGAGGGTGCAATGCTGAGCTTTTATCCCGACTTCTCTTCCGCAACGGCAAAGAAGCGGAGCTCCTTCAATATAAGGAAAGAATTAAAAGAGGCTGGTCTGCAGAACTTTCTTCTGTATCCAGCCACGGTTGATTGCCAATGTTGATTGTCATACAACACGGCAAGTCCAAACTACTGGACTCTCTAGAGGAAGCACGTAAATTCCTAATCTCGATTCCCCGACCTCACTCTTCATGGGTGGGCACGGCTTATGCAGAAGAGATTATTACTGATTTACTCCAGACTTGATCATCTAAATCTACATGTGGTGGTCATCAGTTTTTTCATATAAGATAGGAGACAAGGTATCACTAATTTACAGTTTCATACGTACACGATGTAATTATTTGTGTTTGCTTCCTCTCTAAAGAGAACATAATTTTGTATTTTTCTTTACCGCACTTCATTACTGATGTGAAGTTATTCTATTCTCTTATAATAGGGCTAATGGTGGTGTAGTGTTACAAATTTATTAAATGTTTAATATAGGTTTCAGTACAATAGTATATAAACTGAGAAAGTCTAGTAGACTGAATTTAGCATTTGAGGTATAAATGAGCAAGAGACTCTGCCAGTCCTGGTCAGATTACTGAGACTCTTTGTCTTTAATGGCTCTGGGAGCCCCTGGCTCAGTTTGAATAGTTCTGCTGATTGGATTAGGATTGGTATCACTCTCAGTCTAAGAGCAGGTTCCTA
The DNA here is from genome assembly GCA_030578255.1 of Tiaroga cobitis. Lineage (NCBI taxonomy): Eukaryota > Metazoa > Chordata > Actinopteri > Cypriniformes > Leuciscidae > Tiaroga > Tiaroga cobitis. The sequence continues at coordinate 23,535,262 of CM060609.1, forward strand.
AACCTGTATACGTAATTTACATGCTTTGTTTCAGTGTCTCCCCCTCGATGTAACTCCTCGACATTAAGCTCTATGATAATGTGAAGGTATGGGTGATACAATCAGGCTGATTGGATTACTATCTATACATGACACTGTTATGCTGATGAGATCAGGGCTGGGGAATTTCCGGTAACGAGCTGAATCCTGTGCTTCATTTACATGCTTTGTGTCAGAGTGTCTCCACCTTTATGTATCTCCTCCTCCTTGTACGGTATATGAACAGTCTGTATTTTAGTTTAGTCAGACTTGGCTAAGATTTTTGGATGAAGCAGACTACAGCAATGCAACAGCAATAAAGAACCCTGCTTAAAAAGATACACCTGAATCTCCAGGTCTTTACTTCTGAGTTTTCAAACACTTTAGAAGAAAAAAGTTCACAACAGTGGTGGACTAATGTTGTACAGGCTGTCATATTGCTGTCACTGACAATGACGGGAGGGTGGCAGCCTGGGGTTTGTTCTTACTTGTTCTTAGGGATGGGTTAAAGGTAGACTTAAGATGATTAAGTTTCAGTGGCATTACTTTGACTCATTTGTTCAAATATTTACTTTGTTTGATACTTATGACTGAATTGAATACTAAGTTGTAATGTAAATGGTTTAAATGGCCCCCATAAACATACATGTTTTTTTAGAATTATTTTGATCAAAAAATGTAGACATTGGTTTAATTCAGGAATCTCATTTGAGGAAGGAGAATGTTCAAAGATGCAATAATACATTTTTTATGTGCGTGTGTAGTCTAGACAAAGGAAAGAAGAAATAAATCACGTAAATTAAGTGAGTCTAGAATAACATAACATTCCCACATGAAAATTACTAGATAACATAGCAGATGTGAAGCTGTACTAAGCACTGTAACACAATATACATAAATAATGTGCATCCTTACTGTGCGTTCACACCGGACGCGAATAGCGCGTCAAATTCGCGTCTACCGCGTCTAGTTTGACGCTTGACCACTTTGTGTTAATTCGCGTGTCATGAGTGAAACTGAAACTGAGTGTAAGAATCGAAACCCGTTGGCGGCCATCTTTTTTATGTTGATCGAGCATTCATCGAGAGAGTCACCGCTCTGTATTTGCTCAGGAGAGCAGAACAGCGGTGTGGGGATCATATTTGTGATATTTGTGTCCACCGGACCCTTCGGAGGCGAACCGCTTGGCGAGTTTCACATTTGCTCGCTCCTGGAGCTGCGCCTGGATGACGGCCGCTGTCAGCGGTACTTCCGCCTGTCCCGCGCCCAGTTTGATCACCCTCGCCCTCATCCACCTAATCTGTCATTTATTTTTGTTTTGATGATAAATAGAGCCAGCCTCCAAAAGTTATTAACCTGTCCTATGATTTTTACTCTCTCACGTCCAGACACGAACTTATGCACATGTATGTTGGTTGTTGTTACATCATAATATTTCATGTAATCTAGATATGGAATAAATAACATTCAATACAAAATGAACATGTCTCGTATATTGAAATAAAGTTTTAAGTGATAAAATATTTGCTTTGTTGTGCATTAGAACCACACCAGGCATTTAGTCATATTACAAAATAATGTATTGAGGCATCCAGACACTTCACCACGTGACAGCAGCAAGCAGCTAAGCTCCTGATTGGTTAACGCGGCATGAATTGACGCCAAAGTTCAGATTTTTCAACTCGGGCGGCAGGCGCGAGTTCGCGTGAAACGCGTGAATGCACAAATAGCACTAACTAAATCATTTGCACTTCACGCGCCAGACGCTCAATTCGCGCCATTCACGTGAACTTGACGCGCGAATGAGGCGTATTTATGGAGCGAATTATGTGCCAAAGACTCACACACACACAAAACGTGTTTTACTCACACCCAATGATTCACAAACAAACTCAATGTGGTTTGTAAATACAAAACATCACTCACAAACTAATGCATATTGTTCTGCAAATAAAAAACGTACCTATCAAACAAATACAGTATGTTTTACATATACATAGAAACGTATTTCTTCAATGACAAAAATATCCTCCAAGTACAAACTAAAATCTTTCAAGTACAAAACAAAATTTTACAAGTACAAAGCAAAATTCTACAAGTACAAAACAAAATTCTACAAGTACAAAACAAAATTCTACAAGTACAAAGCAAAATTCTACAAGTACGAAAAACTGTCACGTGACTTTTGGCACTATTTTTCCGCGTCCAGGCAGATTTTCTCACAAATGCAGTTGAGCAACTTCCTCTTCTAGAACAGTAGATGCCGCTAAGATAGGGGATCAATTTTGCGCTAGTCTCTCGGGAGAAACACTGATGTGAAACACGTGCTTGCCTTTGCCCATGGGAAAATGAGTGGTGAACAGGTGTGTTTCTGTCTTACTTTATCTATAATTAACCTTATTGAGGTTTTGGTAAATGTTTATTATTTAGACAGAAATCTACATTAGCACTTAGAAGCACTCCACTCTGATAAGGGAATCTATAAACTGAAAGCTCTGCCATCATGTTGCTTTTTACATTTTTGTAAAAACGTTTCATTTACTGAATGAGTCTATTTCTTTCGTTCTCCATAAATTAATGAGAACATTTCATTTAATTGAAAGGGTCCCACTTATTCATTAATTTAGTTGGAATTCAGTCAGCGTAACTGTTAATGTAATTTAAATAATGAATGAACAAAACAAACAATAATTGATTCTTAACTTCCCTGTGAAGTATTGCCCAAATTATTATTTTGGACAGACAAATGAAACCCTCCTTTCAATTAAATTAAATGTTCTCATTAATTTATGGAGAACGAAAGAAATATACTCGTTCAGTGTAAATAATCACTAATTTAGTAATTTCACAAGCGTCTTATGTAGATTTTTTTTTTTAAAAGCAACATATGATAGAGCTTTCAGCTTAGATTCCCCTATCCTAGAGAGAGTGAAGTGCTACTAGCGGTAATATGGATTTTTGTCTAGATGTAATAAACATTTTGCAAAAGAAAACCTCAATAAGGTTAATTAGATAAAGTAAGACAGAAACACACCTGTTCACCGCTCATTTTCCTCAGCTGTAGGCAGTGTTGGGAAACATATTTCGTTACAGAATACATGCCCAAAAATGTAATTTGTAACGTATCAACAGCATTGGTAATAATATCTACAACGTGCCAGTGTCATTTCATGACATGGTCGATCTGTAGTCACGATTTAGCTCTGAATGCTCTGATTTTAGCCCACCCGGCGAAATCGAGGCAATGGCTTGCACTGTTAAAAATTTCCTGTAAATTTTACAGTAAAATACTGGCAGCAGGGTTGCCAGCCAGTTACTGTATTTTTTACAGTAGCGTTTCTGTAATTTAATTTACAGATTTTTACTGTATTCTCTGATTACATTAAATAACTGTATTTTTTAAATTGTTGTATTTTTTTACAGTAAGTTACATGAATCTTTGTATTCGCTATATTTAGAGGAAGTATGTAAAATGCAGTATATACAATATATTTTCCTGATTTTTTCATATTAATGACTGGCAGCTGAATTTTAAATGTTAATTATTTATCAACTGCATAAGCTTTAAACAATTGTTTTTAAATACATTAAGTGTTGTATAACGCACAACTTAATTCCCCTATTACTTCACAAAACAAACAAATTATTCAACATCCTAATCTTGAAAAACAGGTCAACATTTATTTAATTTATAACTTTAAAATATGCATGAAAAAAAGTCATAAAACAGTGTATTTTGTATCATTTTGATTTCATTTTGATTTACAAACTTTTTTTTTTTAAATGGACATGAAATTAAATATTTTTTTAATTACTTGAAACAAATTAGCCGTCATGGCCCGGCCTTCACACAAAGAAGAAATACGCAAATGACATTTAAAACCACAAGTTGACCAAAATGATCATTATAAAATGATTCTAAAAAAAAACAGACACGAATTAATTTTCATCACTTCATTACCAGACTAACATGTCCAAACAACAAGGCCCCAAGTGAGTCCAAAAAACTTATGATCAAAAATGGAGAATAATTCAGCTCCAGATGCGGTTCCATCACAGGATGCAAAGGCTGGCTAGAAATATTGAAAAGGACAATACATTAGATATATTACAAAACATAATGATACAGTCAGAGACAGACAGAGGAATGACAGATACAGTTAGAGTCAGATAAAGAACATTAAAAGGTTAAAATTAAAGGGAAAAATAGATATTTGTGTGTGTGTACTACTTACATTTCAGAAATTCCACTGATAACACACCACTTTGCAGGGAAGAGTGGCAACATGTGGGTTCACTGCAACCTGTTTCTTCTGTACCATTTGCCCTGTCGTTTTAGATGGCAATTTTCTTCTTTGTTCCTCTCTTTCAAAGCACCTAACGGGTCAGGAAACAGACAATATGTAATTAGGATTGGTTTTACGTTTTGATGCTTGTAATCATGTTTTTAAATCTGTTAGAGCAGTGTTTCTCAACTCCAGTCATGAGGACCTCTCAGGAAGATCTCTCCAACCCTAACCCTATGTCCACTAATTAAAACACCTGATTTAACTAATTAAGTCAACAGATAATATATCTAAAGGCAAGTTCTGATATTGAATACATGTGTCAAATGTACTGAGGTTGTTAAGAATTCAATCATTACCTTTAAATGAACTCCAAGGTGCAGGCTGCCTCCTCCTGATTGAATATGTAATATGCAGTGAACAGTATAGCAAGGCCAGGCAGGAAGCTGGGCTGAATGCTCTCCTCACACACAACTTGGCCTTCCAGTGTCCACTTGTCAAAGTGTCTCCTAAAACAATACCACATGTGACAATAGTTTATTTTTTACTATACCATTTTTATTTTTCAGCTTTTTAAATTTAAACTATATTTTAGTATTCAGAGTGCAGGAACTCTTTCTTTTAAATAAAATTAACAAAGGAATTATGAAAACAATAAGCAAATTACACACAGAGAGTAGGCTATAGCTAAAATATATAGGTTATAGGCTAGCCTATATTCGTACTGAAATGTAAGGGATTTTTACACCGGCATATTAAACATGCAACACAGCAACATTCAGATTCTGACGCAAGGTTTTAGCAACGGCGTTTTCATTTCGGCGCCCATTTTAACAGATGACTTGATTTTGATTTGATTTACACCATAAAATAATCACGACGAAGTGTGCAGATCAACACGAACCTCGTGTGAATACCGACTGTTGTCAATAAAGCATGTAACTCTTCTTAACATAGGAGCCCATAGATCCCGAGGAATGTGTGAAATACTACCGCGTCCGCGCTGCTGAAGCCCCGCGCAAGTCTCCCTCGCGCCCCGTACGGAGGATGCGTGATCCTCGGTTACCACCGCGAATATAACGTTACCTTCAAAGTCTACGAGTAACACAACATAAAAAATAAGAAACTGAAATAATAAGTCACTTACCACAGAGTTGAGAATCACTCCTCTTGCCGCTACCCGAAAGTCGACGACACGACCGTTGAAGATCACAATGCCTCTGTAGATTTGAAATTTACAGCAATATTCTGTATTTTGAATCAAACCGCCACGCGCCCCCAGAATGCATTGCAGTTTACAGCAATATGATGTATTATTAGAAAACAGCCAGCTGCTGTAAAATATTGCTGTAATTTTTACAGCAATTCATTACAGTGTGGCTATAGCCCTGATTTAGACCAGCGATTAGTATAGCCAAAATAGTCTTAAAATTGTTTACATGTTTTTTGCCCAGGCACCTTCATGTTTGCTGTCACACATTCATAAAAAATCTACGATATTATTTGACTGTATTTCATTTTAAATTAAATTAAAATGCAATTACATTTCTCAACCGCTAGATGGCAACATCCCTACTGAGACATGGCTACTGGCAACGCGAGACTTGATAGTTAGTAGGCAGATCACTGTTCTCGCGATGGCGCGATAAACATTTGCACCATTTTGAAACATTTTAAACGAGCCAGAGCATTGCATTCAGCTGTCGGTCGAAGAGAACAGGTAAAAGACATTCCTACTTTTGTCTTGTAAGGTTCTGTGTTTTCGTTTTGACGTGCTCATTTTTTAGCTAAATTATTTGTTATCATCGTGACATTTTAGGGGGTAACAGTGTATCACATGCACATGTAGGCCTACTGTAACCCCATGTTTCCATGTGCCCTTAACCTGTTAACTGTCACCCCCCTTTTTTTGAATAGACATGAAAATGCACATTTCGAACTTAAATGGTTGTAATTCAAGAATGCTTTGGAATATAGACGTAAGATTGGTTTAAAGAAGACATTTGGGAGATTTTTGAAGAAGTGAAATAAATTAAGAAAGTCAAACAGAAAAAAAGTTATAGAAGTTTGAGTTTATGGAAATGTACAATGTAAAAAAAATTATTATTCATATTTTATATAAAATATATATTTTCAAAACCTGGGCTACTCTAAAACGGCAGAAAAATCAAAGCCAAAAATCTGAACAAGTTGTGTTTCAAATTTTAGGTTGATATCTCAAAAAATGAGCTTTCAGTAAGATTTTGTTTGTGCAGTACCGAACTTTTTCACTAGGTCACAACCAGACTCCATTACTGCCCATATAAGGGCGCCTACATTTCCATATGTGTTTTGAGTTATCTGAACCATTATTTCCACAATTTTCATACAATTTATGAAGTAGAGATCCTATTCAGAAGTAGTATGGGAAGTTTGGCAGATTTTGATATGAATTCAACCTCTAAGAAACACATACAAAGAACACGCATGTGCGCCATAGCTCGCTGCCACATCACAAATGGTAAATTTATTATTTTTTACTTTATATTTAAAACATTTTCAGACCTTTTTTTCTAAAATAATTGAATGGATGCTATCTTTTGAACTCTTGGCATGAAAACAAACTGAGGTTTCTACCATTTTTTCATGTTTTTTCATGTTCATTGCTATTTCAAAATGAAGGTCTGAACACACCTTAGGAGTATGAAAATATTCTTGTTGCAAATTGATAAATTACGGCTCCTGTGTAATTTATTTTGAAAATAAATCACCAAATATGGAAACTAGAGATTGTAAGCTTTCAAATGATATATAGTTTGTCAATATTACTTAAGGTTTTTACTAAGATATTATTGTTTTAAAAATATAATGGCAAACGTCCCACCTGTGGGACGGGCTGTCCTGTGACGCGCTCAATGAAGGACCGTAACGTAGAACACATCGCTAGTCCTAAGCGGCTGTTCATAAAGGATTCATCTTTTGCGGTGGAATGGGAAATAACACGAGGTAAAAAAAGGTAAAAAAACACGAGGTAAAAAAAAATTGGCCCCAGTATATAAAAAATGTTATCAGATTTGATGGTAACAGGAGGGTTAAGTTCCATTTGGGGCTTTGTTCAATCTCAAACCATTATTTTATTTTTATTATTAAGATGCCTGCACAAGAGTTAACTGTAATCTGTGCAAACATTAAACTTAAATTAAACTTCTTGCTTTGGTCTACACTGGAAGTGTACTGCTTGCTCTGCTAAACTATAATTACTAAAACTAAAACTGAAACTAAATAAAACAAAAACTAAATAGAAATGTGTTTGCAAAATAAAAAACTAAACTAAAACGAACAAAACCATTAATGAAACTAACTAAAACTAAACTGAAATTAAGCAAAATTGAAAACGATATTAAAACTTAACTAATTTAAAAAAGCAAAACTATAATAAACTTGCAACAAAGTGATGGCTAAAGGATTCTTTTCACTCAAATATAACAGGTTCTCATAAATGACAATCCATCCAAACAAATTAAATATAAAGGTTCTATTTAGAAAAAGAACATTAACAACTTACAAAAAGATCAAAACATAAAAATGACCAAATAAAATATTAAAACTACAATATAAAATGATAAAAAAAAAATAAAAAAAAAATGGAACATCAACAACTGATAATAAAATATAAAACTCTGTTTCTGTGAAGTTGGTCATCACAGCATCTGCCAAATTAGAAAAACATTATTTGCACAAGAAAAGCATAGTTGACAGTTTAACCTCAAGTGTGCATGGACTAATACATTCACCTGTACTGTTTTTTTTGTGTGTGTGTGTGTGTGTGTGTGTGTTCTGTTTAGGTTTTAATGCACATCTGAGCTATTTGCATTATTGATATACTGCTGGATACTTTTTATAATTGCTAATTTTATATAGCCAAACATTTGTATTTTTATGCTGTATAAAATTAATTTGAAAGTTTCAAAGTTGAATGAATGAAGGCATTTAGAATGAAACTTCATCTTATTGTGCTTGTACAATGACAAATATTATTCTACTCTATTAGCTTATGCTCTCTCTGTATGTAACAAGCCATTGTTCCAGACTGATCTCATAAAATTGCGTGTGTATGACATGCCAATTCGTATTTCCATTTTTGGCGTGTTATCAACACGCACAATCGCTTTTCAGCGTGTTTATGAACGCAGTTGACTTAACGTTATTACTGTATATATAAATATATGACCTACCTCCACCCCGTCCCTAAACCTACCCGTCACTGGGGTTAATAGCATTTATGAGTCTTCCCCTGCCATCCTAGGGAAAAAAAATATCGCTCCCCAGATGTAGATCTAAATTTTGCTTCGTTTCGCTCGGAAATTTAATGGCGTGTACATATACGGGGAATCACTTGGACATTAATGGCGTAGACATACACGCATACACGCGGATATCTCAAAATGCGTATAGATAACACGCCACTTGACTTGAAAGTGGCGTGTCTGTTTACGCAAAAGTCATGATGTCATGTTGATTGTTCAGACAAATTCAATATTATAGTTCAAATCAATGATGGACTTTGTCAAAGATGAGAGCTTTAGTGAGGAAATTATATTTTCATATCATAACCATGTTTCATGTTTACACCTTTGGATTCAGATAATTCAAGTTTAAAGATATAGCATTCATAAATAGCACACTAGTGTTCTCATTTAAGCATCTCCTCTTGACAGACACAGATCTAGCTTCAATGGCAGGAGAGATCAATATATCAAAGAAAATACAGAAATGATCCGACAGTGCTACATCCTTAAAGGGTTAGTTCACCCAAAAATTTAAATTAAGTCATTAATTACTCACCCCCATGCTGTACCAACCCCGTAAGACCTTCGTTCGTCTTCGGAACACAAATGAAGATATTTTTGATTAAATGTGACAGCTGGATCACTCCTCCATAGGCTCCCTAAGGGAATGAATCCTGACGGCCCAGAAAGTCAATGAAGAAAATGTTTAAATATTCCATGTCACAACAGTGGCTCAACTATAAGTTTATCAAGCAACGAGAATACTTTTTATGCGGAAATAAAACAAAAATAACGACTTTATTCAACTATTCCTTTTCTTCCTTGTAGGCCTGAAACGAGACTTCAAGAGATTTCCATGACGCATGCGCGAGAATTGAGATTTCCTTCAACTACTTCAGTTAAGTTCTCGCGAGTGCGCGTCGTGGAAATCTCTTGAAGTCTCGTTTCAGGCCTACAAGGAAGAAAAGGAATAGTCGAATAAAGTCGTTATTTTTGTTTGTTTTTTCTCACAAAAAGTATTCTCGTCGCTTGATAAACTTATAGTTGAGCTACTGTTTCGACATGGAATATTTAAACATTTTCTTTAATGACTTTCTGGGCCGTCAAGTTTCATTCCCTTAGGGAGCCTATGTAGCAGTCATCCACCTCTCAGATTTAATCATAAATATCTTCATTTGTGTTCCGAAGACGAACGAAGGCCTTATAGGGTTGGTACAGCATGGGGGTGAGTAATTAATGACTTAATTTTCATTTTTGGGTGAACTAACCCTTTAATATTGAAATTGAAAGTGACTGATTGCCAGATTAAGCGTCTCAGAAAAGGCATGATCATCTGGCACGATGATCTGCCTTTATTGATTATGGCAACAGTGGCTTCATTATCGCAGAACAACAAGATGCGTTTCCTTGACCACACTGAACCCCAAATTACGCTGGCTAAAACTAAAGGATAAATCTCGTAGAGCGCAGAGGAAACGGAGCCTGATTTTGTCTTAGGGAATTCGTTTGGCCATTTCTCTGCGAACCATTGCCCTTGAAAAAAAAACACAGAAACCGATAGATGGGGCAGCGTCGGTAAATAATTGTAGGTCTGCGGATGATTCAAAAGCATCATTGTAAAAAAAAGAAATCCCTTTCCAATCGTTAAGCAACTGGGTCCAGAATTTGATATCGGACAAACACCCATCATCCAGCTGGATCGGATCACTTAATTTTTGAACGGAATGGGCAGAAGTTAGTAGCCGAGAAATGAAGGATCTGCCTTGTGGAATGATGCTCATAGCAAAATTAAGGTGACCGAGCAGAGAGAGCATATCGCGTTTCGTAACGCTGCGTAGAGAGGAAAAAGATTCCAGGAACGACCTGATCCTTAGAAGCTTCTCTTGTGGAAGGGAAGCTTGCATTTTAACTGTGTCGAGAGAAATGCCTAAGAATTTTAACGAGGTAGAGGGGCCCAACGTTTTTTCAGCGGAAAGGGGAACGTCGACGTCGCTGAAAATCTGTTTGAGAATATCAAGAATAGAAGATTGGGAAGATGGAAAATCGATTAGCAAAAAATCGTCTAATAAATGCAAAACGAAAGGAAGCTTACAGACGTTCAACAGAATCCAGCATAGAGCCTCCGAGAGACTGTTAAATATATGCGGGCTACTTCTGCAACCGAATGTAAGTCTCACGGCGAAAAATTATTTTGAATTCCATTTAATTCCGAAATACGGCCAATCAGAGGGATGAATTGGCATGGTTTTGAAAGCGTCGGTAATGTCAGCTTTAGCTAGCCAAGCGCCTTGACCGGCTAATTTAATTAACTGGATAGCATTATCCACGGAAGCGTAATGAAGAGAAAACGGTGTTAGGGGAATGCATTCGTTCACGCTTGCTACGTTAGAGGAATGTGGAGAAGACATGTCGAATATGAGACGTTTTTTGCCGGAATATTTGCGAGTTGCGACGCCGATGGAATTAATCCGAGAGGGAGAAAAAGGAGGAGAAGTGAAGGGGCCAATAACATATCCTTTATTAATCTCTTTGTCGAGAAGAGCTGAAACCACGTCAGGTTCGTTTCTGGCAGATTGTAAATTTTTTGCAACAAAAGAGGAAGAAAGATGTGAAAGGATGCCCACCCGAAACCCTTGAGACAGACCGGTGATTAAATAATCGACGAATAACGGATCAGGATGGGAAGAGAGGTAGCTTGAAAGATTAGGGATATTGATAGGAGTATATGGGTGTTTATTCAGAACTTTCTCCGAATTGGGGCTTTCCCTCGGGGAGCAGGTTTGTACCGGCGTGGACAAACAGATTTCGGGTGTGGATCCTTGCAAAAACTACAAATGTGAGCAAATTTGCAATTAGGAAAAGAACAAACAGCCTCATTGAATTGAAAACATAGAGGTGCACTATTAAAGTCAGTGACAGAGCGACCTCTGCTGTTTGACGAAACTCTTACGTTTTCGGTACCATGGACAGCGCCTGGAACATTGCTAGCGAAGGCTTTAGGGCAGAATGAAGCTTTGTGACCGTGAGCACTGCAAATAGCACAGGCCAAGCTTTTTTGGCCTCCGAAATGGCGGACAAGCAGTTCGGTGTCAGTAACTGACCAGTCTAGCCTTGAATTGTAAAGGATGATGAAAGAGGCGGATTTGGCAGAGAAAGACTTGTGGTATTCATAAAATAAAGTGCCCCCGTATCTTTGGTTGAAATCTGCCATCATGGTTAGATAAAGATCTAACTCTTCCCTTCTGTCGGGGTAAACTTGTAAAGCAATTACAAACTCGCCAAATGAAAGATTATTCTGTAACCGCGAGTCGGAAGTTTTAAGGAGTACTGCCACGTCACCACAGTCAACCATTTTCCTGTTGGCAGCAGGCGAGGGAATCAGTAAGGTAGCAAGGTTAATGTCCTTACCTTGGACAATATTAGCTCTTAGAGAGTTAGATATTGTTGCAGCGGCTGAAGAAACAAAACGCCTACCGAACGTTTGTGCTGGAGCTGCTGTGGAGAGGTTGAAATTTGAAGAAGCTGGCGGAGCAGAGACATCTTGGAAAGGCGACTGAATAGGAAGTAGAGGAGCTGGCAGGGTAGCTGAAGTCAAAGGCACGCTTGGAAGGATGCTTAAACCAGAAGTAAAACACGGCTGTGGATTAACAGAAGAGTTTATGCCTGTATCTGCGCTGGAATGAAGGTTGGTAAAGGAATGTTTGAATTTAGTCATTTTGGACTGCAGCCTTATGACTGTTTGAGAGAGGCTTTGAACGGCAGAGAGGAGATGAAAATTCGTATCGGTAGAATCGTATGTCTGTGGAGAAGATGGTACGAGGGCAGGCTGCGATGCTCTTTTTGCAGGAATAGGTGAGGAAGATTTAGCGGTTCTTTTCCTTCCGGTTTGGCTAGTTTTAGCTGTCGATGTCGATGCTTTTGGAGTCGAGGAGATAGAAACAGGTGGATTGCCCAGAGTGTGCTGGGCAAGGAGAAGTAGATCCTCTCTTGAAAGGCCTTGGTTAATTGGTATACTGGCGTCTTCAAGAACTTTGACTATGTTTTCGGAGGACCACTGCGCCCATGGGGAAGAACGGCACTGGATGTGCGAACTTCACCGAGCGGAGATAGGAGATGGAAGGACGTTACCATCGTCAGAATCAGAATATTCACAGACAATGTGCGAATCTTGAGACATTTTGGTTGGCTACTGGACGCGAGCACAAAGTGAAAGCGTCAGCATCTGCGAACTCAGACGAGTGTAAGTAAGGATCTTTTATACTTCACGTATTAGAACGCGATTGGATAGATGAGAAGGTAATACATGACGTAAATTGAGTCTTCCTGGCGGAACTTACGCTACGCTTTCATGTAGGTCTAAATCCAGGTGATCACATCAGTGTTATATATAGGCTATAATCATATTGTCCAGCCCTAAATCTTGTAGCCTATAGTTTTTTGTCAGTTTATTTAAAAAGTTTATTTTATCGGAGTAGGGTCATAACTGGCTTAAGCATAAATCGGTCGATACAGGTCGTTTTTTGCCTCTTACTCAGATTTTCGGAGTATTATTATTATTTTGTTTTGTTTTTCTTGTTTTTCGTAGCAATATCTGGCAACATTTTACTGTCGGCATTAATAAAAAAATAAAAAAAAGACAAACTGTAATTGCATAAAGCTACCACATTCGGTAAGACAAACACAATGATCATCGTGATTATCTGTAAGATATGAATAACACTATCAAAAACAATAGCATAATACAGATCTGTATGTTACGTGAAATTTCCCAAATACTTACTGGCCAGCAGGAAGACGGTTCATGCTGTTTAGTTTCACAAAGTCATCATAAAAAACATTAATTAAAGCAGTGTTTCTCAACTAGCAATCTATTCAGTCAGCATATTTGTGTTTGATCTGTGTGAATTGCAGAAATATAAGACTTGCTAGACCTACTTTTATTCTATATTTCTTTGCACAAAACTCTCCAGAAAGTGCCATTTAATGGTTTATTTTTCCCAAAAAAATACCGGGGGGGGGGGGGGTAAGCATCTCCCCAAATACCGGGGGGGGGACCCTTTTTTCAAAAAAAGGGTCCCAGCTTAAAGGGATAGTTCGGCCAAAAATGATATTTAAACCATGCATTACTCACCCTCAAGCCGTTCGAGATGCATATGTCAATCTTGTTTCAGACGAACACATTTTCAGTTATTTTAGAAAATGTCTTAGACCCTTCAGTGGATATAATGTGAAGCAATGGGGTCCACCTCCTTCAAGTCCCAAAATGTGCATACATCCTTCACAATAGTAATCCATCCGGCTCCAGGGGGATAAACGAAGGCCTTCTGAGGGTAATCCGTGCGGTTTTGTCGTAAAAATATACATATTTAAAACTTTATAAATTAAAATATCTGACTTCCGGCAACGATCGACACGCGTGCGTTCACGCGCTTTCGTGTTTTGTTTTGCTCTGCTCTCTGGCTGCGCTGGCGCGTTCGTTCTACGTCACAACAGTTCCTACTCTACGTCTTACCTCGTACACCGACTTCCATCACCCGTGAACGCGCGTCGATCGTTGCCGGAAGTCAGATATTTTCATTTATAAAGTTTTAAATATGTATATTTTTAGGACAAAACCGCACGGATTACCCCCAGAAGGCCTTCGTTTATCCCCCTGGAGCCGGATGGATTGCTTTTGTGAAGGATGTATTCACATTTTGGGACTTGAAGGAGGTGGACCCCATTGCTTCACATTATATCCACTGAAGGGTCTAAGACGTTTTCAAAAATAACTGAAAATGTGTTCGTCTGAAACAAGATTGACAGATGCATCTCAAACGGCTTGAGGGTGAGTAATGCATGGTTTAAATATCATTTTTGGCCGAACTATCCCTTTAATGTCCATGGGAAAATGTGGGTCCAATGGCCCAACCATTATTATAGCTCAATTCTTTAGACCTCGCCCGGACCTCGCTAATTTTCAAACCCTGGTTACGGCCTTGATCGTGTCTATATACCGAGACGTTGAAATGACGGCTATTGCTTGCTGGGATGTTTTGCTTCAAAATCACAATACATGTCAGTCCTGTTTGAAATTGCTGTGGTTTCATGTTGCTTCTTAACTATGCAGGAATTCCATTTTGTCAAACAGCGACCCCTAGAGTCGCTGTGGAGTACTTGTACTGTCGTAAATAGCACTCACGCAGAGATGGCTCATGCCCCCCTGTATGCCGGTACCTGTTCAGTAGGATGGAAGCTGTAACGAGTGGAAATAAGGTGTGGGCCCTTTAAGAGCTGCGTGCGCCCTGTTGAACTGTCGGCAGTCTGTATTGTATGTTCGCCTCGAACACCACATGTATACGGCGCCGGGTTATTTATGTTTGATGCTCATTTTATCAGAATTTTATCTGATCTTTTTTTGTGCCGTAAAGCAATTCGTTACATCGCGAGACCTGATATCACGCGACACTTCCTGATGCTGTGGCCAGCGGCCCGCCAGCTCAAAGTTGCAAGTGTGTTTTTTCCTCTCACATGTGATATTAGGGTGCGAAACGACCACCATTCAACCCGAAAAAAGTAATATAACCATTCCAATTACCCCAAAGCTGTTCGGTTAAGGTAAAAAACCTGCATAGTTCACCTTTAACACAGAGGGCCAGATGTACTAACGCTTTTGCGCCCACTTCAGGCGTATTTGTTTCGCAAAGTGCGCATAAAACCATGGCGAGATATGTACGAACGGGACGCACCAAGATGAAAGCGCAGTCTGTCGCGTGAACTGAAAATGGCAAAATGCGCTTTTCGGGTCATGCATATGCATTTATGGGATGGTCAAGGGGAAAGTGGGAGTGTCACATAAAGAGATGGGAGGGGAAGCGTAAACTGCACCTAATTATGTGGACCTATTTCGCGTTATGTACAGAAAACTCTATTTTGCGCTGAAAATTCTCTGCCTCCTAAAAGCAGGTGTAACTTAGGAAGCGGGTTTCCTGGTATGATCCATGGTGAAATGGCAGCAGTAATTCGAGCAAGACGAAGACATAGGCTAAGGAGACGAGCTGAAAAGATTTTTGCCACAAGAATCACACTTTTTCAGTTGAGTGAAAACGAAATCATTAAGCGTTACAGATTAAGCAACTATACGCAATATTACAGTTACTGGAAGAAATCAAAGATGACATAGAATCTCCGACTCAGCATTCACATTCCATTCCAGCAGTTGTTAAACTCCTCGCTACATTACAATTATTGGCATCAGGATCATTTCAAACAGTCATAGCATCAGCAGTGAGAGGAGGAGGCCCATTCAATTGCGCGTTTAAATACGTGCAATTTACGTATAGTGGGTGGGGACAGGCGCTGATTACCTGATGAACTGCAGGTTTAGTACATAACACACACATTGCGGTTTCGCATCAAGCGCTTTCTGCGTCTTGGCCATGGAGCTGTTAACGCTGCGTTCACAAATGTACGTACATCTGGCCCTCAGAGTCTTCTGAAAACAGTCATAGCTTCTGGGGAAGGAGCTTGAAAATCTAGACTGACCAACAAATAAAGCTATGAGCAGCTAATTTTTCACTCCCCCAATATGAATATTTGTCTCTGTTTGCTTCTTGCATCTGAGTTTCTGATTAATGCAGAACCCCAGTGTCTAGATTGCGAACACAAGACTATTTGTCTTCTGTTATTTTGTAAAAATATACTTTGCCTCAAAATGAAAGCCAAGCTGTTTCAGGGAGAGAGAAAAACTTTTCATTAAGTGCAATAAAACTGCAGTTTTAAGAGAATTATAGGAAACAACCACAGAGTACATGATGTTACTGCACCAAATATATGATCCCTCATTTCTGTGTAAGAATAGAGCACAAACGAAGAATATCTTTTTAATAGCTTAATAATATTTGAGCTCAAGAAATGACCCATTTCTTCTTTTAATATTGATGTGGCATCTGCTTCAAGAAAAATGGCATTTGACCATGGAACAGTTGATGAATTATTCATCTTGTTTAATCTATTTATTTAGATTAAAATGGAAAATTGTGTTTGCTCAACAATGAAATGACGATTATCAGTACAGACAAAGGATGGCATGATTGACAGGCCTTTGTTAAACAAAGCTGGTGGTTAATCACATCAATTAACATGCAAGCGCAAGCCTTGTATTTGTCCCCCATCGCTATTTAAACAAAATTACATCCAATAGCACAGTGTTAAAGGGACGTTTTACTTCCTCCCTGCTCACTAAAAACAAATGGTGCAATGATTTAAGGAAATAATGACAGAGGAAGGTACAACAGATGGTTTATGTGAATGTGTGTTTACACATGTGATAAATGTGCTTGCAAGGTTTGGTATTTTCTAAATTTCCAAATTTATGTCAGCTATTTTGATAGACTGTTATTATGATATACTGCATTTGCAAATTAGATCATTTGTGTATTTTTTTCTGCCCAAACAGTCATGAAGCAGGCAAGGCGGCCAGTAAATGCATTCTTTTCATTACCTTTGTTTATTCTACAGCATCTATCTATAAATCTTACTATGAAATTAATCTACGAATAAACCTATCTATCTATCTATCTATCTATCTATCTATCTATCTATCTATCTATCTATCTATTTATCTATCTATCTATCTATCTATCTATCTATCTATCTATCTATCTATCTATCTATCTATCTATCTATCTATCTATCTATTGTAGCGACAATGAGTTTGTTTTGTGGAATTATTAACTCAAAATGGGGGTAATATTCATAAAATAATGAATATGTATTATCGCATAAACACCTATTAAAATTATCTCAATAGGGAACAGGTTAAACCTCACCATATATGAAAATTAACACGATTTCTCGTTGTAATTATTACTATAGGTCAATAAAACCGGATCAATTATAAAGGTACATTTTCATGTGATTCAAATTTAGTTTGTCACGCAATCTGTCCGTCCGCCAGACTGGAGACACGACTAACTATCACAATTTACCAGCCTGTAAACAATAAATAACTTTCCTTTGGCCACAAAGACAGCTATTTTCTTGTAAGGCACTTTAGATATCTCAAAAGTTTAACAAGGTAGAGCTTGGCAGCTTAAATCGACATTTGCAGGGACTTCAAGTTATGGGATAATGAGACAGATTCACTTCCAAGGATTATGGAATTTAATAAAACACAAACTAAAGATTACATAGACTACTCGAGTAAATATGCATAGCATAAAACAAACAATCACACAAAATGATTGCAATACGAAGTATTGGAAAGAGAAGGTTAGAGAGAGAGAGAGAGAGAGAGAGAGAGAGACAGAGAGAGAGAGAGAGAGAGAGAGAGAGAGAGAGAGAGAGAGATCTTCTCAGGACAGAACAGTTCAAAACAGTTACTTCACAATGAGACCCCACAGGTTCGCTAGACAACCTTAAGAACATTGTCAGCTTCTGATTTAGTCAATTCGAGAGCAATGTCTTCTGGAATAATTTTCAACAAGATAGGACATAATAAACTTCCATAGGTGTCCGCTACTACACCTAGTGCGTCAAGGCTACGCACCTGTATCTCACAGTCATCATACAATTTGCGCAAAGCGCTCACATCAGTTGCTCGATTTACGGGAGTCATGTTCAGTAACTTATTCATATGAGCATTAATCACTAGATCTTTACGGCCAAATCGGGTTTTAAGCAGATCAATGGCAGTGTCATAATTAATATTAGACAAAGCGAGGCCTGTTACTGCACTCGCTGCAGTGCCGGTCAAAAATGATTTAAAATAACTGAACTTGTCAGTCTTGCTCAAACGTTCATTATCATGGATGGTTGTTTCGTACTGACTCCAGAATCCTTGACACTCACATATCTCCCCAGAAAATTTCGGAATGACTAACGTGGGAAGTTTGACTGTGTCTCTTCTATTTGGTCCAGATCCAGATCCATGCTCACTCTGTCCAGACTGGCTTTCTATTTCTTCCATGCGCAACACACGTTTCACTCTTGTTCACCTCACACTTATTGCATCCATATACTCCATTGCTATAGATATCTCATCTTCCAAATCCCCTTATTCAGTTACTGCTTCAACATTTTTGTCATGTTCTATGAGAATCTTTTCTTTGTCTGTCACCTGATCAATTAATTCCTCTAGTTTCGCAAAACATGGTTCTTCTTTATCCAACTCACCATCAATTTTTCTGATTGAGTTTTGTTGTTGCAGTTGGCATCACTCCCCGCTTTATCTTCAATCGCTTTAAATCCGCTGGATCCATGACTTAAGTTCGAATTCCCCACGCAGCTTCTTTCAAACAATTCTTTACTCCCGTTCAGTCTTCTCCCCCTTTTTCTTCATAAATTAGATCCTTGTAATCCCGGGTTTCGGTACCAGTTGTTGTGTATAAGAAAAGATTTTGACCAGAAGAGTTCTTGATGCTTGAATTTACTTTATTCTCTATTCTTTTACAACTCTAAGTTGCGTGGGGAAAGGGGAATTGGAATCATTGCAGTATGGAGTCTCTCTGTGCGCTGCACCTGTTCCACATCATGGTTCCTTTATCTTAGGAAACTCCAATGAACCACGCCTACTACAACAGGTTATGTCCATATATGGAAAAGTGCGTCACACGAACTCCTAAGTTGAGGGAGCGTCTCCATTTGTAAAGTTATGTAAGCTGCACTGGGTACTCTCTCTCACATCCAGCTCCTTTGGGCCTGGATGCCATGGTACAGATGTGGCCGAGGTCACGTCTGTACGCTTTTCCCCCCAATCGCTCTGCTCCCTGGGGTTCTGGAAAGGGTCAGGAGGTACGGCGTGAGTTTACTCCTTGTAGCTCCGTACTGGCCGGTTCGAATTTGGTTCCCGAACCTTATAAGTCTCCTGGAGAGTCCTCCCTGGCGAGTCCCTATTATGAGAGATCTTCTTTCCCAGGCCGGTGGTACAATATTTTATCCACTGCTGGAGTTATGGAGACTATGGGTCTGGCCCCTGAGGGGACCAACCCATAAATAGGTTGCCCTTTCCATCGAGGTGGTTAGGTCATCCATTCTAGAACCCCATTCTACTAGGAACTAAATATTTTTAAGAGGTAAGGTACGGCATTGAACCCAGTTAAATATTGCCCACTGGCTTCAGCACTGGCAGTCCATCCTGTTCTCTAACGGGACCTCCCGTTCATGCTTAGGGCCTCTGTGGCGGCCTTAGTGCCCTCCGCAAGCTTCTAAGGGTGAGCTCGTAGGGACATTCCCACTAAAAAAACTCCATGTTCCTATAGATTGGAGGAGGAATCCTGTCATCTAGCCTATTGGCATAAGGCTGACGGGTTAACCCTGGCACCCGTCATGTCCTGTGGATGAGTTATATGAGAATATATATAAGAATATTGAGTCTGCTTCCTGTTCGTCCTACTCCCTGGAAGAGCCGTGGTGCTGCCCCCTCTTACGTGATGACGCGGCAGCCACTCTACTTTATTTCTGCCTTGACACTGAGGTGCCCGTTGGCAGTATCATGATTCTTCAGGTAATCCATCCTCTATCGCATGTGTCGGATGGTCAAGGTCGTAGCCTTGGAGGCCCCTGTGTTAGGCCTCGGGCTGGGACGAGTTAGATCTATATAGATATGTATCAAGGGCTAGGAGCTATCCCCCTTTTTTCAATTAGACAGTTGGTTATCTACGGAAACCTCTCATAACTGATGTACGAGGTACGCTTTTGCCTTCACCTCTCATCTAATATTTATTTACTGTCTGGGGTTCCCATCCATGGGGTCCGTTGAGCCACCGGCTCCAGACCTCGCCTTCTTAAACCAAATCTTATGTCAATCTAGGTTTGCTCTTGGCTCTGCCCGTCCAGTGTGCCAACTGTCCGTGAGTGTGCCAGATGCTTCACACCAGGGCGTTTACTCTCAGTGTGGCGGCGTGGGTATTCGTTCCCCAAAGCGTTGAGTATCGATGCAGTTACTAACCCTAACTAACCCTAGTTCCCTGAGGAGGGAACGAGAAGCTGTATCCCTCGGCCACACTTTTCGCGCTCCTGAGAACGACTTGCTTCGACCCTTCAAAAGCTGATGCGGCTATGTTCCGATGTCCTTTTATAGCTTCCGGATCACTGTCACATGCAACGTCACGAGTGAGGAAAGACATAGCACCAATCATGATTGGAGTAGTTCCATTACAGACATCAGACGCATCATGCCGAAGGTATTCCCCAAAGCGTTGAGTATCGATGCGTCTCGTTCCCTACTCAGGGAACGAGGGTTACAATAGTAACCCGAGACGTTTTCCGATAGTTTACAAACTTAGAATTTTCTTTCTGTTGTTTGTTCATTTCCACCACGTGTTGCTAGTTTGTTTCAACAAATCCAAGTTACAACAATGGAGAAAACATGCTGATTTCAAAACTTTAGGCTCTAATTTACAGATCCTCATCGAGTACCAGAATATAATTTGGAAGATGTTATACCAATTTTAGGTTTCGTTTCTTGTTGCGTAGGCAAACAAGGGGATCTTTAAAAGCCATAAAAAGGGTTTTCATTCTTCAACATTTCTAAAAAGGCAAAACGAATTGACTTAACACAACGGCGGAAGAAAGAGAAGATGTTCAAACCTCTAGTTGATTTTAAATTCCCAATACTTTGCTGGATAAAGGACGTTGCTCACTCGTGTTGTGAGATCACGTCGCGGTCACCACTTGTAAACTCGCGCTCGATCGGCCCAAAGTCCGGCATCCGATCAGCACGGAAGGTCTTCACGTGTTACTGTCTTTTCTCGTGGCAAAGTATTTTTGATTAAATGCAATACATTTTCTCATATGTATTCTCTCGTTATTTCATTTGACTCCATAAATGAAAAGGTTTTTTAATGATATCTGTGCATCATTAAATATAAGAGAAAGTTTGACTATTCCTTTTAACTCTACTAAAAATAATGTCAAAGTCAGTTAGAATAATCAAATGTAACAATTTATTATGGCAGGTAAATGTATCATTCCAATTTCATAATCAGTTAAAAAATAATCAATACAAAACATCAAATGCTCTGGAATAAACAGAATAAATGCGAACCCGCAGGCTCGGGAGGGCCGACGTGGAGCGCGGGTTCGGCAGGGCCGACATGGAGCTCGGGCCCGGTAGGGCCGACGGGATGAAGCTCTGGCATGACGTAAAGATCAGGCTTGACGTGAAGATCAGGCCAATCAGGCATGACGTGAAGATCAGGCCAATCAGGCATGACGTGAAGATCAGGCCGAACAGTCATGACGTGAAGATCAGGCTGAACAGGCATGACGTGAAGATCAGGCTGAACAGGCATGACGTGAAGATCAGGCTGAACAGGCATGACGTGAAGATCAGGCTGAACAGGCATGACGTGAAGAGACTCGGGAGTGGGTGTGGCGGCCACCATTCTTGCCAATCGCACTGACATGAGCGGTGGTTCTGTCACGCTGGACATCAGGCCTGGATGCCCAGAGATCGATCAGGTGATAGGCCTGATGGCTGGCATGACGTGAAGACCAGACTGGTCAGGCTTGACGTGAAGATCAGACTGGTCAGGCATGACGTGAAGATCAGACTGGTCAGGCATGACGTGAAGATCAGGCCGGTCAGTATGGGGTTAGAATTGTTGCATTATTCAAAATAAATAGATTGAGATTCACAAATAAATGTAAAGAGTTTCACAAAAAAATATAAAATTCACAAATAAATAAAATGAGATTTGCAAATACATTTTTATTTTATTTTTTACAAATGTGTTTTATGAGATTTGCAAATACATTATTATTATTTTATTTACAAATGTGTTTTATGTCACAAACACACCTCTGCCTGGCATTTATTTGTGCACCGCTTTCTATGCATTTGTAAATCACTGCACACATTTCTGAATCTCTTCTTGTGCATTTGTAAATCCCCTCACGTATTTGTGGATTTTGAAACACTTCTAGCGTCGATGAGCAGACAAATCCACAAATAAGTGGACTCCACCCACCGTTTCCTCAAGCCAATCAGATAACGGCCACATTGAGCTGACCAATCGTAGCACATTCTCGCTACAACCAATCACGTTTGGCTCTACAATCAGGGCGGTCTTGCCCTGAATTAACTTTGCTCGTTCATCTGCATTGGCTCAAATAGGAAGTGTAAGGCTAAGGCCCATAATATTGCAACAGTAAAATATGTTTAAAATTTGGATTTCGTTAGAGTTAGACCATTAGACTGTGTATCAAGCCAAGGCACATTTTTATGAGCCTTTGAAAATGCAAGAGAAACAGCGCGTAGGTGTCACGGTGTGGGTTTTGTCTTGTTCCTTGTTCTTGTCTGTCATGTGATTCCCTGTTTGTCATGTGATCCTGCCATGTGTCTTGTCCCATGTTCAGCTGTTCCCCGTTATGTTGATTAGTCTTCCCAGGTGTCTCGGATTAACCACGCCCCCTTGTTATCTTGTTTAGCTTATTTGTCTGTGTATTTAAAACCCTGTGTTTCAGTTGTTTTCTGTCGGTTGTTGTTTGAAGTTGTTTACTGTTCTTGTCCCTGTCCTGAATTCCTTGGATTACCTGTTTGTTTTATTAAAGTGCTTGCATCTGGATTCTCTCTCCGCTTCTTCCTTGCTGCTTCGTCACAGAATAACCGACCAACACTGAATCCAGCAGCATGTTCACCAGTGTCTCTTCTCCAGTCACCGAGCGGAGGAGAGGCCACTCTTTTGAGGGGACCCGGTTGGTCAAGTTTCACGGGACACGTGGAGGCCTCAGCAGAGGAGGTGGTCGAGAGGAGCCCCGACACCACTCTTCACGCTGGCCACTCTTCGACCCTGGGTTGGTGATGTCCAGCCCAGGGCCCCATTCGCCGCTGGTTCCGTCCAGCCCAGAGCTTCACGTCAGCCACGTCCAGCCAGAGCTTCACGTCAGCCACGTCCAGCCAGAGACCGTCCAGCCGGGGACCATCCAGCCAGAGACCGTCCATGTTTCTCTGGAAGACACTGTGCTCATTGTGGGGTCCATGGCTGTTTTGTGTGTATGGGCAGCACACACATCCGATACAGCCCATGAACCCAGCACCAAGCCCTCTTCGCCGCTGGTTCCGTCCAGCACCAAGCCCTCTTCGCCGCTGGTTCCGTCCAGCACCAAGCCCTCTTCGCCGGTGGTTCCGTCCAGTACCAAGGCCTCTTCGCCGCCGGTCCAGTCCAGCACAGAGCCCTCGCCGCTGGTCCTATCCAGTCCAGAGCCGTCTTCACCGCTGGACTTGTCCAGCTCAAAGCCCTCTTCGCCATTGGTCCAGTCCAGTACAGAACTGCCTTCATCACTGGTTCTGTCCAGTCCAGAGCCCTCGCTTCACGTCACGCCTGCCGAGCCAGACCTTCACGTCACGCCTGCCGAGCCAGAGGCTGTCCACGTCACATATGCCGAGCCAGAGGCTGTCCACGTCACGTCTGCACAGCCAGAGGCTGTCCACGTCACATCTGCACAGCCAGAGACTGTCCACGTCACGTCTGCGCAGCCAGAGGCTGTCCACGTCACGTCTGCGCAGCCAGAGGCTGTCCACGTCACGTCTGCGCAGCCAGAGACTGTCCACGTCACGACTGCGCAGCCAGAGACTGTTCACATCACTTCTGCTGATCCAGAGACTGTTCACATCACTTCCTCTGAGCCAGTGTCTACGGATAAGATGGCCGCCTCCGAGCCAGTGTCTACAGACAAGATGGCCGCCTCCGAGCCAGTGTCTACGGACAAGATGGCCGCCCTCCGAGCCAGTGTCTACGGACAAGATGGCCGCCTCCGAGCCAGAGTCTGTTCCTGTTCCCGAGCCAGAGTCTGTTCCTGTTCCCGAGCCAGAGTCTGTTCCTGTTCCCGAGCCAGAGTCTGTTCCTGTTCCCGAGCCAGAGTCTGTTCCTGTTCCCGAGCCAGAGTCTGTTCCTGTTCCCGAGCCAGAGTCTGTTCCTGTTCCCGAGCCAGAGTCTGTTCCTGTTCCCGAGCCAGAGTCTGTTCCTGTTCCCGAGCCAGAGTCTGTTCCTGTTCCCGAGCCAGAGTCTGTTCCTGTTCCCGAGCCAGAGTCTGTTCCTGTTCCCGAGCCAGAGTCTGTTCCTGTTCCCGAGCCAGAGTCTGTTCCTGTTCCCGAGCCAGAGTCTGTTCCTGTTCCCGAGCCAGAGTCTGTTCCTGTTCCCGAGCCAGAGTCTGTTCCTGTTCCCGAGCCAGAGTCTGTTCCTGTTCCCGAGCCAGAGTCTGTTCCTGTTCCCGAGCCCGAGTCTGTTCCTGTTCCCGAGCCAGAGTTTCTTCCTGTTCCCGAGCCAGAGTCTGTTCCTGTTCCCGAGCCAGAGTCTGTTCCTGTTCCCGGGCCAGAGTCTGTTCCTGTTCCCGGGCCAGAGTCTGTTCCTGTTCCCGGGCCAGAGTCTGTTCCTGTTCCCGGGCCAGAGTCTGTTCCTGTTCCCGGGCCAGAGTCTGTTCCTGTTCCCGGGCCAGAGTCTGTTCCTGTTCCCGGGCCAGAGTCTGTTCCTGTTCCCGGGCCAGAGTCTGTTCCTGTTCCCGGGCCAGAGTCTGTTCCTGTTCCCGGGCCAGAGTCTGTCCCTGTTCCCGAGCCAGAGTCTGTCCCTGTTCCCGAGCCAGAGTCTGTCCCTGTTCCCGAGCCAGAGTCTGTCCCTGTTCCCGAGCCAGAGTCTGTTCCTGTTCCCGAGCCAGTGTGTGTGTTGTCTGTTCCCGAGCCCGAGCCAGTGTGTGTGTGGTCTGTTCCCGACCCCGAGCCAGTGTGTGTATTGTCTGTTCCCGAGCCGGTGTTGTCTGCTGTTCCCGAGCAGGTGTCTGCGCCGCCCTGGCCGCCCGAAGGGTCTTCGCCGCCCTGGCCGCCTGCGCATCCTGCTCCGCCCTGGCCGCCTGCGCATCCTGCTCCGCCCTGGCCGCCTGCGCATCCTGCTCCGCCCTGGCCGCCTGCGCATCCTGCTCCGCCCTGGGCGCTGGAACTATCTGGTCCGCCCTGGCCGCCTGAAGGGTCGTCTCCTCCCTGGCCACCCGAAGGAATGCAATGCCCTGGTCCCATTCCCCTGCATGGACCTGGCCCTCCATCCCTCCCCCAAGACCGCCTCCGCTTCACCACCCTCCTGAACTATTGTTTTTTAGTTTTTATGGGCGTCGGGAGCCGCCCATAGGGGAGGGGCTATGTCACGGTGTGGGTTTTGTCTTGTTCCTTGTTCTTGTCTGTCATGTGATTCCCTGTTTGTCATGTGATCCTGCCATGTGTCTTGTCCCATGTTCAGCTGTTCCCCGTTATGTTGATTAGTCTTCCCAGGTGTCTCGGATTAACCATGCCCCCTTGTTATCTTGTTTAGCTTGTTTGTCTGTGTATTTAAAACCCTGTGTTTCAGTTGTTTGCTGTCGGTTGTTGTTTGAAGTTGTTTACTGTTCTTGTCCCTGACCTGAATTGCTTGGATTACCTGTTTGTTTTATTAAAGTGCTTGCATCTGGATTCTCTCTCCGCTTCTTCCTTGCTGCTTCGTCACAGTAGGCCTACATCTCTGCTATGGGAACAACGCATTATGGAAGCGTCACGTTATTCATGATAAAACAGAAAAGCATCAATAAGTTGCTGACTAATGAATAACTGGATTCAACCTCGTGATAAATATGCGAGTTTGTGTAATATAGGTGAAATTACTGTCCCAACAGCTTTTCCCACTTCTTCAGTCAAGTTTTAAATACGCAGGTCCGTGGATCTAATGATCCATAGTGCATTAAACATGTATCATGCATTTAAAAGTGAAAATGTCCAGCAGACAAGCTATTTGCATTTATTTATCCGTTAAAACACTTGATCACACAGATAATATTTCATATGAAACAGACTTAATCATATTTTATTGTAAAAGTTACTTACAGCATCCAAAATAAATGCAAAAATATATATTTTTTTCATGATCCATACTCAGAACTCCAGTACATGCTGTTACATCTTCAATTATGGTCATTTGGGCTGATATTTGGTATTCTACATAATATTTATGTCCATGACAACTGGAAGCTGCTAGGGACTGGAATATGCTGGCTGATCTTGATCTACGGCTTATTTTTCCACCTGAGATTGCCACCACTAACCTACGACCAGATATTGTTTTGTGGTCTGGATCAGCACGCATTGTTCAACTGATAGAGTTAACAGTGCCATGGGAGGATGCGGTAGATGAGGCATATGAGAGGAAGAAACTGCAGTATGCTCATCTGGCCGCTGAAGCAGAACAGCGCGGGTGGAGAGTCCAGGTTTATCCAGTGGAAGTGGGTTGTCGAGGTTTTGTGGCACACTCTACAACCTGGTTCCTCAGAGACGTCGGATTCAGTGGACAAGAGTTGCGTCGCACAGTAAAGAACTTATCTGAAGCAGCAGAAAGGAGCAGCAACTGGCTGTGGTTGAGACGGAAAGATTCTAGCTGTCTGTTTACAGGCCGCTACGCTACGGTTTCGTAGAATTCTTGAAAACTTGAAGAGTCTGTTGGTTTATTTGTATAGGTTGTATGGTATTTACAGTCATTACGTTCCTGTGTATATTGCGTGAATGACGGGTGGTTGGGCAGATATTGTTTTTGCGGTAGGTGGTATGCCATACGGAACCGTTGCCACTGAAACTGCATATTAACGCGCCAGTGGGGCTCGACAGCCTTAGTCAAACGGGTTGGCGCGTATGGTTGGGTTGCGGAGAGATTGTGGTTAGGTCTCAGCAGCAGGAGGGATGTAGAGGTCAGTAAGCTGGGCTGAGTTGAGTGGGGGACGGAGGGGGGTGACTCTGGGACGCCAGAGTCACTGTCGAGCCCTCTTGAGGTGTCGTGGGCTAGTCGACGAAACACTGAGGACGGAAGGTGCCTACTTGAAGACCCTAGAGATGTCCCCTACTTGGCTCAATCCAGACAGTTGTCGTGCTGGTCCACTAGGGAGACCACACTGTAGTTGCAGCCGTCGTGTGTGCTGACGCGCCAAGTACACTGCAGTCGTTAACGCCGGACAGAAGGGGAGTCACACCACCATATGGAAAGAAGCGTAAATGGGTGAAGCATAGTTTACTGTAAAGCTACGTCTTAGTGTTGCTTATCTTGGAGAAAGCCGAGTACAAATCAGCATGAAGTTTTAACATCTACTCTCGTGTAATGGAAATCATTATGTCCTATAGCTAGCTATTTGTCACCACGATTGTACATTAAAAGACAAAATCATCCGTTTTGTCATTTCTTACATCGTGTCTACCCCGTGCGAGGCTGTCTACAATGGACAAAGCAAAAGTGCAAATGATGTGTCCTCCGTGTAGTTGCATGTAGCCGTTACTTCAGAAGAAGAACGGGCATCCGTTCACTATCAATGAATCATCGTGTTGCACTGCGCCACGTTCAGTGTAGTCTACATTATGACAAATTATGAATTATGCATGTAGCCAGCACTAGTCAAGAAGGAAGATTAGAGGCTGTGTTTACATTTGGCATTAACATGCGATCACCGTGATCCGATCAAGCAGATCAGATTTGAAGTTTATTGTAAAGTTCAAATAAGTTTCATTTCTTGTCTAAACTGCGTCTGCCCATTATTTTCTGACATCCGCGTGGGGAGACTGGGTGGGATTTATATGACGTCCACCTGTGAATGGAGACACGATGGCTGAATTGCGTTTACATTACACTGAGATCCGATCACAATGCGTCCTCGACTACCTCTGAACCTGGACATGCTGATCGGATAACATTCCGATCAGAAGTGCATTTACACTTGTCTTTTCAATGTGTATGTGGACAACATCCGGATACAGGTTGCATGTTAATGCCAAGTGTAAACGCAGCCAGAGACACATCATATATCTGCAGGTAAGAAAGCGTCATGGGCAAAATGTGTTAACATTGCAAACATGTTAGTTTTACATTATTTGAAACTGCCACGGCAGCCGAGAAGATAATGGGCTATTTGCTTTTGACGCGCTGTCGCGCCGCTTGAGTCCGGTGTAGAGAGTGCTGCTCGGGATAATGATCATAATTTGTGTGTAATCCTAAGTTTATCCTAATGGAAATATAAAGAAGCCTTAAACTCCAACAATCTTTTGGAAACATGGTGTTTTAACCACACAAACAGCTCAATTTGAATAAAGCGCCCATAGATTACAGCTCTATTTCAAGGGTGTAAATATCTTCAAAGTTAATCAGATTCAGTTCCTGCCCCGAGTGTAAAGCCTAACGTGATTGGTTGTAAGGAGAACGTGCTGCGATTAGTCAGCTAAATGTGTCCGTTATCTGATTGGCTTGAGAAAACGGTGGGTGGAGTCCACTTATTTGTGGATTTGTCTGCCCGTCAATGCTAGAAGTGTTTCAAAATCCACAAATGCGTGAAGGGATTTACAAATGCACAAGAAGAGATTCACAAATTCATGCAGTGATTTACAAATACACTGAAAGTGGTTCACAAATAAATGCCAGGCAGAGTTGTGTTTGTGACATAGAACACATTTGTAAGCAAATCTCATTTAATTTATTTGTGAATTTTATATTTTTTGTGAAACTCTTTACATTTATTTGTGGATCTTAATCTATTTATTTGTGAATTGGATAAATATTTGTGAATCTCTTTAGATTTGTTTGTGAATCTCAATCTATTTGGAATAATGCAACAATTCTAACCCCATAGGTCAGGCATGATGTGAAGATCAGGCTGTCAGGCACGGCAGGAAGATCAGGCTGGTCAGGCGAGACGTGAAGATCGGGCTGGTCAGGCGTAAGATCCATCGATCTTGTTGATGACGGGCTAGGCTCTGGGTCGGGCTGTGGCGGCTGTATGGATCGGGGGTAGAGACTGTCCAGACACCTGATGACAGCCTCTTTCCAGCAAAGTCCTTGGGTGTCTGGAAGGTCTGCTTCTGGCCAATGCACCAATCCTAGCTGCAAAATCCACTTTTTTGTGGTCTGGTCTTCTGTCTGTGAGAACAGAATGAAACAAACAGGTAAAGTAAATAGAAGTTTATTCAAAACACTCAGGAACAGATACGGCAGGTGAGTAGCTGATTAGAAGACAGATTTGAATGTTGATGAGATGTTGGTATTTGACTGAGTCTCTTATCTGATACAGGTGTGATGAGATCAAGCTGGGAATAAGATGGATGACAGACTGAAGACAGACGGACCGGAGATGCAAACGGGAGTTCAAGGACGGCGGGTAAGTAACACAAAGCAGGTAAGGCTGTAGCGATCCCGAAGGAGAGTCAGGCAGTCAATGGCGTAACGACAAGACCAGACAGTGAACGGAGGGAATTGTGGTGTTTTAAGGTGCTGGTAATGAGAATGCAGATTGCAGACAATGATGACAGGTGAAGGTGATTAAAACTCAGGGGATGGCTGATGGAGTGCAGGTGTGGGTCTAGGGGGATGCTGGGAAGTGAAGAGCTGGATAGAATCTGGTGACTGTGACAGCGAGAAAAAAGAATGCAAAAACTGATGGCTGATGGCTAACTGGCTAGCAAAATGTTAGAGCATTGTGCGAGCGATACCGATTTAGATTAAAGCTAGCGAAGTCAGATCAATGTGACAGACTATTAGATAATTAGATAATATCAGATATATTGCGATGATTTAATTATATTAAGCAATATAAATGGCAGGAAAGATAGAAGATAGAGTATAATAACAAAGCTATACGGAGCTACAACGTCCGTCCGGAAACAAACCATGTGACACTGAACAGTGAGCTCTCTTTCCCCCTGTTGTGAACTTTTTCTTCTAAAGTGTTTGAAAACTCAGAAGCGAAGACCAGGAGACTCGGTGTATCTTTTAAGCAGGGTTCTTTATTGCTGTTGCATCGCTGTAGTCCGCTTCGTCTAAAAATCTTAGCCAAGTCTAACTAAGGGAATTTTACATTGTAGTTTTATATACATTGTAAGAAGGAGGGCTTACATAGGGGTGGAGTCACTCTGAAACAAAACATGCAAATGTAGTACGGAAGTCAGCTTGTTACCGGAAATTCCCCAGCCCTGATCTCATCAGCATAGCAGTTATTCAGAGCCTTGAGATGCTAATCCAATCAGCCTGACTAGATTGTTCAAACCTTAAATTATCATAGAGACAAAGGGTGGGAGTCTCAGTAATCTGACTCATTTAACTTACAATAGACAGATCAGACAGGAACCGGCAGGTTTGTGACATAATTTACCTTAGATACAAATTTCACACTAATAAACTTCCTCAGTTTATGTACTATTGTATTGGAACCTAAATTAAACATTTAAATAAATTTGTAATCCTACATTTCCCCCTTTGAGAGTTCTAAATAACTCTCACAAAATACAAATGTAGACACTTAAAAGTTCTCTTGTAGCTTGTGATCGTTACAGGCACATAACTCATGATCTGTGTTTGCTTTTCTGTAATTGCATGCTGACACAGAAAACAAACATGCAATTAGGGTCCGTGAAGTATTTTTACGAGTAATTATCTTCAGTCATCTGGTGTAATTTTGCTGAAAGATCAAGAGTGTCTTGTTGGGCTTTGTTCAAGTTCTCTGTTGGATGACTGAAGGTTCCGTAGTCTCTGAGTTGTGTATTCTTTTTTATTTTCTTTATCCTTTTGTGATAGTTGGCTCAGCAGTGGGTCTAGTTTATTTCTAGAGGTTGTGGCTTCATACGCAGGTGAGGAGGTTGGTGCATATGGGTCTCGGGTCAGCCATCAAGTGGTATCTGCACAGAGGAAGAAAGAAAACAAAAGACAGGAGAGCAGTATTTGTTCAAACCCTAGGGTTGTAAACTTTTCCGAGTCTGCTAGACAATAGAGCAGTATTTGTTCAAACACTAGGGTTGTATCCTTTTCTGAGTCTGCTAT
Organism: Tiaroga cobitis; assembly: GCA_030578255.1. NCBI lineage: Eukaryota > Metazoa > Chordata > Actinopteri > Cypriniformes > Leuciscidae > Tiaroga > Tiaroga cobitis. The sequence continues at coordinate 23,566,612 of CM060609.1, forward strand.
TGTTGTTCCCTCTTTCCCTATTTCTCTTCCTGTGACACCTAAAGAGACGGTGAGCTAATGATGGACTATGGAGGGGGAAGGCCTATGAGGGAGTCTTCACCGCAGGGGTTGGCCACCGGCGCATATTGCAATCGGATCTTCCCTGGCCTCCCTTACTGTCTCGTGTCCTATCCTATCCCTGTAGGTGGGGGAACAACTTTACAGTGTGACACATGAGTCCAGGTTTTCCTTCCTTGACACAATACTACATCTGCTGTAATCAACATTACTTGATATGGTCCGTGCCACTTAGGCTCTAATGGCTTGTTTATAAATGACTTAACCATGACCCATTGACCTGGGATGATTGTGTGTCCTCCTTCTGGTGGAGTCTGCCAACACGATTCAACTCTTTCTTTGGCATTCTGTACGGCCTTTGTGAGGTTTTCACAGTAAGTGATCAGGGCATCTGAGGCAATGTGTACATCAGCATTTCTTAGATCAATCACGCCTGGCATCTGCATTGGGCGTCCAGTAAAAATCTCATGAGGCCTCAGTCCTACTGATCTGTTAGGTGACGCTCTCATACTACACAGTACTGCTCACAGTGCTTCGACCCATGGTATTCCTTCCTGATGCATTTTGCTTAGCCTGGTTTTGATTGTTCTGTTCGACCTCTCAACTTGTCCTGATGCTTGTGGTCTATATGGACAGTGAAGGTTCCACTTAATCTGCAACATTCTAAACACTTCCTTGACTACCTGTCCTGTGAAGTGTGTACCTTGATCTGAGTCAATGCAATCAGCTAATCCCCATCTGGGAAAGAAATCAGTGACAAGACATTTAGCAGTATGTGCAGCTGTAGCACGCCCTGTTGGATAAGCTTCTACCCGTCTTGAGAACTTGTCTATTACTATCAAAACATCAGTTTTCCCCTTAGAACGAGGCAATGATATGTAGTCAACTTGCAGGTGACGAAATGGTCCTGGTGGAGCTGGGGTATATGCTGCTGGTGTAATGGCTGGTGGTACATCATTATTTTTTCTGACATGTAACACACCTCTTGGCTGTTTCAGTGGCGACATTTCTGAATTTTGGATTCCACCATTGATTTTAGAACCTGTGATTCATCGTTTCTGGACCACTGTGACCCAAATTGTGTATTTGTTGAGCCAAATATGGCAGCAGTGATTCGGGAGCGACATACTTTCCCCCTTTGGTCCAGCAACCGGATGAATCCACTGTGGCTCCTTTGTCTAACCATGTCCATGCTTCATACAGAGGAACGTCATTGTATAGATCAATTATTGATTCAGGAGGCATAATTGTCTTCTGTGCTGCACTACCTGAACACACTTGTACAGTTGCATAGAAACAAGCCTGTTTAGCCGCTATATCAGCAAGAGAATTACCTTTAGCTTCCGTAGTATTAGTTGTGAGATGTGATTTCACTTTGATCACTGCTAATTTCTTTGGAAGTTTCATGGAAAACATTAGATCTTTTACTAATTCAGCATGCTTAATGGGGGCACCAGCAGAAGTTAGAAACTGTCTGGTTTGCCAAATGACACCAAAATCATGAATAACCCCAAAAGCATATCTGGAATCTGTGTAGATATTAGCAACTGATCCTGAAGCTAGCATGCATGCTCTTATTAAGGCTACTATTTCTGCAGCTTGAGCTGAAAAATGATCTGGAAGACGACCTGAAGCAACCACTTCAGTGGTGGACGTTACTGCATAACCAGCTTGTCTGTTACCTTCAATGACTTGAGCTGAACCGTCAACAAACAACTCAAATTCTGAATTCTCTATGGGAGTTTCTTTTACTTCACTCGTAGGGGTATATGTAAGCGTAACACAATCGTGAGTCATTTCTCCTTCATCCTCTAACAAAACTTCAGCCATTGCAGACATCATACATGAGGATGGATTTGTCACGGGTGCACGCTGTAATACAATGTTCGGGGCTGTGAGAGTTGCTAACCAATTTCCCCAACGGGAGGAGGTGACAGAAGTGACTGTTGCTTGATCCATTAGTGCTGATACTGCATGAGGGCAATTCCTAATGCTGGTGCTTGACATAGTGCTCTCTTTAAATCATTGAATGCTTTTAGGGGAAGTTCTTCCATACAAACAGTATCTGAATCTTTGCCATGGCCTTTCAACAAATCATAGCGAGGCTGAGCAATCGAGGCATATTCTTCAATCCACGGTCTACAGTAACCTGCTGTTCCTAAAAATGATCGAAGTCTTTTAATGGTAGTAGGCGGAGGTATGGTTTTGACTGAAGCCGCTCGATCCTGTGTAATGGATCTATTTCCTGCACCAATTATTTGACCCAGAAATGTGACTTGCTTTTTAGCAATTTGAGCTTTGTGAAAGCTGCATTTGTGTCCTCTTTTATGCAATGCTGCCAATTCAGTTTGATGTACCTCATGATCTGTTGAGGCAATCAAAATATCATCGACATATTGAATCATAGTGGACTGTTTTACCGGACATTCTGGGTCACACAAATCACGTCTGACAGCCTGATGGTATATGGTTGGGGAGTTTTGAAATCCCTGTGGCAAACGTGTCCACTGGTATTGTTCATAGTCAACTGTGAAAGCTAACCATGGCTGGCTGTCTGAGTGCAACGGTACAGAAAAGAATCCATTAGACATATCAATTACTGAAAAAATCTTACTCTCTATTGGTATGGCACTACAAATTGTGGAAGGATCCGCTACTAGGGGGGTGATTTTATCAATATGTTTATTGGCTACTCTGTAGTCTATTGTAAGTCTCCATGTCCCATTGGATTTCTTGATGGGCTATATAGGCGAGTTACAGGGACTATTGGTTTTAACTAGCACTCCTTGCATTAGCAACTTTTCTACAATAGGTTTGATCCCCTGTATAGCTTCCTTATTGATCGGATATTGTTTGGTGACCGGCGGTGGAGTCCCCGTCAATTTTATTGGTGTTAACAAACCACAAGCATCCTTGTCTTTAGCTAAAATTGGATGATTCTGTAAGAAAGCATTCTCTGGAGGGATTACATTATTGGTAGAAACTTGTGCTGAGGAAATTGTAATGCTAGCAGATTCTGAGGACATGTCTAAAGTTAGAAGTACTTGTCTCAGGAGATCCATGCCTAAAATTGCACCTGCATTTAATGGAGCACATAGCAGTTTTGTAGTCAGATTTTTTTGGGCCAAATTGTACCTCTATGGGCGGAGTTTCATACAAAACAGATTATTCACCTATTATACCGGTTAAAGAAAGTTTGGTATTCTTGTACGGAATGTCTAAACCTTTAGCCAATTTTGTAGGAATTATTGTAATTTCTGCACCTGTATCAAGCAAAAAATCAATCTATTTCTCTTGTATGCTACCTTTCACAAATATTGTTTTGTCATTATGATGGATTACAGGGGTAAGGTAGCTGCTTACAGCCCCAACAATTAGTTTTTTTCCTGGTCTTTTTGTGCTCTTATGATCATTTCAATGGAGGTGAATCAATCAAAACTAACTTTAGCTGGAAATAACATTATTTAAGAACCGCTATAAAGCCAAAACAATCTATGTTAACTTAAATTATATGTTTATCTCTGTAAAGCTGCTTTGGAACAATCCATTGTTAAAAGCGCTATATAAATGAAGATGACTTGACTTGACTTGACTCTTGGAATAGCCTGAACGAGCTGTCCTAAAGTCTCAGTGGACACTTGCGGAACTGCTTCAAATTGACGGGGACTCCACCTCCGGTCACCAATCAATATCCGATCAATAAGGAAGCAGGCTGAGAAGGAGCAGAATTATGTAGAGCATTTCTTTTTGTATCTTGCAACTTCTTCCTACACTCTTTCTCCCAATGTAATAATTTTCCACAGTAGTGGCATTTGCCTTCTTTTTTAGACCACCTGTTTTCAGGTTGTGTTGTGCTAAATGTAGCTGCTGCTGCTACTCTCACTTTGGCTTTAACATCAGCATCTCTTTTCCATGCAGCCAACCTGTCTAAATTACTTCTGAGAGTTCTGTTAGACCAAGTTAGATCTAGGAATGGCAAAGCTCTTCTGTATTAGGCTACAAGGCCATCTGACCAGATGCGGACTAGTGGTCCTTTGTCATCGAGCACACTTTCAGAATCATCCACTATTCCACTGTAAGTTACGGCTGACTGACAAAACCTCTCAGTATATTCATTCACAGTTTCTTCTTTCTTTTGTACACAGCTAGTAATTCTAGACCAATCTATTTTGGGTCCTAAGATATTCTTTAGGATTTTCAAAACACCTTCTCTCATATCACTTCTACTGGCATGTTGTCGTTCAGAAGTCACTGCAGATTCAAAACTGTTGAATTCAGATTCAGTTAAAATTTGGGACATTAACCCTCTGAGGTCTAAGGGTTTTTGGGGTCCTTGAGGTGTTCTGACATGCTCTGACATTTGTGCTTTTTTCAGTTATTTATAAACATGTTAATGGCAAAGGTGTAAATTCACTCAATATAGCACAAACTGGGCTACCGTAATTTCTAAGCAACAATTATGAAACATGTTTGTATTTTTGAGAGAATATTGCTTATGCATGGTTATTGAAAAAAACTAAAACTTAAAGTGTCTGAAATAAGGCCACAAAACACATACTAAATATGTGTCCACAAGACTTTTGACTAATGAGTGTTGTTGCCTAGAATTTTTGCTTCAAAATGATCTGAAAATCATCCTGCCTAATCATTTACACAAACACACACACTTGATTTAAATTTTATTAGAGACCTTTTGTTTGGAAAGGCAATATGCGTGGAGGCGTGTTCACACCTGAGAAGACAAAGGCCGGATAATATGCCGCATAATGAGCTGCATATTAATTAGCCCTTTCACACAGGTGTGTCACAGGATCCCAAAGAATGCAAGGACAAAAGAAATTATCTATATAGCCTATACATATTTTACAATTAGAAATTGTAACCAATTACAAATAGGTTACAATTACAACAACAATTACAATTTTAACAATATTTCAAGTGTATTTCTTTGTAAAAAGTATACATTTTATCATATATATTAAAAAAAGGTAAGGATTCATTAGTTTGAATATTGGAACAAACACTATAATAACATCTTAGTTGATAATTCAATATACCTACTTTTTTTGACAAAACATCATACTATAGTATATTTAACTATGAGCAGAAATTGGTGAACAAAAGCGTACCTATTTAATGTGACAGTAGTCTTTTTTTACAGTCAAAACTTTATAATCTATCCAAAACTAATCACAAAATCGTGTCTAAACATTCATATTTAGTCTGTAATATATTGTGTATGATATATTAGTATATACATGTGAATTTGCAGCTTGTTGCTTATACAGACATTTTATTTCAACATATTTCAGTCTATTTTTACTCATCTTAGTAGGCTATAGCAATACAGTTTGTATGTGTTCATGTAAACATAACGTTTACTAATGTAGGTGCGAGAGTGAATGAACAAGGCACAGACACGCGCTGTATAACTGTAGTAAACAAAGCGCGTGCGCCATGCCGTTCACTCATCATTTAGCCTACACACAGACACGCAATTCATATTTAAACAGTCTTTTTGCGGTTTACAGTCCGACACTATTCAATATCACGATTAGAACAAAGCACTAGAATAAACGACTTACTACATCAGCTGGATCCGTTGCTCCTCGAAATGAAACTACCAGCACTTCTGGTACATTTTCCAGGGTTAGGTAGTATTATTGTCACGACCCGGCCTAGAACTCGGGTCTCCGGTGTAAGAGCTAGGTGGTAATACCACTGAGCCACCAGAAAGCAAGGGTAGGATCCAATCGAAACACAGGATACGAGGTCTCAGGTAAGGTAGTTTAATAAATAAAAAATGATGTCAAAAAACTTCAACAAAGGGTCTTCTCAAAATGGAGGTAAAAAAAAAACACAACAACAACAAAAAAACTCCACGAGGGGAGAAAAATAAACAGAAGCACAACTTTAAATAACAAACAAAAACCTTACTATATCACAGGGTCTCAAAAATCCAGAGAAACTCAGGGCACCAGGCAGACATCTCATACAAAGACCAAGTAACAAGGGAGAACCAAGACAGAGATAATATACACAGGGGGAAACGAGGTGCAGGTGAAAATGATTACACAAACGAGAAAACACAGGTGAGTGATATTACATCTAGTGGCACAACAAGGAAACAGCAGTCCCAAATGCTGACAGGACCCCCTCCCCTAGGGACGACTCCTGACGTTCCTTCCAGAACACCCTGGTCTCCGGGCACAAAAATCCCGAATCAAGCTGCGGTCCAGGATGTCTTTGGTCGGAACCCAGGAGCGTTCCTCTGGCCCGTAACCCTCCCAGTCCACCAGATACTGCAGGGAGTTCTGGACCCTTCGCGAGTCCAATATCCGGCGGACCGTGAAGGCTGGCTGGCCATCAATGATCCTGGGGGGCGGAGGGGGTCTGCGTGGGGGGGCAAAAGGAGAAGACAAAACAGGTTTTAACAAAGACACATGAAAGGTAGGGTTAATTCTAAGGGAACGAGGAAGGTACAAACGGTAAGACACAGGGTTTACTTTCCTGGCAATACGGAAAGGGCCAATGAACTTCTGGGCAAGTTTCTTAGACTCAACCCGAAGAGGTAAGTTCTTGGTAGCCAGCCAGACCTGCTGGCCGGCCCGGAAGCTGGGAGCCCTTTGTCGACGACGGTTAGCCTGATGCTGGTACCTCAAGGAGGTCTGAAGAAGCACACGTCTAGCCTTCTTCCAGGTCGACTGGCAGCGTCGGACGAAATGTTGGGCAGATGGGACACCGACCTGTGCCTCATCCTCAGGAAACAGAGGAGGGAGATAGCCAAACTGACACTCGAAGGGAGACAGTCCCGTGGCAGATGATCGGAGGGTGTTGTGGGCATATTCTGCCCACACGATGAAGGTGGACCATGAGGTGGGGTTGTTGGCCACCATACAGCGCAGGGTGGTCTCAAGGTCCTGGTTGACCCGTTCAGTCTGGCCATTCGACTCAGGATGGAACCCAGAGGACAAGCTGGCAGATGACCCAACCAATTTACAAAAGGCCCCCCAGAATCGAGATGAAAACTGGGGGCCTCGATCGGAAACGACATCCTGAGGAATTCCAAAGATTCTGAAGACGTGATTCATCAGGAGCACAGCAGTCTCCTTGGCTGAAGGCAGTTTGGTTAAGGGAATGAATCGGGCGGCCTTAGAGAACCGGTCCACAATAACCAGGATGACAGAGTTGCCCTGGGATGGAGGAAGGCCTGTGATAAAATCCAGAGATATGTGCGACCACGGTCTATGGGGAACAGGCAAGGGGTGCAGGAGTCCTAAAGACCGCTGGCGCCTCGACTTCCCTTGGCAGCACACTGGACAGGCCTCCACAAAGCTCCTTACGTCCTCCTTGATGGAAGGCCACCAGAACCGCCGCTGGAGGAAGTCCAGGGTGCGTGCAATACCAGGGTGGCAGGTCAGGGGAGAGTCATGACCCCACTGTAGAACCCGGGCTCGGACGGATCGAGGAACGTAAAGGCGACCTGGGGAACCACCTCCTGGGTCTGGTTCTTGGTTTTGGGCCTCACGTATCTCCCTTTCCAGTTCCCAGCGCAGTGGCGCGATGATCCTAGCCTTAGGGATGATCAATTCTAGTGACTTTTCTTGTGATTCAGGAGAGTAAGCTCGGGACAAGGCATCTGGCTTGACGTTCTTGGTGCCTGGCCTATAGGACAGAAGAAACTGAAAACGATTAAAAAACAAAGACCAACGAGCTTGGCGAGGATTGAGTTGTTTAGCCTGCTGCAGGTACTCAAGGTTCTTGTGGTCTGTGAGAACCTGGAAAGGGTGTTGAGCCCCCTCAAGCCAGTGGCGCCACTCCTCCAAGGCGAGCTTCACCGCAAGAAGCTCCCGATCCCCGACGTGGTAGTTGCGTTCCGCTTCTGACAGGCGACGAGACATGAAGGCGCAAGGGTGCATCCTACCGTCCTCCCCTCTCTGAGAAAGGATAGCCCCAACTCCCACATCCGATGCATCCACCTCTACCACAAAAGGTCTTTCAGGATCGGGAACTGAGAGTATAGGTGACGATGTGAAGCGACGCTTGAGGTCATGGAAGGCCCCTTCTGCCTCTGAGGACCAGCAGACCTTGGTGACACCTCCCTTAGTCAGTGCAGTTAAGGGTGCAGCCACTGAGCTGAAGTTCTTGATAAACCTCCTATAGAAGTGTGCAAAGCCGATGAAGCGTTGAACCTCCTTGACTGTCGTAGGGGTAGGCCATTTCAGGACTGCTTCGACCTTCTTAGGATCCATCTCCACATGACCTGGGGTGATGATAAAACCGAGAAACTGAGCATGGGTGACGTGAAACTCACATTTCTCAGGTTTCACATAGAGATGGTTATTCAGGAGTCGTTGGAGAACAGCACTGACATGCCCTTCATGCTCCTCGAGAGACCTCGAAAAGATTAAAATGTCGTCCAAGTATACAAAAACAAACTTGTTTAGCATATCCCGGAGTACGTCATTTATTAGGGCCTGGAAGACTGCTGGAGCGTTGGTGAGCCCGAACGGCATCACCAAGTACTCATAGTGACCCGTGGGAGTGTTGAAGGCCGTCTTCCATTCATCCCCCTGCCGAATCCGCACAAGATGGTAGGCGTTGCGTAGATCCAGTTTCGAGAAAATGGAAGACCCTTGAAGCAGCTCAAAGGCGGAGGCCATCAGAGGCAGGGGGTAGCGATTTCGAACCGTTATCTTATTAAGTGCCCGGTAATCAATACATGGCCTGAGTCCTCCATCCTTCTTCCCCACAAAGAAGAAGCCCGCTCCTGCTGGGGAAGTAGAAGTACGGATGATGCCAGCCGCTAGGGACTCCTTGATGTATGTGTCCATAGCGATGCGCTCGGGAGGAGACAGGGAAAAGATCCGACCTCTAGTGGGACAGCTACCAGGGAGAAGGTTGATGGTACAATCATAGGAGCGGTGTGGTGGTAGGGACGTGGCTCGGGACTTACTAAAAACAGCTTGGAAGCAGTGGTAGACACTAGGGACTCGAGACAGATTGATGGGTTCTTGAGACTCGGGACTCATGACTGGGGGACCAGAGAGGGGACAGGTAGCCTGGCATGCCGTACCCCAACTGAGGATGGTTCCAGCTAGCCAGTCGATGCTAGGGTTGTGTTGGTGCAGCCAGGGGTAACCCAAGATCACCGAGAACTCGGGAGAGTCAATCAGATAAAACTCCTCCATATGTTGATGTTGGAGAACCGTGAGGCGAAGAGGGTAAGTGATCTCCGTAATGCAGCCCGGTTCCAAGGGTCTGCCGTCTAGGGCAGTAACGGTTTGGGGCCGAGAAAGTAATTGGGTAGGTACTCCAAGCCTCCTGACTAGAGACCGGTCCAGGAAGTTGCCAGCAGCCCCGGAGTCGATCATGGCTCGGACCTGATGTTGATGGCCCTCCCAGGAAAGAGTTACAGGAACAGAAAGCACTGCATTGGAAGGAGGAGCACTAATCTTCCCCATCACAGCCCTCCTGTAACTGGGCGGGGACGGTCGTTTCCCGGAAGCTCGGGACACAGGAGACGGAAATGCCCAGATGCACCGCAGTATAGGCAGCGATTCTCCCTCATGCGGCGATCCCTCTCGGCAGGGGAGAGTCTGGAACGCCCCAACTGCATGTCCTCCGGGGGCTCGAGTTTCTCAGAACTAGGTGAGGAGATGCGTGCAGGATAGGGTTGCCTGTCTCCAGACCACCGGGGCAGAGACGTCTTGTTTCGGGTTGAGTCTCTCTCTCTTAGCCGATTGTCTAGACGAATAGCCATGGTGATCAAGGACTCGAGATCAGTCGCGGGTTCGCGAGTAACTAACTCGTCCCGAATGGGTCCGGACAACCCTCCCTGGAAGCAGGCCATTAGAGCTTCGCTGTTCCATCCACTACCAGACGCAATGGTCCGGAACTCTATAGCAAAGTCTGCAGTGCTACGTGATCCCTGCTTAAGGGTGAGTAGTTTCCTGGAAGACTCCCGACCACTCACTGGATGGTCGAACACCCGCTTGAACTCCTCCACAAAGAGAGCATATGAGCCACAACAGACATCCTGAGATTCCCACACCGCAGAGGCCCAGGAAAGTGCCTTTTCTGCAAGGAGAGTGATGATGTATGCAATCTTAGAGCGGTCGGTAGGGAAGCTTGAGGGCTGGAGTTCAAATGTCAGGGAACACTGAGTCAGGAATCCTCCACATGAATTGGCATTCCCTGAAAAGGGCTTAGGAGGTGGAAGCCGAGGTTCAGCGACTACTTGGGGTCTATCAATGGGAGGCGGACGTGGTTCTGGAGGAGGTGAACTCTCTGGAATCCGTTGAAAAAGCTGGCCAATGGATCTCGTCACATCAGCGAGAAGGTCAGAGTGCTTGGCCATCAGTTCCTCCTGACGGGTGAGAACTGCTTCATGGCGTTGATACGCTACCTCATGCTGACCCATCACTGCCACCAGGTCCTTATAGGTGAGTGTTTCTGGATCCATGTGTGACTTGGTCTTTCTGTCACGACCCGGCCTAGAACTCGGGTCTCCGGTGTAAGAGCTAGGTGGTAATACCACTGAGCCACCAGAAAGCAAGGGTAGGATCCAATCGAAACACAGGATACGAGGTCTCAGGTAAGGTAGTTTAATAAATAAAAAATGATGTCAAAAAACTTCAACAAAGGGTCTTCTCAAAATGGAGATAAAAAAAAAACACAACAACAAAAAAAAAACTCCACGAGGGGAGAAAAATAAACAGAAGCACAACTTTAAATAACAAACAAAAACCTTACTATATCACAGGGTCTCAAAAATCCAGAGAAACTCAGGGCACCAGGCAGACATCTCATACAAAGACCAAGTAACAAGGGAGAACCAAGACAGAGATAATATACACAGGGGGAAACGAGGTGCAGGTGAAAATGATTACACAAACGAGAAAACACAGGTGAGTGATATTACATCTAGTGGCACAACAAGGAAACAGCAGTCCCAAATGCTGACAATTATTCCTCACAGCGAAAGGATACGCTGTGTACACAGCTGTACAAGATACTGACTAAACACGATGTGTTTTATAATCCAGCTGGTGGATGTTGGTATGTTTGAATGGCTTGTCTAAGATCATTTGCGTTTGAATAGCGCGCGCTCTCTGTGGGCGTGGCACATTAACGCGTAATTAGGTATAATGAGCTGGAAAGAAAAATACTGACATCTCTCTCTTTTCATACAGATTACATAAGCTGAGAATATTTGTTTTTTTATATAAATTAATTCATTTAAAAGAAGAGAGTTCAAGCTTCATTATGGAAAAACACTCGTGCCTGTATGACAAGTATTCGCGGAATTAAAGATAATCTTAGGACGCGTTTCAGAATGGACTTCACTGACAGAGAGAAGGCAGAACGAGCATCATGTTTGTTTTTCTTTATTTGGCGAAACGCACAACACTTTGTTTTTATTGTGAGTATCCACCAAAAAAATAGACACTTATCAGGATCTAATGATGTACAACACTTAATATGTAAGATCAAAATCAACAGAGTATTTTGAGTTTCTTTTGCACTGATAAGAAAAAAGCGCCGACCTCAGAGGGTTAACTGTGTGACTTCTGTTAACCCTCTGGGGACCAAAGGTTTTTTGGGGCCCTTGGGATGTTTTGACATGCACTGACATTTGTGCTTTTTTCAGTTATTTATAAACATGTTAATGGCAAAGGTGTAAATTCACTCTATATAGCACACACGGGGCTACCATAATTTGTTAGCAACATGCATGTACATGTTTGTATTTTTGAGAGAATATTATTTATGCGTGGTTATTGAAAAAACTAAAAATAAAAGTTTCTGAAATAAGGCCACAAAACACATATTGATTATTTCTTCACAAGACTTTTGAAAATTGTATCACATAGTCTAGAATATTTGCTCCAAAACTATGTGAGAAACATCCTGACTACTCATTCAGATAAGTCAATAAAGTCTTTTAGAATCTGTATGACGTGTTTTGTTTGAGAAAGCTTTATGCGAGGCGGCTTGATCTCTCATTAATATGTATCCATTTCACACCTGAAAAAGACAAAGACCCTCCCATAATGGCCCTATTAGGTGCTATCAGGCCATATCATTATGAAGAGCCTTGCAGAAAGAATGAGGAGATTTAAAAAAGAATGGCTTTTAGATTGTTTGGATTTATTTACAACACACACACACACACTGCTTAGAATAAGTGAACACACCCATGGTAAAGTTGACTAAAAAGAGGAATAAAAAATCGTAATGCCTTAATTAAAAAATGAGGAAAACTCCAACCTTTAGGGACATGAATAATGTCCTTGAATTCTTTGTGAATGAAAAATTTATCACAAATAATTAAATGTTCTTCTTTAAAATACAGGGTGCATACGTCTGGACACATCTATCACACACCCTTCACCATATAGACAAGGTTTTATTTCAGTTCAAAGTTAGAGTTGGAAAAATCTTGAAAAGAAAATTGTCTTTTCCATAAATGTCTTAGTTTGATCATACATATTTCAAAGTTGAGGATTCATTATTTTGATTTAGCTTGGATTGGAACAAACACTAGACTATAACATCTTAGTTGATTAGTTTATTGACAAAACATACTAGGGCTGGGCGATATGGCCAAAAAAAATTATCACGATAATTTTTTTTATATCAGTCGATATCGATAATTATCACGATAAATATCAAATCTTTATTTCTTTTAAGTTTAAAGGCAGATTTTTGCTCCTATAAGTGAAAGTTGTAGAAACCAGAGCGTTAATTGTGGTTTTAAACTACTCTTTATTGTCAGAACATATCATGACAAACACTTGCCAAACAGGTGAACATTTCACAAATCTGAGGTAGAACATGCAAACATTTGTCATTTTTCCTTAACAAAATAAACATCTGAATAAAAATATTTCTTCAGCACAGTTTGCAATATTCAAATTACGTTTTGTCTCGAAACGCTTATTTGACAGCGAGTTGACAGTTAATCTGCATCCTAACTCAAGCTAATACTACTATGTTAAATTTATGTTCATTAACAAAAACAGTAACATCTGTTTAAAAAAAGAAATGTAACGACCACATTTTTATTTTGGTAAAATGTAATATTCTGACTGTTTGAGTTTTATTCAAATTAACCATTGGTCATCCAGTATCATGCAATTAGATCATGATAACCACAGACAAAACCAGGCATAGCCTATAACTTAGCACCTCACTATCATGGCAAAATGTAACTTTATGGTTTCTATGGTATTTGTATGAAAAACAGTAGCCTAACAGTTAAATACATTATTAAATACTGTAATTAAATTCCATTAGTCATTTAATACATTGTCTACATTAATAATATAATACAATTCAATATGTATATCTCACATTTCATATTACTAGGCTAACGTTACAGTAAATCCATGGTAGGCTAAATGAATTCAGTATCAATTCAGATTCTGACTGTATCGTTCCGCACAGTGTTTCTCCTGTTTGTCAGCGCTGTTTCATCTACCTTTAAACTGGTTTGAACTTGACATTTGTGTTCTTCGCTGAATTCAAGCGCTTCTCACTGGATCGAGTCGTGAGCGAGACAATCAGAGTAAACGCGCATGTGCTCTAGTGAGCTCCCGTTTGGACTTTGAGCCGAGCGGATAAATGGTCCGTGTGGCGCGCGGTTCAAATGAGTTTCGTTCCGCCTTTGACGCATACACATTATCGAACATTTATCGACCTCTTGATATCGTTTTATCGAGGAAAATTATATCGCGATAATTATCGTTATCGTTTTATCGCCCAGCCCTAAAACATACTATATATTTAACATAGCAGAAACTCTTAACAAAGCTTATTTGATGTCTATTTTAGAGTAAAAACTTTATACTCTATCCAAAGCTAGTCAACAAAATGTCTTTTATTTCGTCTATAACAGTTTGATCTGTGCGTTCATTCATTCATTCATTCACACACACACACACACACACACACACACACACACACACACACACACACACACACACACAGAAACATGATTCACATTTAAACAGTATGCTATTTTTCCGTTTACAGACACTAACGTTATTCTATATCGCGATTAGAACAAAGCACAAGCATAAAACACTTACACACTTCTCAGCTGAATCTGTTGCTCCTCCTCGTGGTGAAAATAAACCAGCACTTGTTCTGAGGTAGGTAAATGTCCCAGGATTGTTCCTCATAGCCGCTCAAGATGACAGTAGATTAATCTGACTAAAAAATATAGTGTGTTTTCAGAGTTTATGGGCGTTAACGCGTCTCAATGTGGTGCTTCACGTATTTGCGTTTGAATAGCGCGTGCTCTCCGTGGGCGTGTCACATTACCGGAGATAATGAGCTGAGAGAAAGATGATTAGAATGGGTGACACGTCTCTCTTTTTATATAGATTACACAAACGGAGAATATTTATTTTAGTTTTGAATCGGATCATTTAAAAGTACAAACTCAAATGATTTAAAAGATATATTGCTCATGTCTGGGTGAATAGTATTTGCTGAGTTTTGTTGAAGATTAGAGACGTGCTCCAGGAAAAAAGTTTTTTTTTTTTTTTTCTTCATTTATATAGCGCTTTTAACAATGGATTGTTTCAAAGCAGCTTTACAGAGATAAACATATAATTTAAGGTAACAGATTGTTTTGGCATTATAGCGGTTCTTGAATAATGTTATTTCCAGCTAAAGTTAACTTTGATTGATTCACCTCCGTCGAAATGATCAGACTTTTAAACGCGAACCTGTGATTAACGCTGACGGCGTTCACATGCTCATTCAGAATTGATTCTATAGTTATGTGCTTTTTAAAATATGTGCGCAGGTTTATAATTCATACAACCCAGCCTAAACAAACTACTTTTCTTGCCTATAAATTTTGATACAGAATTTTGTTTTATTTTATCACTTCGGGGTACGCGAGCCGAAATTCACAACGCTTTATCTGTAGAGTGGGAAAGGGATCCTCCATAGGGAGAGGATAGTGGATACTTCAGCACTGCATTGTCATCGGGTCCAGGCGGATCTCCTTCGTCAGATCTGGACACGGCCTGGATCCGGCAGGCTGCGGGAAAACCTCGGGATAAACAAAGACACTAATATTAGCGTAGATGCCATTCTTCTTATGATGTAGCGAGTACATCAAGATTTAAGGGAAGTGTTCCCAGTTCCGGCTGACCTAATCTATGCAGCCTAACATTGAATTATAGAAGTCTATAATGTATTATGTGTATGCTAGGTCAAAGAGATGTGTTTTTAGTCTAGCTTTGAACTGACAGAGTGTGTCTGCTTCCCGGACAATGGTAGGAAGACTGTTCCAAAGTTTTGGTGCTAAATAGGAAAAGGATCTACCGCCAGCAGTCGATTTAGATATTCTAGGTATTATCAACTGGCCGGAATTTTGAGATCGCAATAGACGTGAAGGACTATAATACGTTAAGAGCTCGCTCAAGTACTGGGGAGCTAAACCAATTAGTGCTTTGTAGGTAATCAACAATATTTTAAAATTTATACGATGTTTAATAGGGAGCCAATGCAGTGTTGACAGAACCGGGCTAATATGGTCATATTTCCTGGTTCTGGTAAGAACTCGAGCTGCGGCGTTTTGAACTGGCTGTAGTTTATTTATTAAGCGTGCAGGGCAACCACCCAGTAGAGCATTACAATAATCTAGCCTTGAGGTCATGAACACATGGACTAATTGTTCCGCATTTCCCAATGAGAGCATATGGCGTATTTTAGATATATTTTTAAGATGGAAAAATGCAGTTTTACAGATACTAGACACGTGGCTTTCAAAAGAAAGGTTGGTATCAAAGAGCACACCCAGGTTCCTAACCGACGACGAAGACTTGACAGAGCAGCCATCAAGTGTTAGACAGTATTCTGGGTTATTACGTGTGGAAGTTGTTTGTCCAATAATTAGAATCTCTGTCTTTTCAGAATTTAGTAGTAGGAAATTACTAGTCATCCAATTTTTTATATCAGCTATGCATTCCGTTAATTTTGTGAATTGGTAAGTTTCGTTGGGTTTTGAAGAAATATACAGCTGAGTATCATCGGCATAACAGTGAAAGCTAACTCCATGTTTCCTAATGATATCTCCTAATGGTAGCATGTACAGAGTGAACAGCAGCGGTCCTAGTACTGAGCCTTGTGGTACGCCATACTGAACTTGTGATCGATAAGACATCTCTTCATTTACTGCTACAAACTGATAACGGTCAGATAAGTATGATTTAAACCATGCTAGTGCAATTCCACTAATGCCCACATAGTTTTCTAGTCTATTTAAAAGAATGTTGTGGTCAATTGTGTCAAATGCAGCACTACGATCGAGTAACACTAATAGAGAGATACAACCACGATCGGATGATAAGAGCAAATCATTTGTGACTCTAATGAGAGCGGTCTCAGTACTATGGTACGGTCTAAATCCGGACTGAAAATCCTCGCAGATATAATTTCTTTCTAGAAAGGAACACAGTTGTGAAGATACTGCTTTTTCTAATATCTTTGACAGAAAAGGCAGATTCGAGATCGGCCTGTAATTGACTAATTCTGTAGGATCAAGTTGTGTTTTTTTAACAAGCGGTTTTATCATAGCCAGTTTAAAGGTTTTTGGTACGTATCCTAGAGACAAAGATGAATTAATGATATTAAGAAGAGGATATATGACCTCTGGAAACATCTCTTTCAGAAGCTTAGTCGGTATAGGATCTAACATACAAGTTGTCGATTTAGATGAATTAACGAGTTTGCAGAATTCTTCCTCTCCTATAGCAACAAATGAATCAAATTTTTCCTCAGGGAGACTACAATGCACTTCCTGATGCGATACTGTGGTAGACGGTTGCATAGTTATAATTTTGTCCCTGATATTATCAATCTTATAAGTGAAGAAGTTCATAAATCACTGCTGTGTTGCTTGGACACTTCTGAGCTTAAAGCTTTCTTTTTCGTTAGTTTAGCCACTGTTTCAAATAAATACCTTGGATTATGTTTATTTTCTTCTAATAGGTTTGAAAAATAAGCAGATCTAGCAGCTTTTAAAGCCTCTCTGTAAGCAATCGAGCTCTCTTTCCACGAAATCCGAAATACCTCTAGTTTAGTTTTCTTCCAGTTGCGCTCCATTTTTCTGGCTGCTCTCTTAAGGGCCCGGGTGTGCTCGCTGTACCACGGCGTTGGGCTATTTTCTTTAATCTTCTTTAAGCGCAACGGAGCAACTGCGTCTAAAGTGCTGGAAAAGAGAGAGTTAAACGTTTCTGTTGCAATATCAAGTTCTTCTAAGCTATCCGGGATGCTGAGATGATGAAACTGATTAGGAAGATTATTGATAAAGCAATCTTTAGTGGCAGAAGTTATAGGTCTAACGTATTTATAACACAGAGTCGGCTTTGCAGCCTTGGCTAAATGTAATTTACATGAGACTAGATAATGAAAAAGTAGAAAACTAGAAAAAGTTCACAGTGACTGAGAGGCAGAACGCACACCCTGTTTATATTCTTTATTTTACAAAAGCACAATATTTTATTTCGATTGTATGTGGGCACATAAAAAAGTAGACATTTAACAGATTGTTTTCTCATATTTCTTAACTCTATATGAACAGAAATGATGGTAGTACTTTAAGTCTATTTTTCTGCTATGTGAAAAAAACGAGCAAAACGCGCTGGCGCGTTTCTGGTCCCCAGAGGGTTAATGACATGTCATATAGACGCATTTTGCTGATCAACGCTCGTCTAAATTCAGAAAAATGTGTGCGTGCTGACGATAAGCTCTGGGATAATCTCTCTATGTCTCTAGATCCGAGCGCTTTGGCAACAGTTTGGATTTGGACAACAGAAGAGTTGGGAGGAACACTTTCCGTTTCCTCGATTCCCTGTGATCTTTTTCTAGCCCCACACACATTGACTGAATTTTCATGCTTATCACTTACTGATGGGATGTCTACATCTGTTTCAAAGAATTCTTGTAATTCAGGGTAAACGTTATCAGGCTGACTAACTTCTTCCACATCAATTTTTTCTGCACCTTTGTTGCGGTTCAATTTTTTTTGATCAATGCGGAAACTCTAGCACGTAGCTCTTTGTTCTCTTTCTCTAGCTCTGAGTTATGCTGAGACTGTTGTGTAGCTATTGCTAAACCAAACTCTCTATGGCAGCAGATAATGGCTTTCACATTGTTTTTACGGATACTTGCTCCAAGCACTTTTTTACACTCATCTAACGACCAAGTCTTGTCTGGATGAATCTCATATTTCTGTGTTAGTTCTTGTCTAACTATTTCAGTGACTATTAGGTTCATTTGTTCTCCTAACAGTGTTTTAAATTACCTATCTGTCCATAAAGGGGTAGCTAGTCCACCTTTCTCAGTTGATGGAATCAGTCTAGCGTTTTTTTCACACATTTTGTGAGTTACTTTGTTATCACACAATCAAAAACATTAAACTTCTCTGATCAACAGAGGGTACACTTGTTAACTCCGATTAACTCTTGTTAACCTTTCTTGACAGAGCAAAGGATAACACAAATTACTAACACTTTACACTAATCTTCCCTGCTTGAACAGAGGACAACCAAATCATTAGCACATGATGCTAATTTTCCCTGGCTGAAACAGAGGGTAACCAAAACAACTAGCCTGTAAAAAATACTCCTTCTCTGCCAGCACAGAGGATAACAATATTTTAACTTGAATGCTAAAATCTTCCCTGTCTGGGCAGAGGATTACTTTTCATCTCTTACAGAAAACTTTAGAGTATAAACTTAGTTAACCAAACTCTACAGCTGTCTGTTAACTCTTCTCTGACGGCGCAGAGGCATAGCAAATTTGTACTGGTCTTCAGCGGTTCTTTGAATAGAGTGAAACTCACTAAATCGTTTGGTTGTACGAAAAGATTCCGTCTAGAACTCAGTCAGAAATGTTCATTCTTTGTTGAGATCTTTGTTGAGGTCCAGTTCTGGATTCTGGTGAAGTTCTATCCGGGTCATGGCACCATCTGTTGTAAACTTTTTCTTCTAAAGTGTTTGAAAACTCAGAAGCAAAGACCAGGAGACTCGGTGTATATTTTAAGCAGGGTTCTTTATTGCTGTTGCATCGCTGTAGTCTGCTTCGTCCAAAAATCTTAGCCAAGTCTAACTAAGGGAATTTTAAATTGTAGTTTTATATACATTACAAGAGGGAGGGATTACATAGGGGTGGAGTCACTCTGAAACAAAACATGCAAATGTAGTACGGAAGTCAGCTTGTTACCGGAAATTCCCCAGCCCTGATCTCATCAGCATAGCAGTTATTCAGAGCCTTGAGATACTAATCCAATCAGCCTGACTAGATTGCTCAAACCTTAAATTATCATAGAGACAAAGGGTGGGAGTCTCAGTAATCTGACTCATTTAACTTACAATAGAGTAACGACTACGAGAATGAACCAAACACAATTGAAGCTTTTAGGTGATTGTTCATACATAATCACACAAAAGAGGCTTCACATTCCAGATTCAAATCACCAAACCCAGAGCCATAAATCATTCACAGGCTCCAGAGAGTCTGCAACTAAAAAGTCTTTTTATTGTTTAACTAAAGGAAGAACGTTGTCAACGTTTTATAATTCGGCAAGACAGATCTGTTCAGAAATGGTGAAACAAGAGGCCCTAACAAGAGGTCACCTGACCCCTGCGACTAACAGACTAAGTCTTTCTTAAGGACCAAGGTCCTATGAGAGATGAACAAAACAGACTTCAGCAGGAACTATCCTTGACCTCAGACTGGAATGGCTTGAACCCCTTAAACTTTACACACTAACACACTTTACATATCAAAATCCATAAAACTCATCTCAGAACAATTCTCGATGGACTTATAATCAAACATCATGCAACTACATAATTCTATGTTGTTTCTACAATATATGTGTGTGTCTAATATGCTTAGATGCCATACAACTCATAATTGTTATAAATATTAGGTTGTGAATGAAAGTGTGTCGTGCTTCCTGTCAGCAGGATCGTATGTTCGTAATTCAAAAGACGGCTTGATTGAAATCTGTGTAAAATGTATTGTATTCTTATAATAGTAATACTGTCTAAACTGTGGCCTCTTGTTCTCTCTGCTAGTGCTGGAGAGCAAGGAGATCAAAGATAACGCATGATTTACGATAGGAAGAAAATAGAGCCACCTCCTAAATTAAGCCAGTGTCTAATTGGCCAGAACTCATCCTGGAGGTTGGACAAACTTTGAGTTTAAAATCTTAGACCCGAACACAGTTCTCGCACTCTCTCTCTCTGAAAAAGTCTCGGCAGAACAAGTCGGGTGGAACAGACGATGGTTATAGTAACCATGTAGACGCATAGAGACAAATTACCCAAATCAAGATCAGGGTTTAAAACAGCTTCATTCAAGCCATCTAACTCGTCTCACTTTCCTTTCTTTTCCTTTGTTTTCTTTTCCGTTAAAAGTCTCGGTTCTAAGTTAAGTTTTGCTGCAAAGTTTCGTTTAAACGTTTCGACTGCAACGCGCTTCCAACTTCAAAGACTTTCATCCATCCGCCAACACACCATGTGATTGGCTGCCCGAGATCTAGCAGGCACGAGGAGACCGCCAGCCAAGCAACGGACCCGGGAACCCCCTTTACACCGACAAAAGGGAATCCCCAAAGCAAACCGGAGACAAGCAAGTAGCCTTCAGACTCTTAACTGAACTGGTGCATTAATATAAAATTGAATAACCTGCCTAAAAAACGATAGAAGGGATAAATCGATGATTGATGGTTCGTTCAGGTCATGTCTTTTAAAGGGTCACTTCACCCATTTGCATTAAGGTTTGTATTGTTAGAAACCCAGTCATATATTATAATGATGGTGGAATTTTGCTTGTTTTTTTTCTGAGATGGGAGAAAAAAGGATTTAAGTGTTTTACTTCCGTCCTATCGTGACGTAAATATCGTCATTTTGCGTCACGATAGGACGGAAAATAAATTTCATTGCATATTAAGAAAACTACAGCCTTTAGCTCATTATTATTCAAGGGCGTGGGACCCACTCACCCCACCGGCCTATTACAGATCAGTGGGTGGGACTAAACCTGAAGAAACTAAACTATTAATCCGCCATCTTGCTTGGAAGACAGCAAGCTAAGCTAACAAGCGCTCAAGGAGTTAGATTTACCATAATGCCTGAATTTACGACACACGATATGGAAGACGAGGATTTTGAAAATCTTTTGCTCGAAACTGATGTTCGTGGCTATTTATACGAGCCACAATATAGCGAAGAGCAGCTGAGGCTGATGGAGGAACAAGAGGCGGCGGCTGCGGCCGCCGCAGGAGACCAGCCCGGCGCAGACGAGAAGCCCGGGCTTGCTCGCGCTGTAGCGAATTGGTGGTGCTCGTGCTGTAACTGTGCGCCTATGGACACCGAGCTAGAGTCTGTATGCTGCAAAGAATCTCTAAAATGCCAATTCCTTCTAGAAGAAATGTCAGAGGCAGACACGGACATGGAGTGTTGTGTTGTGAACCATCCGAGTTTTGCACCGCATATGGACAGAGGCGTCCTAGATACATATTTCCGCATCCCGAAAATTAACTGGAAACGACAGCCGAAGCCAGCAGGGAGAAATGGACGCCTGACTGTAAAGTAAGTGTTTTACATGTATATATGATTAATCTCGTCAAATGTAAACAAGATCTTAAAGCATTGTCACGTTATGATTCCCGTTTAAAACGTAACGTCAACAGTGAACTGTTTGTGCAGTAATGCCGCGTTCCAGGCAACCTGTAACCCGTGTTTTTCCAACTCGTAACTGGGAGTACATCGTTCCAGGCAACCTGTAAGCCGTGTTTTTCCAACCTTATACCCGTGAAAGTGCACTAGAACGGCAGTCAAACCCGTGACATTCCCCCCGTGAATTCGTACTAGATAGATGTACTCCCAGTTACGAGTTGAAAAAACACGGATTACAGGTTGCCTGGAACGCGGCATAAGATACCATGTTTAAATGCACAAACAGTCTAATGTGGCATTGTTTACTACTGTGGCACCTAAATACAAAATATCGCTAACTTTATTCTCAATATGTTTTAGACAATATCGTCTAGTTGCATACCGGCACTTCCTTGAATGGGTCCTGAAAGGAGAGAGATTAGGCAGAGGACGTCGCATCGTTCCACCCGCTTGTGTTGTGCAGGCAATTCGGCAAAAATATCCAGCTCCAGATGGCCAGTACCGCGGGCACCAAGAAGTCGAAGACGCCCAGGAGGAACTTTAACTTTTGATAATATATATATTTTTTGTTGTTATATAAATATTTCAATAAATGTATAACATTCAATTAAATTTTGTCCTAATAGTGTTGCTTCTTATTTATGTATGATAGTACATCCGGGTACCATACAATAGTTCACCATTTCAAAATAAATAGTAAGAAGGAATAAATCAAGAATGAGATCGCAAATGATTTTCAAACTCAAGTGGTAACTTTAGCTAGCGTAATACATTCTTGTATAGGCGGGTCACGAATAGGCGGTGTTCTGGATTAGTGGGAGTGGCTTCTGGAGCTGTTCAAACGCGTTGCATTGTGGGAAATGTGGTTTACCAAACTAATGCGCTATAACGTTACTTTCTGTCATAAGTCGGTCAAAAAGGCACCAAATTTGAACATTTTTACAGATTTCGAATACATATATGACCCACTTTCAATGAAGATC
Organism: Tiaroga cobitis; assembly: GCA_030578255.1. Taxonomy (NCBI): domain Eukaryota; kingdom Metazoa; phylum Chordata; class Actinopteri; order Cypriniformes; family Leuciscidae; genus Tiaroga; species Tiaroga cobitis. The sequence continues at coordinate 23,589,368 of CM060609.1, forward strand.
AAGGTTCCCAGGGGTGAAATGCTCCTTTAAGTGCATATAGAAACTTAGGATCTCACCATCTGACTCCTAAACTCATTCTTCCTCATTCTCTTTCTTTCTGCAACTCGTATGAATGTGTGTGTGTGTGTTAGATATTAGTTTTATGTGTTAGTCATAGGCTTATAATCAATAAAGTCTTGTTTGTATTTGAAAAGAGAAGCATTACTTGTGTTATGTGCTTACGAATTTATTGTCTTGAACTGCGATCTAAGCTACCTATGCGTTTACCCTTGAATTATTTCTTAATTTAGCTGTTAGCTGGGAATTAGTCTTTCTTGGCCAGGAAGATATTATATTTCCTAGAATTAATAATTGTTTATGCTTTACGTTCATTGGATGAACTGATAAAATGATCATACTATTGATTCTGCTACAGTAAATTCTGAAAATAATTAAATGATTAATTATTGCATAATCCGTTATGAATAATAATTAGTTATATTTATACGGGCGTATAAAAACGCTACAATAGAGAGATCAGGACAGACAGGAACCGGCAGGTTTGTGACATAATTTACCTTAGATACAAAATTCACACTAATAAACTTCCTCAGTTTATGTACAATTGTATTGGAACCTAAATTAAACATTTAAATAAATTTGTAATCCTACATCCCTTTAAAGCTATAGCTATAATCCATTGAATAAAAGTATTGTTTTTCATGCTGCTAAGAGGATCGATGGCCAATTACATGCTGGAAAGTTTTGGAAGTGACATCTTCATAAATTCAGGATTCAATCTCGAAATTGCAAATGACGTAGCGATAACTGTACCATGGGACAAAAATAGGTTTAAATGCAGAGTAATAGATTGAAAAAAAATATTCATATCAATATATATATATATATATATATATATATATATATATATATATATATATATATATATATATATATATATATATATTTAAATTCGATTACAATTATTTGTAAACGTAATGACTTGGAGGACTAAGGAGGACTTGTTGGGCCGTTGCTTACACATTACATCTTCACTTTACTAGAGAAGACAGGCTACTCAGTGATTTGATTCTTAACCCTCTGAGGTCTAAGGGTTTTTGGGGTCCTTGAGGTGTTCTGACATGCTCGGACATTTGTGCTTTTTTCAGTTATTTATAAACATGTTAATGGCAAAGGTGTAAATTCACTCAATATAGCACAAACTGGGTTACCGTAATTTCTGAGCAACAATTATGAAACATGTTTGTATTTTTGAGAGAATATTGCTTATGCATGGTTATTGAAAAAACTAAAACTTAAAGTGTCTGAAATAAGGCTACAAAACACATACTAAATATGTGTCCACAAGACTTTTGACTAATGAGTGTTGTTGCCTAGAATTTTTGCTTCAAAATGATCTGAAAATCATCCTGCCTAATCATTTACACAAACACATACACTGATTTAAATTTTATTAGAGACCTTTGGTTTGGAAAGGCAATATGCGTGGAGGCGTGTTCACACCTGAGAAGACAAAGGCCGGATAATGTGCCGCATAATGAGCTGCATATTAATTAGCCCTTTCACACAGGTGTGTCACAGGATCCCAAAGAATGCAAGGACAAAAGAAATTATCTATATAGCCTATACATATTTTACAATTAGAAATTGTAACCAATTACAAATAGGTTACAATTACAACAACAATTACAATTTTAACAATATTTCAAGTGTATTTATTTGTAAAAAGTATACATTTTATCATACGTATTAAAAAAAGGAAAGGATTAATTAGTTTGAATATTGGAACAAACACTATAATAACATCTTAGTTGATAATTCAATATACCTACTTTATTTTTGACAAAACATCATACTATAGTATATTTAACTATGAGCAGAAATTGGTGAACAAAAGCGTACCTATTTAATGTGACAGTAGTCTTTTTTTACAGTCAAAACTTTATAATCTATCCAAAACTAATCACAAAATCGTGTCTAAACATTCATATTTAGTCTGTAATAGCCTATATTGTGTAATAGCCTATATAGCCTATATATATTAGTATATACATGTGAATTTGCAGCTTGTTGCTTATACAGACATTTTATTTCAACATATTTCAGTCTATTTTTACTCATCTTAGTAGGCTATAGCAATATAGTTTGTATGTGTTCATGTAAACATAACGTTTACTAATGTAGGTGCGAGAGTGAATGAACAAGGCACAGACACGCGCTGTATAACTGTAGTAAACAAAGCGCGCGCGCCTATGCCGTTCACTCATCATTTAGCCTACACACAGACACGCAATTCATATTTAAACAGTCTTTTTGCGGTTTACAGTCCGACACTATTCAATATCACGATTAGAACAAAGCACTAGAATAAATGACTTACTACATCAGCTGGATCCGTTGCTCCTCGAAATGAAACTACCAGCACTTCTGGTACATTTTCCAGGGTTAGATAGTATTATTCCTCACAGCGAAAGAATACGCTGTGTACACAGCTGTACAAGATACTTACTAAACACGATGTGTTTTATAATCCAGCTGGTGGGCGTTGGCATGTTTGAACGGCTTGTCTAAGATCATTTGCGTTTGAATAGCGCGCGCTCTCCGTGGACGTGGCACATTAACGCGTAATTAGGTATAATGAGCTGGAAAGAAAAATACTGACATCTCTCTCTTTTCATACAGATTGCATAAGCTGAGAATATTTGTTTTTTTATATAAATTAATTCATTTAAAAGAAGAGAGTTCAAGCTTCATTATGGAAAAACACTCGTGCCTGTATGACAAGTATTCGCGGAATTAAAGTTAATCTTAGGACGCGTTTCAGAATGGACTTCACTGACAGAGAGAAGGCAGAACGCGCATCATGTTTGTTTTTCTTTATTTGGCGAAAAGCACAACACTTTGTTTTTATTGTGAGTATCCACAAAAAAAATAGACACTTATCAGGATCTAATGATGTACAACAATATGTAAGATCAAAATCAACAGAGTATTTTGAGTTTCTTTTGCACTGATAAGAAAAAAGCGAGACGAGGGTTAAAGGGATACTTCACCTCTGGAAAGATGAATGTGTATTTAAAATGGGTCATTTATGTAGAAGAAATGTGGAATTATTTTTGAATTTGGAGCGTTCTAGACTGAGAAAAGCCAGAAAATGTATTTTTGACTTATGTGGATGAAAGACAACAACTCCCAGAATGCACTTGCTTCGCTGCCCTAGGAGGCCACGCCTACCGGTAACAGAGCGCAGTAGTTAAACAACAAGTCTAGGCTACTAGTGAGTCTCCATGATGAGTCTGCCCGAAAATGTGTTTCGAGATCGCCCAAAATGTCCGGGATTCGGCTTTTGCGTTCTACAGTCGCCATTCATTATGTTTACTGTGGCGAGCAGGACGAGGCTAGGGCCGCGGGAGAACGGCGCGAGGCCGGTGGCGTGATTACCGGTGAGCGACACCTGTGAGACGCACCGGTCTCGTATCTCTCACGGAGGAGCGGGAATTTTCTAAGCAATGTTAAAACGCACATCAACCGATCACTTGTTTAGCGTTCATGTAAACACTACATTCAGATTCACCAATCGGAATGAATTCAGTTAGATTTAAACAAAAGGTGTGCATGTAAACAATGAATGGTGACTGCAGAAAGCAAAAGCTGAATCGCGGACATCGACGGCCAGACATGTCCGGGAAAAAGAGGATGGTAACCCCTACTACTCAGCTTTCTCCACAGAACAAGAGCCTGCTATCTTAGCTTCCAAAAAAAGATGACTGACACTATGTGTACATTCTGTGAGTGAGATCCCACCCTCTATGGGTGGGTTGAGAACATGCGGAACAGCCCCTACTACTGACTGTAGTCTTTAGCCTCTGGCCAAAAAATCCTCCGAAGACGCAAAATGAAGATTTTTGCCTCATCAGAGGATTTTTTTCCAGACAAAAAATACATAAATCTCTCGTCTCAGGGGGATATGAGGCTGGAAAGCATGGTAATTTGAAAATACTACAGGGTTTTCTACTAATACAAAGCTTAATGCTAAATCCTGAAGTATCCCTTTAATTGTCCATCACACAGTAAACATTTAAATTTACTTTTTAGTAAACTTGAAACTTAAGTTCAAGTAGCTAAATGTTTAATTGTCCATCTGACAGTAAAATTAAAATGTGATTTTTTTAATAATCTTGTATCTAAAGTTCAAGTAAATGATTAATTGTCCATCTGATTAATAATATAACAAATGTATGACTCTGAAAATCCATTAAAATAATTTACAATAACTGCAAACAACTAATGAATTGTGATTTGTATCACAACATGTTGTTTATTAAGATGTGTATTAACAATGACAAGTAATATACAGACAGTGATGCATGTGCAACAACAATAATGTGCATAGTTCTGATCTATTGTCTTAACATAATTTAACTTATTCTTAATCATAATATGGTTCATTTCTATTAATATCAATAGCTATATGCTTAAAGGAGAACTCCGGCGCAAAATGAACCTTTGGTCTAATTACACATTGTTACCTAGTCAACCGTTATCTGAGATTTGTTTTCATGATTATCGAATGTAAATAGTTTTATCTCTAAAAACAGTTTAGCCTATAAAGCTAGTATAACGCTAGTATATTGGGCATAGTGTAATGACAAATAAAAATCGCTTGTTAATACCACTAACAAGGCTCAAAATAGCCCCACACTAACACGGTAGCATAATGAGGGTCCCTACCTTCAAACCGAAGCATTGAGAACTTTGTCAGTGTCCAGACAGTTTAATAAGAACATATTTTATACATACAGTCAACTTCGCGTATACAGACAGGAGCCATCTTTGAAATACAATCTTTACCAGTCGATCTACGAACGCCGATCCAAGCCTGCTGTTCGCGCTCACCTTATCACAACTTATAGCTCGTTCACATTCTCACCAGCGCACTTGGATCGGCGTTCGTAGATCGACTGGTAAAGACTGTATTTCAAAGATGGCTCCTGTCTGTATACGCGAAGTTGACTGTATGTTTAAAATATGTTCTTATTAAACTGTCTGGACACTGACAAAGTTCTCAATGCTTCGGTTTGAAGGTAGGGACCCTCATTATGCTACCGTGTTAGTGTGGGGCTATTTTGAGCCTTGTTAGTGGTATTAACAAGCGATTTTTATTTGTCATTACACTATGCCCAATATACTAGCGTTATACTAGCTTTATAGGCTAAACTGTTTTTAGAGATAAAACTATTTACATTCGATAATCATGAAAACAAATCTCAGATAACGGTTGACTAGGTAACAATGTGTAATTAGACCAAAGGTTCATTTTGCGCCGGAGTTCTCCTTTAATATGTAGCTCTGTTTGACACATTTTATTTCGGGGGTCCCTGCTCCATGTCTCTATCACCTAAGGGGTCTGAAAAACATTGAAGACCCCTGATTTAATGTACAAAAGACTAAGGCAAGCTATATTTGTGTTGTGATGGAATATTTTTCCCCTTAAGAGTATTGCTCAGTGGAAAAACATGAATGTGTAAATGAAGTACTTGCAATAAAAAAAGCACATGATGGTCCTCATTATTTCCCTCCTTTCTCTGCTTTTGGCCCGAGTGACTGACAGCTGGATGCTAATGGTGAAAATAAGACATGCAGAGCTCATTTCCATAGTTACAAATCAATCTGAAATTGTGTTGCTCCACTCCTTCTTATACACAAACTAAATGTTTTTATACCCTGTAAAATCAATACTCTATGCAAATGCTGCAGCATGTTCAGAAATCACTTCATACTGTGTCTCATTGTCTAAATATGTACACATAACATTTTATACAAGTAGTTGGTCCATTTAATTTTATAAAAATAATCCTCACATCTAACAAAATGCATTTCTCACAAGAGTACATACGTGAGTAACGGTTCAATGCAGCACTGCGTCTTCTCATTCCAGTCATAAACATTAGGTTGCATTGTTTGAGCAGCTAATTAAGACCGTATTCGTCCTCTTTACTTTGTGGAGGGAAGCCAATCAGCGCAATTAACACAGAGATAAAAAGTTATCTGTAAACAGAGACTCTAATTCATTATGCTCTGAAATAGCAATTAAGTCTCAAACACAATGAGCCCAGACCAGATTTGCTGCAGTAAGTTATCTGATGGCATTTATTTGAAGGGATCCTAACCCCATGTTCAACACAGCTCTTATTTATCCAACTACTTTCCTAACATCCTTCAATTCATTTCAATTTACCAAAACAATGAGAAAATGACAGGGAGAGGGATAGAGAATGAATGAATGATAGAAAGATGAGAGAGAAAAGAGAGAAGTGAAAAACATAAAAGCTTTACCACCTCCTGCAGTCAATGACGCATCTGAAACGCAGGTTGATCTGCAAAGCTTTGACAGTTAAGTCTTTGCATCTCTGACGGAGGAGAGTTTCCTGCAAACACTCAGTTATGTTCCTATAGGGATTTTAAGGATCAACAAATTTAAAACCGTAGTTGTTCTTCTTATTGGTGCTAATTAATCTTTTTTATACTCTTTCTTTAGGACTATTTGCCATATATATATGAAAATTAAACTTTCAAAGTTCTACACATATCTCCATTCAGGCTTTACCTCAGCTAAGGTATCATTTCATAACTTCTTGCCTGCTAGCGCCCCCTGCTGTTTGCAATTTAAAGTTTGTTTGTTGTTTAGGCTCTCATAGCAGTCCAGTATTTCTTAACATTCTGAAAGCTGGTACTTGAAAAGGCAGAACTGAAAAGAACAAATATCATCTTTGAGCACAGATTGAAAAGAATGTATTTTATAGATTCATGTCCTATTACATAATATAATCAAAAATCGTACATGATTTGAAACCATTTTGTAAGGCTTCTGCTGGAGTTATTGAAGGAGAGAATTATAGCATTAAATACTGAAAGACCAAATCCAGTCAATTAAAACCACTTGTATCTGGTCAAAACATCACTTCCAAGAGACATAATTTGCAGAAATATATAATGTCAATCAGCATTGCTTTTGTGTCAGCCTGCAGTATTTCTGTCATCTCATGCCTGGGAGGAAAAAAATAACCTTTCAAATACTCACTAAATACAATCTTTATAAGCAAACTTAAAACTGTTGTAATACATTAGCAATAGTAAGATGTCTGTGGTTTCATGTGCTGATTCTTTTCTTATTGTGGGTGTTAGGTCATGTCCTCTATGTGCATCATGAATGCCGTTAAAAAAAAACAAGACTTATTTAGGTAATATACTAGTATTATCTATAACATTAAGTTACTTTTACATTATTCTTCCTATATAGCTAATAGAAAGAAGGCTGATACCAGTCTAACTGGCGGGGGTCCACCTCCACCTCCTCTCACCCCATCTGAGGAGTTGGCTCTTTCACTTAAGAAAGGATATTCCAGAGGTATTTCAGAGGGCACTTCATCAGACTTTGCTACCTCCCACAACAACTCAAGTGACTTGGTACAATGTAGGTATACCATATTAGTACTTATGATTATTTAGTCATACGTTTGGACAAAACGATCTAACTCTTGTCATTAGGAAGAAGGCTAAATGCTTCCAAGATGCAGTCATTGTTTCCCTTGTGCATTATGCATACATATTCTATTTTACAGCATATGTTGTATACAGTAATCTGGTTGTTTTATTCTTGCATGTTCCCAATGCCTTTATTCAGTGTCTGTCATTGTTACGTACTCGTACGTATTCAAAGTGTTGCAATATGGAGATGTGTGTAGTTTGGTGTTGTTGTTGTGGTGTGTGTGTTTCAGGTCTTCGTTGAATCAATCTACCACCTGTCAATCTTAATGAAGGATGATGACGTTTCGGTTCACCTCATCCAATCACATCTCACCACTTCATTCAAATGCCCGTGATCACTTCCATGTCAACAGCTGTGTGCTCACTTTTGTTTGCTGCGCTTGTTTGACTTGCTGTCAATGATTTGTCTTTGTGTGTCTAACATTCGAATTCTGTTTAATTGTTGCATTGTGTTTTGAGTATACTGTTCAGCCTGATCAGTTTACACGGAGTGTGTAAAGTGGGGAAGAGAGCAGGTTAGTAGGTCGCGCGACATACATTTTGCACTTAGGAGGTTTTGTATTATGTTAGACACACCAGTTTAGGAGAGTGCCCACTTTGTAAGTTTTGTTGTTTAGTTAGTGTAGTTTAGTTAGAGCGTCTTGACGCCGAAGATTTCTTTTTTACATTTTTTGTTTGGTAGTTAGGTTAGTCGAATTAACTTTTAGCTAGTTTGTTTTGTTTTATTGATTTCTTTGATTTGGCATCTCTCGTGCGCTCGCCTTCCCTCCTTGTGTTTTTGTTTGTGTTTAAAGTCGTTATTTTGTTATTGTTCGTATTCATTGTTTGTATATATTGCAAATATTATTTTCTTCATTCACTCCTCGTGGCACTGTGGATTAATAAATCCTTTTGAGCTGAGTTCTGAGGTTTCTTTTCTTGCTCTGTCCTGTACATTGAGGTACACACACAGTTTTTAAAAAGTGTTATGCCCTTATTTCCCTAGACATCGTAAATAGGGACGTAACAGTCATACTTTAGTAATTTAGACATTGGGTATCTTTTTTTATTGCAGTTGCTGATGGACGCATTGTATTATTGGATCCTCCTGAAACCACACAGTCTGTCACAATTGTTAGTGATGCATTTTAAGAACCAGTTGCTTTTAGATCTTTCACTTTGTCTGCCAGACAAAGTAACTTTGCATATTTCCACTCTAGGATGATGATGAAGAGACCACATCTGCTGTGACTGAATTAGAAAGTGCTGGGAGACCCACAGAGGTATGATGCATATACTGGACAATGCATAACTTTTTAGATGGAGTGAAAAATGTGTCATTTGTCCTGTGACAGAATCTAGCTGGGGATGTACATGCAGATGAGGGTCCATCTACCTCTACACATAATCTTAGCAGTGTAAGAACTTGTCCCTGACTGTCCTTATTTACATAATGTTACTATGTGGCAGATTTTCTTCTTTAACCATCTTTACTTTGCCGTCCTAGTTGTCTGCAAAGGAGCTGTATAAGGTCCATCTATTGAGGCAAATAAAACTGAAATGGACATGGACCTTATACCGCTTCAGCTAGAGGAGAAAAGGCTGGCCATTAAAAAAGGCCAAACTTGAAATAGAACTACTGGAGCATCGCCTTAAGGTGAGAATCATATGTGAACATGAATCTATTTTTTTTGTGTGTGTGTGTATAAAGCAATAAATACAAATCTGTCATGTCTCTTTTATTTCAGGATATGAAGAAATAAAACGCATTAAATAAAGTGATTTTGACAAATCACGTCTCTAAGCATTCTGCCATCTCTGTGGTCTGCTAGATTCAATGGGTGTTGTTCTACACTCTAAAAATTGCTGGGTTAAAAACAACCCAATTGACAACCCAGCACTGGGTAAATATTGGACAGAACACATGCTGGGTTAAATTAACCCAGTGACATTTTAACCCAGCAGGCTGGGTTGTTGAGAAAACCCAAGATGTAGTCATTTTTTTTACCATTAATAGATTTGCTATTCTGGGTTATTTTTGCTGGGTTATTCTTATAATTTCACCTGTGCTTTACTGTAAAACTATGAATTAAGAAATAATGAAGAACATGTTTAGACTGTCAAAATAATATTTTGTAATGCTTGTCAACTGACATTCGTAAACGTGTTAAAATTGGAAGCACAACAAACAGCACAAATCAAATTTAAATGCAAAAATCATTTAGTGCTGCAAAGTTAAATACACTCTAAAAATTGCTGGGTTAAAAACAACCCAATTGACAACCCAGCACTGGGTAAATATTGGACAGAACACATGCTGGGTTAAATTAACCCAGTGACATTTTAACCCAGCAGGCTGGGTTGTTGAGAAAACCCAAGATGTAATCATTTTTTTTACCATTAATAGATTTGCTATTCTGGGTTATTTTTGCTGGGTTATTCTTATAATTTCACCTGTGCTTTACTGTAAAACTATGAATTAAGAAATAATGAAGAACATGTGTAGACTGTCAAAATAATATTTTGTAATGCTTGTCAACTGACATTCATAAACGTGTTAAAATTGGAAGCACAACAAACAGCACAAATCAAATTTAAATGCAAAAATCATTTAGTGCTGCAAAGTTAAATATGGTCAGTTTTAATAAATAAAAAAGATTAGTACTAAAACCATTAATGGTTTAAATACAGTGACATTGCATTAGCTGACTTTAAAATATTATTATCAAAGTCATTTAAAAATACATCAAGTCAAATACAATTAAAGAAAGAAGATTAGTTCTGAACAATGACATTTATACATTTAACGGTTTAAATACGCACTGAAATTGACAGACAATTCAATTTTAAAGTCAGCGAATGCAAACAAATTTTTAAAATACGCTAAAATGTACATAGGTATAGTTAAATAAAGTAAAATACAGCTAATGAAGAAAGAAAATGAGTTTGAACAATGGAATTTATACCATTTAATTCTGTAGAAGCAAAATGGGGTGCGTTTCCAGAAAGCATCGTTAGCCAACTATGGTCACAAGTTCCGTCGTTATCAGCACAGTTCAACAAATCGTTGTTTCCCGAAACCATAGTTCCAACGAACATTCACAAACAGCATCGCAAAGTTGTGTGTTTGGAACGACAGCTCTCGAGAGCATAGTTTCAAGATTGCATGACATGTGGACTCAATAAATCGTTAACTTGAGCAAAATAAGCAAGCTGACATTCAGTGCCACCTGTGTCTTTTATTTAGAATCCATACAAATGTCATTTACGTCTTTGAGTTTGTCAAGAGATTTAAAGCACCGTTTTTGAAGACTGCACATGTGCGAACGTGCTCTACTATGTAAGTACGAGCCTATGATTGAATCTGGAAATAAAGCAAAATTACTGGGAAAATTTGAAATAGTCCTCAGATGCCATGTCTGTAATTTATATCAAAATATCTAGCATTAATTCGATCTCAAACAGTTTCATTAAAATAAGTTACTCCTCCACGTGCGTGACGTCATAAACCAATGTGGTTGAACGACCACTTTGCGACAATATGGTTTCGGGAAACAGTCGTGATTAGCTACATTGATGATGAAGGATTGCGATATCTGCTGGGCGTTTCCCATGGCCATGACAATGGGATGGGTTTTTGTGGACTCCAACCTATAAAAGAAAGTAAATACAATTGTTTCAATGGCAATGGTGTCATTATTCGGTTGAAGTCAGTTCAGTGTTGATTCAATTCAGTTCAATTACTGTGTAAAGTTCATCATGATTTCAACAATCAATATTTTTATTTGGCGAAAAGCCATATAATAAGTGGTATACTTTACATTATTCCTTAAATGTCTTGTTTGATCTTTTTTTTTTTTTGTCAAGGATCAAAGCTGCTTAATAGGAATTGTTTAAGGTAATAAAGTTAAATGTATATCCAGGCAGTTTTCATCACAAAATAAACTCCTTCGGGGTGATATGAGATCCCTCCACTTTGTGTTGATTACCCTGTTGAAGTTTATTCTGCAATATCAACTGGCGGGATGTACAGTATCCCGTGCTTAAAGGCTTAGTTCACCAAAAAATGAAAATGATGTCATTAATGACTCTCCCTCATGTCGTCCCAAGCCCGTAAGACCCCCGTTCATCTTTGGAACACAGTTTAAGATATTTTAGATTTAGTCCGAGAGCTTTCTGTCCCTCCATTGAAAATGTATGTACGATATACTGTCCTTGTCCAGAAAGGAAATAAAGACATCATCAAAGTAGTCCATGTCACATCAGTGGGTTAGTTAGAATGTTTTGAAGCATCGAAAATACATTTTGGTCCAAAAATAACAAAAACTACGACTTTATTCAGTCTTCTGGTTCTGTTGTGGATCTGTTCAGTGACGCTTCCGACGTAAGACGCTGCTGACGTGTATCTGGTGCGTCCGAGCTTCGTTTACAGTCTGAGGGAGACGCACGCTGTAAAAAAACAATCTTCGCAAACAATTCTAAGGATTTCCACACAAAGGAAGACTTGCATTTTTTTGCCCAGCCATATTTATTTGAACCCGAATACACAGATGCACCAGATAACACGGAAGACAATACAATGCTGAATCAAGTCGTAGTTTTTGGTTTTTTTTGGACCAAAATGTATTTTCGATGCTTCAACACATTCTAACTAACCCACTGATGTCACATGGACTACTTTGATGATGTCTTTATTTCCTTTCTGGACAAGGACAGTATACCGTGTATACATTTTCAACGGAGGGACAGAAAATCGACTAAATCTAAAATATCTTAAACTGTGTCCCGAAGATGAACGGAGGTCTTACGGGCTTGGAACGACATGAGGGAGAGTCATTAATGACATAATTTTCATTTTTGGGTGAACTAACCCTTTAATGCACAGGCAGGTCACAATGCAATTTAAATAGCAGTTATGCAGTTGTATACTTACTGGTTGAAGATCAATGAAAGCCTTTCTAGCTTCGTCAGAAAGACCAATTCTGTACACCAAGGTAGGAAGGGGAAGGACCAAAAGAGCAACATCACCTCTATTCTCTGCAGAAAAGAGACATAACATCTCAGAAACAGGACCAGCTACAACAAATATATACTAAGTTAGTGCAATAAGCTACAGACATTGAAATAAATATGCAATAATGATACTACATACCTAAAGTTGCCCTTTATGTTGTATAATTTTGAAGATCTAAAACAACTAACCTTGCAGATTTTTTTATGCACAAACAGCAACATAACACACTAACTAAAGTTGAAAAAATGAAATAGATTAATAAAGTAATTCTCCACCCACAAATTTAAATCTCTCATCATTTATTCGGCCTCATTCCACCCCAGATGTGATGTATGACTTTCTTTCTTCTGTGTAACACAAATGGAGATTAACCATATAACATAGTCCATCCTATACCAGCTGACAGTGCTCCCTTTATGTTTAGCTAAACTCAGAAGTTGGCAGCCTTGTACCTATAACTATTGAACGGATCGAATGTATACAGGCTACGTTAAGTTACGCGAGGTTGAGTTGATTATCACAGGCAGTCAATTAACGTTATGTAAAAGCTGCAAAAGTGTATTACATGAACTTACTGTTAAACGTTAATGTTAGTTGTCGATAAGACTGGCTAACTGCCACTCGGAGAGTTTTCCCTCACAGATGTATCCATGCTTTTCTGACTAGAAAAAAAACGACATTTTGAATTACATCACTTACCAAAAACAAATTTATGTATGTAAAAATACTTTTTGTAGGCTACCACACATGCATCACGGCACTGAGCAGTGAGCATGCACGCGCTTTGAAAGTTTTTGCAGTGCTGATAATAAGTCGATTCATTTCTTGGAATCATTTTGTTTCAAAATTGGTGAACCGGTTTATTTGAACCGGATGGACGGTTCTTTTCGACCTGCGGTCCCACAACATTTTACCATAGACCGTAAAAAAAATGGACACAGCGACCCCATTGATTTCAACGGAGAAGACTTGAAGCCCGATTTCTGCACTTCCTGTCTGATGTCTGAGCGACTGCGCAGGCTCAAACTGAGCGTGACGACAGTCTGACAGTTGAAAATCTTCTAGTAGCTGTGCCAAGAAAAATCTGAATCACCTAATTCCTCAAAAACGTTGTTGAAATATTTTGTCCCGTTGCTTTTATGGACTCTCTATTTATGGGCTTCTACCTTGACTTTGTGCCTTCATGTCCCCCCGATTGCCTCATAGACAGTAAAAGATTGCCGCGAGCTTCTCCTCCTGTCTGTACGGTAATGTCTCTATTGTGCGACAGAAAGTCCCGTGGTTATGACGCAATCTTTAGCCTATTTTTACAAAAACGGCATCTACGGGGTCGTAACGCAAGATACAAAGTAATGGAGCATTTTATACATTGTCGTGTTTCTTTAGAAATAAATAATCGACAAATTAAGCCTTTGGACGCCTCAGATGTAAAGTTATTCGCTGTCAAAGTGACGCCAAAATGAATGGGAGTCAATGGGATGCTAACAGCAGGTGAAGTTCTGCTACAATGGCGGCTCCCGCGAGGCTTCAACTTCCGGCTGATGGATTACCCCCTTGCATTTTACGCACTTGTTATGTCTATTACATGTCGGTATGAACAATTGCAGTCATTTTACATAAGAGCAGTTAGTGATATTACTCACTTGTTTTGTTTTGAGTGACTCGACTCACTTTGTTCAATTCGCTTGTCAGTGACAGAAACGACTCTTTCCTCTGTTTCAGATATTCACATTTTTAATGGGTTCCGTGTGGTACATAATCATGAATTGTATATTTAAAATAATTATAAATTAGAAAAAAACATTAAATAAACTTACCTCAAAACAGTTTCACCCAGTTGGTTTGCCCCTTTGTCCCCTCAAAATGACAGCTTGGGGGCGAATTTGAACATCTCCAAGGCGCATTTGAACATCTCCAAGGCGCGAAACTCGTAAAACAACCCAGCTGGGCAGAAACAACCCAGCGTTGCGACCCAGCAGATTTAACCCAACCACTGGAAAATTAAAAATACCCAAAGGTGTTTAAAATATGGTAAAATAACCCAACAAAATTACCCCAACAGACTCAACCCAGCATTCTGGGTTAAAAAACAACCCAGCATTTTTTAGAGTGTAGGTCATCTTCATCAGGACAGGGGGGATGCCTCTCTCCTCTTATTGTGGCAATGTTGTGAAGTACCACACAAGCAACTGTGATGTCACATGCCCTATTTGGAGTGACCCTGAGCCCACACAGACACTGAAACCTCGCCTTCAGAATGCCTATTGTCATCTCCACCTTGGCCCATGTTCTGCTGTGAGACAGGTTGAAGCGTGTCTGTGGTCCGGGGTCAGGATCATATAGGGGAGACAAGGGTATCCTCTGTCCCCCAGCAAGTAACCATAGAAGTGTCCTGTAATGTTTGAGGTGTTTTGTAAATGTAATAAAGACTACAAGCATTTGTCTAACAAAACGTACCCTGTTGAAAATTGTTGCACAGAAATGACTCTCTAAATATTCTGGCATCATGTACAGACCCAGGACATTTTGCCTCAACATTAGTGATGAGGTGGGTTGCATCACATATTACCTGTGGAGAACAATAAGTTTATTATTTGTAACACTAATATTAAGGAGCCAAAATATAGCTATTACCTGCACATTGATGCTATGCACAGACTACCTATTAACATAGTATCCCTTATTGATAGATGGAGCTTTAATAGGAATGTGGGTGCCATCAATTCACCCAATCACGTTTGGGAACCCTGAAATTAAGATTAATTACAAGTTTAAGAAGTCTGTGTAGCCTTTACGTGTGTGTGTGTGTGTGTGTGCAGTCAAAATAAACATATTAAGAAATGTCATTTAATTGAAGTAGATGACAGAATTTCTCAGAGCAAACCTGCCACCCTGTTGAATTCTTCTTCAATAAAGCGCACAGGTTTATGGCCAGGGAACTGTACAAAAGTGTGTAGAAACCGTTTCAGTGCCATGCATACTGTACGAACGGCTCTACACACTGTTGCCTTTCCCACATGATCTGCATCGCCCACATTGTAGAGAAATCTCCCCGTAGCAAAAAAGCACAGAGCAATACAAAGATTTTGTTCGGTGCTAAGCGCTGACCCGCAGTTTGTCACATTTGAGATGTGTGATTTTAGTAGGTTTGTTAAATAAATGAACGACTCCTTAAAAAAACGATAGCGCTCCTGCAAATGTTTGTTAGGATAAGAAAAGACATCGATACGTGGTCTTATCACCCTCTCACGGCGAATAAACCCCCTGTATGATCTGTGCCTCTACGTCCACAGGATCCTCATCAAAAGGGAACGCCATCCTCGGAAACCTCTCTGAAATAAACTAACCCTCCGGAGCAGGTTATCCTCAGAGAGTCAGTTGCTATGGTTCCCTTTCGTTGTCACTCCGAGTTCCGTCGGATGATGACGAATGGGGTTTCGCTTAGAAAGCCTATCAACTTCGAGTAATACAAAACGAGCCAATGGCAAAGAAATGCCATGGGTCTGCGGAATTTGCATGGCACAACTCCGCCCCACCTCATGGGTATAAAAGGAGAAAGCCTGGCAGAATGCAGACATGTTTTCGCTTCGGAGCCAAGTTAATTCATCACTCCACAAGCCATCTCTGTACTGTCAGCTTCTTACAGACGAGCGAGATTCTCTGGTGTTGGTGTGACGGCGATCTCCCGGTGAGAGCGCACTTCCTGCCTATCTGTGCTGTGGTTTGCCAGCGAGTGTGTTCCCCCCGGACGCTTCAACACTCTCAGAGTTTCTTTTCCTCTCACAAAAGAGCTTGCACACGGCACATCTTTTTAAAGATGCCTCGCCCGTGCACTTCTGGTTGCGGTAGACTCGTTGCCGACTCTGATGGGCACGAGCGTTGCATAGTGTGTTTGGGCATCACGCTAGAGCAGCGCTCATGGATGACTCATGTTCTCTCTGCGGGAACATGACCATCGCAACATTACGATCGAGACTCAATGATCTCGCAAGAGTGAGAGTCCCCTCATCCACACCCCGATCTAGCGCCTCCACGAGAGGCTCTACTTCCGCTGATGGCCAGGGTGATCTGAGGGTGACGGTTTTATCATGTCAAAGCAATAACTAAATCAGCATACTATCACCTGAAAAATATTGCAAGAATTAGATGCTTTGTTTCAAGTCAAGACTTAGAGAAACTTGTGCATGCTTTTATCACCAGCAGGGTGGATTATTTTAATGGACTCCTCACTGGCCTTCCTAAAAAGACCATAAGACAGTTGCAGCTGCTGCTGCAGTTGCTGCTGCCAGGATTCTGAGCAGAACCAGAAAATATGAACATATCACACCAGTCCTCAGGTCTTTACACTGGCTCCCAGTTACATTTAGGATTGATTTGAAAGTATTATTACTGGTATATAAATCATTTAATGGCCTAGGACCCAAATACATTGCAGATATGCTCACTGAATATAAACAGATCACTCAGATCATTAGGATCACATCAGCTAGAAATACCAAGGGTTCACTCTAAGCACGGAGAGTCTGCTTTTAGCTATTATGCCAGCCGCAGCTGGAACCAGCTTCCAGAGGAGATCAGATGTGCTCCTACAGTAGTTACATTCAAATCCAGACTCAAAACACATCTGTTTAGCTATGCATTTACTAAATGAGCACTGTGCCCCTGTTCGTCCGAATGTTTTTACTGTACTTTATTTTATTTTTTATTCTAAACTGTTTTAATTATTGTTATTTCTTTTGATTTTTTTTTTTTCGATTTCTTCTATGTAAAGCACTTTGAATTACCATTGTGTATAAAATGTGCTATAAAAATAAACTTGCCTTGCCTTGCCTTTGGAACAAAGCGCCGACTATTCGTCCGTGCCCAGCCGCACCCTCTCCAGTGTTGCAACCCGCGAGTGTTCAGGGGATTTCTGCGGGACCATCTTCGGATGCCCCGCGGGTTTCCTTTGGCGCTCCAGAGGAGGACGCGATGTCTATTGCAGCATCAAAAGGTGGGTTAGAGTGGACCCGTCCACCCTGTCCCGAGCGCTCGCGGTTGGATGATTGTGTTGTGGCAAAAATTCATCTCAAACAAACATCACTGCGTAAGAGACACTCAGAGTCAAATTATATAAAATAGAAGTATTTATTCTTGCAAGAATAGGAGCAGTCTAATACACAGTTGTTACCCTGTGCAGAAGAGTGACACACCCCCAGACAGACTGAACTAGCTTTTATCTTAGTTTCAAGGCCTTCTTCCCCCCAGAGCCTTCCTCCCAGTAGTTTTCCATAGACGTCACTAGTTGGCCCACTAAGCTCCCCTGCACCAAATGGCCTTCTGACATCTAGGTCAGAGGTCCTTGTTCGTCTGTTCTCTGGAGTGTCTCCCTCTTCTGCCTCCCCAGGTACATAAACAGAATCCTCTCTCACTACAAGTGAGAGACACACATGTGACATTCTTTGAATCATCTATATTTAACTAAAGATCAATGAATATCATTAAAATTGCCACCACAACTCCTCACTTTTTATCATTCTGATTACCCATAATCACAATAATAAACAATAAGACAAATTTTAAGTCATATCATCACACTTATACTCTTCACCTCTGATTTTTGCATAAATGATCACTCTCCTTGAACCTGTGAAGAAAAGTTTAGAATGAAGAAGCATAAGGCTGTTTTTGTGGGGGAAAGGCCCCGTAATATTTTAGCAAGCAAGTAAACATTTTTACTGCGCCGGGCTAAGCGAGAAATCACTGTTCCTGCGCTCCTGTAAACAGACCCTCAGTCACGCCAGTAAGGAAAAGGTAGTTATAACATAGCAAGGAAACAACCAGATAAAAGTATAATAAAAAATCCCTCAGTTTCAAACCCTATCTTTGTACGCCATCTCGTAACACGGATGACTGCTGCTTTTAACCCCCTTTAAATCTTTTGCCCTTAATCTTTCTCAGAAAATAAACAAATAGAAGAAAAACAAACAGAACATACATTTAACACATATCTCACTGTAGCTCCCGCTACCTGTGTCGTCACATAATTTTGTTCATCCTTGGGATAGACTGTCATTTTCACCAATTGAACAGACAGCAGGTTTTCACCTGTCTCTGTAATCATATTCATCCATGAATAACAAAATTATCAGAATAACACAATCCTAACTCCTATCATTAAGCCTTTTCCATTAATCTACTCCC
Source organism: Tiaroga cobitis (assembly GCA_030578255.1). Taxonomy (NCBI): domain Eukaryota; kingdom Metazoa; phylum Chordata; class Actinopteri; order Cypriniformes; family Leuciscidae; genus Tiaroga; species Tiaroga cobitis. Next base: position 23,608,092 of record CM060609.1, read on the forward strand.
ATCTCCATATTTCATTCACTTCTAATTCAATTTAGTAGGCTCTATTGAACGCACTGTTTAACAAATCTAACCAGAGAAGTCTTATAATTTTTCCCATTCCTCTGACCAAATTAGTTGTTCAAAATTAACTCTAATATCTCCATTACGGTCCGTCTTTTTGCTGGTTACACATAAATTAATAGATTTTCTACATTTGCACCAATCAAATCAATACCTAGTTTGATTCAATCAAACAAAATCATCAAAATCATCACAAAAACAGATTCTTCTGTTAAACTTAAACCATCAGTTGGCAGTTGGTTCCTCCAGGTGTGTTGATCATCTCGTTCGCCCCACGGACGTTCCGTGTTCACCAGGGTGACACTTTGCATGCCGTTGCAATGGTCTTTCCCTCGTAGGTTCGGGAGGCACGTTACTAGCACGTCCTTGAATCCCTCACTTTGTGCTCTATTGCATGGTTGAGGCCTGTTGGTGTTGTCTAAGGTGAGAGGCTTGGACCCAGGTGTCACATTCTCCAACCATTTTCTGATCCTTATAAGGTTTTCCCTTAAATCACGACCGCACCCCCACTGGAGTGAACCATTTCTTGCCTGCTGTCACCTGTGAATGGAGACCTTAAGTATTTTGTTAGTGACCGCTTGTCTAGCCGCTCGTTCCTTTTGGTGTGACCTGTGGAATCAACCTGAAACATTATCACCGTATAATTTCTCGCTCACTAAATAGCACTCAGGATCCTTTTCCCCTGAAAAACAATATTTATACATTTGGAACAGAATTAGTTCTGTTTTCTGCAACCCATCCTGACATTCTGTAAAAGGAAAATTTAAGTTATGCGCTGCGCAGGTGTGGCCTTGTTTCTTTCTGCTACAAAAACAATCCAGGCCAGGATAGTTAGTCAAATTCATCCGTAACCATTATTTTATAGGGGACATTCTCCCCTGTATCCAAAAGTCTGCATGCTCTGTAAAGAAAAACAAATGTCGAGGTTATTTTCAGATAGTAAAATACGTAGTTTCTTTTGTCTGCTGTGCTGCCATGGCCTTCGCTGCTGCATCTGCCCTGGCGTTCCTGTTGAAACAGTCCTGCAAATACATGTACAGACAGCAAATTTTGTTTGGGACCCAAGTAAACCATATTTGGCAATTGTTACCATCCCCCTTTTGATGCATGACCCCGCTCATTCATCAATTTAAACTAATTTGATTTGCCATCAACAGTCTCTTTGGGGGCGTGGGCCCAACCCAAACGGCGTCCTTCAGCCAAATTTTGCCCAGACATCCTTCTCTGCCTCTGAAACAAAATATTACATTCTTCACTTAAAGCCCAATCTCATCTTCTTATCAAAGTATTTGAAGGGCAACGTCCCTGAGTCTCACAGCGAATCCTGCTTTTCAGGCCTGTTGTTTGGTCTCAAGTCAGCCATCACAAACATTTCTAAAGTCATCAATTTTCCCTATCAGGTCAGGTCGTGCTGTACAGACTTGGTCAATGTCAGTCAATCATTTCTCCCCCTTTGTTCACAATTATCATAAATGTTAAGGGCTCTCTTGATACTTCGAAATTGACTTAGCCAATATGTCATTTTGTTGTTGCCATCAAATCTACAACATTTTCATTTATCTCAGCCCATGCCAGATGGTGATCTACAACTACACAATTCCAATTTACACAAATACTTAAACTGATCCAGAACATAATTCAAATCGACATCCTGCATGACAAAAGTATTACTACCAGACAGAGCTTGATGTCCAATCAACTTAAAGCTCGTCCCATGTTCTGTATTGTCTTTTCAACCGTTCCACTCAGAATTATCGGCTTCTTTAAAATTTGTCATTTGCCTTAACCCATCTGTAATGATAAAACTGTTCTGTTCTAATTTCAATACTGTTCTAATATTAGTACCCCAAACTAATACATACAAGACATAAAGTGCTGTCACCATCACACACACACTCATACTAGACACACATATGTTAACTGCTCATTCTCAATGTTTGCCCTTTCCTTATATCATCGTTAAAAGGATTTAAATTTTAAATAAGATTTTAACCTTTCCATTTTCCTGTAGCTTCTATCTAATTTTACATGGTCTCTTAACCACTTTCAAAGCATGTCTTGTTCATTATTCATTAGATTTTTTAGACAAGTCAGCTGGGTTGTTTTGGTTCATTATCACTATTTTTCTTCAGCTTGCTCTAGCAGGCCGATAACAGAAAGACAGACACAGTTACCATTCCTTCCTCCTTTGTTATCCAGACTTAAATCTACAAAAGCTGTCTTCATCTTTAGTCACCACCATGTCTAACGACCTTCAGGAGTTAAAAACCATGTTATAGACTAGTTCTAAATCAACTTCTATACATTTTCCTTGCCCATAAGGCAACCGACATCAAAAAGTTTTATTACTGTCTCCACAACAATTAATAATGGCAATCCCCTCACGGTCTCAGCTGGCTCTTGAAAGCCCATTGCCATTAGCTCCTTGTCTATAATTTTCTTCTCCTCAGGGTGTTGTCCCCCCTGGGTATAGTTGCAGACACTTGTCACAATGAAAAACAAGCCATACAACTAATGCGGTTTCTTCTGGCGAGTGGTATGGAGGAAACTCACGCTTTCTGGGTCAGACTGCAGTAAACTTCTTACCGCGCATCTCACCTCTCAATGCTCTGCTGACCCCGGTGGCCTCCAGTAATCAGCGCTCAACTCTCATACCTTTCTCGCATATAACACCTCCATCTGGAGATGCCCAGTGTTCGTGACCCCCTGGGTAGGGCTGTCCCCTGGCCAGGAAGATCATCCCGTCATTGAGTAGCCACGTACACACTGGTGACCGCTCTCTCCCATCACACAATCGGTTTTCTTCAACAGAACTCAGCTGCTTTCTGGAGCTTAGGAAAGGCACGTTCAAGAGTCACCAGAGCCATTCCCATTGCCTAATAGTGTTCACACAGGGAGACAGGTTAATAACAGCTGTATTTAATCACTTAAATCCATTAACCATCTTAAAAGCAGAAATCTAGCTGCTTAGACTATACTCAGCGAATTTAGATCATCCGTACGTTCAGTGAACTTTATCTGTAGACGGAGCCATCGGTCCTGAATGGTGGAGACTAAATGAGACAAAGAAGTTACTGGTCCTAAAATAAAATAAAATGTCTTCAAGTTCTGCATTATTATTTTAAAGACTTCTTTAAAGTCATTCAGTTTTACATTTAAAACATTTACAAATACAAATTGCCCTTTATGGCAATTGTTTCTTTAAACATCTCTGTGTCTATGATTCTTCAACTGAAACTGTGCTTTACTACAAATAGCTTATCACAGATAACAGCTTTGAGCTGACATTGAATGAGAGAGACTCTGAGGCATTCAGGACTGGCACACTGCACTCTCATAAACTTCTAACATCAAACTTTTATCTACCATCCTTATTTTATCAAAATCTAGAATTGTTCCCCATTCTGCTTAAAACATTCTTCATATCATGTTAATCCCTGTCAATCATACAATGCCTTATTTTATTCTAAAACTTTTCATATCATTTAAACAGTTAATTTGACTTCCATAAATTCTGTCAGACCATGTCTATTTTCATCACATATAGTTTTCTACTATATTTCTCCTTTCTTTTCTCAAACATGCCAGTTCCTTCATTATCTAACCAGTACACGCATGTCTCACACACCAACCTTTTTGTTTTTTCACTTCCCTCTTCCACCAAGTCTCACTTACAGTTCCCCCTATTTCACACAGACAGCCTTATTGCTTCTTGCTACTTCAATCCTTGTCATATAAATTTAAGTTCTATAGACATCTAATGTCATGCATCCATTTACTGGATGAAGTAAAAAAACATTATTTCTCCTGGCAGTTCAACATTTTATCTTCAAGCCAACAATCCATTATCTGTTCACATTTTTTACACACATGTTGAACGCAGACACAACTTTTGTTTCTCACTGCTCTGTTCAACTGATTCCCGCACCATCTTTAATGTTGTGGCGCTCAATACCTCATTTGACAAAACACCGGTGTACCAAATTTCGCAAGCTTGCTTTTGAGACATCCCCATACCGGCTGTTTTCTGTTCTCTGTGGATTTCTCTTCAACGCGCGTTTTCTTTAATCTGTTAGGCGTCCCTAACAAATCCGACTCTTTTCTTTTAACCCAAATCGGTCGGGTTGCACTATTAGTGCCCTCCTAATTATGGTTTACCAAAAAAAATTCTTTTCTGGCTCCCCCTAATTAGCCTCAGCACCTAAAAAAAAATTTGCTCCGTGGTGGAAAAACTGATTTTCAGGGTACCTATCTGTTTGAAATCTCTTGATCTGTTACAGACCTCAATTAATCTCAGATAATTTTCTCTCGTATCTGTTTGAAACCTCTTGATCTATATATAGATCTCAATTAATCTCAGATTACGTACCACAGAAACAGCCCTCAGCCAATATGGTTCAATTTCACTCTTCCCCCAATTAAACCGAATTTAAATGACCCTTACCAGAGACGTTGTTTCATGCCACTTGCGGGTTCTTTAGATTCCAGCGGTCGATTCTCCCGGCCCTGATATCGGTCGGCCCCTCTCTCTCAAGTTTACGAGGTAGAGCTGGAACTTACTTAGTCCAGGTGGCCAAACACCGTCCGATCTCAGGTCCAGGAGGCACGTCCAAGGAATATCACTTCTGACACCAAAACTGTTGTGGCAAAAATTCATCTCAAACAAACATCACTGCGTAAGAGACACTCAGAGTCAAATTATATAAAATAGAAGTATTTATTCTTGCAAGAATAGGAGCAGTCTAATACACAGTTGTTACCCTGTGCAGAAGAGTGACACACCCCCAGACAGACTGAACTAGCTTTTATCTTAGTTTCAAGGCCTTCTTCCCCCCAGAGCCTTCCTCCCAGTAGTTTTCCATAGACGTCACTAGTTGGCCCACTAAGCTCCCCTGCACCAAATGGCCTTCTGACATCTAGGTCAGAGGTCCTTGTTCGTCTGTTCTTTGGAGTGTCTCCCTCTTCTGCCTCCCCAGGTACATAAACAGAATCCTCTCTCACTACAAGTGAGAGACACACATGTGACATTCTTTGAATCATCTATATTTAACTAAAGATCAATGAATATCATTAAAATTGCCACCACAACTGGTACTTGGGTAAGGCCGCGGACCCTCGTCCGCGTCAAACCCCAATACCTTTCTTCCCGGACGTGCATGATGAGATCTCGAAGTCCTGGAAGACCCCCATGTCTTCCCGCGACCGCTTGTTAATTTCCGCCTTTCCTCCCCTCGATGACGCGGCTGCCCGAACTTCATTCCTTGAACTCATGGTTAAAAATGACATGCGAAAATTTCAATGTAATTTTTATAGATAATTTTGATCTGTTTTGGGGCCGTCCAGCACTTTTTAGGTGGGATGGCCTGCACCCAAATCACAGGGGCTCTCACATGCTTGCACATCATATCGAACAACACATTTTAATGTGACTACCTATCCAATACACTTCTGTTAATTGTATAAAACCTATTATATCAGTTCGTTACACTACTGCTAAGAAAAACACAGTGGGAATAAATATGAACAATTTACTGAAAATTCCCACTTCCAGCATATTATCACTTATGGAAACAAAACAAACAGAAATTAACATGGCTCTTTTTAATGTAAGGGCATTAACAAACAAATCATTTTGTATTAATGATCTCATTAGTGATTATAACCTGGACTGTTTGTTTCTTACTGAGACATGGCTTAGCACAGATGCACCGGCCACACTGATTGAGACCTGTCCTCCCGACTTTACTTATTCATTTTCAATTAGAAATGGAAAAAGAGGGGGAGGGACTGCAGCAATCTACAGAGAATCCCTAAAGGGAAGGGACATAGACCTTGGTACATTTCCTACCTTTGAATATAATGCTATTATTTTAAACTTCCAGCCACGCCTTCTTGCAGTGACACTATACAGATCACCAAAATTACTTATATCTCCCTTCATAAAGGATTTCTCTGACATGCTATCTGTTATTCATATGAATTATGACAACTGTATTTTAACTGGGGATTTTAATATACATGTTGATAATTTGTCAGATATCAGAGCAAATGAATTCTTGGAACTGCTAGAATGTATGTCGTTTAAACAGCATGTAAACATACCGACCCACAAACATGGTCACACATTGGATTTAGTCATAGCATATGGATTAAATATCAATATAACTTCTGTTGTTGATCTTGCACTATCCGATCATTTTTGTGTTTTCTTTAATAGTATTGATCCTTCTGGGTCTTATACAACTGAACGTATTGTTAAAAAACGTTTTATTACCTCTGAAGTAGCAGAAAATTTTACAATGCATTATATGACTTACAAAAATAATATTTTACCATCATCCTGTGATGTCTTAGTTGATGAGTTTAATAATAAATTGAGAACAGCTCTTGATGCAGTTGCTCCACTTAAAACAAAAAAGAACACTAACAATAAGGTCATTCCTTGGAAGACAGATTTGACCATGAAAATGAAAAGAAACTGTAGAAGTGCTGAACGAAGATGGCGAAAAACTAAATTAGAAATACACCTAAATATACTCACTGAAAATCTTAAAAACTATAACAGAGAAGTTCAAAAATCACGGCAAGCTTACTTTTCAAACCTTATAAGTGAAAATATTAATAACCCACGATTCTTATTTAGTACCATAGATTCACTAATAAATCACAAAATTGATTGCAGTTCTGCGTTACCAAGTTCCAAATGTGAAGAGCTTGCTGGCTACTTCAGAGATAAAGTTATACATATTAGATCAGGAATCTGCTCGGCAAACAAAAATAAAAACAAGATGTTCCCTCCTTTACCTAGCGCATATAATACTATCCAGATGGAAAGGTTTACTTTGGTTGATGTTGAGACCCTGAGAAAGGTAGTAACAGAACTAAAACCATCCACTTGTTCTCTTGATCCAATTCCTACCTCTCTTTTTAAATCAATCTTTAATGTAATATCTAATGATACTCTTGAGATAGTAAAACACTCTCTACAGCTTGGCATTTTTCCGTGTGATCTTAAATTGGCCCTAGTGAAACCTGTACTTAAAAAAGGGAATTCAGATATCTTAACTCCTAGTAATTATAGACCCATCTCAAATCTTGCATTTTTGAGTAAAATATTAGAGAAAATAGTTTTTAATCAGTTAAGTATATTCTTAAATACACATTCAAAATTAGAGATGTTTCAGTCGGGTTTCAGAAAACATCATAGCACAGAGACCGCTCTTATTAAAGTAGTAAATGACATAAGAATAAACTTAGATAGAAATTGGCCTTCAGTTCTGGTGCTGCTGGACTTGAGCGCTGCGTTTGATACAGTGGATCACCAGATTCTCTTAAATAGACTACGCGAGTATGTTGGCTTATCTGAAACCGTTTTAAATAGGTTTTTATCATATCTTAGTGGTAGAACATCTGCAGTATATATTAATAATACCTTGTCTGAACATTATGAGGTACATTGTGGAGTTCCTCAGGGATCAATTTTAGGACCACTACTATTTAATCTATATATGTTACCTCTCGGACGTATCATCAGGAGACATAGTATCTCTTTTCATAGTTATGCTGATGATACACAGTTATATGTAGCCGTATCTCCAGATGACACTGCAGGGCAAATTGATTCACTTGCATATTGCATCCAAGACATAAATGATTGGATGTCGCAAAATTTCTTACAACTAAATCAAGATAAAACAGAAGTTTTGATAATTGGATCAAAAGAACAGAGAGAAAAAATAATCCCTAAACTAAATACCCTGGGATTAAACCCAAGTAAAGTGGCAAAGAATTTAGGTGTGGTCTTTGACTCTGATTTTAATTTTAAAGCGCATGTATGTAATGTTACTAAAATAGCTTTTTATCATTTAAAGAACATTGCAAAAATAAGACCATTTCTCTCACTGTGCAATACAGAAAAATTAATGCATACATTTATAACTAGCAGCTATTGTAATGCCCTCCTCTCTGGTCTACCAAAGACTACAATTAATCAACTACAATTAATACAAAACTCTGCTGCTCGAGTATTGACAAAGACCAAGAAGAGAGAACACATTACACCTATACTAAAATCACTACATTGGTTACCTGTTAGTTTTCGTGTTGATTTTAAAAATCTTTTATTAGTTTATAAGGCACAACATGGACTTGCTCCAGACTATCTTTTAAAAATGCTTACAATTTATAAACTTGTAAGGACTCTCAGATCATCAGATTCTTTACTTTTAACAGTACCACACAGTAGAAGTAAAAGATTTGGTGATGCTGCTTTTAGCCGCTATGCTCCTCGTCTCTGGAATAATCTTCCAGAAGAAGTAAGACGTGCCGAAAATATAAATAGTTTTAAGTCTAAATTAAAAACATATCTTTTCAGTTTGGCCTTTTTATAATATTTTATGATGTTTGTAATTTAATGTTACTCATTTTTTACTTGTATTTTGTATTTGCTTTAAATTTTTGTGCCTGTTAACCCTCTGGGGTCTGATGTGTTTTCTGGGTCCTGGAGGTGTTCTGACATGCTCTGACATTTGTGTTTATTTCTGATACTTGTGACATTTTCATGGCTAAAGTTTGATTACACTGTATTCAGCACAAACTCTGCTACAGTAATATGTCAGCAGCATGTATGTAAAAGTTTTTAGTTTTGAGATAATGACGTTTATGCGTGTGTTACGAGTTTCAAATGTTGTAACTGGAGTAACAAATGATTTTGACTGGGGTTCACTACTCTCAACTCGCTTAGATGTCAGCCTGGAAAACAGAATCACAGAAGCAGTGAGTGAAAGCGCGAACCGCCATCTTCATTTCCAAATCTCAGTATCTTTATTACAAATGTATCAAATCATAGTATAAAACAATAACATTCCCTTAGTGTAACCATGTTTCAGTTTCAGTGTCCATTTGTTAATTTCAATTTAAACACATTACTACAGTTTTCTCTACTCTCCACATATCAGTGGAGAACATCTTTCGCACTCACATTCACAAAATAATCATGTCTTTGCAAAAACAAACATTACTCTTTCTTTAAAGTGCAATAATATCACAAGGATATATCATGTTTTAAGCTATATGATTATTTATATATATATATATATATATATATATATATATATATACTATAGATCTTTGTTTTCTTTTTAACTCCAGAAATACACCATTATACTGATGTAATAATGTGAATTATAAACCCTCTTGGCTGTAGATGAATATCTAAATGACTTTTAGTGACAAAACATGAATCATACACTTAGGGATAACTGTTAAACTTATAATACATTTTAAATACAGACCAGACACGTAACTGCTTCTGTATAACTTTAGTAATAACTTTCCTTTATGTTTTAACACACCTCTCCCTTTTCTATTAACACTAACCATTATTTATAGTCTGTCAGGACACCTTAATCACTCGAAATACATATTATCAGGAAGTGAGGACATCAGAACACCTATTCATCCATATAGCTACAATACTCACGTGTTATACAGCCACTAGAGCCATTTACACATGCTTTTTCCCGCGATTGTAACCGCGGCTCTCTAACTCGGCTTTACACATCAATAATTCACTAACCGACTCATCACAGCTTCAATACACCTCATACACTTCAGGAGGAAACAGTTCTTATGATTGTTTTTACAGAGTACGAACCTGGAAAACAGAATCACAGAAGCAGTGAGTGAAAGCGCGAACCGCCATCTTCATTTCCAAATCTCAGTATGAGAGAAGAGGAAGACGCCCGTCACCTAGGCAGCGCGGTGCAACAATACGCGCACTTTGGTTCCGCTTTCTTTGGTTCCCCCCTACATTAATATTGCACTATTCAATTAAAGTTGCAATTCTAATAAAAGTTGCCTGTTATCACGTAAACACTAAATTGTGTTACCACATAAAGGTGTATCACACACTCCCCAACAAATAAAGGTGGCTCCTGACACAATATACTCTGAACAATTTCACTCTTAACATTCACGCACCCCTTTTTTTTTTTTTCCCAACAAAACACATCCTAACTTTGAACTAGTGTATCCTAGATGTCCTATAAAGTGTGTGCTCCAGATCTAATCTGGTGAGTATAGAATGTATGTAATTGTCTTTCATGACGTCTCATCCACAGTGTGCTGGGTACACAACAGGTAGGTAAGGGTATGGGGCGATGGACGGGGGTTGGAAGTGGTGGAGGTATGGTGTACCGAGACACTGGTAAGTACACTGTACTGGCTGGATTCCAACTGCACTCACAGTGGACCGCGGGTGATAAGCGGGTTGACCCAGGGATGGGTAAGTAAACACATAACTTGGCCGTCTTTCTCTCGTGGACTGTCTCAGTGGGACCTGATGTTCAGGTTGAGGTGTGGGGACATTGTCCTCTTGATGGGCAGCATGCAGTTCCTCTTGAACGGTTGCAGGTTGAAGCTGCTCCATGCCATGTTCACCCTCACTGGATGTCCCCTGTTCCTCATCTCTAACGCTCTCCCTGTCCTGTTCAGGTTCTGCAGGAATAATTTCTCCCAGGTCAGTTTCATTCGGTTCAGATCTGTTTTGGAAGTCAGGAGTAACATGTGGCACAGGCAAGTAACTTCCAGCTCTTGGTTTCTCCAACGGCATTCGCAACCAGTAACGAGGCACTCCTTCCTCTTCCTCAGAGTCACTTATATCTGTTCTCTGTGCCTCCTGCGTGAGTTTTGTGGTTTCTGAGGCTCTTTTTCTTCTCTTTTGTGACTCAGCAGTGTTGGTTGTCGAGTTCTGAGGAGACTCTACAGGTAGGTCGTTGACTTGCAACAGGAGGTTTCTGTGTAGGGTGCGGACTGGTCGACCTCCTGCCTCCGGGCTTACTTTGTAGACAGGATTATCTCCCACCTGATCTCGCACAATGTAGATAAGCTGCTCCCAGTACGGCCTAAGCTTTCCAGGACCCCCTCGCTCACTGAGATTGCGTACCAGGACTCTGTCCCCAAGCTGAAGAACCACACCTCTGCTCCGTTTATCGTAGTGTGCCTTTCCTTTAGAACTGGACTGCCGGCTGTTTGCGTCTGCTATTCGGTAAGCCTCGACCATCTTTCCTTTCCATTTCTCAGCATATCCTTTTTGTCCATTAGCTTCAGCTCCCTCCTCTGTTATGAGGCCGAAGAGAATGTCCACAGGTAGGCGAGGATGTCGGCCATACAACAAATAGTATGGGGAGAAACCTGTGGCCTCGTGCCTTGTGCAATTATATGCCTGGAGTACATGGGGCAGGTGATCTTTCCAACTCTCCTTCTCTTTCTCTCCCAAGGTGCGGAGCATCTGCAACAGCGTGCGGTTAAATCTTTCTGCAGGATTGCCCTGGGGGTGATACGGAGAGGTCCTTGAGTGGGCGACACCAGCTAGTTGCCTGAGAGTTCTGAAGAGTTCATTCTCAAACTCTCTACCCTGGTCATGGTGTAGTTTGGCCGGGTACCCAAATCTGGGGATGAAATCATTGAAAAGCCTGTCAGCAGCCGTCCTACCAGCTTTGTTCCTGGTGGGGTAGGCTTGTGCGAATCTGGTAAAGTGATCAACCACTACCAGGATATACTCGTATCCACCTCTACAGGCTTCCAGGTGAAGGAAATCAATGCACACCAACTCAAGGGGCGAATTTGATGTTATACTTCCCATTGGTGCTCTTTCATGTGTGGCTGGCTTCTTCTGCTTAATGCAAGAGCACTTCCTGGTCACATACTCCTCTATCTCTCTTTTCATGAAAGGCCAGTAGAATCGCTCCCTGGTTAGGCTCAGAACTTTTTCAACGCCAACATGGCACATGTTATTATGCAGCTGGGTGAGTACTGTTCGTTTGTAAGTGGCGGGCAGGACCAGTTGTTGTCGACCTGCACTCTTCCTGTAGAGAAGGTCATTCTCTATGCGTAATCTGCTCCACTCTCTTAACAGCCTCCTTGCGCGTGTGTCCATTCTCTCTTTGTCATCCTCTGTTGGTGGTGTGACGTTTTCCTTCAATGTCACCACTGGCCCAATAGCGGGGTCTTTTCTTTGTTCCCTCACAAGCTCATCATGACTGACTTCCTGCAGAGGCTCAACATGAGGTTGACTGTGGGATGTTAAGTTGAGGGCTGCCACCCAGGCCACATCTTCTTGTTGTGCTCTCCGGCTCCCTTCCCATAAAGCGCATACTGCCTCCTCCGATAACTCTTCCGAACACCCAGCCATGAAGGTATCAATGTCCAGGGGGCAGCGTGATAAGGTATCAGCATCGATGTTGGCTTTGCCTGGCCGGTATTTGATATCAAAGTTGAAATCGGCCAGTTGCCCCACCCACCGGTGACCCACTGCGTTGAGTTTGGCAGAACTCAGAACATATGTGAGGGGATTATTGTCCGTGAAGACTGTGAAATGAGGGGCGTAGAATAAGTAGTCACGGAACTTTTCACATACCGCCCACTTCAACGCGAGAAATTCAAGCTTTCCGCTGTGTAAGTGATAATTTTGTTCCGCTGATGTTAGTGTGCGTGACCCGTACCCAATCACCCTCATCTTCCCATCCTGGTTCTGATAAAGAACTGCACCGAGACCTTTTTGAGAAGCGTCTGTGTGAAGTGTGAAGGGCCGGTCGAAATCAGGATACGCCAATACTGGGGGTTCTATCAGTCGATTCACAAGCTGTTCAAGGATCTGCTGGTGTCGTACACTCCACTCTACCGGGGAGCGGGAGGATTGTTGATTGCATTTTGGTTTTCCTCGCGGCGGTTTGAGCGGAAGGGTATTGGGATTCGACTGGAGCAGGTCGTAAAGGGGCTTGGCTATACGTGAGAAGTCCTGCACGTATGTTCGATAGTAGCTCAGGAACCCAAGCAACTGCCTAACGTCCCCAACTGTCTGTGGCGTCTTGTCTTTCAGTGCTCGCACTGCTTCAAGGTCTTTGGGGTCCATTCTGACTCCTTCCGCGGACACCAACCGGCCGACATACCGGACCTCCTTGCGAAATAGCTCACATTTCTCTGGCTTCAGCTTTACCCCGTGACGCTGCAAGGCCTGGAGGACTCGGCGTAGCACCTGCACATGCTCATCAAAGGACCTGGAGAAGCACAACACGTCATCGAGGTAAGGGATACAACACTCATCTCTCAGCATGTCAAGCATACCTTCCATGCTCCTTTGAAAAGCCGCTGGGGCATTCGATAGCCCAAAGGGTATTCGGACCCACTCGTAGAGCCCCCATGGGGTTATGAATGCGGTCAGGAACCTTGATCCCTCAGCAATAAAGCCTTGATGGTAGGCTTTCCCCTGATCGAGGATCGAAAACCAGGCATATCCTCCCAGGGAGTCCGTGAGGTCCTGGATTCTGGGAAGAGGGTGACGGTCTGGCACGGTTTTGTTGTTGAGGAGCCGGTAATCGACACACAGGCGTAAGGACCCATCCTTCTTTCTTACACAGATGACAGGAGCTGAATAAGGCGACTGGGACTTCACGATCCACCCTTTAACCAACAACTCCTGGATGTACTCCTTAACTTCCCTGTAGAGTGGTTTTGGGATGGATGCGTAGGCCCTCTGAACTGGAATGTCATCCTTAGTCCTGATCTCCATCTGCAGGGAGGGGATGCACCCTATGTCGTCGCTGTCACGGGCGAATGCTCCACACTCCTCGTAGAGCACTTCCTTTACCGCCTGTTGTTGTTCAGGGCTGAGGTGACTGATATCAACAGGAGGAAGCCAGGACTCGGGTGGTGAAGTGCTGGGGGAAGCGACAGACTTAACCTCAACTGATGTCATCTTTCTTGATGTGGGATCAGCCTGATGTGACTCTGGTGCATTGGTCTCAATTACCTTGATAACATGTTGGATGGTTCCAAGAGAGGTTCTCCTCGGCAGGGTGACCTCATGCTTTGAGTGATTGGAGATGGGCACCTTAACATAAGACCGTCGGGTGTTATGGATTTCCAAGAGGCCTTCTCCTACACTCAACTGCCCTAAGACAACGCTTTCCTCCGTCGGTTCGTATAGAACAATGGGGTTAGAGACATCAAAGTTTGGGGGTACCCTACACCACACATGAGCTGTCCTGCCAGGGGAAATTATGGTATGGTCTTGGCCCACTCTTATAGGGACTGGATCACCACATGTCGTAGAAGGCACCTGGCTGAAATTCACAATGGCCTCCAACTGTTCCTCCTCTACTCCGAATGCACTGCAGAGAAGGCTGACTACCGTTGCAACTGCATCGCCTGACGACTCTTTCCTTTTAATGATCTCCTGTAATACATTGGCTCCTAGAAGGGGCTGAGGCAGTGGCAGTGGGCTGACTAGAAACGGGGCCTGTATAGTAAGATTGGGGTCTTCATTCCCAGCCAGATTGACTGTGAGCTCCACCCATCCAATGTAGGGGACGGCATGGCCAGTGACTGCATAAACGCCAAGTTCTTCCTCTAAAAGCTCGGAGAGGGGTCTCACTATTTGACTTGGGTTGTGAGTGTCAGTCCATTGTTGGTCAATTATGCTCACCTGCGAGCCTGAATCAAACAGGACTGTAACTGGGTACCCACCAATCAAACATTTCAGCAGACTTTTCTTTCCAATGAGGGGTGCCTTGCAGGTGATGTTACTCTGCCTGGCTAGGGCGCGGGGTTTTTGTCGGTTGCTATTTGTTACTATTTGGGACTGAGGCTGCTCACTGGTCTCTGGGCGTCCCTCCACAAAGACCGAGCCCCGTTTCCCTGAACCCTGACTCGTTGCAGACATCCCACTGCTCTGTGTCCTGCCTCTCCACACACGAAGCAATGGTTACACTCTTGTGCGTTCTGTTCGGTGCATTTAGGACACCGAGCCGGTCTTCCTCTCACCAGGACTGCAGGCTGACCCAGCTGTGGTTGGACAGGTCGGCCCGGGGTTGGCTGAGAAGGAGAGTAAGACACCCGAGTACTTGCTGTCCGCTGCTCCATCAACGAAGCCACCATGTGTGTCAGAGCCTCCACCTGAGAGGTGAGCTGTTGCATCGTCTGGAGATTTTTATTGTCTGATGCTGTATCCCGCGACTTGTTATTGTTGTTATGGCCCCTCTCCTCAACCTTGGCACTGTATGCTTGCGTTGTCTTTTGTCGGGGGGGTTGGCCCAGCCTGCGCTGGTGCTCATTCTCATCGCTTATTATCTCCATGACCTGGCGAAGGATTTCCTCATCTGTGACTTGACTGTTTGAGATTAGAGGCCTCAGTCTCTGCCGGAGGTTAGTATGTTTTGTCCCCAAACCCTGATAGATGGTATGGAGGAACACCTCCTGGATGGTCTTGGGATCATATGAAATGTCGGCACTAGCCTGACGAGACTGAAAAAGGATTCTCTGCTTGAGCCCGATCATGCGATAGAGAAACTGCTGTGGTGGTTCCTGGTCTGATTGCCTGGCGCACATCAATTCCTGGAAAATCTCAGTCGTTGCTTTCTCTCCGAGGTGAGACCTGAGGAAACCTTTGAGTTCCGGTACTGTGATTGAATCTTTGTTTACCAGCATATCCTTAAAGGCCCCTGATTTGATGATCCTCAACACACCTCTGACCACTTCCGCATCTGCGAAGCCCTCTTTCACCCCTTCGTCGATTTGTTTGCTGATGTTGTTGTAAGTTAAATCGGAGTTCTGATCTCCAACCTGACCACCATGTACTTTGAAGTCCCTCCGCTGCAAATAGGAGAGGTCCTTCAGTACTACTGGTCTCTCCGTGATCATCTGTGGCATACAGTGTAACTCTGACTCACTCTGGTGGGGGTAAGTTGTGGGCGATGGAGTCGCTGTAGATGCACGTCGTCGCAGTTTCTCACCCAGCTCTTCATACACTTGTCTCAGCTCTTCTAATGACTGTGTGGTTGTAGTGGTATGAGTGATAGGGTGAGGTTGTGTTGGCATTACTGTGCCGTTGGGGTAAGAATGAGGTTGTGATGTAGTGTGTGGGATTGTAGTGGATGGGCTGTGACTAGGTGTAACATGTGTGTTACCATCACTCACTGCACTCACTGGAAAATTAACAGTAACCCCAGCATGAATTACTTTACATATTAAGTCATTCAAAACCAACAACTGACCTATACCTTCATCCTCAAGTTCTAGTAAAGTGTCAGATTGCATGTATGAAATGACATACTCCATGCAGCCTTCTTCATCATTTGGATCCAGCTCTTCACTTTGGCTGCCGCTTGCAATGTCTTTTGCAACCTCATAGATGTCGTTGCTTGAGAGTCTGAATAATTGTTTCTTGATGCTCCATACTAAGTCTTTACGAGTGGTTGACATGCTGTGCAGTTCTAATGTCCCGTTGTGGTAAATCAGTTCAGTAAATCAGTGGTGTTGTGTGTGTGTGTGTCAACCTCCCGATCACAGGTGAAATTCGCCTGATGCTGGTGTGCGATGACTACAGGATCAGCGTGTAGCCCTCCGGTAAGTAGCGTGCGCTGGCCTCAGGATAAGCAGTGCGGCTCCTAAGCGAGGTGGAGATCCCTTTCCTCTCTGGATACCCTCCTCGGACGCCCATGGGTTGACTCCTGGCCTGCAGCAGCGTCTTGTCACCTTGGTCGCGTGGTTCTAGTATCTCTGGATCTACTCCCCCGATAGTTGTGATGAGGAGAGATCCCGGACGAGCCCCCACAGTTTGTTACGAGTTTCAAATGTTGTAACTGGAGTAACAAATGATTTTGACTGGGGTTCACTACTCTCAACTCGCTTAGATGTCAGCCTGGAAAACAGAATCACAGAAGCAGTGAGTGAAAGCGCGAACCGCCATCTTCATTTCCAAATCTCAGTATCTTTATTACAAATGTATCAAATCATAGTATAAAACAATAACATTCACTTAGTGTAACCATGTTTCAGTTTCAGTGTCCATTTGTTAATTTCAATTTAAACACATTACTACAGTTTTCTCTACTCTCCACATATCAGTGGAGAACATCTTTCGCACTCACATTCACAAAATAATCATGTCTTTGCAAAAACAAACATTACTCTTTCTTTAAAGTGCAATAATATCACAAGGATATATCATGTTTTAAGCTATATGATTATATATATATATATATATATATATATATATATATATATATATATATATATATATATATATATATATATATACTATAGATCTTTGTTTTCTTTTTAACTCCAGAAATACACCATTATACTGATGTAATAATGTGAATTATAAACCCTCTTGGCTGTAGATGAATATCTAAATGACTTTTAGTGACAAAACATGAATCATCATACACTTAGGGATAACTGTTAAACTTATAATACATTTTAAATACAGACCAGACACGTAACTGCTTCTGTATAACTTTAGTAATAACTTTCCTTTATGTTTTAACACACCTCTCCCTTTTCTATTAACACTAACCATTATTTATAGTCTGTCAGGACACCTTAATCACTCGAAATACACATTATCAGGAAGTGAGGACATCAGAACACCTATTCATCCATATAGCTACAATACTCACGTGTTATACAGCCACTAGAGCCATTTACACATGCTTTTTCCCGCGATTGTAACCGCGGCTCTCTAACTCGGCTTTACACATCAATAATTCACTAACCGACTCATCACAGCTTCAATACACCTCATACACTTCAGGAGGAAACAGTTCTTATGATTGTTTTTACAGAGTACGAACCTGGAAAACAGAATCACAGAAGCAGTGAGTGAAAGCGCGAACCGCCATCTTCATTTCCAAATCTCAGTATGAGAGAAGAGGAAGACGCCCGTCACCTAGGCAGCGCGGTGCAACAATACGCGCACTTTGGTTCCGCTTTCTTTGGTTCCCCCCTACATTAATATTGCACTATTCAATTAAAGTTGCAATTCTAATAAAAGTTGCCTGTTATCACGTAAACACTAAATTGTGTTACCACATAAAGGTGTATCACACGTGGTTTGTGAAAAAACAAAAAACAAATATCACTGAAATAAGATCATAAAACCCTTACTAATTATTTCTTCACAAGACTTTTGAAAATTGTATCACGTAGCCTAGAATATTTGCTTCAAAACTATGAGAAAATCATCCTGACTACTCATTCAGATAAGTCAATAAAGTCTTTTAGAATGTGTATGACGTGTTTTGGGTAAGAAAGCTTTATGCGAGAAGGCATAAACCACTGTGAATCTCTCATTATTATGTATGCTTTTCACACCTGAGGAAGACAAAGACCCCTCCCATAATGGCCCTATTAAGGTGCTATCAGGCCCTATCATTAGGAGCCTTGCACAAAGAATGAGGAGAGCCTTAAAAAAGAATGGCTGTTTGATTGTTTAGATTTATTTACAACACAACATAATCCAAAGATACACAACAAATGACAAAAAAGCACATTATTGATCACACTGATCTTTAGATCACACACACTCTGTTCAACAGAGACCTTTGTGACATTCCTGAAACATAGTACATACCTGTCCATGTTCCATTTACCATGTTCATGTACAGACTACAGAGACTCATGTGAATGTCAGCAGGACTCAGTGGTCCCTGTAAAAAAACAAAACAACAGCAAACAAAAAAACAACTGTGAATGCTGATATCAAGAGAAAGGCTGCACAATTTTGGGAATACATTTGAGATTTTTCTGGTTAAAATATCTTTTTACAATTTATAAAATACACACACACACATATAATGAACACCAGGTGTGTTGTGCAATGCATATAGCCAACGTGTATGGCTGCATAAAATAATAACAATAGCAGGCGGCCTGGTAAGACTACACTAGAGAAAAATTTATTGATATGTTACTTCAAATGTTTACAATCGTTATGACGTTCTGACGTAAACCATGAAACCTAATGTTTGGTGCGTTTTGCTTTTCAAACTCAGAGCGCGCGCAGAGAAAATTTACTGGATCGAGCAATTATGAAACATTATTGTTAACATATTATACATATCTAACGTTACGTTTGAGCAGATATCCACAAACACTGTATTTAACAGTAAAACCGGATCTAAACATTATAATATTCACCATAGTAGAGTAAACACTAGGCTACTAGCCTACTATATCATGCTGTGTTTTATTATCAAACATAAGAACGACCTTGTGTTGTACATGAATATAAATTTCGCATTGAAAGGTATGCCTGCCTGTCTATAGTTCATATTTCAACATGTTTCTGTCGATTTCATACATTTTAGTCTAGCAACTGCGTAACTGCAATTCAACAATAACACTAACTAGTATTATTCATAATACATTTCTTACCTTACATCTTTCTTGTCTTCAAATCGCGATCTTCTTCTTCTTCTGAGGTAAGTTAAATCCAATGTAAAATCACAGCGTGTTTTCCAACTTCGGCGAAAAGCATTGGACTGATTAAGTTTGGTGCGTTGTTTTTGAGGTAATGAGGGCGTTCGCGTTCCTTCACGTGGATATTTGCATATCAATCTCTTTTGCGCGCGTGGGCGTGGTCGAATTACAAATAATGAGCAAGCGTTTGAGAAACTGGAAATCTTGTTGGTTTTATACAAATTACTTAAACAGAGAATATTTGTTTTTGTTTTGAATCAGATAATTTAAAAGTACACACTTACATGTTTATAAAGATACATGGCTCATAAATGTGAAACGTGTATTCGCTGAGTTGTTTCAGTTTATAGACTGCTCAAGAAAAAAAAAAAGTTAACCGAGACGGAGAGACAGAACGCATACCCCGTTTATTTTCTTTATTTTACAAAAGCACAATGGTTTGTTTTTATTGTAAGTGGACACATACAAAAATAGACATCTCACAGATTCTTTTTTCATGTTTCTTTTTTCTGTATAACCCTAAATGACGGAGTATTTAAAGTCTATGTTGCTGCTATGTGAAAAAAAATCGAGCAAATCACGCCGGCGTGATTGCCGACCCCAGAGGGTTAAGCACTTTGAACTGCATTCAATTGTTTGGAAAAGTGCTATATAAATAAAATTTGCTTGCTTGCTTGGGTTTGGTGATGTCCACAGCCGTGGTCCAGGAGAGACACCTTTGGCTGAACCTCGCTGATATGCGGGATGCCGAGCGGTCCCGGCTGCTCGACACCCCCATATCACAGGACGGCCTTTTTGGCGGTGCAGTCGAAGACTCAGAAACAAACTGAGGCTATCAAACAGATTCTGCCCCGACGGCCCGCTGCTGCCTCCACCCAGCCGACCGGGCAGAATACTCAGTCTGTTCACCGCCGAGGGCACCCTCCTACGGCTCCCACCCCTCCCGCCCGGCCCAAGCAGCAGCCTTCACCCGGGCCCGGTCGCGGAGGAAACCGTAAGAAGGCGCCCCAGCCCTCTCCTGCCCCGCCTGCGACGGGCGGCGCTCCTGAGACGGGCTGCTCAGGGATGACTGTTGCTTCTCAGGAGATGGTAGCAGGACCACTCCTTCCCCCGGTGGAGGGCCGGGGGATAATCCTTTGTTCTCCACTCCCTTATGTGGTTAAAGAAAGAAGTAACACGTTCATCCCTGAGCACACAGAGTTCTCGGACGACACGGTGCGCCGCCCCCGGGCCGTGCACCCTTCGTCCTCCTCTATCCCAGAGCCGGATGACAGTGCGCGCCGTCCCCGGACCGTGCCGCTCTCATCCTCCTCTGTCGCCAGACCCCTGGCAGAGCAGACCCCCATGGAACGTTCGTCCTTCCCTGGTCTCCTCTGTCAGGAAGCGGTCTATGACTGTGGCCCCACCGACGGGAAGTCTGTGGTTCGCATGACCCCGCTGGTACAGTTCTTGGGAGCCTGGCTAGAGCTTCCCAACCTGTCCCGCTGGGTCGCACGAACGATCAGGCTCGGCTACGCGATTCAGTTCGCGCGGTCTCCTCCCCGCTTCAGGGGAGTCCGCTCAACTTTGGTCGGTGGCAATGCCCCTATCATGAGAGCGGAGGTTGCTACCCTGCTGGTGAAGGGTTTGATCGAGACTGTCCCTCGAGCCAAAATGAGGTCCGGCTTCTACAGCCCGTACTTCATTGTCCCGAAGAAAACCGGTGGGTTACGGCCAATCCTGGACCTGCGCGTGCTGAACCGCTCTCTTCACAGGATGCCGTTCAAGATGCTCACCGCCAAACGCATTTTCGAATGTGTGCGGCCCCAGGATTGGTTTGCAGCGATCGACCTGAAGGACGCCTACTTCCATGTTTCCATTCTCCCTCGACACAGACCGTTCCTATGGTTTCCTTTCGAGGGGCAGGCATACCAGTACGCGGTTCTCCCTTTCGGGCTAGCCCTGTCTCCTCGCGTCTTCAAGAAGGTCGTCGAGGCAGCCCTTGTTCCCCATGGCAGCCCATGTCCGCGCAGCTTACGAGCGAGCGCGCAGTCACTGCTGACTTGCCTGAGACAGTTCGAGGGCAAGAGTGCGGTTCCACTGAAACTTTTTCAGAGGCTCCTGGGGCATATGGCATCTGCAGCCACGGCAACGCCGCTCGGATTGCTTCATATGAGACCGCTTCAGCTTTGGCTTCGCGACCGAGTCCCGAGGTGGGCATGGCAACACGGCACCCTCCGAGTACCAGTTACTCCGACCTGCAGTCAGACCTTCACCCCGTGGTCGAACCTCAGTTTTCTACGGGCCGGAGTGCCCCTGGAACGAGCTTCCCGGCATGTTGTTGTAACGACTGATGCCTCTACCACGGGCTGGGGTGCCATGTGCAATGGACGTGCTGCCGCGGGCTCCTGGACAGGACCCCACCGCCTATGGCACATCAATTGCCTCGAGTTGCTGGCTGTACGTCTTGCTCTGCGCCGCTTCCAGGCCGTGCTCAAGAATCAACACATACTAGTCCGATCAGACAATACCGCCACTGTAGCCTCCATCAACCGTCAAGGTGGTCTACGCTCCCACCGTATGTCGCAACTCACCCGCCACCTCATCTTATGGATTCAGAAGCATCTGAGGTCGCTTCGTGCCATTTATATCCCCGGAGCCCTGAACTGTGCAGCCGACGAGCTCTCACGGCTTCAGCTCCTCCCGTGAGATTGGCGTGTTGTGGCAAAAATTCTCAAACAAACATCACTGCGTAAGAGACACTCAGAGTCAAATTATATAAAATAGAAGTATTTATTCTTGCAAGAATAGGAGCAGTCTAATACACAGTTGTTACCCTGTGCAGAAGAGTGACACACCCCCCAGACAGACTGAACTAGCTTTTATCTTAGTTTCAAGGCCTTTCTTCCCCCCAGAGCCTTCCTCCCAGTAGTTTTCCATAGACGTCACTAGTTGGCCCACTAAGCTCCCCTGCACCAAATGGCCTTCTGACATCTAGGTCAGAGGTCCTTGTTCGTCTGTTCTCTGGAGTGTCTCCCTCTTCTGCCTCCCCAGGTACATAAACAGAATCCTCTCACTACAAGTGAGAGACACACATGTGACATTCTTTGAATCATCTACTAAAGATCAATGAATATCATTAAAATTGCCACTACAACTCCTCACTTTTTATCATTCTGATTACCCATAATCACAATAATAAACAATAAGACAAATTTTAAGTCATATCATCACACTTATACTTTTCATCTCTGATTTTTTGCATAAAATGATCACTCTCCTTGAACCTGTGAAGAAAAGTTTAGAATGAAGAAGCATAAGGCTGTTTTTGTGGGGGAAATGCCCCGTAATATTTTAGCAAGCAAGTAAACATTTCACTGCGTTGGGCTAAGCGAGAAATCTCTGTTTCTGCGCTCCTGTAAACAGACCCTCAGTCACGCCAGTAAGGAAAAGGTAGTTATAACATAGCAAGGAAACAACCAGATAAAAGTAAAATAAAAAAATCCCTCAGTTTCAAACCCTATCTTTGTACGCCATCTCGTAACACGGATGACTGCTGCTTTTAACCCCCTTTAAATCTTTGCCCTTAATCTTTCTCAGAAAATAAACAAATAGAAGAAAAACAAACAGAACATACATTTAACACATATCTCACTGTAGCTCCCACTACCTGTGTCGTCACAATTTTGTTCATCCTTGGGATAGACTGTCATTTTCACCAATTGAACAGACAGCATGTTTCCCCTGTCACTGTAATCATATTCACCCATGAATAACAAAATTATTAGAATAACAATCCTAACTCCTATCATTAAGCCTTTTCCATTAATCTACGCCCATCTCCATATTTCATTTACTTCTAATTCAATTTAGTAAGCTCTATTTAATGCCATATTTAACAAAATCTAACCAGAGAAGTCATAATTTTATCCATTCTTCTAACCAATGCAGTTGTTCAATATTAACTCTAATATTTCCATTACGGACACAATCAATATATTTTCTACATTTACAATCAAATCAATACTTTTAATTCAAACATGCTGTGGTTCTACTTAATACGCTTCAACAATTATCCCTATAATTTACATTAATTAATAGATCTCTTCCCAAAAACATTTTCCTTAAATATTTCCTAATGAATAAGTAACCAATCAAATCTTTTGATCGACTGTATATCAATACTAAGCCCTATTTTGATTTAATCAAATCAAATCCTCAAAATAATCACAAAACCCCATTCTTCTGTTAAACTTAAACCATCAGTTGGCAGTTGGTTCCTCCTCCAGGCGTGTTGATAATCTCGTTCGCCCCATGGACTATGGGATGGTTGTGGCCTGTTGGTGTTGTCTAAGGTGAGAGGCTTGGACCCAGGTGTCACACTCCAACCATTTTCTGATCCTTATAAGGTTTTCCCTTATATCACGACCGCACCCCCACTGGAGTGAACTGTCACCTGTGAATGGAGACCTTAAGTATTTTGTTAGTGACCGCTTGTCTAGCCGCTCGTCCCCTTTGGTGTGACCTGTGGAATCAACCTGAAACATTATCACCGGATAATTTCTCGCTCACTTAATAGCACTCAGGATCCTTTTCCCCTGAAAAACAATATTTATACATTTGGAACAGAATCAGTTCTGTTTTCTGCAACCCATCCTGACATTCTGTAAAAGGAAAATTTAAGTTATGCGCTGCGCAGGTGTGGCACCTTTCTGCTACAAAAACAATCCAGGCCAGGATAGTTAGTCAAATTCATCCATAGCCATCATTTTATAGGGGACATTCTCCCCTGTATCCAAAAGTCTGCATGCTCTGTAAAGAAAAACAAATGTCGAGGTTATTTTCAGATAGTAAAATACGTAGTTTCTTTTGTCTGCTGTGCTGCCACGGCCTTCGCTGCTGCATCTGCCCTAGCGTTTCCTGTTGAAACAGTCCTGCAAATACATGTACAGACAGCAAATTTTGTTTGGGACCCAAGTAAACCATATTTGGCAATTGTTATACCATCTCCCTCTTGATGCATGACACAACTCGAGCATCAATTTAACATAACATTTAACATAGTGTTTTTTATAAAGTTTGCCATCAACACTAACCCAAACGGCGTCCTTCAGCCAAATTTTTCCCAGACATCCTTCTCTGCCTCTGAAACAAAAATATTACATTCTTCACTTAAAGCCCAATCTCATCTTCTTATCGAAGTATTTGAAGGGCAACGTCCCTGAGTCTCACAGCGAATCTTGCTTTTCAGGCCTGTTGTTTGGTCTCTCAAGTCAGTCATCTACAAACATTTCTAAAGTCATAAATTTTCAGGTCAGGTCGTGCTGTACAGACTTGGTCAATGTCAGTCAATCATTTCTCCCCCTTTGTTCACAATTATCATAAATGTTAAGGGCTCTCTTGATACTTCGAAATTGACTTAGCCAATATGTCATTTTGTTGTTGCCATCAAATCTACAATATTTTCATTTATCTCAGCCCATGCCAGATGGTGATCTACAACTACACAATTCCAATTTACACAAATACTTAAACTGATCCAGAACATAATTCAAATCGACATCCTGCATGACAAAAGTATTACTACCAGACAGAGCTTGATGTCCAATCAACTTAAAGCTCGTCCCATGTTCTGTATTGTCTTTTCAACCGTTCCACTCAGAATTATCGGCTTCTTTAAAATTTGTCATTTGCCTTAACCCATCTGTAATGATAAAACTGTTCTGTTCTAATTTCAATACTGTTCTAATATTAGTACCCCAAACTAATACATACAACATAAAGTGCTGTCACCATCACACACACACTCATACTAGACACACACATGTTAACTGCTCATTCTCAATGTTTGCCCTTTCCTTATATCATCGTTAAAAGGATTTAAATTTTAAATAAGATTTTAAACTTCACATATTTTCTGTAGCTTTTCCCTAATTTTACATGGTCTCTTAACCACTTTCAAAGCATGTCTTGTTCATTATTCATTAGATTTTTAGACAAGTCAGCTGGGTTGTTTTGGATTCATTATCATTATTTTTCTTCAGCTTGCTCTAGCAGGCCGATAACAGAAAGACAGACACAGTTACCATTCCTTCCTCCAGCTCAAGCAGTCTCTCTCACTATAAATCCATTTCTTATACAAAATGTAATATTAAATTCATTACAATAACCTTTGACCATCCACCTTTGTTATCCAGACTTAAATCTACAAAGCTGTCTTCATCTTTAGTCACCACCATGTCTAACGACCTTCAGGAGTTAGAACTATGTTATAGACTAGTTCTAAATCAACTTCTATACATTTTCCTTGCCCATAAGGCAACCGACATCAAAAAGTTTTATTACTGTCTCCACAACAATTAATAATGGCAATCCCCCTTACGGTCTCAGCTGGCTCTTGAAAGCCCATTGCCATTAGCTCTTTGTCTATAATTTTCTTCTCAGGGTGTTTTCCCCCCGGTTTAGTTGCAGACACTTGTCACAATGAAAAACAAGCCATACAACTAATGCGGTTTCTTCTGGTGAGTGGTATAGAGGAGCTTTTGCATCATGGGGAAGACTGGCGTGACTCGTCATAGCTTCATCTCCCCCTAACGGTATAAGGACGCTGCTGGCCTCACAGCTCCTGCTCAACTCTCATACCTGTCTCACATAAAACATCTCCATTCAGGAAATGCCCAGTGACTTTACGTGAGCCCTCTGGCTTGGGTTGCCCCCTGTCTGGCCAAAGAAGGTCTTACCCGTCATGGAGGTGGTCACTCGTGCCCACTGGTGACCGCTTTTTTTTTCCCATCACACAATCGGTTTTCTTCAACAGAACTCAGCTGCTTTCTGGAGCTTAGGAAAGGCACGTTCAAGAGTCACCAGAGCCATTCTCATTGCCTAATATTGTTCACACAGGGAGACAGGTCAATAACAACAGTATTTAATCACTTAAATCCATTATTTTATCTTAAAAGCAGAAACCCTAGCTGCTTAGACTATACTCAGCGAATTTGGATCATCCGTACGTTCAGTGAACTTTACCTGTAGACGGAGCCATCAGTCCTGAATGGTGGAGACTAAATGAGACAAAGAAGTTACTGGTCCTAAAATAAAATGAAATGTCTTCAAGTTCTGCATTATTATTTTAAAGACTTCTTTAAAGTCATTCAGTTTTACATTTACAAATACAAATTGCCCTTTATGGCAATTGTTTCTTTAAACATCTCTGTCTCTATGATTCTTCAACTGAAACTGTGCTTTACTACAAATAGCTTATCACAGATAACAGCTTTGAGCTGACATTGAATGAGAGAGACTCTGAGGCATTCAGGACTGGCACACTGCACTCTCATAAACTTCTAACATCAAACCTTTATCTACCATCCTATAGCTTTATCCCAGCTTAAGGCATATTTGCCAGAAATTACATGTGTTTCCAAATAAACATAATTTTTATAGTTGTCTTTATTTAGACATTACAAATTTCCACTCAGATTGAGTCTCTGTTGCACTGGCAGTTTTCAGCCACAGTACACATCAGATTTAGATAAGCAAACTGTTTCATTACAGCCAATAATAAACTTATCTTTTGAAAGCAAAACATCAGCTTCTAGTTCTTTCATGGTCAACTTTTCAAGCTGTTTGTTTAATCAGCATTCAGCAACTGTTAATCCAGTATTGCTTCTGCTTACTTGATCTTAAATAAAAATAATTATTCCAGTTCTCAATAACGTTTCACATTTCTCAATCAGCATTTTAGTTGTCAAGTTCTCAATTACGTTAACTTTGACAAGGCTAGCACTCTCTGCTTGATACATCTTTTGCAATTATTATAAATCATTCGTGAGATTAGTCTCTCTCCTTAATCTAAACCCTTTCTAAAATGTTTAATTAAAACACAATCATCCTGTTAGTTACTTTGATATATTTTGCAACTCACATTTGTTGGAGTCATTAATTTTACATCAACCTGTATTCATCAGTTCACTTTTATAGATCTTTTCTTTCTTATAGGATTCACTTTAAGACTTCAATCTTTCGACCTTGTTTTTATCTCTTATTTCTCAGACGAAAAATGTTACTGTCGTCATTTAAACACTGATCTACTTTCAAACCCACATTATTATCAGAAATGTGTCACTATCACATTTTCAAACACCTTGGTGGGCATTTAGTTACCTATTAAATTGTCCTGATGACCACCATTAAAACACTCTCTGTCATCTAGTGAATTTGTTTCAGCCTCAACTTCAGCATCAGACACCTGTCCTTGACTATAGTTTGATCACTGTGAGCTTGCAAACGGCTCCAACTTACTGCACACTCTTGAAGCAGTGTGTGTCCCATTTCAGGAATGTAAACAGAGCCACTGATAATCAGTCCCCTGTATTCTTTTACAGTCCACCAGTCGCGGATTTAATCACAATAGCCAAATCATAATCTTCATCATTTTATTGGCGGAACATAATTTCATGAGCAGCACAGAAAATGCTCAAAATATTCGAATTTGTTTTCTGTCTTTACACATTTCTCCCAGCTTATCTTTTACAAAACATCATCTGCAAATCTCTTCAAAGTGAGATCTTCTGAGCAGAGCTGTTTACAGCATTTGCTCTCTTCTGTCTCACTATTTATTTATTTATTTTCCCGGACTGTTCCGTTACTCTTCATAAAGTGTAACAATTTGTACATCATTATTTTCATTACAACTGGTTTGAAGCCTTTCCTCTTCCATCACATTGTTGTCTCAGTCTTATCTCTACTGTTTCTCCAAAACAGATTATATTACTCAGTCCGTAAATTACACAGACAACCATTATAGCTACTTGCTTCAATACCCTTATTTTCTTAACATTAATAAAATAAAGCAGATATATCATCATTTCAATCATTTTTTTATCAAAATCTAGAATTGTTCCCCATTCTGCTTAAAACATTCCTCATATCATGTTAATCCCTGTCAATCATACAATGCCTTATTTTATTCTAAAACTGACTTTTCATTTCACCATTTAAACAGTTAATTTGACTTCCATAAATTCTGTCAGACCATGTCTATTTTCATCACATATAGTTTTCTGCTATATTTCTCCTTTCTTTTCCCTACATGCCAGTTCCCTCATTATCCTCTCCTTTCTTTTCTCAAACATGCCAGTTCCTTCATTATCTAACCAGTACATGATTGTTTGAACAATCCCCACACACACATATCTCACACACCAACCTTTTTGTTTTTTCACTTCCCTCTTCCACCAAGTCTCACTTACAGTTCCCTCTATTTCACACAGACAGCCTTATTGCTTCTTGCTACAATCCTTGTCATATAAATTTAAGTTCTATAGACATCTAATGTCATGCATCCATTTACTGGATGAAGAAGTAAAAAAAAACATTATTTCTCCTGGCAGTTTGACATTTTATCTTCAAGCCAACAATCCATTATCTGTTCACATTTTTTTTACACACATGTTGAACACAGACACAACTTTTGTTTCTCACTGCTCTGTTCAACTGATTCCCGCACCATCTTTAATGTTGTGGCGCTCAATACCTCATTTGACAAAACACCGGTGTACCAAATTTCGCAAGCTTGCTCTGAGACTTCCCCATACTGGCTGCTTTTCTCTCTGTTCTCTGTGGATTTCTCACCGCGCGTTCTCTTTATCTGTCAGGCGTCCCCGTTACAGACCCGATTTTTTCTTTTAACCCAAATCGGTCGGGTTGCACTCGTTAGTGCCCTCCTAATTAAGGTTTACCAAAAAAAATCTTTTCTGGCTCCCCCTAACTAGCTTCAGCACCTAAAAAACCATTTGCTCCGTGGTGGAACAACTGATTTTCAGGTTACCTATCTGTTTGCAAACTTCTTGATCCGCTACAAATCTCAGTTAATCTCAGATACTTTCGTATCTGTTTGAAACCTCTTGATCCGCTACAAATCCCAGTTCATCTCAGATAATTTTCTCTCGTATCCGTTTAAAACCTTCTTGATCTATCTATAGATCTCAGTTAAAATCCAGATTACGCACCACAGAGACAGCCCTCAGCCAATATGGTTCAATTTCTCTCTTTCCCCTCTATTAAACTGAATTTGCTTTGCTTACCCAGAGATGTTGTTCCGTGCCACTTGCGGGTTCTTTAGATTCCAGTGGTCGATTCTCCCGGCCCTGATATCGGTCGGCCCCTCTCTCTCAAGTTTACGAGGTAGAGCTGGAACTTACTTAGTCCAGGTGGCCAAACACCGTCCGATCTCAGGTCCAGGGAACACGTTCAAGGAATCCCACTTCTGACACCAAAACTGTTGTGGCAAAAATTCTCAAACAAACATCACTGCGTAAGAGACACTCAGAGTCAAATTATATAAAATAGAAGTATTTATTCTTGCAAGAATAGGAGCAGTCTAATACACAGTTGTTACCCTGTGCAGAAGAGTGACACACCCCCCAGACAGACTGAACTAGCTTTTATCTTAGTTTCAAGGCCTTTCTTCCCCCCAGAGCCTTCCTCCCAGTAGTTTTCCATAGACGTCACTAGTTGGCCCACTAAGCTCCCCTGCACCAAATGGCCTTCTGACATCTAGGTCAGAGGTCCTTGTTCGTCTGTTCTCTGGAGTGTCTCCCTCTTCTGCCTCCCCAGGTACATAAACAGAATCCTCTCACTACAAGTGAGAGACACACATGTGACATTCTTTGAATCATCTACTAAAGATCAATGAATATCATTAAAATTGCCACTACAGGCGACTCCATCCCCAGTCGGTTCAGCTGATTTGGGACCAGTTCAGGGATGCACAGATAGATCTGTTTGCCTCTCACGACTCTACCTATTGCGCCCAGTATTATTCCCTGACCGAGGGCACGCCCGGCACGGATGCTCTGGCGCACAGCTGGCCGCGGGGCCGCAAATATGCGTTTCCCCCAGTGAGCCTTCATGCGCAAGTCCTGCGCAAGGTCAGGAAGGATGAGGAGCAGGTCATTTTGGTCGCGCCGTACTGGCCCACTCGGACCTGGTTCTCCGAACTTGTACTCCTCGCGACAGCACCTCCGTGGCCGATTCCCCTGAGGAAGGACTTCCTTTCTCAGGGACGGGGCACCCTATGGCACCCTCGTCCCCATCTTTGGAACCTCCACGTGTGACTCCTGGATGGGACAAGGCAGGTTTGAGTACTCTACCACCAGCGGTGGTGGCTACCATCACTTCCGCTAGAGCGTCGTCCACGAGACACGCCTATGCGTTGAAGTGGAACCTCTTCGTTAACTGGTGCTCTTCTCACAAAGAAGACCCCCGGAGATGTTCGATCAGTGTCGTGCTTTCCTTCCTTCAAGAAGGGTTGGAGCGAAGGCTGTCTCCCTCCACCCTCAAAGTCTATGTTGCCGCTATTGCCGCACACCATGACCCAGTCGAAGGTAAGTCTGTGGGGAAGCACGACCTGATCGTCAGGTTCCTGAGAGGAGCGAGGAGACTGAATCCTCCTCGCCCTCCTCTCATTCCCTCTTGGGACCTCTAAGTGGTTCTAACTGCCCTGCAGAGTGCTCCCTTTGAGCCTTTGCAATCAGTGGAGCTTAAGTTCCTGTCAATGAAGACAGCGCTC
The DNA here is from genome assembly GCA_030578255.1 of Tiaroga cobitis. Lineage (NCBI taxonomy): Eukaryota > Metazoa > Chordata > Actinopteri > Cypriniformes > Leuciscidae > Tiaroga > Tiaroga cobitis. The sequence goes on from CM060609.1 coordinate 23,638,966, forward strand.
CTGGTTGCATTGGCCTCCATCAAGAGGGTAGGGGACCTGCACGCATTCTCCATTGAGGAAGCGTGCCTGGAATTCGGGCCGGCCTACTCTCACGTGATCCTGAGACCCCGGCTTGGATATATGCCCAAGGTTCCTACCACTCCCTTCCGGGACCAGGTGGTGAACCTGCAAGCGCTGTCCCTGGAGGAGGCAGACCCAGCCTTGGCACTGCTCTGTCCAGTACGTGCTCTCCGTACCTATGTAGACAGAACGCAGTGTTTCAGGACCTCAGACCAGCTCTTTGTCTGTTATGGTGGGAAGCTGAAGGGAAAGGCTCTCTCCAAGCAAAGGCTGTCTCACTGGATAGTGGATGCCATTGCTTCGGCATACCAGCAGCAAGGTCGACCGTGCCCCCTTGGTGTGACTGCCCACTCCACCCGGAGTGTGGCGTCCTCCTGTACTCTAGCGCATGGCGCCTCGCTAACAGACATCTGCAGAGCTGCAGGCTGGGCGACACCCAACACATTCGCCAGATTCTACAATCTCCGAGTGGAGCCAGTGTCCTCTCGCGTACTCGCTTCAACCAGCTAGTACTGGACCCGCTCAGGTGTCTTCGCTTGCTCGCCATTCCACTCCACGTACTGGATACATGCGATATTCTCCTCAGGTGAGCTTCCCCGAAAGCCCTGAGTAACTCCAGCACTCCTGACGTCGCGCCAGTGTCTATTGCCTGCGCGTCGGCTAGGTGCCTCCCGTGTGCATGGTACCTCCCCTGAGCTACCCCCACATGTGTATTTCCACTGTAAGCCTCTCTGAGCATGTGTCTTTCCCTTGGCAATCCACCTTGCCACCCCTGGGGTTGAAATATTCCACCTGTGGCTGGACACCCCAGTGTTCTCCATATGCATCCCTCTGGGTCATATGTGTATTCTCTAAGTCCCCCCCTCTGGGTTGGCAGTAATTGCATATTTCCCTAAGCTATGGGATATGCTCCCCAGTGTACCTTGGTATTCCTATGCTAAATAGGAGTCCTTCGTCCGTACCAGTCTCACGACAGGGATCTCAGATTTACGCAGGGCACTGGAAGACAGCTGAGAAGGTGGCGTGATTAGATTGGTATCCCCATTCGTCGTCATCCAACGGAACTCGGTTCCGTCTTCCTGCCACTTTCCGCTGTACCGCGGGGATTGCCTGAGCTCAGTCTTGGCTCCTCAGTGAAGAAACATGTCTGCATTCTGCCAGGCTTCCTCCTTTTATACCCACGAGGTGGGGCGGAGTTGTGCCATGCAAATTCCGCTGACCAATGGCATTTCTTTGCCATTGGCTCGTTTTGTAATACTCGAAGTTGATAGGCTTTCTAAGCGAAACCCCATTCGTCGTCATCCGATGGAACGTCTCCGTTCCCTACTCAGGGAACGAGAGTTACATCGGTAACCGAGACGTTACTTGCATAACCCGAAAGGTACCTCCGTTTTTGGAACCGAAAGCAGAGGTTATCCGCTTACTCCTAAACTTACCTGGGTAAGTCACATAACCTGCTTTTTGGAATACACCCCAGGTCTCCTCTTATGCCTTTGATGAAATGCTGCACAGTTGCACTTTAGTTGACTTTTCAGAGTGAATGAATGTGTTCACTGCAATAGTGTGAGCTTTGCTGTTTGTATGTCTCTCGAGAGCTTCTTGACCATGTTTCCAGTTCCTGAAACCCTGAAAGACAAATGCTTGCTCTGTATTTTTGGCCAGTGTTATGGAAGCAAATAAGAGAACTATTTGAAATTCAATAGCCACTGAATACTTTGTTTTTCGAAATAAAATATTTCAAAACTTTTATCTGAATTTATTTGCTCTGAATTCACCCCTTTGCAATTATTTTACTTTGGAAACCATGTATCTGAATTTATTTGTTTCAAATTTACCTCTGAAATTTAAATAGGCCTACGAAAATTCTTGATTTACATTTTAAAAACCTGAATTTCGATTAATATTTTTGTACGCACAAATTCAGATACAAAAAAAATCAACAGAATTTCAGATAAAATAGTTTCAGGTTGATCAAATTCAACTGCTCAAATTCAGATCTCAAATTCGACTGCTCAAATTCAGATAGAAAAATTCAAGTTAAATATTCACATGGTAACATCCGGCTATGGAAGCATATGGGTAGCAATATTCAATTTGAAATGTAATATGCAAAATGACAATGCAATATGTAAAATGGCATTGCATTCTGTATTTAAATTTACATTTTACATTACCATTCTAGCAACGTTTGGTGCAAAATGAAAATGAAATTACATCATTTATATTTGCCATTTCATACACTAGTTTTAATATGCATATTGAAACGCTTTATAAGTTGCAAAATGAAAATGAAAATGCATTACAGAAATGTAATGCATTTTGCATTTTGAACGACTTGTAGGCGTGAAATTTGAGTCTTAGCAACACCATAATATAGAGAGTTGCAGTAGTCCAGCCTCGATGTTATGAAGGCATGGACAGCAACCTCTAAAGAGGCGAGATAGAGAGAAGAGATTTAATTTTAGAGAGAGAGTGTAAGTAGAAGAAGCTAGAGCCCACTACAGAGGCAATTTGCCTGTCAAATTTCAGACTATTGTCGATCATCACACCTAGATTGCGCACTTGAGGTACTCAAATTTGAGAATTCCAAATTTTGTGAGCTTTGCCTACTAGTTTCGGAGGGGCTAAAAACAATGGCTTCCGTTTTATCTGAATTTAAAAACAGGAAATTATTTGAGAGCCATGATTTTACGTCGTCCAGACACGCGGATAAGCAACTAAGAGCATGCTCATTATCAGAGGTCAGAGGCAGATAGATTTGCATATCATCAGCGTAGCAATGAAAAGAAACGTTATGTTTCCTAAAGATAGATCCCAAGGGAAGCAGATAGAGAGAGAAAAGAGTAGGTGCAAGAACAGACCCCAGTGGTACACCACAGGTTAGCTTACGCGATGAGGAATTTGAATTTCCTATTTTAACTAAAAAAGTTCTATCCGTTAAAAAAAGATTTGAACCACTTTAAGACCGTTCCTCCAAGTCCCACATAGGACTCCAACCGAGATATGAGAATTTCATGATCGACGGTGTCGAAGGCTGAGGACAGGTCTAGCATAACTAACATAACAGAATCTCCCGAGTCCCGAAGTGGTGTCCCACCACTTCGATCCGGAGGCGTCATGCTTAAAGCTACATTGTGTGATTTTCACCCCCATCTAGCGGTGAAAAGGTATATGAACATCCAGTGAATATCAGTTTCTGTTCCTCTCAATTTCGATTTTGTTTTAACTCCTACGGTGGCCAATGGAGTCCAAGATTAACATGGCTTCCAGTACGACCTCCTCGACACGGTGCCATCGAGTGTTAAAACGCGAAAGGCGAAGCTTGATGTCCCTCTTTGGCTAATGTACTTTCAAGATGGAGGGGCAACATGGCGACCGACATTAGAACTCCTTACCCGTATGTATTTTCAATGGCATATTATACACTCACGAGAATACTTTATTACTTGAACGAAGTAAATATACATTAATGAGCACATATACTTTTGAAAGAACTAAGTGTTTTTAGATAAAAATAAACTAAAAAAGTTACACAGTGTAGCTTTAAGCATTTGCAGGGGCAGCATTTGCACTTTGTCGCTCTATTGCTTGTGCAGCTTCTCGGAGTGCCATAGAGAGAAACAACACAACTTAAGCCCCGACTTGATGCAGTGATTGACAGGGCAGGAGGGGGCGTGATCGGCTTGGAATGCATTTTTAATGTGCACATTTAATTTTGCTACATTCATTGCGGAACATTTCATGAAAGTGCAATCGCAAGTGTCTTGACTGTGAGTGTAAATGCAATTAAGAAAAATAACATTTAAATGATAATTTTGCCACAGTTTTTGCTTGAACATGCTACACATATCTAATCATTTCTGTAATGCATTTTCATTTTCATTTTGCAAATTATAAAGCGTTTCAATAATGCATATTAAAACAAGTGTATGAAATGGCAAATGTAAATTCATTTTCATTTTGTACCAAACGTTGCTAGAATGGTAATGTAAAATGTAAATTTAAATACAGAATGCAATGCCATTTTGCATATTGCGTTGTCATTTTGCATATTACATTTCAAATTGAATATTGCTACCCATATGCTTCCATACCAGGCTACCCAGGATAGGAAAATCAGCTGAACCTGTGTAGAGACAGAGCGTATTTAGGCCACGCCCACACCGGGGAGAAACAATCCAACCGTCTCCATTAACTTTGCATTGCGAGAGGCTGCCTCCTTATAACATATAACAAAAGACAGAAAAATGCCTAAAAGCTGCTGTGTGACGAGGTGTACAGCAAACAAGCTAAAAAAAAAAAAAAAAAAAAAAAAAACTGAAATACATTTTTATAAGCTTCCGAACCCGATAAGCCAGTCTTTAAGGCGACAAAAGTAGATAGGCTACTGAGGCAATAAGACGTGAAGCATCAGGTTCACATAAGGTGCATGGTGAAATAAGCAATCGACATGGTTACAATTATGAATGTTTGTTGTGTGGGTTTTTTTTTACAATATCGTGTCGCGGTCCAGTGGGGGTAGTTCTCAGAGTAGTTCGAGAAATAGTTGCGCTCTTTCTCAATTGATCCACTTTTATGTCCTGAAACAAACCGTTTTTGGGGTCGACAGCTTATAAAAAATAATTTCTGGGTTATTTAGCTTGTTTGCTGTACAACTTGTCTCACAACAGCTTTTAGACATTGTTTTGTTTTTTTTGTTATAAGTCATAAATGACAAGGAGGCAGCCTCTCGCAATGCAAAGTCAATGAAGACGGTTGGATTGTTTTTCCCCCGGTGTGGGCGTGGCCTATCCTGGGTAGCCCGGATGTTACAGGGTTCTCGCGGGGTCTTAAAAGGCCTTAAAAGCATTGAATTTATGAATTTGGAAATAATACCTTAAAAAGTCTGTAAAAAGTCTTGAATTTTGATGTCTGGGTCTTAAAAATTGTGTTGTATGTCAGTGTTCATTTCATTGACTAAAATAATAACTTTTCTTCAACGACATTTTTCACTGACGAAAATGAGACGCTACCGTAAATATAACCTAGTTGTGAATAACAAAAACTATGACGAAAATCTATTGACATTTTCGTCAACGAATAAAAACTAGCCGAAAATGTTAGATAGTGTCGATCTGGGAAGCGATCCAGTCAGAACTGATGTCCTGCGTGTGTGGTAGATACACTCATTTGTACTGTAACGTGCTGATCTACCCCGCGGTCTCATAAAAGGTTAAAAATGTAAACCAACCACACACCAACCCGAAGCGTGGAGCCATGCACATATACACCTATACAGCGCGCGGGTACTGCACAGAGCTCTCTTTCGTGTCTAAATGGACAAAATACACACAACATTATGTCTAAATGTCCGGTTTGGAGAGTATTCATGTAAACAGTTGTATCGGGTGTGCATCAGTGGAATCGTATCTGCATGTCATTGGACATGAGCCGATGTCTTAAAGTGACAGTGGCAATAAACATAATGCGGTCTGTGTCATTAATTTTGATCAAGCAACAAAAGAAAAAGAGAAAAGCATTTATTGTTTGTTAATAGCTTTAATAAGGATTAATTATATGTAATTCATACAAATACTTGTCTGCTTGAAAGAATAAAGAATTATGTATTTGTTATAAAGAATGCATATATCATTCATTGAAAAGAACACTGTGTTTTACTTTAGGATACAATTGACCTAAACCCATTATATTTTAGTCGACTAAATCTACTGTAGATTTAGTTCACAGTAGATTTCGAAAATCTAAAAAAAAACTCGAATCTAAAATCACAAAAATCTTATTGTATTTCGTCAACTAAAACTAGACTAAAACTAAAACAATTCAGATGACTAAAATATGACTAAAATTAGTTTGTCATATTTTTAGTCAAAAGACTGAGACTAAAACTAAATCAAAATTTGCTGTCAAAATTTACACTGCTGTATGTAACTTCTCCATATTTTTTTGTATTTTTCCTCAAAAGTTTCATTTGTCAACCACGATGTTTATTGTTCAGGGGTCTCTCAGTTCCCCATACTCCCAGCATAGAATAAGTAGCTGGCTAATGTTAAAACACAACTTAACATTGTTCGGCAAACTTTCTTGTGGCCTACTGAAATGTTTTTATTTTTCACACCTGCTTGGCTTATCATCTTTTACCCATAACCACATTTGAAAAATAAATGAACACAAGTTGAACGATTTTGTTTTTATTTGCTGGTAGGGACGTGAATAGGTATTAATTTTTTATATAAATGGTCTTAAAAAGGTCTTAAAAAGACTTTAAGAAAGAATTTAACTTGAAGAAACCTGTAGGAACCCTGTGTTACCATGTGAATATTTAACTTGAATTTTTCGATCTGAATTTGAGCAGTCGAATTTGAGATCTGAATTTGAGCAGTCGAATTTGATCAACCTGAATCTATTTGATCTGAAATTCTGTAAGTTGATTTTTTTTTTTATCTGAATTTGTGAGCATTGAAAAATATTCATCGAAATTCAGGTTTTAAAATGTAAATAAAGAATTTTTGTAGGCCTATTTAAATTTCAGAGGTAAATTCGAAAAACAAATAAATTCAGATACATGGTTTCCAAAGTAAAATAATTTCAAAGGGGTTAATTCAGAGCAAATAAATTCAGATAAATGTTTTTCAAAATAAAATATTTCAAAACTAAGTATTCAGTGGCTGTTAAATTTCAAATAGTTATGTCTCTTATTTGCTTCCATACAGTGTGGACTTCTGTTCGGGGCAGTAATGCAGCCATGAGAAGCTCTTAACCCCTTAGCTGTCACCCCCCTTTTTGAGAATGGGGGTTAAAATGCACTATTCAAACTTAAATGGCTGTAATTCAAGAATGCTTCGGAATACCCAAGTTTGGTCTTGTTTTAAAGAAAACACTCAGCAGATTAGTACTGAAGTGAGAACAGTTCCAGTTATGGAAGTTTAAATTTACAGTAAATCAAATATACTGTACTATATATTTTTTCATTTATAATTTTTTTATTTATAATAAAAAAAGGCGATAAAAAGGTAATATTATATTTTAGAGGATAATATATATATATATATATATATATATATATATATATATATATATATATATATATATTATAATTTTTAGAGGATAATATTGTTATAATTTTTTATTGAAAAATACTAGATTATACGTTTTATTATGAACTTTTAGCATAAAAACAGAATTTTCAATGATTAAAAGTGGGTGCATCAACTTTTTGTGACAAAGGTCAGGTCAGTTAGGCGTCCCGGTAGTGGGACGGTGACAGTTAAGGGTTAAACCAGCTCTCCTGAAATCTAAGAGATTTGTTTGATAACTTCTGAACCTCAATGAATTTGGAATCAGGCTGAAATGGTTCAGTTGTTCTGTATTTTTTAGGTGCCTGCTGTCCTGGCTCTATGGAAGGAGTTGGCTGTATTGATTGCTGCAACTCTGTGATCTCCACAGTCAAGTTTTGCCCTGCCTCACCCAAGCTATCAGCTGCCTGCCTCTGTAATTTTTAACAATTTTACATGAGCATTGATGAATACATATTTTGTAAATAGTTGTTTTGTGTTAAATAGTTAAGTGTTATATAATTATCTATATGATAATAATGTATTATTGTAATTCATTAATTTTATTTAAAAATTAAATATGAATTTAATTTATACATGACAAATTATAAATGAGTACTGGTATGTGAATGATTTTCTGTTGTTTTTTTTTTTGTTGTTTTTTGGGGGGGGGGAGGGGGTTGTGTAAATAGTTGTAATATTCTCATTTATGTGAACTATGTAAAATGTTTATTGTAATATTAAAGTTTGTTTTTCATATTTTTTATTTAAAATGTATTCGTAGTCTACAATGTTACTGTATTTTAGTCTTACCTCTACATTTTTTGCTCCCTGTTCTTGGTCTATGTCAGTAAGCACATTTGTCTGATTCTGGGAAAAAAAAAAGTACAAGTTCAACCAAACATTAGCAATATATTGGCATTTGTCCATCATTGAAGGCTGAATAATCGTTACAGCACTTTTGGGCAACAGGCCAATTCGTTATGACTGGGATTTTCTAAATTAAAACAATATAATATATATATTTATATATATATATATATATATATATATATATATATATATATATATATATATATATATATATATATATATACTGAAACGAAACTTCAAGAGATTTCCACGACGCGCACGCGTGAGAACTTAACTGAAGTAGTTGAAGGAGATCGCAATTACGAAACTTCAAGAGATTTCCACGACGCGCACGCGTGAGAACTTAACTGAAGTAGTTGAAGGAGATCGCAATTCTCGCGCATGCGTCGTGGAAATCTCTTGAAGTCTCGTTTCAGGCCTACAAGGAAGAAACGGAATCGTCGAATAAAGTCGTTATTTTTGTTTTATTTCCACACAAAAAGTATTCTCGTCGCTTGATAAACTTATAGTTGAGCCACTGTTGTGACATGGACTATTTAAACATTTTCTTCATTGACTTTCTGGGCCGTCAGGATTCATTCCCTTAGGGAGCCTATGGAGGAGTGATCCAGCTGTCACATTTAATCAAAAATATCTTCGTTTGTGTTCCGAAGACGAAGGAAGGTCTTACGGGGTTGGTGGGGGTGAGTAATTAATGACTTAATTTTCATTTTTGGGTGAACTAACCCTTTAAATGTAATATGTTTTCGTGTTAATTGAGCAAAGTAACTTACTGTGTGTGGCTGCTTCACTAAAAAGCTTCTTATATCACTTCCACGCTTTCTTTTGGACATTTCTTTTTAGGTTTTTAACATTTACACGATAGTTAGCAACGTTTACCGTTAACTAGCCTTTACATGTGGGGTGGGGGAGGAAAAATAGAGCTTTTATAAAAACGTAATAAAAAAAAGATTCGTCAAACAATTTAATTTATTTAATTAGGCCTATTTAATTAATAAATATATTTTTAACCATTTTAAACACAAATTAACTTTCATTTATGTTTTACACAAGGTTTTGCGTAGTTCAGGATTGGTTAAATTATTTGATTGGATGAGGAAACATTTTGTGGGCTTGTCTTGACATAATGTTGATTCCTCCATGTTCAGCGCGTTCTGCATCACACCTGCTTTTAGCAAGTTGTCTTGCTGGTATTAAGAGAAAATATGCAAGTAATTCGAAGTAGAATGAATCGTAATACACTGACACACAAGAATTGTGCAGCTGCAGCTGACTGAAATGGTAAGTTCACCATATTGATCTTGCGTATTTTGATATATTTATTAGGCTAATGTTACCCTATGTGTTGAAATTTGTTACGTTTTGCTTATTCGGATGCTTATAGACATATTTGTAAATGTGATACATGCATGTGTGTACATCAAAGTGAAAATTAAGTGTATTTCCAACTCTGAACTCAGTCCCCAAGTAAATTCGGTTATTAAATAAACAAATAGCAAAACGAGCTGTGCGGTGTCCCCACCACTTTCAAAGCAAAGTTATGCCATAACTTTCATGGAACGCGGCATAAGCTTCAGTCTCTCCATTGTTCTTGGTCCGGTCTCGTCTATCGTGTGATCACCCGGCTCCAACTTCTCTGGTTCCAGGATTCCCGTGTGCTCGCAGCAAGTATACTCAAGTTTATCACTAACTACTCTCCTGTGGGTATTTCCAAGCAGCCATTGTGTGTGGCGGTGCTTCAGGATTCTCCAGTCTGATTCTCTGAGTTCTCCGGTGCATCTACGGACCTTGTATCTCCTCTCTGCATTCAAGTTGGAAGTTTATTCGAGTCCGCTCTCAGTTCACGTGTCTTCGGATCGGATATTGCATTAAATGTATAAAATAAAGTCTGTTAACTGTTTTCAGTGTGTCCTCATCCTTCTAGTAGTGTGTGACACTTATGTAACTATATATTACTAGTACGTACCAATTTACTAATGCTCACACTCGGTCTCTCACGCGCACTGTCACTCAGTCTCTCTCGTGCGCTGACACAATCGGTATCTCTCGCGCTTTCGCTCGCACGCAGACACACTCGGTATCTCTCGCGCACGCAGACACACTCGGATTCTCTCGCGCACTTTCGAGCGCGCTCTTAAGCCGCCTTTCCACTGCACACGACATTCGCATACGATTGTCGCATTTCGCCCCCTAGTGTCAGTCGCACGGAACTTTGAAATTGGTCGTGAACCAACCGTTACCCTCGGCTTTTCACAATGGTAAAATTAATGATGATGAATGTAATGCATGCATGAATATATCCACACAAAACAAATTACCCTCAATACATCTACAATAAAAACAATGGATTTTACAGAGCTAATCAATATAAATATTGATTTAAGAATTTTAAAATATCTTTTTCTGCCATAATTATAAATAACCGACATTTTACAGAATAGCGTTTACAGAATAACATTAAAGAGTTGAAATATTGGTAATTCTAGCCTCACGCTCATAGTTTTGATTAGAATACATCACATCCGGTCGTCCGGTCGCATACGGTCTAGCCGCAGAAGTACAGATATTTCAACGGATCCAAAGCTCAAATCGGATACGAATTTTCCGCATACGCATATGATCGGAACTCCCCGCAGCTCCCGTACGACTCTCCATTGGAAATGAATGACTTCCGGTCCAACGGCTGTCGTTTGTCGTGTGCAGTGGAAAGGCGGCTTTAGACACTCGGTGCGTTCCATTCGCCAGGGTCCCTACGCAGTGTTCACTGCTCCCTACTCCCTGAACACGGTACATCAGTTGAAGTGGACTTCGCTGACAATAATCACTCATTTGGAATGCTCTGCAACGTCATCAAAGAAAGGCAACAACAAGGTCGCGCAGATTATGATATAAGTTAATTAAATTTTGTAATTTACTTTCCTTTCTAATTTAAAATCATATAGGCCTATAGATACATTCATCACCCCAACCGTTCATAAATACTCTAGTTTGTATAATAATAACAACAATATGAATAATAATAACAATATGAATACTCAATGCATAAGTAAACTCAGAGCCATTAGAAATTTAAATTTAAAATCTCTTCCAACGGCTCTGCTCTATGGTTAGTTCCGACTGCGATGCGGTGTACAATGACAGTTGGTTGATTTTCGCTCTCCACTTCCTGTGAAGTGATGTATCGATGTTCCCTTTTTCCCTACGCCGTTTGCAGTGCCCTTCGAACTGAACATGTCCGTTCCCTTCGGATTGGAATCTCACTTAAGATGGCGAAATACCCTGTGAAGTCCACTTCGCAGTCCACTTACGGTCGAATGGAACGCACTTGTCTCTCACGCGCAGACACACTCTGTCTCTCTCGCGCACTGGGGCTCATGGAGGCACGTGATCAGACATTGGTTTACGGAGTGCTAGATTGGCTTTGCAAAAAAAAAAATCCTTTGATATGGAGCGTTCTGTGAACGGAATGACGCATTTTAAATATCGCTCGATCACGCGAATTTGTTTGTGGGAAGCCAAAATCGTGATCGTGATTAAAATTCGATTAATCGTGCAGCCCTAGATAGTCAAGTCAAGTCACCTTTATTTATTTAGCACTTTTTACAATACATATTGTATCAAAGCAGCTTGACAGTGATAACATGAAAATAATACAACAAAGTTTGTTTCTGGAAGAAAATTGCGTCATCGGCAGGAGCGGATCTACTGGGGTGGCAAGGGGTGGCAGCTGCCACCCCTAGTAAAGGTCTTGCCACCCCAGCTGCCACCCCATTGATGTCAGCCAGGCCGGCTGAAAATAAGAGACATTTACGGTAAAAATCTTTGTTTCCTGGGCGCCCCTAAACGCATCATGAGTAGAGCCTCTCCCGCCGGCGCCTCCCTCTCTCCCTCTCCCTCTCCCTCTCCCTCTGACATGCACAGTCCAGCCAAGCAGCGACAAGTTTCAAGTGAGGCTCACGTGGACACACACGACGAAACACGGTAAGAAGAGAACACGCTTTTATACATCATATTTTCAAAAATGTCTTACATGCAACTCTATCAGAAGGGTCGATAATGTTACAATGGGACAGCCCGCCTCGCTAATATTGAACCAAAAAAAGTATTCTTGTTTTTAATGCGAACGCGGTGAATCCAAATGGCGAAGTCATTTGACCCTGCTTGCCTGCAAAGTAATGAGAATATCATAACGGCGTCATCATTTTATTTTCCTTTTAATTGCAAAGGTGGACAGATCAATACAGTACACAGAACATGTAGGATGTTGGAAAATAAAAATGTATTTTCTGTTAACCAAATGCTTTTTATTATTCGCTAGTGCTTCAATGCAAGTGAACAAGCGCGCCGTTATTTGTTGCGCAGTGACGTGTGTGTTCAAGTAAGCCAGAAATGCGCAGAATCTGCGCAATACGCTGTATTTAATATATCATGATGACTCACGAGTTGCGTATTTGCGCTAAATCTGCGCAGATTTGGCTACACGAACTTCCCCAGCAAAGTGAGTAAACATAGAAACACGCCAAATTGGCTCGTGATTTGACAGCGCGATTGGCGGGTGTTAATTTCAATCCCTGAATGTTGCTCTCCTGTTTGTCATTGTGCACGAAACAGAAATATTGCTGACTTGTGCGCGTCTCAAGCGCCCTCTACGCTTGTCCTAATGCCTGTTAGTTGTTCGTGGATTTGCCTATATTTGGAGTTGAAAATGGAAACGTCTTCTTTAGACATGGAAAATCGATTTTACAATCGATTCATTGAACACTTATGTCTCACAAATCGAACAGGATTTTTTCACAAAAGTGACAGCCCTATTTGCAGTACGTTTAGTAAGCCATTATTTCAATCTCAGTGTGGTACTTTACTGTCATATAAATAACATGTATATCGTTCAATCATTAAAAAAAAGGAAAACTGAATTATTGACACTTAAGATGTGTTCATGTATCAAAACGAAACAGATCTTAAATCAAATGCATGCATAAAAATGTCCAGTATATCAAACATTGTTTACTTGACCCCACAATACTGTTTAATGGCAAAGACTAATTGTTTCTCTTTCTTTTTTCTTTTTCTATAGATGATGATGACCTAATGAATGGGAGAGGAGAGGGTTGGTCCTGATCTCCCATTGTGGCAGTAAGTAAAGTATTTTTTGAGACATTGGATAATACGAAATATTTATTTTAATTGAGTATTTTATTACATGAATCCCTTGTAGCCTAAAAATGAAGCGGAAAAGCATAGACCAGTTTTTTCAACCAAAGAAGACGCTTAAAGAACAGGAGAGTGAACATGTGAAGGAACAGACAGACAGACTGAGTGAGGAAGACGTAGAAGTTGACAAAGGGACAGATGAGGACTGTGAAGTTGCAGTGGAAGAAGAGATGAGTGACAGCAACAATAAAGAAACTGAAAGGGAGCTGGGTGATGTTAGGCTATCGTCTCAAGAACAACTTGGTGTGATTTATGAATTTCCGTGTCAAATAAGGAATAGCTGCAGTATCAATGCTGAAATATTAGTTGTAACTGATGCCTACTGTATTAATAAGGAATTTATATTTTCTGTCCTTTTAGATATATCAAAATCCTGGCAAGAAGGACCAAAGCAAGAGAAGTTAAATAATTTCCCCAAGACTACACACGGAGGAGCAAAAAGAAGCTTTCACGCTGAATGGTACAAGACTTTCACATGGCTTGAGTACTCTGCAAGAAAAGATGCAGCTTACTGCTTTGCTTGTAGACATTTTTCTTTACCAGATGCTGCTAAAAGTGTGTTCACGTCCACGGAGGGTTACAGAAACTGGAAAAAGGCGAGCTTTAAAGACAGTGGCTTTAGCTCACTTGCCAAATCTGAGAACCACCAAAATGCAATATTTGCATGGGCAGAGAACAAAAAAAGACAAGACAGTAACACTTCACTTGTTGCAATAATGGACGAAAAAAATAAGAAACAACTGACTGAAAACCAAAACTTTGTGAAAGCATTAGCTGAAATTTTAATCGTGACTGCAACTGAAAACACTGCTCAGCGTGGCCATAGGGAAACTACAGACTCTGAGAGAAAAGGTATGTTCCTGTCAATGTTGGAATTACTTGCCAAACATGACCCAATGATCAGAAAGAGATTACAAAACCAGCCAAAAAATGCAATGTACACAAGTAAAACGATACAAAATGAAATGCTTCAATGCTTAGCAGGAATGGTAACCCAGATAGCAAATAGTAATTGAAACGATGTTAAATCAACATCCCGCTGTCAACGATAAAGTAATTGAATCAACGTCGAACTCTGATGTTGATTCTTCATCATGTTGCACCCTCTATTATCATTGAAACAACGTTTAAATCATACCTAGAGATCAACAGAATTTCAATGGTATTTCGATTACAATGGATATTGAAACAATGTTGAAATCCCAGCATATCAACAAAACTTCAATGGTGTTTTAGTATACCACAGGTTTAATCTGAAGGACTGTGATTTTAATATAATATTAAAAACATTATTATTTGGCTATAATCCTGCTTTATCGACAGCCAGGATGGGCTAGCAAAATATAGAAAATAGAAACTAGGCCTATACCTTTAGGCTATAACCTAGACTAGCACAAATGACACCCCATGCATTCTTTAAAAATTAAACAATAATTTTTATTGTATTATTTAACTTTTTTCTCTTTTAACGTGCTAACTCCTGCTGCGTCTGTCTGCCAGCTCCTCCCGCTCGGTCTGGGGCGTAGCGCAGCCACTTCTGTACAGCTTGAGCGAAGTCATAGGTGTTTGCCGTTGTAAGACGTTGAGTCAAGGATACAAGTAAAAGTATGCTACTGTGAAAAGGACAAAAAGTGAAAAGGACAAAAAGTAAATCAGAATGTCAGTAAACAGCAATTTATTTCAGAATCCTTCACTGCCCTGATTATTTCCCCACAAAGCAGATGATAACAAAAATTTCTTTTAAACTTGGCTAGCAAAGGTTTTTCTAAAGACTGAACAATTTGTATTCATGAATAATGGACTCCATTCACTATATTTAAGTACAAGATGCCTATATCACGTCACATCACGTAATTTTCTGTCACATGTCTGAATGGAAAATCCGTGACTGGTCGAGTGGCAGCTCCACCTGCCACGCAAAGATTTTACCCCCTCATCTTGCCATCTCATAGTTAGGTAAATCATTTTATATTTCTGGGTAAAAACACATTTTTGTTGAGGCCGTATAAGACGGACTACATTCAAAGCACTTTTCAAAACTGCCCAATATGTTCATGGATGTATTCGTATTAAAGGGAGGCAAAAAGGATTAGCTTGCAGTGACATCTTTCATAAGGACAATTTATGAGGCCAAAGTGGCTCTAAAAAAAATCATGTTTATTATTTTATTAAATCAGAACTTATTGTTAAATATAAATAACTGGATACTTATAACTAATTAAATATTAAATGTATTGATTAGAGTTACCATAGGATATTTTTCTGGTTGACTAAATTGCACATTAATTTCTGCTTTAATTGGGTGCATCGAGGAATATGCATAAATCTCACCGCAAAAACAGGCTAATAATGAGGTTATGTTTTTAAAATTAACGAGGCATTTTAATTGCTTCTAAATGACGTGTGGGGCTAAGCAACCCCCCCGGTTGTCAGGCACTGTATAATAACAGTGCGCGCGTGGCGCGCGCGCTTCCCCGCGCTCAGAAAAGGTGCAGAAGAAAAATCGTGATATCGCATAAGCACTAGTATAAAACGACTGTTATCATTTCTGAAAACAAACACAATGGAGTTACAAAACTGTATCACACATCGCAGCCCTGCTCGAGGATTATTCAGATTTTGGATTTGTAGGCTATTACGAGATGGTCTAATCTGCATTCCAGTTAACGTTACAACTCAAAACAGTTCAGCATTGAATAAAGTAAAGGTAAACCATGTATTTTGTGTAATTCTGGCCCGCCGCGGTCACTGCTGTGGGTAGCGGTAGCTAGCTAGATCTAGATAGATAGAGCACTATGCTAGCGTTGGTTCCGCGCGGTGTTCTCCGGCGGTCAGAAGAAATAGCGGTACTGTGTTAATAGATTTCACGACACTGGGTACAAACATGTATGTATTTTGAGCTAGCTGTCAGAAAAATAGACTGGACCAATGAGGTTTTGCTAACTTTATAACCTAGAAGAGATCAAGTAGCCTACTTTAGGCAGATTTTGACACATTGGTAAAACAAAAATCTGTTTCAGTGACTGCAGCACTGCGTCGGTTAAAGATACTACATTAACCATCATGTTAACGATCAACCTAACAGTATTTGATTTGGTACAATTCATTCATATCGAACATTAAGCAAGCTTACCTGTACGCTTGTGCCAAGGTCCAGAAATGAGCTGTGTCCGGTGCAGTACGTTGGTGTTGTTCTCCCGGTCAACCAAAAATCGATGTACTTTCAATCATATTTCCCTGTCAACTATATATCGATGCATTTTCAATCATATTTCCCGGTCAACTATATCCCGATGACTATTCAACAACAGCATCGTTTCCCGGTCAACTATAAATCAATGACTTTTCAACACATTCAGCGATCGCCCGGTAAACCAAATATCAATACTTAATCAATCATAAAGATAACTATAGATCAATGTTGTTCCAATATTGTTGCCATCAACATTAATAACATCAGGTTTTCATCGATATGGTAATGATGATTCAACATTTATTTTGCATTGAAATTTCAACTTCAACCATAATGATGATTCAGATGGAAAAACAATGTTTATTCAATGTTGGCTTGCTGTCTGGGAAAAGACAATATTATCAAAGAGGTTAAAGAAAGTCAACAATTCTCCATAATTGTTGATGAGACAAAAGATATTCAGAAAAAGGAACAGATTTCATTTGTTCTGAGATACTTATGAGGGTGCTGTTCACGAAAGCTTTATTGAATTTTCTGAGGCAGATCAACTAGATGCAGGTGCTCTCTCTGAAAAGATCATTTGTTTTTTTGAAAAACATGGGTTGGAGTACAAAAAAAATCTGGTTGGTCAGGGTTACGATGGTGCCGCTGTCATGAGTGGAGTACGTGCAGGGGTACAGGCCAAAGTGAGAGAGGTTGCAAAGCATGCATTTTATGTTCACTGCAGTGCTCACTGCTTAAACTTGGTCATTGTGGACAGTGTCAAAAATGTCTCAGATGCAGGAACTTTCTTTTCATTATTAGAGCACTTGTATGTATTTCTTTCAGGATCATATGTACACAACAAATGGCTGAAAGTGCAGCAGGAAATGTTTGATGGTGCCCCTAGAGAGCTCCAGCGTCTTAGTGACACCCGGTGGGCTTGTCGGCAGGTAGCGTGTCGCAATGTTTTAGACCGGTTGCCTGCTATTATACGCGTCTTGGAGGAGATAGCTTCTGAAATGCACCCACAAAGAGCTGTTGAAGCTAGAGGGATACTTGGACAACTTGATCTGAATTTTGTTGGGTGCCTTGTGGTTTTTAAAACGATCTTAAGTGAGTCAAAAAATCTCTCAGATCACCTTCAATCAAAAAACATTGACTTAAGCAAGGCAGTTAATCTGATCAAAGCTTTTAAAGATACTCTGGATGGTTATCGCAGTGAGGACACTTTTGGTGAACTGTGGAATAACATTGTTGACACATGTCACCAGAGCAATATCTCCACAACACAGAACAAATCCAAAAGGATCAGACAAACAACAAAAGCGCTTCAGGACTCCATCATCGCCTCAACATTGGGACAACACGTTTCACCAGACGGAAAGACAAGTTTTCGGGACAAAGTGTTCTATCCCGTCATAGATCACATGAAGGGAGAAGTGGAGCGGCGTTTTTCAAAAACAAATTGTGACATAATGAATGGACTCCAGGCTCTGAATCCTTCCAGTCGTTCCTTCTTGGGTGATGATGTTATGCTGTTGGCAAAGGCATATGGATCAAACGCTGATGACCTAAAACATGAAATTCATCAGTGCAAAAGAGTACTTGAAAGACTTAAAAATGAAGAAAAAGACTCACCAGCTACCTTAATGGATTACACACAATTTATGGAACAATACAAGGATGTGTTCTATGAGTTGTACAGATTATGCAAAATTGTGATCCGTGTAAGTAGTGCAAGTTGCGAGCGGAGTTTTTCAACTCTGAGAATAATAAAGAACTATTTACGCTCCACTATGACCGAGAGTAGGTTGTCAAACTTAGCATTACTAAGCATTGAAAATAAACGCACTAAAGCTTTAGATCTTGATACATTTGTAAGGCGATTTGCTGAACAACATGGCAACAGACGCCTTCAGCTCCTGTGAGCTGTTTAATTCATCTGCTTTGTTTGATAAAACTGAGTAGCAGAGTCAAGTTTCAGTTAGTTAGTCTTCTGCGTTTATTTGGGTTATCAAAATGTTATTCTAAGACATTTGCTCTTTGCTCCTAACTTGAATATTTTACAAGAGGCAATATAAAATTAAAGTCAGACTTTTGTTTTGTTGGTGGGTGGTGCCATTTATGATCAAACAACCAGATATTTGTTTCTTGCACTTAAATGCACTTCCACTTGCAAATGAAATTATTTGGAAGATATTATTTTGTACTGGAGTGATGATATTACCTGCTGTATTGTTTTTTATTGTGACTATACTGTATACATACATTTTTGCACTGCTGTTGTTCAGTATGTTCAACAAACATTATTTTACAGATGTAAAATATAGTCTGAAAACCAGATTTGCACTAATTGCGCAATGATTTTTTTGTATCTACTTTTTGAAGGATATTGTGCTGTTCACACTGGATAAAATAAAACAAAGGATAAAATATATTTTTTTGTTGTTGGTTTTTTTATGGAAAAACATGTGAAACAATGTTAAACACATAAATACAGTGCACCAGCAGCATATAACCATACATTGTCAAAGTGGTTTAACAGTTACAATACACAGGAAAAAGGCAAACCGTGTGGTTATAGACCTATTCACAGGGGATTAGAATTACCTAGGGACCTCAAGTTAAAAGGTGCTTCTAGTCATGTGTGAATCTACATGTCGGAGTTTGGAAAGTGTTTAAACAGCGTAATGAAATGTTTTTTTACCGGTATATTTATGTCCGCAATTAAGCTAAATGTCATGCTATCAAAGCATTACTCTGACCAAAATTGTGTTTTTTTATCCATTTAAAAAGTATAAAAGAGAAAATTACAGCGTTGGAGACATGAACAGATGTACAATCTCGTGCATTCCATTTTTAGTCCTGGTTTGGAAAAGTCTTCCAGGTTTTGTCCTTGCCTGGAACTGTCTAAATTCTAGTGTAGTCATCAACCTGGCACTTTATAAATGCATTGTTTCAAGGACTAGTTGCAATCCAGATCTTCAAAGCCTGATTCATTTAATCTTTTTTTGGTCTGTATAACAAATGTGATGTCTCACATCTGCTCTAGAAGCTAATTGGGTGCTTACAGAGGCTCACTCTCAGTTAGCACTTTTTACAGGACAAAGAATTATAATAACTTTATAGCTAAATAAGGAGCCAGGTGCCAACTCCTGTGGCTCCCAAGATGATGATTTTTTTTTTAAATGATTATTATTTTTAACAAAAGTTTATATTTTATCTGAGTTAGAAACCCCCTACTTATAATATGGACAATGCTACTATTTCTATATAATTTTGGGAGGCTCAGCCTGCATCTAAACGGAAAAATAGCCTTGCGATCAAGCAAAACTTGCGTACCCCTGCTATAAACATTCGCCACCCCAGAAATTATCCCTGACCCTGCTTGCCACCCCGTGATTTTTTTTCTAGATCCGCCCCTGGTCATCGGCCACCTTAAGTAAGGCATATCAATAATTTTGTTGAATATTAAATGTCCCCAACTAAGCAAGCCAAAAGCCAAGGCAACAAGATACAGACCCATAATCTACACACTACCTTGGCAAACGCGAGATCTGAGCCAATAGATTCTTATTGGAAACCCATAATCTACGCGCTGCCTCTGCAAAACCGAGATCGAGCCAAATCTTTATTGACTTTCTTCCCTCGAGAAGAAACCCAACAAGAGCAGAGCTAGCTAAAACTCTCGATAGTGCATATGTTACACGTCGGGAATTTATGAATGAACACTGTCAGCCCCAATTTACTAGAGCTGACCGTGCATGCTCCACTCCCAAACAGACAACACATGAATCGCATGTTGTTGTTGTTCATTACCCCACTCGTAATGAAGCGAAGGCAGGGACGAACACACGATCCAAAGCTGTTTGCTCTCCATACTCCTGTCTAATATATATATAAATATATATATATTGTAAATAGAAGCTCATCAGAGGAGGGTATTGACCTGGTTCCCCCGAAATCCTCACTAAGGTCTAGGTCTTCATTTAAGAGTAAAAATCGAAAAGGGCTTAATAAGAAAAAATATGTGATGCCAAGTAAAGAGGAACGAATGAAGGAACTGTCAGAATTATTGGACGTTATGGACAGGCTGAATATAACCGTTAGTTGAACGATGATTCATGGAAACTTGATGTGTTAGGTAAAAAGTGATAACCATCTCTGAATAAGATATGATCTCTGCAAGCATAAAGGAAGCATGAGTTGTCTTTTGCCTACAGTGAAACTTTTGCATGTGTGTCCTTAAAAGGAAAATATGAGCTGCTTCTAAGCAACCGCGATGCTCTTTACGTATGTGTTAATTCTGCAAATATGAACTGTATAAAAGAAGGGGACGAGGAAGAGATCTTTGCTCTTCCTTGCAATCACCAACTTGACACAGCAGCAGTTGTCAGGCGCAAGAAGCTTCAAGCCCAGCTAGTATCCATCTGTTAGTTAATACTCATTTATGATCTGTAACAAGTATTAATTTTCATTTGATTATTGTAATAAATTTTGTAACATTTATTATAATCATCTGACTGGACCTTGGATCATTGAGTGTTAGTCACACTCTTCTAATTGGGCCGGGAGGACCCTTCCTGAAGAGAACGACATCAGAGGGTGAGAATTCTTTTGAGATAAGAATAACCCATATAAGATTTCATTGATCAAAATAGCCTAGCCAAAGAGGCAGCATGTAACAAGTGTATATGTATGAGGATATACGTATGATTCATTTTTTACGATGTAAACAAGGTTGAAGAGTACCACTAAAGGGAGACTTATAATTTAAAGGGGAAATCTATTATTATAAAGGATTGGCTCTTTAGTTACCACGAGATTATATTAATATCTGGGACGGGATATTGTATAATTAGGAACGGTATTAATCGTGAGATTCCATCACAATATATATATATAAGCTAGTGGACAAACAACAATAAATAGACAGAGACAAGATCACACGGAGCGCTTGCTGAAGGCGCAGAAGCTAGCGCGGTCTGTTTTCCGGTGTGCTTTATAGTTTCCTGGTCGATGACGTCACCCGCCTATGACGTCTCGTCTCTCCATTGGACTGATTATACAGGTGCTTCACAACGCAATCACGCAGGGGCGTTCCCACACCGTCTCGACGCAGATCGAGTTCCCTTGAAAGGGAACTAGTGTTTCTGCTCTGTTGTGATGGATTTCGTGAGGAAGAGTGCAGCAAGTGCAGGCAACAGAGCGGCCAGCGAGTGATGAAACAAGCCGTGAGTGCAGCACGAGAGGAGAAACAAGCCGTGAGTCGCTGAGAGAGGTGACTGTTAAACAGCGGGAAAATAACTGCAAATGTGAGTTACATGAGTCTGTTTAGTGAATGGCCATAATGTTGCCTGTGTGGAAAGCTACGCTGGATGAAATTGAGAGTGAATCACTCAAGTTATCCACTTAGAAACTGAGAAGTTTGTATGAAATGCTCAAGCTAAATGTGGGTGAGGGTGAGACACACGCCATGCACGCTTAGAAAATGCATTCTGTAGCATTTAGAGGGAGACAATGTTGTTTTACTTGAAGATGAAGGACTATCTATATTGTTAGATACAAAGGAAAAAAATTACAGGATGAGAAATTATGACAAAGAGGAATCAGATATCTCATCCAGTGTAGAGCGTGAAACAAGCAACGAGGGGCATCGAATAATTGACCTGGAACTCCACCCTGTGGGCGTTAGGGGTAGTGCACCAGAAAAACATGTGATAATCACTGTAACAGAATCACATTGTGGCAAAATAGACAGAAAAAATGCAAAGTAATGCATCCACTATATAAAAAAATTACTTAAAATAATTGGACAAATTGGTGAACCTGATCAGAGAGATTTGTTTTTACTTTACCAGCCTGGACAGACAGATACACAGGGCATGCAAAAGAGGTGATGTTGAGGGAGAAATTGTTGAGGCAGTCATCCAATCCATTATCCCAGGTGTCAGTTTAAGAAGGTACCTATAGAGTGGAACAGACCTAACATTGCCTGTCCTTTGAATTGTATTACTCACTAACACATGCAACTCAATAACCCAAATAAACCCCAGTAGTGTTAACATAGACCATGTGTCACTTTTTATGATTTATGACTTTGATTTATGGCCCTAAGTTGGTGCATGTTTGTGTGCCTGTCACCCCATGACTGACGTGTCATTCACGACTGTCGTAGTGTTCTTGAAATCAAGTAAAACAGTGTTTGTGATTTACAGTGACAGCTGGCAGGATCCTGTATGTCTGTGTAGTAAAACGGTGTTTCTGATTTACGGTCTGTAGCTGACAGGCTCCGGTATGTCTAGGCTGAGCAACGCCGTGTGACATCCTCCTGCGGTGACATCCTGGTCGGATGTCCGCAGGTGTTAAGAGAAACGTGTTTAGCCGGAGTTCATAGCGCTTTTGATCCACAGCGTTTGGCGTTTACATGTGTTAATTATGTTGCGGGGGGTTAGCCACGAGTTTACACTTTTGACCAAAAGTTACGAACAGATAAGCCTACGCGCATCTCTGGGGATTATCTTTGTTCTCAAACAAAAACGGCCACAAAGTTGCATATAGCCACTTAGCCAGTGTTGGGAAAGTTCACTTATACACAAACTAGTTCAAAGTGCAGTTCACAAATTTTAAAATGAACTAGTTCATACTTCTCAATTTTGAACTAAGTTCACAAGTTCCAAAAATGAACTCGTTTTTTTTCCATATGTTGCTGCGAGCTATTTTTTTATTATTGCCACATCCCATATACAACCACAGACAGCAATTATTTTAACGTCGGGCAAAGTTTGCACAGAAATGTAAGATTTTTTTTCTCATCCTCACCAACCTTGTCATAAAACTCGTTTAAATAATCATACGACGCCTCCTCGATGCTTTGTCGACTACATGCGTGCTGCTTTTTGTTTTGATGACTCAAGCGGCGGCCGCGGTGCATGGTGGCTTGTGTTGCCAGATTGGGTGTTTTTTCGCTACATTATTAAGGCCTGTTTACGTGTGTTTTAGGCGGGGGTTTTCGCCTGGAAGGCTCTATAGAAATCTGGCACCCTATTGAACGAAGTTAAACTGAGAGAGCGTGCGTTCACAGACAACAGAATGAACGAGATCACAGTAACGTTCATCAGGCAGTAACACAGAACGTTTAGTTCAAGTTCGCATAAATTATCAACGAGTTCATGAACTAGCGTTCAACGAATGCGTTCAGGCACAACACTTTATATAGCCCCACTCTTATCCATCGATTGTTATGATAAGATAAATCGTCCTGACTTCCTGAGGGAGTTCCCCCCATCCTTTTTTTTTCTTGGAGAAAGCATGTAAGAAATAGGCAACCCCAAAATGACACCTCAATCAATGACACCTCCTTTTGAAGAGCTGATTTCATGTATTTTTCTAACATTTAGAACACCATCTGACTTTATGAATACACATAAATAACAGCTTAATGATTCT
Source organism: Tiaroga cobitis (assembly GCA_030578255.1). NCBI lineage: Eukaryota > Metazoa > Chordata > Actinopteri > Cypriniformes > Leuciscidae > Tiaroga > Tiaroga cobitis. Next base: position 23,662,789 of record CM060609.1, read on the forward strand.
ATATTTGTGTGCATTTAAAGTGTGCATGTGGGCCTACCATTCTGACACTAGTGTTACCTTATTTCTTTGATAATATTAAAGTGTTTCAGCACATGTAGTCAGAGTTACAGAAAATAATAATAGTGCAGCAAATAAGGAGATTATGTTTTTTTTATTTTAATCAGGTTTGTTAAACTGTATACCTGAATGATGTTAGTTTAATCTGCAATGACATGTATTTGGTATAACAATGAACATATTTGAAAAAAACCCTGTTAAAATCAAGTAATTATGCAATCCTTTAAATCTTAACTTTGAGTGCAACATAATTAAATGGATGTAAAATTATTATCATGTCACATATGACATTAAGGTGTCGGAAAAGACTGTAGCACCAATGACACACATAAGACCATAATAATTAGAGGAGACTAAATTGTTACATTTTGCATACAATCTAAATTAATAGCTTTGAATAAAGTCTATCTTTAAATGGGTCACCGGGGTTATCCCCTAAGAAAAAGTGACATCAGTGACATTTTCATGAAATTTCCCTTACAAAATGAATGATACAGATGTCAGGCCACATCTTGTCAATCGTAGTATAATAAACAAATTAAGTAGTTTAATCCATAAGTGTTCTAGTTTATTATTTTTAAATATCATTTACATAATATATTTGATAGATTCCATAGAATGACCCATGATTTTGTATTAATTTTAACCTAAGGTATTATTTTACTTATCAACATGTGTTCAAAAACTTTATAATTTTAAAGCAAAAACTGTGCTTAGTCGTCTTAGATCTGATATGCCTGCAGTATTTTGTCCACCGACACACAACAACAAGCAGTCTTCCTGTTACCGTAACCGTTTAACCTTTTGCACTATCAAAAACATTTCAAATTGCAGTATTCGACAATATACGGCTTATTACGGTAATTTCAGGCTTTCCTTCAGCAAATGACGACAGCTTTCTGGCAGAGCGGTGTTGCGGAAGGATTCGAATGTTGAACAGAGAGAGAGATACGGAGCGCAACAGGATAGGGTTTTTGGACAGCATAAATAATAAAAGATAAAACAAACAAAAAACACTGCGATTCAAGCGGTAGACAACAGGTGATGCGTTTGGGGTGATTTTTTATGAAAGTTGGGAGGCGGATGGCGAATACTCTTTCACGTAGCCTATCTTAGCATGTGTGGTCGTGCGTAAACGTTACTGTATGTAAAGTTATGTATGTAGACTATTTGTATATGAGTGCGTGTATGAAAAAAGAAAAGAAAAAAGTATCCTAAATGAAAACTGTGCAACCCCATGTCACACACAGAAATACTTGTATATATGCATTACAGTTAATTTTCAACTTAAAGTGTTAGCTTTTATTATTATTTTTTTATTTCTTTATTTAAAAAAAAAAATCAGTAATTTATTAAAGTTTCTATTATTTGTCTATTTAAATAAAATTTTTAAATACATTTACAAACACAACACACACACACACACACACACATACTGGTATATATGGTTTACGAGGACAGCATGTAACCACTGTGGTTTAGAGGGACACCCATTTCCTAACACTCTACAAATTAAACAGACATGCTAAACAATGTTAAATGGTCTCTTTAAGATACATCTCACTTAAAAATTTTGTTCTAACAATAAAATCATGAAAAAATAACTCCCCTGATTTTTTTATGGTTTACGAGGACAGCATGTAACCACTGTGGTTTAGAGGGACACCCATTTCCTAACACTATACAAATTAAACAGACATGCTAAACAATGTTAAATGGTCTCTTTAAGATACATCTCACTTAAAAATTTTGTTCCAACAATAAAATCATGGAAAAATAACTCCCCTGATTTTTTTATGGTTTACGAGGACAGCATGTAACCACTGTGGTTTAGAGGGACACCCATTTCCTAACACTATACAAATTAAACAGACATGCTAAACAATGTTAAATGGTCTCTTTAAGATACATCTCACTTAAAAATTTTATTCTAACAATAAAATCATGGAAAATAACACCTGGTCAACTGAATCATCGATTGTTAGGACTACCAGGTTTATAGAGACTGTATGTAATGTCAAACATGGTTTACTATTTATAGACTATTTTGACATGATTAACACATCCTTAGGAAGAGTAGGTTTTATTTGAACCTACTCTGCATTTTCACAGCTAGCTCATTTTGAGCACGATTCAGAACATGGTATGATTTCTCCATTAGTTCAGTTTATTTAGGGATATATGAACGTGCCAATCACACTTGGATAAATACAGATCTGAAAACACTGTTAAAAATGTGGTTGGTTCTGCACAACAGAGAGGATATGCTGATGATGACAAAGCAATGAGTTGTCATTACAACACTGAAACCAGAGAACTTTGACTGTGCTCTAGTTAAGTATACATTTTGAATCTAAATAAAAATGTTAAATATAACATTTTAATATAATTTTTCATTTAAGAGTATTACGTATTTAACAGATTTTCTTAAACAGGCCACATTTTACCAGTCTATTTGTATACCCCTAAAAGAGCAACATATCTATGAAAACCCACAGATTACAATAACCTTTTTAGGGTTCAAAAAGATTACTTGTATGATAAAGAGTTGTGTTATACTAGCCTGGTCCTACCAGACTCTCGTACATTTCATTTGTACAGAGTCTGGCCACTCCCCACTGACAAGCGTTAACTTCCTCGAAGAGCGGGTACTCTGTTGAAGATTAAAACTATTGGATCTGCCCAAAGCTTTTATTGACTCCATCAGTTGTTACATCATTTGGACTAGTGCATGAAGGATACATATACATATATATATATATATATATATATAACCCTTATGATAACATTGCTCCTTGATTCCCTGCTAATTGCAGCCAATTACCTCAGAAAATGACAAAAAAAAGTTAGATAAAAATTAAGACACAAAGCATCACAATTTTTTTTTTATGTTAACTATTCCTTTATGTTGAGGGAACGAAATCTATTTCTCGTGCCACAAGTTAAATGCATAAACAACCTGCGAGACCATAGCAACCTGAAATTATCAGAAATTGATAAGCTTATATTTATTTTTAATTAAGAATGACAAAATAAGGACAGACTCAAGAAATGATTGTATTAATATATTAGGCTATAGGCTATTATATTGTGCACAATGTTGCCTACAGACAGCATTCAAATGAAGTTTGTTATTTTAATAAATGATCAAATATGTAAGAACATAAAATAATATACAATATATTTATCCATCCCACCTCACAACCTTTTAAATCAATTAGTTGATCATGTCTTTATTTATTATTATTATTATAAAACCTAAATAAAATAAAATTTGTTACATTCCCGTAAAGTGAACTTGCTGGCATAAATAATCAAAGCTTTATTGGCATGAGTGTCAGGCATTTAGAGTATTAATTTGACTGGAATTTAACATTTAATTGTATTAAGGTTTATTACTATTAATAATAATAATAATAAATAAAGACATGATCGGTGAATGGATTTAAAAGGCTGTGAGATGATTGTTTACACATTTAACTTGTGGCACGAGAAATGGATTTTGTTCCCTCAACATATTTAGTTCCCTAAACATATGAAATTGTCTCGTGGTCACAACTTATCAAGTTCTCACAAATTTATATGTCGTGGACATAACAAAACAATGCGAACCAAACATGACCCATCCCGGTCACCTTAGTTTCTACTGTAGACTATAGCTTGTTTGTAAACTTACAACCTGTCAAATACTGAATGTTAGAGTTAACTCATGTATATTTACCTATTTTCATAATAGATTTATTTCATTAGATACATTTATTAACTTAGCAGCACAACTGCATAGAACAATAATACAAACAAGTATTAATAGGGAAGCAGTTTGAATAAAAGAATAGAAGACAGATCGAATAAACTCATGTACATATTTGTTTCTTGTAAGCTGTGGAAGCAGTTTGATTTGACGGTCACTTACTGAATTGTGACAGATAGAATAGAAAACCGATAGAATAAACTCATGGACATATTTGTTTCTTGTAAGCTGTGCCCTTGTTCCGGACAAAGTCTCTTATGTTTTGGCTTGTCCGTGAAGCAAAAATGGGGTGGTCTGCCTTCTTGCAAGCCTCACATTCAGTCAAAGTTGCCAGCTTCCCTTTTGTGATGTGGTTTCCAAAGAATTTCATGACTGATTTGAAGCGGTCCATGGTCTTTTTACATAGGCCCTTTTTTTCTTTGGTCTGTCAAGCTCTATTAGAAATTTATAAGATGGTTAAAGTACAACATAAATCCAATGTATATAAGAGATAAATGAATGCCAAGGTAATGCAAAGTTGAAACAAAACCAGACACACCTTTAACTTTAGTGGATGAAGTAGCATCTCTGCAGACTTGTGCATCTCGCACATTTTCACCTATACCGTGTTTAAAAAGAAAAACAATTAAAAAAACTTTTTTCATGGCATCATTGCATATTTACCAAATTTTATTGCATATGAAATCACATGACATTATGTTTTCCTCTCAAAAATCAGTTGCATACAAAACATATACTACACTTTTATTCGTGGATCACTTTAAAGTCACGGTATGTAAGTTGTGCCACTACAGGTCGCTTATTCAAAAAGATAAAAGGCGTAGCCTGATGATGCAGTGAATGATTATGGAATCTCATTCAATAGGGACAGAGACAGAGACTTGAGGAAAGAGATTGGGGTTTCCACGGAGGAGAGAGGTGAGGGTGTGTTTAATTAGGGTTGGAGCTAACTGCAGAGCAATGACCCTCCGGGAGCAGGATTGGACACTGGACAAAAGTTCCAATTACTGCTGGTCAAACATAACTTTAAGCATCATAAATAACTATGTCCTGCATCTCACCAGAGAGAATTCAGTCAAAATATTTTTTCATTGAACACCGTTGTATTAGCTTTCTCATTCAAACACAATACATTGCGTTAATCTGACTTGAAACAGTTGCGTATGACTTAACTCAATATTTTCATGTTTCAGTTAAGTATACCAAAAATAACATTTGATGCTTGTTCAATATAATTAAGTAAATGGAGTTAATCCAACACGATTCTTTTCAACCACTTTTCTTAATCCATTTGGTTGAGATTACATAAATGAGTTTAGTTGTGTTAAAATAGCAATTTAGAAAACTAGGAACAGGATTTCCCCCTTCCCATCATTTTCATCAGGATAAAAATTGGTACTTGTCAATGTCTAATGTTCTTTTATGATTATATTTAAACGAGTTTCTGATGTGTTAGTGTTTTTGGAGGTTACCATTGTGGTAAAGTGTAGACTGGTGTGAGGATGTGCTAACAATAATAAAAGTGGTTTTAATAATAATAAAAACAACTACTTTTGGCATGCCTTGGATGTAACAGTTTAGGATAATTGAACTTAATAGTTTTGGACAAAATTAAGAATGTTAACCCGATTCCCCTAAATGGCATTGAATAAACCGTATGTGAGAAACTTAAGTTTACTGAAATAAACAATGTGACATACGTAAAACCTGTTGACATAAAAAAAGTTGAGTAAATCCTACATGTATTTTTGATTTTCCAACAAAATTTGATTAAACATAACAAGGTCAAAACATATGCACTGGTGAATTGTGCTCAATAGATCCATAACATGCATTTAGAAAGGATGGAATATCTCTTTTTTTTGTGCAGACTTTAAGTTAACTTTACCAAAGATTAAAATGTTAAAGTTCAGCCCCTGAAGCATTCATTAAATTGTCTCTATAGTGAAATTAAAACAAAATGTACCGATTGTATATACCCCTACACGTCGACTTTTTTAACAGTAGTCTAAATTCTGGATAAACACATTCCGTCTGTAAGATTCTTTGAGATGTGAAAATTGGATCACGGTTAAACAAAAACAAATAAACATATGTCAAGAAACAATGAGATAATGTCGAGTAATGCAGACAGATGCAAAAACTCTATACATTACAATATCATTCCACCGATAGTGGTTTTGCTGTAACACAATGGTGTTTTCCATACATGTTGACACTTACCGATGCTTACGCTCAACATAAACAGCTTGTCTATTGTTGAAAAGATGTTGTGTAACACAGATATGGATATAACACCCATCATTCGAAGTTATTAAATCAAGTAAATTCTTGTGAATACTGTCGTATATGACCAAATAGAAGACGAGAAGACCTAGAGTTCACTAACATGACATGGGAAACCGATATCCATGGGGAAAGTGTAAAGAAAACATCACACAAACATTACAATAAGAATGCTGCTGTTAAGAATGAAACCAAACAGTTTCAAACAGTCTGTTTTAGAAAAATGAGGGCAAAATCAAAGAACATAACTCAATCTCCATACTGATACAACTAATTGCTGTTTTCTGTTTTTGACCTGCATGGCTTGATAGTCTAAACTTTGTGTTTATATGTGTACTCACTACGATGTGACGATACCAGGGCCACTATCACTAATAGCAAACTAATGTGACAGTGAGATTCTATAGATAATCTCTTCGCTAGCATTTGAAAACCATTGAGCTGTTGCTAATCAATATTTATAATTGTGGAAAATGAAGATATGTTAAACAATTCTGGTATTCTGTTGATGAGGGACAAAGACTGTTTTTTGTTTTTTCTTAAAGAGAACACAAAATGTGAAGACAAGCATGACAGATTGTCTATCTATGACACTCGTAATGCGTAACTTAATTGCTAGGTTTGTTTTAAGTGTAACAGTTGTATAAATGTAACAGAAAAGCATCAAGCCTCACTTTTCATGTTGGGCAAGTATTTGTTTTAAATGGCTCATGTTGTATTTACTGTGATTCATCAGAGATAGATGGGGAAGTTGACCTAAACAAAAGTATCAGCTTAGTCAAATATTCTCAAACAGAAAGACTATTCTTTAAATTAATTGTCATTTATTCCTATAAAACGCAGAATGTTGACAGCTCTTTAAGAAAAATCTTCACCTAAAACACATACGGTCCAACATACATAATGTGAAAACAGTATCATCTGCTGTCTGAACAAGATGACTAAACCTATCAGAGTAATAAACCCGTCATTTGCACACTTTTGTGTGTTTATTAAACAGAGCTTTTCGACCCTCTTTTCTTATACCCCGTACACACTGTTGTAGTAAATTGTGCACACGTGATTGTTGCATAAAGATTATGCTTGGATTGTATCCATAGCCTTTACAAGGGACGGGTAACGTTAGTCCTCATAGTGAATGCATTACAATAATGTGTTACAGGCGCTCTTAACAAATCTGTCAGAATCTATTTACATATTGTAAATGTGTACTACGTCTATGGAAGGATCTGGAAGTGTTTTGTTTATTATCGTGTTATGTCTACTTAAACTATTTGCATTGTTGTTGTCTTTTAATTAATTCGTCTTTGCATAAAAAAAAAAAACCCACGTATTGATGTTAAACACCACGGGATATAATTTAAAAATGTATGTTTGTCAAAAGAAAAAATCATCTATATTTTAAACACTGCTTTTCTCAAAACATCGTGTCAGACGTATTTGGTATCATTATTCTCTTGTTCAAAAAGAACCAATGGCTACATATCTTGTCTCTGAAAACGTGTGCAATTTCTGAAAGATACAACTTACCCCTTTATAACCTGAAGAACTAAAATGGGTGATTTACACATATTTTGATTTGACTTTAAAATTATAAACCATTGCGCTATCTTCAAGCGCTAGGAATTATTTTTTCAGAAAAATATGACTTTCAATAAATTACAGTTATTGGCCATTAGTGTGTGTGTGTGTGTGTTGTGTTTGTAAATGTATTTAAATGTTTTATTTAAATAGACAAATAATAGAAACTTTAATAAATTACTGATTTTTATTTATTTATTTTTTAAATAAAGAAATAAAAAAAAAATAATAATAAAAGCTAACACTTTTAAGTTGAAAATTAACTGTAATGCATATATACAAGTATTTCTGTGTGTGACATGGGGGTTGCACAGTTTTCATTTAGGATACTTTTTTTTTTCTTTTCTTTTTTCATACACGCACTCATATACAAATAGTCTACATACATAACTTTACATACAGTAACGTTTACGCACGACCACACATGCTAAGATAGGCTACGTGAAAGAGTATTCGCCATCCACCTCCCAACTTTCATAAAAAAATCACCCAAAACGCATCACCTGTTGTCTACCGCTTGAATCGCAGTGTTTTTGTTTGTTTTATCTTTTATTATTTATGCTGTCCAAAAACCCTATCCTGTTGCGCTCCGTATCTCTCTCTCTGTTCAACATTCAAATCCTTCCGCGACACCGCTCTGCCAGAAAGCTGTCGTCATTTGCTGAAGGAAAGCCTGTAATTACCGTAATAAGCCGTATATTGTCGAATGCTGCAATTTGAAATGTTTTTGATAGTGCAAAAGGTTAAACGGTTACGGTAACAGGAAGACTGCTTGTTGTTGTGTGTCGGTGGACAAAATACTGCAGGCATATCAGATCTAAGACGACTAAGCACAGTTTTTGCTTTAAAATTATAAAGTTTTTGAACACATGTTGATAGGCTAAGTAAAATAATACCTTAGGTTAAAATTAATACAAAATCATGGGTCATTCTATGGAAACTATCAAATATATTATGTAAATGATATTTAAAAATAATAAACTAGAACACTTATGGATTAAACTACTTAATTTGTTTATTATACTACGATTGACAAGATGTGGCCTGACATCTGTATCATTCATTTTGTAAGGGAAATTTCATGAAAATGTCACTGATGTCACTTTTTCTTAGGGGATAACCCCGGTGACCCATTTAAAGATAGACTTTATTCAAAGCTATTAATTTAGATTGTATGCAAAATGTAACAATTTAGTCTCCTCTAATTATTATGGTCTTATGTGTGTCATTGGTGCTACAGTCTTTTCCGACACCTTAATGTCATATGTGACATGATAATAATTTTACATCCATTTAATTATGTTGCACTCAAAGTTAAGATTTAAAGGATTGCATAATTACTTGATTTTAACAGGGTTTTTTTCAAATATGTTCATTGTTATACCAAATACATGTCATTGCAGATTAAACTAACATCATTCAGGTATACAGTTTAACAAACCTGATTAAAATAAAAAAAACATAATCTCCTTATTTGCTGCACTATTATTATTTTCTGTAACTCTGACTACATGTGCTGAAACACTTTAATATTATCAAAGAAATAAGGTAACACTAGTGTCAGAATGGTAGGCCCACATGCACACTTTAAATGCACACAAATATAGAATCATTAAGCTGTTATTTATGTGTATTCATAAAGTCAGATGGTGTTCTAAATGTTAGAAAAATACATGAAATCAGCTCTTCAAAAGGAGGTGTCATTGATTGAGGTGTCATTTTGGGGTTGCCTATTTCTTACATGCTTTCTCCAAGAAAAAAAAAGGATGGGGGGAACTCCCTCAGGAAGTCAGGACGATTTATCTTATCATAACAATCGATGGATAAGAGTGGGGCTATATAAAGTGTTGTGCCTGAACGCATTCGTTGAACGCTAGTTCATGAACTCGTTGATAATTTATGCGAACTTGAACTAAACGTTCTGTGTTACTGCCTGATGAACGTTACTGTGATCTCGTTCATTCTGTTGTCTGTGAACGCACGCTCTCTCAGTTTAACTTCGTTCAATAGGGTGCCAGATTTCTATAGAGCCTTCCAGGCGAAAACCCCCGCCTAAAACACACGTAAACAGGCCTTAATAATGTAGCGAAAAAACACCCAATCTGGCAACACAAGCCACCATGCACCGCGGCCGCCGCTTGAGTCATCAAAACAAAAAGCAGCACGCATGTAGTCGACAAAGCATCGAGGAGGCGTCGTATGATTATTTAAACGAGTTTTATGACAAGGTTGGTGAGGATGAGAAAAAAAATCTTACATTTCTGTGCAAACTTTGCCCGACGTTAAAATAATTGCTGTCTGTGGTTGTATATGGGATGTGGCAATAATAAAAAAATAGCTCGCAGCAACATATGGAAAAAAACGAGTTCATTTTTGGAACTTGTGAACTTAGTTCAAAATTGAGAAGTATGAACTAGTTCATTTTAAAATTTGTGAACTGCACTTTGAACTAGTTTGTGTATAAGTGAACTTTCCCAACACTGGCTAAGTGGCTATATGCAACTTTGTGGCCGTTTTTGTTTGAGAACAAAGATAATCCCCAGAGATGCGCGTAGGCTTATCTGTTCGTAACTTTTGGTCAAAAGTGTAAACTCGTGGCTAACCCCCCGCAACATAATTAACACATGTAAACGCCAAACGCTGTGGATCAAAAGCGCTATGAACTCCGGCTAAACACGTTTCTCTTAACACCTGCGGACATCCGACCAGGATGTCACCGCAGGAGGATGTCACACGGCGTCGCTCAGCCTAGACATACCGGAGCCTGTCAGCTACAGACCGTAAATCAGAAACACCGTTTTACTACACAGACATACAGGATCCTGCCAGCTGTCACTGTAAATCACAAACACTGTTTTACTTGATTTCAAGAACACTACGACAGTCGTGAATGACACGTCAGTCATGGGGTGACAGGCACACAAACATGCACCAACTTAGGGCCATAAATCAAAGTCATAAATCATAAAAAGTGACACATGGTCTATGTTAACACTACTAACCCCTATCCAGTTCATAAGCCGAGCCATGGATCTCAGACAGAGGATTTTATCAGCAACTGAAAATGTACAGACAGGATTAAAATACAATCATGAACTAATCCAAAAATAGTTTTGCAGACAGTCCTGACTGGCCTTCATGATGAAGACATACGCACAGGTCTAAAACCCTATCTGGAAAACCTGCTGGAGGAAGATGAAGTGCTTTTGAAGAAGATGAACATGTCATATAGTCTGGAGCTTGAAAGTCCAAGTTGTCAACCACTCGACCCAAGATCGCCAAGGTGGCCACAGTCAGTGAGGAGGAACAGGCACATGCTGGACAAGATAAAGGTGTCAGTATTAAGAAAGAGAAAGCTCAAAAGCCTAACAACCTGATGGAAAATCTGGACATGCAGGACAAAGTGATCTGTGAAGCAATCCAGAGACTTACTTCTCAAATGGAGAGCATTGCTCAAACATCACAACCTCAAGACAGTCAGAAGCAGTAACCTTCACTCATACTCATTTTCCACCTGCTCGAGCAAACACCAGACGTTGTACCCAGTGCGAGCAGTCCGACCCAGAAGGAAGATGAAAACACTGCTGCATGTGTGGCACCTGAGGGATCATGGTCTAACAAATAAAAGAAAACAGCCAGTTGGCTGGGACGCAGATACCTGGTGCAATGTTGTCTAGGAGTTGTTAACACATCTGTGCTCTAGGACACAGGGTCAAAGGTTTGTAGCGTTTATACGCCCGTATAAATATAACTAATTATTATTCATAACGGATTATGATCAATAATTAATAATTTGATTATTTTCAGAATTTACTGTAGCAGAATCAATAGTATGATATCAGTTCATCCAATGAACGGAAAGCATAAACAATTATTAATTCTAGGAAATATAATATCTTCCTGGCCAAGAAAGACTAATTCCCAGCTAACAGCTAAATTAAGAAATAATTCAAGGGTAAAAGCATAAGTAGCTTATAGATCGCAGTTCAAGACAATAAATTCGTAAGCACATAACACAAATAATGCTTCTATTTTCACTTTATTGATTATAAGCCTATGACTAGCACATACAACTAATATCTAACACACACAGACAATACCTTATTGATTATAAGACTAACACATAAAACTAATATCTAACACACACACACACACACACACATTCATACGAGTTGCAGAAAGAAAGAGAGTGAGGAAGAAATGAGTTTTAGGAGTCAGATGGTGAGATCCCAAGTTTCTATATGCACTTAAAAGACATGACCTGAACGAACCACCAATCATCGATTTAACCCTTCTATCGTTTCTTAGGCAGGTTATTCAATATTATATTAAACACCAGTTCAGTTAAAAAGTCTGAAGGCTACTTGCTTGTCTTCGGTTTGCTTTGGGAATTCTCCTTTTGTCGGTGTAAAGGGGTTTCCCAGGTCCGTTGCTTGGCTGGCGGTCTCCTCGTGCCTGCTAGATCTTGGGCAGCCAATCACGTGGTGTGTTGGCGGATGGATGAAAGTCTTTGAAGTTGGAAGCGCGTTGCAGTCGAAACGTTTAAACGAAACTTTGCAGCAAAACTTAACTTAGAACCGATACTTTTAACGGAAAAGAAAGGAAGGTGTGACGAGTAGATGGTTTAAAATGAAGCTGTTGTTTAACCCATGTTCTTCTGATCTTAATTTGGGTTCTTTGTCTTTGCTCGTCTACATGGTTACTTCAACCATCGTCTGCTCCACCCGACTTGTTCTGCCAAGACCTTTCCCGAGGGAGAGAGCGGGGGAGAGAGAGAGCAAGAGCACCAGAGTGCAGAGGGCAAGAGCGAGCACAAGAGAGAGAGCGATTCTGCACCAGCAGAGAGAACAATAGGCCACAGTTTAGACATTACTATTATACGAATACAAAACATTTTACACAGATTTCAAATCAAACCATCTTTTTGAATTAAAAATACGATCCTGCTGACAGGAAACACGGCACACTTTCATTCACACACCTAATATTTATAACAATTATGAATTGTATGGTATCTAAGCATATGAGACACACATATATTGTAGGAACAACATAGAATTGTGTAGTTGCATGATGTTTGATTATAAGTCCATCGAGAATTGTTCTGGGATGAGTTTTTGGATTTCGATATGTAAAGTGTTAGTGTGTAAAGTTTAGGGGGTTTAAGCCATTCCAGTCTGAGGTCATTCTTGCTGAAGTCTGTTTTGTTCCCATGTCATGGGACCTTGGACCTTAAGAAAGAGTAGTCTGTTTGTCGCAAGGGTCAGGTGACCTCTTGTTAGGGCCTCTTGTTTCACCATTTCTGAACAGATCTGTTCTTGCCAAATTATAAAACATTGACAACGTTCTTCCTTTAGTTAAACAATAAAAAGTCTTTTTTGGTTGTAGAGCCTGGGGTAATCTGGAATGTGGAGCCTCTTTCGTGTGATTATGTATGAAAGCTTCAATTGTGTTTGGTTCATTCACTACAAGGACAGTCCTGGGGTGGTTGCATGCAGTGGATGTCATCCATCAGCTGGAAGTGAAACCACCACCTCCGACTGGATCCCAACCTCAGCCATCACAACACGACAATGACTTACTCCAGAGACTTAGCCCAGGGTTCAGCAGAGCAAAGGATGGGACCCTCCAGTGGACCTCAGTCACTTACCTGGGGGAGAAAAGTAGAGGGGGACCACAATATATCCTTGTGGTCATAGACCATTTTTCAAAGTTTACCCAGGCATATGCCACCAGAAACAACTCTGGAAAGACAGCAGCCAAATTATTTTAAAGATAAAATCATGCGCTTTGGTTTTCCTGCAAAGCTCCATCATGACCAGAGGAGGGAGTTCAAGAACAGACTGTTCCAAAAGCTAAGTAGTTACTGTGGGATTGGGCATTCACATACAACTCCCCACCATCCCCAAGCTAACCCGGCAGAGAGGTTCAATAGGACACTATGGGGGATGTTAAGGACCCTGGAGGAGACCACCTTAAAGAGGTTTACGCCTATTATTCTACGGGGCAAGAGTCAATGGGATTTTCTCCATTTTCTGTCAGAAAGGAACCTGTCAGAAAGGAGCAACCCAGGAAAATTGTGAGCTTACTGGAGAAAGCAAATATATATGGTGAAAGAAATGAGAGGAGGGGACGGACCAGTGTATGCAGTAAAACCATTGGATGAAACTGAAAAGGAAAGTGTTGCACCAGAACCTTCTATTACCTTGTCCTTACCTTGTCTATAAGCGGGGGACAGCCGATGTTCATTTGGAAAGAAAAAGATGTCAGAGGAAGAGGTCAAAACAAGAAGTACATCCAAGACAGAACACTGACTATGACAGCACCGACAGCTCCAGCGACGAGGAGTTTGACTTTTGGGTTCCAACACGGAGAACAGGAACAGATCTGGATCCTCATGCAACAGAATTCCACCTTAGAAGAGAGGAGAGAAATAGGAAACCCGAAAAGAAACTTGATGGCGAAGAAATATTGATGAATCTGTAAATCTACCTGACCAAGAGGAGTCAGATGAAGAGGTGCCGGGAGATCTTCAAGGGGAGCGGGAGTTGGAGGAAGGATCTGTAGGAGAAGCCGAGCATGAAGAGGGTGGCTTGGCATCAGAACTTATGAGAACAACTTCTGCCAAAAACAGGCGACCTAGGAATCTCTACACTAATTGCACCCTGGGTGAGCTCACACTTAAATCAGAGAACTGGAATGTTTGTGGTGGAAACACTGATGTGAACCCCAGCTGAGATCATCTGAATCTGTATCCTTCATCCTAAGACTAGAAGAGTTGAAATACAGTAGTCAACATTTGAAGTGGATCAAAAAAGTCAATCAAAGTTGTACTAAGACAAGAACGGGTATTGTTCAAAATGCATGTATAACTTTGTTGAAAGGTTTTGATCCATTTCAAATGTTGACTACTGTAGTTGTTCAAAGTAACTTTTGTTAATTGAGTTATACACAGTAAAGGGTATTGTTAGGCTACAGTCGTAATAATGCCATTCAGCAGAATTATAGTTTTGCCAGCTTACTGAAGTGACATTTAAAATGTGTCAATAAATTGTGGAGGTGTATGTGGTTGTGTCCACTTGTCATTACAGGATGTTCTGGGGGGCCACCAGTGAGCCTAAAGACAAGACACCTCTCGTCTAAAAGTTTAGAGGACTGTAGTGATGTCACAGTTGTATGGAAGTAGAAGATATAGATTATATTCTTAAGCTGTGAGAAAGCATGTGTAACACAACAGAAGGGAAGAGACAGGTAAGTGAATTAATATGTTTATTTCAGCAGAGGGTGGAAAAGACAGCTGGCACCAGGCAATGGTAAGTCAATGGCAACAGGAATTATCATATGGTGACTTAGCTGAATGTTAACGGATGTTGGGTTCTTTACAGGTGGTGGAAGAAAGGTGACGGTAGACGAACTGGATCTGAATGGAGGATGATGGAAGACAGGAGACATAAGACAGAATAGACGATTTTTGGTGAGTATAGCTGGTAAGCTTTGAGGGTAGGTAGTCTGTGCATCGTAGGGTAAATGACGAGACCAGACAATGATGTGAAGGTGATGACGGTATATAAAGGGTTTGTTGATGAGGAACTGCAGGAAATCAGTATAGAGGTGATGATCTGTAGCAGGTGTGGTGATGGCTGACTGAGTGCAGATGGGGACTGTAGATTTTAAAATCCTGCTTATTATTGTTGAATCACGGAAGCTACACCAGTTACTTTTGCCAAAAGATTTATTATTTATACATGTGTCAGACAGAGAGACACATGCATTTAATAATAAGGCTATATGAGAGGAGGTCTTCAATCCAGATTTCTCTGTTCCCAATTTCTCTATCTTCTCACCCCATCATGCCTTTATGTTTATCTTCCTCTAATCTCATCATGCCTTTATGTTTCTCCTTCCTCTCACCCCATCATGTCTTTGTTTCTCTGAAGTGGCACAGTAAGATTGAGCTTATATACATCACAGAGAGACTTACAACTTCCTTGTAAGGTAGCAAAACAAGTTGCTTATGTTTAACTTCTCTAAAGTTCTTTTTGTTTTTCCTACACTCTTTTCTCCAATGTCCAGGCTTACCACAGTAATAAGAACTGGCCTCTCTCTTAGGACATTTACGTTTCTGTTGGTTCTCTGTATTGACCTCACATTGACCTGCAATTTTTATTCTTGTCTTGACATCAGAGTCTCTTTCCATGTAGCTAACCTGTCTAGGTTACTTTTGAGAGTTCTGTTAGACCAAGTTAGATCTAGGAATGGCAAGGCTCTTCTGTACTCAGCTACAAGGCCATCTGACCAGATGTGGACTAGAGCAGTGGTTTTCAAACCCTGGGTCGCGACCCTCGGGTGGGTCACGAGAATTAAAAAATGGGTCGCCAGTGATAAAAAAAAAGAATAAAAAAAAAAGAATTCCGTTTTCTAATAAAATTTATATTAATAATAATAGCTTTGAAACAACGAAACAAACGGAATGCTTCTCTGACATGCGTGTTGCCCTCTCGTCCTGCGAACTGGCTTGGGACCAGATTATGCAGAATAAGCAGGCCCTTCTCATACACAAAACACGCACTCGTTCACTCCACCCGCAACACACACACATTCGCTCCATCGGCAACAACACACTAACACTCGTCGTTCCTTCCTATGGCTGTCAAAATTACTCAAAAATGACGTTCTAAAAAATCCCTCTAAAAAAACACGTAGGCTGTATTCGAACTATTCGAACAACACTATTCAACTATTCGAAATGTGCACAACAGTATTCCAGAAGGGCTAATGGTTGAGGGTTTAGAAACGATTAAAAAGAATATTCGGGGTGGTGACCGATTAAAATTACTTTTACAGAGAGAAACTTTATATATATATATATATGAGTTACAGGCCACAATATACCCTGGTTTGAATGAAGAAAGAGATTTCAGTCCCTTTTTGTGATATGCCTTCTGTCTGTTTTGTGTTTTGTTGTTTGACTATGTAACCCCCTAGAGGGCCTTCTCTGTATGTGCTTGTAATTTGTCATTCAGGTGTTTCTAATTAGCATATATAAAAGAGGAAATTGTTTGATTGAAAAACATACCCTGAAGAAGGCTGTTTGTGCCGCTACACGTGGGTTGATTTTTCCCCCTATGTTTTTTAAATTTTCTACTATGAAATAGCCAGTTAAATAAAGGCTTTTTATTAATTCCTAAGACGAGTGCCTTGGATTTCCTTCTACTACATGTATTTGAACATCTGGTTGTGCATTTTGTCAATGACGCGCATTACGTCAATAAGTCAAGTCAAGTCATCTTCATTTATATAGCGCTTTTAACAATGGATTGTTTCAAAGCAGCTTTACAGAGATAAACATATAATTTAAGGTAACAGATTGTTTTGGCTTTATAGCGGTTCTTGAATAATGTTACTTCCAGCTAAAGTTAACTTTGATTGATTCACCTCCATTGAAATGATCAGACTTTAAACGCGAACCTGTGATTAACGCTGACGGCGTTCACATGCTCATTCAGAATTGATTCTATAGTTATGTGCTTTTAAAATATGTGCGCAGGTTTGTAATTCATACAACCCAGCCTAAACAAACTACTTTTCTTGCCTATAAATTTTAATACAGAATTTTGTTTTATTTTATCACTTCGGGGTATGCGAGCCGGAATTCACAACGCTTTATCTGTAGAGTGGGGAAGGGATCCTCCATAGGGAGAGGATAGTGGATACTTCAGCACTGCATTGTCATCGGGTCCAGGCGGATCTCCTTCGTCAGATCTGGACACGGCCTGGATCCGGCAGGCTGCGGGAAAACTTTGGGATAAACAAAGACACTAATATTAGCGTAGATGCCATTCTTCTTATGATGTAGCGAGTACATCAAGATTTAAGGGAAGTGTTCCCAGTTCCGGCTGACCTAATCTATGCAGCCTAACATTGAATTTATAGAAGTCTATAATGTATTATGTTGTATGCTAGGTCAAAGAGATGTGTTTTTAGTCTAGCTTTGAACTGACAGAGTGTGTCTGCTTCCCGGACAATGGTAGGAAGACTGTTCCAAAGTTTTGGTGCTAAATAGGAAAAGGATCTACCGCCAGCAGTCGGTTTAGATATTCTAGGTATTATCAACTGGCCGGAATTTTGAGATTGCAATAGACGTGAAGGACTATAATGCGTTAAGAGCTCGCTCAAGTACTGCGGAGCTAAACCATTTAGTGCTTTGTAGGCAATCAACAATATTTTAAAATTTATACGATGTTTAATCGTATAAATCGTAAAACGGCGTTTTGAACTAGCTGTAGTTTATTTATTAAGCGTGCAGGGCAACCACCCAGTAGAGCATTACAATAATCTAGCCTTGAGATCATGAACGCATGGACTAATTGTTCCGCATTTCCCAATGAGAGCATATGGCGTATTTTGGATATATTTTTAAGATGGAAAAATGCAGTTTTACAGATACTAGACACGTAGCTTTCAAAAGAAAGGTTGGTATCAAAGAGCACACCCAGGTTCCTAACCGACGACGAAGACTTGACAGAGCAGCCATCAAGTGTTAGACAGTATTCTGGGTTATTGCGTGTGGAAGTTTTTTGTCCAATAATTAGAATCTCTGTCTTTTCAGAATTTAGTAGTAGGAAATTACTAGTCATCCAATTTTTTATATAAGCTATGCATTCCGTTAATTTTGTGAATTGGTAAGTTTCGTTGGGTTTTGAAGAAATATACAGCTGAGTATCATCGGCATAACAGTGAAAGCTAACTCCATGTTTCCTAATGATATCTCCTAATGGTAGCATGAACAGAGTGAACAGCAGCAGTCCTAGTACTGAGCCTTGTGGTACGCCATACTGAACTTGTGATCGATAAGACATCTCTTCATTTACTGCTACAAACTGATAACGGTCAGTTAAGTATGATTTAAACCATGCTAATGCAATTCCACTAATGCCAACATAGTTTTCTAGTCTATTTAAAAGATTTTTGTGGTCAATGGTGTCAAATGCAGGACTAAGATCGAGTAACACTAATAGAGAGATACAACCACGATCCGATGATAAGATCAAATCATTTGTGACTCTAATGAGAGCGGTCTCAGTACTATGGTACGGTCTAAAACCGGACTGAAAATCCTCACAGATATCATTTCTTTCTAGAAAGGAACATAGTTGTGAAGAGACTGCTTTTTCTAATATCTTTGACAGAAAAGGCAGATTCGAGATCGGCCTGTAATTGACTAACTCTGTAGGATCAAGTTGTGGTTTTTTAACAAGCGGTTTTATCATAGCCAGTTTAAAGGTTTTTTGTACGTATCCTAGAGACAAAGATGAACTAATGATATTAAGAAGAGGATATATGACCTCTGGAAACATCTCTTTCAGTACCTTAGTCGGTATAGGATCTAACATACAAGTTGTCGATTTAGATGAATTAACGAGTTTGCAGAATTCTTCCTCTCCTATAGCAACAAATGAATCATTTTTTTCCTCAGGGAGACTACAATGCACTTCCTGATGCGATACTGTGGTAGACGGTTGCATAGTTATAATTTTGTCCCTGATATTATCAATCTTATAACTGAAGAAGTTCAAAGTCATCACTGCAGTGTTGCGTGGACACTTCTGAGCTAGCTTTCTTTTTCGTTAGTTTAGCCACTGTTTCAAATAAATACCTTGGATTATGTTTATTTTCTTCTAATAGGTTTGAAAAATAAGCAGATCTAGCAGCTTTTAAAGCCTCTCTGTAAGCAATCGAGCTCTCTTTCCACGAAATCCGAAATACCTCTAGTTTAGTTTTCTTCCAGTTGCGCTCCATTTTTCTGGCTGCTCTCTTAAGGGCCTGGGTGTGCTCGCTGTACCACGGCATGGACTATTTTCTTTAATCTTTTCTTTAATCTTCTAGATAATGATCTGAGATGTCATCGCTCTGCTGCAGAATTTCAACGGCATCAACATCTATTCAATGTGATAATATTAGATCTAGAGTATGATTACGACAATGAGTAGGTCCTGACACGTGTTGTCTAACTCCAATTGAGTTTACAATGTCTTTAAATGCCAATCCCAATGCATCTTTTTCATTATCTACATGTATATTAAAATCACCAACAATTAGTACTTTATCTGCAGCCAATACTAATTCTGATAGAAAGTCCGCAAATTCTTTGATAAAATCTTTATGGTGCCCTGGTGGCCTGTATACAGTAGCCAGCATAATTCTCAAATGTGATTTATCGTTTACACTATATATTTTTACATTAAGCACCAATACTTCAAAAGAAGTATATTTAAAGCTAGATTTCATAGTGGTTTTGAAAATATTACTATAAATTACAGCAACACCTCCCCCTTTGCCTTTCAGACGAGGTTCATTTTTATAACTGTAATCTTGTGGGGTTGACTCATTTAAAATAATGTAATCGTTTGGTTTTAGCCAGGTTTCTGTCAAACACAGCATATCAAGATTATAATCTGAAATCATATCATTAACTATGAGAGATTTTGAAGTAA
This sequence comes from Tiaroga cobitis, assembly GCA_030578255.1. Lineage (NCBI taxonomy): Eukaryota > Metazoa > Chordata > Actinopteri > Cypriniformes > Leuciscidae > Tiaroga > Tiaroga cobitis. The sequence continues at coordinate 23,682,958 of CM060609.1, forward strand.
GGGATCGAATATTCAGCAACCCAAGCTTTATCATTTGCTCATCTGTATTATATCCGTTTTTTATTTGTTGAACATCAATTAAATTTTTAACCTGACGTTTTTTGGATTTCCAAATTCGGGGAACAGACACAGTCTCTATATGATGATATCTAGGTGAAAGAGGCTCTATGTGATGGGATTAATCTGACCTTGGTGACGTGAGGCCGCTAGCAGACGGTCGGTTTAGCCAGTCTGTCTGCTTCCTGACCCGAGCCCCAGATTGTCATGTTTTATCTCTAAGACTATGAGACAAATTACTAGAGAGAAGAGCAGCACCAGCCCAGGAGGGATGGATACCATCTCTTTTCAACAGATCAGGCTTGCCCCAAAAACTTTTCCAATTGTCTATGAATTTTATATTATTCTATTATTCTGCGGACACCACTTCGACAACCAACCATTCAGTGAGGCCAATCGGCTAACTATCTCATCACTCCTGCGTACAGGAAGGGGGCCAGAGCAAATTACAGTGCCTGACATCGTACTTGCGAGTTCACACACCTCTTTAATATTAATTTTGGTGATCTCCGACTGGCGGAGTCGAACATCATTAGTGCCGACATGAATAATGATCTGAGAGAATTTACGATTAGCATTAGCCAGCACTTTTAAATTTGCTTTGATGTCAGGCGCTCTGGCTCCCGGCAAACATGTGACTATGGTGGCTGGTGTCTCTATTTTCACATTCCGTGTGATCGAATCACCAATTACCAGGGCACAATCAACAGAATTCTCAGTGGGTGTTTCACTGAGTGGGGCAAATCGGTTTGTTATGGGAATCGGAACGGAAGAGTGGTTCTTTGATCCGCGACTAGAACGATCTCTCACGGTTACCCATCTGCCCTGCTGCATGGGCTCAACTTCAGCCGGAACCGAATCATGTAAAGAGTTCACTATGTTAGGCGTATCCAAAACACTATCTAAAGATCTAGCATTCTTACCATCCTCAATTAAAGTTTGGATGCGTGTCTCTAGTTCTGAAATCTTCTCCGTCAGCCTGACTGTCTCCTTGCATTTATCACATATAAATCCTATATTGCCATCGGAGAAGGCTATACTAAACATATGACATGGGACACAGGTGACAATAACAGGACAAGAAGACATTACTCACCGTGTTTGTTGACTGATTTCTTACTTACATGGACTTTATGAACTCAAAGGCGCGGGCGCTCGAGAGAAAATAAATAAATGAGCGCACGGGTGGCGCGTTAGCAGGCTAACGTTAGCTAGTTACTAGCGTGCTGTGTTAACAATAACGGAAGCTAGAGATGTAAGGTTAATCTGAGATGTTGGGTAAGCTGTATTTAGTAGTATAAACAACTAGATAGTAAATGATGGCTCAAAACAAAGAAATACGAGGCTCAGGCGGAGCTTACAGCCTCGAAGCAAACAAACACACAGCAGGCAGCGAGGCAGACAGGAGCAATCGATCAGCGATCAGCCAAATTAATACAAAGAGACGTAACTACTTTTATAGGAAGTTTATTTAAGTTTAAACATATTTGACAACGTATTACCTACACAAAAACAAGTAGCCTAAATCAACTAATGGCCAAGACCGCAGAGATCACCCTCGCTCGCACTCGCAGGCACTCTTTCTCTCTCTCTCTCTCCCTCACCTCACGCTCTCAGCGCATAACGGTTTAAATGAACAACAACAATAAACAAATATTGAGTGCTGATCAAGAGTTTTGTGCAAGCAATTTAAGATATTGATCTTACAACAGTTAAAATAAAATATGACCTTTTTGGAGAATGTTTTTGTGTTTCATTTTGACTTGGGAAAGAGTTCTTTTGGCTCCAGAAGGATTACACCTTATAAAACAAGAGGCCTAAATATTTCTTGTCAATATACATTGCACCAGCGGGGCTCGACAGCCTTATTCAAACGGGTTAGCACGTATGGTTGGGCTGCGGAGAGATTGTGGTTAGGTCTCATCAGCAGGAGGGATGTAGAGGTCAGTAAGCTGGGCTGAGTTAAGTGGGGGACGAAAGGGTGACTCTGGGACGCAAGAGTCACTAGCCGCGTTTCCATTACCCTTCAAATTGCGCAAATTGAAATTGCGAATTGAAAATACGCTCAATGGAAACACGTCCATTTCGCAAAAACTCCCGTTTATCGCAAAAAAGTTTTTACGCTCGCATGAGGAGGTTTTTCAGGCAATTCGAAAAAGGAATATTTCGCAAAACTGCAATGGAAACAGGTTTTGCGCATTTACAGTCACCTGACTTAGAAGACGCGGTGCCGTGTCCGCAAATAATAATAATAATAATTGTCATCATTATTATAACATTTATTAGGCTACGTAGAAGACGCTTTTATCCAAAAAAGGATCAAAGCAATTCGTCACATCTCATTCATAATACAGGGCTATAAGATTATCACAAATAAATAAAATTTTGACGCATATCCAAGTGTTTGTGCGGAGTGTGCAGCGCGCACTGCATGGCAGGGAGGTCGCGGGCGCGAACACTTGCATTTTCCTATCAACAGTAGAAACAACTTAAAATAGCCTACTCTATCATTTCTGGTCATACAGAAAATAATAATACATTATTCGCAACTACTTTTATTTGTGTAAACTCACAATAACAAGAAAACGTCGTGCTTTTGTAAAATAAAATAAAACAATCGGGCGCGCTTCATCATGGTCTCCGTGAACTGAAGCGCGAGAACTGAAACAAAATATAGCCTAAGCTAAAGCTTGAAATGCCCACTTTAAAACGAATTCGAATCGAAAGCCAATAGCCTATTCTGATTATGTAATCCGTATGAAAGGTGCATTTCTCTCTAAATGCGCACCCGCCTTACAGCGGAGATGGAGATGTTTTAGCCGACACTGATTTTTTATTAATAAACAATTAAAATGCCTTGTTATTTTTTCAGACACATTTATTAATTATGTTATAGCCTATAACTCACCTATAAATCACCTTTCTGTAGGCTGTGGTTATATGGCTCCTCATTCAACACTGCGGGAAAAATATAATTTTCAGGTTCTAATTTGGCCTTAGAAAACCAGTAAAATCTACATTTTTTTTCATATTAATTTGTCAATATTTTAAATGTTTAATAAAGGGGCAAAAAGTCATAAACAAAAATAAGAAAATTCGTCGATATTTATTTTTTTGCGCAGCATTTGGTGTGTAGGTAGGCCTACAGTTCAAATGAAAATTTTGGTGTTCAACTTTGCGTTTTAAAAATACAACCGTTCATTTTTCGTTTTGCAATTACGGGTTAAATAAGGAAAAACGAATGGACACAAAAGTACACTGACCGTTTGGACATAATACGAGACAGAGTTCTTTATTAAATTCATAAAAGAAACAATAATTACAGGAATACTGGATTCTAAACCTCAAAGAAATGCCACAATCAAGACCTCGGAGCAGAAATGAGGGAGAAACACCCAGGAACTTATGTGCCGTTCGCAGTATAAGGTCTTTCCCTGCCATTAATGCTTGGATAACACACCACGCCTGACGCCTCCTTCCATTAATAATAATAATAATAATAATGTCTAGTGCGGTGGCTGTGATATAGGCTATAAACCTACCAACATCCGTTACCATGATTTTTGGAATGACTTATCGCGAGAGGAAAAAAAAGACATTTTAGTCGCATAACATCGGTTAATGGAAACGCCGTCATTTCGGAATAGTTTTTTATCGACATTTATCGAAAAAAAAAAATCGCAAAAGTTTTGCGCAAATCTGTAATGGAAACGCGCCTACAGTCTTCATGTTTTTATCATCTACGCTCGTGTTATGGAAATCATTATGAACAGCAGCTATGCTAATTATTTTCCCTTTTTGCTCTTCTGCTGTTATCTCGGGACGTGAGTCCCGAGGAAAATGGCGTCCGTCAGCTCCAGTTTGTATCCAGCCTCTCACGGAGACTTCAGATGCCCCAATCACAAAGCCTGTGAAGAGACGACCCAACGCCGGCGATATGGACCCTCTATGGTGGACGGCACTGATTCTCAACAACTTGTCTCAATACCGGCGTGATTACTTGGACTTCCAAAATGACTTGTAATGCTGCCCGAATCATGCACTGTTCCTTCGTTGGCCAGAGGAGAACTGGCCCTCCAACTGAGTCTGGTTTCTCCCAAGGTTTTTTTTCTCCATTTTGTCACCTGATGGAGTTTTGGTTCCTTGCCACTGTTGCCTTGGCTTTTGGCTTGCTTAGTTGGGGACATTTAATATTCAATAATAGTATTGATCTGCCTTACTTAAAGTGGATGTTGACGCAATTTTCTTTTAGAAACAAATTTTGTTGTATTATTTTCATGTTATCACTGTGAAGCTGCTTTGATACAATCTGTATTGTAAAAAGCGCTATATAAATAAAGGTGACTTGACTGTATTCTTAAGAAACTGATGTAGAGAAAGGTAAATGCTTGTCGAGTCATGCCACATGCTCAAAAAGACAATTGTTCAACTTTGCAAATTAACAAAAGAAAGGCAAGCATTTTTTAAATGTAATTAAAAAAAAAACTTATGCATTTACTCTTTCAGTTATTTTTTGCCAAGCCAATTGTCTTTCCCTCGCATATGCAGCTGCATTGCTTTTTTTCATTATAATGGGCTTGAACTCATAAGCCAACATTAACACTTCTAACCAACATTAAAACTTCTAACTTTCACCCTTAGTTTCCATGGTGACTCCTGAATTCGGTGTTTCATTGAAAATGCCTTTATATGTTCGCTGTGTGCGCGCATTAACTCGAGGTTATTAGCAGTAGGTTGATTAAACTTACTCGACACGGGTGTTTTGGAACCGACATACCCCGAGTAAGCAGGTTTTGGGTTAATCAACCCAGAGTTCAGGGTTAATCTGATGGTAAGTGCAGTATTCAATTATAATGGATGGGACGCAGGACATCAGTGGTGTTGAGCAGGTGTCTATCTGCATACGTTATGTTGACACAGACCTGGAACCTAGAGAGGAGTTTGTTGGCCTTTATGAAGCTTCTTCTTCAACTGGTGAGCAAATAGGCAAGATTGCATTTGATGTCCTCCTCCGTCTAAACCTTCCCCTTTCCAGTCTGCGCGGTCAAACTTACGATGGAGCAGCAAACATGTCTCGGCGTTTGTCAGGTGTACAAGCTCACATCCACAGAGAGCAACCACTTGCCACTTTTGTACACTGTGGCCCCCACTGCGTGAACTTGGTCACACAAGCAGCCTGTTCAGCCGCACCAATAATTTGCAATTCTTTGCAATGGATACATGAGCTGGGCTGTTTATTTGGCCAGTCAGGCACACATGACACTGTCCCAGATGAAGAGGAAACCGACAGGTCTTGTGCAAGTGAAGTATTTATTATCTTCGTGAATCAAACAGCAGGTAATCATAAAATGATAGCAGTCTGAATAGTTCGTTTAGATCAAGGTTGATAAGGTCTCTTATCTGTTGTAGACGGGTTGGAGATGAACTTGGATGAAGAATGCCGATCAGACGGAGAAGGCAAGCGGATCAGAAGGCAGGCGGGAATCTTCACAGAACAGGTGAGTAACAGGTAGGTAGGAATCTTCAGAGTTGAAGCGGGAGTCAGGACGTCAATGTTATTAGATGAGACCAGACGGTGTACTGAGGGACCTGGTGCAGTTATAAAGGTGAAGGTGAGTGATTACTGAGTGGCGTCAGGTGAGGAAAACAGGTGACGGTGATTAGTATTCCGGGGATGATGAACGAGTGGGCGGAGTACAAAGGTCTGGTGCTGATGCTTGTGTATCCGTGACAGACACTGCCTCCAAAGCCAATGGCCTTTGCGAGCGTTTCCAGAAAGGGAACACTGTCCTTGGACTGCTGTTGGCACAGGCCATCATGATAGGCCTTGAAGGCCTAAACACCTCACTGCAAGCGAGAGGGGCAACAGTCAGAGGCATGCTAAGTGCAGTTGAGTGTGTGAAAAATGGCTTTCAGAACAAAAGATCGGATGAAAGTTTCAGAGAGCTCTACACACAGGTATCTGAGGAGGTAACATTTTACCACATTTTAGAAGGCCTTCTACAAGGCACGCTGGTCCAGCTCAGCCCTACATTCCGAATACAGATGAGGAGTACTATCGTGTGCAGTTCTTCCAAGTTCTTGATACAGTGATGACACAGCTGACACATCGATTTGAACAGGAGGGTCTGAGCAACATTGTCATGCTTGAAAATGTCCTGATCTCTGGGCAAGTCAACAACATTGTTGAATTGTACGCTGAGCTGGAATCCCGGGCCCTAAACGTGCAGATGGCCATGTTTTGCACAAATTATAAAAACCAAAGTTGTACAGAAGTGGTCAATATTTTGAAGAACATGGTACCTGAGGTCCGTGGACTCTTCAAGCAAGTGGAGACTCTGGTCTGCCTTTTTCTCGTAGTTCCTGCATCATCAGCTGAGGCAGAGAGAAGTTTCAGCGCTCTCCGGCGCCTGAAGACATGGCTTCAATCAACTATGTCCCAGAACCGTCTGAACAGCGCTGTTGTCTGTTATGTTCACAAAGACAGAACAAATAAATTAGACACAACAAAAATAAGCCAGGGATTCATAAAGTCCTCAGAGAGACTGCTCAGGTTTTTGGTTCATTTTAGTGGACAAAGCTAACTAAACCTAAAAAGAGTGGCTCTGATACTCTGCTTTTTTTCTTTTCTTTTTGACATCCATTATAATATTCTTTTTAAATCTTCATAAACATATTGATGTTATTGTTAACTGTTAATAAACAAGATTACTGTTGACTTCTAACAAAAGCATGTATCTTTCTTGCTCAACATTTTGTCATACTATACATTTTCAACCTTATCACTTAAAATACGATGTATGTAGCATTACCTTAGCAGCAAAAATATATAAAATGATTTACCAAAAAAGTTAATACAATTGTAAATAAATAATAATAATAATAATAATGAAATAACAACAATAATAACATTATATGGTAGCATAAACTTACCTCTTTAGTCTGCACTGATAGGTAAAATCCTGGAAAAGGCTGACATCAAACTGTTTCACTAAAACGATGTTACAGAATTAAAACATTAGTTAACAATAAAAGCATTAGTTTACATTGTATTTTTACTTCCAAGAGGTCTCAAAACTATATGAATCTGTACATGATTTTTTCCATTAAATCGCATTTGCTAGCTAACGTCAAGCCTAAACTGCTTCCGTATGAAGGTAAATTAGTAGCAAAACTCGAGAGCACGTAGATGTGAATTTGAGAACTTGTACAATAAATATTCGTAATTGTATGTGAACATTTACACTCACAGCTCCGATGTGAAAACCTGTAAAATAAAAATCTGAACTTGAACACTGAAATTTGCACTCGCAGACAATAGTCACAAACCTGTATTCTGAATTTGAAGCTGCAGACATGCAGTCACAAATGTGTAAAATGACATTCTCAAAGATACGACAACAGACTCAAACTTGGAATACAAATTTGCACTTCTTCTAACATTCAAATTCGCAGTACAACCTCAAATTAGCACTTGCAACTTCTCAAATCTGTCACTGCAAGTTCAAATTTCACGCCTTGACTTTTGCTACTCTTTTCGCGATATATGAGGTGCAAAACTGATTTGTGCACTTGTAATGAGAGAGTGGCGAGAGAGAGAGAGGGGGCCGGGAGCGGGGGTGTTCAAAGGAGCCGTTTTATTGGTTGGCGCCTAGCCAATGAAATAGGACTTCTATTGTACGCGATGATGTCACGAAACCCGCCTCCTCGTGGATGTTCTGAAACGCTAACATGGCAATCCATTAGACTGATTTAAAAGACATAATTGATATTATCAAACTTAGTAAACACCATACTGATAATGTATACTACAGAAAAGCAGATGAGCACAGAATATGACGAAAGAAAGCAAATTTGTGTTCAGTGCAAATAGACCAGCTGCCTGTGTTTTATTAATAATGTATAAGGAATTGTGTGTTTTTTTTAACTGTTGGTCCATTAAGCCTCATTAAGCGTTTTCTTGGTTTTCTATGAGAGGAAAATGCTTAACGTACAATTAAACAAGTTGCGTTAATTTTCTGCTCAATTGCTTTTCTGTATATGCTTTATTTATGGTGTTTCCTGATTGGTCTTTCAATACCACTGTCTTAACCCTTTGATGCGCAAGCTATGGATACCCCCTCTAATGCACAACATGGGTCTAAAAATACCCGTATTCATTTCCTATGTTATTTCATGCATGGCTCTGCATTTTTTTGTTTCACCTTTTGAAATCACTTTATTTGAGCATTTTATATTTCATGATCTATAAATTTCATGATTTATGAATATTCAAAATATCTTGTTTTCAATGATCACAAATTCATATTTTAATATTTCTTAGGTTTTGTGTAAATACATCAAGTTTACACACATGGGTCTAAAATGACCCATCTATGCAAGCGTGATAAAAACAAAACAATAAAGAACACTTTTTGTTAAAATAACCATTGTCACAGTTGTTTAGATCAACACATTTACTGTAACACTTGAAATATGTTTATTGGCCACTTTGTCACGCATAACATACATATAACCGATAACACTGAAATTGAACTGTAGTGTAGTGCAACTGTAGGGGGATCTCCCCACCACCAATGTGCAGCATCCACCCGGATGATGCGACAGCAGCCATAGTGCACCACACGACGGCTTATGTGACCGATAGCATTGATTTATGACCATTTATAAAAATTAATATGGAGGTACTGCCCAGGTAAGGTTTCTGCCCAACAGCGCCAATATATACTTGTATATATAACTTTCTATTGCAACTTTTATTTTGTTGACCAAGCTAACATTAGATAAAATAAAATATGTCGACCGCAAGCTAGCTAATAGTATTGGACATGTTTCTCTTTTGCACTAGTAATGGATTTCAAGGTCAAGGTAACCTTAGCCTAAACGTTCAAATTTTAGGCTATATCTAGATGTCTTTCACAAAATATCAAATATTTTCTGTGACAAATTTATTAAATAAAACTTACATGCATGAAATATACAAAAGTAGCCATGTTGAATTGTGAAATGTTTGGCAGGTGAATAGTTTTCTGCAGTAAATATATTTATACTATTTATAAATATCAAAGGTTCCTATATGGGTCATTTTTGACCCATGTGTGTAAAATTGATGTAGAAATACAAAAACCGTGTTTGTTTATAAAGTAAGAAAGGAAAAATAAAAATAATGATTTGTGGAAATCAAAAACAAGATATTTAATGAATACCTGGTTTAATAAATGATAAAATACATTTCTTTCAAATATTCAGCAAAGAAACATGAATACGGGTCTTTTTAGACCCATGTTGCGCATTAGAAGGGTAGTGAAACAAAAAACATTTTTATTCGAAAAGTAAGAAAGGAAAAATTTAAATAAGGATTTGTAATGATCTAAAACGAGTTATTTGAGGAATACCTGGAATACTGAATGATGAAATTAATTTCTTGCAAAGATATAGAAAATGAAAACTCAGTCGGGTCTATTTAGACCCATGTTGTGCATCAAAGGGTTAATTTAACGTGTTGCGTTCATATTCTGTGCTCATCTGCTTTTCTGTAGTATGCATTATTGTGTTAACTAAGTTTGATAATATCATTCATTTCACCAATGCGTAAATTTTTGCCGTGCGCACCTTCGCGCACATGATTATCTAAGCTATTCATTAATGATTACCACATTAGGAACTTATTAGGAACTAATTAAGCGTCTAACTAGTTAATATATTAGTCCATACATGAATTGTTATTAATTCAATATGTAATTGTGGATTAATTCCCCTAATAACTCATTTTTTTAACTAATAGTGTTAATTAATATGTTAATTACCAGAATGGGCCAAAGCCTAGTATTTCAACTTCCAGATAATACAGGTACACTAATATGCATTAATACATGATTAATTACTGCATTATTAGGGCAAATTCATGTGTAAATTACTACACGTACTTAATGACTAGTTAATAATGATGTGCCTCAACAAGTAAAGTCACAACATAATTATATATTTGCAAACCATTAGCTAATGATTAATTTATCATTAATGACCATCACTAGAGTTTATAAAAGCTGTTTATTGAGCACTTTCCAAAAACATTACATTAAAACAAAATATAAAATTAGATAATATCTCCCCTTTCTATGACAACTGTACTGAACTGCCTAAACAAAAACAGAAAAACTAGCTCATGGGCTGAGCTGTACTAAAGGGGTGGGATGATTAGTACCACTAGAACAAAAGCAGTCATAAGGAACAATGCTGCCTAAAATGTACTTATGCTCTAATTTAAAGGGATAGTTCACCCCAAAATGAAAATTCAGTCAGTAATTACTCTCCCTCATGTTGTTCCAACCCCGTAAGACTTTCATTCATCTTCGGAACACAAATTAAGATATTTGTGATTAAATCTGAGAGCTGGATCACTCCTCTATAGGCTTCTAAGGCAGTGGTTCCCAAACCTGTCCTGGCGACCCACCAACACTGCACGTTTTCTCTGTCTCCCTAATCAAACACACCTGATTCAACTCATCAGCTCATAATCACATGGGTTAATGAGCTGATGAGTTGAATCAGGTGTGTTTGATTATTAAGTAGGCAATAGATTTTATCATACATATTTAAAAGTTAAGGATTCATTATTTTGATATAGCTTGCATTGGAACAAACACTATAACAGTTGATTAGTTTATTTGTGACAAAACATCCTATATATTTTACATACGAGCAGAAACTGTCTAATTAAAGCTTATTTGATGTCTATTTTATAGTAAAAACTTTATAATCTATCCAAAATTAGTCAATGAAATGTTGTCATTACAGACACTAGTATATCGCGATTAGAAGAAATCTCAGTGGGCTATAGCAATATAGTTTGTATGTGTACATGTAAAAATAACGTTTACTAAAGTACAGTAGGTAGTCAACCAGAATGCCTATTACCGCCGCGGCAAATCCACCGCCGTAAAAATAAACCAGTCGCATTTCAAAGTAGTTCGCGAAATGACCGCCAGGTGGCGCAAAGGGACATTTACCAAAACGTAAGTGGGGCAATTAACAGTAAGGATGAAATACTACAAGTTATGGTCATTTCCAAATAAGCCTACAACAAACATTTATTTTTAACAAATATTTTTAAATATGCAACATGCACGTTTAAACAATAAACAATACAATCTGAACCAGCGCTTCTGCTCCTGTATTGAGACATGCAGCGCGTTTCAGTTACAATCCTGGTTCCAGTGGCCTTAATACATTCACGGCTTTTTAAAATGTCACAAAGCGTTTTGAGATGGTTTTGAATGAAATATTGAAGTTTATAATTAGGATATTTTGGCACACCACGCCGAGTGGCGCTATGCATTATTCTAAAATCTGGTTTCATTCTGGCATGTTGAATTAGAATTTGACAAACGCGGCGGCGCGTTCATTTGAATTTATTTTTCTCATAACAGCTAAGAACTTAATAGGCTAAAGCCTACTCCGTAATTGTTGGTCATACAGATAAGATATCATCTTTTAAAACTGTAAAAGGTCTACTTTTATTCATGCAGTAGGCTATAGGCCTACACTCACAGGCTAACGACAAAACATTTTCTCGCTCATGTGAGAAAGTTTGGGAAATTCTCAGTGAGTAATGCAATGTTTTATGTTGAATTGTTTTCATTATTTATTCAATTTAATTTTAGTAGCCTAATTTCAGCATTGTGATTATTAATTATTTTAACTACGTTTCACTTGAATTCATATGCTACCAGCTTTCAATCGCTCTGAATGCGCGGCAGCAGATTACGCAATAGAGAGAATAAACGAACACTTTTCAGAGTCTATGATTGTAGCGCCTCTTAGCGGTAAAAGGCAGCAAATACATCACACATTTTACCGCCACGGTGGAACGGCTAATGTGGGCGTTGTCATGGCTTGCCTCAACATTTGCGTTTGAATAGCACGCGTCCTCTGTGGGCGTGTCAGATTAACGCGTAATGAAGTGTAATGAGCTGGGGAAAAAAATACTGAAATCACTCTTTTCATACAGATTACATAAACAGAGAATATTTGTTTTTTATATAAATTACTTAATTGAAAAGAAGAGAATTCAAGCTTCATAAAGAAAAATCTCTCGTGCCTGTATGACAAGTATTTGCGGAGTTATAGTTAATCTTAGGACGCGTTTCAGAATGGACTTCACCGACAGCGAGAAGGCAGAACTTGCATCATGTTTATTTTTCTTTATTTGTCGAAAAGCACAACACTTTGTTTTTATTGTGAGTATACAGAAAAATAATAGACACTTAACATGATCGATTGATGTATACCACTTATATTTAAGATCAAAATCAGAGTATTTTGAGTCTCTTTTGCACTGATAAGAAAAAAAGCGAGAAAATCGCGCCGGCGCAATAGCCGACCTCAGAGGATTAAAAGACTGAAAGTTCAAACATTCATCAGTGGACCACTCCCAGCAAGAGGAACAAACAGGTTTTCACGGTTGCTTGGGCTTAATACATGGCGGCAAAAAACCTGCAATATAAAAGGAGTGAACTTCATTGACAACTTCAATCTTTTCTGGAGTCAGAGGCAAGTGTTTCAACAGGATGGCCCCCACCCAAACAAACTTGGTTCTAGAGTGCTAAAGGACAATATCTACTTCTCCCTCCGTCATCCTTCTGCAGTGTGTGCCAATCCACTCAACCCGAATGGCACACACACACCTGGATACAGTATGAATGACCACAGGACTTCACTTCAGCACCTGAATGGACATGCGGTTGACAATCACACAAGGACAATGATAACACCACTCAGCCACAACAACCTCTGCTCACGGACACAATCTCAGCAGAGCCCTGCCCACAGAGCTCACCACAGACAGACTGTGACATACTAGCACTTCTCCAAGATTCAGCACCCAAGGATGACTTTCTGGAAAATAGCCAAGGAAACCAGGACAGCATATTACAGCCTCCGATAACACCAGAGCAACAGCTGCCCTCACCAGACACGTTATCCCTCTCACCAGCATCTCCACTTCTGTGCTTCTCAGAGAAAATGGAACAACTGGTGTATGCTGGAACCAGACTATCCCACTCTTTTGCTGCAAGCCCCCAGATACCAACCAAAAAACGGCAGGCCCCACAACCACCAAAGCCTGCGGGCCCAGCTCGCCCTCCCCCTGTGAGAGCTCTTCAGCCTCTGCCACAGCGCCAGGGCCCACACCCTCCTCCATCTGCTCGAGGTGAACCAAAAACAACTGATACCAGCTCTCAGTGATATGTGTCGGGTCCCCGCTATGATAACAATAACTTTTTCAAATGTTTACAGAACAAGCGGGAACCCAGTGTGTATCTTTCTCTATTGCTGTTCGATTACATGATAGAAAGTCTAAGGCCTTCAAAAGCCGTACAGCAAACCCATCTAATCTGGTGCCTATTACACGACAAACTAAGATTGCTGTGGGGAGAAAAAGTAAGACTTAAGTTAGCACTTTTAAACATCCGCTCACTTAAAAATAAATCACTTCTAGTCAACGACTTAACCACATACAACCTGGATTTTATGTTGCTAAATGAAACTTGGCTTGAAGACAGCTGCAGTGCAACAGTCCTCAATGAAACAGCCCCTCCTAACTTTACTTTTATGAGTGTCTGCAGAGCTGTCAGAAGAGGTGGAGGTTTAGCTGCTCTTTTTAAAGATGTCTATGAATGTAAGCAAATATCATTTGGGAATTACCCGTCTTTCGAATATCTGGGTATTGTGTTAAAAGGTGCTCCACGCATTTTACTTATCATTGTTTACAGGCCTCCAAAATACTCTCCAGCCTTTGCTGATGATTTTACAGAACTGTTGTCAGCTATTTCCTCAGAGTTTGACTGTTTTATCATTGCTGGAGATTTTAACATTCACATAGATAATGCAGAAACCAATATGGCAAAAGAAATCAAAATTGTTTTAAAAACTTTTGATCTGACTCAGCATGTACATGGACCCACACATAATCATGGACACACTCTAGATTTACTTATCAGTAAGGGTCTAAACATTTCATCGATTGTTATTAAGGATGTAGCACCGTCTGATCATTTTTGTATTTTCTTTGATATATTGATCTTGTCACGGGGTGACGAATAAAGAGGAACTTTCATCCCGGGAAATCTTTCCGGGGGGAGCGGATTTAGTGGGACACTGAGCTGGTTCCAGGGTTGCACCCATGTAATGCGTCCGGGCGCAGCTGCTAAACAAGGAGATGAGCATCAGCTGTGCGAGAGGAGGAAAGTTGACGGTGATTGGGACACGTATCCATGATCTGGATTATAAAAAGGCCATTCTGGCATGAAGAAAGAAGAGCGGGGGAGCGCGCAGCAGGTGAGAGGCCGAGGGGCCGAGGCTGAGGCTGAGGCCGAGAGAGAGAGAGAGAGAGAGAGAGAGAGAGAGAGAAAACGAGAAAACGAGAGTTCAGCTGGATTGCGGGTGTAAGCCCTGATTGCACAGTGAGTCTGTTGAATTACAGTTCTATTGTGAGCACGAGTGAAATCTTGCAGTGTATTGGTGAATATGCGAGTGTGGGAATGGTGTTGCTGCTGTTCACTCGCAGTCCCAGCTGTTTACATCTCTCTGTCTGAAACTGGAGGTACATTCATGTGTGTGTGCATCTCTCCCTGTCTGAGCCCAGAAGAGAACGCTAAGACGAGAACGCGGAAGAGGTGAATTATGTTCATTCCTCTCTCTGTCTGAAACTGGAGGTACGTTCACGTGTGTGTACATCTCTCTCTGTCTGAGCCCCAAAGGGAACGCTGAAGAAGAGAACGCGGAAGCTGTGAATTATGTTCATTCCCCTCTCTGTCTGAAACTGGAGGTACGTTCACGTGTGTGCATCTCTCCCTGTCTGAGCCCCGAAGAGAACGCTGAAGAGGAGAACGCGGAAGTTGTGACTTGTTCATTCCTCTCTCTGTCTGAAACTGGAGATGCGTTCATGTGTGTGTGTGCATCTCTCTCTGTCTGAGCCCCGAGGAGAACGCTGAAGAAGAGAACGCGGAAGCTGTGAATTATGTTCATTCCTCTCTCTGTCTGAAACTGGAGGTACATTCATGTGTGTGTGCATCGCTCTCTCTGTCTGAGCCCCGAAGAGAACGCTGAAGAGAACGCAGAAGCTGTGAATTGTTCATCCCTCTCTCTGTCTGAAACTGTGGAGGTACGTTCATGTGTGGGTGCATTCCTCTCTGTCTGAGCCCCGAAGAGAACGCTGAAGAAGGGAGCGCGGAAGCTGTGGATGGTGTTCATTCCTCTCTCTGTCTGAGCCCGAAGAAGAGACGCTTACTATCGTTTTTACTATTTAATAAAGAACATATTTATTTTAAATGCTGTGTCTGCCTCATGTGTTCCACGGGTCATGCTCCTCGGGGCGGTGTTGCGGTTTGAGAGGGGGGTGGGCGGCCCGCTGGCGCTCGCACCCCGACCTGTGACAATCTCATTTAAGCATCTCTTCTTGACAGACACAGATCTAGCTTCAATGGCTAGAGAGAACACTAATGTACTGTTTATGAAGGCCATATCTTTAACACCAAGCATATCTGCTGACTCGGTTGATTTTCTCCTTGATTCTTTTAACTCAAAAGTTAAGAGTGTAATTGATGATATTGCTCCTGTGAAAGTCAGGAAGAATAGTGGTAGACAAAAAGCACCTTGGAGAAACTCAACAGCAGTGCAAAATATGAAAAGACAACGCAGAAAAGCAGAGCGCATGTGGCGGAAGACAAAACTTGTAGTCCATTATAACATCTACAAAGACAACATCCATGCTTTCAATAAGGAACTTGGCAAAGCTAGACAGACTTTCTTCTCGAATATTATAAACAGCAATATAAACAACACACGCACTCTTTTTGCTACTGTAGAGAGACTTGACAAACCCCCTAAGCCAGATTCCCAGTGAAATGCTCTCAGAGAGCAAGTGCAGTGAGTTTGCTTCTTTCTTCTCTGAGAAAATCAATAATATCAGAAAGGTGATCAGCTCATCCTTGAGTTGCGCTGGGGTCAGACAGATCAGACAACAGCCTGAGAAAGTAGTCACTATGTCTGATTTTGAAGAAATTGATGGCAACATTTTGGAAGAAACCGTACAGCACCTTAAAACATCAACCTGCACCCTTGACGCACTTCCCACATCTTTTTTCAAAAAGGTGTTACACAGCTTAGAAGCAGATCTCCTAGAAGTGGTAAATGCCTCACTTCTCTCTGGGAGTTTTCCTAACTCCCTGAAAACTGCAGTTGTCAAGCCCCTCCTGAAAAAGAGCAATCTGGATAAGACCATATTAAACAACTATAGACCGATCTCAAATCTTCCTTTCATAGGCAAGATCATTGAAAAAGTTGTCTTCAATCAGCTGAACAAATTCTTAAGCTCAAATGGATACTTTGACAATTTTCAATCTGGTTTCCGACCGCACCACAGCACAGAGACAGCTCTTATAAAGATAGTAAACGATATTCACTTAAATACTGATACAAGCAAATTATCAGTGCTGGTACTACTCGACCTCAGTGCTGCATTTGACGCTTTCGATCACGACATACTTCTTGACAGGCTGGAAAACTGGGTCGGGTTTTCTGGGATAGTCCTAAAATGGTTCAGGTCATACTTGGTAGGGAGAGGTTATTATGTGAGTATAGGAGACCATAAGTCTGAGTGGACACCCATGACATGCAGAGTCCCTCAAGGCTCAATTCTTGCACCACTCCTATTCAACCTGTACATGCTCACAATGAGCAAAATAATGAGAACGAACCAAATCGCTTACCATAGCTATGCAGACGACACACAGCTCTACTTAGCCCTATCGCCTAACGATTACAGCCCCATTAACTCTCTTTTCCAATGCATTGATGAAGTAAACAATTGGATGTCCCAAAACTTTCTTCAGTTAAACAAAGACAAAACTGAAGTCATTGCGTTTGGAAACAAAGATGAAGTTCTCAAGGTGAACGCATACCTTCAGTCTAGGGGTCAAACAACTAAAAATCAAGTCAGGAATCTGGGTGTGTCTCTAGAGTCAGACCTTAGTTTCAGTAGTCATGTCAAAGCAATAACTAAATCAGCATACTATCACCTGAAAAATATTGCAAGAATTAGATGCTTTGCACTCACTCACTCACTCACTCACATGTGTGTGTCTTAATGTGTGTGTGTGTATGTATGTATACACACACACAAATTAAGTTAGTACACATAAGAGTTCAGATGCAAAAGCCTCTAAGTGCCATCTGAAATTTTCTTCTAGAATGATCATTTTTATCAAGCTTTTGTATATTTAGGTTAAGTAATTCCACTTAAATTACTTTTAATAGGCAATTTTCATTGGCATTTAAGTGAAATTACTGAAGTTAAATATACGAGCTTGATAAAAAAAAACCAATATCAGTCGAGTTTTTTTTTTTTAAGTGTTTGAGTAACCCTTTTTCTTTGTGGCACAATAATCAGTAATTCCACAGGAAGGGAGGGGGGACCTACCATCTTCCAGTCTCTCTCTGAGAAAGTTTCTCTCTTCAGTCAAAGACTCAACTTTTTCCTCCAGAGCTTGGATCTTCGTCTTCAGCATCTCAACTGTCTGTTTTGTTTTTTGTTAAGAGTCATATGGGCAGTTGGAGCCTCTTCTAAAACGACAAAGCATAGAAAAATATGTAGGCATGAACAAAGTGTGCAGGTGACAAGGAAATGTTTGCATGGTATCAGAAATAGTTTTACGCAGCCCCTCGTCTTTGTCACGGTTGGTGTATGCAGAGGAAGAAGGAGGCTGAGTCAAAAAGATCCAATTCCAACATTTACTAATTAACTCCAAAATCAAACTGGTACAGGCGGGCAGAGAACACAAACACCAGGTAACATTTACAAGAACCGACAAAGACAGACTGAACACAAGCAAACTAAATACAAGTACAAATGAACACTAACGAGGTGAAGACAGGTGACACAGATGATGATGACGATGAGGGACAGGTGGATAATGAGGGAGTGAGTTCAGGTGTGGAGACAAAAAGGATTCTGGGTAGTGTAGTGCAGACTAAAAAAGTGGAAAAATGGAGCGCAACTGGAAGAAAACTAAACTAGAGGTATTTCGGATTTCGTGGAAAGAGAGCTCGATTGCTTACAGAGAGGCTTTAAAAGCTGCTAGATCTGCTTATTTTTCAAACCTATTAGAAGAAAATAAACATAATCCAAGGTATTTATTTGAAACAGTGGCTAAACTAACGAAAAAGAAAGCTTCAAGCTCAGAAGTGTCCAAGCAACACAGCAGTGATGACTTTATGAACCTCTTCACTTATAAGATTGATAATATCAGGGACAAAATTATAACTATGCAACCGTCTACCACAGTATCGCATCAGGAAGTGCATTGTAGTCTCCCTGAGGAAAAATTTGATTCATTTGTTGCTATAGGAGTGGAAGAATTCTGCAAACTCGTTTATTCATCTAAATCGACAACTTGTATGTTAGATCCTATACCGACTAAGCTACTGAAAGAGATGTTTCCAGAGGTCATATATCCTCTTCTTAATATCATTAATTCATCTTTGTCTCTAGGATACGTACCAAAAATCTTTAAACTGGCTATGATAAAACCGCTTGTTAAAAAACCACAACTTGATCCTACAGAATTAGTCAATTACAGGCCGATCTCGAATCTGCCTTTTCTGTCAGAGATATTAGAAAAAGCAGTATCTTCACAACTGTGTTCCTTTCTAGAAAGAAATGATATCTGCGAGGATTTTCAGTCCGGATTTAGACCGTACCATAGTACTGAGACCGCTCTCATTAGAGTCACAAATGATTTGCTCTTATCATCCGATCGTGGTTGTATCTCTCTTTTAGTGTTACTCGATCTTAGTGCTGCATTTGACACAATTGACCACAACATTCTTTTAAATAGACTAGAAAACTATGTGGGCATTAGTGGAATTGCACTAGCATGGTTTAAATCATACTTAACTGACCGTTATCAGTTTGTAGCAGTAAATGAAGAGATGTCTTATCGATCACAAGTTCAGTATGGCGTACCACAAGGCTCAGTACTAGGACCGCTGCTGTTCACTCTGTACATGCTACCATTAGGAGATATCATTAGGAAACATGGAGTTAGCTTTCACTTTGATACCAACCTTTCTTTTGAAAGCCACGTGTCTAGTATCTGTAAAACTGCATTTTTCCATCTTAAAAATATATTTAAAATACGCCATATGCTCTCATTGGGAAATACGGAACAATTAGTCCATGCGTTCATGACCTCAAGGCTAGATCATTGTAATGCTCTACTGGGTGGTTGCCCTGCACGCTTAATACATAAACTACAGCTAGTTCAAAACGCCACAGCTCGAGTTCTTACCAGAACCAGGAAATATGACCATATTAGCCCGGTTCTGTCAACACTGCATTGGCTCCCTATTAAACATCGTATAAATTTTAAAATATTGTTGATTACCTACAAAGCACTAAATGGTTTAGCTCCGCAGTACTTGAGCGAGCTCTTAACGTATTATAGTCCTTCACGTCTATTGCGATCTCAAAATTCCGGCCAGTTGATAATACCTAGAATATCTAAATCGACTGCAGGCGGTAGATCCTTTTCCTATTTAGCACCAAAACTTTGGAACAGTCTTCCTACCATTGTCCGGGAAGCAGACACACTCTGTCAGTTCAAAGCTAGACTAAAAACACATCTCTTTGACCTAGCATACACATAACACACTATAGACTTCTATAAATTCAATGTTAGGCTGCATAGATTAGGTCAGCCGGAACTGGGAACACTTCCCTTAAATCTTGATGTACTCGCTACATCATAAGAAGAATGGCATCTACGCTAATATTAGTGTCTTTGTTTATCCCGAGGTTTTCCCACAGCCTGCCGGATCTAGGCCGTGTCCAGATCTGACGAAGGAGATCCGCCTGGACCCGATGACAATGCAGTGCTGAAGTGTCCACTATCCTCTCCCTATGGAGGATCCCTTTCCCACTCTACAGATGAAGCGTTGTGAATTCTGGCTCGCGTACCCCGAAGTGATAAAATAAAACAAAATTCTGTATCAAAATTTATAGGCAAGAAAAGTAGTTTGTTTAGGCTGGGTTGTATGAATTATAAACCTGCGCACATATTTTAAAAAGCACATAACTATAGAATCAATTCTGAATGAGCATGTGAACGCCGTCAGCGTTAATCACAGGTTCGCGTTTAAAAGTCTGATCATTTCGACGGAGGTGAATCAATCAAAATAAACTTTAGCTGGAAATAACATTATTCAAGAGCCGCTATAATGCCAAAACAATCTGTTACCTTAAATTATATGTTTATCTCTGTAAAGCTGCTTTGAAACAATCCATTGTTAAAAGCGCTATATAAATGAAGATGACTTGACTTGACTTGACTAAGACAGACAGGTGCAGACGAAGACTGTGACAGTCTTATTCATAGGAAAGTTGTAATATCCCTTCTTTAATTTGTAATTTCTAAAATAGTTAAAACATTTTATCACAACAGGCTATCTATCCTGTTGAGACATTTGCACAGACATTTATCATCAGAATAAGAATATATTATAAGACAGTCTGATTGACTAACTAAACTATCTTTATAGGTAGATAGATACAACCCAATAATTCCAGAGAAGTTGGGACGTTTTGAAAAATGCAATAAAATCAAGAATCCTTTATACGCTTATTTCACGCAGCCGTTATTTTGAAATCGAAAGCGATGCTCCGGTGGGAAGAACCCTGGAAGTAAAGATAAACAACAATGCCTTGGACTACCAACCTGAAGCTGCTGCCGCGATTTACGCTATTGGATGTTAATATCCAATATAGGATATGTAGATATAGTTCGTTCCTGCTTATTTTTTTACTTTCTGAAAAAAAAAATAATTATAAATGAATTTCACTGTATATAGTCTTAAGTATGAAAGAAATGTATGTACATTTTTAGAATAACTAATTTCTACATTAAACACAACAATACGCCATCGCATTCGCGACTCTCCTATGATTAAAGGCGACACTTCAGGTTTTCTTCCCACCGGAGCCTCGCTTTCGATTTCAAAATAACGGCTGCGTGAAATAAGCGTATTGGTTCATTCTTTTTAACCTTTATTTAAATGACAAAAGTACTAAAGATTTCCAATGTTTTCACGGACCAACTTAAATGTATTTTCTAAATGTATATATATATATATATACACATTTAGAATTGTATGGCTGCAACACACCAAAAACATTTGGAACAGAGTCATAATAAAAGTGAAAATATGAAAGAATATCCCAGTTGAAAGGTTTTAAAACTGTCCATGATAAGCAGGTGAATAGGTAATAGGTGATTGGATGTAAAATGTGCATCTTTGCCAGGAAAGGTAGATCATGGCTCATTACTTTGTGCTAAATTTCATGACAGATTTGTCAGAAAAAAAATTAAGAAAAAATTCTAAATGCAAAATTACAAAGAATTCAGATGTTTCACCTAGCCTGGGAAAACCCAGACAACTTCCGCAAATTTAGATTTGCTCTGAAAGTTAGTCTGGCAAAGAACTCATTGAAGTCCATTTCCAATCCGTCGAAATCGCAGCACCAATCAGAAACGTTGGGGCGGGCTTTACATGATGAGGACAGCACAGCGACGGTGAAGCAGATTTTTTACATTTACAAAGATGGATGCCGCCGTGGAACTATGTGTGACGGTTATAGTTGAACACCGTCATTAGAACTCTATAACCGCCAAAACCATGTTATTAAAATATTTTTTTCACAAACATTTATCATAGAGAATGTTTAAATACTAATATCAGCTTACGAGGGAAACGGAGGCGGAGTTAGTGGTGCGATCGGAGGCTGCTACTGCTGGAGATGATTCGGGAGAGGTCTGTGCCCCTTTACCGATCAGAGCGCGCGCTGACACGGAGTAAAGCCTTGTTTATACTCGACGCGTCCGCACGAGCGTGAAGGTGCGCGGGGCAAAAATCACGCGTTCGGTGCGCAAGACTAGCCTGACTACGTCAGACTTCGTACTTCCGCTCAATTTCAGTTCGCTTCTGTACTCAGTCTGAGATAGCGACCTATCTCTCAGTTTTCCTCCGGCCTGAAAACAGCCGGCCAATCAACGAACAGAGGGCGGGCTGAGAGCCGTGACGTAGACGCTAAGCGCAGAGTTTAAGATTGTATTTTAGGTTAGGGAAATCGAAAACGACCGCGGATATGGAGACACGGGATGCAATTCGCTCTGTTGTGGAGAATATTCCCGCCATTTGCAAACTGAAGCCCGAACAAAAAGAGTGTTTGTTAAACATTTTGAATGGAGGTGATGTTTAAGTTGGCAAGAGAGGTGATTGCGTTATGTGATTGGCTTACGGGTAACCAATGATTTTATACTTCAGACAAGCGCCCCCCGCGAGAAAGAAAACACTTTTCAATTATGCCATTCCAGACTTTGTCTACGAAGCAAAGCGAAGTAGCAGAGTTTGGTATTACCAGGCTAGCGCAAAACCGGCAAGACCCCATTTCGACTTGCCTGTGTGCATGGGTATTTTGTAACAGCGAGCGCGGCGCCGCATCCGAGGATGAACGATTTCAAGCCGAATCTGCCCGAGCCGTACGTCTCACACCACCGGCACCCAGTTTGCGCGTCTAAATTGCAAAGTTTTTTTTGTTAAGGTTTTGTTTACTGTGTGTGATTTATTTAATGGAAAAGCACATTCACTTCCTGTTGTCTTGCTGTTAATTTTAAATAAACGTAGAGCAAGTAGCTGATCAGTGTCTGCTCGTTTATTCAAACTAAGTTGTTAACGTCGCTCTGCATACATCATCTTCTTCATCGCTCTGATTGGTTTTAGGTCTATCCAATTGCTCCAAGAGGCATTTGAGCAACGTCCGTTGGTGACGCCCCTTTGGAAATGATTTGTCTGTGAAGCTTTGCCAGACCCTAACTCAGTTACAACTGAGAATGGTCTGGTTTTAACCAGGCTATGTTTCACCATCTACCATACATAATATTGTGAGAAGATTCAGGGAATCCAGAGAAATCTCAATCCATGTAGGGCAAGGCAAGAAACCTCTGTTGAATGTATGTGACCTTTGACCCCTCAGACAGCACTGCATGAGAAACAGTCATGCTGCTTTGTTAAATATATTTATAATGGCAGTGAATGGGGACACCCCTGAGTTTGAAGCTCAAAAAAGTCCATCCATCCATCATTTAAACGTACTCCAAACAGCTCCAGGGGGTCTCAATTGATGAGTTTGTGCAAGACAAGTATCCATAATTAAACGGACAAAAGGGCTATACGATTCGACTTGCTTCTAAAGTGTAACTTACGGAATTTTCGTTTTTGGTTGAAATATTTCCTAAGGTTAAGAAAGTACTGTAGGATTTTTGTCTGAAGAAGTCTGACTCAACTGGTGCAATCAATGTTTTGTCAAATCATTACTCTTAGACACCTACCTTGCACATCATTGTCCACCTCCTCCAACTGAGCAGGTCTGCGGACTGGCATCTCTAGTAGGGAGTAGGGAGAGCATAGTAGGCGTGTGGCCAAGTAGACCGTAGACATATTCTGACATGAAAACAATTTCCATCCAATTGGCTTCTTCCAGTTTGTTGTACTGGTATACTGGTCTGATGCCTTTTTGTCTGAGGCTGTTTTGTCTGAGGCTGTTTTGTCTGATGCCTTTTAGTCTGATGCCTTTTTGTCTGATGCCTTTTTGTCTGAGGCTGTTTCGTCTGATGCCTAATTGTACGAGACCTGACACCTGACATTGTTTTTCCTGAGACCTGAAGCTTTTCAGTCTGAGGCGCGATGCCGCTTTGTCCAATGACTGAAGCCTTTTAGTCTGAGGCATGATGCCTTGTTTTCATATGTCTGAGGTCTGAGGATGTCCTAAAATGTACACCGTAGTGGTGACATATGTGTCACATCGGGCTTTTAACCTTAAAACAGTAGGTGGAATTTTGATGTGACGTATGTGTCACATTAAGAAAACTGGTAATGACCTGCTCAAATAATTTAGCTGATTCAATTATTTTAGTATTATATATATTCTGCTGCTCAATTCAAAGCATATTTTAAACAAAAAAATGTCAAATTAATAACATTGTTAAAGGGTAACTAAACCCCTGGTCAGAGCCTGACTCCACCCACTGGCAATATTTGAAAAATGCTATAAAAGTGGGCAGAGCCCAGCGGAGGGGGGGCGTGCACCTGAGACACATCTCTCTGTAGGCAAGGGTGTGGTTACCTGGTGCCTGCTTACATCACAGGGCACCACAAATTGAAAATTGAACTGCAGTAGCCACCGTTCAACCTGAAGAGGGCAGCATTCAGATGTGTTTACACCATATATTGTAGAATTAAAACACTTTATACCCAAATGTCCAAAAAATTACTTGAATCAATGAACAGCAATAATAAAGCCCCAGTCTTACAGATCATTAACTAAAGAAAGTTGGTTTAGGGTTTACCCTTTTATGAAATGTATTTTGAAAATATGTTGCATACCTGTAACTAAAACAGCTATGCAACATATGGTACAAAACACCATATTTATTTTTATTCAGTTTGCACATTTTCGAGTTGTGAAAAAATAATCAAAAAATGTATTTCTGGTTAAACCGTATATCTGAAAAGGTAGAATTTTGCAATGTTATTGCACTACATGCATGTTCAACATGTTGACCTCCAGTGTGAGGTAGTTATTTATTTTTATTCATTTTGCACATTTTCGAGTTGTGAAAAAATAATCTAAAAATGTATTTATGACTAAACCATATACCTCAGAATGTTGACTTTTGATGTTACAAAACAGTTGTTGTAAAATGTAATGGTCACAGTTGTGTGGTTTTGAAATATGTGGCAAAGCAAATAAAATGCAAAAACTATTACTTCTGAAAAAGTTTTTTTTTATTTATCTTCCCAGAAAAGTAATAATTTAGAAAATGTTGTGGAAAAGAAAATAAACAGAAAAAAACTGTTATTTAGCAAGAAAACTGACCAAATTAATTTTTTTTCAAATGCATCATAAAAGCCCAATGTGACATATAGGCCTATGTAACATTACAGATCTTTGACAAGGAGTGGTTGTATTTAAAAAACAACGGCAGAAACATGTTTTAAGTGGTCCATTTAGTCTGTTTTATATGCCCCATAATTTTCCTATAAGGGGAAATTGGTCCGGGTTCTTATGGGTTAAATGTTTAATTATACCACTTATATTTCCTTGATATAAAAAATGTTTACGCTATTGCGAGGTTTGCAAAAGTCGTAGGAACAGTGTCATGAATTTATTATTAATACTTCCGATACTGAAAACCCCGGAAATGCGAAAATGGTAACTTTTTTTTTATTTTATTTTTTTATTCTTCTTCAACAACACAAACAAACAAGGTACATTAACAAATCTCTGAAAATAACCTCAATTGTTCAGCCTTAGGTTGAGCATAGCTAGTACAGAAAACACAGACTAGAACAAACAAATAATTAAATAAAAAGTAATAAAAAAAATAAATAAAAAAATAAAAAATAAAAAAATAAATAAAAAGGGACTTTTAAATTAACTTAAACATATCCAAAAGAGAAATCAATTTCAGGGCTTTTTGATTTTTAACTAATTTTAAAGATTTGCACAAGAGTTTAACCTCATTCATCCAGTGATTAAAGTTGGGTTTAGATTTAAACCATCTGCATTTGTGTATGAAAAACTTTCCAAAACATAAGAAGAAATTAATAACAAATTCACAATCTTTGTTATCCAGACAAACACCAAACTTAATCAACTTCACCGTGAGAGGTGGGAGTTCAACCCTCCTAGACCTTAACCAATTCTGCACCTCCCTCCAAAGGGGTTGCACCATATCACAATCAAAGAAGACATTATTCACCTCATTATTTTTATTTCAACCGTATCAAAATCTTTAAGCACGTAGTGCCGTCTAATTGAGTTTGGGTAATTAGCCTGTAAAATAAAATTTCGAATAACTTTATTTGTACATTTTTTATCACAAAAATCATAACCTTCTAAGGAGAGCTGTCTCAGTTCTGGGGAGATTTGAGAGTACAACATGTCTTCTTCAACCATTAATCTTAAAGGAATTGGTATGGCTCTAATCATTCTATTAAAAAATTAACGGTACACTGTACTTGGAATTTCTCACAAAACTCTCTATACAGTAACAGATTTCCATTATCATCCAAGAAATGGGCAATAGCCCAAATCCCTTTAGATTTCCATTCCTCAAGATAAACAGATTTTCTGCCAAACTTTATATATCTACTATTCCAAACTGGAGTGTTGTGAGGCGTGAAGTTATGTTTGAACAATAGTTTCCAATAGAGCAGCACTTGCTGATGAAAAGCGGAAAGTTTAACTGGTAACGAGGTGCAATCAAAGTCACAGCATAACAAAAATTGTATTCCCCCCAGTTTGTTAAAGATAGCATTGGGGACAATAAACCAAAAGGAGTGGCTATTTTGAATGAAGGATTTTAACCATTTCAATTTCAAAACACCATTCATAATGTCAAAATCAATCGCATTCACCCCACCATCTTCATATTTTTTAATCATGTCATCCTTTCTTATGTACTGACATTTATTTCTCCAAATAAATTTAAAATTCCCCTTATTTATTAATTTAATCATTCGTGTCGATATGGGCAAGGAGAAGGCTGGATAGATGAGTCTGGCCAAACTATCCATTTTAGATAAAAGAACCCTTCCAAATATTGTAAGATCCCTCTGCAGCCATCTATTCAATATGGACTTACATCTATCTATGTTATTCAACACATTTTTATTCTCCATAACATTTTTATCTTTAGAAATAATAATCCCCAAATATTTAACTTCCCTTTTAATTTGTATATTAGATAATGACTGCAAAGGAAACTCATGCAATGTTAACATTACACATTTGTTTAGGTTTAAATGAAGCCCCGAAGCTTTAGAAAACTGGTTAATAGACTGTAAAGCTAGTGGAATTTGATATTCATTTTTTAGAAACAATGTTGTATCGTCAGCAAATTGACTTATAATTATATGACTATCCAACACTGTAAGACCTTCAATACCATTATTTTTAATCAATATCGATAATAACTCTGCAACCATTATAAATAATAATGGACAGCTACCACACCTCTGCCGAATCCCTCTTTTAACTGGAAATCTTGAGCAGGTTCCATGCCCTAGAGCTACAGAGCTGTTGATTCCGTAATATAACATTTCTATTAAATTTATAAATTTTACTCCAAAACCAAAATTATGTAAGGTTTTCAAAATAAAAGGATGCTCAACAGAATCAAAAGCTTTGTAAAAATCAAAAAAAATAAGAAACCCACTCTCTTGAACCACTTCACTATAATCGAGTAAATCTAGAACCAATCTAATATTATTATGAATTGACCTTCCTCCCAAAAACCCTGATTGTGTCTCACTAATTATAGTAGAAATACCCTTTTTCAGCCTAGCAGCGATAGCCCCAGAAAATATTTTATAATCAATGTTAAGCAAAGCCTCAGATTGTCTAAGACTCTTTTATCTTTATCAGCTTTTGGAATCAATGTAATCAAACCTAATGTAATGTAATCAAGGGCACAGAATAACAGATTTCTCAAATCTCCCCAAAAAAATGTTAAAAAATTATTACTGAGTCCGTCTGTCCCTGGGGATTTGTTTAAAGGCATCTTTTCAACAACTGAATCCAACTCTTCTATTTTAAGATCCGAATCACATAGAACTTTAAAAGAGTCCTCAATACGTGGAATATTGTTCTGAATTTGAGCAAAAAAAAGATCTGACTCATAGGAGGAGAAATCTGAGGAATATAATTTAGAATAGAACTGAAACACTTCTTTTTCAATTATTTTAGAATCTTTGCATTCCTCTCCTTGGATCATTAAACTACTAACAGAGTTCCTTTGCTGTCTATTTTTTTTTTCTAAATTACTGAAGTATGAAGAGTTCTTTTCACCTTCCTCAATCCACTTGGCGCGCGATCTTATATAAGCACCTTGTGCCCTCTCAAGATACAGATTATCTAATTTACTTTGCAGCTCCATCACCTTATCATTTTCATCATCATTTAAGACAGGTTTGTTACAACACTGACTTATTTCACAAATTAAATTCCTTTCATATTCTCTTTTTTCTTTTATTAGTTTCTTAGAGAAACCAATTGAAAATTCACGAATTTTAAATTTTAGAAATTCCCATTTACTTATATTAGAATCAAAAGAATCACTTATCTCTATACCTCTTATTAACTCCTTAATTTTATTGCAAAATTCTTCATTTTGTAAAAGGAAGGCATTGAACTTCCAATAACCTTTGTTTCTAAATTGTTTAGTTGTGGGTTCTAAAACGAGATCTATGAAACAATGATCCGTTAACGGAGCTTTAGAAATTGTAGATTTAGAAGCTTATTTTAGAATGTTGTCGCTGACCATCCAATAATCAATTCTAGATTTGCTCTCCCCATTTGGTTTAAACCATGAAAAGCAATCAATCTCAGGATTTAAATATCGCCAAACATCCCTCAAATTATTTTCTGTCATCAAAAAATCAATACTAACATTAAGCCGCCCCTTGTTAAGTCTGGGAGGCCATCTATCTTTCCACTCGTCAGGAACCAAATTCCAGTCCCCTCCTATTAAAACATTATCAGATGGGTACCTCACTTTAGTTTCGGAAATCATATTAGAAATATCTTCTAATAATTTCTGGTTTTGTGCCGCACTATTAAATCCATAAATATTAATTAGAATGAAAAAAATACCATCAATTTTCAGTACCACCATCAACCAGTGACCACTTCCATCAGCTTTATGAGCGATGACTCCCCCAGGACATTTGTTGAAACATATTGCCACTCCTCCAGAACGGTTAGACCCATGGCTGAAAAAAATCTTCTCCCCCCATTGATTAGTCCAGAAAGATGCATCCGAGTCCGAAGAATGAGTTTCTTGTAGGTCAGGGTATATTCTGGCAAACCGTTTGCCAATCACGTCTAGCAATCGGCAAAGCAAGCTGTGGTACACGCCATTTACCAACAAGCGATGGGTAATTCGCAAAGCACAATGCTATTTTCTGTTTTCCCAGCACGATACCATAGAACGGCATAAAGTAATAGGTTTGAGAAGTAAGAGGCGGGGCATCAGTTAAAACATTTCAAAGTTAAAGTTCAGGCAAACAGGTATTAATAATATAATAAAATAAATAAAATACCCAGTAAGAAGTGATATGAACATGTAGGCCTATTGCTTAAATATGCTATTGAACAACATAATATTTGCTATAGATCGACATAATAACACCTGTTTAAGTAAAAAAAAAATATATATATATATATATAAATATATATGAGAGCCATTCCACCGAATGGGTGACATTTGCTTGTTGTAACTCTTCAAAATTAAACTTTAATTTAAAATTTTTTCAACATTGAATCTATTACTACACATATTTAACTATTCAAAATGTGTATTGGTCAATCTCAGGCAACTTTATATATTTTTTACAAGGTTTCTAAGCAGAATATGGACGCGTGTTTTCTCAGTCCTGTTACCGAAACTCATGTGCCATTTAAAAAGCATGTTTAAAAGCATGTCTATTAATTCCTTTGTTTTCCCCACAAGAAAGTGTTTATTTTAAAGAAATTGTTGGTTATAATGTTCAAATAATTGATATTTGTGACAAAAAAAATCACTATATATTATGGCAAGGTGTATTTTAATACAAAACACAAACCCTTTTTTTTTTACTTTAAAGAAAACCGAAGCCTCAAGTTTGTAATTTTTTAAAATAATTTAATTGATTAAATAAATGTATAAATGATGAACCAAACAAAACTGATAAAAACAGTGGTTTAACATTTTTTTTTTAGAAAAAAAAATTTGTAACAGGAATGAACATTGGCTAACAGGAATGAGTGTCTGAATGAGTGTGTATGAGAGAGACTTTACATGACTGTCAAGTCAAGTCAAGTCAAATATATTTATATAGCGCTTTTCACAATACATATTGTATCAAAGCTGCTTCACAGTATCAATCAAAACAACTTAACAATGTTTGTTTATTACTGGAAAAAAAAGACATCCAAGTTTGGTAGAGCTGATCAATGGTATGATTGGTTAATTAATTTGAATATCCCCAACTGTGTGTATGAGAGAAAGTGTACATGACTATGTGTGCATAAGATTTCTGTGTTGAAGTGATTTACTATGTGCTAGTAGTACTTCACAGCGAAGGAGGTGGAAAGAGAAAAAAGGAGAGAGACAAGAAGAGAGGGAGGGAGAAAGAGGGAAGTTAAGACAAAAAATGGAGAAAAGAGAGGGTTGCGGGTGTGTCTTGCTTCTTCCCAGTGCAGCATGCCATAGGTGGGTGTTTCTGGCACCTACATAGTATGGGGTTTATCCATCTTCAACAAAATATAAGAAAGACAAAGACAAAACGTTTAAGTCACTTTGTGGTGGACTGGCTTCCTGGAAGTATGGTGTTCACATTGTAAAACTAATGCTAATGTCTACAATTTAAGTAAATGCAACCTTAAACCTCATGATTCAGGTGAATAGTATAATATCAACTAATATTTACAGTATTAAATCAACAAAACAGAGGACTCTACTCCCTCCTGTTACTTTAACTCACTCCTGTTATTTTTCATACAAGTAACAGGACTGAAAGTAACAGGATTGAGTTTTTAAGTAAAAAGTTATCAAATACATGACATATGGCCACATAGCATAGGCCTACATGCTAATAGCATAAGGAAACGTAACAAATTCTAGTGATTTACCAAAAGTTTATATTTTTAAAATAAATGGATAAAATCTAAGAAATAATTTAGGTAACAGTACAGCATGTTGAGATTGACCTTCTCAGTCATAGTTACAATTTCATCAAATATACAGAAATTAAATTGTGAGGACTTACTTATGATCTTCCCATTGCCTTCAGAAGATCCAGATGATGCAACTTCCTGTTGAAAATGTGTCTTGTGGAATATTCCAAGGTTTTCAGAGGGGGGGATGTGTTAGGGTAACCGGACTGAGTGAAAACCCGGGGACTAAAATTTGGATTTTATCTAAAATATTAGATAAAATATTTTTTTCTCATGAAAAAAAAAAAAAACATTTTAAAGCATAGATTGGATATAAAGTCACACAACAATGCAAAAAATTCAGATTTCTGAAGGATTTTAATCATTATATTTCATAGTAAAGTTTAGAGATGGAGATGTAGAAAATGCTTTTTTGTGTTCTATGTAGTTTTTATTAATGTTTTTAATTAAACATTTTAAATTTGTAGTTGTAGTAATGAGCAGGACATTTTGATTAATAATAAAATGTATTTTAGAGTTAATTTTCATGCATTTTTAATACATATAATGTCCTGGGGACAGAAATGTCACCCTTTCGGTGGAATGGCTCATATATATATATATTCACATTTTAGCACTGCGCGGTTTTTATTCCCATTGTACGCACAAAACCCAGTGGCCAGGGCGTGTATTCTATTTGTTAGCCTATTGTCTTATTTGTCACCGTGGTTTTGCTTTAAAATAAATCACACTTTCAGATTTATCCAATGTTTTACTGAAATACAGTGAATTATTACATCATTTATGTAAAATAAGTTGTTTATTCACAGATCCTAATGGAAAAAAGTAGAAGCATAAATTATATAAAATTACGGAGCCCTGCATGGCATGCGGAAAAATATTGTCTCAGCCTATAAAATATCTCTCCTTATGCCATTTCATCCAGTCATGCTCATTGCCCACTAAAAGCGGCACTGATTTATCGGGTAAATTAATCTAATATTATAGCTAGGCTGCCTAACTCTCAATCAGTGTATCATTTATCAGCAATATATTTTGTGATATCGTCGTCTAGCTATAATAAAACTGCTCAAAATGAAAGCTTACAAAATTAGCCTACTCATTGTAAAGCTGCTTTGAAAGTGAATTGAGGGCTATACTATTTTGACCTATTTTTTACAGTCTATGATTTTGACAGTAACTTCATCTAAGTTGATTAAAGTTCATCAAAACATTATCCAATTGATCGTTACTGAAACATGGTTGTCACTTAATATTTTTGTTGTAGTCTAAGCTACGGTCAAACAGCGTCGTTGACAGTAGATCATTCATAAACCCGTACCAGACTTACACATAAAGGAATGCACATGCTCAAACGTCTACCCCAATAAGATTGCTGTATTATAAACCATAAAATCGGTTGTGTATTTTGCATTCTATTAATTCAGCTATAAACAATCAATATTTGACTAAAACTTGTCTATTAATACCTGTTTGCCTGAACTTTAACTTTGAAATGTTTTAACTGATGCCCCGCCTCTTACTTCTCAAACCTATTACTTTATGCCGTTCTATGGTATCGTGCTGGGAAAACAGAAAATAGCATTGTGCTTTGCGAATTACCCATCGCTTGTTGGTCATTGGCGTGTACCACAGCTTGCTTTGCAGATTACTAGACGTGATTGGCAAACGGTTTGCCAGAATATACCCTGACCCTTGTAGAAACACACAATTAGATTTCTGCCCTTTACAAAATAAAAAAACTGCTTTCCTTTTAACAATGTCCTTTAAGCCCCTAACATTAAAAGAACCGAAGATTATTTTGTCCTTAATCATTACGCCAAAAACAAACAAAAAACAAAAACGAAAATTAGAGAACTATAAAACCAAAAATCGAACCACTTGTAAGCTCACTCAGTCACTGTATGAACCGCGACTTTCAAATAGAGCTCTAGTGTCCCATTGAGAAGTTTCCAACTGCGTTACCTGATTAACACTTAGAATTGTATAATTTCACCCGTCAACGTCGATCCGTCTTCCTTCAATGAAGCCATATGGACCTCGAAAGAACGCAACCTTTCCTCCTTGCTTGATCAATTTGAGGCCACAGCTTTCGTCTGTCTTCCAAATCCTCTCGAGGAAGCATCTCCGCGAATCGTAATCGTGCTCCGTTTCTCTGGCCTCAACTTTCTTTTCCATATTAGGAGACAAATCTTTTCCTTTGGGGTCTAGTTTTAGTTTAGCAGGTTTAATTAGTTTTTGTGAAGTCATTGCGTGACAAGTCAGTTGGAGTTACTTACTTCAGACAAACTTTGGTAACACTTTATTTTACGACCCGCAAACAACTGGGTAAGTACACTGAAATACGGTGTAAGTTTCTGTAATTATAGTGTACTTCCGTGTAGGTATAAGGGAACAATATGTTAATTTTGGGGTAATAAGGGGGTAACAAGCAGATATTCAACCTGCAAATAAATTCGCAAGTAGACTGAAATTACGATGTACGTTTCTGTAATTATAGTGTACTTCCGTGTAGGTATAAGGGAACAATATGTTAAGTTTGGGGTAATAAGGGGGTAACAAGCAGATATACAAGGAAATTATTTAATTAGTTAAAAAATAACAGGTACCTATTCTTTTAATATATACCAGGCAAAAATGGTATGTCTGTTGTTAATAAAATGTATCACATTTCTTGCAAAATTAGTTATTTTGCAATGTTACATGGTAATTTTGACATCTGTGGGTTTAAAATTAAACATACATACATATATATATATATATACTATGATAAAAATCTGGCTTTTCTTACTAGATTACATAATATTAAATCAAAATAATTATTTTCTGTTATGATTTTAATTTTGACTGTACCATGTGGTAATTAGTACTTACCTTATCCCACTGAACGACACTTAAATGTCAGGGCAAATATACTGTGTAATTAAAACTTTTTTTGTTGTTTTGTTTTCTTGATAACAGTACCGTTCTCTGTAATTACAGTGCAAATAGTGTTGTTTCGTATTGCTACATAGTAAGTGGTGCTTGTTACCCCCCTTGTTCAGTGTAGTTACAGGGTACGTGTAACTCCTGCGGGCTGTAAATTAAAGTGGTGCTTGTTACCCCCTTGTTCTGTGTAGTTACAGGGTAAGTGCAGTGAATATACAATAAAGGATCCCATTTAATTTCTGACTTTTATTGTAAAAAAAATTAAATAATTCAAAACACTTTTTCATCATAATAAAAAATGGTCTTTTCTACAGTATACTCAAACACCAAAGTAACAATTTATTATCCCCCACCCCCCTATTTGCTTCTCTTGCTTTTCTTCTTCCTTTTCTTGCTCTTCTTTTTCTTAAATTCCACAGGGGACTCTGAAGTTGAGCAGTTGGAGTCCCATTGGTCTTGGTGCACTGCAAAAATATGACAAAAGTAATAATAATAATAATAATAATATTTTTTTATAATAAAAAAATAAAGAAATATAAACATTCCTATACTTGTGATTACAGGTGGCAATAGCATCAGACGGGGAACAGTTTTCTGTACCTGCATACACCCCAGGGACAACTCTGCAGTCATATGCAAAGGTCTTGAAGCAGTTTGTGGCCTCCTGTCCCCAACTTAGTAATAAAATTGAGGACATGAAAAAACAAAACAAGCTGCTACCAATAAAAAATAAGTTTCGCCATTGATTTTTTTTTTTTTTTTTTTTTTTTTTTTTTGCTTAAACCAATTGTGTTTTCTCTGTTGAACTTTTGGTGATTTTCGTTATTTAAGTTTATTTATGTTCTGTTTACAGTTTGTAGTGTT
Organism: Tiaroga cobitis; assembly: GCA_030578255.1. Lineage (NCBI taxonomy): Eukaryota > Metazoa > Chordata > Actinopteri > Cypriniformes > Leuciscidae > Tiaroga > Tiaroga cobitis. The sequence goes on from CM060609.1 coordinate 23,717,642, forward strand.
GATGTAATTCCAACATTGTGATTGTTTATTATTAAACTAGTTTGAATAAATATTTTTGGTTTAATTGTGCTACTGTTTTTTTTTTTTTTTTTTTTTTCAAGTACTAATTTTGAAAATTGTTGATAATGCTAATGGTTAAGCTAGGTTTTTCTGTTTCAGCATAATGGTTTAATGTTGTATTTACCCTGTAACTACACAGAACAAGGGGGTAACAAGCACCACTTTAATTTACAGCCCGCAGGAGTTACACTTACCCTGTAACTACACTGAACAAGGGGGGTAACAAGCACCACTTTAATTTACAGCCCGCAGGAGTTACACTTACCCTGTAACTACACTGAACAAGGGGGTAACAAGCACCACTTACTATGTAGCAATACGAAATAACACTATTTGCACTGTAATTACAGAGAACGGTACTGTTATCAAGAAAACAAAACAACAAAAAAAGTTTTAATTACACAGTGTATTTGCCCTGACATTTAAGTGTCGTTCAGTGGGATAAGGTAATTACCACATGGTACAGTCTAAATTAAAATCATAACAGAAAATAATTATTTTGATTTAACATTATGTAATCTAGTAAGAAAAGCCAATAAATTTGATTTTTATCATAGTATATATATATATATGTATGTTTAATTTTCAACCCACAGATGTCAAAATTACCATGTAACATTGCACAATAACTTATTTTGCGAGAAATGTGATACATTTTATTAACAACAGACGTACAATTTTTGCCTGGTATATAGCCTATATTAAAAGAATAGGTACCTGTTATTTTTTAACTAATTAAATAATTTGCTTGTATATCTGCTTGTTACCCCCTTATTACCCCAAACTTAACATATTGTTCCGTTATACCTACACGGAAGTACTCTATAATTACAGAAACGTACATCGTAATTTCAGTCTACTTGCGAATTTATTTGCAGGTTGTATATCTGCTTGTTACCCCCTTATTACCCCAAAATTAACATATTGTTCCCTTATACCTACACGGAAGTACACTATAATTACAGAAACGTACACCGTAATTTCAGTTTACTTACCCAGTTGTTTGCGGGTTGTAAAATAAAGTGTTACCCAAACTTTTGGGAACAACTATAACGAGCTTCAGAAAACACGACTGCTCAACTCGCCATCTTCGTACCGCCCCCCACTACAGACGCTTCTGGAATCCGAAAATGGTAACTTGAGAGTCCGCATTTTCGCGCTACATTCAGGGTCATGAGGTCAAGACGTCATCAGTTATGAGGTTGATAAAACTGATAAAACAAAAAGGAACATGAATCTAATGACAGAGCTGTTACTTTTGCTGATCGAAAAGCCAACTAAGAGGACTACTGCACGACTCATAAAATGGTTTCAGAAAAAGATACTTCTAGCAAGGAAGATGTTGTGTCGGATATGTGGTCGTCACATGAAGATGGAAAGACGACATGATACATCAGACGGCTTTCACTGGTAAGTTAGCCTAGGTGTTCTAAGTTATTAGATTTGTAAATTGTAAATTTCCCTTTTTTATTTGACATCTAAAATGCTATTTTATGTTAATATATAACATAATATAAAACATCAGCGTAGCGCGATGTGACACAACAAATTCCTGACAATAAACTGATTCCCCTTTCTATTTCTCACATAGTCAAAGACAAAGTGCTTTACAATGTTCATTTATCGTTGTTGGTGTAGACACGGTGTAACGCTAGTGTGGCAATCTGTCATTGGCAGCCTTGCTATAACGTAGCTGCTAACTGTTTTACAACTAAATTTATTTTTTGCTATTTCATAATAATATAAATGGTCACAGAGCAATACACACTTTTAATTATATTTAAAGTACAGATGATGTGTCTAGATATTGTATTTAACATTGATTTAATATTCCCTTATGGTTTATCCAGGGAATGCAGACATAAAAGCCACAGAGGCAGAAAATGCAGTAGGACTGTCAGAGCAAAATCACTCTTTCAGAATTCAAAAAGATCCCATCCTCATGGATGACATTTATTTACCGGTAAGTCAGCATTGTTTCCCCAAATCATGTGGACTTCAGTAGGCTACATGTTTGACCTGGCTTTAGGGAGTAACTTTGCAATCAAATAATTGGATCTTTAATCATTTACAGTTGAAAAATAAATTTTAAAAATATATTTTTTAAGATTATTGGCACACTAATTGGCACTTCCAAAAAAAGAAATACATTTATTATTGCATTTTTTCCAATTACAACAATACAAATTCATCTTTTGACATAATGCAATGTAGATGTGTGCAGAGTTAAGAGTTACATTTTAGTTCTGGGGCCGTATTCACAAAGAATTTTATCTTACCACTAGGAGTACTCCTAAATCTCACTAAAATATTTTAGCTAGGAGTTTTCTCTTAAAAGTTATTCACAACGCCTTTCAGACCTACACTTAGTAAGGAAAAATGACAACTCCTAAACTAAGAGCGAGTCTTCGTTGCTATGGATGATGTCAATTCTCATGCACGAGTTTCCTCGCAATGATCACGGTGATTGGTTGTTAGATGACAGGGCCATCATGCGGAACATAACACAGACGCAACAAATCATGGAATTACGACATCTAAATATGTCTGTGTCCTACACTAAATAATAATAGTAATGGTATCGAAATGCATATATAATGACATGTTTGTGCAGGCCCCAGTGAAGTGTAATTCTAAAAAGTCAGAGAGAGACAGAAAAGTCGTGAATTCAATTAAATTAAATCAAGGTAGCCTAATACCCTAATGAAAAACGCCACTTGCCTAAAAATGAAAAACGCCACTTGCCTAAAAATGAAAAACGACACTTGCATTAACACTTGCGTGATTAATTGACATCCTATTAGGCTAAATAAAGGAAGGAAATGTTGCTCCTATTGAAGTAATGTAATAGTTGAATGACGGTGGATTATGAACTCGCCAAAACGGAAAAGAAAGCCCAACTGGAGGCAGGATCAGTTACTGCTGCTGGCCCAGTTGGTGCTGGGGAAAAAAAAAACATAATTAAAGGTAAATTCATCACTGGGATATCAAGTAAAACTAAGCATGAGACATTGAAGAAGATTTGCGAGAGGCGGTTTAAGGTCCTTTGTGAATGGGTCTTAGTGAGTTAGGAGTCCTCTCGACTTCTTTTAAGCTGTCCCAGACTTAGGTGCTACTTTTAGGGCTACAATGCTTTGTGAATTACTCTTAGTGAAAAAAATTAGGAGTCCTAAAGGTAGGAATGACACGCCCATTATTTTTCGGAGTTGCTATTAAATTCACCAGTTAAAATTATTTCTGAATACAGCCCCTGATTTTCTTTTACCTGTCATGACTCATGTGAGTAATTTCCTGAAATATCATCAGGGCCTGCCAGAGCCTTTTGGGGTGGAGTTACCTGTGCTTGATTATTGACACAAATATTATGCTATAATGTTACATTATAAATGAATACAGTGAAGTTATGTATTAATACAAAATAAATACTTAATAAAAAATAGATACTTTAATAAAAAAAAGTTAACTTTTAATAACTCTTTGAAACTTCTGAAAACAAACTGTCACAAAACATTACATAAATTATTTATTTATTAAATAAAAAAAATGCAAATCTTCAACTACAAAATAGACAAGCATTAATATAATCAAAAATAGAGTGTGAAATAATAGACCTAGATTCATGTATATTAATGGAAGACATTTCACTGTTCATGGCGGGGATTTAGCTCTGGTGATGGCTTATTTAAGATCATGACTAGCTGCTAGCTGTTACGTAGGGTCAAGAATGAAGCAGAGAGAATCCAATCGCAAGCACTTTAATAAAACAAAAAGGTAATCCAAAGGAACTCAGGACAGGGACAAGAACAGCAAACAACTTCAGCAAACATTAAACAACGACCAACAAACACCAACTGAAGAACATGGGTATAAATACACAGGCAAACAAGCTAAACAAGATAACAAGGGGGCGTGGCTAATCAGAAACACATGGGGAGACTAATCAACAAAACAGGGAACAGCTGAACAAGAAAAGACAGGGGAACACATGACAGACAAGAACAAGGAACAAAACACACAACCCACACCGTGACATAGCCCCTCCCCTATGGGCGGCTCCCGACGCCCATAAAAATAAATAAAAAAAGTTCAGGAGGGTGGTGAAGCGGAGGCGGTCTTGGGGGCGGGATGGAGGGCCAGGCCCGTGGAGCGGAAGAGGACCTGGAGACTGCGACAGGACGGAAGGCCAGGGCGGAGCAGAAAGTCCATCGGGCGGCCAGGGCGGAGCAGACAGTCCATCGGGCGGCCAGGGCGTGAAGACAGTCCATCGGGCGGCCACGGCGGTGAAGACCCTTCGGGCGGCCACGGCGCAGGAACAGGCACCGGCTCAGGAACAAACACCGGCTCAGGAACTAGGACAGGAACAGACTCTGGCTCAGGAACAGGAACAGACTCTGGCTCTGGAACAGGAACAGAAACAGACTCTGGCGCGGGCTCGGAGGCGGCCATCTTGTCCGTAGACACTGGCTCGGAGGCGGCCATCTTGTCCGTAGACACTGGCTCGGAGGCAGCCATCTTGTCCGTAGACACTGGCTCGGAGGAAGTGACGTGAACAGTCTCTGGCTCGGCCATCTTGTCCGTAGACACTGGCTCGGAGGCGGCCATCTTGTCCGTAGACACTGGCTCGGAGGCAGCCATCTTGTTCGTAGACACTGGCTCGGAGGAAGTGATGTGAACAGTCTCTGGCTCGGCCATCTTGTCCGTAGACACTGGCTCGGAGGCGGCCATCTTGTCTGTAGACACTGGCTCGGAGGAAGTGACGTGAACAGTCTCTGGATCAGCAGAAGTGATGTGAACGGTCTCTGGTTTGGCCATCTTGTCCGTAGACACTGGCTCGGCGGAAGTGATGTGAACAGTCTCTGGACTAGCAGAAGTGATGTGAACAGTATCTGGTTCGGCCATCTTGTCCGTAGACACTGGCTCGGCAGAAGTGACGTGAAGCGTCTCTGGCTCGGCAGAAGTGACGTGAAGCGTCTCTGGCTGTGCAGACGTGACGTGGACAGTCTCTGGCTGTGCAGACGTGACGTGGACAGTCTCTGGCTGTGCAGACGTGACGTGGACAGTCTCTGGCTGTGCAGACGTGACGTGGACAGTCTCTGGCTGTGCAGACGTGACGTGGACAGTCTCTGGCTGTGCAGACGTGACGTGGACAGTCTCTGGCTGTGCAGACGTGACGTGGACAGTCTCTGGCTGTGCAGACGTGACGTGGACAGTCTCTGGCTGCGCAGACGTGACGTGGACAGTCTCTGGCTGCGCAGACGTGACGTGGACAGTCTCTGGCTGCGCAGACGTGACGTGGACAGTCTCTGGCTGCGCAGACGTGACGTGGACAGTCTCTGGCTGCGCAGACGTGACGTGGACAGTCTCTGGCAGCGCAGACGTGACGTGGACAGTCTCTGGCTGTGCAGACGTGACGTGGACAGTCTCTGGCTGTGCAGACGTGACGTGGACAGTCTCTGGCTGCGCAGACGTGACGTGGACAGTCTCTGGATTGACCGGAGGCTCAGGAAGGGCCTCCGGGCATTGCAGGATGCAGGGAGTCCTCTTCCTCCTCCTCCGTCTCCGAGAGGGTGCTGGACAGGATGGGCCGAGCGGTGAGGGCTCTGGGCTGGACGGCGCCAGAGGTGAGGGCTCTGGACCGGACGGAACCAGCTGCGACGGAAAACTCTGGACAGGACCAGCGGCGAAGGAAACTCTGGGCTGGACGGGACCAGCGGGGAAGAGGGCTCTAGCTCGGCAGGCGTGACGTGAAGCACGGGCTGGACGTGGCTGACGTGAAGCTCTGGCTGGACGTGGCTGACGTGAAGCACGGGCTGGACGTGGCTGACGTGAACCTCTGGCTGGACGTGGCTGACGTGAACCTCTGGCTGGACGTGGCTGACGTGAAGCTCTGGCTGGACGTGGCTGACGTGAAGCTCTGGCTGGACGTGGCTGACGTGAAGCTCTGGCTGGACGGTCTCTGGCTGGACGGGGAGATCAGGTGATGACCTGGCGTACCGTGGAAGGAAGCTCTCCAGACATCGGCCGAGTGCCTCTCTCCAGTTCAGACCCGAGAGATCGGGGAGCTCCCTCGGATCGACCTCCTTAGCTCCTAGCCGGTAACATAGCTTAACTGCCTCGTCACCGAGAGAGCAGGAGGCAGCAAGAGGGGCAAACCCCCAGGTATACTGGAACAGATCGCGGCTATCCAGGGCCAAGGCCGCGATCTGACCGGCGAACTCCCAGCTCATGCTGGGAAGATCAGGTGAGATTTGTGCTGCTGGATTCAAGTTTGTGTTGGTCGTTCTGTTACGTAGGGTCAGGAATGAAGCAGAGAGAATCCAATCGCAAGCACTTTAATAAAACAAAAAGGTAATCCAAAGGAACTCAGGACAGGGACAAGGACAGGGACAAGAACAGCAAACAACTTCAGCAAACATTAAACAACGACCAACAAACACCAACTGAAGAACATGGGTATAAATACACAGGCAAACAAGCTAAACAAGATAACAAGGGGGCGTGGCTAATCAGAAACACATGGGGAGACTAATCAACAAAACAGGGAACAGCTGAACAAGAAAAGACAGGGGAACACATGACAGACAAGAACAAGGAACAAAACACACAACCCACACCGTGACACTACCTCAAGTGAGTACAATTTGAACTGCACAAAATACCATAAATAATCATGCAAACATACCTTTATCTTTATTTTTTCGGCACCAGATGGATACGTCATTTTTTGTGACTTGATGGCTTAATATACATTCTCGTGATAATGCGCGCAGTTGCGCACAAATTGTCTATGCACGCAAGGTGTCTAGACTCTAGATTATGCGCAAGACTCAAACGCTGGCAGACACAGCAGCAGTTGTAGGCCAGTATTGATCATGAAATCTGAATTTTCTTGTCTTTAATTATTCATTCATTCATTCATTTATCATGTCACTTGTTCAAGTTATTTAATATGAAAAAAAAAAATCCACTCAATTGGGGGGCCCTAAGCAGCCGCTTAGCTCGCTTATGCCTCTGGCCGGCTCTTAATATCCATACTGGATTAAATGTACCACATTATGTTTAAGTTTGTCTAATTCAATGCATTTGTTTTGATTGCATTTGGTTAAGAAAAAAAAGGCCTAAACATGACATTTAACATGAGAGAGACATTTTGTTTTAAATCTAAAAAGTACAGAAACATTGTATATTAAAAACGCTTTTTCAATTGTCTTTACTTACATATCTGACCTTGAAGTAATCCAGAAAAAAGAAGAAAAAAACAGATCGCTGATTTCATATTGTTCTGTATAGGAATACATTTTTACAATAAACCTCCAAACCTGAATTTGACATAATCTTATAACCTAAAATGCCACATGGTTTGTTCCAAGAACCATCTGGGTTGCCGTCCTAAACTTTTTACAAAAGGGTAGAGATTGGTGATTGAATGAATGTCTGTTTATCATGGAATAACTTCAACCAATCCAAATAACAAACCATAACAGAATTGAACTCCTGCTAGAGCTAGTTGGTAGGAGAATTAAAACATCTTTGCCAATGAGAAGAGCTTTCAGTGCCATTCTTTGCTTTCAATAAAGAAATACTCTCCAGTCTTGATATAACAGTTGCTGTATACTAATTGTGTTGTTTTTAAATGAACGGTCACTTCTGTCATCACACCTAAAACACCCCATAACTTCCGGGCATGTTAAATGAAGCAGTCTGTAATATGACAAATAATTAAGCTATGCGCACTTATCTTCACTACCAGGTTTTCTCAGGGCTTGCACCTCAGACAAATCGACATGATGCAAGATGGGATTGCAAGAAGTTCCCAGACTATGTCCAAGATGGCTGCAACATTAAGAAATGTCTGCAAGTGTGCCATGAGGCGTTATACAAGAAGAAGTGGGCAAATTATAGGACATCCCAGAGAATTTGCTGTTATTGACGAAAGCAGCTTCCGTCATAAACGTAAGGTGAGTTAAAGGGTGACAGCTCATTGCTCTCTCCATTACCATAAAATAGTCACATGCTGAAGTCACAAAGGGTTAACCTACAGTGGAGATCAAAACTAGTGAACAATTTATGAACACTTGATTTTTTTTCAGAAATAATGATCTTCATTCAAAACTTGAAGGAATTTTAGTTGTGGCCATACCGTGCTAGTAGAACAGTGTTTTAAAAGCTAACTCAGGCACTTCAACAAAACAACTTATTTTGATCAAAATTACAGAACCGCAATGATTGTAGCACAAAGAAAGATTACAACAAAATGTTTTGATGATTGCAGCAGTCAAATATTTGTAGGAAGTGTACTGGCCCTTTCTTTGAATGACTTCAGCACATCTGCGGCAATAGGACATCAACGGTCTCTCACACTGCTATGCTGTGATCTTGAGACCTCTTCTCTTCCAATCTCTTTTGCAACGGTTAGTCTAGCCTTTTGATGAGAGCTTTGGTCACTGCAGAGCGGGCTTTTTAGTCCAAATTCTCTTGAATGTTGAGAAACTGTATGTCGACTCGAGGCAGATCCTTACCCTGTTCAGCGCTGAACTGCTGAGCGATTCCAGCTGCAGTGTTGAACCGATTCTCATTATCCTTTCCGTCTCATGCATTTGTCTTTTGTGGATGACCAGCCTTTTGGGGGACTTGAATGAGTTAGAGACATTGTAAAGATGCAATATTCTAGAAATCACAGACTTGGAATTACTGATTTTTCTTGCTATGGCAGAAAAGGGTCATCCCTTTGGCCTTCATCTGGACAACCTGCTGTCGGAGGATTTCAGTCACATTAGAATGGCTCACTATCTTGATAAGTCAGTGTAAAATTAGGCTGCTATAAATTGGGGTTTGTCAGATAATTAAGAAACTGGATGCCAGATTAACACAAATAACTGGGAGGTATCTTTTCAAATATCTCATTTAAGTTTTTATACTGCGCTTCAGAATATATGAAATATGCTTAAAATACTGCACTTTCACTCCTGTTCAGATAACTTCAAATGACCTCGAAATGTAGGTTGTTCACTAATATTGATCTCCACTGTATTTTAATAATCACTTTTGTGTATTAAGTTAACCCAATTACAACAATTAAAAAAAAAAAAATGTTTAAACTGTGTGCAGCTGCTGAAGACAGTCATCATTATTCATGGTAACTGCATTTACTCTCCTCTTTCATACTAACTTCTGCCAACTTTGTACAAATACAAACTATTTGTAATTAATAGTATCTAATACATATTTTGATCCATTATAGGCATGCTAAGCATACATATGCATTTTTGAGTGCTTAAATGCTAACCTTTTCATTACATTTGCCATGGATTTAGGCTATATTTTGTTTTTGTGTCAGGTCTTTGCAGACTAGATGTGTTCTAATGTAATATTACATTTATTACAGTATGGCAGAGGGAGGGCAGCCACAACTTGGAGACGAAAAAAATGGGTTTTCGGCATACTAGGAGTAAAGGATGAGCGACGGCATCCAGTCTTACGACTTGTAAAGAGAAGAGGAAGGCAGAATCTTGTACCAATCGTGGTCAAGCATGTGCGACCTGGCACCACCATTATAAGTGATGAATGGAGAGCTTATAGAGGTGTATTAGCTGCCATGGGCTACACTCACTTTAGAGTAAATCACAGACAGTGGTTCGTGGATCCCCATTGTGGAGCCCACACCCAGCATCTCGAGAGAGCATGGCTAAAGTACAAGTCTACTATTTGGAGACTTAGAGGAAACAGAACAGAAAAAATCCTGAAGCAACACCTCTCGGTCATTGAATGGACTCACTGGCTGGCTGTCAAACATAGCCAGGGCCCCTTTGGTAGACTGTTAAAAGACATTCGTCATCACTATCCTGTGTAGGAGTTTACCACAAAACACACAATTTATTTTTTATTTAATTTTTTTATGACTTGGTGTTTTTATACATCTGCTGCTTGCTTTACCATTGCTGTTAAAAATTAAAGGTGTTACATTTGCCCTGTTGACAGTACATCATGGTTACAAGACACACTATGTTTTTATTGCAGGTTATGACTGATGTATAAAACTGTGGGAATATATGCCAAAAACTATTGATAGATAGCATGACATGTATTTATGTATGTATGTCATATGTCACTATATATTTGACATTAACGTATTAGTTTCAATAGAGAGGGGAATATGTATTCATTAATTTTATATTATTTTGTAAGTGTTATAGTGTAATGTGTCATGGAAATGTGTTTTTGGAAAGTGCTCAATAAACAGCTTTTATGAACTTTAGTGATGGTCATTAATGATAAATTAATCATTAGCTAATGGTTTGCAAATATATAATTATGTTGTGACTTTACTTGTTGAGGCACATCATTATTAACTAGTCATTAAGTAAGTGTAGTAATTTACACATGAATTTGCCCTAATAATGCAGTAATTAATCATGTATTAATGCATATTAGTGTACCTGTATTATCTGGAAGTTGAAATACGAGGCTTTGGCTCATTCTGGTAATTAACATATTAATTAACACTATTAGTAAAAAAAATGAGTTATTAGGGAATTAATCCACAATTACATATTGAATTAATAACAATTCATGTATGAACTAATATATTAACTAGTCAGACGCTTAATTAGTTCCTAATTAGTTCCTAATGTGGTAATCATTAATGAATAGCTTAGATAATCATGTGTTACACATTAATTCAGTATTATCTGTGCATTAGTTAAGCATGAATGAATGCATATTAGTGCACCCGTATTGTAAAGTGTTACCAAAAAATCTTCTATGTTCAATTGCTCATTGGCAGACATATTCCTTATTTCCATTTTTAGAGTCCTCTAAGGATTAGAATTAAAATATTTAATTTCAATGCAACATCATGCATTTCTTTGTTCTACATTTTTCAGAATCCCTAAATGATAGGGTTTTACCTAACATTTATTAACCTTAACCAAATGTGCTCTCAGAGATGGCTTTCTTATGTTTTCTTTTAAGCTTATGTTCAGTTTTCAGCTGACATGACCTCATGTAGTGAATAACATAACTGAGATGTGCCCTTACTGTTTTCATATGTATTTATGTTGATTTTTCAATTTCACTTCAAATAAAGGCAAGTTCCCTTTCAAGGGAACTTCGAGCTGCATCAAACGCAGTGGGAACGCCCCTGCTTTGTGCGTCATGAAGCACGTATGGAATCAGCCCAATGGAGAGACGGAACGTCATAGTCGGGTGACGTCATCGACCAGGAAACTATAAAGCACCCCAAAAACACAAGCGCATCAGCTTCTGTGCCTTCAGTCGCGCTATATGTGAATCTGTCTGAGTGTAAACACTGTGTCTGTCTTTAGTATTTGCTAGGCAGGAGTTATCACATTTACACCACACAAACAATTTTATATGAGAGACTATGGCGAGCGAACAGCATTTAAGAAGTGTGTTCCTCCCTGCTCGCGCTATCTAACGGGCGGGGATACACACTTTCTTTGTGTTGTTTGTTTGGGAGTGCTGCATGCCCAGTCAGCTCTCGAGGGGGCTGGCTGCGAGCATTGCGAGCGTCTGCCTTTATGGACGCTCCGCTCCCACCGAGCGCTCTTTGAGGAGAGTGCTCGGTGCGTGCTCCCCGCGGTTCGAGTCCCGCTTCTGCCGAGGCTGAGCGGCGACGCTTATCGTGGGGATTGCAAATGGATCTTTCAGCGGGGTTAGAGACGGGCTCTGCCTTATCTCTGCCTTTACTTGTTAGATCCAGTGTCTCAGCCCGGTTTGGAAGCATGCTCTGCGGTTTTCTTCCGCCCGGGCTGAGGCACCAGTACTGCAACTATCTAACGTTAGTTTTAAAAACTGAGGAGATAAAAATAGCAGTATTGACGAAGGAGATGTGGAGGACTCGCCACCTCACACTCCCGAAAGCGAAGAGCTCATGGAGGTTCTCACTCGAGCTGTATCAAAACTAAGCATTGAGTGGCCAGTGGCTAGGCAGGAGTCAGTTATTAAATCTAATGAAAGATTTCTCCCTTTCCGTGTGCAACCTCCACGCCGGTGCTTGCCGTTTTTTCATGATCTCCTTACTGAGGTGTCGAGATTATGGAAGAAGCCGGCTTCTGATATAATTTTTAGCCCCCAATCATTCACATATTCCGATTTAGCGGGGGCTAGGTTTTTTTAAAGAAAAGACGGCGCTTTGCCGCATGTAGAAGAGACGCTTGCGAGCTATCTCTCTTCCTAGGCTGCATTGTCATTTAAAGCACCGGCATTACCTTCCAAGGCATTATGAAATATTACGGCTTTGTAAAGTGTATTCGGCGGCAGGTCAGGCTGCGTCGTGTCTGCATACAATGTCTATATTGCATGCATACCAGGCTGATTTGCTAAAGGACGTGAGCGTGAGTGAGGAGGCAGTACTGACGTGGTTCGAGAACTGCGTCAGGCTGCCGATTTATGGTAAAATGATTTTTTTCAAACATGAAACAGAAAGAGAAAGCTTTCTTCTAGATGATCCTCTCTCCCCTTATTCAGTGACTTAGTTAATACGGTCATTGATAATTTCAGGAAGAAAAGAAGCAGGCAGCAGCTTTTAAAAGGTTTCTTCCATTAAAAGTTCACGTCCACGGGGCTGCTGGGTGGGAGCAGCCCCGGCCGTCCACAAGCTCATCGCATAGGCGCAGCAAAGCAGAGTACCGGTGCGCCGTTACAGGGCGCTGTGTTTGCTGCTCAAATTACACCAGAGACCAGTCTCGAGAGACTGGTACCCTTAGCAGAATTTTTTTTTTGGCAGAGTGGAAAAGCCTTCCAAGAATATCTCAGTGGGTCCTGCAGACAGAAGTAAGAGGTTATGCGATCCAATTTAGGTGTCGTCCACCGAAACTCAGAGGGGTTCTGCCCATAGTGTGGGCCCCGAGCAGGCTCTGGTAATGGAACAAGAGGTGAAAACGCTCCTTCAAAAGGAGGCTATAGAACGGGTTCCTCCTCCCAGTTTGGAGTCAGGTTATTACAGCCGATATTTCATCGTTCCAAAGAAGGATGGGGGGTTGCGTCCAATTTTAGACCTGCGCCTATTGAATCGCTCAGTAGGGAAGCTAAAATTCAAGATGCTCACTGTCAGGCAGATCGTGTCTCAAATCAGATCCGAGGACTGGTTTGTCACGATAGATCTAAAGGACGCATACTTCCACATTTCCATCCTTCCACAACACAGGAAGTTCCTGAGGTTCGCCTTCGGGGGCGAGGCGTACCAGTACAGGGTTCTTCCGTTTGGCCTAGCCTTATCTCCCCGCACTTTCACGAAATGCATGGATGCAGCACTAGTGCCTCTGAGGCTTCAAGGCATTCGTATTCTCAATTACATCGACGATTGGTTGATTTTAGCTCAGACGGAGCAGATGGCGGTTCGGCATCGAGATGTCGTCCTCGCTCATATCAGAAAGTTGGGGTTGAGGCTGGACGCAAAGAAAAGTGTATTATCTCCTTCCCAGAAGACCACTTTTCCGGGTGTCGTTTGGGATTCGGTCTCGATGCGGGCGCGACTCTCTCCGACCCGCATCGCTTCGATTCTCTCAGCTGTGAAACAAGTAAAGCTAGGCCAGCTACTCACTGTGAAGCAGTTTCAGAGACTGTTGGGTCTGATGGCAGCAGCGTCCAACGTTATACCTTGCGGCCTGTTGTACATGAGACCGCTACAGTGGTGGCTCAGGGCCAAGGGATTCTCCCCGAGGGGAAATCCGCTCCGCACGTTCAAAGTCACGCGGTGCTGCCTTCGTGCTCTGGTCATGTGGAGAGAAACTTGGTTCCTATCCAAAGGTCCTGTGCTGGGGGCTCTTTGTCGTCGCATAATGCTAACGACGGATGCTTCCCTCACAGGGTGGGGGGCGGTCATGAGTGGTCTCCCAGCCCAAGGTCTGTGGCAGGACCATCATCTATCGTGGCATATAAATTGTCTAGAGATGTTGGCTGTGTTTCAGGCTCTGAAACACTTCCTAACAGAACTGAGAGGTCATCATGTGTTAGTTCAATCAGACAACACGTCGGTGGTCTCTTATATAAATCATCAGGGGGGCCTGCGGTCTCGCCGGCTTTACAAGTTGGCCCGTCAGATCCTCCTGTGGTCCCAAGGAAAGCTACTATCTCTGAGAGCAGTGTATCTTCCTGGGTATTTGAATGTGGCAGCAGACTCCCTGTCGAGGCAGGAGCCGAGGCCATGGGAATGGAGACTCCACCCCGAGGTGGTGGAGCTCCTTTGGTTGAGTTTCGGTCGCGCCGAGGTGGACCTATTCGCTTCCAAGGAGACCACGCATTGTCATCTGTGGTTCTCCATCAGTCATCCAGCCCCCCTGGGGTTGGACGCTATGGTGCAGCCGTGGCCGAGATCACGTCTGTACGCCTTTCCCCCGATTGCTCTGTTACCAGGAGTTCTGGAGAGGGTCCGCCGGGACGGGGTCAGCCTACTACTAGTAGCCCCGTTCTGGCCGGCCCGAGTATGGTTTGCGGACCTGGTTTCTCTCCTGGACGGCTCTCCTTTGGAGCTCCCGGTCAGGAGGGATCTACTCTCTCAGGCGGGCAGCATGATATTTCACCCCGCCCAGAGTTATGGAAACTGTGGGCTTGGCCTCTGAGGGGGCCCAGCTCTTAGATTACGGTCTCTCAACCGAGGTTGTTGAGACCATCCTTCACTCCAGAGCTCCATCCACGAGGAAGCTATATGCCTTTAAAGTGAAAACTTTTCACTTCTTGGCGTGGAGAACACCTGTAGGACCCAGTTAACTGCCCAGTGGGTGCAGTGCTGGAATTCCTGCAGGAGCGTTTCTCCACAGGGTTATCCCCCTCCACACTAAAGGTGTATGTGGCGGCACTGGCTGCTTACCACGTCCCTTTCAGTGGAGTTTCTCTTGGGAGACACCCGCTTACAACTTGTTTCCTTCGTGGCACTTTGAGGCTGAGGCCAACAGTTCGTGCCTGAAATTTTCGCCTGGTATGGTTAGGCTTTTCTATACCTTAGGCCAGGTTATGTTCCTAAGGTCCCTACTAATGTTGTTCGACCTACAGTTCTGCAGGCTTTCTGTCCTCCTCCATTTCTGTCGTCAGACCAGGAGAAACTAAATTTGCTCTGCCCAGTGAGGGCGTTAGACGCTTATGTCCACAGAGCTGCCCTGTGGAGTAAATCAAATTATTTGTATGTGATTTAGAACACTTATTTGTATGAACATTTATTTGTATGTTTCGGGCCACCCAGGAAAGGGTGTCCTGCGTCTAAACAGAGAATGAGCAAGTGGGTGGTCGAGGCTATCTCACTTGCTTATGAGTCGGCTGGTCAACCTTCACCTTTGGCTGTACGAGCCCGCTCTACTAGGAGTATGGCTGCATCCAAAGCTTTATTGTCAGAAGTTTCCCTGAGTGATGTTTATGATGCGACTGGATGGTCTTCACCGCATACGTTTATTAAGTTCTATGATTTAGACTTAAGCTCTACCCCTGGGGTGCAGGTGCTCTCGTCCGCTGTGCGCTAGATCTCACATGACGGTCACTTGCTCCTATGGCGACATGGGTATTCGCGTTCCCACAGCGTTTGACGCAGCTCGAAGTTCCCTTGAAAGGGAACGTCTCGGCTACGTATGTAACCCTAGTTCCCTGAGAGGGAACGAGACGCTGCGTCGTTCCGCCATACTCCCGGCACTCCCGTTAGCGCTTCCTTCAGGCCTATCAGAAGTTGATGCGCTTGTGTTTTTGGGGTGCTTTATAGTTTCCTGGTCGATGACGTCACCCGCCTATGACGTTCCGTCTCTCCATTGGGCTGATTCCATACGTGCTTCATGACGCACAACGCAGGGGTGTTCCCACAGCGTTTGACGCAGCGTCTCGTTCCCTCTCAGGGAACTAGGGTTACATACGTAACCGAGACGTTTTTTGTTTACGTATACACCCGTAAGCAATGTATGGCTGCAGACCATTTTATGGAGGCTTTTATGGTTGTGAAAGCTTCTTGCTGAAAGTGCAAGCACACATTAGCAGCGTGGTTATGGATGCAAAGTATTTCTACAAAATGGAAACAACATAATTGCTGTGCTACAGTTTGAAGCACCTGACAAAATGTAGGCAGTCAGTAAATTTCTGGCCAAGTCCCACATTGAAACAGTATACAGACCACTGTGGGCTGAAAGTGAAGGAGCTGGGCTTACAAGGTCAATGACACCCCACACCCCCCCCCCACACACACACACACACACACAGAGAGAGAGAGAGAGTCTTTCACAATTGGTTGCTACCGTCTACCTACTGTATATGAAAGCACATGAGTGTAGTATAACGTACTCGGTTACTAACGTAACCTCGGTTCTCTCTAGAGAGGGAACGAGTATTGCGTAAGTTTAGCTTACGCTACGGGAAAGATTCATCTTCTCGAGATATTGAAGCCAAAAAATGATCCTTAATTTTGTATTCATTGTCAACGCAGTGCAGCAGCTAGCAGACCTAGAGCAGGCAGCCTTGCATGCTCATTGGCTGCCCTGCGGGCATCTGCTGCAGCCTACCAGTGAGCCCCGCGTGACGTCACGTCCAATGAGGGGCGACCGCGCCTTCATAGCGTCATAGCCCGCCAGAATGGGCGTGGCTTAGCGTATAAAAGAAGGGGCTGTAGGCCGAATTCCCTGCTTTTCGTCGACTGAAGCGAAGTCGCACGTGGCGCGAGCACGGCCGGTTACGCAATACTCGTTCCCTCTCTAGAGAGAACCAAGGTTACGTTAGTAACCGAGTACGTTCTCTTACGAGAGGTTCTCTCGTATTGCGTAAGTTTAGCTTACGCTACGGGAACTTTTTGTCAACGCCGTGCGCGCCAAGCAACCACCCATGAGTCGCCGAGGTTTCTCGGGGAACCCAATAAGTGGAAAAAATAAGGTGGCCTGCCACGCGGGCCATCACTTGTACATAAGCACACATAGGGAATACAGAGCAGAGAAGTGGTCTGTATAAGCATATAGCACATCCCTACTAGTGCAGCTCAACCAGGAGAGCTGAGTCACGTGAGAGTGGTCTGAGCATGATATATCTGGGCAGAACGCACAACTCGCTTAGACTGACAGAAGTTTAGCCTGCAGGGCGGGAACTTCTAGGTTATAGAACCTGACAAAGGTAGACGGGGAGCTCCAGTCCGCCGCTACGCATATGTCGTGGATAGAAATCCCGCTGGACCACGCCCACATGAGGCGATGCCTCTAGTGGAATGAGCCCTAATGCCCAGAGGGCATTGCAGACCTTTTGACGCGTAAGCGGCCACTATAGCGTCCCCTATCCATCTGGACAGAGTCTGTTTTGAGGCAGCGAGACCTTTGGAGCGCCCACCAAATGAAACAAACAGCTGCTCTGTGCACCTGAAAGAGGCGGAGCGCGTAGTGGAAAACCTCAGCGCCCTGACCGGCCAAAGGAGATTCACGTCTGTCTCACTGTCTGACGCTGGCAGGCCCGACAGTGAAATGACTTGCGCTCTGAAAGGATTGCCCATCACTTTTGGAACATAGCCATGTCTAGGTTTGAGGATGACTTTAGAGTCATTCGGCCCAAACTCAAGACACGTCGCGCTGATTGACAGCGCGTGCAGGTCCCCCACACGTTTGACTGACGACAGCACGGTCAGAAAAACGTTTTTTAGTGATAGGTATTTTAACTCCACGGAGTCTAGTGGCTCAAATGGGAAGGCTTTTAGGGCCTCGAGGACCAAGGAAAGATCCCACATAGGAACCGAATGGGGGGCGCGGCGGATTCATCCTTCTAGCTCTCTTAAGGAAGCGGATGACCAGCTCATGTCTTCAAGTCAAGTCAAGTCAAGTCATCTTCATTTATATAGCGCTTTTAACAATGGATTGTTTCAAAGCAGCTTTACAGAGATAAACATATAATTTAAGGTAACAGATTGTTTTGGCTTTATAGCGGTTCTTGAATAATGTTACTTCCAGCTAAAGTTAACTTTGATTGATTCACCTCCATTGAAATTATCAGACTTTAAACGCGAACCTGTGATTAACGCTGACGGCGTTCACATGCTCATTCAGAATTGATTCTATAGTCATGTGCTTTTAAAATATGTGCGCAGGTTTGTAATTCATACAACCCAGCCTAAACAAACTACTTTTCTTGCCTATAAATTTTGATACAGAATTTTGTTTTATTTTATCACTTCGGGGTACGCGAGCCGGAATTCACAACGCTTTATCTGTAGAGTGGGGAAGGGATCATCCATAGGGAGAGGATAGTGGATACTTCAGCACTACATTGTCATCGGGTCCAGGCGGATCTCCTTCGTCAGATCTGGACACGGCCTGGATCCGGCAGGCTGCGGGAAAACCTCGGGATAAACAAAGACACTAATATTAGCGTAGATGCCATTCTTCTTATGATGTAGCGAGAACATCAAGATTTAAGGGAAGTGTTCCCAGTTCCGGCTGACCTAATCTATGCAGCCTAACATTGAATTTATAGAAGTCTATAATGTATTATGTGTATGCTAGGTCAAAGAGATGTGTTTTTAGTCTAGCTTTGAACTGACAGAGTGTGTCTGCTTCCCGGACAATGGTAGGAAGACTGTTCCAAAGTTTTGATGCTAAATAGGAAAAGGATCTCCCGCCTGCAGTCGATTTAGATATTCTAGGTATTATCAACTGGCCGGATTTTTGAGATCGCAATAGACGTGAAGGACTATAATGCGTTAAGAGCTCGCTCAAGTACTGTGGAGCTAAACCATTTAGTGCTTTGTAGGTAATCAACAATATTTTAAAATTTATACGATGTTTAATAGGGAGCCAATGCAGTGTTGACAGAACCGGGCTAATAAGGTCATATTTCCTGGTTCTGGTAAGAACTCGAGCTGCGGCGTTTTGAACTAGCTGTAGTTTATTTATTAAGGGTGCAGGGCAACCACCCAGTAGAGCATTACAATAATCTAGCCTTGAGGTCATGAACGCATGGACTAATTGTTCCGCATTTCCCAATGAGAGCATATGGCGTATTTTGGATATATTTTTAAGATGGAAAAATGCAGTTTTACAGATACTAGACACGTGGCTTTCAAAAGAAAGGTTGGTATCAAAAAGCACACCCGGGTTCCTAACCGACGACGAAGACTTGACAGAGCAGCCATCAAGTGTTAGACAGTATTCTGGGTTATTGCGTGTGGAACTTTTTTGTCCAATAATTAGAATCTCTGTCTTTTCAGAATTTAGTAGTAGGAAATTACTAGTCATCCAATTTTTTATATCAGCTATGCATTCCGTTAATTTTGTGAATTGGTAAGTGTGGTGAGGGGGGCGTGGTTCTCGCGCCTCTGTAGTGAGAGACGAGTCAATGAGCTGTGTGGTGAGTAAGTAGGTCAAGTGCAGATGATGAACACCTGTGTCTGATTGCAGTGATTGGCGTGGGGAGACTGATAAAAGCCACACAGTGGGAGAATGCGGGAGAGAGAGAAGGGACTGGAACTCGTGCGGGAGCTGTTCACCAGAGAAGCTGAGACCCGATCGTTATCGATGTGAAAAGAGTTTTTGAGAATTGTTTTGTGCTGTGGTTACACTACGGTGAATGCGCTGTGTGCGCGCCTTTTTGTTTTGTTTGATTTTGAGTAAATAAAAAGAGTACGAGTTCCAGTTTCGCCGACCCCGTCTTCTTCTTCTTCCCATCACACTACTTTGAACCGTATTACACTGGTGCCGAAACCCGGGAAGAAGGAGACTGCCGCCGCCATGCAGAACCCGTCAGCATCGCCATTTGCGGAGATCATCCAATCACTCGCGGCTCTTCAAAGGGATCAACATCAAGCCCTGCTGAGCGTAAAGGAGGAGCATGAACAGCGCTTTCAGATGCTGCTCCAAGGCCAGCAGGAAGACCGTGAGTTGTTCCGGAGCTGTTTAGACCGGGAGATTTCAGCCACCCCCCATCCAGAGTCGGCCTCGGCCCCGCCGCTCACGCTGGGGAAGATGGGTCCACAAGACGAACCGGAGGCGTTTCTGGACCTGTTTGAAAGGTCGCCCGAGGCCCGGGGGTGGCCAAAAGGGGACTGGCCCCTGCGTCTCATCCCGCTGCTGTCTGGTGAGTCGCAGATTGCAGCCCACCAACTGCCAGTCTCGAATCTCCTGGTCTATCACGATCTACGGCGCGTCATTGTTCAGTGGGTCGGCCGGACACCTGAACAGCACCGGCAACGGTTCAGGTCCTTAACCCTAGAGGAGTCCGGTCGGCCCTTCGTGATGGCGCAACAGCTCCGGGACTCCTGCCGCAGATGGCTGATGGCCATGGGAAGCGACGTCGAGCAGATTATCGACTAGGTGGTGCTGGAGCAGTTTATTGGAAAGCTGCCCAAGAAGACTGCACAATGGGTCCAGTGCCACCGCCCGACGTCGCTGGACCAGGCCATCCAACTGGCGGAAGATCACATGGTGGCGTGCTCTGGGGTCGGCGAGCCCCTACCAGCTGTATCTCTCTCTCCCTCTCTATCTTCATCCTCTCTCTCTTCCCCCTCTGCCAAACCTGTTCCTCTTCCCAGGTCTCGAGGAGCTCTGGCGCCCAGACCAGCGCCGAGATGGAGGTCCGGGTGGTCAGGGGATACCAATTCTCCCGGGAGGGCCGCTCCGAGGACGACGCCTGCTGGGGATTTTTCCACCCTGGCTCCGGTGGCGCCGCTCTCCCCACGTCAATCCCTTGCCCCGCTTCCCACCGCTGGGACAGCGGTAAAGCCTGGGCCGGCCTGTTGGCGCTGTGGGGACCCGGGGCACTTTATCGACCGGTGTCCAGTGATGGAGGTGGGGACACTGGTTCGGGTCCCCGACGCGCCACGGGCCGCCCCCGATCAAGCTGGCCTGTACCAGATACCTGTGAGTGTCAAGGGGGGTACTTATCAGGCTTTGGTGGATTCAGGATGTAACCAAACCTCCATTCATCAAAGCCTGATTCAGTCTAGGGCATTGGATAAAAGCCGCACGGTTAAGGTTCGGTGTGTACACGGTGTGGTGGTGAGTTATCCTTTAATGTCTGTGGCGATTCTATTTAGGGGACAAAAACAGTGTGGAGGTAGCAGTTAACCCGCACCTCCGGCATCCGATAATTCTGGGAACTGATTGGCCAGGTTTTGGGAAGTTATTGGGGGTTTTGTGTGCGGATGCCTCTTGGGGAAAGAAGCAGAAGGGGAAGACAGCGGTGGTTCAGGTGGGAGATGCTGTACCGGGGCCTCTGGGTACTGCTGTAGGAGAAGAGAGCACCCTAGAGAGATCTATCCTCTCTGAGCGCGATGATTTTCCCCTAGAGCAGTCCCAGGATGAGACGCTAAAACATGCGTTTGATAAGGTCTGTTCTATCGACGGTCAGGTACTCCACCCGAATCAACCGCTCTCTTACCCCTATTTTTGCGTAATTAAAGACAGGTTGTATCGGGTGACCCAAGACGCCCAGTCAAAAGAAGATACAACACAGTTGTTAGTTCCCTAAGAGCCGCCGGGAAATGCTTTTCCAGGCGGCTCATTGTAATCCGATGTCCGGACATTTAGGGCAAACGGCGACACTAAACCGTCTCATGGCCCGATTCTTTTGGCCGGGCATTCACGAGAATGTGCGCAGGTGGTGCGCGTCTTGTCGTGAATGTCAGTTGGTTAATCCACCGGCCAACCCAAAAGCACCTTTGTGCCCCCTTCCGCTGATGCAGGTCCCCTTCGAACAAATTGGTATGGACCTCATCGGGCCATTAGAACGGTCGGCACGAGGGCATCGTTTTGCGTTAGTCTTAGTGGATTACGCAACACGATACCCGGAAGCAGTCCCGCTTCGCAATATCTCGGCTAAGAGTGTGGCGAGCGCGGCGAACGCGCTGTTTTCGTTAATCTCCCGGGTGGGGATCCCTAAGGAGATCCTCACCGATCAAGGCACGGCGTTTATGTCACGAACAATTCGCGAACTTTACGAGTTATTGGGCATTAAATCGATTCGCACCAGCGTCTATCACCCACAAACGGACGGCCTGGTGGAACGTTTTAATCGTACTTTAAAAGCCATGATTCGTAAGTTCGTTCATGAAGACACCAAAAATTGGGATAAATGGCTAGAACCCCTGTTGTTTGCTGTACACGAGGTCCCCCAAGCCTCCACGGGGTTTTCCCCCTTCGAGCTTCTCTTCGGTCGTCAGCCCCGTGGGGTGTTAGACGTACTGAGGGAGACTTGGGAGGACGGACCGTCCGCTAGTAAAAATGAAATTCAGTATGTCCTGGACCTGAGAACAAAACTCCACACGTTGGGGCGGCTATCCTTGGAGAATTTGTTGCAGGCCCAGGACAGACAGAGACAGCAGTATAATAGGGGGGCTAGACTCCGTCAATTCTCACCGGGAGATAAGGTACTTGTATTACTCCCCACGTCCAGCTCCAAATTACTTGCAAAGTAGCAAGGGCCCTTCGAGGTCACACGGCGGGTTGGGGATCTCAACTATGAGGTAATTCGAACAGATAGGGGCGGGGGACGTCAGGTTTATCACCTCAACCTTCTTAAAAAATGGGTTGAGGTGGAAGCAGTGATGCTGGCGACGGTGGTGAGCGGAGAGGAGGATCTCGGGCCAGAAGCGAATATAAAACCTCAGTCACTCGCTCTGGCTCCTGCTGGAGACCACCTCTCACCGTCCCAGCTCACTGACATTAAGAAGTTACAAGCAGAATTTGCAGATGTGTTCTCGCCCCTGCCTGGTCGTACGAATCTCATTCAGCACCACGTTGAGACAGATCCGGGGGTCGTTGTGCGTTGCAGCCCGTATCGGTTACCTGAACACAAAAAGAAAACGGTTCAGACTGAATTAGAGACTATGCTTGACATGGGGGTAATAGAAGAGTCCAACAGTGACTGGGCGAGCCCGATAGTTTTAGTTCCAAAACCTGACGGCTCGATTCGTTTCTGTGTGGACTATAGGAAGGTGAACGCGGTGTCTAAATTTGATGCTTATCCAATGCCGAGGATTGACGAATTGCTCGATCGGCTTGGTTCTGCTCGCTTTTATTCGACACTGGACTTAACGAAGGGGTATTGGCAGATCCCCTTATCTCCAATGTCCAAAGAAAAAACAGCCTTCACCACGCCGTTCGGATTACACCAGTTCGTTACGCTTCCTTTCGGTTTGTTCGGGGCACCTGCAACTTTTCAGCGTCTGATGGACAGAATTCTCCGGCCGCATGCTGCATATGCCGCTGCTTATCTGGATGATATTATTATCTATAGCAATGATTGGCAGCGTCATATGCAGTATTTGCGTGCTGTTCTAAAGACGCTGAGAAGAGCAGGCCTCACGGCCAACCCGAAGAAGTGCGCAATTGGGCGGGTGGAGGTAAAGTATCTGGGCTTCCACTTAGGTCACGGACAGGTGTGTCCCCAAATTGATAAGACAGCAGCCGTTGCAACCTGTCCGAGTCCTAAGACCAAAAAGGAGGTTAGACAGTTCCTGGGGCTAGCGGGATATTATAGGAGGTTTGTGCCTAATTATTCGGACCTCGCTAGCCCGCTGACTGATCTAACTAAAAAGGGCGCTCCAGATACGGTCCAGTGGACGGATCAGTGCCAGCAGGCTTTTACCCAGATAAAGGCTGCTCTGTGCGGTGGACCACTTTTACATGCTCCTGACTTTTCTCTCCCTTTCATCCTACAGACAGACGCTTCGGACAGGGGTCTGGGCGCGGTACTGTCCCAGGAGGTGGAGGGAGAGGAATGGCCGATGCTGTACATCAGTCGGAAGCTTTCTAAGAGAGAGACGATGTACAGCACCATTGAAAAGGAGTGTTTGGCCATCCGATGGGCTGTCCTCACCCTTCGCTACTACCTCCTGGGCCGGGAGTTCACCCTGTGTTCGGACCACGCTCCCCTTCAATGGCTCCACCGCATGAAAGATACCAACGCGCGGATCACCCGTTGGTATCTCGCTTTACAACCTTTTAAGTTTCAGGTGGTCCACAGGCCGGGGGCGCAGATGGCTGTGGCCGACTTCCTCTCCAGGGGGGGGGGCCTGAGTCGGGTGGTGGGGGTATGTGGTGAGGGGGCGTGGTTCTCGCGCCTCTGTAGTGAGAGACGAGTCAATGAGCTGTGTGGTGAGTAAGTAGGTCAAGTGCAGATGATGAACACCTGTGTCTGATTGCAGTGATTGGCGTGGGGAGACTGATAAAAGCCACACAGTGGGAGAATGCGGGAGAGAGAGAAGGGACTGGAACTCGTGCGGGAGCTGTTCACCAGAGAAGCTGAGACCCGATCGTTATCGATGTGAAAAGAGTTTTTGAGAATTGTTTTGTGCTGTGGTTACACTACGGTGAATGCGCTGTGTGCGCGCCTTTTTGTTTTGTTTGATTTTGAGTAAATAAAAAGAGTACGAGTTCCAGTTTCGCCGACCCCGTCTTCTTCTTCCCATCACACTACTTTGAACCGTATTACAGTAAGTTTCGTTGGGTTTTGAAGAAATATACAGCTGAGTATCATCGGCATAACAGTGAAAGCTAACTCCATGTTTCCTAATGATATCTCCTAATGGTAGCATGTACAGAGTGAACAGCAGCGGTCCTAGTACTGAGCCTTGTGGTACGCCATACTGAACTTGTGATCGATAAGACATCTCTTCATTTACTGCTACAAACTGATAACGGTCAGTTAAGTATGATTTAAACCATGCTAATGCAATTCCACTAATGCCAACATAGTTTTCTAGTCTATTTAAAAGAATGTTGTGGTCAATGGTGTCAAATGCAGCACTAAGATCGAGTAACACTAATAGAGAGATACAACCACGATCCGATGATAAGAGCAAATCATTTGTGACTCTAATGAGAGCGGTCTCAGTACTATGGTACGGTCTAAATCCGGACTGAAAATCCTCGCAGATATAATTTCTTTCTAGAAAGGAACATAGTTGTGAAGACACTGCTTTTTCTAATATCTTTGACAGAAAAGGCAGATTCGAGATCGGCCTGTAATTGACTAATTCTGTAGGATCAAGTTGTGGTTTTTTAACAAGCGGTTTTATCATAGCCAGTTTAAAGGTTTTTGGTACGTATCCTAGAGACAAAGATGAATTAATGATATTAAGAAGAGGATATATGACCTCTGGAAACATCTCTTTCAGTAGCTTAGTCGGTATAGGATCTAACATACAAGTTGTCGATTTAGATGAATTAACGAGTTTGCAGAATTCTTCCTCTCCTATATTAACGAGTTTGCAGAATTCTTCCTCTCCTATAGCAACAAATGAATCAAATTTTTCCTCAGGGAGACTACAATGCACTTCCTGATGCGATACTGTGGTAGACGGTTGCATAGTTATAATTTTGTCCCTGATATTATCAATCTTATAAGTGAAGAAGTTCATAAAGTCATCACTGCTGTGTTGCTTGAACACTTCTAACCTTGAAGCTTTCTTTTTCGTTAGTTTAGCCACTGTTTCAAATAAATACCTTGGATTATGTTTATTTTCTTCTAATAGGTTTGAAAAATAAGCAGATCTAGCAGCTTTTAAAGCCTCTCTGTAAGCAATCGAGCTCTCTTTCCACGAAATCCGAAATACCTCTAGTTTAGTTTTTGTTCCAGTTGCGCTCCATTTTTCTGGCTGCTCTCTTAAGGGCCTGGGTGTGCTCGCTGTACCACGGCGTTGGACTATTTTCTTTAATCTTCTTTAAGCGCAACGGAGCAACTGCGTCTAAAGTGCTGGAAAAGAGATAGTTAAACGTTTCTGTTGCAATATCAAGTTCTTCTAAGCTATCCGGGATGCTGAGATGATGAAACTGATTAGGAAGATTATTGATAAAGCAATCTTTAGTGGCAGAAGTTATAGGTCTAACGTATTTATAACACGGAGTCGGCTTTGCAGCCTTGGCTAAATGTAATTTACATGAGACTAGATAATGATCTGAGATGTCATCGCTCTGCTGCAGAATTTCAATGGCATCAACATCTATTCCATGTGATAATATTAGATCTAGAGTATGATTACGACAATGAGTAGGTCCTGACACGTGTTGTCTAACTCCAATTGAGTTTACAATGTCTTTAAATGCCAATCCCAATGCATCTTTTTCATTATCTACATGTATATTAAAATCACCAACAATTAGTACTTTATCTGCAGCCAATACTAATTCTGATAGAAAGTCCGCAAATTCTTTGATAAAATCTTTATGGTGCCTTGGTGGCCTGTATACAGTAGCCAGCATAATTCTCAAATGTGATTTATCGTTTACACTATATATTTTTACATTAAGCACCAATACTTCAAAAGAAGTATATTTAAAGCTAGATTTCTTAGTGGTTTTGAAAATATTACTATAAATTACAGCAACACCTCCCCCTTTGCCTTTCAGACGAGGTTCATTTTTATAATTGTAATCTTGTGGGGTTGACTCATTTAAAATAATGTAATCGTTTGGTTTTAGCCAGGTTTCTGTCAAACAGAGCATATCAAGATTATAATCTGAAATCATATCATTATGGTTTCTCCCAAGGTTTTTTTCTCCATTCTGTCCCTGATGGAGTTTTGGTTCCTTGCCACTGTTGCCTTGGCTTTTGGCTTGCTTAGTTGGGGACATTTAATATTCAATAATATTATTGATCTGCCTTACTTAAGGTGGACGTTGACGCAATATCTTTTAGAAACAAACTTTGTTATATTGTTTTCATGTTATCACTGTGAAGCGCTTTGATACAATCTGTATTGTAAAAAGCGCTATATAAATAAAGGTGACTTGACTTGACTTGACATTAACTATGAGAGATTTTGAAGTAAGGGATCGAATATTCAGCAACCCAAGCTTTATCATTTGCTCATCTGTATTATATCTGTTTTTTATTTGTTGAACATCAATAAAATTTTTAACCTGACGTTTTTTAGATTTCCAAATTCGGGGAACAGACACAGTCTCTATATGATGATATCTAGGTGAAAGAGGCTCTATGTGATGGGATTTATCTGACCTTGGTGACATGAGGCCGCTAGCAGACGGTCGGTTTAGCCAGTCTGTCTGCTTCCTGACCTGAGCCCCAGATTGTCATGTTTTATCTCTAAGACTATGAGCCAAATTACTAGAGAGAAGAGCAGCACCAGCCCAGGAGGGATGGATACCATCTCTTTTCAACAGATCAGGCTTGCCCCAAAACTTTTCCAATTGTCTATGAAT
Organism: Tiaroga cobitis; assembly: GCA_030578255.1. Classification (NCBI taxonomy): domain Eukaryota; kingdom Metazoa; phylum Chordata; class Actinopteri; order Cypriniformes; family Leuciscidae; genus Tiaroga; species Tiaroga cobitis. The sequence continues at coordinate 23,744,821 of CM060609.1, forward strand.
TTTATATTATTCTGCGGACACCACTTCGACAGCCAACCATTCAGTGAGGCCAAGCGGCTAACTATCTCATCACTCCTGCGTACAGGAAGGGGGCCAGAGCAAATTACAGTGCCTGACATCGTACTTGCGAGTTCACACACCTCTTTAATATTAATTTTGGTGATCTCCGACTGGCGGAGTCGAACATCATTAGTGCCGACATGAATAATGATCTTAGAGAATTTACGATTAGCATTAGCCAGCACTTTTAAATTTGCTTTGATGTCAGGCGCTCTGGCTCCCGGCAAACATGTGACTATGGTGGCTGGTGTCTCTATTTTCACGTTCCGTGTGATCGAATCACCAATTACCAGGGCACAATCAACAGAATTCTCAGTGGGTGTTTCACTGAGTGGGGCAAATCGGTTTGTTATGGGAATCGGAACGGAAGAGTGGTTCTTTGATCCGCGACTAGAACGATCTCTCACGGTCACCCATCTGCCCTGCTGCACGGGCTCAACTTCAGCCGGAACCGAATCATGTAAAGAGTTCACTATGTTAGGCGCATCCAAAACACTATCTAAAGATCTAGCATTCTTACCATCCTCAATTAAAGTTTGGATGCGTGTCTCTAGTTCTGAAATCTTCTCCGTCAGCCTGACTGTCTCCTTGCATTTATCACATATAAATCCTATATTGCCATCGGGGAAGGCTATACTAAACATATGACATGTGACACAGGTGACAATAACAGTACAAGAAGACATTACTCACCGTGTTCGTTGACTGATTTCTTACTTACCTGGACTTTATGAACTCAAAGACGCGGGCGCGCGAGAGAAAATAAATAAATAAATAAATGAGCGCACGGGTGGCGCGTTAGCAGGCTAACGTTAGCGAGTTACTAGCGTGCTGTGTTAACAATAACGGAAGCTAGAGATGTAAGGTTAATCTGAGATGTTGGGTAAGCTGTATTTAGTAGTATAAACAACTAGATAGTAAATGATGGCTCAAAACATAAAGAAATACGAGGCTCAGGCGGAGCTTACAGCCTCGAAGCAAACAAACACACAGCAGGCAGCGAGGCAGACAGGAGCAATCGATCAGCGATCAGCGATCAGACAGGAGCAATCAATGGCCAATAGTGAGCAAAAGAGCAAGCTCTTCCCAGTGACTGGCCGTGCGTCGATTCTGCGAACGCCGCCACGGCCGCCACGTAAATTTTGAGCGTGGATGGGAACCTCTCTTTATCCATCAGCTCTTGTAGGAAAGGGGGCAGATTCGCAACCTCGCACGTCCGCGGGTCCAGATCTCTGTCGGTGCACCACTTGTAGAACACCGACCATTTAGACGCGTAGAGCCTTCTCGTGGAAAGAGCTCTAGACTGCGTGATCGTGTTCTGGCAGGGCAACGATTACCCGTTGATCAACCATGCGTGCAGAGACCAGCGCTCTGGATGGAGATGCCAGATCAAGCCGCGAGCCTGAGAGAGGAGATCTGCCCTCACAGGAATCGGGCACGGAGCTGCATGTGACAGCCGTGCTAGTTCCGAAAACCAATCCTGATTCTCCCAGTGCGGAGCTATGAGGAGCACCGAATGGCGCGTTTCCCTGATTCTCTTGATCACCTGTGGTAACAGAGAGACCGGAGGGAAAGCACATAGCGGGAAGCTGGGCCAAACCTGGGCCAGCGCGTCCTCGTCCTTCGAGAAGAACGTCGGGCATTGAGCGTTGTCTTTTGACGCAAATAGGTCGACTTCCGCTCAGCCGAATAGGCGCCACAGCTTCTGGACCGTTTGGGGGTGCAGGGACCATTCCCCTGGGGGAACGTTGTCCCTGGACAGTTTGTCTGGGCCGTCGTTCAAATGGCCAGGCACATGCGCCGCCCTCAGAGAGCGCAGGTGCATCTGGGACCAAATAAGGATCCGTTCCGTCAGATTGCAGAGGTTTCTGGATCTGACACCGCCCTGACGGTTTACATAGGAAACCACAGACATGTTGTCCGAGCGGACGAGAACATTTTGGTCCTGTATGAACGGAAGGAAGCGCTTCAGCGCGTTCTCGACCGCTATCATTTCCAGACAGTTTATGTGAAAACACTTCTCTTGGTCTGACCACTGGCCAAAGGCCGGTCTGCCTTTGAACAGCGCGCCCCAACCCGAGTTGGATGCGTCTGTCGAAATGACTTTCCGATAAGAGATGGTTCCCATCGTCACTCCCTGCTGGTACCAGTCGGCCACTAACCAGGGCTGCAGAGCCGCTATGCAGGTCTGAGTCACTCTGATTTTCTGGCCGCCAGAAACCCAGGATCGGCTAGACACCCCAGCATTCAACCAGCATTGGAGCGGGCGCATGCGCAGTAGGCACAGCTGGAGCACCGCTGCCGCTGAAGCCATACAGCCCAGCATCCTTCGAAACGTTTTCAAAGGGAGAAAGCTGCCCTTCTGGAAAGACGCGGCTAGGCGGACAAACGAGCCGTCATGGCCACAGAATTCAGTTATATTCCTAAAAAGGAAATTGACTGACTGGGCATTAATGAGCTCTTGGTCCAGTTGACCGTGAGACCCAAGCTTTCCAGGTGACTGAGAAGCACTGTTCTGTGAGATAACAGTTCCGTCTCTGACTGTGCCAATATCAGCCAATCATCCAGATAGTTCATTATTCGCAGCCCCTGAGTCCTCAGGGGGGCGAGCGCCGCGTCCATGCACTTCGTAAATGTACGGGGTGCTAGAGACAGGCCGAACGGCAGGACGGTGTATTAATATTCCTGACCGTCGAAGACGAATCTCAAAAATTGCCTGTGACGGGGTAATATATGAATCTGAAAATAGGCATTCTTCAGATCTAGATAAATAAACCAGTCCCTCGAGCGAACGTGCGTGAGGATTCTTCTGGTCGTAAGCATTTTGAACGGTCTTTTTGCAAGCACCTTGTTCAAATGAATCGGATCTAGGATAGGTCTGAAAGCTCCGTCCTTCTTGGGTACGAGAAAATATCTACTGTAAAAGCCTGACTCGCTCAGAGAAGGTGGTACTTTTTCTATAGCCCCTTTGCACAGCAGTTTTGCTATTTCTGCGTGAAGTAGGTGTGCTACTTCCGCGTTCACTATCGTCGCGGTCCGGGCTCGAAAGCGCAGGGGACGGCGAATGAATTGAAGTGTATAGCCCTGCTTTATTGTGCTCAGAACCCATTCTGAAATCCCTGGGATAGTTTCCCACGCAGCTATGTGAGCCGCTAGGGGGCGAATGGCCTCCGGGTTCAGATCGCCGCCATTTGCGGACTTGTGAAACTGAGCCGGAGCCGAAAGTGCAGCGTGCTCTCGGTTCTGGGCAATGGCTGCTCGCTGAAAGCTGAGATCGTCTGATTTATATGAGGTGTCCCAATCATAAGGGATGGGGAGCATTTTATTCTCACTTTTTTACGCGCGAGCAGCGCTTTGGGCGGAAAAGCTTTCTGTAAGTGTGAGCGCGTGTGCGTGGGCACGAGACTTACAAGTGTATTTGACGCCCCGATCATAACGGATGGGGAGCGTCTTATCAATGCCCGCGGGCGGCGCCCGGGGGGAGGTGTGTGTTAGAAAGCGTGAACGCTCTCCGGCGGGCACGAGACTTACATTCATAACCTGTTTTATTGACCGTGTAACAGAGCGGGCAGATAGTGGGCACAGACCTGTGGACACATTTCTTATATTCAACACTCGAGCGGCTTTTCTGCGCTTTATGAGAGTGTGCTCTGTGAGTGACTGGGGCTGTGCTGGACGCTGGGTGCTGGTTCGCACCGGAGGCTGGCTCTGTCTCTCGCGAGACCGGTCTGTGGCGGAGCTTGAGCGTCGCGGCAGGAAGAGGTTCATGGCCTGCGTGGTCTTCTGTACCTCAGAAAAACGGTCAACGATCCCGTTCACCGCTGGGCCAAAGAGACCAGTAGGGGAGAGTGGCGCGTTCAGGAAGGTGGCGCGCTCAGCCTCTCTCATATCCGCGAGCGTTAACCAGAGGTGCCTCTCAGTCACAGTCAACGCGGCCATGGCTCGTCCGATGGCTTGAGCTGCGGTCTTGGTGGCGCGGAGAGAGAGATCCGTCGCGCTTCTCAGATCTGTAACCGCAGCTGGGTCCTGGCCCTTCTCGTCCCATTCACGGAGGAGGTCGGCTTGCAGGATTTGTAAAACAGCCATGGAGTGGAGAGCAGACGCGGCCTGGCCGGAGGCGGCATATGCGCGGCCGACCAAGGCGGATGTGGCTCTGCATGCTTTGGACGGGAGGGCTGACCTTGACCGCCATCTCGCGGAGGGCGGACAAAGGTGCGCTGCGACCGTCTCTTCCACAGGAGGAATAGCCGTGTATCCTCACTCGGCGCCGCCGTCCACTTGGGAGAGCGACGTGGAGGTCTGAGACTGAAGCCTTGAAGAGAAGGGTGTGTTCCACGACTTTGTCAACTCCGTGTGAAGCTCCGGTAGGAACGGAGCGGGCCTGCTTGCTGGGGCTGAACGGCGGCGACTTTGCAGGAAACATCCGTCAAACCTGTTCGGTGCGGGTTCCTTCGGCAGTGACCACTCGAGCCCGAGTCGGTCAAACGCCTGCGTCAGCAGACGCATCAGCTCCGCATCAGCTCCAGCGCAGGTACGGCCGGATTCCTGGATCGACGAGGAGGCGGAGTTTAGCGACCATTCCTCGCTATCCGATGCCAGGATGGAGCAGCAGAAGGGAGGCAGGGAAGGCGAGAGCGAGGCTCGAGGGAGGTTTTCCGGCGAGCGCATCGCTGTGGCCATGGGTTCCGGCCATCTCTGGGAACGACGCTTCTTTTTGCGCGGTCCCACGAAGGGCGGAGTGACTGCTTCCGGGTTGAAGGCTTCGAGTCGAGCCCGCAGGGTCGACAGCGGAAGCGCTTCACAGAACTCGCAGCCCCCCGTGTTCCTGGCCTAGGCAGAGAGCGCAGATTACGTGGCGGTCTCCGACGCTGAGCGGGGCCCTGCACGAGCCACAGGAAGTGCGAGGCATCTTGAAAAAGAGAATACAATAACAATGTAAAAAAGGATACGTCGCCGGATAGCGTAGCTCGCACGGATGGCTGAAGGTGGCGAAGACGGCCGGCTTCCTCAGCTCTGTCCTAAGCTGGCTGTTCGCTGTTCGACAGCGGCGGTGGCTTCTCTCAGATCCAGCGATGCGAAGGGCTTCGCTGAAGAGACGAAAATCAGGGAATTCAGCCTACAGCCCCTTCTTTTATACGCTAAGCCACGCCCATTCTGGCGGGCTATGACGCTAAGAAGGCGCGGGCGCCCTTCATTGGGCGTGACGTCACGCGGGGATCACTGGTCGGCTGCAGCAGATGCCCGCAGGGCAGCAAATGAGCACGCAAGACTGCCTGCTTTAGGTCTGCTAGCTGCTGCACTGCGTTGACAATGAATACAAAAATAAGGATAATTTTTTGGCTTCAATATCTCGAGAAGATGAATCTTTCCCGTAGCGTAAGCTAAACTTACGCAATTGATTTTTCATCTCTTCAGCAAAGCTCTCCGCATCGCTGGATCTTGAGAGCTTGACAACTTAGGACAGTGCCTGAGGAAGCCGGCCGTCTTCGCAACCTTCAGCCTTCCGTGTGAGCTACGCTATCTGGCGACGTATCCTTTTTACAAAAGCTTTTCTTCTATCTAAAAGAGTAGCGAGACGTCTTTGTAAAGATGTATTACAAAGTATTACTGTATTACTCTACACTTCCTGTGGCTCGTGTAGAGCCCCGCTCAGCGCCGGAGACCGCCACGTTATCTGCCCTCTCTTCGGGAGGATGTGAGCATTGCAAGGAGCTTCCAATGTCGACCGTGCAGGCTCGACTCGTAGCCGTTACCACCGAAGCTGTCTCTCCGCCCTTTGTAGGACCGTGCAGGAAGAAGCGCCATTCTCAAAGGCCGCCGGAGCCTGCGCCCGATACGAAGCGCTCACCGGAGTCCCTCCCTCGAGCCTCGCCCTCGCCTTCTCCCCCCCCCTCACCGAAGCGCAGCCGCCAGCCACTGCCCGCTCTGCCGTCGTGTCTGACGATGAGGCGGAAGGACCCGCCGTAGGAGACAGCTGTTCCATTCTGGCTTCGGATAGCGAGGATTGGTTGAGTTCTCATCACTCCGCCTCCTCCTCGGTCCAGGAATCTGGCAGGACCCGCACTGGAGTGGACGCTGAGCTGATGCGCCTCCTCTCTCAGGCCGTTGACCGACTCATGCTCGAGTGGTCACTGCCCGAGGAGCCCGCGCCCAACAGACTCGAAGGCTGCTTCCTTCATCGCAACCGTCAAGCGCCCTCAGCTAGGCCTGCGCCCTTCCTCCCAGAGCTTCACTCAGAGTTTACTAAGTGGAATGCACCTTTCTCCGCGAGGCTCCACTCTTCTGTCTCCGCGTCGCACTCCCAAGTGGACGGCGCCGCCGAGAAGGGATACAGCTCTATCCCCAAGGCTGAGGAAGTGGTTGCTGTGCACCTTTGTCCGCCCTCCGCGAGATGGCGCTCAAAGTCTGCCCTACCATCTAAAGCCTGCAGGACCACGTCTGCTCTTGTCGGTCGCACCTATGCCGCCGCTGGACAAGCAGCTTCCGCCCTGCACTCGATGGCTGTTCTGCAGATTCTACAAGCCTATCTCCTCCGTGAATGGGACGAGAAAGGCCCGGACCCAGCTGCCATTACGGACCTGAGAAGCGCGACGGATCTCTCCCTTCGTGCTACCAAGTCTGCAGCTCAGGCCCTAGAAAGATGCATGGCCTCGCTGACGGTTACAGAGAGGCACCTCTGGTTAACGCTGGCTGACATGAGGGAGTCTGAGCGATCTGTCTTTCTCGACGCACCACTCTCCCACACTGGTCTCTTTGGCCCAGCGGTGAGCGGGATCGTCGACCGTTTCTCTGAGGTACAGAAAACCACGCAGGCCATAAACTTGTTCCTGCCTCGTCGCGCTAGCTCCGCCACAGGCTGCCCACATGACCAGCCGCCTACACGAGCCACTACACAGCGCCCAGCTCAGCCCAGACAGTCTTCGCAGCGACGGGGCGGCCGCCCGCGCTCGCCCACCCCCCACACGGGCCACGGCCCAAAATCATGCTGAAGCCCAAGCATGCGAAGCCCTTCTAGCAGCAGCAAGAGGGAAAAGGCGGTTGAGTCCCGCCGCGGCCGGACCACCGTCAAAGTTTTTCTCCCTGTCAGTCTCCTTAACACAGGCTACTGCAGTGGTTCATTCAGCAACCAACGAGCCGGTAACACGACCCGCTCGCCTGCACACAACCGCCGTTTGTACGGCGACCCAGAGCAATCTCATAAAGAGCATAATATCTGGTTATCCTGCTCACGCCGATGGTGTTTTAAGTGTAGAAAAAGTGCCCACGCCCCAGTGCTCACCCCTACACACAAACACAGCACTTCCCGTGTCACTCACAGAGCCCACTCTCATAAAGCTGGCAAATGCCGCTTGAGTGTTAACTGTAGGAGATGTGCCCACGTGTCCGTGCCCACATCTACTCTCTGCCTACTCTATTACACGGCCAAATCAGCCTCATATCATCAGGTTATGAACATAAGTCTCGTGCCCGCTCTTAAGTGCTCACACTTACTGACATGCACTTCGCTCACGGCGCCGCTCGCGCATCACAATGTGCAGCCTCATATCAGTCACTTTATGAACGTAAGTCTCGTGCCTGCTCACAAGTACTCACACTTACTGACATGCACAAAACGCTCCCCATTCTCAGCAATCGGGACGCTACATATGAAACGTAGACAATTTTGCCCCTTGTTGCACATGGGAGCATGGGAAGCTATCCCAGGGGTATCAGAATGGGTGCTAAGCACAATAAGGCAGGGCTATGCATTACAGTTCGCTCGCCGTCCCCCACGCTTTCGTGAACGGACCGCGACGACAGTGAATGTGGCACATCTACTCCGATCAGAAATAGCAAAGCTGCTGTGCAAGGGGGCCATAGAACCGGTTCCGCCTTCTCTGAGCGAGTCAGGCTTTTACAGCCGTTATTTTCTCGTACCCAAGAAGGACGGGGCTCTCAGACCTATATTGGATCTGAGGCATTTGAACAAAGCTCTTATGAAAAGACCGTTCAAAATGCTTACGACCAGACAACTCCTCGCGCACGTTCGCCCGAGGGACTGGTTTATCTCTCTCGATCTGAAAGATGCCTATTTTCAGATTCAGATAATACCCCGTCACAGGCCATTCTTGAGATTCACCTTTGACGGTCAGGTTTATCAATACACCGTCCTGCCGTTCGGCCTGTCCTTAGCACCCCATACATTCACGAAGTGCATGGACGCGGCTCTCGCCCCCTTGAGAACTCAGGGCATGCGAATTTTGAACTATCTGGACGATTGGCTGATTCTGCCGCAGTCGGAAACAGAGATATTATCTCACAGAGCTGCGCTCCTCAGTCATCTGGAAAGCCTGGGTATCACGGTCAACTGGACCAAGAGCTAATTACTGCCCAGTCAGTCAATTTCCTTTTTAGGAATAGAACTGGACACTGTGGCCATGATGGCTCGCTTATCAGCGACTGGCCGCGTCTTTCCAGATGGGCAGCTCCTCTGAAGACATTCCAGAGGATGCTGGGCTGCATGGCTTCAGCTGCTGCGGTACTTCAGCTGGGTTTGCTGCGCATCCGCCCTCTGCAACGCTGGCTGGCCGCTCGTGTATCTAACCGAGCGTGGAAGTACGGCTGCGAGCGGATCAGAGTGACTCAGAGCTGCATTACAGCTCTGCAGCCCTGGTTAGCGGCCGACTGGTACCAGCGGGGAGTGATTATGGGAACTGTCTCTTACCGAAAGGTCATCTCGACAGACGCGTCTGTAACCCTGTTGAAATATATTCATTAGTATAAGATATACAAGTTTGAATAAATAATTTCATAGTTTAATAAATAGAATGTAAGGTTAAAAAGTTAAGATTCATTGACCAGCAATGAAGTTATGATTTTGCTCTGAGAGAAAAGCATATTCGGTAATGTTCATGGTTTACTGAATATAGCATTTAAAATGTTAAATATTTGTTGTGTAATAATATATGTGAAAATGCTTTAAAGATGCCTGAAAAAAATAGTAAGAACGAGTTACACAAATGTTTTGTGAATTTATTTTATTTCTGAAAGTCTTGTGAATGAGCCAATCACATTTGAGATCAAAGGATAAGGAAGGAGAAGAAGAGCGTCGAAGAAGTGAGAGAGGAACGCGTGTGTTTTGCGGAAAGAGAAACACGGTTAATATTAATGAAATTCACCACTTTAGTCAAAGTGTTCAACCAGGACTCTTATACAAAACTTTAATGGTGATAATTCTGTCTGTGTGAGTGACCTACTCTGCACACGAAGACTGAAATAAGTTTACGTTAGCCGCTGATATAGTGGTTAGTGTTTGTGCATGGACTTTTCTATAAGCTAGCGACCAGCGACCTAGATTAGTTAAGTCTGTGTGGAGCTGTGAGACCGATGATGATCAAAGACCCGACGGAGCCGGATAGCGTTACCGAGTTGTGGACTTTGCCCAGATCGTCAACCATGTGACTCTTCTCTTCATCTTCTCGTCATCGCGAATTCTCTCGTCCTGTCTTCTGCTGCTGACACTTTGATCCGGTGTGTGTGAGATTACGTTCACATTGAGTAAAGGTACAAATTTTGTTTGGCCTGTGTGGTGAAGCAGCCATTTCGTTTAAGGCTACAACGTACCCGAGCTGCATTCAGGCCTGCATCAGTTGAACATTTTGAAGGCTATTTCAAATTCAACTAGGGTTTTGCCGGCTATTTTATTTTCTTGGGCCCTAATGTTTTGAATGTGAATTTGAATGCATTTGTGATCTGAAGTGATTTTGACCAGAGATATTTAATTACTCTTTCTAACTTTTTCAACTTTTTCTGAGTAAATCTGTTATACTTTTTTCTATATAACAGTTGTGGTCACTGACTCTTTTGATATTTTAAGTTAATTAAGTATTTTTTGGTTTAAATACGAAAGTGTTTACAGGATAATTCCAATACATTTAATTTCCCGTTAAAGTGTGTAAATATGACTGCCTAAATAGTGATTTAAAGGGAAATAGTATTTCATATTTAGTTAGTAATTACACCCACACACCAAGTTAAACACTGATTAGTTTATTAGTGAAACCTCGCTTATTTGATTGTTTAGATTTTTAAAGAACTCAGGATAGCCACCTCTCATTATAGTCCAACACGCTAGAGAGGCGCTACACGTCCAACTCGGGTTTGGGCACTCTCTTCGAGGGCAGACCGGCCTTTGGCCTGTGGTCAGACCAGGAGAAACTCCTCCATATAAACTGTCTGGAAATTATAGCGGTCGAGAACAGGCTGAAGCGTTTCCTCCCGTTCATACAGGACCACCACGTTCTAGTCCGCTTGGACAACATGCCTGTAGTGTCCTACGTGAACCGTCAGGGCGGTGTCAGATCCAGAAACCTCTGCAATCTGACAGAACGCCTCCTCGTTTGGTCTCAGCACCATCTGCGCTCGTTGAGGGCTGCGCATGTGCCAGGCCACCTGAAAGACAGCCCAGACAAACTGTCCAGGGACAATGTTCCCCCAGGGGAATGGTCCCTGCACCCCCAAACAGTTCAGTTGCTATGGCGCCTTTTTGGCAAAGTGAAAGTCGACCTCTTTGCGCCACAAGACAACCCTCACTCCCCGAAGTTCTTTTCAAAGAACGAGGACGCGCTGGCCCGAACTTGGCCCAGCCGCCCACTATATGCTTTCCCTCCGATCTCTCTGTTGCCACAGGTTATCAAGAGAATCAGGGAAACGCGCCACTCAGTGGTCCTCATAGCCCCACGTTGGGAGAACCAGACTTGGTTCCCGGAGCTGATGCAGCTGTCACAGACAGCCCCGTGGCCAATGCCGGTGAGGGCAGATCTCCTCTCTCAGGCCTGCGGCTCGATCTGGCATCCCCATCCAGAGCGGTGGTCTCTGCGTGTATGGTTGATCAACGGATACCCATTGCACAATTATACAATAATGAACACAATTACGCAGTCTAGAGCTCCTTCTACCAGAAGGTTCTACGCGTCTAAATGGTCTGTGTTCTCCAAATGGTGCGCTGACAATAACCTGGACCCACGTAGGTGTGAGGTTTCGCGGTTGCTTAGTTTCCTTCAAGAGCTGCTGGATGAGGGAAGGTCCCCTTCCACGCTTAAAGTCTATGTGGCAGCCGTTGCAGCGTTCTCAGAATCGACGCACGGCCAGTCAATAGGAAGGAACGAGCTTGTCATCCGCTTCCTTAGAGGAGCCAGGAGGATGAATCCCCCGCGCCCCTTCAGTTCCTATGTGGGATCTTTCTTTGGTTCTCGAGGCCCTGAAAGCAGGCCCCTTTAAACCTTTAGATTCTGCGGATCTTTAGATTCTTTGAACCTTTAGATTCTGCTTAAGAAGTATGTTAAATTATCAATGTTGCAGAAATATAATACTGCGGAGTAGCAGATCAACTTTATTGATGTAATTTTGTGTTTCGATGTCTTAGGAAAAGAGACGGCTGCATGAGACAGCTCAAATGAACTGGAACTGTAAATGATTTTGTGTTCATTGCAGACACTATAAGTTTTTACTTCGTTCTGATCTTTTTCATTCATGTTAAACGCTGTTGTTGTATTTGTTTTAAATTAATGAAATAAATAAAAAATAAAAAATAAAAAAATTCTCCATGGTGACCCCTAGTGGTCAGAACAGTGTAAATGCAACAAAAACCTAGGCCAAACATGCATAAAAAACCCTTTTACAAATCTATTGCAAATGTTTTATTGAAAGTAAAATCTTTCAAATGTAATTATCTAATCATCTAACAAGATTATCAAGTGTATATATGTTATTTTTATTTTCAGGGTTTGTTTTGTTAGTTCTATGAATGGCTCAGCTAAATAGGCCAATAAGACTATTAACTACCATTATTCATTTTAATTATACTAATGTCTAATTAAATAGTCTACAAATGTATAAAACTGATCAGAGATCAGGTAAAACCCACAGACACTTATTCAATGGTTCTCAGTGAATCCTCATGATTCATTGGTTGACAGAGATTATCGCCCCCAACGGTGAACCATTGAAATTCCGAAGTGTCCTGAAACGTTTCGAAACAGTTATGACGTAATGAAGCCTCGTTTACTGAAATCATGTGACTCTGGCAGTTTTATACACGCTCCGAACCATTGATTTGAAACAAACGATTTGTAAAGGCTTCGAAGCTTCATGAAGCAGTGTTTTGAAATTGCCATCACTAGTTTGACGTCATTTTATTTTGTATATCTATCTTTTCACATTGTTTTTGGTTTAGGGAGGTAGGCAAGTTTAAATTGTATTTTGTTTTCGGAATTGTAGAGGTTAAACAAAAAGATTGTTTTTGTTTGTTTGTTTGGCCTTGTCTGCCCCTGACGCTAAACCCTTTTGGAAATAAACATATGTATTATTGGTATCTCTCTGGTAGTGAGAGTCATTCCTTTTTCTATTACGGCTGACCCCTAGCGGTTGTATATACTTCTATTCTCTTTTGCAGCACATCAGTGAGCATTACAGAAACGAATCACTATAAAATTATGACATGAGTGTAAGTTGCAAATATCAGCAGCCAAATGAACAAAGTTGACAGTACTATCAGAAACTGTAGTGATGCATTTTGTCAGCTTGTCAACATTACTTTATCAGGCACTTAGACTGGAAGTGCTTGTGCAATGCTTCCCCCTGTGGATCAAGCTGTTATTAAAATACTGAACATGGTGGCAGCAAAAAAAAGGTGTTTAAAATAGTTTAAAGTGAAGAGATAAATAATTTTTTTAGAGTTTCACATTAGTGGCCTATGTTTTTCATTGATAAAACTACATCCACAAGCATTTTAATTTACCATTTCAAGACAGATGAAGGAAGAAAGAAACGTGAGTTTCAATGGAGCAAAGAAAAGCTCTGCAATGGAAGCTCTGTAAATAGACTGCATTTATATAACGCTTTCACAGACCCAATGGCCACCAAAGCGCTTTACATTTTTGCCTCACATTCACCCATTCACTCACTCATTCATACACCGACGGCGGTGTCAGCCATTGGCTACAAGGCGCTATCCAGCTGATCCAGATGTACATTCATAAGTAAATGTTTAGGTTATCTTACTGTATCAAATAAACAAATTTGGCAATTATTTGTAGTAGTGTAACTCAGATTACTAAAAATGAACAGTACAGGTGTTAATGGATAGTTTCCTTCATCTTAAAAATTGGGCAACAGCAAAAAAAAAATGGAGTAAAGTGCTTAACATCCACCAGTCACAATAACTAAGGTAATGTCTATATTTTACCAACACAAAGGCTGCGTTCGAAACCGCATACTTCCCTACTATATAGTATGGGGAAAAGAGTAGGTGAGCGAAAAGTATGTACGAATCATTAAAGAGTAGAGGAGAATTACCTGGATGACGTACTAATTCTCGCGAGATTCGGACGTACGTATACTAATTGTGCGTTCGAATGTGCCTACTTTACTACTATATAGTAGGAGAAAACAGTACGTCAAAGAAGCAGTACGTTCGAAACATCAGTAGGGGGAGAGCGGGGTAATGTGAGACACCCCCTGTATCTAGTCAACGGAACACATTTGTGGTCATGTGACCATTATGTTTTCAAGCCCATCCCATTTCCCCTTGGCCATGAAGGAGAGGACCTCATGGTGCTGCGATAAACATGTTTTTTTCACAAAAATATTTTTTTTGCACGTAAAAGTAAATTTTCTTGCTGTCAACTTAATCAACTGTTGTGCCAAAGCAAATTGATTCAGGTAGAAAAACTTATATCATACATGTTGATGAACTATTAACATATAAAATCATGTGATGATGCTAGCTGAAGAGCATCCTGAATTACTAAGAGAGATCGTTTTTTTCTAAAATGTGGCAGTGGGGTAAAGTGAGACAAATGTTGCGGGGTAAAGTGAGACACGAGGCACAAGTTAAGTTTAGTCTTAAACATATTTTAATGTAATATTACATTACATATGTTTTATTTTTTAATGTCATAAACATTGTAGAAAAGCCATCATGCCAATGTAATACACCAGAAAGACAACCTGGGGCAAAACACCCCTCGAGGAGATGGAGAGTGCAGCCGCTGAGGTCAAGGAAGGAAAGAAGTCTATAAGAGCAGCTGCAAGGGATAGAAATATTGACAAGCCTGACAAGATATTGAGGAGGAGGAGCCCTGTTTTAAAAATGTGGAATATTGAAGTCAAAATTTTTAAAACGCAGTGCAGCTGCACAGCAGACACAGATGAACGGCTGGAGCGGTCATTGGATGTGCTGCGGCAACTGCACGAACCTATGGCGAGGCGGCTCAGATGCAAGAAGCAATCAGGCTAATTCACACCCGGGCGTGTCAGAGCCCTCCATAATGGGTGTGGCCTAAGCCTTTATATTGGCCAGATCAGCCAAAGTTAAGTCGACTGAAGCGATCCCCTGATCAAAGCCACATACACTTTGAACGTGGAGGGGGTATGACCCGCGTCCAAACGCCCTTGTAAGAAGGCGAGTGATCTCAGTGATCTTTTTTAGCACCCTTTCCCGGAGACACCCGAGTATCCGTTGAGGGGCCATACATAAAGGGCCCACAAGTCGGGACAGGATGGCAGATTAATCGGTTTGCCTGCGTGAGGAGGTCTCTCCTCAGCGGCACCGCAGCTGTACCAGCACGGAGAACCATAAATGGGTCTTCCAGAGAGATGTTATTAGTAGCACTGCACACTTGCTCTCCCTGATCCGTTCGATGACCTGTGGTAACATCGTGACCGGAGAGAATTCATACAGCGGGCGGCTCGGCCAATCATGGGCAAGAAAAAGAAAAATACCCTGCTCTTGAGAAAAATATTCGGCAATGAGCGTTGTCTTCTGAGGCGAAGAGGTCGACCTCTGCCTTGCCGAAGATGCTCTATATTAGCTGAACCGTCTGTGGGTGAAGAGACCATTCCCCTGGGGGAACATTGTCTCTGGATAACATATCCGCACCCTGGTTCAGGATTCCTGGCATGTGCACCGCCCTTAGGGAGCACAGGTTGTGCTGAGCCCATAAAATGAGGTTTTTGGCCATGGCGTGCAGGTTGCTTGACCTGAGAACGCCCTGGCGATTTGTTTCGGACACCACTGCCATGTTGTCCGTCCGCACCAGGACGTGGTGGCCTTTTAAGTACAGGAGAAAGGCTTTCAGCGATAGAGCGACTGCTCTCATCTCTAGACAGTTTATAGGCGCTTCTCAAGGCTTGACCATAGGCCAGAGACGGGCCTGCACTCGTAAAGGGCCCCCCAACCTAGGTTGGAGGCATTTGTCGAGATCACTTTTCTCCTCGTAACCACACCCATACTCACTCATGACTGATACCAGTCGTCTGCTTTCCAGGGAGCCAGGGCTCTGATCAAAAGTAAGTGGATCAGTTTACCCCCAGCTGGTTCACTTTACCCCCTTGATTTCTCTGGTCTGTCTCAGTTTACCCCTAAGCTGGGGTAAAGTGAGACACAAGACCACTTTTTAAAAAACAATCATATTTTCACTGCCCTTCGTCCTGAAAACATTCTGATCATTTCCATTGCTAGGAAACATCCTAAATTAATGGGAAATGTGTAAAGTTTACTGATATATCATTTTAGCTCGCTTAAAGGAGAGCAAATGTAAAAAATGTCTCACTTTACCCCACTCTCCCCTATTCATAAAAGAGTAGGCGAGAAGTTCCCGGATGGCTTACTGCTTCAGCCCAGATTTTTGAGTGCTCGTCCGATGGATACTCTGGCATGTTGGATGGATACTCTGGCACTCTGGCCCCAGAATGGGAACCGCTGAGTTGAAATGGCAGTATGTTTTGGGGTTCAGCACCTGTAAATGCATGCTTGTAGTTTGAATAAAGCTTTGTTTCCTGTGTTGTTGACTTGTATATGCATTTGTTTATTGTGATGGTTACTTTTATTCATGTTTCTTATTGTTGTCAGTATATAAAATATAATTATTTAATTAATGTATGCATTAATTCATTGCTTGACTAACAATTGAGATGTTCCACTGCATTTATCAATATAAATGTATTCATGCATAAGTATGTCATATGACAAAACAAATTACATTTAGCTTGTTTTATTAAATTATATAATTTTTAGTATATAAAAAAGTAATATATGTATTGACCAATAAGTATTGGTCAGCATTTAATATTATTATTTTGTTTAAGTTTTGGGGTGGGCGAACAATGCAATTCATTCTGAGGTAATATTTTACGGAGTGATACTTACATTTTTCGAGTATAAAATCAACAGTTTTCTCCAAAGGAGAGATCTTCGAGCAGCTGCCCGTCTCCTTTGTGCAGACATTACAAACGCAGAGGAAAACTGTTCTAGGTTGTGCTGTCGAGTTACTGATGAAGTGTTAGTGCACCTGTCGCTCATATAATATAAACTTATTACATACAAGATCATGGAAAGATACCATAGTTGTATCTAACAATGAACAATCATGATGACAACAGAAAACATAAATATCATTGGTTTGTGTACATCATCATATGATATTATACACAGGAAAAAAAGAACAATAACAAGGCTAAATATCTTTAAATAGTTCTTCATAATACATTAAAAAAATGTTGTTGTTATAAGTCTGAGGGATGAAAAGAGGTAAATTCATCAAGAAAAAGAGGAAAACTTAAAGGAGAAACTTTTTTGGTATAAGGTATAAAATAAAGAAATTAACAACATATTCAAGAGATGACGATTTGGGGGTTTCAATAAAAATTATATCGTTATAGCCTAAGGATAAAACTGTCGGTCACATATATAACAACTTAAATCAACCCTAAATGTATTCACAAAATAAATGGGCAGCTGTTTCTTCAACAATACTACCACAAAATGAGCAAGTTTCATCAATATCAAGATATTTACAGATAGATGAATTAAACGTGCCGTTTATATATTTTAAGTTGTTGCGCTTGTGATAACGCGTCGTAGGTCACATGATAACGTCAACATGGCAGATGTCCGGATCGCATTCATACTCAACGAGATTTGGCTATAAAGTACCTACTCTTTTAGCGCTCGTTAAGTAAGTACTTATTGAAATTAAGTACCTACTCATGAGTATGCGGTTTCGAACGCAGCCATAGTTATACCATCTGAGGACAGACATTTGGTTATTGAGAGTGAGGAGTCACGTGCCGATTTGGGCGGGGTCTGAGCCGGTCGGCCATGATGGTAGGAGACGCTATCGGTTGCCAGGGGCAACGCCTTCAGAACTTCACAGAGGCGCGACTAAACATTCCAGAAATAGCGAAAGAGAGACAGCGCAGCTTAGTATTTGTTTACATTTTTTCATTTTAGCGATACGCCGCAGTTTCTTTGGAAGATATGGAGAAGAAGAAAGAGAAATGAAAGGGGTTCTATAGGGAGAGACTAAATAACAATGCTAGCGAGCTTTATTTAGAGAAACTGCTGGTCAATAAACTGACAGCAGCAACAGCGAGCAAAGCATGATTTCAAAAGGAACACATTTCAGCACAGTTCGCCTTTTATTTAACACAAACGAACGAAATTAATACTCTGTTATTCAACTAGAGTTGTATAATTTGTTACAGATATATCTGTACCGCGAAATGTTTTAAAAATACACTTTTTTTTGAATGACGTACGTCTCGCAGTGACGGGAATGTTCGATCTGTCCGCTTAATGTTGCACGGTAGGTGCAAATGCACGTATCTGATTCATATCAGATTTATTTCCACATATGAATGAGGCCTGAAACATCAAGTATGACTGAACTCTCGCAGTTTAACGTTACAGGTTTGGGGGTTTCTAAGGGCGCTTTCACACTTGGTTCGATTGCCTGTTCCGAACCCGAGTTCGATTGCTCCCCCCTCCCCCTGCCCCCGATGGACTGTGTTCACATTATATTATTTGTATCCGAACCACGGTACGCTTGCGTCATCAAGCTGCAGCTGGCGCGTAATCATGTTGCTTGGTAACCGGCGCCGCTATGAATGAAAAGGCATCAAAATGGATAGAATTGCTCGCTTCACATTTTGTTCTTCTTTTTTTAACCTTTGGTTTTGTTTTCAAAGAAAAGATACAGAAACACACTTGGGTATGTCTGCCGCAAAAGTATACTAAAACCGTTCCAAAGACAGCTGGCTGTCAGCCGAAGACAATTTTTGCGGAGGCGACCATAAATCATCTCTCTGCTTGCAGTGCGTCAATCCCGCTTTTCGTCAAGGTAAGTGTACACACACACACACACACACACGCACTGACAACTGTCCTGTCGACCACATTATACATTATACGTCATCAATAGCGGTTCACTTCCGCGGTTTGGTTCGATTGCGTTCATATCAGCAGCGAACCGTGCCGGAGTTCACATGAACCGTACCCCAGACCACCTTTTTAAGCGAACCCGAGTACGGTTCGCGGGTTCGCACCCGAGTTCGGAAGACAGCGTTCACATCATCCAAACGAACCAAACTCTGACGTCATTCGAACCCGGGTGCGCACCAAAAGTGCTAGTGTGAAAGCCCCCTGAGTCTTGCACCCAGCCGCAGGAGAATTGTTCATAAGCTTCTGACTTAAAGCTTCTGAACTCTTGCATTGTAATGTGTAGGCAGTAACTAACGTTAGGCACTGATACCATAAACCAGGTAATTGACTATGTCAGCGTATGTGAAAGGTAGTGGTGCTTTGGGTCTTTCGTCCATTTTGTAGCAGGTCGTACGGGTCCATGTTGTTGATGTCAAGTAGTTTCTCTAAATAACGCTGCTTGGTGTTGTTGTCTCTCCCAATAGAACCCCTTTCCTTTTGCTTCCCCCTTCTTCATTTATTCCCAAGAAACTGTGCCTTATCGCAAAAATGCAAACAAATATCAAGCTGCTCTCTTTCTCTGTCGCTATAGAGTGCCGAAGTTACGACGTCACTCTGTAGGCCAAAACGCAGAAGCGAGTTAGCATTTTAGCACTCCCGGTTCCCTCGCTCTAAAGTCTATGGGATTTTTGAATGTTTTTTTGCTAAATCGCCTGAAATAAGGTCTGTGGTGAACAAAGCCTCTAAATATGTTCACGTTTTGATCTATGACATAGAACACACAGTTAACCTGCTTGTGGTTTTTTAAACTTTGTGTCTGCTTGTGTTTTTTAAAAACTTTATGTAGGCTTCAAAATGTATAAATTTTGGATTAACTTGTAAAGATTATCTTGATAGACACAACGTGTAAGGGTCACAACTCTTTGTTAAACACAGATCTTAATTTGTGATTTTCGAAAAGTCTATGGGGAAAATGCATAGCTTTTCCATCGAGGGAACCCATGCGCCGCTAGCTGTCCTACAAAGTGACGTCATCACTTCGGCACTCTATTTCTCTCGGTCTCACGGTCGAAGTAACCACGACAACGGATAGCGTATCCTTCCAAGATGGCGCATCCTTCCCACAATGCAACGCGGAGTGATACGCGTGACGTCACATTCTCAATACACGGCAATAATCGATTATTTCACTCTATAATCTAGATAGCGCGACCATCTTTTACCTTTTTTTTTTAGTTTCATAAATCATCCAAAATTTTCAAAAAAAAATCTATAAAATAATTTATAAATAAAAAAAAAGTTTACAGCAATGTCCACTATAATCACTGCCTGGCCAAGACAATACTTCGTTTCATTTGACAAAATACAAAGTCCACACTTCATGGTTTGAAGTCATAAATTTTGCACACTCTTATTTGGAGTTGCTCTTACTTGATACTTCACTGGTCATGTCAATTATTCAATAGAACATCACATTTAACTATTGGAATGGCCCCATTTCTTAAACCATACCTTGCTTAAAATAGGGGGCAGGACACTTAGCAAACTAGTGCATTAAGATGCATAAAACATGTGTTGAAGAACATGTTGGGGGGGGGGATTAACACACTTTCTACACTAGAGGGAGACACACTCCATGTTATACCTGATCCTCTGGCACCAATGAGACTTCAGTGGCCTTTTCAGTTAAGCTTTAAAATGATCAAATTTTATCCTATACTAAATTTAAGCACAGATTTTAGGTTGAGTGTATTAAGTACTCAATGTCAACATGAATACAGACTTGTCCATTTTCCATACTGTAAGAATACCTGAAAGACAACTTACCATTTTTCTAAAATTGTAATGTTAGCCAAAAGCACAGCAAACACTAGTTTCAGTATTTCTTTTATTAAGTACAAGTTAAGACAAGATAACCGTCAAAGATGTCAACATGTATTGCTATTTTTGCATTTCACATGTAAAGCCATCCAATACACATCCTCAGACTTGTACAAAGAGCAGTCATGTGCAAGAAAACCAAGCTCCCTAAACTTGTGAAATCAAAAAGCTCAAGAAATGCAGACAGTAACAGGCATGTTAAGGATTTAAGCACATCATACATGGGTCCCTATCAGGTTCTGAAGACAGCTAATATCAGACAATGAAAAAGCTGCAGTCCAAACAGTACAGATTTGTAAAAGGAGAGTTGATGGTGTAAAACCACTACTATATACAAAACAAAAGCTGCATTTTGTGTTTTCTGAATATGGACCATGATGAAACCTAACTTTTTCTTTCATGTGAACTTCCAAAAAAAAAAAAAAAAAAAAAAAAAAAAAAAACACACCTTAAGATGCCCTATATTTGCCGGTTTCATTTTCCTTCACAGTTGACCTCTTTGGTTTCTTTGTTCTTACGAACCTCTTCCAGCTTCTTGTCCTTGAATTGAAGGAAAAAAACGATTACTTATTTTTATTACATAAAAGTCAGCTATAAAGCCACATCACATTTACAGTACCTTCTCTTTGAACTTCTCGTTCATGGCAGCCAAGATTGCTGTACGGTTTTCTTTATTGGCCTCCATTTTCTGGTTCAGTTTCTCTTCAGCCATCTTGCTGAAATTGTTGTTTTCTTCTAGAGCTTTCTGAAGCACCTCCTTTTCATGCTCACGCTTCTCTGCTAAGTGCCTCAGAACCTCTGCTTCATGAGACTAGGGAAAAAGGGGGGAGAGAAAAGAAACGGTCTTTATCTATCAAGCTAGGAATATGACATTGTCAGAAGAAAAACATCAAATGTACCAAGTTTACTCCAGTAGTAGATTGAACAGAGAGAGCCCTTTAACACACATCACACCCTTCCCTGTACTTGTATATGACCCTTAACAATAAGTGCACTTTCTGCATCTACAAAATCTCATACACACCCATTTATTGTGTTGTAACATTAGTGTCATGTAAATGTAATATTGCATGTAGGGTAAAATATCTGACAATGTGTAGATATGCACCTTGCGTCTCTCTTCTGCGGCTTCTAGTTTTCTCTGGATCTCCTCCAAGGAAAGATCCTTCTTCTTTGGAGAGGCGAGTGGGAACTCACCCTTGGCATCTGGAGCAGGACTCCCAAGGATGACCTCAAAAGCTTGACCTGATGCACGCTTGTCCAGCTCCTTAATCTGAATATCTGAAAACAAGCTTACTTGTTAACTGCAGAATTCAAGGATCATCTCTGCCTCATTTATCCAGATCATGTCACCTGCCTGTTTTTATTTATTTTACATGTGTATAAATACAAGAATCTTACCACTTATAGAGGCCATTGTTGCAGAAGATACAGGTCAAAGTATGCCTGAAAACAAAATCAGCAACATTAGTGCTACATATTTATTGCACCTTGATCCTAGTCATATTGTACACGTTTACTTGGATGCATCTAAATGGGGAAATACCATAGACTTCTATGGATTCTGTATAAAGCTGAAAATGAATTCAATAAAGAAATAAAAAAAGGACTAGTCCTGAAATATCTTTTTGCATTTTTAGAAAATTAGTCATTAATAAACAGTCCTCGTTATTTGAGGACGCCCCCTGATGTCCCAAACAGCAGGTTGTCAGATTTTGCCACTTCTGGAAAACTGGCTGCGTCTCCAAAACCCAGCCAACAAATTAAGAAATGTAGTTGCCCACAGGTTGTGAATTTGGCGCGCAAATATATTCAGCTTAACAACTTCGCGGGAAAAACTGGCGCGTGTTCTTCAAAAACACGCACACTGCACCGCCTCCTCCCCTTAACGCTATACCTGCACGTGTGAAAACCGCATATAAATGGCATACTTCGTATAACGTAACACGTTTTATCCGTTGTATGTGTTCCTACGCTAGAATAAGACAATACGTGCAGTTTGTGAATAAACAAAGGCGCTTTTATTAGTAACGCAGAGAACAGGTCCAAACAAAGGCAGTCAAGCGGGTCCGCGTGTACAGCTCCGCCCTGCTCTTTGTACAGCTCCATGATCACACAATAACACATACAAAACAACATGCAAACCTTCCATTTGCGCGGAACTCTGACCTGAAACGATGCTTTAATGCAGATGAATTACGTTACATGCACGTAAACACGACATTCATGCAGAGCAATGCATCTTTTTTTAAACCATGGTGTTTCAATCATATAACGTTACCAAGCTTTAAACGGGCATTCTGACACATTTCAAATCCATGAGTTAAAGACTACACGTTACTTTTCGAAATATAGGTCAGAATTTGTGAGTTTTCAATATTGGTTTCAAAATACCAAGACAAACGAGCTTTTATATGCTATGCTTACTTACACACAACCTAAATCAAGACATGAGACCTTTCAATGCAGGTAACGTTAACTTAAACCTTGAAATGCGAGTGTTATATTAACTTAATGCATTGACAATAAATAAAAACATGCGTGCTATAATATCAATCTACACGTGAATAATTCTCCACATATAGACACATCGCATAAATGAATATCCAGCCTGTCAAATTTTCAACGATTTTATCATAATGCAGGCACACCTACCTTCAGACAAAAAGATCCAGGTTTGATCACAAAGCTTGCCTCGCGCCGTTTTCTCGCCTCGATGCATGTCAAGTTCGCGCATAAAAGGGTCGAATTTATGTCGTCACATCATGTTCTTGATGCCAATTGGCTGCGCTCACTGACTCCCGGATAATGTAGTTCTGTTTCAATCATGACGTTTACAAAACCATCCGGGGAAGAATTTATTTATTGCCATTTGTGCAACTATTTAGATTCAGTGGGCAACATTGGAAGACAATATTTCTGAAAAAAAAAGTCAAACCAGTTTCTTCTGATGAATAATTTGTCTATGGCCTACAGCCTTGTTAAAGCATGCAGCTTGTTTTTTTAGCTGAATATATTTTAGATATTGAGAGTGAGGAGTCACGTGCCGATTTGGGCGGGGTCTGAGCCGGTCGGCCATGATGGTAGGAGACGCTATCGGTTGCCAGGGGCAACGCCTTCAGAACTTCACAGAGGCGCGACTAAACATTCCAGAAATAGCGAAAGAGAGACAGCGCAGCTTAGTATTTGTTTACATTTTACATTTTACCGATACGCCGCAGTTTCTTTGGAAGATATGGAGAAGGAAGAGAAATGAAAGGGGTTCTATCGGGAGAGACTAAATAAAGAGAAACTGCTTGTCAATAAACTGACAGCAGCAACAGCGAGCAAAGTCTGCTTTCAAAAGCAACACATTTCAGCACAGTTCGCCTTTTATTTAACACAAACGAACGAAATGAATACTCTGTTATTCATTTAGAGTTGTTTCATTTGTTATAGATATATCTGTACCGCGAAATGTTTTAAAAAGACACTTTTTTAATGACGTACGATTCGCATTGACAGGGGAATGTCCGAACTGTTCGCTTAACGTTGCACGGCAGGTGCAAATGCACGTATCTGATTCATATCAGATTTATTTCCACATATGAATGAGGCCTGAAACATCAAGTATGACTGAACTCTCGCAGTTTAACGTTACAAGTTTTGGGGTTTTTAAGTCTTATTGCACCCAGCCGCAGCAGACTTGTTCAGCTTCTAATGACTTAAAGCTTCTGAACTCTTGCATTGTGTAGGCAGTAACGTTAGTCACTGATACAATAAACAAACCAGGTAATTAACTATGTCAGCGTATGTGAAAGGTGGTAGTGCTTTGGGTCTTTCGTCCATTCTGTAGCAGGTCGTACGGGGCCATATGTTGATGTCAAGTAGTTTCTCTAAATAACGCTGCTTGGTGTTGTTATAGTCTCTCCCGATAGAGCCCCTTTCCTTTTGCTTCCCCCTTCTTCATTTATTCCCAAGAAACGGCGCCTTATCGCAAAAATGCAAACAAATATCAAGCTGCTCTCTCTCTCTCTGTCGCTATTTCTCTCGGTCTCACGGTCGAAGTAACCATGACAACGGATAGCGTATCCTACCAAGATGGCTAATCCTTCCCACAATGCAACGCGGAGTGATACGCGTTACGTCACCTTCTCATTCTCAATAGGCTATAAGTCTAAGAGTTCCTAGGTTTCCCATTTTTCTCTTTTTGTGCATGAAGATAATTACAAGACATAGCATTTTTTTTTCTATCCTTTACATTCAAACCCGTGTCTGCATGAATTAACTGGAGTGACCATTAAATACCAGCAGACAGTGATTTCCATGTCTCTGATTTCCATGTTGCAGTCATTTACGATCATATATTGTGTCTGTGTCAGTCAATATGATCAGTCTCATGAAAGCAATAAATGATGTGGGCTGTCAGTCAACTGCCTACATAACTAAAATTGATAACATAATAAACATAAAATGAATCATATAAACTTGATTTGTTTTCTGGTATCATTTCATGTTACAGATTACAGGCCAAGTCTGGCATCTGCTTTTTCACTCGTGTGTTAGCCATGACTGACTACTATATAATTTTCCATATTTGAAACTGCATAATGTCACAGACCAAATGGAAGTGACTCATCATATCACTATTAAAAAATATTCCAGCTTGAGGATTTAGAGTAATACCTTTACCTGAGCACGGTCAGACTATAAAAGGTATTTTGAAACCATCACTGTTGAAAACATTAATGCTGTGTGTTGTTCACAGTTGGGGAGAAACTACATTTAACGGCGTTACATCATTTAATTACAAAATAAATGTAACTGTAATCTGTTACAGTTACTGATAAAAAAATGTGTAATTAAGTTACCGTTAGGCTACTTATGAAAATGTTAACGATTACAAAGGGGGTTACATGTAAATATTTTCTGTAATATGTTGAATAATATTAATTTGTTGCTTTGCCTGTTTTTGACGTGGACAACGCCTCCTGCCAATCAAAGAATGTTTAGTAAAGCGATGCTATTCTGATGCTTTTGATTGGCTGTGAATGGCTGTATATTTTTTGAAGTCCATCAAAGTACATCCATCCATGATAAAAGTGCTCCACGCGGCTCTGGGGGGTTAATAAAGGCCTTCTGAAGCGAAGCAATGCATTAGTGTAAGAAAAATATCCATACTTAAAACTTTATCGACTAAAATAACTAGCTTCCGGCAGATGGCCTACGCAAGTCGACTCACGCCAAAAGAGTAACACTTGACGATGTATGACGTAGAATATAGGAGTAGAAAAATATGGATATATTTCTTACACGAATGCATCGCTTTGCTTCAGAGGGCCTTTATTAACCCCCCAGAGCCTTGTGGAACACTTATATCATGGATGGATGCACTTTGATGGACAAAAAATATACAGCCATTGACTGCCATTATAAAGCTTGGAAGAGCCAGGAAATTTTTTAATATAACTCCGATTGTATTCGTCTGAAAGAAGAATGTCATGTACACCTAGACTTGAGGGTGAGTAAATCATGGGCTAATTTTCATTTTTGGGTGAACTAACCCTTTAAAGCTTTAGGCTACAACCTGTCTGAGAGTTGCCACCATGGCGAGTGATACAAATACGTTTCCGTGCTACAAATTTAAAAATCATTTCATCCAGAAATCAGAAAAGACCGCAAATATGACAAATCAGTGCAACTATGTTTGCCATCTATTAAGCATCTGCGGGTTGTAGCCTACAGTTAACTGTAAGCAGTCATTAAATAAAGTAAGAAAGGCATTGCCTATACTCCTGCCTGCTACACAA
Organism: Tiaroga cobitis; assembly: GCA_030578255.1. NCBI lineage: Eukaryota > Metazoa > Chordata > Actinopteri > Cypriniformes > Leuciscidae > Tiaroga > Tiaroga cobitis. The sequence goes on from CM060609.1 coordinate 23,770,792, forward strand.
TGCTACTAATGTGTGGCCTATTAAAGATGTATTTTAGCTCTGTATTGCTTGGTGCATGGCCAGTAGTTTATTTAATGAGGTTAATTAATAACAAATTAGCTCTGCAAGCTAAAGACGTCTTTACCAGCCACAATTCTATTTATGAACCCTTTGACAGAAAATATATATATTGTTAGATGCCAGTGTTTCCTGTCATAGCTATGCAAAGATTTGATTTCAAAAACAAGTATCATAGCTATTGAACTATTTCTTGTTATGATTATAAATCTGCATTTAACCTCAGAACGATCTCAAAGTAAAAAGAGGTTCTAAAGTCTGATTTTGTGGTGGCTGTGCTTTAAAATTAAATTATTATAATCTTAATTCAAGTGATGAAGGATTTTGAAAGTCTGACAGTAGTCAGTGTTGAGTACTAACTGTAAGGTTAACCCTGCCTGGTTTAAATGCTAGAAAATGATTAACAGTTGAAAAACATTTGATAGCAAGTAATCAAAACGTAATCAAATGTGATCAGTTACATTTCTTTAATAAAGTAAATGAAATGGTTACATTACATTTTAAATAGAGCAATTTGTAATCTGTAACCTATCACATTTCCAAAGTAACCTTCCCAACACTGGTTGTTCAAATAAGTTTGAAGTAAAATAAAATACAAATGGATTATTGTTACGTCCCCTTTGGTCTGTATATGTGTGTTTTTTGCTGTTGTGGGAGGTGTTTGTTGTTTTCCAGGTAGAAGACCGGATTGGTTCCTACAGACTGATTGGTGCCACGCCCTGATCAATCAGCTGACACCTGGATGTGTATAAAAGCTTTCTTTGTCACTCCTTCCATTAGCCTTGTGCTCACTTGCTACACTTTTGTTGCCTGACTTTGTTGCTTAAGACTGTTTGTTCTGGGGTGTGTTTGTTGGAGAAATTGCTTAAGAGGGAAGAGTTTGTTTGTTTCCTGTGAATTTCCATTTGTGACAAAGACTACCGCCTGTTTAACGACTAAGATTTCAGATTACCCCTGCACTGTTTTTTTTTGCTCTGTTATATATACTTATGGTTTGGAATTGGGAGGTAGGGAGACCGACGCCACCTTTTTTTTTTTTTGGATCTTTATTGCCTGTTTTGGATTAGGAAGTTGAAGCAATTGTATTTTATTTTATTTTGTGTATTAGGGCAGTAAGAGGTACGTCTGACTAACTGACTAACTGGCTTTTCCCTTCAAAGAAACCGTATTGTTTCCTTTTTTTTATGTTGCGTCCTAGACGGGGCGTAACAATTATAAATGGCCATGCTATGGTCTCCGTGTGGCATCTGTGTCTGTTAGAAAATGGGCAGGGATCCTGAAAATAGCTTCTGGTTATTCTTTAGCTCTTCACACTATCTGACAGTTTGGGAATGAACGATAAAGGTAGAATTTTTAAGCTTTGTAAAATGAAGCTATTTAATGTTAGGATATATTTAGCATCTCCTGTTCCCAGGCACATGCAGCACAGCGAAGCACTGCTCTATCTCGCTGGTGTGTATTCAGAGTCGGCCCTATCTGAATGATTTTATAGCTATAATCCAATGTTTTTTTTTTTGTGTGTGTAATTTAAATGTGTGGAGCTGTATGCGGTAAGTCTGTGCTGTCACCATTCCAGTTACTATTGACCTTAAAAAAAAAAGTGAGTGGTGCATGGTTGCCCATCCAAATTGCAAATTTTGCTACCACAATGCTAGGATTTTCAGGGAGAATGCTATCACAGTGCTTAGACAGTTACTTATTTGCTCAGTTCGAAAGCAAGACCCACATTTTGCGGTATAATACATTTCTGAGTTATGCACTATAAAGTTCAATACGCAAAGCTATTAAACTAATGGTATGAGCTATGCGTTATGTTTGCCTTATCAAATGCCAGTAATTGTTTATATACAGTATGTATACAGTACATTTATTGTGTTAATTATCTCTGGATAATTTTTGTCAGTCTACTGTCTCACTTAAGTTCTGCCCAAGACCCTGCATGGTCCGTAATCATCTGAGAAATGCTGATCAATATGTGTATGCAGGTACAATGGTGGAGGAACAGATGGTGTTGGGCAGCTCCATGCCAACAAACCAAAAGCCTGTCTGTGTAGGACAAAAACATGCAGGCATGAAGGAAAATGTTGAAAGGGTGTACTCTAACCCTTGGACATGCAGTGACCCAATACAACACTAAATAGTAACTATACAAAAGTAAACAAAATATCCATAATATGATAGAAATGTATTAAGTTTAAGTAGGAGTCTTATTTGGCCAGTAATTTATGCACAAAGATAGTAAATCAGACTCAGGAGCTCAGTTATGTATAGATCAATGTACTGTTTTTTTTTTTCTCAGGTTTTGCATATGTTAATGTGCTGGTGGTAATGGTTATCACCAGTGCTGTTTCACAAGTATCAGTGATGTTCATTGGCTTTCCTTTGCTATCGCAATCACTCATTTTCTCAGAGCAGTCGACTCAACACAGCATCATTGTTTTCTTCCTGGTCAGCATGCAGGGAGAATAAGTTGTCTTGTTTGTTTCTGAATGCTGAGCTCGACCTGTTTTTTTTTTATGGGTTGGGGGAAATGAACCAGAGAACTACAGAATTTCTGTCTGTACGTTTAAAATTTTGTTAACATCACTCTATGAAGGGAGGGTGCTATAAAGAGCATAAGTAATGTGCTGTCAGTTTGATTTGTGTTCTACCATTTCAGATATCCTACTGACGATATTAAAAGCTTTTCTTTCGCATACTTTTAATCAGAAAAAAAAAACTATTTGTTGCTGTTGTATAGGATTTCAAATAGACTAGACTATTTCTTTTTAACCATAACATATGTAATATGTGTTATTTAGCTTGTCAAGCTAAGTGATCCTTTGAGAAAGCAAAATTAGCGTTAATATAAATATTAGTTTCGGGTTCCCTTTCGAGAATGTCCACTTCGTATTGCGTAGCTATACATATGAGGAAACTCCTTTTCCTTTAATTCTGAAGCTTAAAATGTAAAACGCATTTTGCAGCTGCACAGCTAGCACAGTGAGTGTCTGGCTCACTCATTGGCTGTGCTGCGGCAACTGCACATCCAATGGCGCGGGCGGCTCCAGCGTGTGCGCCAATGAGCTATCATTATGTCATACACGTCAGAGCCCTAGCCCATAAAAGCCCCCGAAATAGCCATTATAGCAGATTTCATCTCCTTCAGTGACATTCTTTACGTCTCTGAGTCCTCTGAAAAAGCTTCGCCGTGGAATCCATCTCTACAAGTTAGAGAGTGTGGATCTCTCAGCGGATTTCACCTTCGTTCCACAAGCCGTCTTCCCCTGTCGCCTCTCTGCTGTCGCTATCCAGCGACCAACGTATATCCTTTGTTTGATTTTGCTTTTAGGACAGCGAGCGTTGTTACAAATGCCTCGCTCTTCATGCGGCTCTCTTCTGCACGAGGCGGACGGGCATGCTAAGTGCGTTGCGTGCCTGGGTTCCGCCCATGCTCAAGCTGCACTTTCCACCGGCGGATGCTCAGTCTGTGAAGCCATGCAGATACACCTCAGCTCTTGCTGGACGCGCTTTCGCCGCCTCCGGCCATGCCGCCTCCGGCCATGCTGCCTCTGGCCATGCCGCTTCGGCCCTGCACATGATGGCGGTGTTGCAGGTCTACCAGGCCAAGCTTCTCCAATCTATGGATGAGACTGGCCCGGAACCCGAGACCTTCTGGGACCTGAGGACCGCCACGGACCTTGCTTTGCGGGCTACCAAAGCTAGGGCGCAAGCCATCGGGAGGAGTATGGCGAACATGGTCGTGCTCGAGTGCCACCTGTGCCTCACGCTCACGGACATCGAGGCGGATAGAACGGTGTTCCTCGACGCCCCAGTTTCCAGTTCAGGCCTCTTCGGCCCGGCGGTGAAGGGCTTCTCCGAGATGTTCACTGAGGCTCAGGAGTCATCCCGGGCGATGTGACACTTCCTCCCCAAGCGTTCTAGCTCTTCCTCGAGCAGGCCCAAGTCCGCGCCTTCTCCGTCTCCTCAGCGAGCGAAGCCCGCCAAGCAGGCCACTCACCCCCACCCTGCGGCTGAAGCCCGCCAGCCCGCTAAGCGCCACCCACAGCCCCAGCACCAGGGTCCTCGTCCCAGCGGCACGTCGGATCCCAGGCCTCCGGCTTCCTCCTAGCAATCGGGGGGGAAAGGGAGGGCACGTGACGTGGGTCACGTGCTTCGCTCCAAAATACACAATCTGATAGCAAAAGGGGCGATAGAACCTGTCCCCCCCGCGCTACAGCATTCGGGTTTTTACAGCTGCTATTTTCTAGTTTAGATCTGAGACACTTGAACAGAGCTCTCATGAGACGGCCATTCAAAATGTTGACCATAAAACATATTCTCGCGCAAATTCACCTGGGCGGTTGTTTTTTTTACTGTGAATCTGAAAGATGCTTACTTTCACATTCAGATAGCCTTCGAGGGTCAGGCTTATCAATACACAGTTCTGCCCTTCTGCCTGTCTTTAGCAACTCGCACGTTCACGAAGTGCATGGACGCGGCACTCTCCCCCCTGAGATTTCAGGGGGTGCGCGTGCTGAATTATCTCGACGATTGGCTGATGAATCTGAAAGACGCTTACTTTCACATTCAGATAGCCCCCCGTCACAGACCATTCTTGAGATTTGCCGTCGAGGGTCAGGCTTATCAATACATAGTTCTGCCCTTCTGCCTGTCTTTAGCACCTCACACGTTCACGAAGTGCATGGACGCGGCGCTCTCCCCCTGAGATTTCAGGGGTTGCGCGTGCTGAATTCTCGACGATTGGCTGAGTCAGGTTTGCCCTATTGGTACTAGAGCCCATTCGACTAGGGGCATGGCCTCTTCTTGGGCTTGGTCTTCTGGGGTTCCCATTCACGATATCTGTGCGGCGGCCGGTTGGTCCTCGCCTTCTACGTTTGTGAAATTCTATGATATGGAGGTTCCTTCCCTGCAGGCAAAGGTCCTTTCAGTGGGAATTCAGACCCGACAGGTGTCCGGTCTTACCCACATATTATGTCAATGTCATAAGCACCCATTCATTTATTCATTATACAACCCCAAATCAGAAAAAGTTGGGACATTTTGTAAAATGCAATAAAATCAAGAATCTGTTATTTAACCTTTTTTTTAACTGACAAAAGTACAAAGAAAAGTTTTCACTGACCAACATAATTATATTTTGTAAATATGAACAAATTTTGATTTTGATGGCTGCAACACACCCCAAAAAAGTTGGGACAGAGACATGCTTACCACTGTGTCACATCACCTTTCCTTTTAATTACACGTTTTAATTATTTGGTAGTTGAGGATACTAATTGTTGGAGTTTTGCTAGTGGAATATTTGCCCAATCGTGTCTGATACAAGACAGCCGCTCAACAGTCTGTGGTCATCATTGCCTGATTCTCCTTTTCATGATAGGTCATACATTTTCCATAAGAGACATATCTGGAATGCAGTAAACAGGCAGGCACATCCCTTCTATTGTGCAGAGTGTCTAGAAACCACTCAGTTGTAGCACGTGCAGAATGAGGCCTGGCTTTCTCCTTGCATAACAGAGATTCAAGTGCCATTTCTTGATGCAGCGTCAGACTGTGTTCAGTGAAAATGGTTTTCCAAATTACTCCTGAGCACATGTGGCTGTATTTGACAGAGTAGCATGATGGTATCTTGTGCAATGCCAACTGAGGGCTCAAAGGTCACGCACATTCAACAGAGGTCTCCTGCCTTACCCAACACAGACTGAGATTTCTCTGGATTCCCTGAATCTTGTGACAATATTATGTGTGGGAGATCGTAAATCATAAATGCTTTGCAATCTTGCATTGAGAAATATGATTTTTTTAATTGTTTGACAATTATCTCAAGATATCTGGCACAAAGTGATGAGCCATGACCCATCTTTGCTTAAAAAGACTGAGAAGCACTTTTACACCCAAACATGATACCCTCAACTATTACCAATTCACCTGCTCATTTTGGATTTTTTCAAAATAGTTGGATAATCTAATTTGGATAATCTTTTCACTTTTATTTGGTCTCTGTCCCAATTTTTTTGGGCTGTGTTGCAGCCATCAAAATAAAAAAAAAATCATATTTACAAAATACAATTATGTTGGTCAGTGAAAACATTGGAAAACGTTTCTTTGCACTTTTGTCAGCTAATAAAAGGTTAAATAGAATGAACAAATCACAGATTCTTGATTGTATTGCATTGTACAAAATGTCCCAACTTTTTCTGATTTGGGGAAAAAGTTGCCTCTGGCCGGTTATCATTCCCTGGTCTTATGTTAGGGGGTTAAAAAAAAAGCATGTTTGAACATTACATTATAGAAAGGTATATGTAACAGGGTTTGTTGTTATGGGAAGAAGGAGGCGGGAACAGGCGAACTTTCAACAAGTTTAATAATAAAATAAACAAATACAAAATGAAAGTATAAGCCAGCAGCCCCTCACGGACGACTGCTGGCACACAAAAACAAAACACAACATAAGTTCAGGCCTGTTCCTCTCTCGATCTGCATTGTCGTCGCTCCTCCTTTATGCTTCCGCTCCTCCGTGAGAAATGTGAGACTGGTGCGTCTCACAGGTGTCGCTCATTATTACTCACGTCACGCCACCGTCCTTGCGCCATCCTCTAACGTCCCTCGACCTCGTCCTGCTCGCTACAGTATATTATGAGGCCCAACGGTGTCTGGTCTTATTTTTATACACTGGTTTCTGGCTGGCTCTGTAAGTTCAGAGTTCAAGAGCTGCAGTTCAACCAGCTACTCGGTGCGGCGTTTTGCATGGCGTCCCCACTGCGTATAGCTACGCAATACGAAGTGGACGTTCTCGAAAGGGAACGTACTCGGTTACTAACGTAACCTCGGTTCTCTGAGAGTAAGGGAACGAGTATTGTGTTGCCGGCCGCACTGAGTAGCATGGCAATATGTTGAATACCAAGTTTACATTAGCTACTATTCCCCCACAATTCACAAACACAAGAGAAAGTATTTTGTTCTTACATTTAATACCCCTGGAACTCAATGGAAGTTGATTGAAGATGACATAGTTGGTAGTGTTGTTATAACCAGTCAACTGAACCAACAATCTTTTCACAAAACTGACAAAACCTTTTCAAACTGTCAAAATCCATCAACATTCCGTGGATGAGATACTTTCTGACATTCTAACTGAAAGTGGGTGAATATCAAAATAGGCAAGGCAAGGCAAGTTTATTTATATAGCACATTTCATACACAATGGTAATTCAAAGTGCTTTACATAGAATAAATAATAAAAATCAAAAGAAATAACAATAATTAAAACAGTTTAGAATAAAGAAATTAAAATAATCAAAACAAATAATAATTAAAAAAGTTTGGTAAAAAATAAAGTACAGGAAAAACAGTCGGACGAACAGTGGCACAGTGCTCATTCAGTAAATGCATAGCTAAACAGATGTGTTTTGAGTCTGGATTTGAATGTGACTACTGTAGGAGCACATCTGATCTCCTCTGGAAGCTGGTTCCAGCTGCGGCTGGCATAATAGCTAAAAGCAGACTCTCCATGCTTAGAGTGAACCCTTGGTATTTCTAGCTGATGTGATCCTAATGATCTGAGTGATCTGTTAGGTTTATATTCAGTGAGCATATCTGCAATATTTTGAGGTCCTAGGCCATTAAATGATTTATATACCAGTAATAATACTTTAAAATCCATCCATCCGCTTATCCGGGGCCGGGTCGCGGGGGCAGCAGTCTAAGCAGAGATGCCCAGACTTCCCTCTCCCTAGACACTTCCTCCAGCTCTTCCGGAGGGACACCGAGGCGTTCCCAGGCCAGCCGGGAGACATAGTCTCTCCAGCGTGTCCTAGGTCTTCCCCGGGGTCTCCTCCCAGTGGGATGTGCCCGGAACACCTCCCCGGGAAGGCGTCCAGGAGGCATCCGGAACAGATGCCCGAGCCACCTCAGCTGACCCCTCTCGATGTGGAGGAGCAGCGGCTCTACTCTGAGCTCCTCCCGAGTGGCCGAGCTTCTCACCCTATCTCTAAGGGATTGCCCAGCCACCCTGCGGAGAAAGCTCATTTCGGCCGCCTGTATCCGGGATCTTGTCCTTTCGGTCATGACCCAAAGCTCATGACCATAGGTGAGAGTAGGAACATAGATTGACCGGTAAATCGAGAGCTTTGCCTTACGGCTCAGCTCCTTCTTCACCACAACAGACCGGTACATCGACCGCATTACTGCAGAAGCTGCACCGATCCGTCTGTCAATTATCCCGTTCCATCCTTCCCTCACTCGTGAACAAAACTCCTCCACTTGAGGAAGGATCTCTCCACCAACCTGAAGTGAGCAAGCCACCCTTTTCCGACTGAGGACCATGGCCTCGGATTTGGAGGTGCTGATTTTCATCCCAGCCGCTTCACACTCGGCTGCAAACCGTCCCAGTGCACGCTGAAGGTCCTGGTGTGAAGGGGCCAACACGACAACATCATCCGCAAATAGCAGAGACGAAATCACGTGGTCCCCAAACCTGACACCCTCCGGCCCCTGGCTGCGCCTAGAAATTCTGTCCATAAAAACTATGAACAGAACCGGCGACAAAGGGCAGCCCTGCCGGAGTCCAACATGCACCGGGAAGAAGTCTGACTTACTACCAGCAATGCGAACCAAGCTCCTGCTTCGGTCATACAGGGACCGGACAGCCCTTAGCAAAAGACCCCGGACCCCATACTCCCGGAGCACTCTCCACAGGCCGCCGCGAGGGACACAGTTGAATGCCTTCTCCAAATCCACAAAGCACATGTGGACTGGTTGGGCAAACTCCCATGAACCCCCCAGCACCCTGTAGAGAGTATAGAGCTGGTCCAGTGTTCCACAGCCCGGACAAAAACCGCACTGTTCCTCCTGAATCCGAGGTTCCACTATCGGCCGTATTCTCCTCTCCAGTACCCTGGCATAGACTTTCCCAGGGAGGCTGAGAAGTGTGATCCCCCTGTAGTTGGAACACACCCTCCGGTCCCCCTTCTTAAAAAGAGGGACCACCACCCCGGTCTGCCATCCCAGAGGCACTGTCCCCGACCGCCACGCGATGCTGCAGAGGCGTGTCAGCCAAGACAGCCCCACAACATCCAGAGACTTGAGGTACTCAGGGCGGATCTCATCCACCCCCGGTGCCTTGCCACCGAGGAGTTTCTTGACTACCTCGGTGACCTCAGCTAGGGTGACGGACGAGTCCACCCCTGAGCCCTCAGCCTCCACTTCCTCAACAGAAGACATGACGGAGGGATTGAGGAGATCCTCGAAGTATTCCTTCCACCGTCCGACGACATCCCCAGTTGAGGTCAACAGCCACCCACCTCCACTGTAAACAGCGTTGGTAGGGCATTGTTTCCCTCTCCTGAGGCGCCGGACAGTTTGCCAGAATCTCTTTGAGGCCAGCCGATAGTCCTTCTCCATGGCCTCACCGAACTCCTCCCAGGCCCGAGTTTTTGCCTCCACAACCACCCGGGCTGCAGTCCGCTTGGCCTGCCGGTACCTGTCAGCTGCCTCAGGAGTCCCACAAGCCAACCAGGCCCGATAGGACTCCTTCTTCAGCTTGACGGCATCATTTACTTCCGGTGTCCACCACCGGGTTCGGGGATTGCCGCCTCGACAGGCACCGGAGACCTTACGGCCACAGCTTCAAGCAGCCGCTTCGACAATGGAGGTGGAGAACATGGTCCACTCAGACTCAATATCTCCAGCCTCCCTCGGGATCCGGTTGTGGCTCCACCAGAGGTGGGAGTTGAAGATCTCTCTGACATGAGACTCGGCCAAACGTTCCCAGCAAACCCTTACAGTACGCTTGGGTCTGCTGAGTCTGTCTAGCCTCCTCCCCCGCCATTGGATCCAACTCACCACCAGGTGGTGATCAGTTGACAGCTCCGCCCCTCTCTTCACCCGAGTGTCCAAGACATACGGCCGCAGGTCAGATGAAACGACCACAAAGTCGATCATCGACCTGCGACCTAGGGTGTCCTGGTGCCACGTGCACTGGTGGACACCCTTATGCTTGAACATGGTGTTCGTTATGGACAAACTGTAACTAGCACAGAAGTCCAATAACTGAACACCGCTCGGGTTCAGGTCGGGGGGGCCGTTCCTCCCAATCACGCCCCTCCAGGTGTCACTGTCGTTGCCCACGTGAGCGTTGAAGTCCCCCAGTAGAACGACGGAGTCCCCAGTCTTATAGCCCCAGCCCCCACTCCTCCCAGAGACCCCAAAAAGGCCGGGTACTCTGCACTGCCGTTTGGCCCGTAGGTACACACGACAGTGAGAGACCTATCCCCGACCCGTAGGCGCAGGGAAGCGACCCTCTCGTTCACTGGGGTAAACTCCAACACATGGCGGCTGAGCTGGGGGGCTATAAGCAAACCCACACCAGCCCGTCGCCTCTCACCATGGGCAACTCCAGAGTGGTGAAGAGTCCATCCTCTCTCAAGGAGTGTGGTTCCAGAGCCCAAGCCATGCGTAGAGGTGATCCCGACTATCTCTAGTCGGAACCTCTCAACCTCACGCACCATCTCAGGCTCCTTCCCCGCCAGCGAGGTGATGTTCCACGTCCCTAAGGCTAGTTTCCGTGTCCAGTGATCGGGTCGTCGAGGTCCCCGCCTTCGACTGCCGCCCGATCCTCTCTGCACCGGCCCCTTACGGCTCTTCCTGCAGGTGGTGAGCCCACGGGAAGGCGGTCCCATGTCGCTCCTTCGGGCTGAGCCCGGCCACCAGGCGCTCGCATACGAGCCCCAACCCCGGGCCTGGCTCCAGGGTGGGGCCCCGGCTGCGCCATACCGGGCGATGTCACGGTCCTTGCATTTGTGTTCATCATAAGGGATTTTGAACCACTCTTAGTCTGACCCGTCGCCTAGGACCTGTTTGCCTTGGGAGACCCTACCAGGGGCATATAGCCCCAGATAACATAGCTGCTAGGGTCATGCGGGTACTCAAACCCCTCCACCACGTTAAGGTGGGAGTTCAAGGAGGGACTTTAACCCTCTGGGGACCAGAAACGCGCCGGCGCGTTTTGCTCGTTTTTTTCACATAGCAGAAAAATAGACTTAAAATACTACCATCATTTCTGTTCATATAGAGTTAAGAAATATGAGAAAATAATCTGTGAAATGTCTACTTTTTTATGTGCCCACATACAATCGAAATAAAATATTGTGCTTTTGTAAAATAAAGAATATAAACAGGGTGTGCGTTCTGCCTCTCAGTCACCGTGAACTTTTTTCCTGGAGCACGTCTCTAATCTTCAACAAAACTCAGCAAATATTATTCACCCAGACATGAGCAATATATCTTTTAAATCATTTGAGTTTGTACTTTTAAATGATCCGATTCAAAACTAAAATAAATATTCTCCGTTTATGTAATCTATATAAAAAGAGAGACGTGTCAGCCATTCTAATTATCTTTCGCTCAGCTCATTATCTCCGGTAATGTGACACGCCCACGGAGAGCACGCGCTATTCAAACGCAAATACGTGAAGCACCACATTGAGACGCGTTAACACCCATAAACTCTGAAAACACACTATATTTTTTAGTCAGATTAATCTACTGTCATCTTGAGCGGCTATGAGGAACAATCCTGGGACATTTACCTACCTCAGAACAAGTGCTGGTTTATTTTCACCACGAGGAGGAGCAACAGATTCAGCTGAGAAGTGTGTAAGTGTTTTATGCTTGTGCTTTGTTCTAATCGCGATATAGAATAACGTTAGTGTCTGTAAACGGAAAAATAGCATACTGTTTAAATGTGAATCATGTTTGTGTATGTGTGTGTGTGTGTGTGTGTGTGTGTGTGTGTGAATGAATAAATGAATGAATGAACGCACAGATACGCACTGTTATAGATTAAATAAAAGACATTTTGTTGACTAGTTTTGGATAGAGTATAAAGTTTTTACTCTAAAATAGACATCAAATAAGCTTTGTTAGGAGTTTCTGCTCATATGTTAAATATATAGTATGTTTTGTCAATAAACTAATCAACTAAGATGTTATAGTCTAGTGTTTGTTCCAATCCAAGCTAAATCAAAATAATGAATCCTCAACTTTGAAATATGTATGATCAAACTAAGACATTTATGGAAAAGACAATTTTCTTTTCAAGATTTTTCCAACTCTAACTTTGAACTGAAATAAAACCTTGTCTATATGGTGAAGGGTGTGTGATAGATGTGTCCAGACGTATGCACCCTGTATTTTTAAGAAGAACATTTAATTATTTGTGGTAAATTTTTCATTCACAAAGAATTTAAGGACATTATTCATGTCCCTAAAGGTTGGAGTTTTCCTCATTTTTTTAATTAAGGCATTACGATTTTGTATTCCTCTTTTTAGTCAACTTTAGCATGGGTGTGTTCACTTATTCTAAGCAGTGTGTGTGTGTGTGTGTTGTAAATAAATCCAAACAATCTAAAAGCCATTCTTTTTAAAATCTCCTCATTCTTTCTGCAAGGCTCTTCATAATGATATGGCCTGATAGCACCTAATAGGGCCATTATGGGAGGGTCTTTGTCTTTCTCAGGTGTGAAATGGATACATACTAATGAGAGATCAAGCCTCCTCGCAAAACGCTTTCTCAAACAAAACACGTCATACACATTCTAAAAGACTTTATTGACTTATCTGAATGAGTAGTTAGGATGTTTCTCACATACTTTTGGAGCAAATATTCTAGACTATGTGATACAATTTTCAAAAGTCTTGTGAAGAAATAATCAATTTGTGTTTTGTGGCCTTATTTCAGAAACTTTTAGTTTTAGTTTTTTCAATAACCACGCATAAATAATATTCTCTCAAAAATACAAACATGTACATGCATGTTGCTAACATATTATGGTAGCCCCGTGTGTGCTATATAGAGTGAATTTACACCTTTGCCATTCACATGTTTATAAATAACTGAAAAAAGCACAAATGTCAGTGTATGTCAAAACATCCCAAGGGCCCCAAAAAACCTTTGGTCCCCAGAGGGTTAAAATCAATCCTAAATGTAACTGGGAGCCAGTGTAAAGACCTGAGGACTGGTGTGATATGTTCATATTTTCTGGTTCTACTCAGAATCCTGGCAGCAGCTTTCTGTATGAGCTGCAACTGTCTAATGGTCTTTTTAGGAAGGCCAGTGAGGAGTCCATTAAAATAATCCACCCTGCTGGTGATAAAAGCATGCACAAGTTTCTCTAAGTCTTGACTTGAAACAAAGCATCTAATTCTTGCAATATTTTTCAGGTGATAGTATGCTGATTTAGTTATTGCTTTGACATGACTACTGAAACTAAGGTCTGACTCTAGAGACACACCAAGATTCCTGACTTGATTTTTAGTTGTAAGACCCCTAGCGTCAAGGTATGCATTCACCTTGAGAACTTCCTCTTTGTTTCCAAACGCAATGACTTCAGTTTTGTCTTTGTTTAACTGAAGAAAGTTTTGGCACATCCAACTGTTTACTTCATCAATGCATTGGCACAGGGAGTCAATGGGGCTGTAGTCGTTAGGCGATATGGCTAAGTGTCACGGGGTGACCAGGGCCGGAACCTTTTTCACGGGAGTTGTTTCCATGGAGGAACACTTCCGGTGTAACACCAGGCCGGTTCTGGTGACTCCCGAACAGGGCGGAAATGCAGCGAGAGCTGATCGGGCGAAATCATCGGCACGTGTGAGGGGAAAATCCCAAACGGTGATTTGGGCGTGAGAAGCATAAAAGACGTGGTAGCGAGGGAAGGAGGGAAAAAGGAACAGCCGTAGACGCGGTAGAAGGAGGACGGAGGACGGAGGACGGAGGACGGAGGACGGAGGACGGGGGGAAGTAGGATTCTTCTAGCTAAGTGGCTAGCTTTCTTTGGCATGAGTATTACATGAGGAACGATTATATCTCCATATTGCCCAAGGATTTTTTTGTAACGTTACTCTTTGTCACCCGGTAGGTGGTTATCCGACCTTATCGAACCCCGAAGTGGCGGTGCTTTGCTGGGAAGATAAGTGACGTGGAGATTATGGTGAAATAGATTCTGTTTTATGCCAGCGTATGAAGATTCCATTTATCAAGGGTCCATTTGAGCCCGAACACTGCCTTATCCAATGCAAGGTTTGGAATGATTTGTGGTGCTGAGTTGATATTTTCACGGGTGGAGTGAGTGTTTTGCAGTGTACACACGAGTGTGGGACTCCCGCGGACCGTTCGGGTGATAGAGTGGATAAACACCCTTGATATAACTGCACCAGCTCATGGAATCCAGTCCTGTGAGTAAAAAATACAGAGTTATTGTTGACATCTTCGTCTGTTCTCCTGTCTGTGCTGAAGCACATCAGAGCTGCTGAACTGGATATACCGCCTGTCGAACTGAGCCCATCTTCTGCCGTAATCCAGCCCTGTGAGTACAAAATACAGAGTTAATGTTGATGTCATCGTCTGTTCCCCGTCTGTGCTGAAGCACATCGGAGCTGCGGAACTGAATCTGCCTTCTGCTGTCATCCAGTCCTGTGAGTACAAAATACAGAGTTAATGTTGACATCTTCGTCTGATCCCCGTCTGTGCTGAAGCACATCAGAGCTGCTGAACTGGATATACCGCCTGTCGGACTGAGCCCATCTTCTGCCGTAATCCAGCCCTGTGAGTACGAAATACAGAGTTAATGTGGACATCTTCGTCTGTTCTCCTGTCTGTGCTGAAGCACATCAGAGCTGCTGAATTGAGTATACCTCCTGTCGAACTGAGCCCATCTTCTGCCGTAATCCAGCCCTGTGAGTACAAAATGCGGAGTTAATGTTGATGTCATCGTCTGTTCCCCGTTTGTGCTGAAGCACATCAGAGCTGCTGAACTGAGTCTGCCTTCTGCTGTCATCCAGTCCTGTGAGTACAAAATACAGAGTTAATGTTGACATCTTCTTCTGATCCCCGTCTGTGCTGAAGCACATCAGAGCTGTTGAACTGAGTCCGCCTTCTGCTGTCATCCAATCCTGTGAGTACACAATACAGAATTAATGTTGACATCTTCGTCTGTTCCCCGTCTGTGCTGAAGCACATCCGAGCTGCTGAACTGAATCCACCTTCTGTTGTAATCCAGCCCTGTGAGTACAAAATACAGTAACGTCGACATCTTCGTCTGTTCCCCTGTCTGTGCTGAAGCACATCAGAGCTGCTGAATTGAGTATACCTCCTGTCGAGCTGAGCCCATCTTCTGCCGTAATCCAGCCCTGTGAGTACAAAATGCGGAGTTAATGTTGATGCCATCGTCTGTTCCCCGTCTGTGCTGAAGCACATCAGAGTTGCTGAACTGAGTCTGCCTTCTGCTGTCATCCAGTCCTGTGGACAAGAAGTACAGAGCCAACGTGTGTTGGAGAGACACAGGAAGAGACTGCTTGATTTTAAAAGAGACATTCGTTTAATAAATAAAAGTTCGACTGTATCTCCTGTTGTCTGGCCTCTTCTGTCCTGCGGGGTAGCTCCTCAAGGGGGTGTGGTAGTTCGGGGGTGTTTGTGGGTTGGTTCAGCACCAACAAACCCCCCCTGGCCTGTGACATAAGTAGAGCTGTGTGTCGTCTGCATAGCTATGGTAAGAGATTCGGTTCTTTCTCATTATTTGGCTCATTGGGAGCATATACAGGTTGAATAGGAGTTGTGCAAGAATTGAGCCTTGAGGGACTCCGCATGTCATGGATGTCCACTCAGACTTATGGTCTCCTATACTCACATAATAACCTCTCCCTTCTAAGTATGATCTGAACCATTTTAGGACTATCCCAGAAAGCCCCACCCTGTTTTCCAGCCTGTCAAGAAGTATGTCGTGATCGACAGTGTCAAATGCAGCACTGAGGTCGAGTAGTACCAGTACTGATAATTTGCCTGTATCAGTATTCAAACGAATATCGTTTATTATCTTTATGAGCGCTGTCTCTGTGCTGTGATGCGATCGGAATCCAGATTGAAAATAGTCAAAGTATCCATTCAAGCTTAATAATTTGTTCAGCTGATTGAAGACAACTTTTTCAATGATCTTACCTCTGAAAGGAAGATTTGAGTCTATAGTTGCTTAATATCTTATCCAGATTGCTCTTTGTCAAGAGGGGCTTGACAACTGCAGTTTTCAGGGAGTTTGGAAAACTACCAGAAAGAAGTGAGACATTAACCACTTTTAGGAGATCTGCTTCTAACACACTTTTGAAGAAAGATGTGGGAAGTGCGTCAAGGACGCAGGTTGATGTTTTAAGGTGCTGTATGGTTTCTTCCAAAATTTTTCCATCAATTTCTTTGAAATCAGACATAGTAACTACATTCTCAGGTTGTGGTCTGATCTGTCTGACCCCAGTGCGGCTCAATGATGTGCTGATCACCTTTCTGATATTATTAATTTTCTCAGAGAAGAAAGAAGCAAACTCACTGCACTTTCTGTCTGAGAGCATTTCACTGGGAATCTGGCTTGGGGGGTTTGTCAGTCTCTCTACAGTAGCAAAAAGAGTGCGTGTGTTGTTTAAGTTGCTGTTTATAATATTTGAGAAGAAAGTCTGTCTAGCTTTGCCTAGTTCCATATTGAAAGCATGGATGCTGTCTTTGTAGATGTTATAATGGACAACAAGTTTTGTCTTCCGCCACATGCGCTCTGTTTTTCTGCATGTTCTTTTCATATCAACAGCTGTTGTGTTTCTCCAAGGTGCTTTTTGTCTACCACTCTACATGATAGAAACATTTTGTTAAACCACCTGCAAATGTTATGTTGACAACACTATTGAAACAATTACTTTTTATTACAACCTTACATGAATAAATAGGCCATTTGGCCCTGGACTAACAGGGTATTTTATTTGTCCATTCTATTGGCTCTATTCTATTTTGAGGACTTGTGCCCGCTGCACAAGTCTAATTTAAGGCTCTCACAAATAAATAGTATGGGTATATTATACATTTTCTGAGTCATCAGATTGCCTTGAGTATTGAAGTTGTTGAGTTTTGTGTCCCTGGTGGTCTTTCATGCCACAGGGATAAAAGAAAGCATACAGTTTAGGCGGAAATTGTGAAAAAATGTGTGTTATTTCTGGCTTAAAAAAGTAATGTGACCTCTGTGTTTGTCAGACAGATTCATTACTGGGCTTAAATGAAAGCCTAAAAGGTTCCCGTTCCAACGATACCAAGCACCATATTATAGAATATTGACAATATGCCTAGCATGAGCCTAAACCAGATATACACCAGATTTCAGAAACGGAATTTATTTTAGGGGGTTAGTAACTTCATGAGCTGGAAAAAATGATTTCGCTACCACCCCTGCACTGCTATCGTGATTTTTTTAATACTAGGGGTGTATACCTTGCCAAAAAACAATGATGGCATTTGTCCCCCCGATGATACCGATCAACCCCCCTGGCTCATGGACGGCCTAGGCCGGCTTTATGTTCACAGACGCTGCTGAGCGCGAATTTTAGCAGCGCGAATTTTAGCAGCGCGACTCGATGCTTCAGTTTACGGGCAAGTGCGAGATAAGATGTAAGTAGCTGAACTAAACTTTTCATATTTATCAGTTTTTTAGGTCATAAATGTTAAACAAAGAGAAAAATAATCAGGCAAACTAATAAACTGTTGTCTAATTTTGCCATTTTGAAATGAAAATGTAACGTGACTCATAGTTTACTGTCATTGTGAGCAGACAACAAGACACATTAAAGCTGCAGTCCACAGTTTTTCCTCTTTGTCGCAATCTCTGTTCGAAATCTGCAATTGCAGTCATCCGCGGAATTATCAACTTTACGTGAGTTGTACTTCAACACCCTCGACCAGGCACATTGAACACAATGTTTGAGGAGACTGTGACTGTCAGTCACCGCGCTGGTGTGGATACTGGCATTCAGAATCACAGATTATTCTTTTTGGAAGTATGACCAACATAAGAATTTTCACCGGAAAATGTCATCTGAACTGGTAAGAAAAATCCACTTTTGCTCTGGTTCTGACATTGAAGTAAATCGCGCTGATTAAATCTAACAATAACTTATAAGTTATCATATCACGCAAAACCGTGCAAATTATACTTTGTTCTCAAATTGTTAATGTTAACAACGTCAGCATTGCGTGACTACATGTGATGTCCTTCCGATATGAATCCTTGTTTTCGCATGGGTCCGTTTGCAGTCTATTTTTTTCTGTAAGTTAGCCACTCCGAAGTCCGAACGAAGTCTTTTGCATTTTACAACGGGTGAATCTCCAGTTGTCACTGGTGATTGTCATTTGAACCTTTCTGGATCCGCCATCAAATTGATAAGTTTAATTATATCAAGTGCTGTGAGAAAAGGCTATAAATCTCCACCTCCAGCATCCTCACACGCAATATAGCTTATACTAGCCGAGACTCCTTCTTTATGTGTACAGATGTGACGTAATGATGCAAAGGCATGCTCGAATCTCCTGCGGAAATCCACCAGTACCACTGGATTTAAAAACATTATTACAAGCTTACCGCTTTGAATCGAGGTAAGGCAAGCAGATAGTTTTGAACACTGGCAAGTTATGTATTTTCTCAAATATGTATTTTGGATAATTTTTTACCCAGAAAAAGCTACGGACCACAGCTTTAACAAAGCCATTTTCATCATGCTAGGCACAAGACTAATAATGAATGTGTACATATTGAGAATTAATAAAATACAATTTGTAGCCTTCATTAAATTAAAAAAGTTCAGCTTTAGGAGGGAAGAGACAGGGCAAGATGAGGAGACTGAGAGAAAAAGAAAGGGTGATGGAGATGAGAGAGCAGGTATTGACAAATAATCTATTGCCCGCTAACATGGTTTTAAAGCTATTTCTTATCCCTTTTTTGGCCTTCAAACATCTTGAAATGCACATATAAGAGAAATAAAAATTGAACCCCCTAACAACCTCAAATTTAGGACCTCTTTGATTATAAAGCCCTGTCTACGTCCCTGTATTAGGCATAAGATCAATAATGAATGTGTAGCCTACATATTGTGAATTAATTTAATAAAGTTAGTTACCTACTTTCCTAGTAGCTTTCAGTAAATGAACGTGTCTAAGAAAATTATTCTTCATCATGTTTACTTTCTCCATTGACAGACTGCTCATTGACATGGTTTTAAAGCTGTTGTTATCCAATTTGTTTGGCCTTCAAAACATCTTAAAATGCACATATGTAGATCAGAGAAATCAAAAATTCCCGACCCATCCTAACTAGCCTACCTCATATTTGGGACCAATGTGTCACAGTGTCTGGTTTGTGTTCCCTGGGTTGTCACTAGAGGTCCTCGTTCTCACGGTGTCTTTCACGTTTGACTTCATTTCCCAGCATTCTATCTGTCACTCATCAGTTCATTGCACTCAGCTGTTTCCCATCACCTTGTTAGTACTGTGTGTATATATTCCCTGTCTGTTTTAGTGTTTGTCACGGAGTCGTTGTTATATGTCCTCACACTTCTGTAGCCTGCCTTTGCCTGAGTCTTGTTGGTGTTTTATGTTTTGGACTGTCTTTTGGATTTTTAACCTTGCTTGGACTGGATTGTAGTGGTGGGCAGATCGAGGCTTCGTGAAGCAATGAAACAGTTGAACCAAATGGTCCATATTGTTTCGAGGCTTCGAATCAATCCGACACCCGTCTCAACGGCGACACCTAGGCACTTGCAGGTGTTGATCTGAAACAACCTTGACGAGCCATGACATTTTTTTTTTTATTATTGTACTTTTCTAATATGTGAATCTTGTAACCTATAGGCTCCTCACTGTGCATAATGTTATTTTGGTCATGCAAAATGAATATTAATAAAATAAATCAAGCCACAATGTCTCACTTTTTTACATATTTTTATTCAAAAATATTAATTTCTCTGCTGTAGAAAGACTTAGCCTACTTCTTTTTTTTACAGATAATTTCTCCAGCCTTTGAAAAAATCCTCTCTCAAGGGACACTTGTTGCTGGCATGCAAAGATATTTTTTAGCTAGGACATACAAATGAGGAAAGATTACTGCTCTCTCTTTCCAGTAAGTTAGGGGATCATGAGTTCTGGGCAAATACGCATCGTTGATGTATTTTTCACTTCCACTGTGGCATCAGCTGTAGCATTGTGTATCATCTGGGTTTGATGGATACGAGTATCAAAAAGTTCCCATAAACTGTCCTGTGTTTCTGCTGGTGTTGATGGTGATGGTGATGATGTTGATGGTTATGGGTCTGATGTTGACATTTGTGGCTCTGAATAAAAATGAAAACAGCAATTAGTAACAAATGCTAAACTGACGGCATATATATTACATGAATCAGATTACATAACATAACACAGACTGAAACTGCTCACCAGGAGTTGTGTTTGAACGCATCAGTGAAGCACACTCCAGTGTCATGTGCTTTTCAGCGTCCTGGGCTTTAGCATCATTTCCAAATGCCATATTTTTTAACCTTGGGTCCAAAACCAAACGAAAACCAAAATGATGTCGTCACTGGCAGTATATTGGGTACTCATATGTAGATCTATAAAATGTATATTCACACAATATTCTATTATACTATATTCACATTGAAGCTATTTTTAACATGATTGGCAGTTGTGATTGGTCCCAAAAGTTTGTAATTATATTTTAATTATAATTATATTTCAAACAATGCATACCTTGCTTAGATGGCCCAGCAGTGTCAGTAGTAGGCCTAGGTATGGGGGAATGTCATCCTCTGCACCGTGCAAAATGGCAGTGATCCTCAAATGGCCCCAGATAGCAAAATTTGTCTGGCCCACCTCTGGGCCTCATCCTTGCTTCAATTCTGGCCCAGTTCTGGCTGGGTCCCCGGCCCAAAACTGGTCCAACACACTGACAACGGACTCAAACAACTTCCTCTGGCCCAGATGTGGCCCACACCCTGTAAAATGACTCTTATTTATTGATATGGCCCAGGTCTGGCCCAGGCACTGTAATACAGATCTGGCTGAGAGTCGGCTCGAATCTGCCTTTTCTGTCAAAGATATTAGAAAAAGCAGTATCTTCACAACTGTGTTCCTTTCTAGAAAGAAATGATATCTGCGAGGATTTTCAGTCCGGATTTAGACCGTACCATAGTACTGAGACCGCTCTCATTAGAGTCACAAATGATTTGCTCTTATCATCCGATCGTGGTTGTATCTCTCTATTAGTGTTACTCGATCTTAGTGCTGCATTTGACACAATTGACCACAACATTCTTTTAAATAGACTAGAAAACTATGTGGGCATTAGTGGAATTGCACTAGCATGGTTTAAATCATACTTAACTGACCGTTATCAGTTTGTAGCAGTAAATGAAGAGATGTCTTATCGATCACAAGTTCAGTATGGCGTACCACAAGGCTCAGTACTAGGACCGCTGCTGTTCACTCTGTACATGCTACCATTAGGAGATATCATTAGGAAACATGGAGTTAGCTTTCACTGTTATGCCGATGATACTCAGCTGTATATTTCTTCAAAACCCAACGAAACTTACCAATTCACAAAATTAACGGAATGCAATAGCTGATATAAAAAATTGGATGACTAAAATTTCCTACTACTAAATTCTGAAAAGACAGAGATTCTAATTATTGGACAAAAAACTTCCACACGTAATAACCCAGAATACTGTCTAACACTTGATGGCTGCTCTGTCAAGTCTTCGTCGTCGGTTAGGAACCTGGGTGTGCTCTTTGATACCAACCTTTCTTTTGAAAGCCACGTGTCTAGTATCTGTATTTTTCCATCTTAAAAATATATCTAAAATACGCCATATGCTCTCATTGGGAAATGCGGAACAATTAGTCCATGCGTTCATGACCTCAAGGCTAGATCATTGTAATGCTCTACTGGGTGGTTGCCCTGCACGCTTAATAAATAAACTACAGGTAGTTCAAAACGCCGCAGCTCGAGTTCTTACCAGAACCAGGAAATATGACCATATTAGCCCGGTTCTGTCAACACTGCATTGGCTCCCTATTAAACATCGTATAAATTTTAAAATATTTTTGATTACCTACAAAGCACTAAATGGTTTAGCTCCGCAGTACTTGAGCGAGCTCTTAACGTATTATAGTCCTTCACGTCTATTGCGATCTCAAAATTCCGGCCAGTTGATAATACCTAGAATATCTAAATCGACTGCAGGCGGTAGATCCTTTTCCTATTTAGCACCAAAACTTTGGAACAGTCTTCCTACCATTGTCCGGGAAGCAGACACACTCTGTCAGTTCAAAGCTAGACTAAAAACACATCTCTTTGACCTAGCATACACATAACACACTATAGACTTCTATAAATTCAATGTTAGGCTGCATAGATTAGGTCAGCCGGAACTGGGAACACTTCCCTTAAATCTTGATGTACTCGCTACATCATAAGAAGAATGGCATCTACGCTAATATTAGTGTCTTTGTTTATCCCGAGGTTTTCCCGCAGCCTGCCGGATCTAGACCGTATCCAAATCTGACGAAGGAGATCCGCCTGGACCCGATGACAATGCAGTGCTGAAGTGTCCACTATCCTCTCCCTATGGAGGATCCCTTTCCCACTCTACAGATGAAGCGTTGTGAATTCTGGCTCGCGTACCCCGAAGTGATAAAATAAAACAAAATTCTGTATCAAAATTTATAGGCAAGAAAAGTAGTTTTTTTAGGCTGGGTTGTATGAATTATAAACCTGCGCACATATTTTAAAAAGCACATAACTATAGAATCAATTCTGAATGAGCATGTGAACCCCGTCAGCGTTAATCACAGGTTCGCGTTTAAAAGTCTGATCATTTCGACGGAGGTGAATCAATCAAAGTTAACTTTAGCTGGAAATAACATTATTCAAGAACCGCTATAATGCCAAAACAATCTGTTACCTTAAATTATATGTTTATCTCTGTAAAGCTGCTTTGAAACAATCCATTGTTAAAAGCGCTATATAAATGAAGATGACTTGACTTGACTTAAAGAAATTCCTTTTGCAAATGTCAAGTCACCATTAAATATAGCCCTATATACAGTAATGACTGTTTCAAAGCAGCTTTACAGGGTTAAACAGCAAAATGATCAATGATGCAAACAGAGTTAAATTTGGCTGTAAAGCTGCTCTAAAAAGAAAATAATGTCATTGTTCAGCTGAATTCAGCTGTGTTGATTCAGTTCTGTTCAATAACTGTATAAAGTATATCAATTATAAAAATAGTCCATTTCCATTATTAAGCAGCTCTGCAGGAAACAGTGATGTCATCGTCCAGCTCAGTTCAGTTCTCATATAATGGTGTCAATGCAGGCAGATCAGTAATATTAAGAATAAGTGTCCCCAACTAAGCAAGCCAGAGGCGACAGTGGCAAAAACCCAAATTCCATCAGTGACAAAACGAAGAAAGAAAAACCAGGCTCAGTCGGGGGCCAGTTCTCCTCTGGCCAAACAACGATCATGGTGTGTGTTAGGATTCCAGGCTGCTTCACAAGTCAGATTGTGGATTGATATCATTCAGAGTATTTTATTCAGCTCCTTTTGCTTGAAGATTGGAAAAGATTACACCAAGGTAAAAGAGTAGCAAAACTCGAGAGCATGTAGATGTGAATTTGAGAATTTGGACAATAAATATTTGTACTTGTACAATAAAATTAACACTCACAGCTCCAATGTGAAAACCTTAGGCATTTGCAACTTCTCAAATTTGCCATTGCAATTTTTTTAATTGCCCCCCCTTTCTCTCACCGCCACTCAGTTTGCAAATGCACAAGTTAGTTACACATCTAAGATATTGCGAAAATAGTTGCAAAGTCAATGCATGAAGATTTGAAATAGCAATGGCAGATTTGAAAAGTTGCAAATGCCAAATTGAAGTTGTACTGCGAATGTAAATGAACAAATACAAGTTTGTGTCTGTCATTGTATTTCTGTTAATGGCATTTTACACAATTGTGACTACTTGTCTGCAGCTTCAAATTCAGAAGACAGGTTTGTGACTATTGTCTGCGAGTAAAAATCTAAACATTCAACAGGTTTTCAAGTACAAATATTTATTGTACAAGTTCTTAAATTCACATCTATGTTCTCCAGTTTTGCTCCTCCTTTACCTTCATAAGATCACGCCGGCGTCGGTGAGAGGGGAGTTGAAGCTGCCCGTTGGGTCTGTGTGGTGGACTGGTCTGTTTCTCATGGATCTGATCAGATGACTGTGCCGAGGACTGTTGTGTCAACGATGTCTTCACAGGCGTTTGTTTCTAGGTCTTGTCTAGTTGTGATGTTCTCGTCTGGCATTCAGGCTGCTGTGGTCATCTTAGGGTGCAGGTCCACCGTCTGGTCTGGATGCAGACTAGATCCGGATGACTACAGTAGCCTAACTTTGGGATCAGAATGAGACAGAGAGACTAACATTAGTGTAGATGCCATTCTTCTTACGATGTAACAAGTACATTTGGTGTAAGCTACCTTTAATGGATGTGAATTACAGAAATGTGGGAGTGTGTTATGTTTATGCTAGGTTAAAGAGTTGTGTTTTTAATATAGATTTAAACTTATCTTGTGTCTGCCCCTCGATCTGCTGCCAGTTCATGGATCCCTCGATCTCCATTTCAGCAACATTAGCCATGAGGGTTTCTCTGAACTGCATCTTTTAAATAAAGGAATACATATTGTGAGGTCAAAAAAATTCAATCTTAAGCATTAGTTTAAGCACATAGGTCAGACAAAATGTTGTTGCCAGAGTTCACGCAGCAGTTTAAAATATTGGTAACACTTTATAATAAGGTCTCATTTGTTAAAATTAGGCTAGTTAATGTGTTAACTACAGTAACATTAACATTGACCAATACATTTGTTACAGTATTTATTCGTCTTTGTTAACATTAGTTAATAAAAATACAACTGTTCACTTTTGATTTAATAATGTATTAGTAAATGTCAAAATGAAAATTAACTAAGATGAATAAATGCTTAAGTATTGTGCATTCTCAACTAATGCAGTTCACTTATATTAACAAATGAAACCTTATTGTAGCAGTGTTACCAAAATATCTGTAAAAAGTGTTGGTGTCAGATTCCAAACAGTGCGTTCAGATGAAACTTCAGTTTAAGTTTGCTCATAACGTTATCATCACACTGCGGT
The DNA here is from genome assembly GCA_030578255.1 of Tiaroga cobitis. Lineage (NCBI taxonomy): Eukaryota > Metazoa > Chordata > Actinopteri > Cypriniformes > Leuciscidae > Tiaroga > Tiaroga cobitis. The sequence continues at coordinate 23,795,908 of CM060609.1, forward strand.
AAAATTGTTAAGAGAACTACCATTTTAATAACATTATACAGAGATATACGCTTTAATATTTTTCTTTCTAAAGTGCTGCTCTAAAAGCAGATTACGTTACATGTATAGAGATGGCGTCGAAAGTGTAGTCCGACTATGATTCGATAACTATAGTTATAGTTATAGTTATAGTGATTATAATCACTCGTTGAAAAAGACGAATTGACTGATTAATTTTAGCAAACAAAATGGAATATAACTCAATATCATTTCATTAGCCAACATTACAGTGCACTGCATATATGGAGCTAGAAATGTGTCTTTATTGCATGCGAGAAAATAAATGATCTGAGAGAGAGGAAAAAAGTTTGAGAGAAAAAGTTATCACACTCATAGCAAAAAAAGAATTTCATGAGAGAAAAAAGAATATTTGAGAGAAAAAGTTTTCACACCAATAGCAAAAAATTATATTTGAGACTAAAAAACAGTTTTGAGATAAAGTATTTTCTCATAGAACATAAAAAAATATACATTTTAAAAATGTTAAATTATTTCTGAGAAAAAAAAATCTCTCTCAAAATACTTTGAAAAAAATCTCAAATATATATTTTTTGCTATCGGTGTGAAAACATTTTCTCTAAAAAAAAAAGTCTTTGTCTCAAAACGCTTTTCTTTGCTCTCCATGCAATTTTTTGCTCTCGTGTCAGGATTTTGCTTTAGCTGTGAAAATTGTGTCATGGGCGGGGCCACGTTCTTTTTTTTTCCTATTGGAACGTTCCTATTGGCCAGTCGGTTTGAGCATCGTCTTGTCTTGGGAGTCGAACTGAGTCATTACACCATTGTTCGCGTTCGGTTCAACTAGATAGATCCCGTCTCTGCCTTAGTTGAGCACCGACACTCCAATGTTTGGGTAAAATAATGACACACACACAACTCGATGGGTAGCTGGCTGAGCAAGTTCAGCATCACTGAAGATTAAACATTAAAAAATAGCACTCATGCAAGCTTGCCTAGCATAATGGCTAATTAATAATTAGCTTTACTAGCGATTAGCAAGCTAATAATATAATACACATTCATTCATGAATATATGAGTGCTATTTTTAATGTTTAATCTTCAGTGATGCTGAACTTGCTCAGCCAGCTAACATCCAGTTGTGTGTCATCATCTTAACCAAACATTGGAGTGTCCGTGCTCAATTTAGAGCTTAGATCGGGCGCAAAAAATCGAGCCCGTGCACGTTGTGTCCGAGCCCGGCCCGACACATTAACTATAATTATGAGCCCGAGCCTGATTTAAACCCGACCATTTTAATACGTGGGTCGTTATAACTGACGTTCTCAACTACTTTCTATGTTATTTTCTCCTCCTCCTCTGTTCTGCACCTCCAGATACTTTCAAGTTAGCCTCCATGTCGCCATCATACACATCAGCATAAATGCTCCTGATAAATTATGTGTTATTAAAGCATTAACACACAAACCACTGTTATAACATAAAATCAAGCAGTTTACTGCGTGCATGGTCTGGCATGACTGAATGCGCCCAAAGTGCGCTCCCTTCAAATTTCCTAAAGCTGACATCAGTTCATCACGATCTCACACATCTTTGTTATTATCAATGAAGCTGACTGCACAATGAATATTTCATCATATATAATATACACTTTGTTTGTTATAATTAGAGGATTTGCCAGCAAACAGAATTCAGCTCTGAACAAAAAGTCAGTTTTGAGCGGTGAGGGGAGTCTATTGTAAATGCTTCTGATTGGACATTACGTTCAAGAAATCAACACGTGTCTGTGATTGGCTACATCGCTCAACGCTGCAAACATGTTATAAAACAAAACTCTGGCCTGTAAATCATTTGTATTTTGTTTTAGTTCTTGTTGCTTTTCTGCAACAGATGAATAAATATGTATTCGTTTTTATGTTTTATTCATAGATATTTCTAGTTTGCGGGAGTCCCACGAATCGTTTTATTCTCCCGGAACCCTCACACACGGTCCATTACAGCCCGCGCCCGCACTCGGCCATCAAATCTAGTCCCGCGCCGCACTCTTTTGCGTTGGGAGTGCACGTCTCTAGATCAAAGGCCCGGCCCGGCCCGAGGACAGTGACAGGAAATATCGGCCCGACCTCGGGCTCGGGCAGAGGATCTAAACTCTAAGGCAAAGGCGGCATCTAGGTGAACCGAACGCGAACAATGGTGTAATGATTCAGTTCGACTCCCAAGACAAGACGATGCTCAAACCGACTGGCCAATAGGAACGTTCCAATAGGAAAAAAAGAACGTCGCCCATAACACAATTTTCACAGCTAAAGCAAAATCCTGACACGAGAGCAAAAAATTGCATCGAGAGCAAAGAAAAGCGTTTTGAGAGAAAGACTTTTTTTTTTAGAGAAAATGTTTTCACACCGATAGCAAAAAATATATATTTGAGATTTTTTTCAAAGTATTTTGAGAGAGATTTTTTTTTCTCAGAAATAATTAAAAAATTTTCAAATTTATATTTTTTTATGTTCTATGATAAAATACTTTCTCTCAAAACTGTTTTTTAGACTCAAATATTATTTTTTGCTATTGGTATGAAAACTTTTTCTCTCAAATATTATTTTTTCTCTCATGAAATGCTTTTTTTGCTATCAGTGTGATAACTTTTTCTCTCAAACTTTTTTTTCTCTCTCAGATCATTTATTTTCTCGCATGTAATAAAGACACATTTCTAGCTCCATATGCCTACAGCACAGCAGTTTTTCTAATAAAAAAAAAAAATCCACAATCATCCTAAAAAGGGACCGTAACGTCTCATCAACACTCCCTCCGGGACTGAATGGGTGAAGTTACGTAATTATCATCGCAAAAACATAGAGATATTAAACACTATTTGTATCTTGACAATTTAAACATCAAACAACTCTAGAACAATAAATGAATTCAATTACTTACTCGTTTTTGCAGCTGAATGATTCCTCTCGAAAACGTTGGTCTGCGTTTGCAGGATCTTCCTCAGGATTTAAAATTAATTAACCGCCAAAATCTTTTTTCAAGCGGCTGAGTTCCTTAATTCTAGTAGTGGCCCGCTTGTGTCAAAACTAACTCGGGGCGATGGTAAATATGTACAGCTACACCGAGCATGGACCTGACACCAGTACAACTGCTTTCAGCCGATACTAGCCCATACAGAAAAAGCCGTCAGTCAGCCAGATGTGCTATGCACAGTTGGCAAGGATCTGGCCCATTATCTGTTCACCGATGCCGACAGTGAGCCGACACTGACGCATTTCAGCCGGAATCGGCCAAACTGTGCTTGCTATCTGGGGCGCATCATGGATGATGTATTGTTGCAGTAGGCGAGCTGCCGATCTCAATACACACATCTCACTTTATTTGGGGTTTCTAAATGGAAATGCTCCCACACCACAGATGTACGGCATCTCTTCTGGGGAGCCTCCATTTTATCTATCTATCCAAATCTATCTAGATGTATCTCTAATGTATTTAGATATGTATCTATCTATATCTATAATCTATCTATGTATTTAGATATGTATCTATAATCTATATATGTATTTATATATGTAGCCTATCTTTAATCTATCTATATATGTATCTATCTATCTATTAATCTAGCTGTCTATATATATTTATATCTATGTAGCCTATCTATTAATGTGTCACTATATGTATACTCTGTGTCTCTAGCCTATCAGTCAATGTGTTGTGTAAATTTAAATGTAAGCCTAAATATAACTAAACGAATCGCACTATAAATGTCACTATATCACCAAAAATCCGCTATCTCAAAATCAAACTCCTCTCACAAAAACCCACGAGGTCAATATGCGTTGATTTCACTTTTATACAGATGTGCGATTGTGTGGTCTGTTTCCGACCGTGTCAATCAAACGGTGATTCGGCGGATCACACCTGATGAAACACTTAGTGAAACAATTCGAGGCTTCGTTTGGCCATAGTCACGTGACATGGGTGTTTTGAATCACGCTTCGAATCAGTGTTTCGAAACATCTGCGCTTCGGGATCTCGCAAAGCTTCGGAACGACTGTTTCGCGTCAGCCATCCCTACTGGATTGTGAGTATGGATTACCCCAATAAATTACTGCTTTTGGATCTCTCTCTCCTGTGTGTGTGATCGTGACAGAACGACTCCGTCATGCAAGGATCCAGCAGTACGGGTTTCCGAATCCGTCCCCCTACCACCAAGGAACAGAGGAGGGGACGACTCAGTAATTTAATGGCTTTACGCCAACAGGGACAGTCGGTGGGTGGACTAGCTCAATTCTTTTGGACTCTCTCAAGAGGTATGGGTTACAATGAGGCGGCACTAAAAGACCTTTTTAATAATTGCCTTGATAACCCATTACCTCGATGTGAGATGATGGGGCTGGAGACTCTGGACTTTTGGGGGTTCACTAATTATCTGCAGACACGTAGCCGGAGGATTACGTCAGACAGGTTTGTTTCGCCCACATCAGCATTTCCTGACAGGAGGGCGGACCCGGCACCTGTGTCTCCGGAGAGGATGGCCACCGTCGAGCCAGTGTCTCCGTCGGCCGCAAAGCGAGACCCTCCGCGGACCGCACCATCAGCCAGCACGGCTGCCTCCTTTGGACACGTCCGAGGGTGGAGTGGACTGGTGTCCAAGCTGGCCGATCAGCCGCATTACGATACATTGCTGTCCCTGAGCCGGAGCCAGTGTCTGTTGCTGTTCCTGAGCCGGTGTCTGTTGCTGTTCCTGAGCCGGTGTCTGTTGCTGTTCCTGAGCCGGTGTCTGCTGTTCCAGAGCCGGAGCCAGTGCCAGTGTCTGTTTCAGAGCCTCTGCCATGGCCGCCCAAGGGGTCTTCACCGCCCTGGCCACCCGAGGGGTCTTCACCGCCCTGGCCACCCGAGGGGTCTTCACCGCCCTGGCCGCCCGAAGGGTCTTCACCGACCTGGCCGCCCGAAGGGTCTTCACCGCCCTGGCCGCCCGAAGGGTCTTCACCGCCCGGTGGACTGTCTGCTCCGCCTTGGCCACCCGATGGACTTTCTGTTTCGCCCTGGCCGCCGGCTAAACCATCACCCCCTGTTTCTGTTCCCTTCCATGGACCTGGCCCCCCATCCCTCCCCCTGATCCTCCACCATTCCACCTCCCTCCTGGACTCTAGTTTTGTTAGTTTTTTTGGGGTCATGGAGCGTCTGGTAGCCGCTCCGTAGAGGGGGGGGGGGGGGTTATGTCACAGTGTCTGGTTTGTGTTCCCTGGGTTGTCACTAGAGGTCCTCGTTCTCACGGTGTCTTTCACGTTTGACTTCATTTCCCAGCATTCTGTCTGTCACTCATCAGTTCATTGCACTCAGCTGTTTCTCATCACCTTGTTAGTTCTGTGTATATATTCCCTGTCTGTTTTAGTGTTTGTCACAGAGTCGTTGTTATATGTCCTCACACTTCTGTGCCCTGCCTTTGCCTGAGTCTTGTTGGTGTTTTGGACTGTCTTTTGGATTTTGAACCTTGCTTGGACTGGATTGTAAGTACGGATTACCCTATTAAACATACTGCTAATGGATCTGTCTTTCCCTGTGTGTGTTCGTGACACAATGATTATAAAACCTTGCCATATGCATGTTAATGAAACTAGTTAATAGTGAGCATTATATTCTAAACTAAAGTGCTACTTTTTTTAAATCATACCCTCTTTGGGGGCTGAGCCCCTCTAAAATGAAAATCCTAGAAACGCCCCTGGTCTAAAATGAAAATAAATGTAACAAAACAGTGTGCAAAGCACAGAGCACACTAGATAAAGAACTGAGGGCAATATATACACAGCATAATGAACTGAATAAGAAATAGGTGTGAGATAATCAACAAACCAATGAATCACCATGATAACCAATGAAAACATACTAGTAACCATAACAACTAAGGAAACACAGGAAATAATGAAGACAAACTAAAGGTGTTTCTCAAAACCAAGTATGCAAAGTTCGGACTTGTGTCCTTGGTAGTTCGGACTTGACAAATTCGACTCAGGAGAATGAACTCCCGAGAAAGCAAGGCCGGTAATTCTGCAAATGGTAAAGCAACATTATTGATAGTGTCTCTGGCTAATTCGGTTAACTATATTTATATTTAGGCTACAATAAAACGAAATATGTTATAAAACACACCACCCTGTCTCTTTTCGTTTTTATTTAAAAAATCTTAAACTTATTACAGTAATAGCCACACAAATGTGGTTCAGATGTACATTTATATTCACTGTATATTTATAACAAAATGAAATGTAAAACATGCAACGACTGAGACACAAGTCAGACACAGGTCTTTGTTATACTTCACAAATAATCTTTAAAACCCCTCACCAACCACAAAGCAAGCTGCTAAGATCCCCGTGACAAGCCCCCAAATGAAACCAGGTCTCTGGTTTCTCTGGCCATGGTCTTACGAATAAAAATAATGTGAAAGAGTCAACTCTCAATCCATTCCTTTTAGTGAGACACACAAAGTGCCCAGACTGATCTCATGAAATGGCGTATGAATGACACGCCAATTCGTATTTCCATTTTGAGCGTGCTATCAACACGCATAATCGCTTTTCAGCGTGTTTATCAACGCCTTTGACTTAACGTTATATTACTGTATTATGTATATATAAATATATGACCTACCCCAACCCCGTCCCTAAACCTACCCGTCACTGGGGTTAATACCATTTATTAGTCTTCTCCTACCATCCTAGGAAAAGAAATATCGCTCCACAGATGTAGATATAGATTTTGCTTCGTTTCGCTCGGACATTTAACGGCGTACACATACACGCGGAATCACTCGGACATTTAATGGCGTAGACATACACGCAAAAGATTTCGGCGTGGACATACACGCGGATAGCTCAAAATGCGTATAGATAACACGCCACTTGACTTGAAAGTGGCGTGTATGTTTACGCAAAGTCATGATGTCATGTTGAAGTGCCCATAAAAAGCACTCTTAAGCATTCTTTTGTAGGAAACCTTCTATAAATTAGCATGCATATCCCCAGGAAAGGATTTCTATTATTATTGTTTTGTACATTGTCTCTTGTATTGTATTTTGATCTATGCATGCCTGATGGAATTATTAGATAATGTACCCTTTTCCTTCCTACTCAGTCAAATAATAACTCAAGATATGTACAATCATCTATATAATTTCACTATTATGATAATTCTTTTATAGTTTTTTGCTTATGTATTAACCCTTGAATGCATTTTCAGTGCATGTCTGCCACCCTCTGTCACTGTCCCAGGAGCAGTAGCTCAAGTACTCAATTATTCAAGATTGCAAGAAAACCATAAATCCAGGCCTGGCCTCTCTCGATCTTCTCTGTCTTTGCTCCTCCTTCATGCCTCTTCTCCTCCGTGAGAGATACGAGACCGGTGCGTCGCGCAGGTGTCGCTCATCAAAATCACGGCACCGGCCTCATCCTGCTTGCCACAATATGCATATAGGCCTACTCTGTTTATCTTCACTGTATGCTGTATAATAAAATGAGATATGACATTAAACACAGCCCTATCTCTTTTTGTTAAATGTCCATTTTAATGATCAATAATAGCAGTTATAAGTAGCTATAAAGTATTATACAATACTTTATATATAAAAAGTATAAAGTTATGCAAAAAGAAATAAATACAAGCAAACAATTCACTCAAATGTACAAAGTCGGTGCTCTAGTACAACTGTAAAGTTAAATAAATATAAATGTATGAATCTTCACTTTGCCCTGGGAACAAATTACAGATTCATGAGAGCAAAGATGATGAGAGACATCAGAGCCAGCGTTAAACGTCAGAAGACTAGCCGAGGTAAGGCTGTTCCAGGAGGGGTAAATGAGCGCCAAGCGCCTGCGTTGATCACCTGGATCTAACAACTCCGAAAGCGTCAGATCAAAAGTTCTAATATACACTGGTAGTGTAGTGTATATATACATACACACACTAAAAGTGATATAGGCTACTTGCCTGCACCACTCTTGCTGCCAAACTGCCTCTGAGCTCCAGTCTTGCAAGTGATGTCATTGCTATGGGACCCTCAGTGCGTGTGTGTGTGTGATCCAAATCAGGACAAAGGATGAAGTCACCACACAGAATTTCTTAAAATACAGAGGAGGGAATGCTAAAAGAGACCTATTACAAGAGCTAAGCCGCATAAAATCAAAAACAGTCATCTAAAAATCTGTTTGAAACAGCTCTACTTGATAAAAGCATATAAAAACATGAGCAAAACGCATATCACCATCCTCTGTTGATAATCATTATCATATAGTGAGATTTTTGCTCTACCCCACTCCATCAGTAATGGTTTCATCTGTGGAGTCAAACGGTGAAAGAATGTAAACACACCACATGAGTGACTTCTGAAGGGTTTGTGGGTTTGATCACTGTTGAAGATATTGCAGGTCATTGAGTTTGAATCAGGTTGTGAGACCAGCAGTTTGTGAATCAGACTCATTAATGACGATGAGTTTTTTTTTAATGTTTTTTTTGATGAGGAAACGATTGGCTACAACACACTTCATTCCACTTCATGCCAGTTTTTTTTCTACTGCCGTACATTTAAATTTGCATCCTATTTACAACTAAATTCAGTAATTGAATTGTGAGTTTAAAGGGATTCTCAAATTAATTTTGAATAGCACAATGAGTGGTGCAGGTCTCTCTTTCCCAACATCCCTCTTTCTTCATCTGCTATTTCGTCTCTCACTTGAGGGTACGTTTACACAACAACGATGTACAAAAAATGGAAAAGTTTTTCCTTTGCGTTTTTCACGTACGACAACGTTACCTGCCTGTGAGCTCTATGTTTTGGCACACTTAAAATCACACACACATACATTTGTTTTTCATTACAGGGACTTTCCATTGACTTCCACTTCCTGACCCATGTCTGCTGATGTTTTGTCTATGCTTTTTTAAACACTAATGATGTCAGACTTAACGACTAGTGGAACATTCTAAGACTGAACTGAACACACTTACAGACTTTCTATACGACTGGAGCAGATTTTAAACACCGACTGAACGCAACTGTCTTTGACTCGGCGCGTTTGGGCATGATCAGTCGTAAATATCAAATTACTTTCATAATCGGCCTAACAGTAGTAGTGGGAAGTTCGGATCATTTTGCTGACTCGGATCTTTGAGTCTCGTTCAGCAAAATGAACGAATCTTTTTTCGAGTCATTTCGTTCATTTCAGCATAATATAATTAAAATGGCATGTTAAATATCCCAACACATATAGTACTTACGAAAATGTTGATTACATTTGTAAAAAAGAATAAAAATAAACTATAGGGTAATGCAGCCAAAGCCAAATTATAAGAAACCGAAATGTTTTATTAATTGATTAGTTGTTGGGTCTTAAAGGGTTAGTTCACCCAAAAATGAAAATTAAGTCATTAATTACTCACCCCCATGCTGTAATAACGACTTTATTCGACTATTCCTTTTCTTCCTTGTAGGCCTGAAACGAGACTTCAAGAGATTTCCACGACGCATGGGCGAGAATTGTGATCTCTTTCAACTACTTCAGTTAAGTTCTCGCGCGTGCGCGTCGTGGAAATCTCTTGAAGTCTCGTTTCAGGCCTACAAGGAAGAAAAGGAATAGTCGAATAAAGTCGTTATTTTTGTTTGTTTTTTTCACACAAAAAGTATTCTCGTCGCTTGATAAACTTATAGTTGAGCCACTGTTGTGACATGGAATATTTAAACATTTTCTTCATTGACTTTCTGGGCCGTCAGGTTTCATTCCCTTAGGCAGCCTATGTGGTAGTGATCCAGCTGTCACATTTGATCAAAAATATCTTCGTTTGTGTTCCGAAGACGAACGAAGGTCTTACGGGGTTGGTACAGCATGGGGGTGAGTAATTAATGACTTAATTTTCATTTTTGGGTGAACTAACCCTTTAAGTTGAGGCTATTGCAGTCTGACCCTGTTAGTTGACCTCACCTCCTGATCCGATACGTTCTTTCCTTTGCAACTTCATATTTATCACATTTATTCTCCTCCTCTCGAGACGTTAGTTGTCGACTCGTCAGTGTCTGATTTTGATCTGTCTGCTGGGCCATGCCGTGTGTGATGGCCATGCCGGAAAGAGAAATGATTAGTTCATCTTTTGAGTCTCGAGTTCGGGTTCGGACGGTCCGAGTCTTTCATTCTTCCTGTAAGTCCCATAGAGGCTATGCTGTCAGTACCGGAAAGAGTAATGATTAGTTAATTTTCTGAGTCTTCAGGTTTGAGTCCTTCGTTCTTTTGTCACGTGACCGCTGGTATCTCGCATCAAATACAACATTAGATTCATATTATTAACTGTGTCTGAATGTATATTGTTTTATATTTAAGAATTAAAATACCAAATAATTTGGTATTTTAATTCTTAAATATAAAACAATTTTATGTGAAATAAACATTATCTGAAAAATAAAAGTTCCATCTTATATTGTCCCTGTCCGTCTCTTTTCTAAATGTTTCTTGTGCATCTGTGGTGTGTTTTATTATATATTATACATTAATTAACTACTATTATATTATACATTAACTATGTGCTTGTTTGTAAAAAAGGTTGTGAATTAGTAGGCTATTCAATACGGTGACAAGTCACGTGACAAAAGAACGAAGGACTCAAACCCGAAGACTCGAAAAAAATGAACTAATCATTTCTCTTTCCGGTACTGACAGCATAGCCTCTATGGGATTGACAGGAAGAACGAAAGACTCGGACCCTGCCGAACCCGAACTCGAGACTCGAAAGATGAACTAATCATTTCTCTTTCCGGTACTGACAGCATAACCTCTATGGGACTGACAGGAAGAACGAAAGACTCGGACCCGCCCCGAACCCGAAGACTCGAGAGAGATGAACTAATCACTTCTGTTTCCAGTACAGATTCAGAACCCATATGTTGTGCAATGCGCATGCGCGGCCAGCACAAAATGAACGAATCACTCTCGCAGACAACGGTAGTCCCAAGTAGGGATGGGACGGTATGAAAGTTTCATATCACGATTATAGTGTCCAAAATGATCATGATTATCAATATTATCATGGTTTTGTTCAAATGAGATGAAAGTGTTCAAAAAGAACTGATGCTCACACTGAAAACATATCAACAAGTTTTATATTTGAAAATCAACAAACAACAAATAAAACAAGCAGCTCTATGCAGTTTTTTAAGCAAGATTCTATAGACTAAATGCCAACGGCTGTTGTGACGTACTTCCGCTGAAATGTCAGCCACCACGAATACTTCCGGTTAGCCTAAGCGTCGACTTGTTTTGGTAGCTGCTTCTAGTTTTTTTTACAGTCTATGAGTTGATATGAAGTCATCAAAGTTTAAATACCAGAGAGTGTCTGGTACTACTGCCGAACACTGCTGTGTGCCACAGTGCCAGGCATCCGGAAAGTACAATTCTGTACTTAGTTTTTTTACTTTTCCTGCTGATGAGGAGCTGAGGCGTAAGTGGATCGTCAATATTCGCAGGGACAAATTCACCGTGACGCCTCACACCCGAGTGTGTAGCCGGCACTTTAGAACGGAAGACATCCGTGAACCAGCATCAGAAACAGGTCGTCGGCTGTTAAAAAAGGGTGTTGTTCCGGTTATATTTGAGTGGAACAACTTCTCCCTTCCACCTACAAGACCGGGGGTTTGGGACAGAAGGGAAAGACCACCGCCGCCAGTGGATAACTGGGAGGATTCACCGGACCACGGAACATTCGGCGTCCCCATGCAACACGACTACGCGTCGAAACCTGAAGCTGCAGTCGTCGATTTGGTGTTGGAGGAAAATGCGTCTCTCCGGGAGGAAAATCGCCTGTTACGCCAACAGATCGAGGGGCTTACACTGAGGCAGCGGTTCGGCATTCATCGTTTTGCTGCCTCGGACAAGGATATCCGGTTCTTTACAAGGTAACTTACGTATGAGCACATCCCGGATTTTTTTGTAATTTAGTATTTTTTTTACGTCATTACACCGTTTAGAGCATAAGAAACAAATGAAAAATTATATTTTATTCATATTTTATGCTATGCCCTCTGTAGAAAACACCAGGTTGTTTAAATAATATTTGTTAGTTTTTTTTACGTCATTACACCGTTTAGAGCATAAGAAACAAATGAAAATTTATATTTTATTCATATTTTATGCTATGTCCTCTGTAGAAAACACCAGGTTGTTTAAAAAATAAAATGACATGAAATTACATGCATAGGTAAAAACAATGTGTGTTTTTTTTTATTCACCAATCAATTTCTAAGTTTCAGGATTTTTTTTAACCAAACTTTGTTTAAAGATAATTCTCAACTATGTTATGAAAGACATAATGGAATTGATTGATATATGATTTTCCATCCCAAAAAAGTGTATTAGGGAGTATTGATTGGCAACATTTTCATAATAATATTAAATAATTATTAGGAATATTGATATGTAACTTATTTCCCTATTCATTGTTCTGTCTCCCAAAATGCCTGATAAACAATGTGCCTTAGTGTTTTCAATGTTGCACAAATACATTTAATTAAAGTTATGTGTGTACATTTTGTGTAGTTAATTATGAACCGTTATTAATAGTGTATCTGTAATCCATTTCTTTAGGTTTGCATCATACGATCTACTGATGCGTTTCTGGGGCTTGATTGCGAACTCACTACCATCCATGGTCAGTGTTCGACAAGCACAAAGAGGAGCTCTCACAGAGTCAAATGCTACAACCCATTCCCTGCAGCCCATTGACGAGTTTTTCCTATTTTTGAATTACCTTGCCCTCGGCAACGGGACCTTGCTGAAGGGTATGGTATTCATCAGTCCACGGTCAGCAGAATCATTACAACATGGAGCAACTTCCTGTTCACAGTACTCGGCTCAGTGAGGATCTGGATACCTGAAGAGGAGATACAGAGAAAACTGCCTGCAGACTTCAAGGACTACCCTGACACCACAGTCATCCTTGACTGCACTGAGCTGAGGTGTCAATGCCCATCTTCCCCTCTCCTCCAAAGTGAGGTATTTTCCTCCTACAAGTCCCACTGCACTCTGAAGGGGCTCATTGGGATCGCACCACATGGGCCAGTGACATTTGTGTCTGCGCTGTATGCTGGGTCTATCAGCGACAAACAGATTACCCGTGAATCTGGTCTCCTCAGTCTGCTCCAGTGCCGGCGCTATGGTGGGGCATTCGAGGGCCGTGCCCCCCCTAGCGGTCATTGATGCCCCTCCTACCACAGTTGCTAATACAATGCTAAATCATAAATCAGATGTAGGCTATACAATACCGATGTCCAGCAATCTATTTTAATGGCTTTGATGGTCCAGTGGCAGAACTTTAGACAAGCGTTTCAGAGATTCTGGGTTCTAATCCGCACTCGTATATTTTTTTTTCCTCATTAAAACCGATTATGTTTATTAGTGGTTGTATATCAAGCAGGGACACGGGACGTTTGTGTGCATTTTACTTTTGTGATTTCACCGGACCGAATAGAGATTTCTCCGCAACGGATTAAAACGCGCATCCGTGTGAAGAGCTGTGCGCGGCAGCGCGAGCCACAAGAGAACACTTTATCCGCACCACTGATCGCAGTCAACGAGCACTTTGATCACTTGATTTCAAAAACAATAAATTTCAGCGCTAGATCGCCTCTTATTTAATAAATGAATGCTCTGCTAGTTAACTGGTGATGTTTTATTTATTTGTATTGGTAGGCTACATCTGTGCCGCGAGATGTTTAAAAGTGGTGGGGACAATATCGACCCTGGCAAAAAGTGGTGGGGAAATTCGCTAATAATAATTATTAATAATAATAATGATAATAAAAGTTGTTTCGTTTTTTTGCGTCAAAATATTTCTCAAACGGCATCTGTGTGTGGACAGGTACTGGGGACTGCCATTACTGGTAGCTGATAGGAAAGCACACTTCCCTCCTGAACCGGAACCGAACATGGACTCCACCAGAGGTGCATCACTGGAGATAGCCATTGCTGTGATCATGGGAGCTTTGTCTGCACTAAGCCCATGGTACGCTAGACTTGTAGTCAAGACCGCCTATACCGAGACCAAGACACTACCAAGACCAGAGGGTATCGAGACCAAGATAAGACCAAGACCAAGACCAAGACAGACCAAGTCGAGACCAAGACCAAGACAGACCAAGACCAAGTCGAGACCAAGACCAAGACAGACCAAGTCGAGACCGGAGGGGAAAAAATTAGAATAGTGTTGTTGAAGCTAAGCAATAACTTTTAAGATTTTGCATTCTGCAACTTTTAAATACATAATTATATTTTTATAAACGAAATTATAAGCTTAAGTGCAGGATCCGAAAGTTGGTTGTTTTGTCGCTATGGTTACACACACACACACACACACACACACACGCACACACCGTTGGCGGTGCGCTCAAAGTCATCTGTCTGTGCAGTTACCCAAAATCTCCTGAATTAAGTTAAAACCCATCATGTCACTGATATGTGTTTTACTAAATATTAATACATCAAAAACTGTACATGATATCTGTTTTTTAAATCAAGTGATCAAAGTGCTTGTTGCCGCTGCGATCAGTGGCACGGATACAGTTTTCTCGTGTGGCTCGCGCACACCGCACTGTCACTCGGACGCGCGCTTCAATCCGTTGTGGATATTGTAGTATTGTATTGCTAAATCCCCCGACCACTATGTCGGTCTGAGACAGCGAGACCTAGACAAGACCGAGAGGTCCGAGACCAAGACCAAAGACCCTCAAGGCCGTGACAAGACCGAGACCACGTAAAAGTGGTCTCGAGACCGGTCTCGAGACCAAGACCGGTCTCGAGACATACATCACTATGGTACGCCTCCTGAACTTTCAGAGTAGAGATGTCTGGCAGAGGGCAGCTACTAGGAGTTGAACGACTTCAGATTTTTTGAAGTCGACTGTTATGACATCAAAGTCGAGTCGACGTCGACTAGTCGATGACGTCATTCATAAAACCACAAGAGATGGGACTTCTTTGCAACATGCCACAATTTGCAATTAATTAACAGAAAATTATACAGATGCTGACAGACAGCTCATAATGGGGCCGTTTACACCTGGTCACATGCATTTTTACTGATCTGATTTATCAAAACGATTCCATTTACACCTGGTCACATAAATATGTTTACGCAAAACGGATATAAATCCGAAATAACGCGCTATGCAGATTTCGGAGTTCACGTCACCGAAAGCAACAATAATGAGCTGCATTTTATTGATCATCAGCTAATTTTAAAATCAAAGACCACAATAAGAGAGACAGAACTGTAAGATCATTTTGTTTCTTTACTTTTAACGAAGATGAGTGTGTGTTAAGCGTCCGCGACTTACTTTCACTTTGATTTGCGATAGTTTGCATGTTGGCTTTGTAAAGACTCAAGGGCGGATCTAATCCGTGGGGAATTTGCATATCATAATTAATAATTGGTAATTAATAATTATTCATACAGGTTTGGATTAGATCAGTCTTACATGTTAATAAATCTCCCGATAAGGGAGGATCTGTCATTTTACCTGCATGCATGCATGTGAATCCTTGAAATTAACCACAAGTTGATTGCAATTAATTACACGGACCACGTTTCACAAAACAGGTAAAATGAATTAGCTCAATTGTCAGAATGATATTTGTGGTTGATCCCCAATATCATCCTACTTTATAGGATTTCAGGAAACGCAATTCTGTGGCCACAAGAATGGGGTTTCCTGCCCTATAAGCAAATACTCTTTAAGGTATATTTAATTTTAGTAAGCTTGTAGCATAAAATCTGCACTTAAGAGACTTGAAACTGAGCAAAGACAGTGAATCAATCAAAATGAATATAATGGATTTAATAAAGGCATGTCTACTTATATATTTACTACGGTACAGTAATATATATATATTTACAAACAAAAACGACATAAACAACACAATAAGACATCAATGAACGAGAAAGTGTGTGAGATAGAGGTATGGATAAATTACACGCTTGAGAGCGAGTAAGAGAGAGAGAGAGAGAGAGAGAGAGAGAGAGGGTTACGTTCACCTAGACAGTCAACTTTCCTGAAACAACGCGAAAACACATTCTTAATGCTCTGAAAACAGGGTAACCCAAATTTACTTGCATGTGGAAGGGTTTTCTCATGTGTTGTTGCGTTCCTTGAGCGGCCTGCATGGTCTAGCCGCGTTTTGGACGGCAGATCTTTTGTTCTCCGTGCGAGTGCGGCCCGCATGCGTTTTTGCACGGCCCGTCCCGGCGCGTGCATGGTTGGCCGCTTGCGCGTGGCCCCTTTGTTCCATGGGGGATCACGTGGCGTTCGTTGGCATTCGGCGCGAGTGTTTGAAAGGCTTAAAGTCTTTGAGGTGACGTTACCCGAGGAAATAGTTCGGCAAAGTCCATTCCCTTTCCTGGGAGACGAACTCGGGAGTAAGTTAAAGAAGAGACAAACTCTAGACGAACAAAAGAAAAGATCCATGGTGGGATCAGATCTCCATGAGGAGATCGCTAGCATCACATGTTTCTCTGAGGAGGTCAGACTGCAAGAGAGGGAAGGAGACTGCGTCTGTGTCCTTTTCAAGGGACGCAGACCACGCCCCTTCCGGAGCAACCTTAACCAATAAGATTCGACAAAACTCTGGCGCAAAGGCTTTCCTTTGTCTTGTCGATATCTTATTTATGACAGGGTGAGTCTTTAGTTTGCTTGTTTCTTTTCACTCCAAAGGTGGAAAACATGGTAAACTGTATTTTACTGAATAGTTCTTTACATATTTGGGTAGTCCATACCACAAGCGTTCTGGAGATATCAAGGAACATTATGTTACATTAAAGGAATATACACTTATGTTTAAAATGCATAATGAAGGTATTTCTAATTCACTTTATGCTACAATAAATACTTCACGGTGACAATGGGGAAACACACATACATAGAAACACACTGAAGATATTTTGTTAAATGTCTTTAAACAAAAGAAATGTCCCCGGGTTCTGAGGACATTCCGATGTAACCCGATGCCATGGGTTATATGCTTGGTGTGTGTGTGTGTGTGGGAGTGGGTGTGTAAATTTTACAGTCCAGGCTTTTTTGGTCTTTAGCAGGATGTATTTAGTTATTCAGATTCACCCTTTTAGCACAGTCCTTACAGCTTGATGAATAGATGCTCGAGCTGCTCATCTGCGGCGATGCGTGCTGCCATAGCTTCATCACTATAATACGCTCTCACACGTTTATTGTTAGCATTGTTGGGAGAAGTCCAATTTAGATATGTGGTTTCAACTACCAGATGCATTTACACTTGTCCAGTGAAGCGGCCCAGACCTCCTCCTGATGCGGTTTGAGAGATCGGAATTAAATCCGTCTCCGAACGCGTTTCGGAGGGCATTTACACCTGGTCTTTTCACGATCGGATAGCTATCGGATCACAGAAACACATAAAGTGGCCAGGTGTAAACAGCCCACTGTTTAGATCATCATTTAGGATGAAAAAAGAAAAGGAAAAAAGGCTATAAATTCACATCAGCGCCTTAGTGATGCGCAGATCCAAGTAATACAAAATAATATTCAAATTAATTGCGGGTGAATTAGAGGTAAGCTACATCATTAATATGTTTAAATAAATAAATGATAAAAAATAATGTTTTAATAAAGATACTGAACTCTCATTTCCCGGTAAAACAGTGAGCGTGCGTCATGCTTTTACTTTCGTTTTCAAATATTTCTAGTGTTAGGTTAGTAAAGTATTTACACACACTTGATGTACCAATGCTGCTTTCTTGCTGCAATGACCCTCTGGGCTCTTCATCTGTTGTCGTCTGCAACAAGTTAGTATCAAAATTAGCGCAATCATAGTGTCACATGATCAACGCAACTAGTCAACGTCAAGCTTAAAGCGTCGCGGCATTGCATTAAGGTCGACTAGTCGACTAATCGACTAGTCGGTTCAACCCCTTATACAAGTTGCTTCTGTGGAAAAAAGACAAACAAATGTGTTAGAATTTAGAAGTACATGTGCAAAGCAATGAGTTTTGTGCGTGTTACAGATCGCAAATGTATATCGCAATATGCATATCACAACGGCTTGCAATAACTACGGTCATGAACAAAAGACAAAGAGAAAATCACTCACTGCTCTGGGCTGAATAATTTTTGTAGCTTTAATAAGAATCAGTATATATTTCATTCATACAGTGAAAACTAAGCAGTGTTTTATTTTTTCATTTGATTATTCAGTTGTTAAATAAACTTAACGTAGGATAACCTAAACCCCGTGGTTTACACTGATGTTAAAATAACACTTCTTATGCTACTGTAAAACACTGATGTTCACTTTCAGAAGTTGTAGGGATGTTTTCTAGTCACAAAAATAATGTGAAACAAGTATGTAGGTTATATAATTTTTAATATATTTTTAAGATAAGTTACGTTTATTTTACACACTTTAAGCATTATCGTATCACATCTCGAATATCGATGTATAAATATATAGTTTATATAAAATAATGTTGATAAATCAATTTCCTAAACTTAAACCTCTAACCTTTTTTTGGTTTCACTTTTTAAACTTTTTTTTAATTTATTTTTTACTCATTTATCAAAATGAACGAATCTTTTTTCGTGTCATTTGGTTCATTCAACGAACGAAATGAATGAGTTGACTCGGGAAAAGATTCGTTCATTTTGATAAACGAGTTCGAACAGGAGAGTCACGAACGCGCATCACAGAACAGAGCAAGGCGACCATTTGAGCTTATAAAACTTAAACTTTGTTCATTTTTTTTTTAAATGACCGATCGTTTCGCTTGATAAGACCCTTATTCATCGTCTGGAATCGTTTAAAGCCCTTTGAACAGTTTGCACTGAAACTGTCTTTTGGACCTTGAACCGTTTGGTTCCCAGTAAAGTGCATTATATGGAGAAAGATCCTGGAATGTTTTCATCAAAAACCTTCATTTCTTTTCGACTGAAGAAAGAAAGACATGGACATCTTGGATGACATGGGGGTGAGTAAATTATCAGCAAAAGTTTTTTTAAAAGTGAACTAATCCTTTAAGTCTCAAGCTTTATTTTATTTTTTTGACAGACATTTTTGTCCACCATGGACCTATGTGTAACTTTTTTTAATTGATGCACAAGGATTGAGCAAGTAAGTACTTCTGAGGGTGCGTAAATGTATGTGTGCAAATGGATTTGTTGTGTGTGTTTAGTATAGAAGTAGTCTATATAGGACAGCTTATGTCAAAAATGATTTATGGCCCCTTGATTGATGGATTTGACAGGTGATGGGGAGGGGTTTTATGACAGGATATGAGGATGGGGGAGGGTTTTATGACAACACTGGTTTTGTGTGACCTTTTGGCCGTGCTTGGTTCCGGTGTGTTTACGATGCGTGTTTACTACCGGCAATCTGCTTTGTGTGACTGTTAGGACTGTTTTCAGGGAAAGTTTTTATTATATCAGGATAATGTTCACAGAACGCTGCAATTATGAACAGAGGATCCGTGATTTTCAGCCGGCACCGCATCATCCATATTGTCTGTTGGGGAGAATGAAACAAATGAGTTTAAAGAAATAGCATTGATGACAAATAAAAGCTTATAAAATTAAATTAAATTTAGATGTTAAGTGTATTAAACATTTCAAACATGTGTTGAACTTAATGAGGTGATGTTATGCGTCTGACTAAAGTCACAGACTCTTAAATCTTTCTGATGAGATGAAATGTCACAAATGAGTTTTAAAAATAAAAAGCATTACGTTTAAATAAAACCTATAAATTAGTGAATAATAGTTCATATTATATGAAATTATATTACCAAGCATACATATTTTAATCTATTACATCGGTGATATAGGTTCACACTGCAATATACGGACTTACATAGATAAATAAAACACATAAAATAATTGAAACAATCTGTTAAATTACCAAGTATGCAAACTTTAATCTAATGCTCCACGAAATACTGTCTTAAATAGATAAATAAAACATAAAATAGTGAATAATAGTTGGTATTATATTAAACATGTTAAATTACCAAATATACACGTTTTAATCTAATACATCAGGGTTATAGGTTCACACTGGAATATACTGACTTACATAGATAAATAAAACATAAATTAGTGAAACATTTTATTTGAAACAAGCTGTTAAATTACCAAGTATACAAACTTTAATCTAATACACCGCGAAATACAGCCTTACACAGATAAATAAAACATAAATTAGTGAATAATAGTTCATATTATTTGAAACAAGCTGTTAAATTGCCAAGTACACAAACTTTAATCTAATACACGCAAAATACCACCTTACACAGATAAATAAAACATATAATATAGTGAATAATAGTACGTATTATTGTGTACTATTGCACTGAGAGATGTTATGCCCAACGCAGTTATGACTAATGCATGTTAATTTAAGTTTGAGACCGTTAAAGTTCCACACTCTGGTAAAAAACTGCAGATACAATGGCTCAAAAGTAAGAGGTCGACTTGCTAAAAAGTAAATACAACATGAGCCATTTAAAACAAATACAGAAACCCTCTCTTAAATTAACATGCATTAGTCATAACTGCATTGGGCATTACATCTCTCAGTGCAATAGTCAGATGTGCCGTATAGTTTAAAACAGCATGCGCTTGCTTTTCGTGTTAATACTTTGTGTGATTCCGCATCACAGATAGATGGAAAGTTGCACTAAACAAAGTATCAATTTAGCCAAAGATTCTCAAACAGCAAGACTATCGCTTAAATTCATAATTGTCATTTATTCCTATAACCACTGAGTGTTGACCGCTCTCAAAGTAAAGTCTTCACCTAAAACAAAAAGAATCTTACATGTGTGTTTTGGACACATGTGATTCCTGTAAAGATTATGTTTTAAAGTTAGTCCTATAGGCTTACAATTGTGTGGTACTTTGCATGTGTAAAAATACAACCAAAGCTTCAAGCACAACTATTTACACACATACAGTAGTTTATAGTGGGAGAATATCTAACTGTATATTGTACTGTAGATTGTGAACACTCCATTACCTGTTTATTTGGGTCAGAGAGCATCCTTAGCTCATCCATCTCTTTAATTGCGGGCTGGATGTTTAAGTGTTAGTTAAAAACAAAAAGGTATTAGTTAATAACAAAACAAATGAAAACTATAAATGAACATGAAGCCATTATATGAATAAATATGGCATAATTACAGTTTTGAAAATGCCTTCCATAATATTTTCTTTTAGTAAAGCTATGTCTGGATCACCCAACACAATGTTTTGCATTTGTCGTGAGACCTCACATAGATTCATATTTATCATATTTTTTTACTTTGAACTTTTGTAGACATAAGAAATGTAAATTAATAAAAGCAAAAAGTATCAATGAATGACATTGTGTCCGAACACTGCAAATATAAAGACATGCTTTTACATTTTTATTATAAATTTAAACCAAGATTATCCTTTGAAAAAGCGTAAAACAAATTATATACAGTATTTGATTTTTGGTAGGTAACATTGGAAAACTAGTGTCTTTTAGCTTACTCTCTGGTTTTAAGGGACATTAAATATTCTCAGGAGCCCCATTGACCCTAAAGTTATGACTTCTGAAGACCTTAAGACGTGTACAATTAAATATTCACTCAAGACAAACTTTAACTATGATGTCTCATGGACCACAGAGACACATCTCGTCTCTGAAAATGTGCTGCTATTTTCTAAAAGATACAACATACCCCTTTAGAACCTGAAGAACTAAAATGGTTGATTTTCACATATTTTGTTTTGGCTGTAAATTACCGTTATTGGCCATTAGTGTGTGTGTGGTGTGTTTGTAAATGTTTAAAATTGTTTAATTTAAATAGACAAATGATAGAAACTTGAATAAATTACAGATTTTATTGAGAAAAAATCTTAATATATAAATAAAAACTAACTAACACATTTAAGTTGAAAAATTAACTATAATGCACATTTACAAGTATTTTTGTGTGTGACATGGAGCTGCATTGTTTTCATTTAGGATACTTTTTTCATACGCGGCGCACTCATAAACAAATAGCCTACATACATAACTTTACATACCCCACATGCTAAGATACTTGAAAGAGTATTCGGCCATCCACCTCCCAAGTTTCATCAAAAATCATCCCAAACGCCTCACCGGTTGTCTACCGCTTGAATCGAGATGTTTTTGTTCGTTCTATCTTTACGCTGTCCAAAACATCCTAGCCTGTTGCGTTCCGTATCAACGTGATCTCATGAGAATACGCGTGTATTTTACGTTAAAGGGTTAGTTCACCCAAAAATGAAAATTAAGTCATTAATTACTCACCCCCATGCTGTACCAACCCCGTAAGGCCTTCGTTCGTTCCTTGTAGGCCTGAAACGAGACTTCAAGAGATTTCCACGACGCATGCGCGAGAATTGCGATCTCCTTCAACTACTTCAGTTGTTCTCGCGCGTGCGCGTCGTGGAAATCTCTTGAAGTCTCGTTTCAGGCCTACAAGGAAGAAAAGGAATAGTCGAATAAAGTCGTTATTTTTGTTTGTTTTTTCGCACAAAAAGTATTCTCGTCGCTTGATAAACTTATAGTTGAGCCACTGTTGCGACATGGAATATTTAAACATTTTCTTTAAATACTTTCTGGGCCGTCAAGTGTCATTCCCTTAGGCAGCCTATGTAGCAGTCATGCACCTCTCAGATTTAATCATAAATATCTTCATTTGTGTTCCGAAGACGAACGAAGGCCTTACGGGGTTGGTACAGCATGGGGGTGAGTAATTAATGACTTAATTTTCATTTTTGGGTGAACTAACCCTTTAAGTGTAGTTCTACCACACGTACATTTACTTACGTTTTGTACACTCAGAAACGTATACTACTGACGTATTACAGCACTAAAACGTAAAATATTTACGTATGGACTCTACCGACGCACAAATTTGTACCTGTTCCTATTTATGCTTATTAAAATCGTGGCATTAATGTTTTGACTCTATTGCTTTCAACTGTCTTATCAATTACGTTTTCAGTCGCATTTATTAAATACAGTTTACTCATTTAAGAAATAATAACATTTCACTCTGTTCGTGCCTTCTGCTGCAAACTCGTTTCATAGGATTAGCCTAAGTTAACTTACATTGTGTTAAACAAGACACTTTAAACCCTTTAAAATAACATTACCTTCTTAATTTTTTTAACCATTTTGTAATATAGTTTATTTACCGTGAGACATAAAATGCGTTTTCTCCTATTGAGAATGAGAATGTGACGTCACGCGTATCACTCCGCGTTGCAATGTGGGAAGGATGCGCCATCTTGGAAGGATACACTATCCGTTGTCGTGGTTACTTCGACCGTGAGACCGAGAGAAATAGCGACAGAGAAAGAGAGCAGCTTGATATTTGTTTGCATTTTTGCGATAAGGCACAGTTTCTTGGGAATAAATGAAGAAGGGGGAAGCAAAAGGAAAGGGGCTCTATCGGGAGAGACAACAACACCAAGCAGCGTTATTTAGAGAAACTACTTGACATCTTTAACATGGACCCGTACGACCTGCTACAGAATGGACGAAAGACCCAAAGCACTACCACCTTTCACATACCCTGACACAGTCAATTACCTGTTTTATGGTATCAGTGCCTAACGTTATTTACTGCCTACACATTACAATGCAAGAGTTCAGAAGCTTTAAAGGGTTAGTTCACCCAAAAATGAAAATTAAGTCATTAATTACTCACCCCCATGCTGTACCAACCCCGTAAGACCTTCGTTCGTTTTCGGAACACAAATGAAGATATTTTTGATTAAATGTGACAGCTGGATCACTCCTCCATAGGCTCCCTAAGGGAATGAATCCTGACGGCCAGAAAGTCAATGAAGAAAATGTTTAAATATTCCATGTCACAACAGTGGCTCAACTATAAGTTTATCAAGCGACGAGAATACTTTTTGTGCGGAAATAAAACAAAAATAACGACTTTATTCGACAATTCCTTTTCTTCCTTGTAGGCCTTAAACGAGACTTCAAGAGATTTCCACGACGCATGCGCGAGAATTGCGATCTCCTTCAACTACTTCAGTTAAGTTCTCGCGCGTGCGCGTCGTGGAAATCTCTTGAAGTCTCGTTTCAGGCCTACAAGGAAGAAAAGGAATAGTCGAATAAAGTCGTTATTTTTGTTTTATTTCCTCACAAAAAGTATTCTCGTCGCTTGATAAACTTATAGTTGAGCCACTGTTGTGACATGGAATATTTAAACATTTTCTTCATTGACTTTCTGGCCGTCAGGATTCATTCCCTTAGGGAGCCTATGGAGGAGTGATCCAGCTGTCACATTTAATCAAAAATATCTTCATTTGTGTTCCGAAAACGAACGAAGGTCTTACGGGGTTGGTACAGCATGGGGGTGAGTAATTAATGACTTAATTTTCATTTTTGGGTGAACTAACCCTTTAAGTCATTAGAAGCTTATGAACAATTCTGCCGCGGCTGGGTGCAAGACTTAGAAACCCCCAAACCTGTAACGTTAAACTGCGAGAGTTCAGTCATACTTGATGTTTCAGGCCTCATTCATATGTGGAAATAAATCTGATATGAATCAGATACGTGCATTTGCACCTGCCGTGCAACATTAAGCGGACAGATCGGACATTCCCGTCACTGCGAGACGTACGTCATAAAAAAAAAGTGTATTTTTTAAATATTTCGCGGTACAGATATATCTATAACAAATTAAACAACTCTAGTTGAATAACAGAGTATTAATTTTGTTAGTTTGTGTTAAATAAAAGGCGAACTGTGCTGAAATGTGTTCCTTTTGAAATCATGCTTTGCTCGCTGTTGCTGCTGTCAGTTTATTGACGAGCAGTTTCTCTAAATAAAGCTGGCTAGCATTGTTAGTTAGTCTCTCCCGATAGAACCCCTTTCATTTCTCTTCCTTCTTCTCCAAAGAAACTGCGGCGTATCGCTAAAATGAAAAATGTTATTTCTGGAATGTTTAGTCGCGCCTCTGTGAAGTTCTGAAGGCGTTGCCCCTGGCAACCGATAGCGTCTCCTACCATCATGGCCGACCGGCTCAGACCACGCCCAAATCGGCACGTGACTCCTCACTCTCAATAGAACCATAATACACCAAAACACAACATAAATTTACAAAAGACATACATTTTATTAGCTTGATGTAATCCAAATCTTTAGAATCCATACGTTTGCAAGAAACAGATCCAAATTCAGCCCTTTATCCAGCCATCTTCATCTCCATTCTCATCACCGACCGTAAACGTCAAATCCCGCGCTCGTGATAAATTCAAATTCAAAAATTGCGCCCTGGCCCCTGAAGAAGCGTTACGACATGTTTTACGGCAGGGATATCAAACGCTCATTGGCTCTCGCCTGCTTCGTCAAAAATTGCAACATTCCGTGTTCCAGGCGGTGTGTAACATTTGAAATGAAGAAGCGCGCGCGCCTTCACAGTGCGAACCGAAACCGGATTAACATTTTCATGGATTAATAACTTAAATTCTACTCAGAGAGAACTGCATCTGCGACTGCAACACATAATGATGTGAACGACTTTTGGTACCGGTTTTGACATTTTCGCAATAAAAAAATTATTGTGATAATAATTGTCTGTCTGTTATGTTTTTCTTCATAATTGTAGCCTACATAGTTTTAAGGAATGGTTATGGGTATGTTTAGGGGTAAATTAGGAGTAGGATTAGTGGCTCAAAATATATTTTAATGCTAGCAGTTCCGCATCACAATCCGTACACGAAAACTCGCTTCCGGGCACGTAAAAACGTCAGAGCAACCCTTAACGGATTAGACCAATGAACTTTTGACATGTCATTTACTGGGGGAGGGTCTTATCTTCGTTTCTTAGCTTTGATTGGTTTATTTTTGGCCTATGAAATGCTCATAAATGGCAATTTGCTGAGGCGGCGCTGGGTGGGGAACTATGTTACGCGTCACAAGATTCGGTACAGTCATTGTTGGGTGCGTAACATGAAACCGTACAACGGGGCATCATGATTTCGACGACGTGAATGTATCGTTTATATATAAATGTATGTGAATTACTTTAACTTTTGCTGTTTGTTACTTCATATTAAACATTCCACATCAATCTTTGAAACAAAGATTCACGTGTTGTCACGTGTTTCCGGGTCGAGTACGCTGTGCGCGTCTGTGCTGCCGCTTCGCACCTGGATTGTTTATATGTTTTGTCCTGTTTGGATGTTTTATTTATTTTTCATAAGGAACTCTCTGTTGATTACTCCGTTTTTCACAATCGTTCTCTGACCTGGACTGTTGTCACTGGCTACCTCTGCTTCTGTAAGACATTGAGAACGCTGTGCGTGTCTGTGCAGCTGATTCGCGCCTGGTTGGATTACTCAATTTTTCCACTGTTGAACTCTGAACTGAACTGTTGATAAGTTTGCCATCGGGCTGCTGCGAGCTCTCTAACTTGTTACGTCTCTACCACGCTCGGCTCCTCAGATGGGTGAGTTACCGCTCTCTCTGTCGGTTGCGCTGTTTGTTTACTGCTTACTATCTGGGTGCGTTGCCTCCTATTTAGTCTGCTGTTTTTGGTGAAGTGACATTCAGGGTTTGGCTAACGTGGTTTTTGCTTGTGATTGGCTCTCACTTTTATCAGTTTCAACATGCCTTGGGCAAAAACATTTTTTTCTTTTTTTTTCCTCTGCCTCATTTCTTGTCTTGCATCCGTGATGGATATTGAATATCTACCATCACAACTCAGGGCATTGAACTGCCGCCCGCGTCTTGATCCGAGGACGTATGATTACTGTCAGAGACTAGGGATTCTCCGTCGTTCAAGATACATACACCGTTCGCGGCGCACACTCATGAGTACTTTTTGTTCCAAACCTGATGCTCCACCATGCATCTGGACCAACAATAGAATATTGTCCATACCTAGACAATTGCCTGCCAGTCCCACTATTCAGCACCCTCTGATCTATCTCCCTGATAGTGCTCAGCAACATACATTTAATTCGAATCTTTTGCATCATCACTTTGCACTTTTGAACTGTCGATCAATTTCGGACAAAGCCCCTTATCTCAATGAAATGATCACTGACAATAAGCTTGACATTTTTCTTCTCACTGAAACTTGGCAAGTTCCTGAAGATTTTCTACAGTTAAATCTACTTACGCCAGATGGATATAAGTATCGGTCTAGACCTCGACTCCATGGTAAAGGGGGTGGTCTCGCTATCATCCACGGTGATAACCTCCGAATCAAGCAACTTGACTTTCACGAAACCAATACATTTGAGTACATGGTTTTGAAGGCTGACTCTATCATAATTATCCTGCTCTATCGACCTCCTAAGGTCCTGTCCAACTTCTCTGAACTCAGTGAACTGTTGACCCTCGCCTGCTCATTGTCATTTCCCATTCTACTGCTTGGTGACTTTAATATTCATGTTGATGCTGTCTGCTCTAACACCAATCAGTTACTTTCTATCTTTGAATGTTTTAATCTTACTCAGCATGTAAATTTTCCAACTCATACACGTGGTCATACCCTTGATTTGATCTGTACATCGAGAGCCAATATCTCTACCATCTCTTCTACTGACACTGGTATTTCTGATCATAAATTTATTGATTTTAGTTTCAGCTTGCCTATGCGTAAGAAATGTTCAACAACTGTTATATCCTACCGCAATCTCAAAGCTGCTGATACTGAATTATTTTGTACCTCCATTGCATCTTCTAGTCTATCTGATGTCTTTGATATCTCTTCTCCCTCCCTGATATTATCTAACTATCACTCTATAATCTCGGATATCTTAGATAAGCACGCTCCTGTTAAGACCAGAAGTGTCCCTTCCACACATTCTTCTCCTTGGTACACTCCTGAACTCCGTATCTTAAAGACCACTGGTAGACGGCTTGAGCGTCACTACAGAAAAACAGTCCTGGCTGTTCACTATTTAGCTTTTATTGAACATGTCAAACATTACAAATCGGCCCTGAACTTGGCTCGTTCTAGTTTTGTATCTGCCACAATTAATAAATCAAGTAACAGAACAAAAGCATTATTTAGCACAATAAACAAACTCACCAAACCTCCAAATCCTGTTACTCTAGCTTCTGATGAACTCTGTAGTTCATTCATGACTCACCTGCTAGAAAAGACAGATGCCGTAAACCAGTGCCTCTCTAATGATGCTGCAAACATTAGTTATCTGCCGAACCAATCTGGACAGTCCCTGTCTCACTTTTCTCTGACTACTCCTTTTTCTGTCTCTAAATTAATCTTGAAATCCAACCCTTCATCTTGCCGTCTTGACCCTGCTCCTACTCCTCTTCTGAAACTCTGCCATTCAGTTATCTCTGCACCTATTTCTCACTTCATCAATGCATCTCTTACCTCTGCTTCATTCCCTCTGCCACTCAAAATTGCTGCTGTTACCCCTGTTCTTAAAAAACCCAACATTGATCCCTCAGTATTATCTAACTATCGTCCTATTTAAAATCTACCCTTCATAGCTAAATTACTAGAAAGTACTGTTGCCTCCCAGCTTCAGTCTTTTCTAGTCGAAAATAATCTTTTTGATCCTCTTCAATCTGGTTTTCGCCCTCTACATAGTACCGAAACTGCACTAGTTAAGGTACTCAATGATCTGCTTCTCTCTGGTGATTCTGGTTCTCTGTCTATGCTCCTGCTGCTGGACCTCAGCTCTGCCTTTGATACTGTCTCCCATCAACTACTCATTTCTCGCCTTTTGGATGTGGGTATTTCTGGTGCTGCTCTGTCTTGGTTTTCTTCCTATCTCTCTGATAGACAGTTCTTCATTTCAGTTCAGGAT
Source organism: Tiaroga cobitis (assembly GCA_030578255.1). NCBI lineage: Eukaryota > Metazoa > Chordata > Actinopteri > Cypriniformes > Leuciscidae > Tiaroga > Tiaroga cobitis. Next base: position 23,824,767 of record CM060609.1, read on the forward strand.
TTTCGCTCACCTACTGTCCCCCTGAAGCAAGGTGTCCCACAGGGATCCGTTTTAGGGCCATTACTATTCATAATTTATATAATACCTCTTGGTCAGATCCTCCGCCGTCATGGTTTTAATTATCATTTTTACGCTGACGACATTCAATTATATACTACCTGTACATCGACTCTATCTATCACAACTGACAAAATCTCTGCTTGTGTGCACGAAATAAAAGATTGGCTTCATTCAAATTTTTAAAAACTTAACATGGACAAAACTGAGATTATTTTTACCGGACCACCGTCACTCACTAACAAAATTCCTACTAACTTCAGCTGTGAGTTCGCTGGCTCTCACATCAAACCATCTAGTACTGTTAAAAGTCTTGGTGTAATCTTGACTCCTCTCTATCTTTCCATTCTCACATTAATTCTATCACTAAATCAGCATTCTTTCATCTACGCCGCATCGCTCAACTCCGTCCCTTCATCAGTATCTCAGACGCTGAAACTGTCATCCATGCATTTATCACATCACGTCTCGATTATTGCAATGCACTTTTTATCGGCCTTCCTGCTAGCTCCATTTCCAAATTGCAATACGTTCAAAACTCTGCTGCCAGATTACTCACTCACACCAAGCGTTCTGCACATATCACCCCAATTTTGCATGATCTTCACTGGCTTCCTGTGGCTTACCGTATTAAATTCAAAATTCTCCTTCTCACTTTTAAATCTCTGCACGGCTTGGCTCCCCCCTATCTCTGTAATCTGCTTCACCCCTACGCACCGACTCGCTCTCTACGATCCTCCGACTCTAGCCTTCTCGTCGTCCCTCGGCATCGCCTTGTTTCGATGGGGGGCAGAGCATTCAGTGTTGTAGCACCCAAAATATGGAACTCTCTACCCCGATCACTCTGTTCTGTTAACACTATCTCTGAATTCAAATCCATGCTCAAAACTCACTTATTTGCTGAATGTCATAACTCCTAAGTTGTACTGTAATTTTCTGCTGGATGCTGCCTACCTAACCTTCTCATTTTCTGTACCTACACTCTATCTACATGCTGTTGTTTTGTCTGCTGTCTTTGTCCTCTGCCTTTATCGTTGCTTGTCTATTGTAAAGCGTCCTTGAGCTCTGGAAAGGCGCTATATAAATAAAACTTATTATTAAACTTATTATTATATGCTATGTATATTTTCTGTTGTCAGGCCGAAATAACCGATGTTTATTGTTTATTATTTGATAGGCTGTGTGTATTATGAAAGCTTGTATCCTCCACCAAAATTCCTTCATTTAGCAGCTAGATCATCATTTAGTTTCAGTATGCAATTTTTTTTTTTTTAAATCACTGAGGTCTATAATAACCCGTCAATAAGTTTAGGTTAGAAATGTTCAACACCAATAACCATTACGTTAAACTTCAATACTATAGACCACATGACCAAAACTTCATTAATTTCATTCGCTGACTCTCTTCCCTCCTTCACCGGAGTCTACGCGAGATCCCCGCCCACCGCCATTTTTAAAAGTCACTCGAGGGTCCTTGTACTTACCGCTAAAATGTCGTCTTCAAAGGGCGTGGACTTCGACAATGAGTGAAGAAGATCAAATATGACAAAACACAGTTTTTCCAAAGGTATATATAACTTTATTTGACCTGGAAGTGATTCTTTGTACATTTGATTCAAAAGGTCACTGTACGGATTCATGTTACGGAAGCGCCGCTGTACGTATTGTGATGCGGAACTGCTATATTGTTAATAAAACTGCCATTTCCCCACACACCTCTGTCCATTACTTTTTATCCTTTTTATATTCTGTATAAAATGGGTATGTTTAGGTTTAGAAGTAGGGTTAAGGGATCTTACATTTATCTATAAAATGGTAAAAGGGAAATTATACAGATATCTTTATGATATGAAATATACGTAAACAGTTAACATTTTGTAGCTGAAAAAAACTTAATTATGTTACGTTTAAATGTTGCAGATACGTCCTTATACGTTTCAGGATCTATGAAACGTAAAAAAAAGTATGTTTTCTATCTTTGAAAAAAACGTATTAATACTTGCATATTAACAATGAGACCAGGCTGTGTGCAAAGTGTCCATAGCAAAGGATGGGGCTGGTGATTGATTTCTGGTAATTAACAATTACAAAATAGCAGGACAGAGATGGGAGGGAGGGAATGGTTAATTTATGTATATGCACTGCAAGTTATACTCACATCAGACATAAGCATCCCCCTCCTTGAAGTGAGCAAGCAGGCATATGATGGTGCAGATAGCTTTGTTGCCACTCTCTTCATTGTAAGCTTCCAGAACTTCCCCACTTCTGGTGTCTTCTGCTGTTGGAAGTACTCTATGATGTTCTGACTCCTGTTGTCTTGTCTATGGCATCTGGCAGCTTCTCCTGGATAGGAATTCGGTCAGCTCACTGAAATGCGAGAACAGGCCCTTAAAGGGTTAGTTCACCCAAAAATGAAAATTAAGTCATTAATTACTCACCCCCATGCTGTACCAACCCCGTAAGGCCTTCGTTCGTCTTCGGAACACAAATGAAGATATTTATGATTAAATCTGAGAGGTTCATGACTGCTACATAGGCTCCCTAAGGGATTGAATCCTGACGGCCCAGAGAGTCATTAAAGAAAATGTTTAAATATTCCATGTCGCAACAGTGGCTCAACTATAAGTTTATCAAGCGACGAGAATACTTTTTGTGCGAAAAAACAAACAAAAATAACGACTTTATTCGACTATTCCTTTTCTTCCTTGTTGGCCTGAAACGAGACTTCAAGAGTCCCACGAGAGACCCACGACGCGCACGCGCGAGAACTTAACTGAAGTAGTTGAAGGAGATCGCAATTCTCGCGCATGCGTCGTGGAAATCTCTTGAAGTCTCATTTCAGGCCTACAAGGAAGAAAAGGAATAGTCGAATAAAGTCGTTATTTTTGTTTGTTTTTTCGCACAAAAAGTATTCTCGTCGCTTGATAAACTTATAGTTGAGCCACTGTTGCGACATGGAATAATTAAACATTTTCTTTAATGACTTTCTGGCCCGTAAAGTGTCATTCCCTTAGGGAGCCTATGTAGCAGTCATGCACCTCTCAGATTTAATCATAAATATCTTCATTTGTGTTCCGAAGACGAACGAAGGCCTTACGGGGTTGGTACAGCATGGGGGTGAGTAATTAATGACTTAATTTTCATTTTTGGGTGAACTAACCCTTTAAAGGTGAAGAGAATTTAGTCAATGACGCGCATTACGTCAATAACAGGACAAATACATACAAAGAGACATAACTACTTGTATAGGTAGTTTATTTAAGTTTAAACCTATTTGACAAAATATTACCACAAAAACAAGTAAATCAACTAATGGCCAAGACCGCAGAGCAGACCTAAATCTCGATCGCTCGCACTCACTCTTTTTCTCTCGTGTTCACCCTCACCACTCAGTGCATAACGGTTTAAACGAACAACAATAAACAAATGTTGTGTGCTGATCAAGAGTTTTGTGCAAGCAATTTAAGGTCGCGACTCTTGTCCCATATAGCAGGCTTAATTCGGTGATTGAAACAAATATTATTTACATTAATTGAAGTTTTACAATATATAGAACCGACATTGAACGCTCCGAGCGAGCTTGTGCCTTTTTCTTGACACGAAACGGTAAATAATCAAACCAGTGGGAGCATGCAGCGCATGCAACTGCTGTAATTTAGGCCTATCTAACCTATCATGCAATATCCCAGGCAAGCAGCGCGCCGCGCCCATTCGGAAACAGACAGCCGCGTCTCTGCTACCGCGGGCGTGTTTTTCCACATTCAAATATTAATTTTCACCTTCAAAATTCTGTTTTTAAAACTATTCGAATATATATTCAAATTTAGAATATTCGTTGACAGCCCTAAATGACATTCGAGCTAGCTAGCCGATCCATCCAAACAGTGAAAGAACCATGTTGACGTTTAACTTACTTCAGGCAGATTAAAATAGCATCAATTTGTGATGAACAAGATTGCTAACGTTAGAAATTACCAAAACATACCTGATTTCAATGGACTGATTGAAGAGATGCGTTAATAACGTTAGCTACTTTATCATAAAATCACCTATTACAATTTAGCTAAACCACAAGGGAACAGCTGACTTTATGTTATCTAATCAAAGCAGACGAAACCGTCACCATCCACTCAGATAAGCAGAACTAATAACGTTATATCTACGATATAAAAATACATATGTAACGTTAAGGGTAACAGTAAATTACATAACGTCAAGATAACTTACCTTTTTCGCCTTCTTGAATAATGGCTTACTCCCAGAATGTTCGTTTAGAACTAACCGCCTATAAATAAAAAATTCAGAATGCGATGATCCCATGATGCAACGCGGTGGCTGGAAAACCATTGTAAAACTCCGCGTGTACAGTGAAATTACAATAATAATACAGGACTGTCCTTTAATTTCCCATGATGCATTGCCACTTACAGTAAAAACACAAATACAATACATTGTTGTAAGATTTACTGTAAAAATTACATCAATTGCTAACAGTGTATTATTAACTAGCAAGAAACTCTGATTAACGAACTAATAGCGCACAGATGAAAGTAGTTCACTATTAACTAATCAATAACTACTATTTTTTTATGCTTCCCAGAGAACTACTGAAAATTTTCATAATTCATGCAAAACTAATCAATAACCAATGCAGGATAAATGACTAGCACTACATTAACATTTTAACTGCTACTGTAAACAATACAGAAGGTTGTTTACATTTATCAATTTGTAATAGCAGAGCAGACTTATGATTTGGGAAAGCTGTTAATAATTGGCCTATGCTGTCTATTTATCATCTGAGTGATTTTAAAGAAATGGATTGTTAAACGCAGTTGTCGGGACCTTACTTGTCCTGTGGCCAATTTTCCCGCATTCCTCTGGACTGGCATTGAATCACTAGAGTCATGGTGAGTACTGAAACATATTGAGTCTTCAGCCACCCAAATACCATACACAGTGATTTTATTATTTAACCTACCTCCCAAAAAAATATGTTTTTATGGATGTCTCCTAGCTCATATATGTGTGTGTGTGTGTGTGTGTGTGTGTGCATATCTTGTGAGTGAGAAGATTCTACACTTTATTGGCTTTTCATTAGTAACTACTTTAAGAATCATGGGAACAAACTAGTAATGACTCAAGTGTTATTACATACTTATATGGGAATTACTAATTAGTTGGATCCGTATTCTAAAGTGAAGATCATGGGAACTAACTAGTAATGACTCATGTTACTATACTTCTAAAGAAATTTTCTAAAAGTATACTAAAGTTCTACTAAAGTTCACCAAAAATCTCAAACGCTTGAAATGACTTTTGGTGTTGGTTGCACAAATCATGACTAGATCATGTAGTAACACTTGAGTCAATACTAGTTAGTTCCCATGATCTTCACTTTAGAATACGGATCCAAATAATTAGTAATTCTCATAGAAGTATGAAGTACAACTTTCATCTGTGCCCTATTACTTACTAATTTGTTAATCAGAGTTTCTTTTTAGTTAATAGTAGTTACTAGATTGCTAATAAACTTTTTCAGTAATTCTCTGGGAAGCATTACAATTTTTTTAGTTATTGATTAGTTAATAGTGAACTACCACTTTTATCTGTGCGCTATTACTTTCTAGTTCGTTAATTAGAGTTTCTTGTTAGTTAATAATAGTTACTAGATTGTTAATATTGTGTTACTCATTGGTTCTTGTGTAGTTATTCATTAACAAAGGAACCGTATTCTAAAGTGTTACCCTTTAAAATTTGTAACAATTATTTCCGAAAAATCATGTCTTTTTCTGTCTTTAGTTCAACAGAACATGTAAGTGTGAGCAGCTCTGTTCAGATAAGGATAGTCATCTTCTCTTCTTCACAAAGTAACAGAGATATGGAATTTATGATAGGGTTCTGCTATTGTTACAAGCCGAAGAACCCTAATTTGATACTGTTTAGAACCATTTTTCTTAAGAGTGTAGGATAGCCTATAGTATACAGAAATTGAATAAATTTATGGAACACTTCACACTCTTCATTGCATAAATTGACAGCACTAATATATATATATATATATATATATATATATATATATACACACATGTATGTATATATATATATATATATATATATATATATATATATATTTATATTAAACAAACACATTTCTGGTTTAGTTTCACTGAAGGTAAGCTTTACTGATGGTGCTGTGGTGGTGGACAAAAAGATTGGGAAAGTGATCTAGCAGACAAAGGAGTCTAGACAAGACTGGTCTAGAAATAGATAAACAGGGGGAGTGTCTCACAGAGCTGGTTTAGTGTTCTTCAAACACACAGTCCTACCAAGGAACAGAGTACAAACAACAGTGGGTCATTATCTAATTTATTCTATTCAAATATATTCTCATATTACTGCTAAAGCTTATGACAGTTTAATATCCTCCTAAGTGTCTTTTTTCGCTGTGGGTGAAAATGGTTTGTTCCACAGCATAATAAGCAAGGGAAAACATGTGTCAGTGTGTGAGAAAGAGGAAAGTCTCCATCTAGAGTACAAATGTTGAGATGCACTATGACATCATAACTATGATTTGGGGATGGAAATAGCAGCATGAATAAAACAACTCATTTGTCATTATATAATATAATAAAGCAAATTGTTCTGGGACAAATTACATTCTTTTGGCTCTGTCTTAAAACAAAATGTAAGTCTTGGAGGATATATATACACCCTGCTATTTTGCAAGGTCTCCCACTTAGAAATCATGGAGGGGTCTGAAATTGTCATTGTAGGTGCATGTCCACTGTGAGAGACATAATCTAAAAAAAAAAAAAAATCCAGAAATCACAATGTACGATTTTTTTTTACTATTTATTTGTATGATACAGCTGCAAATAAGTATTTGAACACCTGAGAAAATCAACGTTTATATTTGGTACAGTAGCCTTTGTTTGCAATTACAGAGGTCAAACGTTTCCTGTAGTTTTTCACCAGGTTTGCACAAACTGCAGGAGGGATTTTGGCTCACTCCTCCACACAGATCTTCTCTAGATCAGTCAGGTTTCTGGGCTGTCGGTGAGAAACACGGAGTTTGAGCTCCCTCCAAAGATTCTCTATTGGGTTTAGGTCTGGAGACTGGCTAGGCCACGCCAGAACCTTGATATGCTTCTTACAGAGCCACTCCTTGGTTATCCTGGCTGTGTGCTTCGGGTCATTGTCATGTTGGAAGATCCAGCCTCGACCCATCTTCAATGCTCTAACTGAGGGGAGGAGGTTGTTCCCCAAAATCTCGCAATACATGGCCCCGGTCATCCTCTCCTTAATACAGTGCAGTCGCCCTGTCCCATGTGCAGAAAAACCCCCCCAAAGCATGATGCTACCACCCCCATGCTTCACAGTAGGGATGGTGTTCTTGGGATGGTACTCATCATTCTTCTTCCTCCAAACACGGCGAGTGGACTTATTACCAAAAAGTTCTATTTTGGTCTCATCTGACCACATGACTTTCTCCCATGACTCCTCTGGATCAAGACGGGACTTGACATGTGCTGGTTTAAGCAGGGGAACCTTCTGTGCCATGCATGATTTCAAACCATGACGTCTTAGTGTATTACCAACAGTAACCTTGGAAACGGTGGTCCCAGCTCTTTTCAGGTCATTGACCAGCTCCTCCCGTGTAGTTCTGGGCTGATTTCTCACCTCTCACCTTTGGGATCATTGAGACCCCACGAGGTGAGATCTTGCATGGAGCCCCAGTCCGAGGGAGATTGACAGTCATGTTTAGCTTCTTCCATGTTCTAATGATTGCTCCAACAGTGGACCTTTTTTCTCCAAGCTGCTTGGCAATTTCCCCGTAGCCCTTTCCAGCCTTGTGGAGGTGTACAATTTTGTCTCTAGTGTCTTTGGACAGCTCTTTGGTCTTGGACTTCACTTCCTGCTCTGCTACTGTTCGGACGCTCTTGCTTACCGCTCCGCGCTTTGCTCTATCACTTTTATATTTTTATATTTCATCTCTTTTTATCACCTAATTTTAACTTCAGCTAATCAACACAGTGCTCAAACGCTTGGATTACTACAAAAAAAAGCAGAATACTTTTATTCAACCAGCCTCCCACTGCTTACATTCCGGGGAGGAAAACACAACTGCCTACATTCTAAAGGATAAGAGAAAATGCCTCTTCTGGAATCTACTTGCTGCACTAACTGCCACAGACTTTTACAAAGGATTGTAGCTCTTGAAACAAAGTTATTTGTGGGACCACCAAACCAGACGGAACACACAACAGAGCTTCGTCATGGACGGCCTCAGCCTACAGCCGGTGAGTCCCATGAATCTAGTCCTCCTCGACCGGCCATACTGAGTGTAGGGAAACAAGCCGATCGACTTACAAATCGGTGGCACAAACAGGGAGCGAGACCCAAAGGCACTCAAGACATCAGATTGCCACGAGCATCACATATTGCCGCAGTAGCCTCCTCTACCCCAGATACGGCTCTGACAAGGATTGCAAATACTGGTCTCCTACCACCGTCTATACATCTTGAGAACAGATTTGAAGTATTAGTGAATGTAAATGAGGAATCCCCAAACGTGATGAATGTGTTTGAACAAAGACTGAATCAGCCAGTAGTTAACACTGATGCTAACTGGCGCTCAAGGTCAAGCAGACAGCGGCACTCAGCTCAGAGCGCAGCCGAGCACAGGACTCTGATAGTGGGTGACTCCATAATCAGAAATATTATTAGCAGGGATACAACTACGTGCTGCCTTCCACAAGCAACAACTTCTGATGTAAACAGGGAACTTGAGAACATTCTGATAAAACATAAGACTGAAAATCGACTCATCATTCATGTGGGGAAAAATGATATTCATAAAGAGCAGTCAGAACTCCTTAAGAAGGATTTCAATGAACTTTTTGAAACACTCAAAAGACTGAAAGTACAAACATTCATCAGTGGACCACTCCCAGCAAGAGGAACAAACAGATTTTCACGGTTGCTTGGGCTTAATACATGGCTCCAAAAAACCTGCAATATAAAAGGAGTAAACTTCATTGACAACTTCAATCTTTTCTGGAGTCAGAGGCAACTGTTTCAACAGGATGGGCTCCACCCAAACAAACTTGGTTCAAGAGTGCTAAAGGACAATATCTACTTCTCCCTCAATCATCCTTCTGCAATGTGTCCCAATACACTTAACCTGAATGGCACACACACACCTGGACACAGTATGAATGACCACAGGACATCACTTCAGCACCTGGATGGACATGCGGCTGACACGTCAAGCAAGGACAATGATAACACCACTCAGCCAAAACAACCTCTGCTCACGGACACAATCTCAGCAGAGCCCTGCCCACAGAGCTCACCACAGACAGACTGTGACATACTAGAACTGCTCCAACATTCAGCACCCAAGGACGACTTGCTGGAAAACCAGGACAGCATTTTACAGCCTCCAATAACACCAGAGAAACAGCCCCCTCCAGCCTCTACCCTATCACCAGACACGTTATCCCTATCTCCAGCATCTCCACAGCATCTTCTGTGTTTCTCAGAGAAAATGGAAAAACTGGTGTTTGCTGGAACCAAACTATCTGCAAGCCCCCAGACATCAACCAAAAAAAGTCAGGCCCCAAAACCACGAAAGCCTGCGGGCCCAGCTCGCTCTCCGCTTGTGAGAGCTCTTCGGCCTCTGCAAAAACGCCAGGGCCCACACCCTCCTCCATCGGCTCGAGGTGAACCAAAAACAACTGATACCAGCTCTCAGTGATATGTGCCGGGTCCTCGCTATGATAACAGTAACTTTCTCAAATGTTTACAGAACAAGCGGGAACCCAGTGTGCCTGTATCTTTCCCTATTGCTGTTCGATTACATGATAGAAAGTCTAAGGCCCTCAAAAGCCGTACAGCAAACCCATCTAATCTGGTGCCTATTGCACGCCAAACTAAGACAAAAGTAACAAAAAGTAAGACTGTTGAGTTAGCACTTTTAAACATCCGCTCACTTAAAAATAAATCACTTCTAGTCAATGACTTAATAACCACATACAACCTGGATTTTATGCTTCTAAATGAAACTTGGCTAGAAGACAGCTGCAGTGCAACAGTCCTAAATTAAACATCCCCTCCAAACTTTACTTTTATGAGTGTCTGCAGAGCTGCTAGGAGAGGAGGGGGAGTAGCTGCTCTTTTTAAAGATGTCTATCAATGTAAGCAAACATCATTTGGTAACTACCCCTCTTTTGAATATCTGGGTATTGTGTTAAAAGGTGCCCCACGTATTTTACTTACCATTATTTACAGGCCTCCAAAATACTCTCCAGCCTTTGCTGAGGACTTTACAGAACTGTTATCAACAATTTCCTCAGAGTTTGACTGTTTTGCTATTACTGGAGATTTTAACATTCACATAGATAATGCAGAAAACAATATGGCAAAAGAAATCAAAACTGTTTTAAAAACTTTTGATCTGACTCAGCATGAACATGGTCCCACACATAATCGTGGACACACTCTAGATTTACTTATCAGTAAGGGTTTAAACATCTCATCGATTGTTATTAAGGATGTAGCACTGTCTGATCATTTCTGTATTTTCTTTGATATATTTATCTCTCCTGCCATTGAAGCTAGATCTGTGTCTGTCAAGAAGAGATGCTTAAATGAGAACACTAGTGTGCTATTTACGAAGGCTATATCTTTAAAACCAAGCATATCTGCTGACTCTGTTGATTTTCTCCTTGATTCCTTTAACTCAAAAGTCAAAAGTGTAATTGATGATATTGCTCCTGTGAAAGTCAGGAAGAGTGTTAGACAAAAAGCACCTTGGAGAAACACAACAGCTGTGCAAAATATGAAAAGAACATGCAGAAAAGCAGAGCGCATGTGGCGGAAGACAAAACTTGTAGTCCATTATAACATCTACAAAGACAGCATCCATGCTTTCAATATGGAACTAGGCAAAGCTAGACAGACTTTCTTCTCAAATATTATAAACAGCAACTTAAACAACACACGCACTCTTTTTGCTACTGTAGAGAGACTGACAAACCCCCCAAGCCAGATTCCCAGTGAAATGCTCTCAGACGTTAAGTGCAATGAGTTTGCCTCTTTCTTCTCTGAGAAAATTAATAATTTCAGAAAGGTGATCAGCACATCATTGAGCCGCACTGGGGTCAGACAGTTCAGACCACAACCTGAGAATGTAGTTACTATGTCTAATTTCAAAGAAATTGATGGCAAAATTTTGGAAGAAACCATACAGCACCTTAAAACATCAACCTGCGCCCTTGACGCACTCCCCACATCTTTCTTCAAAAGTGTGTTAAACAGTTTAGAAGCAGATCTCCTAAAAGTGGTTAATGCCTCACTTCTTTCTGGTAGTTTTCCAAACTCCCTGAAAACTGCAGTTGTCAAGCCCCTCTTGAAAAAGAGCAATCTGGATAAGACTATATTAAGCAATTATAGACCGATCTCAAATATTCCTTTCATAGGCAAGATCATTGAAAAAGTTGTCCTCAATCAGCTGAACAAATTCTTAAGCTTGAATGGATACTTTGACAATTTTCAATCTGGATTCCGATCGCATCACAGCACAGAGACAGCTCTCATAAAGATAATAAACGATATTCGCTTAAATACTGATACAGGCAAATTATCAGTGCTGGTACTACTCGACCTCAGTGCTGCATTTGACACTGTCGATCACGACATACTTCTTGACAGGCTGGAAAACTGGGTGGGGCTTTCTGGGATAGTCCTAAAATGGTTCAGGTCATACTTAGAAGGGAGAGGTTATTATGTGAGTATAGGAGACCATAAGTCTGAGTGGACATCCATGACATGCGGAGTCCCTCAAGGCTCAATTCTTGCACCACTCCTATTCAACCTGTATATGCTCCCAATGAGCCAAATAATGAGAAAGAACCTCATCTCTTACCACAGCTATGCAGACGACACACAGCTCTACTTAGCCCTATCGCCTAACGACTACAGCCCCATTGACTCCCTGTGCCAATGCATTGATGAAGTAAACAGTTGGATGTGCCAAAACTTTCTTCAGTTAAACAAAGACAAAACTGAAGTCATTGTGTTTGGAAACAAAGAGGAAGTTCTTAAGGTGAATGCATACCTTGACGCTAAGGGTCTAACAACTAAAAATCAAGTCCGGAATCTTGGTGTATCTCTAGAGTCAGACCTTAGTTTCAGTAGTCATGTCAAAGCAATAACTAAATCAGCATACTATCATCTGAAAAATATTGCAAGAATTAGATGCTTTGTGTCAAGTCAAGACTTAGAGAAACTTGTGCATGCTTTCATCACCAGCAGGGTGGATTACTGTAATGGACTCCTCACTGGCCTTCCTAAAAAGACCATAAGACAGTTGCAGCTCATACAGAACGCTGCCGCCAGGATTCTGAGTAGAACCAGAAAATATGAACATATCACACCAGTCCTCAAGTCTTTACACTGGCTCCCAGTTACATTTAGGATTGACTTTAAAGTATTATTACTGGTATATAAATCATTCAATGGGTTAGGACCTCAATATATTGCAGATATGCTCACTGAATATAAACCCAACAGATCACTCAGATCATTAGGATCACATCAGCTAGAAATACCAAGGGTTCACTCTAAGCACGGAGAGTCTGCTTTTAGCTATTATGCCAGCCGCAGCTGGAACCAGCTTCCAGAGGAGATCAGATGTGCTCCTACAGTAGTCACATTCAAATCCAGACTCAAAACACATCTGTTTAGCTATGCATTTACTGAATGAGCACTGTGCCACTGTTCGTCCGACTGTTTTTACTGTACTTTATTTTGTTTTTTAATCTAAACTGTTTTAATTATTCTTATTTGTTTTGATTATTTTAATTTCTTTATTCTAAACTGTTTTAATTATGGTTATTTCTTTTTCTTTTTTTTTTTTCTTTTTTTTTTATTTATTCTATGTAAAGCACTTTGAATTACCATTGTGTATGAAATGTGCTATATAAATAAACTTGCCTTGCCTTGCCTTGCCTTGCCTTGCCTTGCCTTGCCTTGCCTTGCCTTGCCTTGCCTTGCCTTGCCTTGCCTTGCCTTGCCTTGCCTTGCCTTGCCTTGCCTTGGCCATGTTAGTAGTTGGATTCTTACTGATTGTATGGGGTGGACAGGTGTCTTTATGCAGCTAACGACCTCAAACAGGTGCATCTAATTTAGGATAATTGAGTGGAGGTGGACATTTTAAAGGCAGACTAACAGGTGTTTGAGGGTCAGAATTCTAGCTGATAGACAGGTGTTCAAATACTTATTTGCAGCTATATCATACAAATAAATAGTTAAAAAATCATATGTTGTGATTTCTGGATATTTTTTTTAGATTATGTCTCACAGTGGACATGCACCTACGATGACAATTTCAGACCCCTCCATGATTTCTAAGTGAGAGAACTTGCAAAATAGCAGGGTGTTCACTAATTTTCCTCACTATATACACTGAATAAAATTAAAAACGGAACACTTGTTTTTGCCCCATTTTTCATGAGCTGAACTCAAAGATCTAAGACTTTTTCTATGTACACAAAGGGCCTATTTCTCTCAAATATTGTTCACAAATCTGTGTTATGGCGCTTTTCCATTACCAGTACCAGCTCAACTCGACTCGACTCGCCTCACCTCGCCTCGACTCGGCTCGCTTTTCGCTCCGTTTTCCATTACAGATAGTACCTCCACAATAGTACCTGGTCGTCATAGCGACGCCACAGGAAACTGCCGTGATGTAAGATTCTACGGCCATTGTGGTCCTTTACAGCTCTGTAGTCACTTTTCAGTTTTTTTAACTTTTCCCTACATTGCTGGAAATTCCTGTTATAGCCGTGTGTGGACAGCAGTTCGGAGACTTGATATACTTTTTCGTTCCTCGTTGCCCCATCAAGCTCTCGCTGGATCCTCTCTTTGGCAACCAAACAAAGGAAAGTCTGCACCTCCTCGTTTGACCACAGAGTATTCTTACGAGTTGTCATAATAGTAGTAATGGGTATATCACGCAATCTCTGGCCAAACTATTTAAAAATGGCGGGGTTATTCAGGATACTCCATCTGGCGCGTGGAATGATGATGCAGTGAATAGTGACGATTCTCTCTGACCAATCAGCAGTCTGCAGTGTTTTCACGTCACATTTTACTATCGCCTTAGCTCGCTCAGATCCTCGCCGGAGGTGATACGAAAAAAGTACCCGAAAGCAGGTACAGGTACAACTTTTACACAGTGGAAAACCAAACAAAGGCGAGTCGAGTCGAGGCGAGGCGAGTCGAGCTGGTACTGTGTAGTGGAAAAGCACCATTAGTTAGCACTTCTCCTTTGCTGAGATAATCCATATCAAGTTGCTGATTAGTAGCCTGAATGCCAGCCGAACTTAGCCCCGCCCACAACATTTGAGGTCGGGAAGTTCGGTCTGGACATGATCCGTTGTGGAACAACTATGCTCGAACCAGAGCTGTTCGGACCAATCAAATTTTCAGAGCGGGCTTTATACGATGATGGACAGATGATCAACAGTAACGTTTTCATCCACATCACCAAAGAGCGCTTGGGTTGAATTTGTTACAACAAAGGTGGGTGCCGCTGGAGAATTGAGATGTGTAGATTCCGCCATCAATATATCGACAGCGCATTCATTTAAAAGAGGAACAGAGAACCGTGATCAAGGCATTTGTCGATCGGAAAGATGTTTTTGCCGTCCTTCCTACGGGATTCAACTGCTTCACTTACTCCTTTGCTCTGATTAGTTGTAGGTCTATCCAATTGAGTGCAGAGGCATTTTCTTTGCTGGTTCGATTGATACATGCCCCATAATCACAGCCCAATGGAGCAGTATCAGACTCATATCAGGCTAGCTGATCAGATAGCATGATTATTGCACAGGTGTGCCTTAGGCTAGCCACAATAAAGGCCACTCTAAAATATGCAGTTTTCTGTATTGGGGGGGGGACCCCCCAATTTTTCCCCCAGAAAAAAAAAGTTGTTGATTGTGGCCTGTGGAATGTTGGTCCAGTCCTCTTCAATGGCTGTGCGAAGTTGCTGGATATTGGCAGGACCTGGAACACGCTGTTGTATACGCAGATCCAGAGCATGCCACACATGCTCAATGGTTACCATGTCCGGTGAGTATGCTGGCCATGCAAGAACTGGGATGTTTCCAGCTTCCAGGAATTGTGTACAGATCCTTGCAACATGGGGCCGTGCATTATCATGCTGCAACATGTAAGTAGGGCCCTATGATTTCCGCGATCACGGAATCGCGGACGGAATTGCGGAATTGGCCAATTAATGCGGAATCTAGTGTTAACGCGGAATTTCGTGGAATTTTACATATTTGGTTTGAAATTCTGTTTTTGTGTGGGAGAAGAACGTATGTCTGGTTAAAATGCAGACCGGGGGAAGCAAATCTGGGTGACACAACCCCCCCACCCCGTCATTTCAGCTACAATGACGAAATCAAAACAATGAAAGCATGGCGAAGCGGCTCTCCACGGCTCTCCTTTCGTCGGCAAAAAGTTAAGAAACTCAACACTATAAGCCATCAGTGGCGAGCCGAGAAGTTCGCACGTGACTTATGCAGTGTTTCCCACACATAGACTAATTCGCTGCCACATACTGCGTTTCGTTTTTTAACACTATTTAAAACACGCAGCGTATTCTTTCAGTTGTATTTCCCCGCTCTCCCTCCGTCTCTCTCTCACACTCACGCGTCTCTCTCACATACACACACACACAACGTGCACACCACGTCTGTCTATGAGGCGCCAGACTGGACAAAGGCGAAGCGAACTCCGTGAGCGACACTGGGCGAGAGAGAGACAGAGTGTGACTTTATTTAAACTTATATAAACTAATCTAATTTATATTACTGGACAGTTTAAAGCTCATAACCATATTTTGTTGTTACTTGAAGAGTGCAGTGTTGTTGCATCATGCAGTATTTGTCCTGAAAAGGCTACTGAGTAAATATCAGTATTACCTCAATAAATTTAAGGTCATTCCTAATTTATTTGTATTTTTTAATACATTTTAATCATTAACTTTAAAAGCACACTCTTTTTTACGACTAAAATAACAGTCAAGGGTAAAAAAAAAATAATTCCCAAAAATGAAAACGGAAAAAACGGAATTTGGGAAAAAATAAAACGGAATTTGGGAAAAAATAAAACGGATTTCATAGGGCCCTATGTAAGGTATCTGGGGTCGTTTTGGGGAATATGTATTCACTAATTAATAATTCATAATTAATAATTATCCATACGGGTTTGAACCAGATACTTATACATGTTAAATCGCCCAACGAGGGGGATGATCTGTTACCTGCATCTGCATTAATATCTATACATCAGATTTTAACCACAAGGGTTTATGATCAACCACCGAGGTACAGATATTTTACAGACAGGTTAAAATTAGCTCAATTGTCAGAATAATATTTGTGGTTGATCCACAATATCATCCTACTTTATAGGATTTCAGGAAACGCAATTCTGTGGCCACAAGAATTGGGTTTCCTGCCCTATAAGCAAATACTCTGTAAAGTATCTTTAATTTGTAAGCCTGTAGCTAAAGATCTTTGACACTTAAAGGGACTTGAAAATGAGCATACAATCAGAATCAATGAATGAATATAGTGAATTTAATAAGGAAAACTACGTATACGGTTGCTAAGCGTTACAAGGAATACATGTATTTACAAACACAATACAACGACAATGAACAAAACACTAAAAGGATCTGAGAGTGAAAGAAACAGGGAGAGAGAGATGGAGAGAGACTGGAGGTATCAATGGCAAATTACAGACTTTAAGACCATCGAGAGACACCACGGAAAAACACAATCTTACTGCTCTGAAGACTCGATAAACGAATACTTGCATTTTTGGTTCTTATGTGGCTGAACACGGCTGCATGAGTGAGTTGCGTGACTTGTGTGTTCCGTTGGAGCGTCACGTGGTTGTGGCTGGTCCGAGGAGCGCACACATGTGGCGTTGGAGCGTAAATTTTAAAGCTTAAAAGGTCTTTGACGTAAAGTTACCAAAGGAATAATTCAGACTAAGTTAATTTCCCTTCGTGGAAGTAAACAGAGTCGAATGCAGAAAACAAAACTCAACAAAACAAAGAACAGAAAAGATCCCCGGGGCGGGGATCACGAGAGATAGAGTTACATGGTGAATCCACGGAGGTGAGGTACGAGAGAGAGAGAGTGTGGAGCGCGCCGACATTTTATCACCTTGGAGAAATCCAGCCTCCTCCTGTCGGCTTGGCCAATCGGAGAGTTGGAAGTCACAGGCGGGAATTTAGTTCTTATTACTCTTTGTCTAAGAGCGCAAGTTCCTTAGGTGTGTGTGTGTGGGGCGGAGTTACAGTCTAAAAACATTTCGATCTTCAATGATAGTAAAACCTATCAAACATACACTTTACTCTATAATTTTATGCATATTCGCGTTGTTCACGCCACGAGTGTTCTACAGGTAGTAAGAACGCTATGTAAAAGTTAAAGGAATATACAGTTATAGTTAAAATGCATAATGAAGGTATTTATAATTCACTTTATGCTACGATAAAATCATAGTTATTCCAATGTGACATGGACAAACAGACACACATAAAAACACATTGAATACATCTGGTTAAATGTCTTTCAGTGAGGATATTGGAGAAAGGTTTGTGTGTGTGTGTGTGTGTGTGTGTGTGTGTGTGTGTGTTGGAATGTCTTCAGGGGTGGATCTGCATGCGTGGGGCGCGCAAAGGGCCTCGGAATCCTTTTGAAGCTCGACCCACAGTCGTAAAGAGAATCTCGCAGGACATTTGAATATGTCTGTTCATTGGGTGTTTTAAGAGAAAGAACCTTCAAGATTTCTTACAACACCCCTTTGTCACATGGTTATATATATCTGGAATATATATATATGGATTACACAGGGTTCATTTCTCCTTCTCAGCAAGAATTAGGAGAAATCACACTCTCGGGGGACATTCCTCGGGGGGGACATTCCAAGGGGTGTAATAATTCAGTCTTGTAACAGGACACCCCGTTCTGGCTTGAGGACAGGGGGAAGTCAACTGACAGTCCATACCTTACAAACATGAGTTGATGGTCATGGATGAATGGCACAACAATGGAACTCAGGATCTCATCATGGTATCTCTGTGCATTCAAAATGCCATCAATAAAATGCACCTGTGTTCGTTGTCCATAACATACGCCTGCCCATACCATAACCCCACCGCCACCATGGGCCACTCAATCCACAACGTTGACATCAGCAAACCGTTCACCCACACGACGCCATACACGCTATTTGTCATCTGCCCTGTACAGTGAAAACCGGGATTCATCCGTGAAGAGAACACCTCTCCAAAGTGCCAGACGCCATTGAATGTGAGCATTTGCCCACTCAAGTCGGTTACAACGACGAACTGCAGTCGGGTCGAGACCCCGATGAGGACGACAAGCATGCAGATGAGCTTCCCTGAGACGGTTTCTAAGAAGTTTGTGCAGAAATTCTTTGGTTATGCAAACCGATTGTTGCAGCAGCTGTCCGGGTGGCTGGTCTCGGACGATCTTGGAGGTGAAGATGCTGGATGTGGAGGTCCTGGGCTGGTGTGGTTACATGTGGTCTTCGGTTGTGAGACCGGTTGGGTCAACTGCCAAATTCTCTAAAACGCCTTTGGAGACGGCTTATTGTAGAGAAATAAATATTCAATTCACGGGCAACAGCTCTGGTGGACATTCCTGCAGTCAGCATGAATGAATGTGTTTGGGATGCTCTGGATTGGCGTATACCACAGCGTGTTCTGGGTCCTGCCAATATCCAGCAACTTCGTACAGCCATTGAAAAGGAGTGGACCAACATTGCACAGGCCACAATCAACAACCTTGTTGTCCCCCCCGAAAACAAAAGTGTTGCATTTATCATTTTGTTCAGTGTATATATATATATATATATATATATATATATATATATATATATATATATAGCCATGACTGGGTTTAATAATTTTGAGACTGCAGTCATTAAAAGTTGCATTTTCAGTTGAACTTGGGGGAATCACTTGAAACATCTGTTATGTTGAGCTATTTCAATTACTTTTGTTTGATTTGGCTTAATTGCAAACATCTGAAAGTCTGTACATTTTGCCAATAAACCTGATTTTCAAAGGGGGTTGAATCAGTTTTAATATATCCAAACATTTGGTGTGTATATATATATATATATATATATATACACACACACAAATGTTTGGAGGTTTCGAATACAATTTTTACTATGTTACAAAACAGGGCATTGATTTCATACATGTCCACTGTAGAGGACACCAGGACTTAAACCATGTTTTTCAGGCATTTTGAGGAGACACAAGTGAATAGGGAAAGAAATTATACATCAATATTTCAATGAAATATGAGATATTATGAAAATGTTGCCAATTATTACTTTATTATAAGAACACAATATGCACATGGTAAATATACATAAATATACATGGGTCTGCGGGCTATGTGACGTCAGAGCTCGTAACTGCGAGTACATCGATCTAGTACGAGTTCACGGGTGGGAAGTCACGGGTTTGACTGCCGTTCCAGTGCACTTTCACGGGTATAAGGTTGGAAAAACACTGGTTACAGGTTGCCTGGAACGCGGCACAACATGTCTTCTGTTTTTAACGGCGGTTGGCAACCAGCCTTTGGTGCATTACCGCCACCTTCTGCTCCGGAGTGTGAATCAGACAATAGGTTTACAATCTAGTTTTCACACAAACAAAAAATACACATAAATAAAAAAATAAAAATAAAAACTTATAACACTCACACACATTCATTCGTTTCACAGCACACTTTCCATATCCCTGTTTATCCTCATAATCTATTAAACAAACCAGTTTCCCTTAAGAAAGTTAATAATATTATAACCTGTGCTCTGTCACCTATATTCAATACTCCTTTTAATGATAATTCCTACACCCCTAATTCCTTCAAATCATTCCTCATTATCACTCTCTGTACCTCATACATCTTAAAATGATGTGCTCCACTAGGAGTCACACAAGCCTGTCTCATGTTTTCCTATAACTTTCAGTGATTTGTTTAGAGCACCGTGCCCCAGCCTTAACCTTGTCATTACAGTTTCCTCTCTCCTATGCCCACCACCTAACCTAGTTATTTTTACACTCTTTTGAATTTGATATAAAAGCCTTCCTTTCTCCTATCTGTCCCACCTTTCTTGCCACATTGCTTTTTCCCAGATGATACTTTTGACCTCTGCTTTACTTATTTTAATTTGCATTCCTATATTTCCCTTCTTTAAAGCCCTCTTTGCCAATTCATCCACCTGCTCATTCCCTTTCATCCCTACATGTGCTGGAATCCACATAAATTGTACCTGTCCTCCTTGATTTGTTATCCTTGTAACTGACTGAAGGACTTCATACAATACATCCTGACAGCTTTTTGAGTGAAAAGACCTTAAACTCACAAGGACTGAGGATGAATCAGAGCATATCAGCACCTTTTCTTGTCTTGTTTTTTCCACCCACCTTAACGCAACTAACACTGCCACCATTTCCACTGTGTATACTCCTAAAAAATCTGATGTTCTTCTCTTAATTCCTATTCCTTTAGCAGGTATTGCCACCCCATATCCTGTCACTCCGGTCTCAGGTTTCTTAGAACCATCTGTATATACATGTATGAGTTCTTTATAATCTTTATTCATGTGGTACTTGAATGCCCTTACCAAATCTGCGGCACAATCTGCGATGTGTTTAGTGCTGGATTTTATGGAGGAACTAATTAGTCTGATTGGTGTGTTGAGTATTGATTGTGCACAGGTGGTAGCCAGAGAGGATGATGGGAAACGTAGTGTGCTGAGGTGACTGGTCTGGTGACAGAGGATTGTGACAGTTATATATTTTTATAGTTGAGAATCATCTTAATACAAAGTTTGGTTAAATGGAATCCTTAAACCTATAAAATGATTGTGAATGAAAACAGAATCCCATTGTTTTGCCTATCCTATATTTTATGTTAATAAACCAAGCAAAATTGCACCTGAGCTTGCAGAGTGAGCAGCTTTGACATTTTGATAATAACTCCTAATTTTAATTGCCATCTTTTCCCATGTGTTCTCAGTTCTTTATACTTTATTTGTATACTTTACTTGCATGGCTGACACCGCCGTCGGTGTATGAATGAGTGAGTGAATGGGTGAATGTGAGGCAATGTGTAAAGCGCTTTGGTGGCCATTGGGTCTATGAAAGCGCTATATAAATGCAGTCCATTTACCATTTACCATTTATTCAACTAAACTAAAGATGCCATCCACAATAACATATAAACAAAAATATTTTTAAAAAGCCAAACTTATTTGTGTGCTCTGCAGAATATAAATACAGTAGCCTAATTTTACAAAACGTGAAAATATGGAAGAGTCATGTGCAGTCAGTTTGAATGGACATGACACTTCTGGTGGTAGTCATGAAACTGCCATATCATCAGGAAGACTGTTATTTATCATCTCAAATGGCTTGGACCTACAACCAGTTACAACCAGTGGTCTTAACATTGTCACTGGCTTTATTTTTTTACATTTTACATTTGAATGAATAAGTATATTTTGCTGACTGATGCAGATGGAGTATGGCTTATTGGCTCAAAATACAGCAAAGTGACTTATTTTATAGTCGACACATAACTGCCAATTGTTAGATTACTTTTCATGTATTTTTGTTAACTAGTTCAGTGTGTGGTTAACTTACTTGGCAACATTTTTTCTTCAAGCTTGCATAAGTCCAGGTAAGTCACAACAGGTTATGAATAATTATGAGTCAATGATATATAATTTTACATTAATTTTGTAATGTAATATTCATTTGAAAGGCCGAACTCACAGACAACAGCCATATACTGTGACTTCAAAAATTATTTAGACATTTACACCACACTTAAAAAATATATCTCAGTTGTTGAATTACATACAAAAAAATCAAAGCAAGTGTTATTTAAAGAAAGATAACAAGTACATTTTCAAGCAAGTTGATTAAAAATATTGTGCAGCATTTGTTTGATAAGATGACAAATGCTATTTAAGTCAATGATTTAGACTTTTTTAAGTGTGACTTAGGGTTTCTGTACATTCCTTTGAAATATTTTCAATAAAAGATTGACTAGAAAAGAGGTTACCTGAAATGACCAGAAAAAAAAAGTTAATTATGATTTCAGCCTACTCCACTTGCAAGAATGTGTAAATTGGCAGAATCAAACAGGGCAATATACATATAAAAACAATTTTGGCACTTTCACTACTACAGTATTTAGAAGAACTCATTTCTGATTTTCAATTCTGAAGAGTCAAAAACAGAGGACCTGATATAGTTTGCATGTGTAAAATATTGAACAAACATTTAGGACATTTAATCTTCCAAATGTAAAAATAAATGCAAATACCCCTCATTCTAACCCAATATTACACTGTACAAAAAAAATTTGATATCAATAATGGGTCGTCCCAGCGAGCACACAGTCTCATTTCTAAAGACAGTCGGCTGAGGTCATGTCTGGTCTTTGATGCTGTTGTCTCTATACTGGCACGTCTGTTAATGTCTTAATAGCTGTGAACAGTCGTCCAGTCTCAAGCTGCTGACTGACAGAAGGTGACATTGAAAGCTGTGTTTTCAGACATGATGCATACTGTGTTGGCAACACCAGTGACAGTGCCAGCTTCCCCAACATATGGTAATAACAAAATATCACTGTTTGCTTGAAGGAAATATTCCATAAGAATCTTTCAAAGACTTTCATAATCTATGTTAGAGGTAACCTGCCTATTTTACAAGTCCAAAATGCCACTCTGATTATCACACACCATAACTGCAAGACATAACATTAAATTAAAGATTTTTGTAATACACAGGTACCATGACACATATTCTGGTATGTGAAGAGATAATTAATGCAGTAGGAGAGACCAGCAAGATAGTATTACTTTGATGTTTTCGCTTATTTATCAAAGGCTGGTGGTGCCATGGTGTAGACGACTTGATGGAAGGTACCATGGGGACGACCGACGGAGAAGCTGCCACCAATGATGGAGACCCGGATGGAGCCGATGAGCCAATGTGCCCACGTGAGACCAATGGCACTGGAGACAGATGTGGAGTTTAGAATTCTAATTGGAGTTTAGAACAATTAGAATGGTATTTAATGGAATAAACTTGGAATCAGGAACATCAGAACAGGAGACTAACACAACCTTACATTAACGAGAACTATTAGATAATTCGATAATTAGAAATTAGATAATTAACAGGACACATGTGAATGAGATGACTAATTAGACAGACAGGGGAAAACTGGGTCAGATGACTAAACCAAAAACACTATAAAACATGGGAGACAGACCATACATGTAACACTTCTATATAATAAGGAATGTTCTGAGTTAAACTATGTGGCCTTCATGAATGTCAATTTGTGTTTTCCACATGGCTTATTAAAATATCAAAAACACTAATATAAATGCACAGATAAACATTGGAGCCTGCCTGCTCATATCCATAAATAATAATAATATATATATATATATATATATATATATATATATATATAATTATTATTTTATATATATATATATATATATATATATATATATATATATATATATATATATATATATATATATATATATATATTACTGTACGTGTATCTACAAAACAAAACTAGATCACTTCCATCATAATTAAATAATTAACAGAGCTGTCTACATCGCAGAGACATGCCTTATTGACAGATGCCCATTTTCCATTTTGACACACTGCAGCTACTCCAACCACATTTGTTTGCCTGTCTATTTGAACTGAAATTATGTTGTTTGCAAATATCAGATGTGTGCTGTGATTCCTGTGTATTTTAGTAATTTATGACCATGGCTTCCCATGTGGTATTACTTATATCTTATTATTGTATGTATTAATAGTCTGAATTAGCCATTAGTGATTTTGTTATTTGCTTTTGTAATTTTTTTTTATATTTATATATATATATTTCTATTTAGTTTTAATTTATTTTTATTTCAGTTTTAGTAATTTAACTACTTTATTTCAGTTAGTTGCCAGGGTAAGGTTTTTAAGTTTATTTTTGTATTTCAATAAAAATATATATTTTAAATAGTTTTAGTTAAAAACAACAACACTGGTGGCTTCAAAGCCACATTCTTATATTTCTGGTTATTTATTGTTACTGCAACCTGACAAATCTGCAGGTATAATTGTAGCTCAACTGGCCACTGGCCAGAACATCACTTGACCAATGGCCCCTAGGTAATCTAGGACATTTACCCTATGGTATCATGGAAATAACAGACACACAGGCATAAGTCTGCAAGTCCACTTGCAAGTAGCCATAACGTGTGCAGTCATTCTGCACAGATATCTTGTCACTGAGGTATTATTGCCACCTTTATATTTGATTTTCTTTATTTCTCCATCAGTGATGTTGGACAGGTGTTCATTCTGGGAAATTTTCAGGATCCATGTTTTTCCTCCGAGGTTTCTGGAGGGAGTGGAGCATCTTGTGATGTTGGAGACTGAGCTCCTCCAGGACCATCTGAAGAAAGAGAGCAAAGGGACATGTTAATGCACAGAACACAAAAATGTGTGTACGTGTCATTTGATTTACCTGTGAGGGAGAGTTCAGCCAGTTTTAGTGGCAGGTCGGAGGGGTTGACACCGGCAGGAGAGCCCAGGATATCCGGCACAGCATTACGACGACCTGACCGACCCGACGACGCAAAATCCAAAGCCGGCTCCACCTCCGTCATCTCACCACTGCCATTCTAGATTCAAAATTGTTTAAACAAAATAGACAATTTAAGCAAAAATGATAAAAGTTGGTTTCCAAAAGTAGAGGAAAGCTTAATATTCTCTTTTAGAACTTTATGGCCCAGTTTCACAGACAAGTTAAGTCACTTTCATTTATATAGCGCTTTTAACAATATAGATCGTTTCAAAGCAGTGTAGGGTCTGGACCCATCAGACACACACTAATTATTCATTATATACAAAGGTGTGTAGTGATAATCAGATAGGTAGTCGAGCCAGCTCTGGTATGTGGAGTAAATTAACTAGATTTAATTTACTAAAGTTCCCCTTCCTTTCTTCCATTCGGTGAAAGAAAGGGAATAGTGTTTTGAATTGATTAAATCATTTACTCTGATTCGCACATGCAGCGTTTTTCTCTAATGAATAAAGAAATGCTTTGTTAGGACATGTGACCCAAAAGGACATGTGACTCGAGACGACGGAAGAGAACAGGCTCCTAGTGTCTCCCCTGATTCGACTACCTCACAAACAGAACATTGTGTAGTGAGGAGCTCCGGCTCACTCATGACACAAAGCAGCCTGAACTCTGAAGAACAATCACACACACACACACACACACACACACACACAAATGTCTTATAATGTGTATGTAAATGTATATAACACAGAAATTGTATCCAACCTTCCTGTACGCATGCATATCTTATTAGCTTTGCTTTATAATAGAAGTGTGGTTTGCTAGTGTATAGCTCTGAAGTCTAAGAGTTCATCAAAAGAATGTTCCAACACATCAACACACAAACACCAGCCATGGAACTTTTCAGAGAAAAGTACCTCTACATGTTTTAAATGTATTCATTTTTGTGCTTAGATGTCGTCACATGCCATACTGGAAGTACTGACAATTTTATTGTGTGTTAAGCAAACTTTAAAGATGCTTGTAATTCTGCATATGAATGTAACTCTATATTCCGATAATCTTCATGTGACGTGTTTGATATGTCTGTAATTCCCTCAATCTAACGGAGCCGAATTCCGATAGCATAATGAAGTAAGGTGCATTATTTTACACATTTCATATTTCAGGAGCCGAACGGCTCAAATACTATCTCCTCATGACTCAAGCGGGCATTCCCCCACAAGACAAAGAAGAACTTTTCCCGCTCGAGACACTCTAAGATAATTGGTTCACGTACGTGAAGCAGAGTGAACCCCTCCTCTCCATAAAAGACTGACACAGAGCGCTTACGTATCGAGAGAGTTTTTCCCTGTGAGAGGTTTCCGGTTCCATGGCTCCTTAGGGAGCTTTCTCCGTTTTCTTTATTTTCGTCTTCGGACCTTTTCTTACGTTTAGTTTCAGTGAAATGAACGTAATCGGCAACTTCAACTTTAAAGAGACTCTTTGAACCTTCTCGCCCGGAAGAGCTGACAAAGCACGCACCCGCTCTTAAGGACACACACGCAAGACGTGGCTCTCCTCAGGAACACAAAGAGAACCATTGTGCAACTCAAACTCTCCTCTCCCTGCATTGGTCCCTGGCCATTTCTGCTCGCGAGGAAAATGGACACAGCCCGATCTCAGCTGGCAAGCTTCACCTCCAAGGACATTCAAACATGCCGCGCTCACGCGCGCTGGACGAACCCGAACGCTCGGAATCCACATGACCGAGAGAGACACACGCCGGTTTCTCATCACCCATCCAAAAGAGTTTTACCAGTGCAAGTACCTGTTTTACTATGCTTTCAAGGGTTAAGATCTGTTGATTTTTGTTGTCTCAAAGGTTCTGTGTCTGTGATGAATTTTGCAAAACTCATGATCTTTCCAGGTCTCGGTGTCTCTCGGTGTCTCTCGGTGTCTCTCTCTCTCTCTCTCTCTCTCTCTCTCTCTCTCTCTAATGTAGAATTCTGTATCCGTAGTTTCAATTATTAAAACCATATTCTTGATTGATTTCTGTCTAGCTTATATTACAAGTCAATGAAATTCTGATCTCATAGCTACAAGCTTTACAAGTTGTTACTATTTCAGTAACCTAAATTTTATAAACACAAGAAAATTAATGTTCACGGCCGGAACATTGAGATTTCTTGGAGTTTATAAAAAGGGATAACTTTGTTGAGAAGTTGGTAAGTTAATCTTACGGCTGTTTGCTGGACAAACCGAGTGTTTGATAACTAAATTAATTCCCTTAAAGTTATCTCATATAATCGATCTATAATGAGACCATTGATAATAATCATATCCATGATTGATTATGAAAATTCCCTATGAATAATTTGAGCTAATTAAGGCAAAAAGTCATTGTTGCTACAGGTTTATGAAACTCCAAAACTAACATCCCAAATGAAACGAACACCAGGGCTGAAATAGTGTCATGTTACAGGGCTGATAAGGAAACTTTACGACCACATTCCTTTGGCCACATGCGCAAGAGAGAGACAATGGGAAGACAGAAACAATCTTTAATACAGACTTTGCAGCATTAATCATAGACTAACTGATCTATAAATTAACATGCATAAAACTGTGAAAGAAACAGTGTAAATGGTTTACTGTCTTGTGTACTATTATGTATACAGTATATTATGGTATGTACCTTGGTATACAACCAACTACCGATCAATGTAACCTCACCTGTATCATGCCTCCTACCTAATTAATCCTCATTTAATGACTCACACTTTTGATGTACATCACTTTATTCTAGAATGCTTTGCGGATGTGTTGTATCTATCTGAGCATTAATGAAGGTATAACCACGCTTGGGATAAAGACTCGTAAATTAACTAGAGCAACCTTCCCACTCGGGACATTTCAAGTCAAGTCAAGTCATCTTCATTTATATAGCGCTTTTAACAATGGATTGTTTCAAAGCAGCTTTACAGGGATAAACATATAATTTAAGGTAACAGATTGTTTTGGCTTTATAGCGGTTCTTGAATAATGTTACTTCCAGCTAAAGTTAACTTTTGTTGATTCACCTCCATTGAAATGATCAGACTTTAAACGCGAACCTGTGATTAACGCTGACGGCGTTCACATGCTCATTCAGAATTGATTCTATAGTTATGTGCTTTTAAAATATGTGCGCAGGTTTGTAATTCATACAACCCAGCCTAAACAAACTACTTTCCTTGCCTATAAATTTTGATACAGAATTTTGTTTTATTTTATCACTTCGGGGTACGCGAGCCGGAATTCACAACGCTTTATCTGTAGAGAGGGGAAGGGATCCTCCATAGGGAGAGGATAGTGGATACTTCAGCACTGCATTGTCATCGGGTCCAGGCGGATCTCCTTCGTCAGATCTGGACACGGCCTGGATCCGGCAGGCTGCGGGAAAACCTCGGGATAAACAAAGACACTAATATTAGCGTAGATGCCATTCTTCTTATGATGTAGCGAGTACATCAAGATTTAAGGGAAGTGTTCCCAGTTCCGGCTGACCTAATCTATGCAGCCTAACATTGAATTTATAGAAGTCTATAATGTATTATCTGTATGCTAGGTCAAAGAGATGTGTTTTTGCTCCTGTCTGCCTGCATTCCTGTCTGATCGCTAATCGATTGCTCCTGTCTGCCTCGCTGCCTGCTGTGTGTTTGTTTGCTTCGAGGCTGTAAGCTCCGCCTGAGCCTCGTATTTCTTTATGTTTTGAGCCATCATTTACTATCTAGTTGTTTATACTACTAAATACAGCTTACCCAACATCTCAGATTAACCTTACATCTCTAGCTTCCGTTATTGTTAACACAGCACGCTAGTAACTCGCTAACGTTAGCCTGCTAACGCGCCACCCGTGCACTCATTTATATATTTATTTTCTCTCGCGCGCCCGCGCCTTTGAGTTCATAAAGTCCAGGTAAGTAAGAAATCAGTCAACAAACACGGTGAGTAATGTCTTCTTGTCCTGTTATTGTCACCTGTGTCACATGTCATATGTTTAGTATAGCCTTCTCCGATGGCAATATAGGATTTATATGTGATAAATGCAAGGAGACAGTCAGGCTTACGGAGAAGATTTCAGAACTAGAGACACGCATCCAAACTTTAATTGAGGATGGTAAGAATGCTAGATCTTAAGATCGTGTTTTGGATGCGCCTAGCATAGTGAACTCTTTACATGATTCGGTTCCGGCTGAAGTAGAGCCCGTGCAGCAGGGCAGATGGGTGACCGTGAGAGATCGTTTATCAAAGAACCACTCTTCCGTTCCGATTCCCATAACAAACCAATTTGCCCCACTCAGTGAAGCACCCACTGAGAATTCTGTTGATTGTGCCCTGGTAATTGGTGATTCGATCACACGGAACGTGAAAATAGACACCAGCCACCATAGTCACATGTTTGCCGGGAGCCAGAGCGCCTGACATCAAAGCAAATTTAAAAGTGCTGGCTAATGCTAATCGTAAATTCTCTAAGATCATTATTCATGTCGGCACTAATGATGTTCGACTCCGCCAGTCGGAGATCACCAAAATTAATATTAAAGAGGTGTGTGAACTCGCAAGTACGATGTCAGGCACTGTAATTTACTCTGGCCCCCTTCCTGTACGCAGGAGTGATGAGATAGTTAGCCGATTGGCCTCACTGAACGGTTGGCTGTCGAAGTGGTGTCCGCAGAATAATATAAAATTCATAGACAATTGGAAAAGTTTTTGGGGCAAGCCTGATCTGTTGAAAAGAGATGGTATCCATCCCTCCTGGGCTGGTGCTGCTCTTCTCTCTAGTAATTTGGCTCATAGTCTTAGAGATAAAACATGACAATCTGGGGCTCAGGTCAGGAAGCAGACAGACTGGCTAAACCGACCGTCTGCTAGCGGCCTCACGTCACCAAGGTCAGATCAATCCCATCACATAGAGCCTCTTTCACCTAGATATCATCATATAGAGACTGTGTCTGTTCCCCAAATTTGGAAATCCAAAAAACGTCAGGTTAAAAATGTAATTGATGTTCAACAAATAAAAAACAGATATAATACAGATGAGCAAATGATAAAGCTTGGGTTGCTGAATATTCGATCCCTTACTTCAAAATCTCTCATAGTTAATGATATGATTTCAGATTATAATCTTGATATGCTGTGTTTGACAGAAACCTGGCTAAAACCAAACGATTACATTATTTTAAATGAGTCAACCCCACAAGATTAGTTATAAACATGAACCTCGTCTGAAAGGCAAAGGGGGAGGCGTTGCTGTAATTTATAGTAATATTTTCAAAACCACTAAGAAATCTAGCTTTAAATATACTTATTTTGAAGTATTGGTGCTTAATGTAAAAATATATAGTGTAAACGATAAATCACATTTGAGAATTATGCTGGCTACTGTATACAGGCCACCAGGGCACCATAAAGATTTTATCAAAGAATTTGCGGACTTTCTATCAGAATTAGTATTGGCTGCAGATAAAGTACTAATTGTTGGTGTTTTTAATATACATGTAGATAATGAAAAAGATGCATTGGGATTGGCATTTAAAGACATTGTAAACTCAATTGGAGTTAGACAACACGTGTCAGGACCTACTCATTGTCGTAATCATACTCTAGATCTAATATTATCACATGGAATAGATGTTGATGCCGTTGAAATTCTGCAGCAGAGCGATGACATCTCAGATCATTATCTAGTCTCATGTAAATTACATTTAGCCAAGGCTGCAAAGCTGACTCCGTGTTATAAATACGTTAGACCTATAACTTCTGCCACTAAAGATTGCTTTATCAATAATCTTCCTAATCAGTTTCATCATCTCAGCATCCCGGATAGCTTAGAAGAACTTGATATTGCAACAGAAACGTTTAACTCTCTCTTTTCCAGCACTTTAGTTGCTCCGTTGCGCTTAAAGAAGATTAAAGAAAATAGCCCAACGCCGTGGTACAGCGAGCACACCCGGGCCCTTCAGAGAGCAGCCAGAAAAATGGAGCGCAACTGGAAGAAAACTAAACTAGAGGTATTTCGGATTTAGTGGAAAGAGAGCTCGATTGCTTACAGAGAGGCTTTAAAAGCTGCTAGATCTGCTTATTTTTCAAACCTATTAGAAGAAAATAAACATAATCCAAGGTATTTATTTGAAACAGTGGCTAAACTAACGAAAAAGAAAGCTTCAAGCTCAGAAGTGTCCAAGCAACACAGCAGTGATGACTTTATGAACTTCTTCACTTATAAGATTGATAATATCAGGGACAAAATTATAACTATGCAACCGTCTACCACAGTATCGCATCAGGAAGTGCATTGTAGTCTCCCTGAGGAAAAATTTGATTCGTTTGTTGCTATAGGAGAGGAAGAATTCTGCAAACTCGTTAATTCATCTAAATCGACAACTTGTATGTTAGATCCTATACCGACTAAGCTACTGAAAGAGATGTTTCCAGAGGTCATATATCCTCTTCTTAATATCATTAATTCATCTTTGTCTCTAGGATACGTACTAAAAACCTTTAAACTGGCTATGATAAAACCGCTTGTTAAAAAACCACAACTTGATCCTACAGAATTAGTCAATTACAGGCCGATCTCGAATCTGCCTTTTCTGTCAAAGATATTAGAAAAAGCAGTATCTTCACAACTGTGTTCCTTTCTAGAAAGAAATGATATCTGCGAGGATTTTCAGTCCGGATTTAGACCGTACCATAGTACTGAGACCGCTCTCATTAGAGTCACAAATGATTTGCTCTTATCATCGGATCGTGGTTGTATCTCTCTATTAGTGTTACTCGATCTTAGTGCTGCATTTGACACAATTGACCACAACATTCTTTTAAATAGACTAGAAAACTATGTGGGCATTAGTGGAATTGCACTAGCATGGTTTAAATCATACTTAACTGACCGTTATCAGTTTGTAGCAGTAAATGAAGAGATGTCTTATCGATCACAAGTTCAGTATGGCGTACCACAAGGCTCAGTACTAGGGCCGCTGCTGTTCACTCTGTACATGCTACCATTAGGAGATATCATTAGGAAACATGGAGTTAGCTGTATATTTCTTCAAAACCCAACGAAACTTACCAATTCACAAAATTAACGGAATGCATAGCTGATATAAAAAATTGGATGACTAGTAATTTCCTACTACTAAATTCTGAAAAGACAGAGATTCTAATTATTGGACAAAAAACTTCCACACGTAATAACCCAGAATACTGCCTAACACTTGATGGCTGCTCTGTCAAGTCTTCGTCGTCGGTTAGGAACCTGGGTGTGCTCTTTGATACCAACCTTTCTTTTGAAAGCCACGTGTCTAGTATCTGTAAAACTGCATTTTTCCATCTTAAAAATATATCTAAAATACGCCATATGCTCTCATTGGGAAATAAACAATTAGTCCATGCGTTCATGACCTCAAGGCTAGATTATTGTAATGCTCTACTGGGTGGTTGCCCTGCACGCTTAATAAATAAACTACAGCTTCAAAACGCCGCAGCTCGAGTTCTTACCAGAACCAGGAAATATGACCATATTAGCCCGGTTCTGTCAACACTGCATTGGCTCCCTATTAAACATCGTATACATTTTAAAATATTGTTGATTACCTACAAAGCACTAAATGGTTTAGCTCCGCAGTACTTGAGCGAGCTCTTAACGCATTATAGTCCTTCACGTCTATTGCGATCTCAAAATTCCGGCCAGCTGATAATACCTAGAATATCTAAATCGACTGCAGGCGGGAGATCCTTTTCCTATTTAGCACCAAAACTCTGGAACAGTCTTCCTACCATTGTCCGGGAAGCAGACACACTCTGTCAGTTCAAAACTAGACTAAAAACACATCTCTTTGACCTAGCATACACATAACACACTATAGACTTCTATAAATTCAATGTTAGGCTGCATAGATTAGGTCAGCCGGAACTGGGAACACTTCCCTTAAATCTTGATGTACTCGCTACATCATAAGAAGAATGTCATCTACGATAATATTAGTGTCTTTGTTTATCCCGAGGTTTTCCCGCAGCCTGCCGGATCTAGGCCGTGTCCAGATCTGACGAAGGAGATCCGCCTGGACCCGATGACAATGCAGTGCTGAAGTGTCCACTATCCTCTCCCTATGGAGGATCCCTTTCCCACGCTACAGATAAAGCGTTGTGAATTCCGGCTCGCGTACCCCGAAGTGATAAAATAAAACAAATTCTGTATCAAAATTTATAGGCAAGAAAAGTAGTTTGTTTAGGCTGGGTTGTATGAATTATAAACCTGCGCACATATTTTAAAAAGCACATAACTATAGAATCAATTCTGAATGAGCATGTGAACGCCATCAGCGTTAATCACAGGTTCGCGTTTAAAAGTCTGATCATTTCGACGGAGGTGAATCAGTCAAAGTTAACTTTAGCTGGAAATAACTTCAAGAATCGCTATAAAGCCAAAACAATCTGTTACCTTAAATTATATGTTTATCTCTGTAAAG
The DNA here is from genome assembly GCA_030578255.1 of Tiaroga cobitis. Taxonomy (NCBI): domain Eukaryota; kingdom Metazoa; phylum Chordata; class Actinopteri; order Cypriniformes; family Leuciscidae; genus Tiaroga; species Tiaroga cobitis. Next base: position 23,858,077 of record CM060609.1, read on the forward strand.
CTGCTTCGAAACAATCCATTGTTAAAAGCGCTGTATAAATGAAGATGACTTGACTTGTTTTTAGTCTAGCTTTGAACTGACAGAGTGTGTCTGCTTCCCGGACAATGGTAGGAAGACTGTTCCAGAGTTTTGGTGCTAGAGAGGAAAAGGATCTACCGCCAGCAGTCAATTTAGATATTCTAGGTATTATCAACTGGCCGGAATTTTGAGATCGCAATAGACGTGAAGGACTATAATGCGTTAAGAGCTTGCTCAAGTACTGCGGAGCTAAACCATTTAGTGCTTTGTAGGTAATCAACAATATTTTACAATTTATACGATGTTTAATAGGGAGCCAATGCAGTGTTGACAGAACCGGGCTAATATGGTCATATTTCCTGGTTCTGGTAAGAACTCGAGCTGCGGCGTTTTGAACTAGCTGTAGTTTATTTATTAAGCATGCAGGGCAACCACCCAGTAGAGCATTACAATAATCTAGCCTTGAGGTCATGAACGCATGGACTAATTGTTCCGCATTTCCCAATGCGGAACATTTCACCTTGCTTATTGGTCCAGTCAACCCTTAGGGGTTGGATCTTTCCCAGGCTTTATTAGAGACATTCCACATGTGACTAGGGCTGAAACGATTAGTCGACATTGTCGACAATGTCGACAATAAAAAATTGTCGACAAATATCGTTGTTGTCGAGTAGTCGTTTGATCTAACGTGACCTAATGTAAGGGCGTGCAATATCACGATTTGCCCGCTACGGTGCTGTGGCGCTAGAGTGTAATGCAGCCCTTTACAAATGCTACTGCGGTAAAAGAAGAAAAAAGCACGAATTATGAGGGAGTCCAAACGAATCCGAACTAGCAAGGTTTGGGAAAGTTTCACAAAACTTCAAACCAACAATGCTGTCATGTGCAATAAATGCAAGGCGGAACTTGCTTTTCACAGGAGCACAACATGCATGTCGGAGCACTAAAAGAGGAAACATCCCGGCAGGAGAGGAGCCGGTGAGAATTGAGTGTTCTCCAGCTGGAGCTAACTAACTAGCGGGAAATCTCTATTAGATAATGCAATACTACTTATAATAGTAAGAATATAATCAATAATAATATAATTACAGTAATGTGATGATTTATTTTGCATAGAATAAAGCTTGATCGAGCTTAGGAGTCAGAGCTGTTTTTATTATTGTAACACTATCAGGTATTATAGTCTTATCACTTGCCTGTATTTTGTTCCATAATCATGAAGACTTACAAAAGGAGATGTTAGGAAGAATATCATGACAGTTACTTTTTCTTTTTTTATACTGTAAATTAAAAGGTGAATGAGAACGTCTCTGTCAGCTCAATTGTCATGTAAAAAAAAGATTGTAATTTTATATTTATAATAATGGTTTGCAGATTAATATTTTACCATTCTTTACCATTCATTTCTGAAGTAAATTACCCTTTTTCGGTTTCAGTTCTAAGAAAAGCAGTGGGCCTATTAAACAATGCTTAGAGAGCATTTGTGTGTGATTTGAGTTGGACCGAAATCTGAAAACTTGTGAATGACCTGTTTAGTTGGCTCAAAGTTCATTAAAACAACTATTTCAAAAGCTGAACTGATTTTCTTTTTTTATATTATAGTAAGAATATGTATAACTCAATGTTTTAACTAATTGAAACAGCTGAATAATCGTTCCAAACTTACTGATTAGCCGGCAAAATAATCGACGATTAGTCGATTAATCGTTCTAATAATCGTTAGATTAATCGATTATCAAAATAATCGTTTGTTGCAGCCCTACATGTGACCTCCCTCTCTTAGTTTTTCATCCAGCCGCAACACTGTTTCTGGTGATACTGAGCAACCCCCTCCACAGGGGCCCAGGGCTCAGCAGGCCTTGATCCAAACAGATATGCAGACATGCAGGAGAGAGAAGACTCTCTCACAAAGAACCAAGGAAAATCTCAGGAGTTTTGGAACCACGACTCCAACCAACAACGACTCCAATCACCCACTCTTCCGACTTCCTCACTTCTCCTGGGTGCTCGGCGTGGCCTCAACAGGGCCCAGGGCCCCAGGCCTTGACCAAACCAGCCATCCGCTCAAGGAGAAAAATAACTTTCAAACAACTTCCACTTGCCACTGCCGGAACCCTCAACAACTTAAATTTTCCACAACTTCAAGAATTGTTCCCACTACAAATGCAAGTATTCAATTCAATGAAATGTGAAAATGAAATGCTGTTGGTTCTTCTCATAGTTAGATGGATCTTATCCATCGTTACATCATTCCATCTCTCACTCCTTTTTCCTATACATGTATTTATGCATGTTTGTTTAGTTTATTCATGTTTATGATTTAGTCAATAAAACTTGTGCACTTTATGTATTTGGTTCTGATTCACTGCTTGCAAACGAAGTCTCTTTTACGATCTTGCTACATGCTCAAAGGGCTGTACATGCTAAGAAATAATTATTCTTCTGTGGCCATGGAAGATACCCTTTTCTTAGAATAAATTAATAATCAAAAGAGTTTGTTGGACGAACTGATTGATTGATTAATAATAATAATTTAGCCATGTCAAGTTAATCCAATTAACTGACCCAAATATTCATAATTAATCATAACTCATAAATCAAAGGTATTATTGATTATTAATATTTCCTATAGCTAAGTTCCTTACAGCAGTTTTACAGTGATAATATGCAGACGTGACAAAAATGTCTGTTTATACATTTTTAAGACCAGACAAGTAGTTGGTTGAGGGTTGATTTGTGAAGAAGGACTACACGCCTGCGCACATATATATTTAAATGCGCATACCTATGGACTGAACACGTGATGCTCATGTGCGCACCTTCAGCATTTTCGCAGCTTTGCATTTTTGAGGTTTGCACAGAGATAACGGATAATCATTTGCACCTTCGAACCTATTTCAGGAAGTGCGTTCTCGAGACACCAGGCACTGTTTTCTGCAGATGGGTGGCCGGAGCGCATTAAGAGTTTTTCTGTTAAAACTGTATCATGTTAGCGGCCCCCTAAGTTAAAGGGATAGTTAACCCGAAAATGAAAATTCTGTCAGTAATTACTCACCCTCATGTTGTTCCAACCCCATAAGACTTTAGTTCATCTTCGGAACACAAATGAAGATATTCTTTATGAAATCTGAGAGCTGGATCACTCCTCCATAGACTTCTATGGAGAAGGCTTCTATTGAAACTTTCCGGCCCAGAAAAGTTATTAAAGACATCGTTAAAACAGTCCAATTGACTACAGTGGCTCAATCCTAAGTTTATCAAGCGACGAGAATACTTTTTGTGCGAAAAAATTATAAATAAATAACAACATTATTTAACTATTAATTTCCTTCTCTGTGGGCCTTGAGTGAGTTCACGTAGTGTAACAGTGCAGCGTTTCTGTGTTTTACGTCACACGCATCACACACGACCAGTGTCGGCCAATACTGATCCTACATGTGATGCTTCTGCGAAGCCACGTGAACCGGAATTATACCGACAACATTTTATCTGTACAGAGGTAAAGGGAAGGAGGTCTTCACAGGGTAGAGACTAGTAGTTCAACATAGCATCATTGATGTAATTCATGTGTTTTGTTTTCAGTAGACCCTGTGCCTAAGGCTATATTTCATATAGGCGATGTTGAACTACATTTCCCATGTTCCCTATCCCTGTAGCCTTAGCCATGTTAACACAGGTGTCTGGCATTATGCAATCAGGAGAAGTGATTGACAAGGGCTTTTTTGTATGGCCACATTCACTCCGTATGCCTGAAGAAGGTCGCAAGACCGAAAGCTTGCTAATAAATTGATCTTGCACAGTGTTTGAGTGTGCTGCTGTATTTTTACTATGTTCCATGATGATTTAATGTAGCAGCACCTCTCTACAAGACTTTTTTGATGGATGAGCAGTGGTTCTTCTCTATTTTTCTATCTTGAATTACTGTGTTCCACCTGCCCTCCGGACCTGCGCATCTATCAAGATGACATCCTTCGAAGAAATGAATGTCCTTGCACTTAACAGGGCTGAAACTTTTGCCTTCTCACAAATTGATGGAGAGCGGATAGTCTTTAAAACCACACACTCCCTAGAAAACCATCCATTGGTAATAGAGGAGACAAAAATTAAGCTCCTCCGCCTGAAGAAGAAAGAAACACGCCTTCAACTCCACGGTTATGCACTAAGTGAGTACTGGCGCGACAAACGTATTCCCCAAGGTCTACGCATACAGAAAGCACCCACCATTGGCAAGGAATCTAAAGACTGTGAAAAAATGGTGTGAAATCTTAAATAAGTGTTCCATGGATTTGATACTGCTAATAATTGAGGAGGTTACAAAGCAAAAAGAGGATGTTATGAAAGACATTGAAAACCAAGAAAAACTAATAAAGGAGAAAGTTGGTGATGACATCTCCCAAATCCTTGATTCGGTTAAACAAACCCTGAAAACATTTGAGGATGGTTTGATGACCACTAAAATCAGAAAATACAAAAGGGATGCGGATGACTACCAGCAAGGAAAGGTCTACAACTTCCTGTGTTCTGATGACACCCAACCTTCATCTAGGAGACGCCAGATCACGCAGCACTATGAAACCACCTCAGCTGAGAGTGACATTCCCACTGACTCGGACTCCTCCTGGGGTTACCAGCGCTCTAGGGGGAGACAACAACCAAAAAACGACCAAGGCAGAACAAGAGGAAAACGAGACGTGGGAAGAAGAAACGCAGATACCAGGAACAGGCCCAACACGCGTCTGTGGGTGAAAACCCGGTAATTAATCTCTCTAACAAGGTACTGACCACGCATGAACTCTCTGCTTTATCTAAAGGACTAAGTTTTGTTCCTACATGCTCAGTTGATTCTTTTGAAATTAAAATAGATCTATTTCGCTTTTTTAGAAAGCTTAAACTGAAGCATATGTTTGGTGATTCTGATATGCAAAGATCTGATAAATCTGTTTTTAGGAACAAGAGTAAATTCATTCCTAGCTGTGAAAGTTCTTCTATCCAAACATTTTGCAGAGTGGTTGAAAAAGTAATCCTGGACAAATACACTAGAGACTATTCTTATTCTAATGTGACCTATCATGAAAGATTGACCATAGAAGAACTTGCTAGAGATAATGATATCATCATCAAACCTGCTGATAAGGGGGGTGTGATTGTAATACAGAATATGGCTGATTATAAAAAAGAAGCTTATCGCCAGTTAAACGGCAAACAGTTCTATATGAAGCTTAAGGTTAATCCTACTTTAGATTTTCAAAAGAAAATTCTTAAGGTTACGGACATGGCTCTATCTTTGAACTGGATATCTAAAGCTGTGTATGACTTCCTTAATTGTGAACATCCTGTAATTCCTATATTCTATATGCTACTAAGATTCACAAGAGCCTTATAGAGCCAAAAGGTCGACCCATTGTGGCTTCCAATGATTCCCTTTTGGAACCTTTGTCTAACTATGTGAATCATTACATTAAGCCGTATGTTTCTAAACTTCCATCCTACATCAAAGACTCCACTGATGTAATTAATAAAATCGCAGAAATTAACAACTTACCTGGTGATATTTTTCTGGTCACTTTAGATGTAGACAGCCTCTACACAGAGCGTTTTGCTCTGTTTTGTTGATAATTCTGTCAGTCTGATTACATATGACAGACATGAACTATTATGTATTCGGGACACTTTGCAAAACCTCTCGGCCTCCGATTATTGGAGGAATGTTGCCGGAAATATTGACAGTCAAGCCAATGCTTACAGACACAAGCGACCTCCAAGGAAGAGAGGCAAACGAGCGGGCGTTTTGGTTCGACTAAGACAGAGGGTTCACCGCTCTCCGCTTCCCAGCATGATCCTGTCGAATGTCCGCTCCCTGACTAACAAACAGGACGAGCTGGCTATCCTGATTCGATCTAAGCGGGACCCTGCCGGGTTTCACTCTACTACGAGCTGATCGATCGCAGCAGGATTCACAGAAGAAGTCAGGTGGGGGTGTCTGTTTTTATATAAACCAAAGCTAGTCCACCAACTCTGTCGTCCTCTCGCGACATTGTTCAACGGAGCTGGAATGCTTAATTGTTAAATGCAGACCCTTTTATCTCCCGCGGGAGTTCTCCTCCGTCATTTTCGCCGCTGTTTACATCCCACCTAAAGCGGGAGCCAAGGAGGCTTGCGGGCAGCTGGCGGCTCTCATAACAGAGGTGGAGAATTCTAGCCCGGACTCTGTGGTTTTAATTTTAGGCGATTTTAATCATGTAGACTTAAAGAAATCACTACCCAAGTTCAAGCAGCAGATTAATTCTGCTACCAGGGGTGAAAAGACACTAGATAAATGCTACTGTGCAATTTCTAATGCATATCATTCTATTGCTCGGCCCCCTTTGGGACGGTCAGATCATAACACCATCTTCCTCATCTCTCGATATCGTCAGAGACTGAAATTTACTAAGCCAACAGAAAAAGTGATCAAACAATGGTCTATACAAGCACAAAACGAACTAAAACAATGCCTTCATACTACTGACTGGTCTGTCTTTAGGGATGAGATCACTACCCTGGACGAATACTGTGATGCTGTTACTTCATATATTCACTTTGTTGAAAATGTATGTTTTACCTTTAAAACTGTGACTGTTTATAGCAATAACAAGCCATGGTTTAGTAAGGATATTAGAATGTTGTATCTGGAGAGAAAAAGTGCTTTTCAGAGTGGAGATATCTGTCAGTATTCTCTGGCTAAATATGCATTTGAAAGGGCTGTTAGAAAAGCTAAAGCTGACTATAGGGCCAAGCTTGAAGCTAAGCTTGGTGTCCATGATAACAGGGGTGTTTGGCAAAGCCTTCAACAGATTACTAATTATAAAAACAATTCTAAAGTTTCTGATGATGACCCTTCACTACCTAATAAGCTAAATGAGTTTTATTGTAGATTTGAATGTAATTCTGAATGTTCAGTCAGCTCTAATTTCCTCAATGACATAGCTCCTCTTGAACCACCTTGTCTGATAGAAGAAACAGAGGTCAGATCTCTGTTGAGGAAACAAAATTGTAGGAAGGCATCAGGCCCTGACCAGGTCTCTGCTGCCACTATTAAATGGTGTGCCAATGAGTTGTCGTATGTCTTCACTGACATTTTTAATTGGTCCCTTAGAGTATGTAAAGTCCCAGCATGTTTTAAATCAGCTGTAATCATTCCTGTGCCCAAGAAGTCGAATGTGAGTTGTTTGAATGACTACAGACCAGTGGCCCTAACCTCTGTTATCATGAAAGTTTTTGAGCGATTAGTGGCTAATCATCTCTCAGCTACGTCACTTGATCCTCATCAATTTGCATATAGGGAGAACAGGTCTGTTGAAGATGCAGTTTCTCTTTGTACTCATACTATTCTTCAACATTTGGAGGGGCCAGCTACATATGCACGGGTTCCGTTCATTGATTTTAGTTCTGCTTTTAATAATATAATACCAATGAGATTGTGTGACAAACTCCTGGGGTTGGGGGTTAAGGAGTCCATATGTAAGTGGATTCTAGACTTTTTAACTGATAGATCTCAAGTGGTTAGGGTTAATGACCTTTTGTCGAAATCAATGTCCACCAGCATTGGCGCCCCCCAGGGGTGTGTTCTGTATCCCCTTTTATACTCACTTTACACCAATGACTGTTTTTCTCACCATGACTCAGTCAAAATGTTTAAATTTGCAGACGATACCACTGTGGTAGGCCTCATTACTAACGATGATGAATCGGCCTACAGAACAGAAGTGTCCTTGCTGGCTGAGTGGTGCACAATTAACAACTTGACCCTTAATATCTCTAAAACGTCCCGGGTTACGCATGTTACCCTAGTTCCCCGAAGGGACGGACGCTACGTGTAATCGCAGTGGGAACGCCCCCCAGCGATAACGCGTCTGAAGCATGAATGAAATCAGTCAATGGAGCGTCACAGCGAGTGACGTCACCGACCAGGAAGCTATAAATATCCCCTGAATACACAAGCCACCAGCTTCTAATGTTACTGAAGCAAGCGATCTAAGGGAATGCCGGGAGTATGGCAGGACACGCAGCGTCCGTCCCTTCGGGGAACTAGGGTTACATACGTAACCCGGGACGTTCCCCTTCAGGGACTACCGCTGCGTGTAATCGCAGTGGGAACGCAATACCCACATCCCCATACGACCAAATCCCCGTCGTGTGTCATTAGGAGACAAGCCGACGAGAGAACCTGAGCCCCGGGAGTGGAGCTAAGGTCAAGGGAATAAAATCTGACGAAAAAGTGCGGTGAGGACCAGCCTGCCGCATCACAAACGTCCTGAAGAGAAGCTCCTGAAAGAAGAGCTGTAGAGGCAGCCATACTCCTGGTGGAATGAGCCCTTACAGCCAAAGGTGAAGGCTGATGGGCCGAACCGTAAGCAAACGCGAGATGGCCTCGACAACCCACTTGCTCATCCTTTGCTTAGATGCCGGACACCCCTTCTTAGGTGACCCAAAACAGAAACAATTGTTCTGATTTCCTCCACAGGGCAGCTCTGTGGACATACGCATCTAAAGCCCTAACGGGACACAGCAAATTAAGTTTCTCCTGGTCTGACGTCAAAAAAGGCGGAGGACAGAAAGCCTGCAGTACTATAGGTCTAACCGAAGTGGTTGGTACCTTAGGAACATACCCTGGTCTCGGACAGAGAAAAGCCTTTACCATACCAGGAGCAAATTCCAGGCACGAGGGAGCCACCGAAAGTGCTTGAATATCTCCAATTCTTTTTAGAGACGAGATGGCGAGAAGGATAGCCTTTAGTGTAAGGAACTTTTCCGAAACTTCCTCGATGGGCTCGAAAGGAGCTAGGGAGAGACCTTCTAAGACGATGGCCAGATCACAAGCTGGTACCCTCGTGCGAACTGCAGGCCTCAGCCTCAAGGCGCCACGAAGGAAGCGAAATAAGTGGGTGTCTCCCGAGAGAACCTCCGCTCGAAGGGGCGTGGTAAGCAGCTAAGGCCGCCACGTACACCTTCAGTGTGGAGTGGGATAACCCTGTGGAGAGACGGTCCTGCAGGAAATCCAGCACTGTACCAACCGGGCAGTTAACTGGGTCCTGCTGGCGCTCTCCACACCAAGAGGTGAAAAGTTTCCACCTCGCGGCATATAACTTCCTCGTGGCGGGAGCTCTGGATTGGAGGATGGTCTCAACGACCTCAGTCGAGAGACCAGAATCTATGAGCTGGGCCCCCTCAGAGGCCAAGCCCACAGCCTCCATAGTTCTGGGCGGGGGTGAAGGATCGACCCACTCGCCTGAGAGAGTAGATCTCTCCTGATCGGTATCTCTAGGGGAGAGCCGTCGAGGAGAGACACTAGGTCCGCAAACCATACTCGGACCGGCCAGAACGGGGCTATTAGCAGAAGACTGAGCCCGTCCCGGCGAACCCTCTCCAGAACTCCCGGGAGCAGAGCGATCGGGGGAAAAGCGTACAAACGTGACCTCGGCCACGGATGTACCATCGCGTCCAACCCCAGTGGGGCTGGCAGGCTGAGAGAGAACCACAGTGGACAATGTGATGTCTCTCGGGAAGCAAATAGGTCTACCTCGGCACGACCGAAATGTTCCCATAGGAGCTCCACCACCTCGGGGTGAAGACTCCATTCCCCGGGCCTCGTCCCCTGCCTCGACAGGATGTCTGCCCCCTGATTTAAATACCCCGGGAGATAAATAGCTCTCAGAGAAAGAATTCTCCCCTGGGACCACAGGAGAATCTGACGTGCCAGTTTGTAAAGTGGGCGAGAACGCAGACCCCCCTGATGGTTGATATAAGAGACCACCAATGTGTTGTCTGTTCGGACAAGAACATGGTGGCCCCTTAGGTCTGGGAGGAAGTGTTTCAGAGCCTGAAACACTGCCAACATCTCTAGACAATTTATGTGCCATAGACGGTGATGGTCCTCCCACAGACCCTGGGCTGGGCGACCACTCATGATCGCCCCCCACCCCGTGAGAGAGGCATCTGTCGTTAGCATAACGCGACGACAAGGAGCTCCCAACACAGGGTCTTGGGACAGAAACCGAGGATCTTTCCACATAACCAGGGCGCGATGACACCGTCGCGAACTCATGATCATGCGAAGCGGATTTCCCCTCTGGGAGAATCCCCTGGTTCTGAGCCACCACTGTAACGGTCTCATGTGCAGGAGGCCAAAAGGTATCACGTTGGACGCAGCTGCCATGAGACCTAACAGTCTCTGGAACTGTTTTACAGTGGATGACTGGCCTAGCTTGACCTGATCTACTGCGGCGAGAATCGAATTAACACGAGCAGGTGACAACTGTGCCTGCATCGTCGTCGAATCCCACACTACACCGAGAAAAGTGGTTCTCTGTAATGGAGAAAGAACACTCTTCTTGGCGTTGAGCCTCAACCCCAACCTCTTGATGTGAGCAAGAACGACATCTCGATGCCGAACCGCCTGTTGTTCTGATTGAGCTAGAATTAACCAATCGTCTATATAGTTCCGAATACGGATGCCCTGCAGCCTCAGCGGGGCTATAGCTGCATCCATACACTTCGTGAACGTGCGGGGTGACAGTGCTAGGCCAAACGGAAGAACCCGATATTGGTACGCTTCGCCCCCGAAAGCGAACCTCAGGAACTTCCTGTGTTGAGGGAGGATGGATACATGGAAGTAAGCGTCCTTTAGATCTATCGTGACAAACCAGTCCTCGGGTCTGATGTGACATGATCTGCTTGCAGATCTCTAATTCTAAGCATCTAGAATTTGAGCTTCCCTACGGTGCGATTTAAGAGACGCAGATCTAGAATGGGACGCAGCCCTCCATCTTTTTTCGGAACGATGAAGTACCGGCTGTAGTATCCTAACTCCCTGCTGGGTGGAGGAACCCGTTCTATAGCCCCTTTTTGCAGCAGAGTTTTTACCTCCTGTTCTAATACCAGAGCCTGCTCGGGGCCCACCACCGTGTAACATACTGGCAGGAAACAGCTGGTCTGAGCACTCCACAACCCTCCTCGGAGGGGGCGAGCGTCTCTCGGGAAATCGCTCGCCGAGTCTCTCTACGCCCTGTATAGGCAGGGTTAGTAGAACAGACCCCTTAGGGCATCGAGTAAGACCGGGCGCCGTGTTTTTGAGCGGCGAACTCAAGTCTTTCCCGATGGGGACCACACCCTCAGAGTCCTGACGTTCAGCCCGTCAGGACTTTTTCGACGCGTCCTTCCTGGCGACGATGACTGTCCTCAGATCAGTCCTGCCCCGAGAAGGCCGCGCCGGAGAGCGCCCCGCCTCGTCCCTCCAGTTTGTCTGCGGGGGGGCACGAGACGCGACACTCCGCTTCTGCTGTGCTCTTTTAGATGACAAACTCGACGGCTGGGACTGCCCTCGCTCAGCAGCCCCAGTGACGCGCACTTTGAGAGGGATAAACTTATGAAAAGCAGCCGCCTGTTTTTTCTCTTCCTGGAACCTCTCAGTGACAGAGTGAAGAGCGTCACCGAAGAGGCCCGCAGGCGAAACGGGAGCATTTAAAAGGAGAGATTTATCTTTTTCTTTCATAGAGGTTTGACTCAACCATAAATGCCTTTCTGTGGCCACCATGGCTGCCATAGACCGGCTGATAGATTTAGCTGTCTCCCTGGTGGCCCGGAGAGTGAGATCAGCAGTCTGCCTGAGCTCATTAATCGTATCTGCTGAAATTTCTCCCCCCTCACACACATCTTTGAGCAGGTCGGGCTGATAAGCCTGCATAATGGCCATTGTATGCAAACATGCAGCCGCCTGCCCAGCCGCCGAGTAAGCCTTCCCCACCAGCACAGAAGTATTTTTTAGTGGTCTAGAAGGAAGAGCCGGTGCTTTAAGCGAAGATGCCGAAGCAGGAGAGAGATAGCTCGCGAGCGTCTCCTCCGCCTTCGGCATCGTCACATATCCAGCAGACTTTGCACCAAAAATATTACCATATGCATTGGATTGATTAGTATATATTCTGCTCGAAACCGGTCTAACCCAGGTCTTTGAAACCTCAGCATGAAGATCTGGGAAGAACGGTAAGCACCGGCGAGAAGGCTGAGGACGTGCAGACAGAAATCTATCATCTAGTTTGCTTTTATTTCTAGATTCCTGTCTATCAGTTGGCCATTCAATACTGAGTTTTTCAACAGCCTGAGATAACACATCCATCAAACCTTCTTCAGCAGTATAATGAAGTGAGCTAGTTTCCTCTGATGCCAAACTTTCGACATCCAGCTCCTCAGAACTGGATAATCTAAGTTCCACATCATCATGTGCCTCAACCCGGGCAAAAGTAACCGCCGCAGCGCGTGCTTCCAGAGCCGGGTGAGAGGCACTGGATCCCGCCGGAGAAAGCTGAGATAGGGCGGGGCCCATCTCAGCGATCCATCTGCGAACCCCAAGACAAGCACCGTCGCTCTGCCTCAACAGAAGCGGGACCCGAGCCCTGGGGAGCTCGCAGCAAACCACTCTCCTCGAAGAGCGATCGCCGCGAGCGCAGAGTTCTCAAAGGAAAGCGCTCGCAATGCTCACAATCGACTCCCTCGAGAGCCGACTGGGCATGCTGAACTCCCAAACAAGCTACACATAGCTCGTGTGAATCCCCACCCGTGATGTAACGTGTACAGGGGGGAACACACTTTCTATACTGCTCGCTCATTTTGTTTTTTATATATATATATATATATATATATATATATATATATATATATATAGTGAAAAACTCCTGACAGAATCAGACAAACACAATCGAAAGATTTCACTCCTGACAGAATCAGACAAACACAATCGAAAGATTTCAGTGACACACAGAGCGCTGCTGAAGTAACAGAAGCTGGTGGCTTGTGTATTCAGGGGATATTTATAGCTTCCTGGTCGGTGACGTCACTCGCTGTGACGCTCCATTGACTGATTTCATGGCCATCAAGGACAAAACTGTAGAGTGGGTGGAAAGTTTTAGGTTCCTTGGGACCATTATATCCTCCAGTCTCAAATGGAACCTTAATGTCAGCCAGATTGTTAAAAAAGCTCAGCAGCGACTTTTCTTTTTGAGACAACTTAGGAAATTTAAAGTGTCCAAGGCTGGAATGCTTCACTTTTACAGGGCTGTGATTGAGAGCATTCTCACTTTCTCAATCACCGTATGGTGGGGTAGCTGCTCGGCGGAGGATAAGTCTGCATTGAACAGGGTAGTTAGCACTGCATCAAGAATAATAGGGTTAGACCTCCCTAAGATCTGTGACATTTATAACATCCGTCTACTCAAAACTGGTCTGAAAATACTCAAGAATTCATTACACCCTGCTAATTCCCTTTTCATCCCTCTACCATCAGGCAGAAGGTTAGGGAGCATACGATCCAGAACCACCCGTTTTTCTAATGGTACTTACCCGCAGGCTGTGAGGGCTCTCAACTCACAACAACAATCTCTATCTACTCTACTTATACAGACACAGCTATGCCCTCCTTTTAGGGTCACTAAACGCACTAGCACTTTGTCTGATTAATTTTATTACTATTTATTAGCAGTAATCTAAGTATCTGTTCTCTGTTTTAGATTTCATGTTTTTATTGTATATGTTATGTTGTATTGTCTGGTGTGAGCCAATTCACCAAAATGAATTCCAGGCGATGTGGGTCGTTCTGGCAAAATAAATAAATTTATATTTATTTATATTGATGTTACCCCCCCCCAGTAATTTTATTTGTGATTTGGCCTCTCTAGTCCTTAAGCTAAACTATTTTTCCTTTATAGGGGAGTTTTATTTACAGCTAAAAGGTACATCCATGGGCTCTACCTTCGCTCCAGATTTTGCCAATTTATTTATGGGTATGTTTGAGTGTAATTTTGTCTTTAATCCGGATAGGAACCCCTTTTGTCAAAAAATTCTGAAGTGGTACAGATATCTTGATATATTTTGTCTTTTTCAAGGGAAAAGGGAAGAACTCTTAGATTTTGTGTCTTTTTTGAATGATGTTTATGCTGATCTAAAATTCTCAATTGAATATGATCTACAACGTGTATCTTTCCTTGACATGTGGATAGAGTTAAAGGATGGAGGCCTCATTACCACACTTTACAGGAAACCCACTGACCGTAACACCCTTCTTTTGGCAAGTAGTGCCCATCCTAAAGCCTTGAAAAATGGCCTACCTAAGAGTCAGTTTTATAGACTGAGGCGCATATGCCATTCCGATGAAGATTTCATAGAAAAGTCTTTGGAAATGAAACAAAGGTTTCTAGAAAGGGGTTATTCTGCTCAGTGTGTTGATAACGCCCATCAGGCTGCCCTGTCGAAACCAAGACAGACTTTATTGACAAAGAGTATCCAGAAAGAAAATAATTTTTCAGTAACTTGTATTACAACCTTTACCCCTCGGGCTTACATGTTTAAGAGTACCATTCTTAAATATTGGCACATTTTGACCTCAGACCCAGCTCTCATTCAACATTTCAAAGATCCACCCCTTTTAGTTTTTAAAAGAGGACCAAACCTACGAAATAAATTGGTTAGAGCCAATATATTACCAAGTCCTAGACAGACACTTTTGGCTCCCCTCAAACATGGAAATTACCCTTGTGGTAACTGTGCTCAGTGCCACAATACGTGGAAAACAAACACTTTCACACATCCTAGAACAGGGAATTCTTATCTAGTAAGAGGGGTTATCACATGTAACACTAAAAATGTTATATATATGCTTAAATGCACATGATCTATATTGGTAAAACTATTCGCCCTCTGAAGCAAAAAATCAGCGAACACAAAAGTTCAATAAGACCAAATGATACAAATTATTCTGTTGCCCGCCACTTTAATAACCACTCACATTCTCTATCCTCCCTCAGGTTTCAGGGAATAGAACAGGTTACTTCTCAGAGAGCGGGTGATGTAGATAGGCGACTATGTCAGAAAGAGCTAAATTGGATCTATATGTTAGAAGCTCTACAACCACTGGGCCTTAATTAGGATTTTGATAGGAGTGTTTCTTTAATCTCATTACTATAGACTATTCCATGATTTATGATGGCCATAGCCTGATATTTACATGGAATAACGTGTTGATGTAGTGTAATGAAATTGTACAATTATTATTATTATTTTTTTTTTAATCTTGATGTAATTCATGTGTTTTGTTTTCAGTAGGCCCTGTGCCTAAGGCTATATTTGATGTAGGCTATATTGAACTACATTTCCCATGTTCCCTATCCCTGTAGCCTTAGCCATGTTAACACAGGTGTCTGGCATTATGCAATCAGGAGAGGTGATTGACAAGGGCTTTTTTGTATGGCCACATTCACTCTGTTTGTTTGCCTGATGAAGGTCGCAAGACCGAAAGCTTGCTAATAAATTGATCTTACACAGTGTTTGAGTGTGTGGCTGCTGTATTTTTACTATTTTCCATAATGCCTCTCTGTACGCAATCGTGCTCTCTTTCCATGAAATGGGGAAAAAACTCTAAGTAGCTTTTTTAAACATGTCTTATAAAAAACATTACTGGTGGCAATTACTTGAGTATTACTAAAGACAAAACAATGTTACTGACATATTTTAAGATAGTTGGTGTCAGTTAAAACAGCATTAAAACATACATTTTAGTCTTGGAACTAGGCTCAAGCCTTGTCTGTGAAACTGTCCATAAAAGAAACAATATAATCTGTTTGCAAAAAAAAAAAAAAAGGGTAAATTGCTATAAGTGAAATTGCCTGCTCTGTCTTTGTTATCATTGTGTTCCCCCCAGTTGGCCCATGGCGTTTATTTGATTCCTCTTTCCCCTGGCCCTTGTTAATTAACTCATTAGTTCCCTCGTTTAGTTCTAGTATAAGGCTACGTCAGTCCAAATCCGATTTTTGTGCATATCCGATTGAAATCCGATCAGATTAAGCTGGTGTGAACGGCAAAAAATTAACGGTTCTGATTTAGTTATTAAGGTAATTAAAGAGGACATTCCCAGCTGTCATCTAGTCCCATCCCGAAAATGTTTGGGCACTCCAGCAAACCCCAAGCCTGCTTACAAGCCCTCCACGGACCTTACCATCAGGACCTCCAATCCACAGTCCATTCCAGAGACTGTCTATTCAAAGTCCGTTCCAGTGAGAGCAATTCCAGAGTCTGTCCCTGTGATTGAAATTCTAGAGTCTGTTCCAGTAAGAGAAATTCCCGAGACCGTTCCAGTGAGAGAAGTTTCAGAGCCTGCCCTTCCTGTCTGCCCTGGTGGGCTCGAAGAGGTGGTCCTTACCATGTGTCTGTTGTTATGTGTGTTTGAGCAACATTTAAATCCACTTTAGCCCCTGACCAGTTTCCAGTGATGGCTCAGCCCCTGACCAGAGAACTGTGATGGCTCCAGCCCCTGAGTCCGCTCCAGTATCTGCTCCAGCCCATGAGCCCGCTCCAAAGTCATGCTAATAGTGCCACCCTGGTCATTCCCTACTCCCCGGCTGGACTTTTTTCCCTTTTTGATTTAGCGCGAGGCTGCGCCTTCTGGGAGGGGGAGTACAGTCAGGGTATGTTCTGACTTTGTTTTCATTGTTCACCTTCTGTTTGCTCATTTTCAGTTGGCTCAGTTTTCCCATGTATTTATTTGATTCATCTTTCACCTGGCTCTTGTTAATTAACTCATTAGTTCCCTCATTTAGTTCTAGTATAAGTACTACCTGTTTTGTTCAGTTCATTGTCCTGTCTCAGTGTTAGAGTGTGCTATTCTGTTTCTTCAAGTTATCTCCTGTGTGTTTCCTTGATGGAATCTACAATTAAAGACTATTTAGAGTATCTCATTCATCGAGTTCTTTGTTATCAGCCACGCACCTTGACCGAAATCAGTGAAACAGAAGAAAATAACAACATGAACACCTAAAAACAAAACTAAGCAAAAGGAACCAACAAAATTAAGCAAAACAAGAATCGAAACATAAAACAAACTTGCTAACATTTTAAGGTGTGCTCATTGAATATGTTACGTGTACTTACTGTAGTAATAACAGTAAATTATGCATAATTACATGAAACTTCTCACACTCAGGCTTGGGCGCAATGACCATAACTGAGGTCAAACTCAAAACAGGTAGGTTTATTTGCAGATATGGCTGGAACACAATGAATGAACAGGTAAGAGATGATACTTACGATTGTAAGCAGATGTGATAGACTTGTAAGCACACACACACACACACACTGGAACAACGCTGAGTAGAGGAATGACTGAAAGATGACTTGGATGAGGTAACAGCAGTAGCTAACAAGGTAGTCAACAACATAAAGGAGGTAAGTAGTCTGTAGCATCAGATGAGCACTTGTTGAAAGTGCACTTAGCGGAGTAAGTGCGCAAGGGCCCGAAGCTGTGAAGAGCAGAATTTTTGCACACGTCACTTCTGTTGTGATCAGGGGAGCAAACACCGTTCATTTGGCTAATGCGCGTGCTGCTTATTATAGCTGTAACATGACACAATCCTTTGAATGAAAAAATTGATATCTTTTTTTTACTCTTAGCTACCAACCTTTCTGTTAATGTTATTAATATTAAAACAGTTTTTGGCTAAGATAAATTGTGATGAGATAAATTGTGATTGAGGTTTACCTGAGCTTATACTGCCTTACCGTACTCACAGCGATTCGCAATGCAATTTTAATTGTGTGATTATGGAAATTGATATATGAAATTCTACCCATCCCATACATGAAAAAATACATGACGGGTTGGTGATATATTATATATAGGCAGGCTATATATTAAAATAGTCTAACATAGGCTATATGAAATAAAATGACACAACCCTGTCTCTTGATCAATTTTACAGTTTTATTGATCAATAATAGCCATTATTAAAGTATAAGTAGCCTAAAAAGTATAAGAAGCTATATAAGTCAAGAAATAAAGCAAGTTAAAAGATTCAGTCAAACATAAGTCAACAGGCTAATGTTACAACGTTACAGTTAAATAGGCTAAATATATAAAGTTATGAAACTTCACTTTGCCCTCAGCCAAAACGATTTGCCAGGGAACAAATCATAGATTGATGAGACCAAAGATCGCCCGTTATACACAAGCCGATTTATAGCTCATGTTTAACCACTAGACACAGAGCCCACGGGAAACGTCAGAATGACTAGCCGAGGTAAGGCTGTTCCAGGGGGGGTACATGAGCGCTGAGCGCCCGGAACTCCTGGAACTCCCAAAACGTCAGATCAAATTTTTAAATAGGCGCTATCTTTATAAATAAACCACAGATTTGAGCTTTAAACAACTATATTTTCGACTGAAAAACTCTTAAAACTACATTTCGTGACACAATAACACTAATATTTTTAAATTTCGCGGCCTTGAAAAACACTTCAACACACCGGCTTCCTTTATCTTCGGAGTTTCCGCTCCCGAACAGCACCATAGCAACCGTTCTCCCTCATTGGTTAGCTGTTCGAAACGTCACAACACTACAAGGATTCTGGGTAATATCCCATAGCAAAGTGAGGTCTGATGCGCACTTGCGAAAGGGGTGCATTAAGTGCCCTTATGATCACCCCTGGAGAACACTATTAGAGGATTGGGAAACCCTACGGTCTTGCACCCCTTAGCGAGAACGCGCATTGAGGGGCACAAGGGCGCAAGTACGGATATTGGGACAGGGCCATAGTGTTGGGGATGAGGGCTAGATGACTTCCAGGTGTGCGTAGATAGGTGCCAGAGAGGATTATGGGAAATGCAGTCCATGACAAAACTAACCCTATAGCAAAGCCTAACCCCAAGTACATGTTGTTGATTAATATTACTCAGTACTTAAAGGGCATGGTGCAGGTTAAACACTACTGTCGATTAATGGGTACATAAAGCAGTTAAGATATGTATACAAAGTTAGAAATATCTCCAAAATGGTGTTAAAGTCCAGTTTTTGTAGTTTTTGTTTAGTAACGGTTATTTTTTACGCGACTCGGCGATGACGTCACATGAGGTAGACGCAGGCTGCAGGCAGCAGGCAGCAGGCAGCGGCGCGCTTCAGAATTGGTTCACAGTAAAGTCTGATGGTTCACAGCCGAGGAGATCGATGTTCTCGTCAGGACCGTAAAAGAAAGAGAAGTGACATTGGGGATAGGACAAACCCACCCATATTAGCTTCGGTTAAACATGCATATACTAATTTGGGTAAATGTGTAAGCTTTATGCCTATTTTTCCTATCGCCATGAACACTGATTTCACTCGTGTTTAAATAGTTTTCCTTATAGTAATGTATCATTTGCAAAAAAGTAAAATGTATCTGTGTAGATGAGAGAATCATCTACAGTGTATGCGCGTTGTTCACACTGTATCTGCAAGCATGCGCGCTTAAAATAGCATCTGAATGTACGCGCAACCTATGCTCGCAACGCGCCAGACTTTAGACTAGGGTGACCAACAGTCCTGTTTTCCCAGGACATGTTCTGTTTTCACGTCCTGTCCTGGCTGTTTTTTTTTAATTATGAAAATGTCCTGGTTTTCAAAAAACTTCTGAGAAAGATCAGCTCTAAAGCAAAACAGATGGGCAAACAAGGAGGATGAGGAAGAAAAACAGGATAAAGAGGAAGAAAACTAAAGATACATTTTGTTAGTTCGTTTTTGTAAGTTTGTGAGAGCTATTTGTTAAATTTGGAGGTATTTCTTTTAGTTATTTCTAAATTATTTATTTATTTTTCTAATACAGAAGAAACATTTCATTCATTCAAACCTGTAATAATTATGTATTTATTTTTCTAATACAGAAGATACATTTCATTCATTCAAACCTGTAATAAAACAGGCTCTGATAAGCGGTATCTGAATTTGTGTCTTGTAATATAACCATTTTCTATCCATACAGAAAAAAGGCTATACTTTAAATATACTGTAACGTGTTCAAAATGCTGTTCTGTTACAAATAAGGATGCATTTAATGTTAATGTTTTACTTTATTCGTTTTATGGATTCGATTGATTCGTTGTCAAGTTGAATATGGAAAGAGGCTCCACCCCTTGTGAGAGTGATGGGGAAATCTGGGGAGGAGGGGGGTAGAAGAGCGCCTCGCTGGTTCAAGTGCGGTTCTCTTATAAATCGGGTGTGTATGGCGTGGGCTGTGGCCGACAACAGCCTCTAATAAACACCCTTTGTTATCAAAACCGTCTCGTCCTTGCCTGAGAACGTTACAATACTGATACAGATGTAACGTGCCTAACGCAGCATCCTGGAAATGAGGCATAATGCCTGAATCCATTTGTGCTACACATAGCATACTCACACTTCATGCAGGATAATGGTCCCCTTCAAGCCAGCACGCACGAGTATGTTCATGGTTTATGTTTACTTCACCTTTTTATTTTTTACATGGAGTCCTTTAAACAACAGCTATAGGTGACAGGAGATGTGTTGCATGCACAATAAACATGCATCAGAGACGTTTCCAAACTACTTACAGAGTTTAAAACTTAAGAATCTTTCCTACTTATCCCTAGGCAATACCAGTACACTGCGTACAGGCAGGCTATACACTGGGCTTATGGAGTTTTAGGCAGGAGTATAAGAAACCTCTCGTGTGGTTTCAACCATCAGACAACAATTCCAAAGTCGTGACCAAACCAGTCAGGGCTTTCAATTGCCTCGTTTGGATGAAAATTAATTTAAAAAAATGTTATAAAGTACACAGAACACATGAATTTTTATAAAAAAAAAAAAGTTTATTGGCATTGCTTGTAATGGTTACTAAACATTTACTGAACAAGGACAAAGATTACTGAACAAAGACACAGGTTTCAAGTAAACAAATCTATATAAAAAAGCCCACTGATGAAGGGCTAGACCTGAAACGTTTGGACATTTTTTCTTTTGCCTGCAATAGTGTGGTCCAGAGCCATAGAGAGAGAGTTACGACACTCCCATAGACCGCCATAGGAACTCTGGAAAGAGGAAGTAACGTGTGTTGTGGAGCTGGTAAATTAATGAAATTACTGTTTTTTTTTTTTTACTTTTACACACATTAGCCGACCTCTCGTGAATCTAGTCAGTACATTTTATGTAGCCAGTTTTAGTTAATGCTTATTGGAAGAAATCGTGCTCTCTTTCCATGAAATGGGGAAAAAACTCTAAGTAGCTTTTTTAAACATGTCTTATAAAAAACATTACTGGTGGCAATTACTTGAGTATTACTAAAGACAAAACAATGTTACTGACATATTTTAAGATAGTTGGTGTCAGTTAAAACAGCATTAAAACATACATTTTAGTCTTGGAACTAGGCTCAAGCCTTGTCTGTGAAACTGTCCATAAAAGAAACAATATAATCTGTTTGCAAAAAAAAAAAAAAGGGTGAAAATTGCTATAAGTGAAATTGCCTGCTCTGTCTTTGTTATCATTGTTTTCCCCCCAGTTGGCCCATGGCGTTTATTTGATTCCTCTTTCCCCTGGCCCTTGTTAATTAACTCATTAGTTCCCTCGTTTAGTTCTAGTATAAGGCTACGTCAGTCCAAATCCGATTTTTGTGCATATCCGATTGAAATCCGATCAGATTAAGCTGGTGTGAACGGCAAAAAATTAACGGTTCTGATTTAGTTATTAAGGTAATTAAAGAGGACATTCCCAGCTGTCATCTAGTCCCATCCCGAAAATGTTTGGGCACTCCAGCAAACCCCAAGCCTGCTTACAAGCCCTCCACGGACCTTACCATCAGGACCTCCAATCCACAGTCCATTCCAGAGACTGTCTATTCAAAGTCCGTTCCAGTGAGAGCAATTCCAGAGTCTGTCCCTGTGATTGAAATTCTAGAGTCTGTTCCAGTAAGAGAAATTCCCGAGACCGTTCCAGTGAGAGAAGTTTCAGAGCCTGCCCTTCCTGTCTGCCCTGGTGGGCTCGAAGAGGTGGTCCTTACCATGTGTCTGTTGTTATGTGTGTTTGAGCAACATTTAAATCCACTTTAGCCCCTGACCAGTTTCCAGTGATGGCTCAGCCCCTGACCAGAGAACTGTGATGGCTCCAGCCCCTGAGTCCGCTCCAGTATCTGCTCCAGCCCATGAGCCCGCTCCAAAGTCATGCTAATAGTGCCACCCTGGTCATTCCCTACTCCCCGGCTGGACTTTTTTCCCTTTTTGATTTAGCGCGAGGCTGCGCCTTCTGGGAGGGGGAGTACAGTCAGGGTATGTTCTGACTTTGTTTTCATTGTTCACCTTCTGTTTGCTCATTTTCAGTTGGCTCAGTTTTCCCATGTATTTATTTGATTCATCTTTCACCTGGCTCTTGTTAATTAACTCATTAGTTCCCTCATTTAGTTCTAGTATAAGTACTACCTGTTTTGTTCAGTTCATTGTCCTGTCTCAGTGTTAGAGTGTGCTATTCTGTTTCTTCAAGTTATCTCCTGTGTGTTTCCTTGATGGAATCTACAATTAAAGACTATTTAGAGTATCTCATTCATCGTGTTCTTTGTTATCAGCCACGCACCTTGACCGAAATCAGTGAAACAGAAGAAAATAACAACATGAACACCTAAAAACAAAACTAAGCAAAAGGAACCAACAAAATTAAGCAAAACAAGAATCGAAACATAAAACAAACTTGCTAACATTTTAAGGTGTGCTCATTGAATATGTTACGTGTACTTACTGTAGTAATAACAGTAAATTATGCATAATTACATGAAACTTCTCACACTCAGGCTTGGGCGCAATGACCATAACTGAGGTCAAACTCAAAACAGGTAGGTTTATTTGCAGATATGGCTGGAACACAATGAATGAACAGGTAAGAGATGATACTTACGATTGTAAGCAGATGTGATAGACTTGTAAGCACACACACACACACACACTGGAACAACGCTGAGTAGAGGAATGACTGAAAGATGACTTGGATGAGGTAACAGCAGTAGCTAACAAGGTAGTCAACAACATAAAGGAGGTAAGTAGTCTGTAGCATCAGATGAGCACTTGTTGAAAGTGCACTTAGCGGAGTAAGTGCGCAAGGGCCCGAAGCTGTGAAGAGCAGAATTTTTGCACACGTCACTTCTGTTGTGATCAGGGGAGCAAACACCGTTCATTTGGCTAATGCGCGTGCTGCTTATTATAGCTGTAACATGACACAATCCTTTGAATGAAAAAATTGATATCTTTTTTTTACTCTTAGCTACCAACCTTTCTGTTAATGTTATTAATATTAAAACAGTTTTTGGCTAAGATAAATTGTGATGAGATAAATTGTGATTGAGGTTTACCTGAGCTTATACTGCCTTACCGTACTCACAGCGATTCGCAATGCAATTTTAATTGTGTGATTATGGAAATTGATATATGAAATTCTACCCATCCCATACATGAAAAAATACATGACGGGTTGGTGATATATTATATATAGGCAGGCTATATATTAAAATAGTCTAACATAGGCTATATGAAATAAAATGACACAACCCTGTCTCTTGATCAATTTTACAGTTTTATTGATCAATAATAGCCATTATTAAAGTATAAGTAGCCTAAAAAGTATAAGAAGCTATATAAGTCAAGAAATAAAGCAAGTTAAAAGATTCAGTCAAACATAAGTCAACAGGCTAATGTTACAACGTTACAGTTAAATAGGCTAAATATATAAAGTTATGAAACTTCACTTTGCCCTCAGCCAAAACGATTTGCCAGGGAACAAATCATAGATTGATGAGACCAAAGATCGCCCGTTATACACAAGCCGATTTATAGCTCATGTTTAACCACTAGACACAGAGCCCACGGGAAACGTCAGAATGACTAGCCGAGGTAAGGCTGTTCCAGGCGGGGTACATGAGCGCTGAGCGCCCGGAACTCCTGGAACTCCCAAAACGTCAGATCAAATTTTTAAATAGGCGCTATCTTTATAAATAAACCACAGATTTGAGCTTTAAACAACTATATTTTCGACTGAAAAACTCTTAAAACTACATCTTGTCTTGCACCCCTTAGCGAGAACGCGCATTGAGGGGCACAAGGGCGCAAGTACGGATATTGGGACAGGGCCATAGTGTTGGGGATGAGGGCTAGATGACTTCCAGGTGTGCGTAGATAGGTGCCAGAGAGGATTATGGGAAATGCAGTCCATGACAAAACTAACCCTATAGCAAAGCCTAACCCCAAGTACATGTTGTTGATTAATATTACTCAGTACTTAAAGGGCATGGTGCAGGTTAAACACTACTGTCGATTAATGGGTACATAAAGCAGTTAAGATATGTATACAAAGTTAGAAATATCTCCAAAATGGTGTTAAAGTCCAGTTTTTGTAGTTTTTGTTTAGTAACGGTTATTTTTTACGCGACTCGGCGATGACGTCACATGAGGTAGACGCAGGCTGCAGGCAGCAGGCAGCGGCGCGCTTCAGAATTGGTTCACAGTAAAGTCTGATGGTTCACAGCCGAGGAGATCGATGTTCTCGTCAGGACCGTAAAAGAAAGAGAAGTGACATTGGGGATAGGACAAACCCACCCATATTAGCTTCGGTTAAACATGCATATACTAATTTGGGTAAATGTGTAAGCTTTATGCCTATTTTTCCTATCGCCATGAACACTGATTTCACTCGTGTTTAAATAGTTTTCCTTATAGTAATGTATCATTTGCAAAAAAGTAAAATGTATCTGTGTAGATGAGAGAATCATCTACAGTGTATGCGCGTTGTTCACACTGTATCTGCAAGCATGCGCGCTTAAAATAGCATCTGAATGTACGCGCAACCTATGCTCGCAACGCGCCAGACTTTAGACTAGGGTGACCAACAGTCCTGTTTTCCCAGGACATGTTCTGTTTTCACGTCCTGTCCTGGCTGTTTTTTTTTAATTATGAAAATGTCCTGGTTTTCAAAAAACTTCTGAGAAAGATCAGCTCTAAAACAAAACAGATGGGCAAACAAGGAGGATGAGGAAGAAAAACAGGATAAAGAGGAAGAAAACTAAAGATACATTTTGTTAGTTCGTTTTTGTAAGTTTGTGAGAGCTATTTGTTAAATTTGGAGGTATTTCTTTTAGTTATTTCTAAATTATTTATTTATTTTTCTAATACAGAAGAAACATTTCATTCATTCAAACCTGTAATAATTATGTATTTATTTTTCTAATACAGAAGATACATTTCATTCATTCAAACCTGTAATAAAACAGGCTCTGATAAGCGGTATCTGAATTTGTGTCTTGTAATATAACCATTTTCTATCCATACAGAAAAAAGGCTATACTTTAAATATACTGTAACGTGTTCAAAATGCTGTTCTGTTACAAATAAGGATGCATTTAATGTTAATGTTTTACTTTATTCGTTTTATGGATTCGATTGATTCGTTGTCAAGTTGAATATGGAAAGAGGCTCCACCCCTTGTGAGAGTGATGGGGAAATCTGGGGAGGAGGGGGGTAGAAGAGCGCCTCGCTGGTTCAAGTGCGGTTCTCTTATAAATCGGGTGTGTATGGCGTGGGCTGTGGCCGACAACAGCCTCTAATAAACACCCTTTGTTATCAAAACCGTCTCGTCCTTGCCTGAGAACGTTACAATACTGATACAGATGTAACGTGCCTAACGCAGCATCCTGGAAATGAGGCATAATGCCTGAATCCATTTGTGCTACACATAGCATACTCACACTTCATGCAGGATAATGGTCCCCTTCAAGCCAGCACGCACGAGTATGTTCATGGTTTATGTTTACTTCACCTTTTTATTTTTTACATGGAGTCCTTTAAACAACAGCTATAGGTGACAGGAGATGTGTTGCATGCACAATAAACATGCATCAGAGACGTTTCCAAACTACTTACAGAGTTTAAAACTTAAGAATCTTTCCTACTTATCCCTAGGCAATACCAGTACACTGCGTACAGGCAGGCTATACACTGGGCTTATGGAGTTTTAGGCAGGAGTATAAGAAACCTCTCGTGTGGTTTCAACCATCAGACAACAATTCCAAAGTCGTGACCAAACCAGTCAGGGCTTTCAATTGCCTCGTTTGGATGAAAATTAATTTAAAAAAATGTTATAAAGTACACAGAACACATGAATTTTTATAAAAAAAAAAAAGTTTATTGGCATTGCTTGTAATGGTTACTAAACATTTACTGAACAAGGACAAAGATTACTGAACAAAGACACAGGTTTCAAGTAAACAAATCTATATAAAAAAGCCCACTGATGAAGGGCTAGACCTGAAACGTTTGGACATTTTTTCTTTTGCCTGCAATAGTGTGGTCCAGAGCCATAGAGAGAGAGTTACGACACTCCCATAGACCGCCATAGGAACTCTGGAAAGAGGAAGTAACGTGTGTTGTGGAGCTGGTAAATTAATGAAATTACTGTTTTTTTTTTTTTACTTTTACACACATTAGCCGACCTCTCGTGAATCTAGTCAGTACATTTTATGTAGCCAGTTTTAGTTAATGCTTATTGGAAGAAATTGTGTTAATTGCAGCTAGCTATAGCTTACAAGACCAACTCTTCATTAAAGTTAGCTAACTTATGGTAACCTGAAGTATATATTGTTTGTAATATATATATATATATATATATATATATATATATATATATATATATATATGCATTTATGTATGTAGGCCTATGCATATATACACACATAACCCTAACCCATTTAAATAAATGAATTGTGTGTGTGTGTGTGTGTGTCTATATATATACACAAACACACACAATTAATATATTATGTGTATGGGTTAAGGTTAGTTATGTGTGATTCAAATACATGTGTACTGTACATCGAATACATGTATTTGTGTGTGTTTTCTGATATGGTTTAGTCCATGATTAGGGTAGGATGAAGGGGAACATTAGCCATACTGAAATTAATCCCGTTAACAGTTATGGATCATGTTTAAGAACATAGTTAATTCACTCATTAACCATCTCTCCGGTTTCATTTTATGTTAATAAAGTTTATATTTTCCTGAACACTACTGCAAATTTGTACATGCACACTTATATTTTATGTTGGTTGTAATTCTGAACAGACCGCCTCTCCAGACCGCTTTGCGTGATCACGAAGGTGATCCACGGAGGTAAACAAGATCACGGGAATCAATAGCCTAAGAAAAAAAGTAATGATTTTGTGCAAAGTAAAACCAAAGCAACAGCACACAAAGAAAACAAAACATGCAGAATGCAGGAAACCACCACTAAATGAGATGACAGGGACAGAAGGAAAGAAGATAACTAACAACTAAAATAAACAAATACAACTAAATCATTGGACTTGTCTGTGGAAAGAAAATAATGTGAAATTAGGTTCTTGAAGCGTGACTACTGGGCTAGGTAGAGGCTGACGGCCTCCTCGGGAACCTGTTTGAAGGATTTGGCGATGGTGGCGCGTGCATCAGAACAAACTGGCCCTAACCTCTCGAAGAGCTGCAGGTGAATTGGTGTAGCTTTCCCGAAGGGCCTTCATTAATGATGTTGCATAACCTGCAGACATAATAATACTACTGTATAAAGATCATTGCCACTAATGGAAAATCATGAAATTGTCCTGCATATCGAATTATAGCAAACATAAACAGTAAACAGAATGTTATGAGATTGCCAGGGAGATTACAGTACAGTGGACCCTGATATGCGCTACTAAATGTTTTAAAAAATACATAAAAGAAATTCAGAACATATTTGATGATTTTGTTACTATTAAATGTTTACACCAATACTAGTGGTAATACATGTGGTAAAGTTACATAAACTCTGAGGTAGTGAATTACTGAGAGGTAACTTAGCTAAACTCTAAAGTGAGAAGTGGATAAACTGTTTCTGACATAATTTCAGCGGTGGGTAAACTGCGTTTAGCCTCCACTACAGCCCAGACGACACGGTCAAATGCGAAAGAGAACCGTAGCAGTCTAACACAAAACGCAAACACACGATTGCGAAAGCCGCTTGATGATCATCACCGCTGATCCAAACACTAGCCACGAAGCTTACATGACGATATGGACATTTACTTCAGGGCAATTTTGTTTTGGCTCAAATTCGTGAATCATGAAAAATGCTCTTCTAAATGTCAGAGTGATCGTGCTTGTAGTGGAGGCTGTGTCAAAGGGAACACGGTAGCTATACAAAATACACACTGCTAGCTAACACGCAGATTGTAGTACATTAACGTTAGCATGATGCTTACCGTGGCAATTTCTCGCTTGCGGCAGACGGTCTCTCTCGACCTCGGGACAGGGCAAGCAGATAGGTTTGCGTTCACAGACGGCACGGCGGTAGGAAATAATTTAGCACTCTTCTCACTCTTATCCAAGTGAGACCATCTTGGCATCCCCTGAGTGGTAATCCGCCTCTTTGAAATGCGCGCTGCATATAGGGAATGTGGAGGTACGTCACGCCGTGTTGCATTATGGGACGTGGGCGCCATCTTTACAGGCACGATCTCTGTTTACCTTCGCTATAATAGTGGGTGTTTGGCTAAAACGAGGTAAAATTGAAGAAGAACGGAAGAAATGGAGATGTTTAAAGAAAAAGAGAAGGAACCCTACCGGGATAAACAAAATGCCACTGCCAAAAAACGTTATTTGGACAAACTATCCGCGATAAACAACGTTGATACATCTGATTTAGTTTTGGTGTTCTAAGCCTATGCTAAGTTGATTACTATTGTGCATAAAGTTCAAGCTATTTTACCTGAAAAGCAGCTCTCATAGTTAATGTTAACTTGCTATTTTCAGCATATGTTAAGTTTTCATAGGTTGTGCAAGATAAAAAATTGTACATTACTTTATAATGCCACAAGATGTGGTAACTTGTTAAATAAAACTCTGCCTTATTGTCATCATTTAATGTTGACACGTGTAAAAATGATGAGGGTATTTGGTCGTTTATTTTAAAATAGTTTGATGTATCTTTGCCCATTTATGTGTACTTAAAGGGTCTTTGTGGATGCAATCAGTACAGAAACAGAGAAGTCACTTAATGCATTTATTAAGCAGTTATATAAAAACATGATTCACAAACATTTTAAAAAAGGCATGTAAAAATATGTACAGAATATCAAAGCAAATTGTTAATTGAAAACAAAATAAATATAATTTGATTCATGCAATGTGTCCTGGCTTTATCATCTGCTAACATGAACCACACATTCAACATCATTCATCAACTATCCTCCTCATAGAGGAATATACAATACACAACCTCTTGCTTTGTACAACTTTTAACAAACGTAGTATGCAGTGGAGGACAGTAAGTAAAGTTTTTCCTCATGATTGCAGCACCCCACGCGATCCGGCGTCTTCTCGTCAGCTCCTCGACCTGCTTCCCTTGTTGTTTTTTCCAAGAAAGAAAGGTGAACAAACGTATTCCATTGTTCAGTTTCCTCCCTGAACGATCGTGTGACCTGCTATGGCAGTTGAACTGAACAACCATATCGACGTTTATTAAAATCTCGACAGAAAATCCAAACACATCCTCCAACACATGCATTTAAATACAGCGGTATTGGGCGCGATCCTGTAAATATGGCGGCGGACCCATAATGCAACACGGCGTGACGTCATCTCCACATTCCCTATTCTCGAGTAGGCGGCGACAAGAGCCAATTTAGCTGAAAAATCTGCTCGCCTAATCTTGACAAACTGCACCAGGCTTCGGAAGATCCCTTTGTCCTTGGGGAAGGAATGGACCCTATGTCCAGTTTAGCTGGAGTTCTTGCACCCGCCACAAACACCGTAATAAACCATTTTGACTAACGTTATTTATGATCTACTCTTTATCTCTAAGCTATCTGTTATGCTATGCTATCTCTCACTATATATGCTATGCCTATCTATCTATCTATATTTACTTATAAATCAGTCACTGTCACTCTTTCACTAGCTATAGCTACTCCTCGTATCACTCTCCCTCGGGCCGTAAGGCGGTCCAACAGTCAGCGAGTACCTCATGTGACGTCATGGAATGCATTGTGGGAGAAATAAGAATCCTCACTAAGCTGTAGCTAAAAGCTAACATCACCCACTTTTCCGTATTATATTTTAATTTTTGAGTACCCTACAATATCAGATACAATTGATAACTGTTTTAATGTTTATTACCAACTAGAAAATTGCCAAAAAAAAAAAAAAACTGCATTTTGCTTTTAAATGTATAATTACACTGTAACAAGGACACCTTAAAATAAAGTATAACCCAAAGCTTTTATGCAACCAAACATTCTGACTTTTAGCAATATTCACGTGTTGGTTATTTTGAAGAAAGCATATCATTTACATGCTAATTCTTTTGTAGTAAATATGTTTTCTTATCCATTAAATAATATTCAATTTTGTCTATGTTCTTGCATACACGACACGTACTGTGTGCTATGTAGTACACAGAATAATGCAGAAACAGTACACAGATAAATGCAGAAACAATCACAGCACTGCTGTTTCTATGGTAATGGATAAAGAATAACCTCAGCTATATAGACAAACATTTAACCATTCTATCATTTTCTTCTCTTCCTGTTTAGTGGCTCTTTGTTAACCCTCTGCCCACTGCTATTTAGTGTAACACCTCATAGGCACTCTATAAATCAATGCTTATGTGCTTTCACAGATTTATTTTTTATTTTTATTTTTTTGGCTTCATGATAATGAGATTTAGGGGAAAGTCACAATGTAAAAAGGTTTAAAAAATAAATCTTGATGTAATCTTAAGCAACTGTATTTCTGTCAGGTCCATTAAGTCAAGAACACGCATGACAATAAATGATTAGGAAATTGTATTGAATAAAATGCAATTCAAATTTGGCGGTATGGCTCTGTTCAGGAACAGCAGTAGCATTAGGGAACGCTCCCAGTTTAGTACTGGGAGAGCAGAACTATTCCCCCATATGAACAGAGCAGCAACGATGACAGAAAAGCAAATGCCACGTTATACATGACAAGGAGCAGGGGAGGAGGTGGGTTGCAGAGAGCGAGCAGCGAGCAGTTAGGAGCGAATTAAATCTGCTTAAATAGGGCGCCCTGATTTGAGCGTAGTCATTAGCAGCGAGGGGAGATGAACAGCAGAAGCGAGTCAAGAACACACATGACAATAAATGATTAGGAAATTGTATTGAACAAAATGCAATTTAAGTTGATAATTAAAATTTTTAGCGGTATGTCTCTGTTCAGGGAGTCTTCTGACCTTTCATGAGCTCCATGAAATAGCAGAGAGTCAGAGGACAGCAGCAGCATTAGGGAACGCTCGCAGTTTAGTACTGGAGAGCAGAACTACACTGTAAAAAAAATCTGTAGAAATTACAGTATTACTGGCAGCTCCTTGCCAGTAACTTACTGTAGTTTTAAATTGATGTTATTTACTGGCAACAGTTTGTTCAAAGTTAAATTAACATTAAACATTAACAAGTCTTTATCTTTACAGAATAAAACTAAAATAACAGCCTCATGCAAAGCATTAATCGGAACCAAAATCTGAAGGAAAAAAACAGAAAAGGGTTGATGAAGATTTCTAGTTCCCAGAATGCTTTGCATTAGATTGTTATTTTATAGTTTTATTCTGTAAAGACAAAGACTTGTTAATGTTTAATGTTCATTTGACTTTGAACAAACTGTTGCCAGTAAATTTACATCAATTTAAATCTACAGTAAGTTACTGGCAAACAGCTGCATAAATACAGCAATTTGTTTACAGTGTATTCCCCCCAAACAAACCATACCTGGCAACCTCTTGTGAATAGACAAGAGATGGAATTAGACCATTAAAATGCTTAGAAATCTTTATGAATAAATACGAATTAGTTGGCAATATGTTTCAGTTCAGATGAGTCTCCTGACCATTCATAAGCACCATGAATTTAGCAGAGAGTCAGGGGACAGCAGCAGCATTAGGGGACGCTCACATGAATTAGGACTTGGAGAGCTGGATTTTTCCCCCAAACAGACCATAAAGCAACCTCCTGTGATAAAAATAAATTAAGGATGAATTAGGGCCTGTTCACATATCGCGTCTTTTGCGCGCTCAAGTTAGTTATTTCAAATGTAGGTGCGCGGTGAGACCATAGGGTGCGACACGCTAATTTTTTCCAAGCGCGTCCGCACCGCATCGAGATAAAAACATCTAAACTTTTCAGAATGCCGCAAGCGCACCGAGGTCACCTGACATGAACAAGCAATGACAGACTCCTCCGGAGAGCAACCGCCCTAGCGCTTTGGAAAAAGAGAACGCGGCGCGCCTAGCGTTTTCTACTTGTTTTTAGGCGCTATATGTGAATGGCGCCAGCAGCCAGTAAGCGCATACAGGGGCAATGTAACTAAGCAGAAAAAAGACAAGTAAGATTTAGCAGATGAGACTTACTTTTAATTGACTCACTGAATTACTGTCTTTTTAGAGCTGTGCCACAGCAGAAATAATTCAGTTTGCACCATGAATTGTTATTTACTAACTATCTATCACTGCAAGCTGCTTGATCTGTGCTGCATAGTGCTAAATCACTGCATGTGCAACGCGAGCAGTTGCCAATGATAACAGATAAGTAAACGGACATTGCCAATATGATCGCATAAGCCTAGCAAGAGCATTTAAATAAAAACGACTAGATAAGCCCAAGCACACGGATAGCATTAGCAACAGCATGGTGCCCATATCCTGATAGCTTTTAACAATGAGCATTAAAAAGAAACTTAGCTTAGTGAAGACTTTCAGAGATGAATGGAGAGAGAATACATCGAGTCCTGTTTCAATATTGCAGAGCGAGCAGCGAATTGAATCTGCTTAAATAGGGTGCCCTGATTTGAGTAGTCATTAGCAGCGAGGGGAGATGAACAGCAGATGCACTGATACAGCTCATCTGAGCAGATCGCTGATGAGATCGTGTTGGCGGCCGATACCGTTAGCAGCATCTTGACAACATGGCCTGCCAGAACTGACGCTGACGCTCAATTAATTCATTTGACTTGGAATATAGCGTAATAACCACATGGACAAATTATGTAATATGTTTATGTACATTCATTGTAACTGCATGGAAAATAGTTCCAAGCATAGTCTTCAAAATATCTTCTTTTGTTTTCCCACATATGTCAGCAAAAAAGGTTTGGAACAGCATGAAATTAAGTAAATTGTGACACAACTTGCCCATTTGAAACTGTGGATACCTGCCCCGTCAAATTAAATAGTTGACACTTGACTGAATGTATCCAGTGTGATTTTATTCAAAAATATAATTTCTTATTTCTTTCCTTTATAGGTAAAACAGATACTGTCTGTAAGATACATCCACAAAAATGTACACAGACATTGATAGCAAACCATCTGTTACCACTGTTCATCTAGTTTATTGTAGGTCTGGAGGACATATTCTCACCCTGGGAATGCCTTTCTTGCCTAAACTTGAAATTTAACAAATTTTCGGATATAGAGTTCTAATAACAATTGTCATCTCTTTCACATGCTAGTTCACTTCTTCATCTCTATACTCGCCTGTACTTTTCTAGCCAACTGTAGCTTTGTATTTGTCATGAACTGCTCTGAGACACAAAGGTTGAGGATCCAAATGCAGTATTTATCAAAAGGATAATCCACAATCACAATCAAAATCCAGGCAAAGATCATACACAAACAAACAATCCAAACAATAACAGTTAATCGCTGAGGCAAATAGAGAAATCCAGGAGAACAAGAAAAGAATCAAGAGAACCAGGACACGAGAGAAACAGGATACAAAAGCACTCAGAAATACAGTTAGACACGTACAATGTAGTTTGTGAGGGAATGACAATAGTCTATCTATCTATCTGTCTGTTTATCTATCTGTATTTCTGTCTGTCACATTTTGTCATTTTGTCAAAGGTAAGTTGTCACAATGGAACAATAAAACTCTTCTCAATTCCAAGTTGTGCTTCAAAATGCATAAATATATACGTATATATATATATATATATATATATATATATATATATATATATATATATCAGTGTTGGGAAAGTTCACTTTCTACATGAACTAGTTCAAAGTTTAGTTCACACATTTTAAAATGAACTAGTTCAGTTCATAGTTCATACTTCCAAAAATGAACTAGTTCATAGTTCTTTTTTTCCAAATGTTGCTGCAAGATATTATTTTTCAAAATTATTGACACAGCCCATACAGAACCACAGACAGCAATTATTTGATCAGTTTTAACACTGAAACTATGTGTCAGATTTCATCTTCATATCAAATTTTGAATCCTTATTCAACCAGGTTTTACATTAGCATTGAGGAGAGTGGGACAGCATTTCCCAATTATTGCTTTAACGCTTTGTTGCTGTCCATTCAGTCCACACTAGTAGCAGCTGCAGCTTTCACCCCTACAGTATATTCTCAAAAACAGGAGGAAAAACGTACTCGGTTACCTAACGCAACCTCGGTTCTCTCTAGAGAGGGAACGAGTATTGTGTAAGTTTAGCTTACGCTACAGGTAAAGTTCATCTTTGTTCGAGATATTGAGGCCAAAACTATCCTTAATTTTGTATATATTGTCAACGCAGTGCAGCAGCTGCAGACCTAGAGCAGGCTGTCTAGCGTGCTCATTGGCTGCCTTGCGGCAACTGCAGCAGCCTACCATTGAGCCTGGCGTGACGTCACGCATCACAGCCCGCGCAAGGGGGTGTGGCTTAGCGTATAAAAGCGGGGCTCAGAGGCTGCTTCCCTGGTTTTCATGATCTGAAGCGAAAATTGCTCGTGGCGCCAGCACGGCCGGTTACGCAATACTCGTTCCCTCTCTAGAGAGAACTGAGGTTACGTTAGGTAACCAAGTACGTTCTCTTACGAGAGGTTCTCTCGTATTGCATAAGTTTAGCTTACGCTACGGGAACACTTTGTCAACGCCGTGCGCGCCAAGCATCCAACCCGGGGAACATTGAAAGTGGGAAATTCAGGCGGCCAGCAAGCGGGCCGACACCTGTATAAACATAAGCACCCATGGGGAATGCAGAGCGGCGTCGCCGGGCTGCATGTTACATGTATATCAACCCATATTAGTGCAGCTCAACCAGGAGAGCTAACGTTGAGGTAGCCTGCGCACCAGTCATGTGGGCAGATCATACACACATTAGACTGACAGAAGTCTAGGCTGCAAGGCGGGAACTTCCAAATTATAGAATCTCACAAATGTAGACGGGGAGGCCCAGCCCGCCGCCATACAGATGTCGTGAATGGAAATTCCACTGGACCATGCCCACGACGAGCCCATGCCTCTTGTGGAATGAGCCCTGATGCCCAGAGGGCATTGCAGACCTTTAGACGCGTAGGCAGCAGAAATCGCGTCCACTATCCATCTGGATAGGGACTGTTTCGAGGCGGCGAGACCTTTGGTGCGCCCGCCAAACGAAACGAAGAGCTGCTCGGAGCGTCTGAAGGGGGCAGAGCGCGTAACGTCGGCTTCCGCTCTGCCAAAGAGGCGCCATAACAGCTGGACTGTTTGGGGGTGTAAAGACCAATCCCCGGGGGGGGGGAATATTGTCCCTGGAAAGTCTGTCCGGGCCGTCGTTCAGGATCCCTGGCATATGCGTCGCTCTCAGCGAGCGCAGGAAGCACAGGGCCCAAACGAGGAAGAGTTCTGCCAGATCTCAGAGGCTCCTGGATCTGACACCGCCCTGGCGGTTCACATAGGACACAACCGACATGTTGTCCGAGCGGACTAGAACGTGTTGGTCCCGTATGAACGGGAGGAAGCGCTTCAGCGCGTTCTCGACCGCCAGCATCTCCAGACAGTTTATGTGAAGGCGTTTCTCTCGGTCTGACCACAGGCCAAAGACCGGTCTGCCCTCGGCGTCTGTCGAGATGATTTTTCGGTGGGAAATCGCTCCCATTGTCACCCCCTGCTGGTACCAATTGGCCGCTATCCAGGGCTGCAGAGCTGAAATGCAGCTCTGAGATATCCTGATCTGCTTGTAGCCACGCGTCCACCCCTGACGGGGTACGCGGGCGTTCAACCAGCGTTGTAGCGGGTGCATGCGCAGTAAGCCCAGCTGAGGCACTGCTGCAGCTGAGGCCATACAGCCCAGCATCCTCTGAAATTTTTTCAGGGAGGCGGTTCTGCCCTTCTGGAAAGATGCGGCTAGGTGTCGAACACGACGCGCCCTCTCTGTCGACGTTCCATCCCTAACAAGGAGATTGACTGGCTGGGCCGTAATGAGCTCTTTGTCCAGTTGACCGTGAGACCCAATCTTTCCAAGTGACTGAGTAGCATAGTTCTGTGAGATACGAGCTCTATCTCTGACTGTGCTAGAATCAGCCAATCGTCAAAGTAGTTCAGAATTCGCACACCCTGACATCTGAGGGGGGCGAGCGCCGCGTCCATGCACTTCGTAAATGTACGGGGTGCCAGGGACATGCCGAACGGGAGGACGGTGTACTGATATACCTGGCCGTCGAAGGCGAATCTCAAGAATGGCCTGTGACAGGGTATAATCTGTACCCCTGTATGCGTCTTTCAGATCGAGAGATATAAACCAGTCCCTCGGCCGAATTTGCGCGAGAATCTGCCCTGGTTGTAATCAGTTTGAACGGTCTCCTCATGAGAGCTTTGTTCAAAAATCTCAGATCTAATATAGGCCTCAGGCCTCCGTCCTTCTTCGGTACGAGAAAATAACGGCTGTAAAAGCCTGACTCGCTCAGAGAAGGCGTCACCGGTTCTATAGCTCCTTTGCACAGCAGTTTGGCTATTTCTGCGCGGAGTAGATGTGCTACTTTCACGTTCACTGTCGACTCGGTCCGAACGTGAAAACGCGGGGGACGGCGAGCGAACTGTAGTGCATAGCCCTGTCTTATTGTGCTTAGCACCCACTCTGAAACCGCTGGAATGGCTTCCCATGCTTGTGCATGTGTGGCCAGGGGGAGAATGGCCTCCGGGTTCCGGTCGCCGCACACTGTGGGCTTTGGGAACTGAAACGGAGATGTGAGCGCGGCGCGCGTGCCCTCGGTGCTTGAACAAAGCGACTCGCTGACAGCCGCTTTGGGCTGGTTCGCACGTAACGACCCGATTATATTGAATGGGTAGCGTTTTACATTGGCTTCCTGAAGCGCGAGCGGAGCTTGAGGCAGAGCGACTGGTAGTAAGCGCGAACGCTCGTGAGCGAGCTCGTAGCATACATTCGCAGTCTGACCAGTATGAGTGCTCGAATACGGCGGCTCGCTGACAGCGATGGCATGCTGTTTCACATGTGACTCCCGGTTACTTTGAGCGGGGAACGTTTTCTGAGCGCACTGGGGCGGGCACGTGACTTACAATCGCAGCCTGACTCATATGGGTGTCTATATGTGGTGGCTCGCTTACAGCAACAGCTGGCTGTTTTAAATGAGGCGACCCGGTTACTGTGAACGGGGAGCGTATCATGAACATTCTGTGACGTGCGAGCACCGCCGGAGACAGTGTGTCTGTGAGTAAGAGTGAGCGCTCGTGAGCGGGCACGTGACTTACACTCATAACCTGACTTACTCGAGGTTGCAATGGCCGTATGACAGAGCGGGCAGGGGATGGACGTGAGCACAGATTCGTGGCCGCGTTTTTCTACATCTAGTACTCGAAGCGGCATCTGCCAGCTTTATGAGAGTGGGCTCTGTGGGCCTGAGAGACACAGAAGTCATAGTGCTTGTGTGTAGGGGTGAACACTGGGGTGTGGGCACATTTTCCTACACTTAAAACACCAACGGCGTGAGCCGGATAACCAGCAGTGGCTAGCTGTTTCATATATGACAACCCGATTGCTTTGAATGGGGAACGTCGAGTGAGCACTTTGTAGTGTGCGAGCGGCGCCGGAGGCAGTGTTTCTGTTAGTAAGCGTGAGCGCTCGTGAGCGGGCACGTGACTTACATTCATAGCCTGACAGATATGAGCGCCTGGACACGGCGGCTCGCTGACAGCAGCAGCTGGCTGTGTCACGTGAGACGTCCCGATTGCTACGAATGGGGAACGGTTTGTGAACACATTGTGATGTGCAAGCGGCGCCGAAGGCGGTGTGTCTGTTTGTAAGCATGAGCGCCATATGAGAGTGTTTTAGCCTTGTGACAGAGCGAGCAGAGGATGGGCGTGAACACAGAGTTGTGGGAACGATACCTACATCTAACACTCAAGCGGCATTTGCCAGCTTTATGAGAGTGGGCTCTGCGAGCGTGAGAGACACGGGGGGTACAGTGCTTGTGTGTAGGGGTGAACACTGAAATGTGGCCACATTTTCTACACTTGAAACACCAACGGCGTGAGCCGGATAACCACACGTTACACTCTTTTGAGATTTCTCTGGGCTGCCGTAAAAACGGCGGTTGTGTGCAGGCGAGCGGGTAACATTACCGACTCGTTGGCTGCCAAATACTCCACTGCAGTAGCCCTTTCCAAGGGGACTGACATGGCGAGATAGTTTGACGGCAGTCCGGCCAACTATCCGCGAGCTCAGAGAGGAGAGCCGCATAAATTTTATCTGCTGCCAGAGCCGGGATTCGAACACGGGTCTCTGGCGCAAAAGGTTAGGGTTTCGCCACTGAGCCACAGGGGGAAACAACATAAGTTTAAGTTAGCGCGAGCAGATAATAGAGTGTCATCACAGCTTTGTGTCTGCGTTTGTTTGCAGGAGTGCATGTTATATAACAGGCTCATAGCTGCAATATTGACATATTGAGAAATAGGGGTTAGTCCGGCCTTGGCGGGACTAAAACACTCTTCCTTTTTCGACCGGTGAGATACGCATGCGCATGGGGCGCGGGGGCGGGGTAGCTTTCTCGTACGGGGGCGGAGAAGGAGAGAGAAATGCTCGAGGGAGTCGTTCCGGCGAGCGTTTGAGTGCCACATCAGGCTCCGGCAGTCTCTGTGCACGGCGCTTCTTCTTGAGCGGTCCAGCAGATGGCGGAGTGACAGCTTTGCCGTTAAGAGGTCTAGGCGAGCCCGCAGGGTCGACATAGATAGGTCCTCACAGTGGACGCAACCTCCCGACACAAGGGCTGCGTGGACCGGGCCCAGGCAGTGAGCGCAAAACACATGGCGGTCTCTGACGCTGAGCGGGGCTCGGCACGAGCCACAGGACGTGTGAGTCATTCTTACAAGAACGCTCGCGCTCTTTTAGAAAAAGTGTGTGCCGCAGCGGCGAGCACACAGACACAGTATAAACAGTGACAAGAGCAGAAAAGGATATTTGTCGCCGGATAGCGTTGCTGGCATGGAAGGCTGAAGGCAGCGAGAAGTCGACCGGCTTCCTCAGGCGCTTTCCTCTGCTGGCAGTCACTGGTTTCGACGGCGGCGGCTTCTCTCGGATCCAGCGGAATGAAGAGCTTCGCTGAAGAGATGAAAATCAGGGAAGCAGCCTCTGAGCCCCGCTTTTATACGCTAAGCCACACCCCCTTGCGCGGGCTGTGACGTGTAGTGGGCGCGAAGCGCCACCATTGGGCGTGATGTCACGCCAGGCTCACTGGTAGGCTGCTGCAGTTGCCGTAAGGCAGCCAATGAGCATGCTAGACAGCCTGCTCTAGGTCTGCAGCTGCTGCACTGCGTTGACAATATATACAAAATTAAGGATAATTTTGGCTTCAATATCTCGAGCAAAGATGAACTTTACCTGTAGCGTAAGCTAAACTTACGCAATACGAGAGAACCTCTCGAAAGAGAACGTGCTGCTTGAATGGTCTTTTTAAATGAGGAATTAGTAAAAGAAAAACAGGACAGTAGTAAGGGTGCAAATTTTTTACTGGAATCCTGGAAAAATTTACCAGACAGGTTCAACAAACAAGTTACATGAATAGTAAAACCCTCAAGACCATTCTACTAACACAAACTGAGGTAGGAACCAGGCTGAGGTAGGAAATTAAGGTTGAACTTGAAAGTGCAATATTCAAAGTGCAAAACATTAAAAACATTATTAAGTCACTTTTCTATTGCTTTTGACTTGTTTGCCCAATGAATAAGTAAAAAAATGTATTATAATAAATTAAAAGACAGAGTCCAAGGCCATGGACAGTGCTTCTATTTTCTGTCCAGTTAAAATACCTTAACTGAATGAATATCTGTCACTGGTTACAGTCCACATAAATAACTAAAATAATAATGATAATAATAATAATAATTAATGAAAAGTGTGCAGGGCCAAGGACAGTGTTATTTGCTGTACAGCCTGAAAATCCCTTATCTGAATGAAAATCCTGTCATTGGTCACAGTGGTCTCTCCCTGGTGGATCTGCTGTTTTTTTTGCTTCCTGTAAAAACAAGATATGCTCTGTTATTTTTATGCAGCTCACCTCTGCACATCAATATAGTAGTCTCTATTGACAATACATTGTACTTCTATAGCCCAATAAACAGATCACAACAATACTTAAAATACCTTCAAATCTTTTTGTTGGCATTCAAGATCAGCTACTTCTCAAAGTTGGCATCTCCCAGCCGGTTTCTCCTGGGTCTGAATGAGATAACAAGACATTTTAACATCATGATTATTATGGCAAAAATGGTAACAGTAATCTGTATTAAAGCAATTGTGAACTGAGGCAATCACTGAAATAATTTGACCAAGTTTTTATATTGAAAACCAGAACTAGAATAAAATCCCCAAGAACTATGAGCTATTGAGGCTGGGTATTTACTGTACTTATTACCAAAGAATAATAATTATGAAATATAATCACAGTTTATTCTTACCTGAATATTAGACCACCGATGCTGAAGAGCCTCTCTACTGGAGCGCTTGAGGGCAGGGCAGTGTTGTGTTTTATGAACAGCTTTCTGAGTTTTGAAAACTGGATGTATTCATTAAACCCATCTGTGGATGGGGCATCCAAATAGGTGTCCACTTCAGATTTTTTAAAAACAAGAGGTTTTTTGTTAAATCTGAAAAATGACGCTGCAGGATCTTTCTTGACACTTTCACCACTGAACTGGGCTTGACCTGAGTCTCTTGCAGCTGAATCATCAGAGTTGAGGGTTTGAAATTCTCTTTTCAGCATCAATCTGTACTGGATACGTTTCTCCTCATCTTGGACCCAGTCTAGATTGAATCTTGGCACCAGCATAGCGGAGAGTATGTTGTCCCTCTTCTCCAGAAGACCTGCCAGCCTTGTGCTCAGTGACTCCAAGATACTCTTTATGAGTGGTCGGCATGTAATGAGACCCTCTGCTGCAGTGGGCTTTATGCTCTCATCCAACAGGTCATTCATATGACATTGCAACTGCGCAATGGTTGGTGCCAGGTAGCCAAGAAAGATGTTCTTCTCTGCTTGGAGGATGTTTAGTGCAAATGTTAAAGGCCTCATCACATCCACAAACTTGTGTATGAAGTTGACTTCCTGTGGAGAGAATCGGTGAAAGCCAAACTCATCACTCACAGTGTGCAAAATCAGGTCGTCATGTAGGGGAGTGGCATTATTTTCAGGGGTGACCTCAGCCATGTTAATTTCTGCCTTGGTAGTTAGTGTTGCTATGCGAGACAGTCGCCTCCATGGCAAGAAATACTGAATTCCATCTCGTGTCATTTGGCACAACAAAGCAAATCCCAAGCTTTTCCTCCACAGCATCAGAAGCTTTTGTACTTCGTTTAACCAGGTTCCACAGAGCAGATGCTTTTGCAAAAACAGGCCTCTTTATTGTTTTGTAGTGTTTTTCAGTTACCTTTTCCGTATCTTTGGCCACTAGATTCAAGGTGTGAGCCATGCACCTTCTGTGAGGGGGGAGAGAGGGATGACCCAGACCTGAGAGAGGCTCAGGCTCCATCTGGTCATCTTCATCTGAGCTCTCACTGGCGGCAGACACTGGTTCATTGTCATCTTCACTTTCAGTTTCATCAAAGTAGACCACTGTCTCTGGCACTTCAGTATAAATCGCAACATCCATCCCAAAACAGTTGAACGCCTTGACAAAATTTGTAGCATTGTCTGTTACTGTACACACAACCTTGTTGTGGATTTTGAATTCTTTGTTTACATCTGACAATAATTTTGCCAACACATCATGTGTATGTGCTCCTTTAATCCGCCGACATGCCAGTACTGCAGAGTATCTCTTAGAAACATAAGTTTTGTTTAGCCAGTGGATAGTGATGCCCATAAATGCCTTGTTCACAGCTTACCAGCAATCTGCTGTTGTGCACACAACATCGATCTCAGACAGTTTAGTCTTAAGGTCACATATGTTTTCTTTAAATTTCTTGTTTAACAGTGTCTGTACTTTTTTTCTTGATGGCATATTTGTGGATGGCTGCAACCCCTTATTTAATTTTATGAAAGCTGGGCTTTCCACTTTTCTCAAAGGCTGCAGGTCTCTGACGATATACTGCACCACCAGGTTGTCCAGCTGCGGCTGGGAGATGACAACGGACCCGCTACTGTACGCAGTTAATGTGGTTTGTGCCGAGGATCTGTCTTGCCTGTCTTTA
The DNA here is from genome assembly GCA_030578255.1 of Tiaroga cobitis. Taxonomy (NCBI): domain Eukaryota; kingdom Metazoa; phylum Chordata; class Actinopteri; order Cypriniformes; family Leuciscidae; genus Tiaroga; species Tiaroga cobitis. Next base: position 23,900,390 of record CM060609.1, read on the forward strand.
GATTTTTTAATTGCTTGCGCATACCTTGAAAGGCTAGTCGGGTGCTTCTGTTCAATATGCTGTTTTAGGTTTGCCGTGGATGTGACTGAAATGCGTATTTTATTTTTGAAAGCTGGCGGGCAAAGTTTGCACAGAAATGTAATATTTGTTCCATCCTCACCGACCTGGTCATAAAACTCTTTTAAATTATCATACGATGCCGCCTTGCTGCTTCGTCGCCCATATGCTGCTGTCGCCTCCATGTTGGTTTTTGTTTTGATGACGCAAGCAGCGGTGCCGTGCAACACTGGTGGCTGGTGTTGCCAGATTGTGTTTTTTCCCGCTATATATTAAGGCCTGTTTACGGTGTGTTTTAGCCGGGTTTTCGCCTGGAAGACTCACAGTAACGTAGTAAGGCATAAGGCAGTAATACAGTACGTTCATTTCACGTTCGCTCAAAATATGAACGAGTTCATGAACTATCGTTCAATGAACGCGTTCAGGCACAACACTGATATATATATATATATATATATATATATATATATATATATATATATATTACAGTTTTTTTCTGATCTCAGTCCTTAGATTGTGACAATGCAACCTTAGGTTTGTTTGTTTTTGCTTCATTTAAGATATTTTGAGGGGCATTTTATGGGACAGAGCAATGAAGGAAAGAACAAGATCAGGAAAGGATGTCGAGCAAAGAGTCGAACTCCGGTCACCCGGAACACCCGGCGCTCTGTGTCTGAGAGCCACCCACGAGGCTATGCCTTTGACATTAGGTTTGTTTTGATTTAGGTTTTGATCTAATTTCAGAGTAGCAGACGATAACAACCACACTGTTTATAATCAGTGGCTGATTATAGAAACTAAGTGATTAAAAGGTACATAACCATAGTCAAGGGCATAACTTTGGGTCTACCATTCCCCCCAGGTTAAACTCGTGTCATATTTATTAATTTATTTATTGAATAATTTTCTTGTGTAAAAGGTAACATGCTAATTTGCCGTTCCTGTATTAGAAATGCATTGTGATACTTTTACTGATTTAGGCTACTTAACCCTCTGGGAACCAGACACGCGCCGGCGCGTTTTGCTCGTTTTTTTTCACATAGCAGAAAAATAGACTTAAAGTACTACCATCATTTCTGTTCATATAGAGTTAAGAAATATGAGAAAATAATCTGTTAAATGTCTACTTTTTTATGTGCCCACATACAATTGAAATAAAATATTGTGCTTTTGTAAAATAAAGAATATAAACAGGGTGTGCGGTCTGCCTCTCAGTCACCGTGAACTTTTTTCCTGGAGCACGTCTCTAATCTTCAACAAAACTCAGCAAATACTATTCACCCAGACATGAGCAATATATCTTTTAAATCATTTGAGTTTGTACTTTTAAATGATCCGATTCAAAACTAAAATAAATATTCTCCGTTTATGTCATCTATATAAAAAGTCAGCCATTTCTCTTAGCTCATTATCTCTGGTAATGTGACACGCCCACGGAGAGCACGCGCTATTCAAACGCAAATATGTGAAGCACCACATTGAGACGCGTTAACGCCCATAAACTCTGAAAACACACTATATTATTTAGTCAGATTAATCTACTGTCATCTTGCAGTAGATGAGGAATGAGGAATAAGGAACATTTACTATGAGGAATAATCCTGGGACATTTACCTACCTCAGAACAAGTGCTGGTTTATTTTCACCACGAGGAGGAGCAACAGATTCAGCTGAGAAGTGTGTAAGTGTTTTATGCTTGTGCTTTGTTCTAATCGCGATATAGAATAACGTTAGTGTCTGTAAATGGAAAAATAGCATAGGTTACTGTTTAAATGTGAATCATGTTTCTGTGTGTGTGTGTGTGTGTGTGTTGTAAATAAATCCAAACAATCTAAAAGCCATTCTTTTTTAAATCTCCTCATTCTTTGTGCTCCTCATAATGATTTGGCCTGATAGCACCTAATAGGGCCATTATGGGAGGGTCTTTGTCTTTCTCAGGTGTGACATGCCATACATATTAATGAGAGATCACGCCTCCTCGCATAAAGCTTTCTCAAACAAAACACGTCATACACATTCTAAAAGACTTTATTGACTTATCTGAATGAGTAGTCAGGATGATTCTCACATAGTTTTGGAGCAAATATTCTAGACTATGTGATACAAGTTTCAAAAGTCTTGTGAAGAAATAATCAATATGTGTTTTGTGGCCTTATTTCAGAAACTTTTAGTTTTAGTTTTTTCAATAACCACGCATAAATAATATTCTCTCAAAAATACAAACATGTACATACACGTTGCTTACATATTATGGTAGCCCCGTTTGTGCTATTTTGAGTGAATTTACACCTTTGCCATTAACATGTTCATAAATAACTGAAAAAAGCACAAATGTCAGTGCATGTCAAAACAGCAAGGGCCCCAAAAAACCCTTGGTCCCCAGAGGGTTAACTCAGTAAATCTAATCTTGTGTAATATGCTAAAAGAGACCCATTGATCTCTGGATGGTGATTTAGTTAATTTAGTGGAAAGCTCTCTCTCTCTAGAAACATCCTTCTTGACAGTGTAATTAAAGAAAAGAGAGAGATGTTTCTTCCTGTGAGCCACTGAGAAACATTAAACCCCTAAACAGTTTGCGTGTTGTGTTTGTTCAATTATAAATGTGGGTAAATGTGCAAGTAGGCCTACACTGTGAATGTGTGTGTGCAGTAGGAGATCACAATCTTTTAAAGATTAATCGCACCGCTCTACTGTCTTACTCTGTCTCTCTCAGCATTGATTTCTGACACAAAGCGGAAATGAGTAAAAGTGAGACATTGCTATTAAAGTATACAGTGAATCTCCCACTCATCCCACCAGAACCATATCCAGAAAAGTTTCAATCTATTTGTGGTGGTCAATGTTGATATTGTGGCGGGCTGCCACAAATAAATCAATGAAACACTCCAATTGATTGCAATTGACTTTGGGATGCGTTATGCTTTCTTTGGGTAGTCTCACATCGCGTCACATGATATGCGTAGATAACGAAAAAAAAGTGGGTAACTTCTGTCCACCTTGTCTATAAGCAAGGACTAAAATAAAGCAATTTGATTTGAATGAATATTGATTCTGGGGAAAAAAATAATAATAATGTAAAATCGCAAACAAATAAATCGGGATAGTAAGGTAAATTGATTTTTTCTCCCAGCACTAGTGTGAAGAATTTGTGCTCAAATTTACTTTATTGTGCTTAGAAAATGTTAGAAGACTAGTGATTGAACTTAGCAGGCAAAACAACAAAAAACATTATCATTATTGGTGTTTGTTATTCCTATTGCCCATAGTGTTTTATCCTAAATATTACTCAGGCCCGCACCATGTGCTATGAACAAGAATAATACCTCAAACTGTGCGACTTGTAATACTTTTCTATGAAGCCCTGCACATGACATGCAAAAAATAGACATAGCAGCCATGAATTAAGAATTAATTCCCACAATTTTGAAATTTGTGGCCATGTTTCATTAATTAATTTCCTCGATTTAGTTAACTTGTGGCCATGTTTTACTAATTTGTTCCCTTGTTATAATTTAATTAGATAGTGGCAACAAATGACGTATAACTGAGGAATTAATTAAAAAGTGTCATGTGTGGAGCTCCATACGTTTCTAAGCAATCAGGCAATTTATTTTTTGCTGATGATAAAATGAGTGGAAAAAGTAGACTTACACTGAAGGGACAAATCTAGATAACAGAATATCATATGAGCCTCATAGGACTCTTGGCCAGTAAATAACCTCCAAGCAACCACTCCTGCATGAGTGATGCCCAGATAACCATTGTGGCAGCAACTTTTTCACAGGCAAACACCTCACAATTTAAAAATCTAGTTCGCTTAATATGTTTGTTGCACACTGTTAACAAAAAGCCTTATACAACCAGCTGTTCTCTCTTATAAAGTGAGTGTCATCAGACTGAAGGAAGGCTGAAGGCCTAAAAGATGGTTAAATGTCTTGTCAAGGTGAAAACAAATAGGCAGTAAACATGGAGTGAGCATCTTACAAAGCAAGGAAAAGCGTGGGCTGACTGTGCTGAATTACCCAGAATACCACACTGAGACTTACACAACAACCACATGTTGCTGGGAATCAAAAGTACGAAGAGCTGCATCCCTTGCTCTTCTCTCCAGTGCACAGGATAATAGCTACATGTCCTAGAACACCATGCGGGGCGTAAAGAGACAAGACTGAACACATGCATATAAGGAGATACTTATTCTGCTCTGCAGTGACTCATTTGGTTAAAGAGACAATTCTAGAATGAGATATCTCCCATGGGAGAACAGCAGCTCAGAGAAGGCTTGTCTGAGTGGTTCTCTAAATCTGCTGGACACTGAGATATATTTCTAAATGGTTACTGCTGTAAAATTAAAATACTTAGTAATATTAAGCAACAACATGTACTTAGGGTTAGGGTATAGGATTAGGATTTGTTTGAGGGTTAGTTGCATGTAATTATGCATAATTTACTGTTATTACTATGGTAAGTATATGTAACATATGCAACAAGGATACTGTAAAATAAAGTGTTACCAATTATTATTTACATTCCGCAGTACAATTCACATTGAAAAGGAGATTCCAGGGAGTGTTATAACACCATCAGTTTAGTCAATTAGAACTGAGCTACAGGGGGAAATCACTAAGTGTCCAACAACCTCTTGGTTATTGAAGTTGTGAGGTAGGTTGTAACATCAGCACTCTTTGTACTTGACACTAATTAACACAGTTATGGGATGAGTTCTAAAAGACTTCAGTAAGAAGCAGATAAATATGTGAATGCTTAATGTTTGCAATAGACATGCAAAAAAAAAGTGTACCTTCTTTATTCTCTCTTGTGTCACTTTACAGTGGTATAGTTTTTATCAGCACTTTTTTCTTACTTATGACTTATACTTTATATTTACTTATTATCATTCCATTGTTATTCCATCTCAGTTCAAATCTACCTGACTCTTTTCTGAATTTATCAGTTTAAAAAAAAAAACATTCTCAAGCAACCTGCCATTTGGGTCATGAAATTTCAATAAAGCAGCCAAGCCAATGCATGGGGTAAGGAAGCTAATGCCAGTTTAGGCCAAATACATAATTTTATTACTACTTGTTAGAGTTTTGAATTGATCAGTTTCCAGATGATAATTTAATATATAATATTACTGATTATGTCCTCAGACTAGCCTTTGACAGAATTCTGATTGAAGACTGATCTTTAGTCAAAACACTAATGTGTAGATTTACATATTACACTAGTCTTAAATGGCCTCTGCAGAATTATTGTACAACATAAAAAAAAGAATAAAAAAAAAAAGAATTACCATTTTTTTAAAGGCAATTTTCACAGACATTTACTTTGGAACTGTCTAGAATAAGCACATGTTAACTGGATTTAAAACTGCTGTAATATTCAACATCTTCACACAGATGATTGTTCAAACCAAACAAACAAATATATATATTTAATATAATGTTTAAAGAAAGAGAAAACTGATTAGTTAAATGCTCATCTAATATTAACAATTTAAGATTTTAACAGATTTAGATTTAATATTTTAGATTATTTTAGAAAAGCTTCACTTACCAATAATGAGCAGCCCTACAGCAAGATGGTTTTCATTTCTGCGTTTATCATGTTTCTCTTGGACAGAACAGGTGTGTATCAGGGCATCTTCAGACAGTCTGTGTGTGGCTTTCAGCATCTTGAACAGTTCACAGAGAATTTGGAAACAGACTGTACCATCTTCACCACACTGAGGGGGAGGACAGAATCAAAACAGATTGGTTTATTTGCTCTGTGCTCCACCTCCATGAGTAAAAGGAAACTTAACCCTTCCAATCCATGTACACATCAAAATGTGCTATATTTTGAGTTTATTGCCTCAACAAGAGGTCAACCCTTGACATTACACTCTAAAAAACAATTCAGTGGTTTTGTAAATATGACAATAAATAACTTGGCTTCTACCTTAATAAATACCTAAATAAATCCAACAGTCAATTTTGTCTAACATTTCCAGCTACTAATTAAGGTAGTATTTTTTTATAAAAAGAAATTAGTATTTGACTAACGAAGTAGACTATACTATCTCTTTGCTAATTATGTTAGCACACATATGCTAGCTATTGTCAGTTAGCTGCTATATTAAGTGGATTCAAATAAGTTAAACAAAATTAACTTTTCAGTTACCTTAGCTTGTTGGGTCTACTCAATTTTCTTTGTCTTGGTACTAATAGGTATTCAGATCAAGTTGTTTTTTTTTATTCTTTTTTTTATTTAATCAATTTATAAGGAAAAAAAATGGAGTACATCGTATTTTAGAGTTTTTTTATGTATTTTAATGCTTAGGAGTGTATGGCTTGGATATTTCATATGCTTTGCTATTATATAAATCTAGTTTTATACATTGAAAAAGTTTTACACGTTGTTATTATTCAGGAATGGCAATGTTTCCAGTGATGGAAATTGTTTTGTTTTTTTTCTAGGGGAAGCTGTTCCTGTGGGTTAGCATAAAAACTTCTTTTTTTTTTTTTTTTTGCTTGTACAAACAAACATATATATTAATGCATGTAATTTAAATTGATATCCATATTTTCAGTTTAATAGCCCTAGTTATGAATTCTCGCATGATTATACAATACTGCATAAAGAGCAACTCATACGGTAATAATAACAAAGCATAATGTAATAACGGCATAATGTAATAGATATTAGATTATTTATGTAATAATTTTGCTAAAATCTTGAGCTCATAATGTAATAATGATTACTAATAATGAATAATAAAGTCCAATCCAATTACAATTTTTCACATAATGTAATAGGTTATTGTATGAAAAATGTATTACATTATGAACACACTCCTGTAGCAACTTATAATGTAATCACATTTCATAAGGTAATACCAGCACATAATGTAGTGAAACAATATATGAATTATCTTTCAATGTAATAAATTTGAGCACAAAATGTAATATGTTAAATAAGTTATGACATTAAAAGTAAAGTAGGTTAATTAAGCTACATTGTGAACACAACAGTTTAATTAAAATTTTGTGATCATGAAATGCTCCAATATTTTGGTCACTTTATTCCAGAGATACATTTTAAGATTTATGTATTAAATTAAAAGTGTCATAGTTAAGTCTGAAGTAATTTTTTTCAGTGGTATTGCATAGGTTGTAATTTCACATTAAAGGTGGACACTTTTTTTACATCACAAAACCAAACTGTTTGAAGGGGGCTGTTTAGACTATTTGTTCCACTGTACAAAATTGTAAGTTGTACTGTATTTTTCAGCATACCATCTGATGTACATGCCGACTTTGTTTTGCTGTGACTTGTATTAAAATTAAGAAATGTTTTCTTACCTTGCACTCAGTGCTGTATTGGCTGAAGCAGATAACGGGATCTATGACACACACACACACGCAATAAAGAGCCCGTCCCCATCCCAAGGCGTCATATATGACGCTTTTGCCAAAGCGTACATATCCTACGCACAAGGCACCCTTTAACGTAAATATGATACGCAGATATATATGGGGCAGAAGGCGCCTCCTAGTGGTCTAACCCTAACCCTACCCCAAACATTTTATTACATTAATATGTCATACCTATTACATGTGCAATTTTTACATTACATCATGTGCAGTTATTACATTGTGAGTAGCCTACATTCTAAATGACTGCGCCAGATAGGCAGATACACTCACAAATAGCCGTTCATTGCATTATCCTCCACTAGATGTCGTCGCAGTATATTACATGAAATCAAACTTTGTATTTAAACGTTCCAATTGGAAAGAGGTGCATGATGGATTGAAAACCTGTTGGGATTGAGAATCTCATGAACTCAAAAACTACGATTTATTGGGATGATGGATGAGTCCGAATCAGTTGTTGCGAAATGAATATTTTAAGTGTGATAATATATGATTCTGCAATCTGCACTAAATTTATTGTCTGTGAGCCTTCATGTGTGGGACAGAACGTCATAGGGGCGGGGATTTCACGAATGGAGGCGGGGCTGTGGACGTGGACGTGGGGAGGACTTCTGACTTCAGAAGTAGCCTATATATGGCAAGCCATTTTAACATTTAACAGCTAGACTGGATATGTGTTGCAGATATCTGTAATTCAGTTTTGCCTAGTCAAAAAGAACATTTCAGATATCCGCAACTACATTCTTCCTATCCATAATTGTCATTTCAGATATCCACAAAGACATTCTTCCTAGGACAAATGACATCACTTTTGCCATTCATTTGTATGGGGTTTATCATTACAGATATCTACAATTCAGTTGGAGATATCCACTCTGTGAATTACGGATATCTGCAACTGAATTGTAGATATCTGTAATTCCAGTTTGAGATATCTACAATTTGATTCTGACTAGTCATAACTCCAGTTCAAGATATCTTTAATTAACCTCAATTCAAGATATCTACATGTTCCTTTTCAGATATCTTAAATTAAGTTTTGACTAGGCGAAATTACGTTGTAGATATCTGTAACTGGAATTATGACTAGTCAAAATGGCGTTGTAGATATCTCAAACTGGAGTTAGGGATAGTCATAATTTAATTGTAGATATCTATTATCAAGTTATAGATATCTTGAAATTAATTTTGATTAGAGATATCTGAAATTTGAGATATCTGTAACTTTCATTCTGCCTAGTCAAAATGTAATTACAGATATCTTGAATTAGAGTTTTGACTAGGCGAAATGACGTTGCAGATATCTGTATGCAAATTAGGCCCGCATCCCACTTTAGGCGGGAACAGCAGAGCATGTTTTTAATGCTGTTAGCTAATACAGCATGCATGTAAGCATTAAAGTGAATTAGTGTGAATCTCTCTCATGCGTAAATCCTACATCAACAATAACCTACGGTAATTTTAAGCATCATCATAACATAGAAATGCATGGCAAACATTGCATGTTGCCAATATTTTTGAGAAACCCGCAGGCTAATGCTAATGAATACAATTTGTGTCATGCTGGAAACATTTTCTGGTGCTTTTCGATTACAGCCAATGCCATGACTGCTTCTTTCTCCTTCCATTCATAGAAATAAGTAAATTAACCAACTTCTTCTTTGATTTGGCGGGGAGGGGAAATTATGTATTCATGGATATCTAAAATAGAGCAAGCTCATGCAAAATAATTTGCTCTAGTCATAATGACGTTTGAGATATCTTTAACTTTCATTCTGCCTAGTCAAAACTGAATTACAGATATCTGCAATTGTCATTTAAGATGTGTGACGAGTTGAATGTCGTTTTCAATGACGTCATTGCAGATATCTGTAATTCAGTTTTTCCTAGTCAAAACTGAATTACAGATATCTCTATCTGTCGTTTCGACTAGTCACAATTACGTTACAGATATCTTAAATGATAATACAAACTATCCAAAATGTAATTATGACTAGTCAGAAAGACGTTGTTGATATCTACAATGTTAATTCCGGATAGTCAAACTTAGCTTTTAAATGTTAAAAGGGCTTGCCATACTATGCAATAGCCTTGTGGAACTTCCATGATGACACCTAGCCTACCGATGGAGATTGGGGTTGAGCCGAGGTCAAGTAGGCTATTACGTACAGTACTATATTTCATGTAAAAACAAGTGTCTTTGTCCAAAATGCCTAACCGCAAAACAAATCATGGTTTGTAGCATTACATGGCCCAAATTACGTATTTTGCTAGTTATCATTTCTATCATTCTAAATGATAAAACTTGCATAGCCTACCATATTTCTAAACGCAGGCTACATTATAAAACGAATGGTTCCAATCTGACTGGATAAGCAGAAGTGTTAGGGTGACCAAATCGTCCTGTTTTCCCAGGACATGTCCTGTTTTCACGTGCCATGGCTGTTTTTTATAAAGTGATGAAAATGTCCTGGTTTCCATTATATTTCATTGGGCCATTAAGAAAGAAAAACAGGATAAAGAGGAAGAAGAAAACTAAATTGTGCCGAGTGTCCTGGTTTTCGATAATCAAAATATGGTCACCCTATAAGCAGTGTATATCATGATAGCAATGTTTGAAATGCATAGGCCTATAGCATTCTGTTTCAAATACTGAATATAGTATTTAGTATATGACTTGCAAAAGTTCTTTCTAAAAATTTGAATAAAAAGGTCAAATTATCATATTTATTGTAGATGATAGCAATAATTAAACATAAAGTGGTAACAACAGTGTAGCCTACTGTTTCAAAATGCATAGTATGCTGTTTTCAGTACAAAGTTTACTGCTCAGTATGCAGTAAGCATCATGCCATTGTGAACACAGCCTGTGTCCTTGTTTGAGCATGCGTGCATGGTGACAAACCCACGAGACTCCACCTTCTAGTAACAAGAGATGGTTTATGAGCTGTACAGTGGCGACAGACTCACAGAAATCATCCGATGTTTTCACAAAGCCAGTGCATCTGGCGTGAAAGTGTTTAAAACCGCGCAGAAGGATTAGAACAAAATATCCACTCGTGGGAGAACACGAGAGAGAGGACAGCGTTCAGTTTGCGAGTGGGAAGCAACAAAACGGTGCATGTGAGGATAAATACGTGGAAGCTTTTGCGTCGAATTCAAACGGGCGCGTTCGTTGTACATTGTTGATTTAGTAATATAGCGAGTGCTGTTAGATTATAACTATGCCGTAATAAATAATGTGGGCTGGTTTGTCAGCTTAATATCCTCGTTGCATGGTTAGAAATTAATCTTAGCTAGTTTTTCCAAATCTTTATAATTTGCTAATGAAATAAAGATAATGGCTTCTTGACGAGACGAGGACTAAGCGACCAACCCGGAGTGCCAAATGCAAGTCCGATAGACAAGAGAGCAAACTGGAATTGGAGATGTAACACAAGAATTTGACAATCTACTTCTGGAGGCCTCGACCATATTAACCTCTTTCTGAACTATCTTGTCTAGCACCACGGACAGCGACCATGAACAGGTTACGCAGGAAAGCGTGCGTGGCTCTTTTATTGTTCACTTTGTTCATTTTTGGTACTATGATGGGCCTACGAACCCTCAAACCCACTGATGGTTTTTCGGATCTTGCTCCAGGAATGGAGTTGATGCCTTTGGTTGGAGAGCGAATAGACCAGAGACCCAATAATGTAGTTGAATCAGCAGGTCAAAATGGTGGTGGGGGGAGTGACACTAAGATAGTGTTCTCCAACTCTGGACCTGACCACAGCATATTCTATGACATTCACATCTTCTATTATTTATGGTATGGCTCGCCACAGATGGATGCTAGTTATATACATTGGGACCATGTACTGGTACCACACTGGGACCCCAAAATAGCTGCCAGTCACCCGAAAGGACGACACAATCCTCCAGACGACATTGCGTCCAGTTATTACCCTGAACAGGGACCCTACAGCTCCAGAGATCCAGATGTCATTGAATCCCACATGGCGCAAATCGAAGCTGCGGCCACAGGTTTTACAGCCAAGATACAATTTGCTCATTTATATTATTTAACATTTATAATATTTGTTTTTCTTTGACTGTTATATTGCAATGTGGATGGTTTATCATTAAAAGACTAAAATAGACGTAATGTTGCTTGAAGAGCAATGCATTTCCACTTTTGATGCCAGGTGTGGTGGTCCTGTCCTGGTACCCGCCTGACGTGGCAGATGAACATGGCAAACCCTCAGAGGATCTAGTGCCAGCTGTAATGGACGCTGCCCATAGACACAGTATCAAGGTAACTGGTGAGAGATCCATAAAACTGATCTGCTTACACTTTATGAATTTTTATTCTGATGTATTTTTTAAACACTGTACAGCTTGTATCCTTGAAAGGACAACTTTGTACCTTATCGTCCCCTAAAAAATGCATATTAGTACCTTAGAGCATGTGTTCCTAAACATTTTTGTTAGCTGCCTTGAAACCCTTAGATGTAAAAAAATGTACTTGAAGTACCCCCCCTCAGATTTCAAGTATTATTTCCACAATTTAACAACACAGATATGCATGTTCACAGTTCTCTGATGTCAGTTAATAATCGCATAACATGCAAGTAAACAGATAAAAGTAATCTTTTTATTTTTAAAGTTTTTAGTTTAGACTTGGCAAAATATGGTGATATTCATATGAAAATTTGTCATATTGATACTGCTGAGACATCCAGACAAAGAATAGGCCTACTGTTAATGAAAATAGTTATTTTAAAGGGCATTCAAACTTGGGTTCACTCTTTACTAGAACCTGTTTCACTCTTGTTCTTTCTCCAGAGTGAATAAATAAATAACTCTGACTGACGCCATATGCCCGTGACTCTACATTTACTGAACAGCATTCAACTCTCAAGGTGCTACATGCAAAAGGGTCCGTGCTACAACATGAGTTAGATAACATTCTCATTGTTACATCCTTCCTTTTTTTCATGTTTTATCTCTATATATGAACTAGGGCTGGGATAAACGATTATTTTTTAAACGATTAATCTAGCGATTATTTTTTCGATGCATCGATTAATCTAGCGATTCAGTTTTCCTGTCCGATTCGATTTCGATTCGATTCTGTTATCGATTATCTCCCCATTAATTGACTAATACCAATTTATACATGTTGATTTATATATCTGAATGAAAAAAAACATGAATTCCTTAACATTGCAATACATGTTTATTGCTCTTAAAATTCCAAAATAAAAAAATATACAAGTGCAAAGTAATGCATTCTTAGTCAGAGGTAGCATTCAATAAAACTTTGAAGCCTTGAAAACACATAGGCCTAGCTCACTAAAAAATAGTGCATCTTGTAATTCTTCTTTCAGATGAAAATAACAGCTTGATGTCTACCATTCAATAAAAAAAAAAATTCTATAAATATTTTTGAGTCTTCATTTTCTTTTCTGACATAGCCTACTCCAGTTCTTGTTAAAACACACCAGACATGCAAATTCTGTGCATTTTGGGCACTTTTTGAGTGAAATCATATTTATTTTGTCCATCAAAAGTGTGCTTTCACTTTAATTGAGAGCAGTGCTTCAAAAAAAATACTCTGCGCCGAGACCCGCGCTTCACTGCTGCTCACGCACTGCTCCTGCTCCCGGTGTGAATGCACTCATTTGTTAACATGCACGCCGGATAAAAAAACCCGCACTGCTCATGCTTGCGGTGTGAAACGGCCGTAATTCACGAGGTTCCCTACATGTGCGTTCCGTGTGCACGTGTGATGCTAATGTTGCGTGATGTTAATCATGCGGCGTCCGAGTGCATTTGACCGGCATAAATCGGAATGTGTCAGACTGACCGGCGGTCATGGGCGATCACGTGAAAATCGGCCAATTCCGGTCACCAGCTGATCAATCGGTGCATCTCTACTTTAAAGGAACGAGTGCACTTTGCACCTTGCACTTTGAAAGTCTGAGGAGCCACTCGTGTTGCTACTACTCTCCGGCGCCGCCATCTTTGTTTTGGGTCTGACGAATCGACGCGCATATTTTGCGTCGACGTATTTTTTGCGTCGACTTAATCGATGACGTCGACGCGTTGTCCCAGCCCTAATATGAACGCTTGATGACCAGTGTGTCAGATGTACCTTCTGTTCCTCCTGTCCAGTTCAACCGTGTATGAATGTTTGTTGACATGTTCCAGGACTGTTTTTTTTTTGCTGCCAAACCTTTTGTGACTGTGTTGGTTGTACTCTCACTTGATCACCTGGTTTCAGAATGTTCATGTCTTTTGCGAGTCTGTTGTAGTAAGTTTCCTGTCATCTTTGATTTATTCTCAGTCCTTGTCTCGTGTCTACCACTTTTGGTGTCAACAGATTGGTGTGTATTTGGAGGAGTGTGTGTGTCTTCCTGCTTAACAGTCTCTGAGCAGGCCTTGCATTCAGACCCTGTGACAGAGTGTTTCTATGATCTAAGATTGCCAGGTATGAATCCCTTCCTGACATCTTGGCTCTTTGCATCAGACGTTTTGCTGTCTAGACAGCAGACTTTGCCTTCCCATTACTTTGCGGGTGGGTAGGTGATGATGATGTTTCATGCTGAATCTCACAACGTAACAGTTGGAATTCTGTTGACATATATTGTGGCCCATTATCTGAGAACACAATGTCAGGTATGCCTTGCCTGGCAAAATGGACTTTCAGCTTGTTAATCACCTTGGAAGACTTTGTGTCTGACAAGTAATCAACCTCCCAAAAGTTTGAGAAATAATCCACAGTGATCAAATAGTCCCGATTGTTGAATACAAACAGATCTGTGCCCACCTAAGACCACGGTCGTTCAGGTAGTTCATGTGGGCGGAGTGATTCTTTCTGTTGTCTAATTTCCAGCGATCAACACGGATCACACTTCTCAATGTATCTCTTTATCTGCACATTCATACCTGGTCAATAGAGGCTTTCCCTTGCTCTCCTAAAACATCTTTTTATACCAATGTGTGCCGAGTGAACTCGGTGTAGCATGTCACTTCTGTTCTGAGTGCATCTGGTATCACAGCTCTTTCACCTTTGAACACAATCCTGCACAGTTAGTTCATCCTAGATTGAGTTGTGAACTATTTTGCTTGGTATGTTTCTTTTGTTTGTTGACCATCCTACTCTGTTTGTCTTTATCAGTGTCTGAAGTGTGTCATTTTTTTTTCTGTCTCACCTCTGATTACTTTTATTCTCTTATCAGAAATTGGGAGGTATTGAATCATGTTCACACTCTCTATCTCTGTTTCCACTGATCCTTCCTGTGCGGTGTCCTCCAGGTACGCTCGACTCTGTGCATCTGCCAACAGCATCTTCTTTCCTGGAACATAGTTAATGACAAAATCATATTTCTGTAGTCTCAATAACATCCTTAGGAGTCTCTTGGGTGCATACAAACGATGGTTTCTTGACAATGTTCTCAAGAGGCTTATGGTCAGACAGTACGATCACTTTCTGTCCGTATGTGTTGTGATGGATTTTCTCCATGCCGTACACTATGGCGGAGCACTCTTTCAATATGGGCATAACCCCGTTCAGTTAGTGATAACGCACGGCTGCCAAAATCTACAGGTTCTCCACCCTGCAACAATGCTGCATCAAGGCCTGTCTCAGGTGCATCACATTGTAGAAATAACTGTTTTTAATCATGGTCCTTCTTTGCCATTTTTCAGTGTTTCTCCTTCCCCTGCTATCAGCACATCGTCTGCGATTATGTACACCCTGAGGTCCTTCTAACGCCTGGGTCAGCATTCTCTGGAAAACCTCAGGTGCTGGGCTTATTTCCATATGCATTCTCAACCACCTGTATCTCCCATAATGCATTGCAAACGTGGTGAGATGTCATGAAGGGAACATGCCAGAAACAAATTTTTTACATCACAGATTGTGAATACTCTTGCTTTTGACAGCTCAGGCAAGATGTCCTTGATTGTGGGCAGAGGGAAGTGACTCTTTTTAAAGCTTTGTTCAATGGTCAGGGGTCTATGCAGATACTAAACTTGCCGCTCGTTTTTTTTTTTCCAACAACAAGACTGCTTATTCAGTTGGTGCTTTGTTCTACAGGTATGATTATACCTCTTTCTTGGAGATTGTTCAGCTCAGTTCTTCTCCAGATGTCCCATCATCGCGACTGGTACTCTCCGCTTAGGGAGTTTCACTGGCTGCACCCCAAGTTCAATCTCTATCTTGTAGCGGCCTGGCAGACAACAATCACCTCTGAAAACATCTGTCAAGTCAAGTCACCTTCATTTATATAGCGCTTTGAACAATACAGATTGAACAATACAGATATTTACAGTGATAATAGGATAATAGGAACCGAGATTGTTTTGGTTTTATAGCAGCTCTAGAAAAAAGTTATTGTCCAGCTAAAGTATGTTTTTTGATTGATTCACTTGTAAAAATCATTAGTTATTAATTTAGGGGCCGATTATACAACACCGTGAATCTTACATGACATCTATGAACTCACTCGCTATCTGTTCTATTGTCCGACTGTATCATCTCTGTCTACTGTATCTTTGTCACAACATTATCCACCACCAGGATATTCTCAGACTGTTCTTTAACTAGTTTCATGCTCTGGACTGCTTTGCTTCCTTGTAATGGCAGAGTGTGCATCAATGACCATAAACTCCAGTCTGTACAGGTTTTTGTTAGGTGGATTTCTCAATTTCAACTGGCATTTGCCTACTGGTTTCAGTGTACTTGTGTTGTACATCACAAGTACCTGGTTTGTTTTCTCTACTTGGACGTCTGGATTTACCAGATTTATGATGTTGCACGTTGCCCCACAGCCCAACTGAAATTTGATCAAGTTGTTTCCGAGCAGCATAGCAGCAAACAGTTGACACGGCTGTCCGTCCATGCTCTTTGTGACTTTGTTCACAGACTCAGTTGTGATGCTCCAAATGTCCTCATACAACTCACTCTCTGTTTCCGTAACATTATTCACACATTTTTCATGCGCTCATTTCAACTTGCACAGAGCAGCGAAATGATTGGCTTTTCCACATTTCCTACATGTTTTCCCATAAGTCAAGTCAAGTCATCTTCATTTATATAGCGCTTTTAACAATGGATTGTTTCAAAGCAGCTTTACAGAGATAAACATAATTTAAGGTAACAGAGATTGTTTTGGCTTTATAGCGGTTCTTGAATAATGTTATTTCCAGCTAAAGTTAATTTTGATTGATTCACCTGATGTTCATAAGCTGAACATTTTCGTTTAATCTCTTTTGTCCGTCTCTCCACATAATTTGCAAGTAAAGACAGCTTTTCATACGTCATCCTTTACTGTTTTATGTGTCTGTGAATTCATCTGGAAAGCATGAATTTCCTCTACTGATCTTCCCTCTATTATTTTGCTGTTCTCTCTGCACAACTCGGTAGCCCTGCAAATTTGGACACATTTCTGCAGCGTCAAATTTTCCTCTCTCAGCAACCTCTCTCTCAGGCTTGGACTATTTGTGCTGCGCACAATCCTGTCGCGGATTAGAAAGTCTTTAATGTCACTAAAACTACATGTGCTAGCGATTTTCATTTTCAGTTCGGTAACATATTTGTCAAATCCTTCATTAGTCCCTTGATCTCTCATAAAGAAACAATATCTCTCAACATTTTCGTTCAGTTTAGGGTTGCAGTGTTGATCAAAAGCTTCAATTAATAGCTGTACAGTCCTGCCCTCCGTTGATGAGACTAGTAAAGTATCACAACTCTCTGCCGGTTTCTCCTACCAGATAGAAGAAAAGTTTCTGCTTTGTTCCTTCCGACGCCTCCGTCAGAGTCAGTACAAGAGACAGCTGAAATTCCTCTTTCCACGCCTTCCATGTCTTTGCCAGATTAGACTGAATAAACAAATAACCTATGACTACATTTACTGAACAGCATTCAACTCTCAAGGTGCCACATACAAAAGGGCCTATGATACAACACGAGTCAGATAACAGTCACATTGTTACAGAACCAAGTAACACTACAAGTTACAATACAAATATTTGTCTTAAATTCTTCACTTTCAAACATTCAAACCCTCAAGCTTTTACCATGTCAGATCCTCAAGCTTTTAATTTGGTGGAACATTAGTCAAATGCCGTAAACTTTGGTCCACAAAATTGTTGGAAATTATGCAAATGTGAATGTAAAGAAAGTGAACTATATAATCCGACTATCGGATTAATCGTGATTTGATGCTATTTGAGTTTGATTTTGATTAATTGCACAGCTTCATTTGTTTCTTTTAATGTTACATTATATTTATGTTTAATATTTTCTTTATTGGGTTTTTGACAGTTACAATTACAATCATCTTCCCATCCCCCCCCCCCCCCCCCTACAGCTTAAAAAAGAAAAAAAAAGAAAAAAAAGGTATTTCCCAGCAGTGACAGTGAAGAAATCTAGTATTCCACGTTTGCATAGTCCACAAGTTTTCTTTAAACATGAAAGGCTCGACAGCAGTTATGAAACATATAAAATGAAACATAGTAAATATGAAGAATATGACAAGAGAGATAAAAATAAATAATAATAAAAAATAAAATAAAAATAAAATAAATAAATAAAGGGATATACTCCATAGAAGAATTGGCACATCTTCATAAAATATATAAATCACACTTTATAAAGCTACTTGTCCAGATAACAAGAATACTGATACAAAAATAATAATAATAATAATATAGTAATAATAATAATATAGTGGTTTCAACAGAAACTTAAAAAAAACAGGCATACACACATTACAAAATAAAAAATAAAAAAAAACGTAAAGATGATATAACAATGGGGAAATTGAGGCAGATTATTCCATCTTAGAGGCAGGGGAGCTCTTCAAAATATCTTATAAAGGGGGACCATGTGTCTTGAAACTTACGTTTCGAACCTCGAATCATGTATTTAATCTTTTCGAGTTGAATGTAAGACATCACTTCTTTCAACCAGCTTCTATATGTTGGAGGGTCTGCCTTTTTCCACTGAAATAATATTAAACGCCTTGCCAGTAATGTAGTGAAGGCAATAACAGAATGAATATCTTTCCTGAGTTCTACATCCTCGGGAGCAACACCAAAAATGCACATTAAGGGATCTGGGTCAATCTGGATGCCATACATATTTTTATATGATTCGAAAATCCCTCTCCAAAATTCCTCCAACCCAGGACAGAGCCAGAACATATGGGCAGTTGTGGCAGGCGATTGCGAACACCTATTGCATGCAGGGCTAACATTCGGGTAAATCTTAGCTAGTCTGGAGTCAGTGAAATGAAGCCTATGAAGAACCTTAAATTAAACTAAGCCATGCCTCGCACAGGGTGAGGAGGAGTGCACCTGATTCAAAGCACCTTCCCATTCTCCATCAGTAATTTCTCTCCTTAAATCACTTTGCCAAGCTTTGCGGATATCATCCAAGCTCTGTGGATCTATAGATGTTATAATAGAGTATATGCTTGAAATGAGTCCTCTACTATCCGGTTTCAGATCAAGCAATGTATCCATAGGCGAGGTAGGGGGTATTCCTGCAAAGGGGGCAAAAACTTTCTTGATTAAACTCCTAATCTGCAAGAATCTAAAAAAGTGTGATCTTGGTAAGGCAAAATTATGTGCAAGCTCTTCAAAAGAGCAAAAAGTGTTATCAAAATATAAATCTCTTAGGAGCCTAATCCCCCTCTCCTCCCAGACACGAAAAGCCGAGTCCACATAAGATGGTGGGAATAGACAGTTAGAGACCATAGGACCTAGAATGGAAGCTGATTGCAGACCAAAATGTCTTCTGAATTGGGCCCAAATTTTTAAAGTATGAGTCAGTACAGGATTAGGGGCGGAGACATAATTTTTCCCCACCAGGGGGAGTGAAGAGCAAATTAGTGAGCTAAGTTTGAAGTTAGCACATGATTGTTCCATTTCCACCCATAAAGGGGTATTTTGAGGATCTACACTAGATAGCCAAAAGATTATTTTTTGAACGTTGCTTGCCCAATAATAAAAAAAAAGATTAGGTAGCGCCATCCCTCCCTGACATTTTAATCTCTGCAAAAATGTCTTCCTAATATGAGGGGTCTTATTCCCCCACAGAAAGGAGGTGATTAGACTGTCCAGCTTAGTAAAAAAAATTTTCCTAATAAAAACAGGTATATTCGAAAATAAATACAAAAACCTTGGTAAAACAGACATTTTGATCAGGTTTGTACGACCTGTTAAAGACAGGGGCAGAGAGGACCATTTCACAAAATCATTTTTACATCGATCCAAAAGTGGACAAAAATTGGCCTTAAACAAATTATTAAACGATCTTGTGACTTGCACACCCAAGTATTTAAACCCCTCACGCACTACTCTGAACGGGATAGAGGAAGAGTCTCTACAAGAGGCCGGAGTGATCGGGAAAAACTCACTCTTACTCATGTTAAGCTTATAGCCAGATAACTTGCCAAACTCCTTTATTAGTGAAATAATTTGAGGTATTGAGGAGGTTGGGCTTGATACATATAATAAAACGTCGTCTGCATACAATGAAATTTTATGCTCTGTACCATGCCGTGTAATACCTTTAAAATTTGCTGACTGACGGAGGGCAGCAGCCAAGGGTTCAATCGATAGGGCGAATAACAAGGGAGAGAGAGGGCACCCTTGCCTGGTGCCTCGATGCAGAGAGAAGTATTCAGAGTATACATTGTTTGTGCCCACTGAAGCAGTCGGGGAGGTATATAACAATCTAATCCACGAGATTAAGTCTGCAGGAAAACCAAACTGTTTAAGAGTGTTAAAAAGGTATTCCCACTCTACTCTATCGAAGGCCTTTTCAGCGTCGAGGGAGATTACTGCTTCAAGTTCGCCTGGGGGAGAATTTGTGTAATTATATTATATAGTCGTCGTAGATTGTTAAATGGGTTAAGACCTCGAATAAATCCTGTTTGGTCAATCGAAATTATAGTAGGGACAATGGGTTCAAGGCGTAACGCAAGAATTTTGGATAACATTTTAAAATCCGCATTCAGAAGAGAGATTGGTCTGTATGATTCGCAACGAGTAGGATCTTTACCCTCCTTTGGGATAAGAGAAATTGAGGCCTGCGTGAGCGTTGGGGGAAGAGTTCCTGTATTGAACGACTCATTATAAACAGCCACCAGAAGCGGGTCCAGTAAGGCTGTAAACTTCTTATAAAATTCTATCGGGAATCCGTCAGGTCCCGGAGCTTTACTGCTCTGCATTGCCGCAATAGCCTGCGCAACTTCTGCTGCAGCCACAGGTCTGCCTAGGTCAGAGTTAAGGTCAGAAATAGTTGGTAATCTAAAATCAACAGAATCATTTGGGTACTCTGAAGTGTATAGGGTAGAATAAAAATGAACAAAACTGTCATTAATATCCTTCAGATTATGTACCATGGATCCAGATGGGGCCTTAATATGAGTTATCATTTTAGAATTATTTAATTGACGAGACTGAAAAGCCAATAATTTACTGGCTTTGTCCCCAAATTCATAAAATGTATGCCGCGTTTTTAACAACCTCTTCTCTTCATGTGCAGTTGACAGCAAGTTATACTCGGACTGAAGACTTATTCTTTCTTTGTATAAGCGAGGGCAGGGAGAGATGGCGTACTGTTCATCTAACCTGTTAATAGCTTCTGAAATATTTCTGAGTTTAGAGAGTTCTTGCTTTTTAGCATAAGAGGAGAAAGAGATTATTTTTCCCCGCAAATACGCTTTCAATGCCTCCCATAGTACAGATCTAGATATATCATGCCTGTCATTTAGCTCCAAATACATATTTATCTCTTTAGTTTGAAAAATAATGAATTCTTCATCTGCCAAAAGCAAAGTATTTAGTCTCCAGGGTTTAAAAGAAGAATGCTGAGTTGGTAAGCTAAGCACAAAAGAGGAAGGAGCATGATCAGATATAACAATGCTATGATACCTACTAGATGAGACAAGGGGCACGATACTCTTATCCACTAAGAAAAAATCAATGCGACTATACGAGTGATGAACAGGAGAGAAAAAGGAGAATGCTCTGGAGGAAGGGAAAAGAAATCTCCAGGGGTCTAATAGTCCAAATTGGTCACAGAAATGTTTAATGTTTATAGCTGCCTTAGAAGGCTGTATGACTCTAGAGGAGGATCTATTTAGTGATGTGTTCAGAACGCAGTTAAAGTCCCCACCTATAATTAAAGCATAATCATCAGCAGGTGGGATAGATGTGAAGACTTTGCTGAAAAAATTGCTATCATCAAAGTTTGGGGCATAAATGTTCACAAGGATAACTTGTCTGTCGAGTAAGCGCCCTGTGACGATAACGTAGCGACCAGTGGAGTCACTAATAACCTTTTCACTGGTGAAAGAAATGCTCTTCTTAATAAGAATAGCAGTGCCTCTGCCTTTTCCATTAACCCTCTGGGGTCGGCAATCACGCCGGCGTGATCTGCTCGCTTTTTTTCTTATCAGTGCAAAAGAGACTCAAAATACTCGGTTGATTTTGATCTTACATATAAGTGTTATACATCATTAGATCCTGTTAAGTTTCTTTTTTTTGTGGATACTCACAATAAAAACAGTGTTGTGCTTTTCACCAAATAAAGAAAAACAAACATGATGCAAGTTCTGCGTTCTCTCTGTCAGTGAAGTCCATTCTGAAACGTGTCCTAAGATTAACTGTAACTCCGCGATTACTTGTCACACAGGCACGAGAGACTTTTCTTTATGAAGCTTGAATTCTCTTCTTTTAAATGAAGTAATTTATATATAAAAACAAATATTCTCAGTTTATGCAATCCGTTTGAAACCAAGGAGAGGTCCATTTTTTCTTTCTCCCCTCATTATTTTTAATGAGTTGAGGCTGCCACGCCCCCGGCGCTGTTCACATGTAAATAGTTCAGGTGATCGCGCACACGCCCCCGATCAATGCCATAAAAACACAAAGATTCTTCATGAGATTCACTGATAGTTCATCGCGTTTTGAGGATGGCACGCTACTCCGGTGAAGAAGCCCTTCAGATGACTCTGGACAGCGAGAATGGATTCACCTTTTCCTCAGAGGAATTTGAAACTCTTACGACCAACGGCAGCATTTTGAAGAACGAATTGACCCTGCCGAGGATACAAGTTCGGAGTAAGTTGTTTAGTGTTATATAATTCCTTTTCTGATTATAGAGCTCAAATGAATTTCCAGACTATATTTTTGCCTAGTTTTGGCTAGCTTTTGACATAGGAAAGATTACCTCACAGTCACAATATCCCTATACGCTCGTGTAAACTTTTTAAATGTGATATTAGCCTACTACATATATTTCACTCAGTTTTGAGATTAGTTTATGACACTGATTATCATGCTAAAATACTGCCTTATGCGTAATTTATTTTGTTTGCGAATAACTGCTTAGGTTATAATGATTTAGTGAAATATATTTCAGCCTCCGGTAAAATATGTGATACTGTCTAAATACAATATATTATGTATGTATAAATGTTCAGTTAGGCTAACTGAAATAAAACCATGTCTATATTGTGAAGGGTAGTCAACTTTAGCATGGGTGTGTTCACTTATTCTAAGCAGTGTGTGTGTGTGTATATATATATATATATATATATATTAGGGGTGTGACGAGACGCTTATCTCACGAGACGAGACGAGACACGAGATTGGGTTCACGAGAACGAGACGAGACGATATTTTTGCACAATTTTTCAGAAATCCTCAATGACAAAATGCATGACAAAATAGTATGCAGGTGCATTTTGCAATGTTTAACTAATAATCTTATAAAGTAGACCTGAAATGACATGCATTATGAGTATGAATTATCAAATGCATTGAAAGAAAACAATATACTAGAAAACAAAGCACTGTAAAAGGTTTTTATTGACTGGCTTTTCTCTGTATGATTTCACATTAGTCTCTTCAGCCCTTACTGTACATTTAAGAGCTTTCAGAACTTCTGATTGAGGCGGTGTGTGACCTCCTAACTGAACTCCTTGAAGTCTTATTAAGCTCAAACAATAAGTGCAAGAGCAACCATAATCAAAGTTAGCACACAGACTCTTTATAATTGTTTTCAAATTGCTGTTTTATTTTGCACCGGCGGTTATAGGGTTAATGCAGTGAGTTCGGAAAAGGCAGAGTAGAGAGAAACGGCTGGTGTGTTTGTCTCTACAGTTGTTCTTGCGTTCCGTTTAAGTTCAGAAACAGAGCCTCCCTTGCCTGTTGTCTTTAAGACATTACTCTACTCTCTCAATATTCGAAGTGCAAACTGAGACAATAGCCGCTAATAAACAGTCCAGAGATGGGTATTAGGAGACGGACTATTGTATGTTCGCGGCCTAATTTGTGCGCAATGCACATCAGGGAGCTTGTTTTACTTTCACTTTCGTGATAGCGCAGCGGTGCCTAGCGTGCATTCTACAATACATTTATCAGACGTTAGTCTATGTTGCGCAACGAATCCTCGGCCATCCTCACGCGATCAGTGAACTGTGATTCGTCCTGCACTGATTGCAACGGCAACTCGTGCTGGACGAGCAGAGCAGACTTTTACATTATTTTATAATGGTTTTTATTTTTTTTATAAAACAGCAAAACGATAGTTTAGGCGAATGTGAGTGTAGCGGTGACTCTATGGTAATATCACCCTCACGCTCAGTCATGGCGATATTGCGAGACAGCTTTTCACTCGACGAGAAATCTCGTCATGTTTTAGTCTCGCGAGATCTCGTCACACCCCTAATATATATATATATATATATATATATATATATATATATATATATATATATATATATATATATATATATATATATAATTAAATCGGAATTTTTTCTACAATGCATGCCCAAAGTCGTGCAGCCATATAGTTTCTCTTGATATCAGCATGTTCAAATGTGTTTATTTTTTTATTTCATTTTTTACAGGGAGAGATGCCACTGAGTCCTGCTGACTTCAACATTCAACAGTCTCTGTACATGAACATGGTAAAATGAAAAATCAAACACCTTGGAAATGACAGGTATGTACTATGTTTCTATGTACTATGTACTATGTTGACAGGTATGTGTGTATCTTTGGATTATGTTGTGTTGTAAATAAATCCAAACAATCTAAAAGCCATTCTTTTTTAAATCTCCTCATTCTTTGTGCAAGGCTCCTTATAATGATATGGCCTGATAGCACCTAATAGGGCCATTATGGGAGGGTCTTTGTCTTTCTCAGGTGTGAAATGCATACATACTAATGAGAGATCACGCCTCCTCGCATAAAGCTTTCTGACACAAAACACGTCATTAAAAATGTAAAAATACTTTATTGTCTTATCTGAATGAGTAGTCAGGATGATTCTCACATAGTTTTGGAGCAAATATTCTAGGCTATGTGATACAATTTTCAAAAGTCTTGTGAAGAAATAATCAATATGTGTTTTGTGGCCTTATTTCAACAACTTTCATTTTTATTTTTTTCAATAACCACGCATAAACATTATTCTCTTAAAAATACAAACATGTACATCCATGTTGCTTAGAAATTATGGTAGCCCAGTTTGTGCTATATAGAGTGAATTTACACCTTTGCCATTAACATGTTTATAAATAACTGAAAAAAGCACAAATGTAAGGGCATATCAGAACATCCCAATGGCCCCAAAAACACCTCAGACCCCAGAGGGTTAAAGCTGGAATGGAATACCTGTCCCCCCCAACTCCGCCTAAGTTTAATTACATCTGAGTTAAGAATATGGGTTTCTTTGAGAAAAACAATGTCTGCGCTTAATTGTCGCAAGTGAGAAAAAATCGTGTTTCTTTTAATGACATTGTTCATGCCTTTCACGTTCCATGTTATAAAATTTACATCACATTTATTAAAGTTGGACATGTTATCAGAAAGTATTTGTAAATGAATAAGGCAAATATAGTGAATCTGTTACAACACAACGCATGACTCATGAGCAACCTTGACTCCGAACAACGTACGCTGAAAAAAAAAAAAAAAAAAAACATTGATCCCCCTCCCTCAAACAACGAACATCTGCTGGTATACTAAGAACCATAACTCACCAGCTCGTGTTCCTGCTCCTTGAGCTAAGTTGCTATTGAAATAGCAAAAATAAGTGACATTTATATGAACAAAAGAGTGTGGATCAGTTCAAACTTAACCCTCTGAGGTCTGAGGTGTTTTCTGGGTCCTGGAGGTGTTCTGACATGCTCTGACATTTTTGTTTTTTCAGTTATTTATAAACATGTTAATGGCAAAGTTGTAAATTCACTCTATATAGCACAGACGGGGCTACTGTAATATGTAAACAACATGTATGTACATGTTTGTATTTTTAAGAGAATAATGTTTATGCGTGGTTATTGAAAAAATAAAAATGAAAGTTGCTGAAATAAGACCACAAAACACATACTAAATATGTGTCCACAAGACTTTTGACTAATGGATGTTGTCGCTTCGAGTTCTGGCTTCAAAATGATGTGAAAATCATCCTGCCTAATCGTTCACATAAAACAAAACATTGATTCAAACTTTGAAAATCATTTTTTTTTTGTCAGAAGAGGTTTATGAGTGGGAGTGGTAATGGCCGATCATTATGAATGAGATTCAGACCAGGGGTGTGACAGACACTCCCCCAATGGTTAATGGCCCATCAAGTGTGGCACCCTGAATACTGAATGAGAGGAGATTCAAAGGTTTTGTTTTTCAATATGTTTTATTGGAATTCCTCTATGTGGAGGAACTCAATGTTCTAAATTTGCACTAAGCAAATCAAATGTGAGCAAAATAAAAAAAATAATCAGTCGGCTATAAACAAAGCAATTGTGAGCGATAAATAAACAAAAGTAAAGTCGGGTATCTCACAGTACATGCTTATGCCCCGTTGATGCGGGCTCTAAGCAAATCAAATGTGAGCAAAATATCTCAGTATCGCAGGAATACTGTGGATCAGTGTCTGGAATCGCAGGAATCGCAGTGTCTGTGGATCAATGTCAAGATCAGTCTCTGTTTTCCATGACAGAGTGGACTGCCTGTTGCTCGCCTGCTTGTTTGCCCTAGCTCTCTTCAGAACACGTGCTTGGACATGTTCATTGTCACATCTGTAAAAAAATAAAATAAATAAAAAGTGTGAGCATGCTGATAAAACAATCAAAGAAATTATTATCATTATCAATCAATAATGGCCATGGATAAAAAAAGACAACATTTCACACAAGAATAGGTACTTGTATATTATGACGTTGTTAACACAATTACATTTCATCAGTAAAATATTACATCTGTGCACTTACTCAGTATGATTTTCGATCGCACTGAGAACTGAACGACACCTGCGTGCCCCTCTGCGAGGTGCTGGAGAAGGAGAGTGTGATGCAGCCGCATTCCTAAAAAACAAACAAAAAAACTGTTAGCATACATTATTCAAAGTAAACTGATGGACATTTAATGGGTATGGATGCACAATGTATGTATATATCTGTTGATGGGCCATGGGACGGAGAAATATCTATTGATGGGCCGTTGACCGCGTCACCACGAGTATCTGTTGATGGGCCATAAAGACCGCACGTATTTAGTGATACACGCAGATGTACGCAGATCGTTCGCGAACGAGACATCACTAAATTTCAAACATTATTTACGCATGATAAGTAATATCATAGGCTAACCAAAACTGAACATTTATTTATAAAAATATATTGTATTTAGACAGTATTGCATATTTTACCGGAGGCTGAAATATATTTGCACTAAATCACATTGTATAACCTAAGCAGATATTCGCAAACAAGATATATTACGGATAAGACAGTATTTATGCATGATATGTAGTGTCATAGGCTAACCAAAACAGAACATTTATATATAAAAAATATATTGTATTTAGACAGTATTGCATATTTTACCGGAGGCTGAAATATATTTGCACTAAATCACATTGTATAACCTAAGCAGATATTCGCAAACAAGATATATTACGGATAAGACAGTTTTTATGCATGATATGTAGTGTCATAGGCTAACCAAAACAGAACATTTATATATAAAAATATATTGTATTTAGACAGTATTGCATATTTTACCGGAGACTGAAATATATTTGCACTAAATCACATTGTATAACCTAAGCAGATATTCGCAAACAAGATACATTACGGATAAGACAGTATTTATGCATGATATGTAGTGTCATAGGCTAACCAAAACAGAACATTTATATATAACAAAATTTATTGTATTTAGACAGTATTGCATATTTTACAGGAGGCTGAAATATATTTGCACTAAATCACATTGTATAACCTAAGCAGATATTCGCAAACAAGATATATTACGGATAAGACAGTAGTATTTACGCATGATATGTAGTATCATAGGCTAACCAAAACAGAACATTTATATAAAAATATATGGTGTATATATATATATATATATATATATATATATATATATATATATATAAATAACACTAAACAACTTACTCCGAACTTATATCCTCGGCGGGATCAATCCGTTCTTGAAAATGCAGCCGTTCGTCGTCTGAGTTGCAATCTTCCTCTGAGGAAAAGGTGAATTCTTCCTCGCTTTCCAGAATCATCTGAAGGGCATCTTTACCGGAGTAGCGTGCCATCCTCAAAACGTGATGAACTATCAGTGAATCTGATGAAGAAACTTCGTGTTTTTGTGGCATAGATCGGGGGGTGTGTCCGTGTGTGCGATGCATATATCACCTACGTATTTACCATGTGAAAAGCGCCGGGGGCGTGGCAGCCTCATTAAAAATAATGAAGGGAGAACGAAAAACTGTACCTCTCCTTGGTTTCAAACAGATTACATGAACTGAAAATATTAGTTTTTTTCATAAATTACTTCATTTAAAAGAAGAGAATGCTTTATAAAGAGAAATCTCTCGTATCTCTGTGACAAGTATTGACTGAATTACAGTTAATTTTACGGACGCGTTTCAGAATGGACCTCACTGACAGAGAGAAGGCAAAACGCGCATCATGTTTATTTTTCTTTATTTGACGAAAAGCACAACACTTTGTTTTTATTGTGAGTACCCACAAAAATAATAGAGACTTAACATGATCTAATGATGTACAACACTTATATGTACGATCAAAATCAACAGAGTAATTTGATTCTCTTTTGCACTGATAAGGAAAAAATAGAGCTCGTCGCGCCGGCGCGATAGCCGACCTCAGAGGGTTAAATGAGTCCCTTCGTTCTCATCACCCACTCGAGCCATACAGAACCTGCGCTCAGCGGGAACCAATGTGGAGTCACGTAGGTCAACATTATCTGCAGTGATGTGAATTCCTACTCACTCGTTGAAGGGGGGACAATCCCCCTCACAAATTCCAAAGCCCGCTGCGGGGAATCAAAAAATGTTTTCGTTCCGTCAATGTTGATCCGTAGACGCGCAGGGAAAAGGAGGCCGAATTCAATTCCCGCTCCTCTAAGTTCGGCCTTTACCTGGTTAAATGGCGCTCTCCGCTTTGCAACATCGGCGCTGACATCTGGGTAAAAGTGTATTCGCGATCCTTTGTATAACACCTGTCCCCTTTCTCGTGCCAAACGAAGAATCAGTTCCCTCATCTGGTAGTGATGCATTCGCACGATGAACGGCCTGGGGGCTTGATTAGCTTTCGGCGGGGGAGCTAGAGAGCGGTGAGCCCTGTCCACCTCCGGCTTTTTGGAGAAACTCTGTTCACCGAATACCTTGAGTAACAGTGCTTCAATGAATGCAGACGGATGAGAACCCTCGGTGCCCTCGGGGATACCGATCACACGAATATTGTTCCTCCTGGATCGATTTTCCAAGTCATCGAGTTTGGCCCTCAGTTTTTCAATATCTTTCGACAGCGCTGAGCACGTAGATTCCTGGGCAGTGACCATCCACGTCGGTAAGGGATTCCTCCACATCCTTCAGTTTCTGTTCTTGGTCTAGTAATGACGTTTTCACCGCAGAGATAGATGATTTAAGTTCTGCAAGGATCTCCACTCTGAGCGCCGCTACCTCAGATCTAATCCCGCCAAGGAGTTCTCTGATATCATCCTGGCTCGAGGCGGCCTCGTCCACACTCTGCAAATCGCCAGCAACCTCAGTAATATCGGCCGTCTTTTTAGTGTTGTTTCTCGGCATGATTCTACTGAGGATCGCGAATGGTATTTCAAACTATATCACCCAATAAATGTTGAATAAGTCGTTAAATAATAAGAAACGCGAGGAGCCGAAAACTTTACGACTTCTCACGCCGCCATCTTACCGGAAGTCCTGTTACATTATATTTAATTATTAAATTTTCATCAACTCAAAACCCTCTTGCAGTTCCCTCATGAACCCCGATCCCCCGGTTTGGGAAACCCTGACTTAGGGTAGTACCCTTAAAGTATTACTATGAACCTTTTATGGACCTTTAGGTGCAAAGTTGTCTCTTTGAGAGTTGTGCATTAGTAATGAGAACAAGTGTTTCTCTGAGTTAAGGTATATCTGAGCTTATAATTATTTGGTTATGTCAATTCAGCAGCCATAACCTAATTTCTGTAAAGTCTGTACATGTTATTCCAAAGAAAAAAATGCTAAATGAAATGTTGCTCCACATCTGGAAGTATTTTCTTTTTTGACTTGCGTTGTCTAGGCTGGAAATCATGTTATCCTCTAGCTATGTAGGCATTCTTTAAAGGAACAGAGCGTAATTGTAATCCACTGAAGGTTACTGCTGTAATGCAGGCTTTCTAAAATCTTGCCAATAGTTAACGCAGTAATGTTATAAGATAAGGCGAAAATAGCAAATAACAATAGATTTGAAAAATGATTCATCGAAAATAAGTGTTATCATTGCAATATGAAGGGTGACTCTGAAGGGTGAACATGACTTTCCCCTATATTAGAAGCTCATTTAAAAACTCAACAAGAGCTATGAGCAACTAAAAATAGTTGGTAGACACTTAAAAGCTTTTCAGTTTTGTTGCAATAACTGAATTGTTCATGCTTTTGTGGATGAGCCACTTATTATAATTTCTTGAGCTTGCTAGTGGTTGCATAAGTCTCTGTCTTTACTGCCTACAGCTGTGTTCACCATCTATTCCTGATGAGCTGTTGCTGAGCCTTTTTGTCAGTCATGTTTTGTAATCCCCTGGTGTGAAGAGAAGCAAGTCTGTAACACCATGCCTCTGATTATAGTCATGTTGGTGTCCTTCTTTCTTGGTGATTTGGAAGGTCATTCTGTCCCAGTGTGGTCTGTGTATGAGTTGTGTTTTCCCCTGTGGCATGGAATTGTTAGATTTTAGCTGTAATATTGGGGATTTGAGTTTTAAAAACAGCTTCTTCAGTATGTCCTTTATCTGTACAGTAATGTGCAAGACATCAAGCTGTTTCTCAAAGACCTTGAATTCTGCACCTGCTCAACTGTTCAGTTTTGGGTGAACAAAGCGTAGCATTCTGAGGTGCAGATGCCATTTTAATTCTTGAAATACACAAGGGGCTGTATTGCAAGGCAATTGCAAAATCTTTGAACAAAATCTTTAAATTTGTTTGCAAACAGAATGCAGTACAGTCATTTGTACTCATTCATAATTGCTCCCAGTGGCTATAGAGGCTGCTTGAGCAGTGGGGTGAAATGAAGCGCATCTCTTCACTGGATGTGGTTCGTTTCCCATCAGAATTGACAATGCTGGAGTATGGGCTTTATGTCTGATCACAATCCTCACCACCCCACTGATGTCTAAGCTCCTCTACGGTCTGTGGTGCCATCCTATTGGTGAGGTCCTTTCTTTAAAAAATGCAATAATTCGATTTTCCATTTGTTGATAATGTGAATTAACAGATAAGAGTTTTTATGACAGATTAACACTGCTTACATTGTTATGAGGTTGCAGGATAGACGAACCTAAAAGCAGACTGATTGCTCTACACACAATTTATTGAGGACAAAACAGAAAACAAAAACCCACAAGGGGGCAAAACAGGACAGATGGGGCAGTACAACTAGACTAAGACAGGAAATAAACTAGGACTAGATACTGACTGATAAAGACAAGATGAAGAAAACAAACAACTACATAAACTCACAATTCTTAATACAATATTCAGACAAAGTACTCACAGGACTCTCACAAATACTATCACGCACAGGTTGACAATGTACCGACACAGGACAGCAAACACAAGGGGATTAAATAGGGAGACACTAATGACAAAGACAGGTGAAGCTGACTAGACAAGGACAGGTGAAACTGACTAGACAATAATGACGAGACGAGGATAACAAGGGTAACATAACGAGACAACACAAGCACATGGCTCAAAACACAAGACCATGTGCTTGCACACAAAACATGGGTCTGTCATGATCCTGCCTCAAGACTAGAGAAATGAAATGACAAGAGGGCAGAATCATGACATACATGCTCTTTCAAAATTAATCTGAGCTCCACTTGCGGCTGCACATCAGTGCTGGACCATTCTGGACATTTAAACTCTTTCACTGTCAAAAGCTATCTTATGAAGCAGTTTTTCACCTACAAAGACTCATGATTTGAGCTAGATTGGATAAAATATGCTCTTTGTAGTTATCTATAGCCAACACTCATTTCAGTTCTGTAATATTTCTTTGCTTAGTTGAATAAGTTTGAGGCAAAATTCAGAGAAAATTAGAATTACCGAATTAAGGACTGAGATAACAAAAATGTCCCAAGAAGTTCCGATAGGAGCAGCCGAAAAACCCCAAACTACATCTGAAGTGGGAAGCTCTGTAGCTCTAGCCTGCATAGCTCTAGTCTTGGGCCTGGATTTACCAAACAGGGCAAATAAGCGTGAGACCGCAATCCCATAAAATCGCAAAATGAGGATTTATTTAAATACTCTTAAATTTTGTGTCTGAAAGGTTAACTTGTACAAATGCATATGCAATTAGTTCAGCCACAAAATAGGTCCATTGTCCATGCCTTTTCTTCACTAATTTTTCACTGCGTGTAAATCCTGACATTCATTTTTTAATGCCAAAAGAGGGTTTGCAATGGCCCAAGCAGTTAGTAAATCTGGCCCTTGGTTTTTGGGCAGACTAAATGGCTTTTAGGGATGTTACGATTGACGATACTGTTTCACGATATGATTTTCTCACGATTTTTTTAAGAAAAATCAAGAGGCTGGACACTGGTACCTTCGCACACTATTGCTGAGTCGCAGTTCGCCTACTTACACTACGCCCTAAAAGTATGTACTCTTTTTGTGAAGAAAAAGTAAATACTTTTGAGTGTGTAGCAAAAGAGTAGGCAAGCTTTGGGACATACTACTTCACGTGTCATCATCTGTCACCGTAAACTGCCCAGTCGATCATCTTGTCACAGTTAAAATCCTCCATTCAATATAAATTCTTACCATTTCGGAGAGAAATGTAGTAGCACGTTGATCTGCAAGTCGTGGTTCTTTCATGCGGAGACTCTCCTCACGTGTTTGCAATTTGAATGTATGATGCATTTAAAAGTTAATAGCTAAACGTATCTTTACAAAAGTTCACAAAAGTTGCTGCAGATGCAATAAAATGTAGACAACATTGAATAAATACATTTTCGTCAGGTTAGATACTGTTTATTAATCACTCAAACCCCTTTATCTAAACCTCTCCACACAACCGTCGGACTCGCTGTCTGTAGTTTTTTAACACTTTTCACTAGTGTTTGTAGTTCTAACCGAATCCTCGTCCAAGGCGCAATAAGTTGTGGGCAATATCAGCCATTAGAGCGTGGATCGATCTGCACTTCGGATTCTGACCGGATATAGTAGACCATCCGGGTATCTTTGGAACATTGATTTCAACATACTACGATTTGGGACGTACTAATTGTATTTTCGAATACTATTTAGGACGGATAGTATGCGAATTGGGACGCAGCATATGTAAAAGACTGTGTAAAATTAGTACCAGATTGACAGGGGTTTTACATTACATTATTAAAGGCAAGATTCTAATTAAGATTCATCACACTAGTAAGAGTGGGGGGGGGGGGGGTAAACACTTGGTAACATGCTACATGTACAGGTTACATGTACCTCCGGAAGAACTTTTTTTTTAAATAAACCCTTAAACCATGACTTCTGGCAAGTTTTGTGGATACAAATTGACATTTTGAGACATACAATTACGACATACCATCAACAGATTCAAGGTGATTATTGCAGCACGCACCTTGAACTGGTCACAAACAGAAACCTTCATTTTATAATTTTAGACAGGACTTTTCACGTTTTTGTTTTGTGTTCATTTTCAGCTATAAGGTAGATATTGATAGGGGAAAAATGAAATGGCACAACCCAGAAAAAGATTATTTAGAATTTATTGAAAATTTTAGGCCACACCCAATCTGTGAGCACTTAATTTTTTTAATTTTTAATTTTAACATTTTTAAAATCAAAAGTTTTAAGTTAACATTATTTAATGCACAATGAATGAAGTGAACAAACATGAACAATCAAGTGTTTTATTTGACTTGACTGTGCCTTTATTTAATCCAAAACTGTGTTCGTATTTCATTTTAAAAGACTTTTTAAAAGAGTTATCCAGCCAAGAATAAGCCTAGAACTGCTTTTCTGGCGGACTAATAACAGCACTCGGGTGTCGGTCCGAGACTGTGCTCATGTACTCCTGCTCGTAAAACTACCCGGATACAACCGCACCCGAGTCCACTTTAGGGGCCGTTCACATACCGCGTTTTTTGCGCGCAAATGCGTTATTGAAATTGTAGGCGCGCGTGGCGAGCTGAAAACATCGTAACATCTCGTCTCAACACGCCATGTGACAAAAACCAACCGATCAGCTTCGGCCTTTCCGTAACAACATCGACAGCTCGGCCGAACAGCTGATCATAGCTGTACAGGGCGGCTTTTTATTTCTCATCTCCATAAATATATCTAGTAGTAAAGCTAATGCAAGGGCTAGAAATCAATTAATTCTTTGCTGCTACTTCCTCGTCCTCATGGAGAGCGCCGCTTTCTCCTTTCTAAAAGCGCTTGCTCTCTCCCGTGGCGTCTGTCGTTGCTATGCAACCATGAATAGAGGCGGCCTGGAGAAACGAGCGTGCTTCCCGCGCGCCTACATTTGAAATAACAAATTTGCAGAAAAACGCGCTATGTGAACGGCCCCTTATGGCAACGTGACATTAGCCTAATCGAAAATATTTCCATATGTGGCTCTTTCCTCCCCTCTTGTCAACAGTGGATTCAGAGCCACCGCATTAGCAGCACCGGCGCACGCCACGTCTCAAGTGTTTTTAGGTGTGTAAGTGGATGTTGTGATATTACTGATCATGTGAAGATTTTGCAGCGGCGCTGAAAATCCAGTGGCGGCGCTGCGCCGCTGCTAAATACATTGTAGGGGAAACACTGGAGTTAAAAAAAAAACACATTTAGAGAAAGAGATAGTAAAATAAATAGGCTACAACACCTGGTTTGCCACGGAAACACTGATGCACCTTGTGATCTCCGTGGCTCTCGCAATTGTCGTATTAATGACTTTTACATGAAAACGGAGGTGACTGGTGCTTCTCACGGTGGTGATTATTATTAGTCTACGGAAAGTCAAAATGCCGCCACACCTCCGTTTTGAACGAGTCAACGTCAACATCAACGCTTGCCGTCGCCATGTCTACTGTTT
Source organism: Tiaroga cobitis (assembly GCA_030578255.1). Classification (NCBI taxonomy): domain Eukaryota; kingdom Metazoa; phylum Chordata; class Actinopteri; order Cypriniformes; family Leuciscidae; genus Tiaroga; species Tiaroga cobitis. The sequence continues at coordinate 23,935,524 of CM060609.1, forward strand.
GACGGCGCGTGCACACCAGTCTATGGCACACACTGGTGCGGCGCGAGCGGAGCAAACCGAGCGTTTTCAGTTCATTCCTATGGAAGTTGAGCTTGGCTCACACAAGATCAAGTTCCATGAATGAAGTGAAAACACTCGCTAGCTTCACGGCAGTGTGTGATCGCTGCTATCGTGTCTGTAAAGCGAGGTTCACAACTTCACAGTAGGCTATACAGGAAACGTGCCCTGCTGTTTAAAACGTGTATCGCGATTCGTTTAACATTTCAACCGACTTGAATCGTCACACATTTTTATAAATTTTCAACCGGTTGCGAGTGAATCGTTACATCCCTAATGGCTTTTGTTTCACTATTGTGTTTATTCTTATCAGTATAATTTCACACTTTTCCATGGCTGCTAACATTAAAGGGTTAGTTCACCCAAAAATGAAAATTAAGTCATTAATTACTCACCCCCATGCTGTACCAACCCCGTAAGGCCTTCGTTCGTCTTCGGAACACAAATGAAGATATTTATGATTAAATCTGAGAGATTTATGACTGCTACATAGGCTCCCTAAGGGAATGACACCGGACGGCCCAGAAAGTCATTAAAGAAAATGTTTAAATATTCCATGTCACAACAGTGGCTCAACTATAAGTTTATCAAGCGACGAGAATACTTTTTGTGCGAAAAAACAAACAAAAATAACAATAATAAAATATATAAAATTATTCGATTTACTAGTTTCTTTGCTTGTTATTTTCACTATTCAGATCAATCAATATTCAGAAACAGAAGCTGTCCATGCACTATAAATGGCATATTTGAGTCTGTACTCTGGCCTGTGGGTTAGCTGTCAGCTTTTTGTTGTTGTTGTTTTTTTGCCTTTGACAGAAAGATTGTGCAATATAGTGCTGTCTTAGACAACCATGTTACATTGATTTTCTTTTTCTTTTCTTTTTCTTTTCTTTTTTTTGCATTTCTGTTTGTTGTGCTGTCAAACCCCCTTATGAGATATGAGGGATATGAGGGATATGAGGGGAGCTATGAGGGGAGATATGATATGAGGGGAGCACACTGTATCACAAACTGTAAGCCTCGCACACACCACTGTGAACTTTACACACGTGTGGGCTGGACAGCACTGGAGAATCGTAGACTCAGTCATTGGTATATGTTTATTTATAAGGGTATTCTGCGTCTGCTCCCCTCATATCTGTGTGAATACATTCAACCAAAAGGAGCTGGACTGTATTCTTTACGTTCACAAGACTCACTGCTAATGTCTGTACCAAGTGTTCGCACTGAAGCGGGTAAGGTGGCATTTCACTATTCTGCCCCCACAACATGGAACAACTTACAAAAAATCTGGAAATTAAAGGAACTGGTTTCAATAGGCCAGTTTAAACTTTTGCTCAAAAGTTTGGAAATGAAATCTATGGTTTGTAAATGTTTTTAAATAGTCTTATGAAATTGTTATGAAATTGTCTGTAATGTACTAAATTGTTGTGATCTGTGCCGCTGTCTTGGCCAGGACTCCCTTGAAAAAGAGATTAGTAATCTCAACGGGATTTTCCTGGTTAAATAAAGGTTAAATAAAAAATAAATAAAAAAAAATATAAAAAAAACAGTTAGATATAAGGGCACAGCAATGCTTATAGGCTTAGAGAGTGGACTGATGTCACTCTAGTGCTTATAAAACAACTGCTGTATCGTATAACCATGCTCAAGGCCATGCCTCGTTCTCTACACATTCAGGCATTGAAATGAAACAGGATTTATCAGTACTTTTGTTTTTCTGAGTATGTTTAAATCTTTCCAACCATCAAATCATACATTTTTATGAAGTAAAAATGTTAATCTCATTAACATTTCATGTTTAAAACATTCCGTAAAGAGACCTTTCCTTGGCTGTAAGATGACATTGCATAAGATATTACAGCATGACACCTGATTTGCAAAATGTGTTCCATTTTTGCAAATTCACAATTCAGCTGAATTGTGATTGTTTTCCTGTCATATAGCATGATGTTATTTGTTGTTTTAACTGGAATATAATTATAGCGTGGCAATCATTATGTAATGAATAGTGAATGAGTGAACAACTGATGGGAAATACAGTAATGCCACAGTCCTTTTTTATGCATCTTATACATCATGGTGAGTTGTCACGAAGAATATTGACAGAGGCTTTTTTCTTTCCATCCTATTTTTCTATATTGACAACTCTGCAATTACAGGTCATTAACATAACAATTGGTTACAGAAGAATGTTGCAACACTTCAGCACCCGTGATTTAAATTATCAGCAACCTCCTTTTCAAGACTGTTTCAGTGGAACAGGTGTACTGTAGATGTTCTCATCCAAAGTGTGTGATGTCAAACTGTCCATGGTGGACTGAGCTGTGTCACCAAATACAGGTTGTCATGGAAACAGCTTATGCAGACCTTCCAGATTGGCGGTGTGGAAAAATAGTGGGTGTTTGTGTTTGGCTTTTCTCTTTCAAGGCCCTGAGGGTTTTGCAGTTCAATCAGCCATGTGCATGTTGCTGTCACTGAAGTGGAGAGGGTCTGTCTCAGTGGAGTGTTCCACATGACGCCTCTGTGTCATAAGTTACCATGTTTCTGGAACTTTAAAAAAGTCATCTGACAGCCACCTTATAAAGGTCTTGCAGTAGTATAGAGCAATATGTTAGAGCATACTATACAATATGTAGTATAGAGCAATATGTAGTATAGAGCAGTAAGTGTTCAGTAACTATATGTTCAGTATCCAAAGCGACTTATATTGCATTAATATTAATCATTTTGTCAGCTTTTGCTTTCCCTGGAATTGCACCCATGACCTTAGCATTGCTAGCGCCATGCTCTTGAGCTACAGGAAGGCTGTGTCGAGTTCAAAAACGTCTCGGTTACGTATGTAACCCTAGTTCCCTAAATAGGGAACAAGATGCTGCGTCAAACGCTGTGGGAACGCCCCTGCGTGAGTGCGTCATGAAGCACGTATGGAATCAGTCCAACGGCGAGACGGAACTTCATGGGCGGGTGACGTCATCGACCAGGAAACTATAAAGCACCCCGAAATCAAAACTGTGACAGGTTCTGATAGGCCTGAAGCAAGTCGGTCACGGGCATGCCGGGAGTATGGCAGAACGACACAGCGTCTCGTTCCCTATTTAGGGAACTAGGGTTACATACGTAACCGAGACGTTCCCTTTCAAGGGAACTCGAGCAGCGTCAAACGCTGTGGGAACGCTAATACCCACGTCGCCATAAGAGCAAGTGCCCGACTGTGTAAAGTAAAGCGCACATTCAGACGAAAGCACCCGCACCCCAGGAGTGGAGCTAAGGTCTAGGTCGTAAAACCTGACAAATGTATGCGGTGAGGACCAGCCTGCCGCATCACAAACATCATGAAGGGAAACTCCTGACAAAAGAGCTTTGGAAGCAGCCATACTCCTAGTAGAGTGAGCTTAAACAGCCAAAGGTGAAGGCTGACCAGCCGACTCGTAAGCAAGTGAGATGGCCTCGATCACCCATTTGCTCATCCTCTTTTTAGATGCCAAACACCCCTTCCTGGGTGACCCAAAGCAGACGAACAACTGTTCAGATTTCCTCCACAGGGCAGCTCTGTGGACACAAGCATCTAAAGCCCTGACTGGGCACAGTAAGTTAAGTTTCTCCTTGTCCGACGACATAAATGGAGGAGGATAGAAAGCCTGCAGTACTATAGGTCTAGCAACATTAGTAGGGACCTTAGGAACATAACCTGACGTAGGATGGAGGAAGGCCTTCACCATACTGGGCGAAAATTCCAGACACGAGGGAGCAACCGAGAGTGCTTGAACGTCTCCAATTCTCTTAAGAGACGAGATAGCGAGAAGGAAGATAGTTTTAAGAGTGATGAACTTCTCAGGAACTTCTTCAATGGGCTCGAAATGAGCCAGGGAGAGACCTTCTAACACAATGGCCAAATCCCAGGTCGGCACCCTCGTGCGAACTGCTGGCCTCAGCCTCAAAGTACCACGAAAAAAGCGTGTTATAAGTGGGTGTCTCCCCAGAGAGACTCCACTCAAAGGGACGTGGTAAGCAGCTAGTGCTGCCACATACACCTTTAGTGTGGAGGGGGATAACCCTGTGGAGAAACGTTCCAGCAGGAACTCCAGCACTGCACCCACTGGGCAGTTAACTGGGTCCAACCGGTGTTCACCACACCATGAAGTGAAAAGTTTCCACTTCAAGGCATATAACTTCCTCGTGGAAGGAGCTCTGGAGTGAAGGATGGCCTCCACAACCTCGGTTGAGAAACCTGAACTTATGAGCTGGCCCTCCTTAGAGGCCAAGCCCACAGTTTCCATAGTTCTGGGCGGAGGAGAAGGATCAACCCACTCGCCTGAGAGAGAAGGTCCCTCCTGATCGGAATCTCCAGAGGAGAGCCGTCGAGGAGAGACACTAGGTCCGCAAACCATACTCGGGCCGGCCAGTACGGGGCTACCAACAGTAGACTGACCCCGTCCCAGCAAATAGGTCTACCTCGGCACGACCGAAATGCTTTCAAAGGAGCTCCACCACCTCGGGGTGAAGTCTCGATTCCCCGGGCCTCGGCCCTTGCCTCAACAGGATGTCTGCCCCCTGATTTAAATACCCTGGGATATAAATCGCCCTCAATGAAAGAAGCTTCCCCTGGGACCATAGAAGGGTCTGGCTAGCCAGCTTGTATAACGGGCGCGAACGCAGACCCTCCTGATGGTTTATGTAGGAGACCATCGATGTGTTGTCGGACCGGACAAGAACATTGTGGCCTCTCAGGTCTGGGAGGAAGTGTTTCAGAGCCTGAAACACCGCCAACATTTTTAAGCAGTTTATGTGCCACGAAAGATGATGGCCCTGACACAGACCCTGGGCTGGATGACCACTCATGATCGCCCCCCAACCTGTGAGGGAAGCATCTGTCGTTAGCGTTACATGACGACAAAGAGCTCCCAGCACAGGTCCTTGGGACAGAAACCAAGACTCTCTCCACATGACCAGAGCACGGAGGCAACGCCACGTGACTTTAATTGTACGGAGCGGGTTTCCCCTCGGGTTTTAGCATCAGTTTTACCACCAGAAGACTTGAGACTGCCGCGTCTGGTCCCACTGTTTGGTAGGGGGAGCACGAGACGCGACACTCTGCTTTTGTTGCGCCCTGTACGAGGAGCTTGTCCACACCTCGGTGTGGAGGTCTGGAAAAAACGGTAGGCACCGGCGTGGAGGTTGAAAACGCGAGGGCAGAAATCTCTCACCCAATTTGCTTTTAGAAACAGACTCCTGCCTAACAGCTGGCCACTCAATGCTCAGTTTAGCAACAGCACGAGTGAGAACCTCCATCAGGTCCTCATGTTCAGGGGAATGAGGTGACGAGTCCTCAGTATCCCCTGTCTCAATGCTGACAACATCCAGCTCCTCAGAACTGGATAGTTGTAACACTGGTGCCTCAGCCTGGGCGGAAGAAACCGCAGAGCGTGCTTCCAAACCCCGGACAGTGGCACTGGATCTGACTGGTGAAGGCTGAGATAGGGCTGGGCCCGTCTCAAACCCTGCTGTCAGATCCATTTGCGATCCCCACGTCAAGCGCCGCCGCTCTGCCTCGACAGAAGCGGGACCCGAGCCGCGGGGAGCACGAACCGAACCACTCTCCTGGAAGAGTGATCGGCGGGTGCGGAGCATTCTTAGAGGAAAACGCTCGCAATCAGCTCCCTCGAGAGCTGACTGGGCATGCTGCACTCCCAAACAAACAACGCACACGTTCTATACAGCTGCTTGCTCGCCATTTATATATATATATATATATATATATATATAGATATATATATAGGTTTTTTTTGTTTTTTTTGTTTTTTGTGAAAACTCCTGCCTAGTAGACACTAAATGACAGGCAAAAAACACTTTGACAGAATTCACACACAGCGCTTGCTGAAGGCACAGAAGCTGCCGCGGTTTTGATTTCGGGGTGCTTTGTAGTTTCCTGGTCGATGACGTCACCCGCCTATGACGTTCCGTCTTGCCATTGGACTGATTCCATACGTGCTTCATGACGCACTCACGCAGGGGCCTTCCCACAGCGTTTGACGCAGCTCGAGTTCCCTTAAAAGGGAACTTAATAGTGCATCTGTTTTTTTATGTTAAATAATCAAATCAACAGAAAAAAATATATTGTGAATACATTAATAATATGTTGTTTGAAAACTTAAGCCATACTTTAGACTGGCTTTGTATGATTGCATAAAACATATACTATGTATTAAATTAAACATAGTTTTTCATGTATTAAAAATATGAGACTACATCTGTTTTCCTATTTGTACAGTAATAATTTGATAGGAAAGCAATGTAATACAAACCTTAATTTCTTTCAGGAAGTTTCCCCGTAGGAAGTTTTCTTTTAGTAGAGGACACAAGAGCCCTCATTTATCAAAAGTGCGTACACCAAATTTCCAGCGTACACCAAAAACCACGGTGACTTTGAGATTTATCAATATGGGCGTTGGCGTACGGCACGCTCAAATCCTACGCCAGCGCAGGAGGTGGTGTACATGTACGCACGTTTTGAGTTAGTGTGGAGATGCGCAGAAAAATAATTCCTAACACCACAAAATGCACTGACAAACTAAAAAGTAATGATATATTATGACCCACTGTAAAAAAAAAACCAAGAACATAGTAATTATAAACTTCAGTGTTTATTTTTGTGCAACATGGACTTCAATGTTTAATTTGTGTGACTTTACCAAAGCATTTGATTTGTAGGCATATGTTCCTTCAGTTGCGAGCTTGTGCGCTTTACCTGACGTTTCAGGGTTAGGCCCGGCAGGGGCGCACGGACTGGGTTCAGTAATGAAAGGCTTTCAATGACCAAAATATAATTCAGACTGACAAAATAATAAAAATGACATTCTTCTTCTTTTAAATATTAATAATAATAATACAAATAATAATAATACAAATAATAATAATAACGACATTCTTCTTCTAAATAACAATAAGCGTCATTAATAATAAAAATCATAATAATAATAAGAAGAATATTACAAATTGTCATGCAATTATTAATGTGAATGAATGGTACTCCACATCACATCACATCATCATCATCACTATTGTACACCCCAATACATGTGACATGATACGAAATTAAATGCTAATTGTTTCAAAACACGTGCTGTAAAAAAATGCATTGTGATAATAATGCATAGGATAAGTTTCTCTTCTTTGCCGTCTTCCGTGTGTCTATGACGTAAAATGAGGGCGTGGGGGAAGCGGAGACTTGAATATATAGGGCCTTGTTATTCTAATGACGATCGTTTTCAGCCGCGGCATTTATCAAGGGCAGGTATTGCGTACACCTGGATTTCAAAGGTACGCACAGCTTCATAAATCAGGCGGTGAGAGGAGTGTAAGCATAACGCCAACATATACGCCCGTTTCTACGCAAGAATGATAAATGAGGGCCAAGGTGTCCTTTGTCAAATCTGTCCAGTTTTAATAATGATAATAATTTGTTACATTTATATAGCGTTTATCTGGGTACTAAAAGCGCTTTACACATGGAAGGGGAGAATCTCCTCAACCACCACCAATGTGCAGCATCCTCCTGGATGATGCGACGGCAGCCATATTGCGCCAGAACGCCCACCACACACCAGCTTATTGATGGAGAGGAGACAGAGTGGGTTAAACCGTTACTCGTTTTCGAAGGACATCCTGGGATTTTTAATGACCACAGAGAGTCAGGACCTCGGTTTAACATCTCATCCAAAGGACAGTGCTTTTTGACAGTATACAGTATACTATCACTATTGTTCATCACTATTCTGGGGCGTTAGGACCCACAAAGACCACAGGGTGAGCTGAGCACCCCCTACTGGCCTCACTTACACCTTTTCCAGCAGCAACCTGGTTTTCCCAGGAGGTCTCCCATCCGGGCCATGCTCAACCCTGCTTAGCTTCAGTGGGTTTTTAACTGGTTTGGCACAGACTACCCAACATTGGGTCACAGTTACCTATTGACCCCGGAACACAATTTCAACCGAGGGGGACACCCTGGATACCCTATCTAAGGCCCTGATTGGGGATGACGGTGGTGATGATTTACCTTGCGTACGAGCGAGAGTGAGGGTGCAGTTAAATCCTGCAGAGTGAGTCCAATAAAAGTGGCTAATGAATGGCTCACAGTCAGTTATATTTTTAAAAGAGTCTGTTTGCAAGCAGCAGAAAGCCGCCTTCATGGACACAATTGTGGTTCTCTCTGCTGCACACAATATCACCACATTCTGTTTTCTATCATGCGCTGTGTACATTTGCGATCCCGTAAGAATGAACGCAAATGGACCAGTGTTTGATAGAATAAAGTGAGAGTATAACCAGATTAACACTGCAGGGGGGCGCCGGGAACATTCCATAAAATGTCCCCAGTGTGAAAATTTGAAAAATCATTGACACACCAGCATAAAATTTGTCCTGCCACATTTGTTTGATGAGATGACACTTGTTTTGATATTTTGCATCTAATGCATGTCATTCATTCACACATGTTTAGTGTGACTAAAAGGGTTAGTTCACCCAAAAATGAAAATTAAGTCATTAATTACTCACCCCCATGCTGTACCAACCCCGTAAGACCTTCGTTCGTCTTCGGAACACAAATGAAGATATTTATGATTAAATCTGAGAGGTTTATGACTGCTACATAGGCTCCCTAAGGGAATGACACCGGACGGCCCAGAAAGTCATTAAAGAAAATGTTTAAATATTCCATCTCACAACAGTGGCTCAACTATAAGTTTATCAAGCGACGAGAATACTTTTTGTGCGAAAAAACAAACAAAAATAACGACTTTATTCGACTATTCCTTGTCTTCCTTGTAGGCCTGAAACGAGACTTCAAGAGATTTCCACGACGCATGCGCGAGAATTGCGATCTCCTTCAACTACTTCAGTTAAGTTCTCGCGCGTGCGCGTCGTGGAAATCTCTTGAAGTCTCGTTTCAGGCCTACAAGGAAGAAAAGGAATAGTCGAATAAAGTCGTTATTTTTGTTTGTTTTTTCGCACAAAAAGTATTCTCGTCGCTTGATAAACTTATAGTTGAGCCACTGTTGTGACATGGAATATTTAAACATTTTCTTCATTGACTTTCTGGGCCGTCAGGTTTCATTCCCTTAGGGAGCCTATGGAGGAGTGATCCAGCTGTCACATTTAATCAAAAATATCTTCATTTGTGTTCCGAAGTCGAACGAAGGTCTTACGGGGTTGGTACAGCATGGGGGTGAGTAATTAATGACTTAATTTTCATTTTTGGGTGAACTAACCCTTTAATGTCCACATACTTTTTTGTTGCATTTCACTGTATCATTATCAAGATATGTATCAGTTTATTACAGGCAGATGTTGGCTGTATGTTTGAATGACACATTTAAATTGATTTAGATACTGCTTGGGATTTATTTTCTTCCTTATTTAATTAAATCCAATTCTTTACAGGTTGCGTTTCACCTGCAGCCCTACAAAGGCCGGACAGACCTCAGTGTGCATGACAACATCAAATACATCATTGACAAGTAGGTTGCACCTCCTCATTATCATACCTCCATACCTCCTGCACCATTCCGACAATAAAGTTCAGAAAATTCCTGTCTGCTAACCCTTCTCCATCCTGATGAGCTGGTTTGCTTTGAACTCTGGAGATTGAGATGGAATTCAATCCAGCCTGGCCAAAGGAAAAAGAGAGCTGTGTTTTAAAAATAGAGGACTTCTCTTCCATTAATCATTCATGAAACAGAAGGTATAACATTACCTGATGCAATTGCGGCTGACCCACTCATGTTCAAGAGCCTGTAACAATGGCTGCAGTCTGTAAATCTATAGCACTATAACAATCTACTGACTGTAACATGCTGAGTATTTCTTTATTTCTTTTTTTTTTTTTGCGAACACGTTATTAAGTTATTTAACCTTGAATTGTTCTCCTCTAGCAACAGGAATACTTTGGAAAGAAAGACATTATGTAAAACTGATTTGGTTAAGTGTAGGTTTACATGGTCTAAGTATCCGGACAGCTTATAATGCTGTGGAACCATGTGTTCTGAGATACTCACCTTTAGAACAAGGACACATAACATCCCAGAAAGCTCAAACCCTTTTTAGAACACTGTACAATGTTGTAGTTATGTTATTTTGTAGTTGTTTTTGTTTTTTTAGAAAATGTTACATGTAAAAATAAAAAATAAACATAAAATCAAATTTACAAACATAACCAACACACGATGTGCAGTTTAAGTATTTTTGATTACCAAAAATGGTCATTATCATTCATGAACCCATGAATGCAAAAAAATATGCATCTTTGAGAGAACTTACATTTTACTAATACATTTTTCTAAAAGAAAATGTTTTGGAAAGGATTGTGAAGATACTTCTGTACATTTTGTAGTTTTCACAACAAATGTTTAAAGCGTTTAGAAAAAACAGCATGCATTAACTAACAATAACAATGATCAAGACATTTTTTACAGTATTTATTAATCTTTGTTAAAATTATTTAATAAAAATACAACTGCACATTGTTAGTTCATTTTAGCTCAGGTCCATTAAATATTAATAGATACAACTTTTGATTGTAATAATGTATTAATAAATGTGAAAAATTAAGATGAACTAAGATTAAGAAAGGCTTTAGAAGTATTTTTCATTGTTAGTTCAGGTTAACAAGATAGAACCTTATTGTAAACCCATTATTTATTCATCTTTGTTAACTTTAGCTAATAAAAATACTTTTTAATTCAAATTTTAATTTAATTCATGTTAGCTCCATTAAATGAATATTAAAATCAATTTAACAAATTAACACAAGTAAATGTTTAAATTAACATTTAACTAAGGATAACGGGATAGTTCTTCCAGAAATTAAAATTATGTCATCATTTACTCGCCCTCACACCTTTCCAAATATGTATGACTTTACTTTTTCTGTGGAAAATAAAAGATGATATTTTGAGAGGTGCCTCAGTGTTTTTTTGTGTGTGTTTTTTCCATACAGTGGCAGTCAATGGCAACCAAAACTGTTTGGTTACAAGAATATCTTCTGTTGTGTTCCACAGAAGAAAGAAATGGGTAACACTTTACAATAAGGCTCAATTAATTAACATTGGTGAATACATTAGGTAATATCAATTAATAAATATAAAGTTCAGTTAATTTGTGCATTCACAAAATTAGTTATATTTAACTAATTTCAGTATATGCAACCTAATATGCTTAAACTGTAGATTAAAAATGTTTTGTTTGTTATTAGTTCATGATACCTAATGCATAATGGTAATTAATTGAGCTTTTTTAGTGTTACCAATAATGTGATACTTGTATGTAAAAAAATATATAATTTAAATAGCAAAATTAGTGTGTATTATAATATCACAACTGTGATACATGCTTAGCTCCAAAATGAGTTCATTATAAATAAACTCATCGCTCCTGAAATCTTTTTACAGATATGGGAAACATGGGGCTTTCTACAGGTTTAAGTCCAGCACTGGGAAGGTCCTTCCACTCTTTTATGTGTATGATTCCTACCTAATGCCACCTGAGACCTGGGCTGAGCTGCTAACTGTCAGAGGATCTCACAGTCTCAGAGGAACTCCTTATGATGGCATCTTCATTGCCCTCATTGTGGAAGAGCGCCACAAGCAAGAAATCCAGGCTGGTGGTTTTGACGGCATGTACACCTACTTTGCTTCTAATGGCTTTTCCTTTGGATCTTCTCACCAGAACTGGAAAGCAATCAAAGCTTTCTGCGACAAGAACAACTTACTGTTTGTACCTAGTGCTGGACCTGGTTATATAGACACCGCAGTTCGGCCGTGGAACAACCACAACACACGCAACAGAGTGAATGGACGATATTACGAGACCTCTTTGCAGGCGGCAATATCAGTAAGGCCTGATATCATCACAGTCACGTCATTTAATGAGTGGCATGAAGGAACTCAGATTGAGAGGGCCGTGCCTAAGAAGACTGTGGCCCGTCTGTATTTGGACTACAAACCCCATCAGCCAGACCACTACCTGGAGCTCACCAGGAAGTGGGCGGAACATTTCAGTAAGGAGAAAGAGCAGTGGCTTATGTGATTGGACCTCGTAACTTCTTACCATTGTTGAGTTTTGTGTTTAGATTGTTTTAACACTAACTTTGTCAATTAAGATCCTTCAATTTATGCATACATTTGAATGGCAGCTACTTAGAAAGGACAAGCCACCTTCTTGCTCACATTTGGTTCATTGATAAACGATTGATTTGCTGTAAATTTTCTTGCAGGCATATGTAAGGATTTACAAAAACAGTTTGCCGAAAAATGAAAATTCTGTCATCCTTCAGTTGGTGTAAGTTAGCCATTGGCCATCACCAGCCATATCTTCATCATGAGGTTTGCCCCCAAGTCACGAAAGGCTTGTTTACACCTGGTCACTTCGTGTGTTTTTACTAATCGGATGACCTTTTGTTAATGTGAGCTCATTTCAAAATCAAAGATCGCAGCATCAGAAAAGCGGCAACTGGTACACCAGGCACTGTTTTGTGCGGATGAGCGGGCCGGAGCTCGTTATGGGTTTTCTGTTAGAACGGTGTCGTGTTAGCGGCCCCTAAGTTAATAACTAATGATCTTTGCAACGGAAGTGAATCAATCAAAACTAACTTTAACTGGACAATAACTTTATTCTAAATGAAGGTGACTTGACTTGATAATAATTTAGTCTCACTACTTTTAATGAAGATGATTGTGTGTTGAGCTTCAAGATGCGACGCCAAACTTTCAGTTTCATTTGCGGCAGTTTGTGCATCAGCTTGATGAAGAGATAAGGTCCTTTTTTAACGATCTAAGCGCATGGTCTAAAGCGCACGGCGCAAGTGTACTTTGGGGCGTGTCCAAATCCACTTTTGCTAGTTTAACGACGGAAAAATGGTCGGCATGCCCGGCGCATGGTCTAAAAGTCTTGTCCCTATTCTCTTAATGAGTAATGGGTGTTTTGGGCGTAAAGTGCAATAAACCAATCAGAGTCTCATCTCCCATTCCCTTTAAAAGCCAGATGCACTCGCGCCATGGCAGATTCGCTATTTACATGATGGAATTTGAAGCGGAAAAATTTAACGCATCTCTAGCTAGGAAACGGATCTGCTCGTGCACGAGCAGACCATCTTCGGGAAAAGTGTACGCGCGTTGTGGAGTGGACCCGCCTATAGGCGCATACTACTGACACGTTCTTTAAATAACAAAAAAAATATTGCACCATTGACTTTAGACCAGGTTTCAGTTGGTCAATGGTGCAGTCTATTTCAGTTGCCTCAAAATAGAAACGCGCAATAATGCGCCTGAACACACCTCCTTTTCAGACCAGCACGCCCATGGGCGCACATGCATTTGCTATTTAAACAACGTGGCACAGGACGTGAAAATGATAACTGCGTTGGGCTGAAACTAGCGAAAAACACTTGCTTCGCACCTGGCGCCGCATTGTGGCGTATGTATGATAGGGCCCATTGACTGTCATATCTGGCTACCATAGCCTATAATGCGCTCTTACGCATATATATTTTTTTCCATTTTGTGAGGAGTAAAAGGTTAACCACCACAACCAATTAATGTGTAAATTAAAGTGCTCAATATGCATATATAGTCTTAAAATGCATTAAAATAACATTTATTGGGGTTTCAAATCATCACTTCATTGGTTACCTATAAAGTTCCGTATTAATTACAAGGTATTGCTTTTGACTTATAAAGCTCTAAATGGTTTAGCTCCAGTCTATTTAACGGATCTTCTATCGCCTTACAATCCATCGCGCTCTTTAAGATCACTAAATTCGAGGCTTCTGGTCATCCCTAGGATATCCAGATCCACCAAAGGAGGTAGAGCATTTTCACATTTAGCTCCGAAGCTCTGGAATAGCCTTCCTGATATTGTTCGTTGCTCAGACTCGCTCTCCCAGTTTAAAACTAGACTGAAGACGCATCTATTTGGCCAGGCATTCATATACATCTTTTAACTTACAGTAACTGTAAATTCGGCCTCTAGTTCATAAACGCCAGAGGAGAACTGGCCCCCGACTGAGCCTGGGTTCTCCCAAGGTTTTTTTTTTTTTTTCATTGGGTCATCTGATGGAGTTTTAGGACACTATTAGGTCACTGGATGGAGTTTTTCGGTTCCTTGCCACTGTTGCCTTTGGCTTGCTCAGTTGGGGATATTCAAATTAATTAACCAATCATACCATTGATCAGCTCTACCAAACTTGGATGTCTTTTTTCCAGTAATAAACAAACATTGTTAAGTTGTTTTGATTGATACTGTGAAGCAGCTTTGATACAATCTGTATTGTGAAAAGCGCTATATAAATATATTTGACTTGACTTGACTTGACTCAAATGTAGCATGTTTTTTTACAGTAACTGGGTGATGACGTCATAAGAGGGAGCAACCCATACTCTGCTAGATTCCTACTGTGTGTGGCTTGACTATGGAGAACGACTGGGAGACTGAGGAGGTGGGAAACCGTCTCGGTTACGGATGTAACCCTCGTTCCCTGAGTAGGGAACGGAGACGTTCCGTCGGATGACGACGAATGGGAGTTTCGCTTAGAAAGCCTATCCACTTCGAGTAATACAAAACGAGCCAATGGCAAAGAAATGCCATGGGTCTGCAGAATTTGCATGGAGCAGCTCCGCCCCACCTCGTGGGTATAAAGGGCGGAAATTCCATCAAAGCAGTATGTTTCCTCGCTGAGGAGCCAAGACTGAGCTCAGGCGATCCCCGCGGTACAGCGGAAAGTGGCAGGAAGACGGAACGTCTCCGTTCCCTACTCAGGGAACGAGGGTTACATCCGTAACCGAGACGTTCCCTTTCGTTGTCACTCCGAGTTCCGTCGGATGACGACGAATGGGAGTATCAGTCTAATCACGCCACCTTCTCAGCTGTCCTCCAGTGCCCTGCGTAATCTGAGATCCCTGTCGTGAGATAGCACGGACGAAGGACTCCTATTAGCACAGGAATACCAAGGTACACTGGGGAGCATATCCCAAGGTCTTTAAGGGAAATATACAATTACTGCCAACCCAGGGGGGGGGGGGGGGGGGGTTAGAGAATACACATATGACCCGAGGGATGCATATGGGGAATCACTGGGGTGTCCAGCCGCAGGTGGAATATTTCAACCCCAGGGGTGGCAAGGTGGCTTGCCAAGGGAAAGACACATGCTCAAAGAGGCTTACAGTGGAAATACACATGTGGGGGTAGCTCAGAGGAGGTACCATGCACACGGGAGGCACCTAGCCGACACGCAGGCAAAAGACACTGGCGCCAGCATCAGGAGTGCTGGAGGAACTCAGGGCTTTCGGGGAAGCTCACCTGAGGAGAATATCGCACGTATCCAGTCCGTGGAGTGGAATGGCGAGCAAGAGAAGACACCTAACGGGTCCCATGTTAGCTTGAAAAAGACTGGGAGGAGACTGGCTCCACTCGGAGATTGTAAAATCTGGCGAATGTGTTAGGTGTCGCCCAGCCTGCAGCTCTGCAGATGTCTGTTAGCAAGGCGCCATGCGCTAGAGCCCAAGAGGACGCCACACTCCGGGTGGAGTGGGCAGTCACACCAAGGGGGCACGGTCGACCTTGCTGTTGGTAAGCCAAAGCAATGGCGTCCACTATCCAGTGAGACAACCTTTGCTTGGAGAGAGCCTTTCCCTTCAGTCTCCCACCATAACAGACAAAGAGCTGGTCTGAGGTCCTGAAACACTGCGTTCTGTCTACATAGATGCGGAGAGCACGTACTGGACAGAGCAGTGCCAAGGCTGGGTCTGCCTCCTCCGGGGGCAGCGCTTGCAGGTTCACCACCTGGTCCCGGAAGGGAGTGGTAGGAACCTTGGGCACATATCCAGGCCGGGGTCTCAGGGTCACGTGAGAGTAAGCCGGCCCGAACTCCAGGCACGCTTGGCCGTAACCCACCAGTTTTCTTGGGGACAATGAAGTACGGGCTGTAGAAGCCGGACCTCATTTCGGCTGGAGGGACAGTCTCGATTGCACCCTTCGCCAGCAAGGTTGCAACCTCCGCTCTCATGATAGGGGCATTGCCACCGACCATAGTGGAGCGGACTCCCCTGAAGCGGGGAGGAGACCGCGCGAACTGAATCGCGTAGCCGAGCCTGACTGTTCGAGCGACCCAGCGGGACAGGTTGGGAAGCTCTTGCCAAGCTCCCAACGACTGTACCCATCTTGAAGAAAGGAAAGCACAACACCAATCGAACATCTCCGCGGGTCTTCTCGGTAAGAAGAACACCAGGTGACGAAGAGGTTCCACTTCAACGCGTAGAGGTGTCTTGTGGACGAAGCTCTAGCGGAAGTGATGGTAGCCACCACCGCTGGTGGTAGGGTACTCAAACCTGCCTCGTCCCGTCCAGGAGCCACACGTGGAGGTTCCAAAGATCGGGACGAGGGTGCCATAGGGTGCCCCGTCCCTGAGAAAGGAGGTCCTTCCTCAGAGGAATCGGCCAAGGAGGTGCTGTCGCGAGGAGTACAAGTTCGGGGAACCAGGTCCTGGCGGGCCAGTATGGCGCGACCAAAATGACCTGCTCCTCGTCCTCCCTGACCTTGCGCAGGGTCTGCGCGAGAAGGCTCACTGGGGGAAACGCATATTTGCGGCCCCGCGGCCAGCTGTGCGCCAGAGCATCCGTGCCGAGCGTGCCCTCGGTCAGGGAATAATACTGGGCGCAATGGGTCGAGTCGTGAGAGGCAAACAGATCCATCTGTGCGTCCCCGAACTGGTCCCAAATCAGCTGGACCGACTGGGGATGGAGTTGCCATTCTCCAGGGAGGGGCTGAAACCGTGAGAGCTCGTCGGCTGCACAGTTCAGGGCTCCGGGGATAAAAATGGCACGAAGCGACCTCAGATGCTTCTGACTCCATAAGAGGAGGTGGCGGGCGAGTTGCGACATACGGCGGGAGCGCAGACCACCTTGATGGTTGATGTACGCTACAGTCGCGGTATTGTCTGAACGGACTAGCACGTGCTGGCCCTTGAGCACGGCTCGGAAGCGGCGCAGGGCGAGCTGTACTGCCAGCAACTCGAGGCAATTCGCTCGCTCGTAAGCTGCGCGGACATGGTGACCGAGTCGATCTCCATACCGAGAAAAGAGATCCTCTGCACGGGGCAAAGTTTGCTCTTCTCCCAGTTGACCCGAAGGCCCAGACGGGCTACATGGCGGAGCACCAAGTCCCTGTGTTCGCAGAGCTGATCTCGAGAGTGAGCTAGAATCAGCCAGTCGTCGATATAGTTCAGGATGCGAACCCCGTGTTCCCGGAGGGGAACAAGGGCTTCCTCGACGACCTTCGTGAAGACGCGAGGAGACAGGGCTAGCCCGAAAGGGAGAACTGCGTACTGATATGCCTTCCCCTCGAAAGCAAACCGAAGAAACGGTCTGTGACGAGGGAGAATGGAGACATGAAAGTAGGCGTCCTTCAGGTCGATCGCTGCAAACCAATCCTGGTGCCGCACACATTCGAAAACGCGTTTGGCGGTGAGCATCTTGAACGGCAGCCTGTGAAGGGAGCGGTTCAGCACGCGCAGATCCAGATTCTTGGGGACAATGAAGTACGGGCTGTAGAAGCCGGACCTCATTTCGGCTGGAGGGACAGTCTCGATTGCACCCTTCGCCAGCAAGGTTGCAACCTCCGCTCTCATGATAGGGGCATTGCCACCGACCATAGTGGAGCGGACTCCCCTGAAGCGGGGAGGAGACAGCGCAAACTGAATCGCGTAGCCGAGCCTGACTGTTCGAGCGACCCAGCGGGACAGGTTGGGAAGCTCTTGCCAAGCTCCCAACGACTGTACCAGCGGGATCAAACGAACTACAGACTTCCCACCGGTGGTGCAGCGAGGCGGAATGACTGGCCCAGACGTGGACTGCATAGCGGCCCGGTGTGGGGGCACAGTCATTGACCGCGTCCTGACAGAGCAGACCAGGGAAGGACGAACATTCCTCGGGGGTCTGCTCTGCCAGGGGTCTGGCGTCAGAGGAGGATGAGAGTGGTACGGTCCGGGGACGGCGCGCACTGTCATCTGGCTCTGGGACAGAGGAGGACGAGGGGTGCACGGCCCGGGGGCGGCGCACCGTGTCGTCCGAGAACTCTGTGTGCTCAGGGATAATTGTGTCACTTCTTTCTTTAACCACATTAGGGTGCTGCCCACCCGTGGGTGAGCAGCGGTGGAACAAAGGATTCTCCCCCGGCCCTCCACCGGGGGAAGGAGTGGTCCTGCTACCATCTCCTGAGAAGTGCACATCATCCCTGAGCAGCCCGTCTCAGGAGCCCCGCTTGGCCCGGCGTTTAGCGGGGGGCGGGGCAGGAGAGGGCTGGGGCGCCTTCTTGCGGCTTCCTCCACGACCGGGCCCGGGTGAAGGTAGCTGCTTGGGCGGGAGCCGCAGGAGGGCGCCCTCGGCGGCGAACAGACTGAGTATTCTGCCCGGTCGGCTGGGTGGAGGCAGCAGCGGGCCGTCGGGGCAGAATGTGCTTAATCGCCTCAGTCTGTTTCTGCGCAGTCGAGAACTTTTGGACGAAGTCCTCGACTGCTCCGCCGAAGAGGCCGTCTTGTGATATGGGGGTGTCGAGCAGCCGAGACCGCTCGGCATCCCGCATATCAGCAAGATTCAGCCACAGGTGTCTCTCCTGGACCACGGCTGTGGACATCACCAAACCCAGGGAGCGTGCGGTCACCTTCGTCGCTCGGAGAGCAAGGTCGGTGGCGGCGCGCAGCTCATTGAAGAGCCCTGGGTCTGTCCTACCCTCGTGCATGTCCCTGAGCATCTGGGCCTGGTAGACCTGCAGAATGGCCATGGCATGCAAAGAGGTGGCTGCCTGTCCCGCCGCTCTGTAGGACTTCGCCACAAGCGTAGACGAGTACCTACAGGCTTTGGATGGGTGCTTAGGCTCACCACGAGAAGAAGCGCTCTGAGGACACAGTTGCATCGCAACAGAGCGTTCAACCGGGGGGAGCCCAGTGTACCCACGGGCAGCCGCCTCATCGAGGGGAGGAAAGGCGGATGAGACCAACGAGCGGTCACGGGAAGAGCTGGGGGTCTTCCAGGACTTCTAGATCTTATCATGCACGTCCGGGAAGAAAGGTATTGGGGTTTGACGCGGACGGGGGTCCGCGGCCTTACCCAAGTACCAATCATCCAGCCGCGAGCGCTCGGGACAGGGTGGCGGGGACCACTCTAAACCGATGCTCGCGGCGGCTCGGGCTGAGCATGGCCGTCATCTCCGGATCCGACTCAGGCACAACCGTATGCACACCGGAAGGTGGCAGCTGCGCTGAGTCTTCACTTCCAGAAGATTCAGACCCACCTCGTGATGCTGCGATAGACATCGCGTCCTCCTCTGGAGCGCCAAAGGAAACTCGCGGGGCATCCGAAGATGGTCCCGCGGGAATCCCCTGAACACTCGCGGGTTGCAACACTGGAGAGGGTGCGGCTGGGCACGGACTGATAGTCGGCGCTTTGTTCCAAACCGTCACCCTCAGATCACCCTGGCCACCAGCCGAAGTACCAGCTCTATCTCTAGAACTAGTAGAACGGGGGGTGGATGAGGGGACTCTCACTCTTGCGAGATCACTGAGTCTCGACCGTAATGTTGCGATGGTCATGTTCCCACAGAGAGAACATGAGTCATCCACGAGCGCTGCTCTAGCGTGATCAATGCCCAAACACACTATGCAACGCTCGTGCCCATCAGAGATGTCAACGAATCTACCGCAACCAGAAGTGCACGGGCGATGCATCTTTAAAAAGACGTGCCGCGTGCAAGCTCTTTTGTGAGAGAAAAGAAAACTCTGACTGTGTTGAAGCGCCCGGGGAGACACACACTCGCTGTCGAATCACAGACAGATAAGCAGGAAGCGCGCGCTCGCCGGAGATCGCCGTCACACCAACACCAGAGAATCTCGCTCGTCTGTAGAACTGACAGTATCAGGAATGGCTTGTGGAACGAAGGATGAACTTGGCTCCGAAGCGAAAACATACTGCTTTGATGGAATTTCCGCCCTTTATACCCACGAGGTGGGGCGGAGCTGCTCCATGCAAATTCTGCAGACCCATGGCATTTCTTTGCCATTGGCTCGTTTTGTATTACTCGAAGTGGATAGGCTTTCTAAGCGAAACTCCCATTCGTCGTCATCCGACGGAACTCGGAGTGACAACGAAAGGGAACATCAAATTCTTGATGGACCACAGCCCTACAATTTATCAATTATCAATGCTTGGTGTGAGGAAAATGAGTGGAGGGTTGGCCAGGTGTCCTGGTTTGTAGCTAGAGCTAGCCTCGGTTAGCCTGGTGGTAACCCAGATAACATTAGGGAACAAGCCAAAGTCTTTTCAAAATCTTGCCGTCATGTAGAATAGCAAGAAGGGACAACGAACGAAGACATTATTATTTACTTAAATGGTGTTAGTAGGCTAGTCCTAATCAGAGCTGTAGAGATGCACACACTGCACAGGCACAGTGGCGCTTTTGCTGGCATCTGCTGACAGAACACGATATTGCCTGTGCTAAAACACAACTAATTAGCGATGCTCATTGTCAGAAATAAAAAAAGAGATCGATGTCCCTATTGCTGTGTTTGACAGGTGTTTGTGTGGTGGGCTATGCCACCCAATGGAATCAGCAGTAGAGAGTATGTGCTGCCGTGAGGTGAACGCGTTTTCGACCCGCAACCGCATGCTGCCTGAACCCGTTTGTTTTGCGAATAGCTTACTTTCATTTCAGGCAGGATCACGGTCCTCTTGAAGCCAGCACACACGAGTATGTTTACAATTGAGTTATTTCATTCATCACTTCTGAATCTAAAAAAATGTTTCTATATAATTGCTAGCCTACTTGCCGTTAGACTAAAGGTAACTCTAGGCTTGGAGTCCCTTTTATGACGCCCAGCCTAGTGGAAGGGAGGGGGAGTGTAAAAAGTACCAACTTTTCATATTATATTCAGCCTTTTGGTGTAAAAAACATAAAATTATCATAAAACATAAAAAAACATTATCTTTATGTTTAGTAAGCACATTGCATTATCTTCGTGAAAAATGTAACCTGCAATTTACGCTTTAACAACCAGATGCATTTAGACTTATCCAGTTTAATCTGAAACACCTCCTAAAGTGGTTTGAGGGATCGAATTAAAATCTATCTCAAATGCGTTTTAGAGAGCATTTACACCTGGTCTTTTCACGATCGGATAGAAAACGCATGAAGTGACCAGGTTTAAACAGACCCTAAAAGACTCCATCCTACTGTATTTCGCTGGTCTCATTTGGGAGTGTTAGCTAATTTACAAGGACTTATATGTCATCTAGTATTGCTTAACAGTTTTACAGGATCATTTGCTCATCTTTTCAAATCTGAATGACTTTTATTTCTTTCCTGGAACTGAAAAGGAGTTTGAAGAATGTTTGCTTTTTTTTGTTGCTTTTTTGTTTTTTCAATATTACAAAAGTGAATGAGGACGGTCCGAAAGTTGTCATTTGCAGAAAACCCCTCTGCATCTCTCCAATCTCATTCACGTAAGCGTATATTCATACATGAGGCATCATTAACAGCCTTATACATGTGAGAAGCAAAATTCACAGATTTCAAACCTGGCTCAAAGTGTTTTTATGTGTATGGGCATGAATGCAAATGAGATTTCAGAGCTGCAATTAACATAGACTTTGAACAGAATAATAATGTGTTCTAAACACAAAGCTAGTGCATAATATGTATGGTATGCTTTTATAGTTTTGTCATTTTTGGAGCTCCGCAGCATCCATCTTCATTCCCTATCATTGGATGAGAAGGGAGACAATGTGCTATATTCCTCTTCCTGTATTCCACAGAAGAAAAAAGAAAATCTTACTGTTTGGAATTACACAATGCTGAGTGAATTTGCAGTTTTAGCTATTCCTATAACATTAGGCCTTGAATTGAATTTGACTTCTGCAGGAAAAGTGTGGCCTGAGTATTTAAAGACTGTTCCTTTTATTGTGTTTGGATGACATTTAAAAATGATTGGTGATTGTGGTTATGGTTTGTTTGGATAATGGCTGGGTTTATTACGTTCTGTAAATCCTATTAATTGTGCATATTGTAATCCATGTTTAATATTAAACTGAAAGAAAAACGATTATTTTGCCATAATGCTATATAATACAGAGTATAAAGAAATTGAACAGAATGCATTTGTGTAAATCAATTCTTATGCAAATTTCACATTCAAGCCAGTGTCTCAATTTAAATAAGAATGTTTTTATAAACAATTGCTCATTTTTTCATGAGGCGCAACATTACCCAATATTGTTATTTATAGAAAACTCACTAGAATTACCTTTAAATTAGCATTGATGTGCTGTGTAGATTAGAGATCAACTGAGTTTCATTAAGCTGACTTTATCCCTGTAGGACATAGCACAACATTGACATTCCTTGATACAACTAGGATGGTGTTGTCATGTATGATGAATAACATTTAGTTTCTGGGCAGATTTTGTCTCCATGTTGCTTCATGTTGAGCTAATGTTAGCCAGTGCTGTTACAGCAGTTTATGAATGTCAGCCCGGCACAAAGCAACACTTAAAACAGACACACACTTCAGCGGTGTTGCATAACCAGAGGACAAATTGCACCACACTTAACACAATCAGCACCATGCTAAAATAGCCACAGAAGAAAAAATACAGACTTTTATGCAACAAGCTGACTTAAGCACAAAGAAATAGTTACACCATCTGGGTGTATTCTGCTATCTAGGCAGTCGCCAGATAGTTGATATTAATATCCTTTCTTGTGTTCTTGTTTAAAATTTAAGGTTGACTTGTTACGGGCAGGGGGAAGTTGGCTGCAATTAAGCAGTGATGAGGATACCTTATACTTATAAAACAGCATTTTTTTGGAGTAAACTCTAAAAATGAATCAATCAATCATGGTTTAAGGGCAAACATGTCGAAGATTAGCTGATGGGCTGTCTATTCATAAAATAAGCCATTTTCCAACAAAAGCAGTTTATTCAGCGTGAAGCCTCTCCTCCATTGCCATCCATTAAAAAAACGACCTCTGATTTCCCATAGTGCTAGCTGTTTTTTTTTCTTTTCTTTTTTTTTTAAACCTTTACAGGTTTGCCTTCAAGTGGCTTTGTATGTTGGCAACAATCAGTAACTACGGAAACAGGAACAAGAGACACATGAATAGTAACATAACATGGTGAAATAAATGTCCAAATAAAAGTCCTTGAAACCAAACTCGTGACAACTATGACTTTTGGAAAAGTCTAAATGCTCTGATGCTTTATAAAGTTATATCTGTTTAAGCAACCCAAGATAACATTTTATTTCAATATTAGGCTACATTTAAATTATGCAAACCTAAGATTAACCCCTATAGATACATATAGATAATTGTTATTAATATTATTGTGCAATTACACTGTAATAATGTCACCTTAAAATAAAGGGTTACACAAGGGTGTTGTTTAGTGTTAATAAACAACATGTACTTACTAGAGGGTTAGGGTAGGATTAGGATTTGTTTGAGGGTTAGTTGCATGTAATTATGCATAATTTACTGTTATTACTATGGGAAGTACATGTAACAAGAACACTGTAAAATAAAGTGTTACCAAATAAAGTGTAACCCTCAATGATAAAAAATCATGATATAAAACAACCAAAGTGCACTTTGAGAGCAACATTTATTCTGATGTTAATGCCCAGAGGCACTTGTTCCCAATCAGTTTCTGGCCCATTTGGGTGGAATGACACGATTAGTTGACTGTATCCCACATCATCTCTTTCCTGCTCATATAACCAACTTACAACATGCACAAAATAATGTCGAACCTAATCATAATTGTGGGCAATCCTTTTCCTCGGGTGACAAGCCTGTGCTCGTAGCCTTCCATCAACAATTCTCAGTAAGACTAGAGCTAAAAAACAGCACAGGAAATAGAAAATGACATGTGACACAAATAGAGACACTTAAAGTGGTTTGAGATGTTTTGTAATACAGCTAGCGCTTATTAAATTGAGGAGAACAAAAAGTTCAAAAATTTCAAAATGTTTTTCACAGGATGAATTTTGAGTTTGTAAGCTTTCGAATGATACCTAATTTATGATGATTACTAAAATATGTGATATGAAAAAAAAGATAATAAAATAAGTGCGCCAAGCGTCCCGCTAGGACGAGGTAGTAAATTCAATTCATCTTGTACAATAATGGACTGGGAGGAAACCAATCAGATTATTTTTTACCTGATGGTTAAAGTGCTTTGAAGATAGATGATAGATGACTCTCCAATAGGCCTGAAGCACAAGATTACACTTATGAAAATACATCATCACAGTATAAAAAATATAGGCCTATGGCATCATAATCATTATCGAGACAGCATGCATAACCGGTAACACTTTACAGTTCGGTTATATTAGTTAAAGTTAGTTAAAGGGTTAGTTCACCCAAAAATGAAAATTAAGTCATTAATTACTCACCCCCATGCTGTACCAACCCCGTAAGACCTTCGTTCGTCTTCGGAACACAAATGAAGATATTTTTGATTAAATGTGACAGCTGGATCACTCCTCCATAGGCTCCCTAAGGGAATGAATCCTGACGGCCCAGAAAGTCAATGAAGAAAATGTTTAAATATTCCATGTCACAACAGTGGCTCAACTATAAGTTTATCAAGCGACGAGAATACTTTTTGTGCGGAAATAAAACAAAAATAACGACTTTATTCGACTATTCCTTTTCTTCCTTGTAGGCCTGAAACGAGACTTCAAGAGATTTCCACGACGCGTGCGCGAGAATTGCAATCTCCTTCAACTACTTCAGTTAAGTTCTCGCGCGTGCGCGTCGTGGAAATCTCTTGAATTGACTCTCTCTTCATTGACTTTCTGGGCCGTCAGGATTCATTTCCTTAGGGAGCCTATAGAGGAGTGATCCAGCTGTCACATTTAATCAAAAATATCTTCATTTGTGTTCCGAAGAACGAAGGTCTTACGGGGTTGGTACAGCATGGGGGTGAGTAATTAATGACTTAATTTTAATTTTTGGGTGAACTAACCCTTTAATGCATTGTTAATGCAACTAACACATAACAATAAGCAATATGCATTTGTTGCAGTATTAATTAATCTTGGTTAACATTAGTCAATAAAAATACTACTGTTTAATGTTAATTCATGTTAACTCAGGTCCATTTAATAAAATTAACATAGAGAACCATAGATTGTATTAATGTATTAGTAAACATGAACATTTACTAAGATTAATAAATGTTAGTTAATGCTAACTATAATGTAGTTAACTAATGTTAACAAATGTAACCTTTAGTTCAAAAGTACAATAGTAAAGGGATCCCGAATATACTTGTATATATATATACTTATAATTACTATTGGACCGAGAAATTTGGATGAAAGCATGCATCTAGACACATTTATAGGCTCTTCCCAAAATTAAAAGCATACGCAGTGGATATTAAGAAGTGTAACATGGGAAGAGTATAACACTATATTATGAGCTGTGGGGTTAAATCATACACTACAATGAGCAGCATTGTAATTTTTTTTTTTTTAAATCGTATGTGCTCAAATGAGAAGACATCTAGCTGCATTTTCATCCAGCGTTTTTTTATGAGATATCCCAAAAAATCACATAAAATGGGTGGATGCCCTCATAGTGAGTGAACTGTTATATGACAGCAATAGAGAGCACTCACACAAACACATACAGTTTTTGTGCTAAATTTAATGTCCTCAAAGAAATTCTGGTTACACTTTACAATAAGGTTCATTAGTTAACATTAGTTAACTACCTTAGTTAACATGAAGAATGAACAATACTTCTTCAGCATCTATTAATCTTATCTTTAAGTTTAAAGTAATCTTTAAGTACAATCTTAAAGTTAATATTAAATTTAGACTGTGTGGATCTTTCAGCAAATGACCTGTCATTGTTGTTATTCATTCGATTTAATTTGTGTTTGACGTTAACATAATTTGTGTTTGACATTAATTTACATAATCTGTGATTGTTTTGTGCATGTCCAAGTGAGTTATATTTATAGCAGACTTGTTACTGTCAAACTCATGTTGTTGAGCATCACGAGGAATTTAGCTCAGGAGAACGACACAAAGTGACTGGAGCCACTGGTGGACTGCAGCAGATGATCTGCCATCAACATGACATCTATTGGTTTTCTGCCATACTGACCAACAATCTATCTGCATGCTGTGTGCAATGGATGAACAAAAAAAGCATGACACTGTATCAACTACAGTTGAGAGGACTGAGAAAAAGGTATGAACTGAAATTATACTTGTATTAATGCTTCAAGTGTTGCTCTTCACCTGCAGAATCCAGGTGTGTCATATGTGGATCATGTGATCTACACACCCATTGGGAGTTACTACATGACGGCTCTCTACATTTGCCCAAAAGTTTAACTTTTCTCAACTCAACTATCACATCGCTCAAGTTCCCTAACTGAACATGCATTAGAGTTGCTTTTTTGATGCAAAATCCAGCCAGTTTGAATGTCTATTTCTGTTTCACCATAATTCATGATTGCAAAATAATGATGACAGTAATAATTATAATGTCCCCCTTCCTATATGAGGTTTTTATGAAACCTAAATTCAATAATGATCTTAAAACTCTCTTGAAAAATGCAGTAAAAGAAGAACTAATGAAACAAGCAACTTTTTAAATGACGATTTTGTGAAAGTTTTACGTAATATTGAAGGAGACACAGGTAAATCCAACAGAGAATCCAGCAGAGACAGAAAGATCTTCAGCAGCTGAGAGAGGCTGTGGATTCTCATAAGGTGAGTTTGGAGAAGAAGAGAAGTTTGAGAATTCAATTTGGAGTCTCCTCCAGTGCTGGAGCTCTTTCAGTATCACTGGATCCCACTTGTGGGTCACAGACTGTGTGAATGGGATGTGTGTCCTAACAGCGCTCTGCACAGTGAGAAGATCTTTACTGAACTGATCTGCTCCATTGAGAGAAGCCGCTCTGACACAGCGGGTCAGAGATCAGGAAAAGACTGCAGCAGGAGATTGATGATCTGAAGAGAAGAAACACTTGAGCTGGAGCAGCTTTCACACAGACGATCACATCTATTTTTTCCAGGTAAAGGCTGGAATACATTACACAACTTTTATCATCTGAATAGATTTTGAAACAAAGTATCATACACTTTCAGACTTCCTAAAAGCTTAAAGAAAAAAAGTACTAAACGACTGAGGATCACACACTAACAGACTTCCAAGTTGTTCCGAACAACATGCCAAATGAAAACAATTCATTCTGCCGATATAAATGTTGCCAGGAATGTTGTCTGCCCTTACAAAATATAAATATACTTCGAGTTCATTTTATTAAGTACACTTAAGTAAAGTTCAAATATGTTTTAAGTAGGCCTATGCTTATGCAATAAGTATACTAATATCAATGTACTAGTATTCTTTCTTGTAAGTATGTGTCCCTCTTGAGGGAAATTAGTTTTGAGCAATACAGATAAGCTGCAAACAAGATACCTGCGTAACAATTACACACTTGTGTCCTTTACACTAGTATAACAATTTTGTGGCCAAATAGAAAATGTGGTGGCCAATAATTAATTCATACTTTAATACGGCATGATAAAAAGCCATACAGCCTGTGCTTGTGGGTGGATTACAGGCCTATATGTGAATCTGCTTGTATTTGTGTTTTTGTAAAAGAATGAAATGCATATCCAAATAGAATGAAATAAAAAAAATGTCTTCAAACTATAGGCAAAGAGCTTTCACAGTTCAGCAACACAAAACATAATTTGGGTTTTGCCTGTAATTTTAAAGAATGTTTAGTTAGAAACAAAACAATGCAGAAAGAGGTAATCTAGAAATAGAACATTCCAGACTCCAACTTTCAAAGACTCCATATTAGAATAATGTTGACATATCAAGTGAATATAATGCCAGAGCGCTGGTAGATCAAGCCAATCTTTAAAAATAGATAAATACAATTTTATAACTGCTGATTCCAATGTTTTTCTCCATCAGAATCCCCTCAACTCACTCTGAATCCAAACACAGTGCACAAAAACCTCTGTCTATCTGAAAGGAACAGAGTGGTGACTTTCACTTGCACACTCCAGAAGTATCCCGATGATCCAGACAGATTTGACACGTTTTCAGGTGTTGTGTAAAGATAGTGTGTACAGACACTGTTACTGGGAGGTTGAGTGGAGTGATATCAAGTGTCATGAGAGGATCAGCAGGAAGGGAATTGAAGTATGTATTTGGATTTAATGATCATTCCTGTTGTTTGTATTGCTCTTCCTCCAGTTTCTCATTTTGGCACAATAACAAACAGACTGAACTCCCTGTACCCTCCAGATCCTGTAGGGGTGTAGGTTGATCACAGTGCTGAAACTCTGTCCTTCTACAGCATCTGACACAACGAGTCCAGACCACATTCACTCAACCTCTCTATCCTGGGTTTGTCGTTAATCATCAGCAAAACTGAGTTAATGTAGCTTATATTTTGTATGTAGATTATAGAAGGTTTACATATTGAACTGTTATATGCGAACTCTGAGCTGTATGATAAATCAGAACATATTTACATTTATTATACGTTTATTAACAGTAAGATGTTATGGGGTCTTCTATTTTCTAATTATTAAAACAAAACTTCAGTCACTGACAGTAACATGTATTATGCTCTGTATTAACAGTAAATATTTTTTTTATTGGATTAATCAAATAATGATTGTAAAATTTCTAAGCTACTCTTTGGCTGTGAAAAAATGTCCTTCTATAATCAAAAGTCCCAATTCAGTCCAAAACACAAAGTGTGACAAAGATACATCAAACAACACTGGCAAAAAGAAAATGCCCTTAGATGCAGAAGGGGTTTGTACATTTGTAGAATCTTTTGGGCAGGGATTTGACAAGATACCGTTGTTCTAAAGAGATCACTTGATACAGATGTGCTATCATTACACATACAGGACCTTTGATGGGGTGAAATGATTTTTGGAACATTATGTAAATCTGCATTTTAGGAAGTATTTTGTTGATCTAAAAGATGATCCAGAAAAATGAGAAGCGCCTTAAATACGTGTCAATGGGATATCTGATTTTTGCTTTGTTGCATCAATCCCCCATACCACATAATAACAATGTAGAATGAAATGTAGAAAAAAAATGAAGGGGTATGAATTCTTTAATATATTGACAGATACCTGCTGAATAAAAATGGAGTAAAGCCACCTTACTATTTGAGTCTTAATAGTCATGATTTTTTACAGAACATACTAAAATTTATTGATTAATGAAAAGTATGTCTCATGTTTAAGACAGCAAATGAGAAAATAGTGAATAATCAAAAAGTAATACAAATGTACAAACTTATTTTAAAAAAAGACAAATCACATTTCTAACAAACTGGAAAAGACAATAAGACTAAACTCGCCATTACTTAGAGAAACATTTGTGTTTCAATATTTACACAGTATTTCGTATGTTCAGAGATCTTGTTTGTGTTGCAATAGGGCCCTACAGCAGCCCCTGTCGTTTCAGATCCTCATAAGTCTTCTTGTTGACCACATTTCCGCTGGAGTCTTCATATTCCTCCTGCAAGGCAATAAACAAACAAATCATTAAATTATACAAAACTGCAGTAATTTGAAAACTTTTCAACTTTCAAAACTAATCTTTCAACCTCCAAAAAAATGTTACACTTTTTTTTTTTAATAATAAACTAAAATCACACAGCAAAAGCAGAATGTAGCTTCAAACCTGATGCTTGAGCCAGAGCAGAACTGTACAGGCAAACGTGGCTCCATTGATCATAACGTCTTAAATGTACTTCAGAACAACTCACCTCTGTGTCTGGCTGCCATCGCTCCAATGCTTTCTGTGACTTCAGCTTTGACCAGACTATTTCAGAAAAAAATACAAGGACAGATAACATTAGAGTCATTTTCCAAAACAATCCCATTTGTGTTTATTAACATGCACAAATAATGATTTAACCAAATACTGACACCAAAATTATTATAGGCATTTTTCTCAGTTCAAGTAGTTTGTCTTAAAGTCCCCCTATTATGGATTTTTGAAAATGACCTTTCATGTAGTGTGTAATATAGCTCTAAGTGAATGAAAACATCCCGCAAAGGTTTAAATCTAAAAGTGCACCGTATATAAAGTTATTGTCTTTTAAAAGTAAGAGTTGAGAGTCAATTAAATTAATCGTTTTTCAAACAAGTCATAATCCGTTTCGTTCTGACGTCAGGACGAAACATTAGCATATTGCTCGTCCACTTATTGTGCGCGCAGACACCAGGGAAAACTTGAACCTCAAACCTGCAGCTGATTCCTTTGGATACTGGACAGCATCATGCCGAGAAGACGCTGTGCTCTACAATGTGAAGGTAAAGCCATTTTTTGTTCACTGCCCAAGGACGAGCATGTGAAGAATCAGTGGTTAAAATTCATCTTTACTACGATATCACAGCAGTATAATCCTAAACTTTTGCTGTGTTCCCTTTATTTTACTAAGACTTCTCAAATCTCAGAGTTAAAGGACAACTCCGGTGCTTCGACTGGTCGAGACTGTTTTCCAAGATGGCTCCTGCCTGTATACGCTAAGTGGACTGTCTTTATAAAATATATTATTAAACTGTCTGTACTTTTACAAAGTTCTCAATGCTTCGGTTTGCATGTAGGGACCCTCATGCTACCGTGTTAGTGTGGGGCTATTTTGAGCCTTGTTAGTGGTATTAACTAGCGATTTTTATTTTTATTTACTCTATGCCCTATATACTAGCATTATAAGCTAAACAGTTTTTAAAAATAAAACTCTTTACATTCGATTATCATGAAAACAAATCTCAGAGAACGGTTGACTAGGTACCAATGTGTTATTAGACCAAAGGTTCATTTTGAATGCAAGATTCGGAAACCGCTTGCTCTTGAAAGATGGTGTTCAAAATACTTCGTTTTGAGTTTTATATTGTGTAGGTATCCTGCTAACTGGTTAACTCACATTATCACTGTTTTATTAAAATACTTCTGCTAATCAGTTGTGGGCCGCTATTACCTAAAACTGTGTCTATTAATGCAGACTGTCTGTCGTTCTCACTTCTTTGAGGAAAGATTAAGCATGGAGCAAGATTTGTTTTACCAACGTTTATGTTAAATCAGTCATTCACGCTAGAGGTCGGCTAATGTATTGCATACATGCAATGTTATTAATACAGTTTCCACGTGTTCACCGCACTATCTATGAAAAATACTCGGTAAATAATTCAGTACAAGTAAAATAATCGTTGTAGGAAGCCACAGGACACTCGGAGCTGACGTTGTTATGGCAATGGGCGTTTTTGTTTTCGACGAGCGCGCTGTACAACAGACTGAGCCTTCTGGCCAATCAGAGCAGAGTAGCTTGCGGAAAGGAGGGATTTAGAGAGATTGATTCATCTGACGAGTCCTTTTGAGAATCATTGAAAATGTGGTGATGTGCAAATGTATATTATGAGGAAATTTTGATGCATGATGAACTTTGATGCATGTGAACCTGTTGTAGGAGACTCCAAAACAATAGGAATTTTAGGAACATTAGGAATAGGGATGGGAATTGATAAGAATTTAGCGATTCCATTATCGATATTGCTTATCGATTAGATTCCTTATCGATTCTCATTGGGTGAAGGAATAAGTACAAATTTGTTTGTTTGTATTAACTCGCTTTAATATTTGATCAGAAGACACAGCACAGAGTATTAGGGGTGTGAACTGGTCTCACGGTTCGGTTCGATTATGATTATCATGTGATCGATTCAGTTCAATTCGATATCTCGATGCATAGCATCCTCAATTTTCACTTTTACTTCAAAAGTGATGTGTGCGTGCGCGCGTGTGTGTGCGTGTTCGCCTGTTCGGGAAGTCGTAGTGACAGAAACAGTGACATTCCAGTTTAAGTGTCATGGGACTAAAGTCTGTCATTTTAAGAAAATGAAATTGTCAAATCAATTTTGTTTTAAAGAAATGTTCATTTAAAAGCAGTGCTCATTCATCAGTGTTTAAAGTTACCCTAGAGATGCGCGCATCAACCGTCGCCGAGTCCGCTGTTGAAGGTCACGATCATCCATTTATAACCACGCGTAACAACACAGAATAATTGTAATTTGACCATCGGGTGCGGATACTTAAATCAGAGAACATTATTAGGGCGGGTGGATGATGTGTTTTTGGCTGCGGATTCGGGTTACGTTTCTCATTGAGTATGTGCGCGAGTCTCATATAAGTATGTGCGTGGAGAGATTGTGTGTGCTCGCGAGTCTCATATGAGTTTGTGCGTGGAGAGTTTGTGTGTGCGCGCGCGCCTCTCATATGAGTACTATGTCCCTGGAGAGTTCAGCGCATCTCGTGTGTGTGGAGTTTGCGTGTATGTGCGTGAGCGACTTTAAGTGTGTCGTTGTGCATTTCATATGTATTTGTTTGAGCATTCAGCAGTATACATGTATGTTTGACTACTTATGTGTATGCAAGTGTTTCATATGTGTGCGTGAATGAAGTTTGATTTATGCCCTAGACGGTGCCTCATATAGGCTATTGTCGTCTTTTCGCGTGAAATATAACCAAGCTGTAGAACGCTTCTGCCTCGATGCCATGTTTGCTGCGTTCTGAATCAAAACAACGCAGCGGGTGTGTGACGTCATGACACATTTGCAATGAGCGGAACCGATAAGCGGAATCGTTAAGCAGGCATGCTAACGGTTCTAAGGAATTGGTTCACTGGGCAACCGGTTCTCGGTTCCCATTCCTAATTAGGAGACTTTAAAATAGCATAATAAAGGGACTTTAATTGTCATTCTATAGATGTTGTTAAGCTTAATGATATGTTGTGTTTGCGTCAACCCTATCACCATCTAGCCTGGGTTTCCCCATACTGCCTCTGCGCAGCGCGATTTTATTCACACTGCTAGGCAGTCTGGATACCATGGACCAAATTTTCACCTCAGCGAGGGGACCAATCTCAGAACGGGGAGGGAGCAGCAAGAGGATGACGACGTCTATGCGACACACCGAAGCAGTTTGTTTATACCTATGGATCAAACATGGCAGCAGACGCGAAGTTACCTTTCGATGCAGCCTTGGATACTGTTCTAAGTAGTTTAGAACGCAAATAAATCTCTGACCCATCGTCTTCTTCCTTGTCTAATTTCTTCCGCTCTACATACGTCATCTGGTATAATTGAAACGATTGGCTATGAGCTACGTACAGGCGCATTTGATAGACATTCGTAGCACCCAATAAACGGCTCTGGGCATTCGTAAACCACGCCTTAAATACGAGAAAATGAACATGTGGTTCCCAGACCACGTCTCAATGTCAATGAGACGTGGTCTGACGTTAGCCAGGCTAATCACCATCATATTTTTCCTTCATTAAAATGTGTACTTCATAAAAGAGATCCTACAAACTATGACCAGTTTGAGCAACTTGTGAGCACAACAGCATGCTTTGTGAGCTAAACTATGGATCATTTATCAGTGCTTTTGCACAAAAGGTATTCAATGAACTACTGCTTTCAAATTACATCAATTTTATTCTAACTTGGACACAACCACCACTAAAACTCTGTACCTACAGGCCAATTTGAATGTTTAAATTCACTTCAAAACGGTTAAACTAAAGTTCAAAACCTAACATAATACAAAAGAATTCAGCAATTTGCTAAATTTCTACAGTAATACAAAAGGGGAAATTTAGGAATAATTTTGCACTGTAATGCAAACTTTGACCAAGAAACATACGGCAGTGAATTATAAAGAGTAGACAGCTTTCATTCTTGGTTTGTAAAGAAATTTTACAAAAGAAAACATTGTATAATGCTGCCTGCTGTAAGTGTTTTTTAGGTCATTGTTTTATGAGTGACAACGTGTGTTTACTGGGTGGAACCTTTGCCAGTGTTATGGAAGAATGAGTTGATTTGAGACATGTATGGAGTGTTTTGGTAGTTTTAGTGAGTTTTGAATGTGAAATTAACTGCTGTGCCAAGTTGAAAGTTGGTAGGAGAACTGTGCGAAGAGTTTTGAAAAAGTGACTTGAGAAATGTGTCCTAGTGATTCTAAAAAAAAAAAAACTGTACAGTTGTCAACCATGTTAGCAGTTACACCTTAACACAGCTGGATATAGAAAGATGCTTTTTTTTAATCATTATTAACACTAAAACATATTGTACAATCCATTAAGAACAGATCTTAGTCACTGTTTGGGGTCATTATGACCCCACTGGACTTTTACTTGATTTTTAAAAAATGTTCCCTTCATCTCAGGGGCATGAAACTCTGTGACTTTTCCTAAATAATCTATCTAAACATGCACAAAAAAACTGGGCTTGATTTGGTTGTTCTAAAGGTGTCTAAAAAAAAATTTACCATTCAACGGGTTTGGGGTCAAAATGACCCCACATTGAAAATGAATGGGAAAATGAAAAAAATTACTTTTTTTTATTTTGTTTGTCAAAAAAATAAAAGTAAATCCATTATTAATCAGAAATGTTCTACATATAAACCAAGGTCTGGTCCTAGAGCATAAATAAAAAGTAGAACGAACTTTCTATCTCATACACACACACACACACACACACACACACACAAACACACAAATGTATGTGACTGCAACAGAGCATTTTTACAGAAATTGGCAAAAAAAATCAACTAAAAAAAATTACATTTAAATCAAGGTCTGGTCCTACAGCATAAATAAAAAGTAGAACGAACTTTCTATCTCATACACACACCCACACACAGACACACACACACAAACACACACGTATGTGACTGCAACAGAGAGCATTTTATAGAAATTGGCAAATAAAATCAACTAAACTGGCATAAATCTGAAAAATTTCACATTTGCAACATGGAACAAGCATGCCCCCACCCCACACCCCACCCCCCACCCACACACACAGAGAGAGAGAGAGAGAGAGAGAGAGAGAGAGAGAGAGAGAGAGAGAGAGAGAGAGAGAGAGAGAGAGAGAGAGAGAGAGAGAGAGAGAGAGAGAGAAAGGGCAGATAAAAGAAAGATGAAATGCAGCTGAACTTTTGATAATTCAAATTCAAAATATATCAGACAACAAAACAAACTCTAACTTTGACAAAAATACAGATTTTTTATGTATTTCAAAATGTTTAAATATATATTCACAAAATATATATCAAAGTTGTGAGAAGTTGAAACATCAAGAAAAATTTAAGTGAAAATGAATGAGTCTCTATGGACCTCTATTGGACAGATGTGGTCATTGCACTTTAATTCCTTAACTCTAAGAAAAAAAGTTTTTCGACTAACCTCCAGATGGCAGTATTCTATCCCTAACACATAGAGCAATGTCCAAAAACTATTTAGATTTAATTAAGATCATATTTTAAGGGATTTTTTCTTTAAAAAATCATTTTTCATATGCCAATTTATGGCCTAGTTATGTATTTGTGCAGTAAATAGGTAAAAAACTTCAAAATTTCCACAAAAACACAGCATAAATGTATAGTTGAGAAGTAAATTTAAAAAATGATATATAGTTTTCCATATAAAAAATTATATTTCCTTATGCAATCGCTCTTTAAAAGTTTGGGGTCATTTTGACCCCAAACACATGGAGTGTTGTCCTTTTCTAACAGTGAATAAGGGTTAAGAATTAGTGTACTCACGGGATACTGCATCCTCAATCTGGGTGACGTTGGCAAAGTGGGCTGTATTAGGAATACCCAAACAGCGCATGCCATGTGCATGACGCCACTCCTGAAATGGAGAAAACAGATTTCACTTCGCTGTCATTCAAACACTTAGTCTCACACTATTATCACTACTACTACTACTACAATGATTACACAAGACCGTCTGCATTCTTATACACTATCTTATATCAAATTATAATAGCACATATTCTCTCCCTCATATTGTAAAAGTACAGTTACATTATTTGTTAATTTACGACTTTACATTTATATAGTTTTCTGTGTAATCATAGAAATTACTAACTAAAATGAGATCCTGCTCCATTTTTTCTTGGAAACTTACTGCAAAGTGTCTTTGGAAGGCTTTGGGTCCTCTGTACGTGTAATTCCCACAGATCTCACAGTTGTAATTGATGTTCAGACCGTGCAGCTTGTACAGCCAGTATGGAATTGGCTGAAGAGAGCAGACAAAAGGCAAGGTTAAGGCCCAGCCTTCATGATCACTACAGTCCCATTACCTTTTGGACAGACTGAAATCAATTAATCATCTCAATATCTAATTTTAACGAACTTTCCTTTAGCCAAACCTTACCACTACAACAAAACCAAGCATACCTTTCCATCCCAGCCGAGTGGCAGGTTTTTGGGGTTGTATATGATCTCATTATCTTCATCTTCACTCTCACTTTCACTGGGCTGCTCTTCATCCTCCTCGTCTCGCTCCTCTCCTGTGCGCGCCTGCTTCCTCTGAACATTCTCATGGGTCAGCTGTCTTTGTTCCTACAACAAAATAGTTTTGAGTTATCACTGCAGAGAATTCACAGCAACGTCCATAATAGATGTCACCTTACCAAAACTAAGTGGTAACCAGAGCAGAACACTAGCATACGCGTACTGAAGTTAATTTAAAAAAGAAGAAAAAAAACATCTGCATTAAGTACTGTATCCCACAATTCATTGTGCTTGAATATTCCATTTCTAATGTGACAAATAAAAAGAAATCATTAACATTTATCACTTGTCATTAATGTTTAATATTTCTCCTTGGCTCATTTTTTTTTATTTTATTTTTTATGTAGTTAATCATGTACATTTTATTGTGTATAAAAGCCCTTCCAGGGACAGGAGTTGAAAATTAGCTATAGCTATAAACTTTATGTGCAACACATGAGTGACATGCTTGGTTTTGACACTATGTTTGTTTGCATTGTCCCTGTCAAATAAAATTTAAATAAATAAAATAATTTGATTGGAAACATGTACATTTAGATTAAAAATGCCTGACAATCATTTTCTTTTTTAGAGATGATGCCTAATGCCAAATTAAAGACACATATAGTTTTACATATATACACGTGTATAATATATATCAGAGCATGAGCGGACTGCTAATATTTCGGAGATCGCTTTTCTGAAGATTCCACTCCGCTCGCTTCACCCAGAATGCCCTTTGTGATTTGCTGGTTCGAGAATCTGTGAAATAATCCATAGATCTAAGGTTATGGAGTTCAAATATTGTTTTAATAAAGTCGTTTATTTATACCACTTTATACAATATAGCCTATTGCATAAAGCCACAAATATCTTAACTATCTATAGACATACTGTAATTGAGACACTTATTCTAGAAATTCATTAAAAACAGAAAGACGTATTGTTTTGGCCTTACTCAAAGGCCGTAGAAACATGGCAGTGAAGTTTGTTACACACTTCAATCCATTCCACACCCGACTGGTTTTTCTTGGTTTACTTATTTATTAAATCCAGGAAATTGATTGCTGAAACATTGATTGAAATTAAGATCCGATTTATACAAAATGAAATTCACTTTAAAGAAAAGCTTTCTACAAAACAAAAAATGAAGCGGTCAAAATCATGTCTTACCCACTCCATGTCTCCTGACATATTGCGCATCTTTTGATGTAGCCTATCTTACTCAGGCTGT
The DNA here is from genome assembly GCA_030578255.1 of Tiaroga cobitis. Taxonomy (NCBI): domain Eukaryota; kingdom Metazoa; phylum Chordata; class Actinopteri; order Cypriniformes; family Leuciscidae; genus Tiaroga; species Tiaroga cobitis. Next base: position 23,973,280 of record CM060609.1, read on the forward strand.
TTTTCAATTTCATATATGTTGATTATAAAAAGTGAACATCATATTATAATATTTAAACATAAATATGAAACTAAATAAGTTTTCTTTAATGGCTACAACACATATAGTACAGTTCAGAGAATTTACGTGTCGGAGCGAGATTTGAGCAAACGTCGTTTTACCGGAGAACGATTGAGTGGAGCGCTGGCATAAATGATAGTAAAAATCGGTGTTGCAGAATATATGTAACGTGTCAACAGTTTGCGTTAACATTTTTATGAATTCTAACAATGCAGAAATTGTGAGAACATGAAAAAACACGAACGATGCTCGGGACAGTTGACAGGGCAGTGTTGCATCACAATTTAAATATTCAAGCTCAAGAAGACATGAAAGGGAATCAATTTGTTACTCGCTGTGTGGGAAGTTTTCGGTGCACTAACATTCTAAGCGGGCGCTTAGAAATCCACGTCTCAGACAGTGTTCAAATAGTGATTTGAGGTTTCTTTCACATCATCTTATGCTTGAACAGACATATTCAAATAAAATTGTCAAGTATACTTGTAAACAGTCAGCTATATCTTAACTCAACGTAACCAGTTGAGAAATAAAACGCTTGTGTAGCAGTATGTTGAATCCGGGCATTAGCACTTAACTGCTGCTGTCTGTTTTTAATGTTAATCAAACAAAAGACAAAGAACAATCACTAATTGCTCTTGACTGAATAACTTTGCAACTTTAATTAGGATAAATCTATATTTTGTGGCTGGTAAAAATATATATGGCCTGTCAATTTTCTTAAGTCACCGGCCATTGGCAGGTGTGGCAAAAATATTTTTAGAGAGTTTTAGGCCCTGTAAATATACATGCATGTATATATATATATATATATATATATATATATATATATATATATATATATATATATATATATATATATATATATATATATATATATATATATATATATATATATATATATATATATATAGATAGATATTATACTGTGGTGACTCACAAATAACACTGAGAGACATTCACCAAGGGAATATACCTTTAAGGGAAGGGGAAGTGAGTGAGAGTTTCCGGGTTAACGTTGTTGTGTCGATCTGACTGCTGTACAGTTCTGTTTTATTGAAGTGGAGAGTAAAGCTAACTCGACGCATCTCCGTCTCTTGTCTACTCCTTATTGCACTCCACATTTGGTGACCCCGACGCGAGTTGGATACGGCGGAATTATGTCACACAACGACGGTGGCGAAAATGCTGCTGCTGCGGCGCCGGATGCTGTTAGCGGCGCGGCTAATGTCGGCGCTATATACGCGGCCACCATCAAGTTACCGGACTTTTGGCAACACAATCCGCGGCCGTGGTTTCAACACATCGAGGCACAGTTCCAGCTGAGAGGAATAACACAGGACGTTACAAAATATTTCCATGTAGTAGCGGCCTTAGATGCCTCGACGACAGCCAGGGCTATGGCGCTATTAGAGGCTCCGCCAGCTGACGGCAAATACGACGCGCTCAAAACGTTTCTGTTGAACCTCTTTGAGCTGTCGGAGCTAGAGAAGGCAGATCGCCTGCTGTCCCTGAACGGCCTTGGCGACAGTAAGCCGTCCGAGTTAATGGAGAGGATGCTAGCAGTGCTGGGCGCGGCGGATCCCGCGTTCCTTTTCGCCCACATATTCCTGCGGCAGCTTCCAGCACCCGTGCGCACCGCACTGGCCAGCTCCGCCCTCCCCTCCTCCAGAGACTACCGAGCGCTTGCTGTGGAAGCAGACAGGATTTTTCTCGCCAACCGGCAACAGTTTGTCCACGCACTGCTTCCCCCCCTGCACACGGCTGTCCCGTTTCCTCCCGCGGCGGACGACCCGGACACCGCGGCTGTGGTGACGGCCCGTCGACAGCGTGAAGACGGGTGGTGTTATTACCATTCAAGGTTTGGGGCCAAGGCCAAACAGTGTCGCCAGCCTTGCAGTTTTGGAGCCCAGGGAAAAGCCAGGGCCGGCGCTCATTAGCAGCTATGGGCGCTGGCCGGGACTGCAAGCTGTTATTCATCACTGACACATTGTCCGGCCGGCGGCTGCTGGTCGATTCGGGGGCTCAGCGTAGCATCCTGCCAGCGAAGCCAGTGGACACCATGGCTGGCGGGCATGGCCCCCCGATGGATGCCGCCAACGGCACACCCATTCGTACCTATGGCACAAGGTATGTGGAAGTGTGTTTCGGCGGGCGGCGTTTCGGCTGGGATTTCGTCATGGCCGCCGTGTCTACGTCGCTCCTAGGGGCGGATTTCCTCTGTGCTTACAGGCTCTTGGTGGACGTTACAAACCACCGCCTGATCGACGCCCTCTCTTTTGCTTCGTACCCCTGTACACTGGGGGGGACGGGGGCGCTTTGTCTGTCGAACACATTTGCCACAGGGGACCTGTATCAACGCCTTCTCGCTGAGTTTCCTGACATCACCACACCCACGTTTTCATCGGCGGTGGCTAAGCATGGCGTGGAGCACTACATCACCACGGTGGGCCCACCAGTCTATGCACGAGCGCGGCGCCTCGACTCTGCCAAGCTCGCGATCGCCAGGGAGGAGTTTGCCACTATGGAGCACATCGGCATCGTGCGCCGCTCCAACAGCCCGTGGGCTTCCCCCCTGCACATGGTGACAAAGGCCGATGGCAGTTGGCGTCCCTGTGGTGATTTCCGTCGCCTGAACAACGCTACAACCCCCGACCGGTACCCTGTGCCGCACATACAGGACTTCTCCGCCCACCTAGCCGGCGCCACCATATTCTCAAAGGTGGACCTGGTGCGCGGTTACCACCAGGTGCCTGTCCACCCACAGGATGTCCCCAAGACAGCGGTCATCACACCCTTTGGCCTTTTCAAATTCCTACGGATGCCTTTCGGCCTTAAAGGGGCAGCGCAAACGTTTCAGCGCCTTATGGACTCTGTGCTGAGAGACATGCCGTTTCTGTTTGTGTACTTGGACGACATTCTCGTGGCCAGCGCGTCCGCAGACGACCACCTAACGCATCTCCAGCAGCTGTTCAGCAGACTCAGTGAGCATGGTCTCATCGTCAACCCGGCCAAGTGTGAGTTTGGCCGGTCATCCATCGCTTTCCTCGGCCATCATGTCACAACGCAGGGGGCCGTCCCCCTCCCGGCCAAGGTGGACGCCGTCACCAATTTCCCACGCCCACGCACTGTAAAGTCCCTGCAGGAGTTTCTGGGTATGGTGAACTTCTACAACCGTTTCCTCCCCCATGCGGCTCAGCTCATGCGACCATTGTACGATGCCTTGCGTGGTGGGCGGGCGGCGGACGTGTTGGATTGGTCCCCAGAGATGACTGGTGCTTTTGAGGCTGCCAAAACTGCACTGGCCAACGCTGCTCTGCTTGCGCACCCATCTCCTACCGCCCCAGTGGCTCTGACTACGGACGCCTCGGACTACGCCGTTGGGGCTGTGTGTGAGCAGTGGGTGGGCGGAGCCTGGCAGCCGCTGGCCTTTTTCAGCAGGAAGCTCCGGGACAACGAGAGGAAATACAGCGCCTTCGATAGGGAGCTTCTGGGTCTTTTCCTCGCCACCCGTCATTTCCGTTTCCTGTTGGAGGGCCGGCGGTTCACGGCTTTCGTTGACCACAAGCCACTGACGTTTGCTATGGCCAAGTCTTCGGAGCCGTGGTCTGGTCGCCAGCAGCGTCAGCTCTCTGCCATATCTGAGTATACCACCGACATTCAGCATGTGGCTGGCAAGGACAACTTCGTGGCCGACTGCCTCTCCCGGGCGATCATTGGTTCCGTCCACTTGGGCCTTGACTACGCAGCTATGGCTGAGGATCAAACCGCGGACTCTGAGGTGCAAGCCTACAGGACGGCTCCTACGGCGCTGCTCATGGAGGATGTGGTGTTTGACACTGCCAACTCTACACTCCTCTGCGACGTCTCCACTGGCCAACCGCGCCCCATGGTACCTGCTGGCTGGAGGCGTAAGGTGTTTGACGCTATACACGGTCTTTCCCACCCAGGGGCGAAGGCCTCAACCAAGCTGGTGGGGGGCAAGTTCGTCTGGCCGGGCCTGCGGAGGGACGTCAGGGCTTGGGCTGCTTCCTGTGTGGCGTGCCAGCGTGCAAAGGTGACTCGTCATACCAAGGCCCCTTTGGCACCCTTCAAAGTGCCAGAGAGGCGTTTTGATCATGTGAATGTGGACCTGGTGGGCCCACTTCCCCCCTCCCGTGGTTACACCTACCTCCTAACCATGGTGGACAGGACCACCAGGTGGCCGGAAGTGGTGCCCCTGGCCGCCACTACATTAGCTGAGGTGGCACGGGCGTTCATTATGGCTTGGGTGGCCCGTTTCGGTACGCCGTCCGACCTCTCCTCCGACCGAGGTCCACAGTTTACATCGGAGCTTTGGCCTGCGGTCGCCGAGGTCCTGGGAGTGAAGGTCCACCGTACCACAGCCTATAACCCGCAGAGCAACGGACTTTTGCATAGCGTCCTATGTTCTGTTGGGGGTACCTGTTCGGTTTGGACTTGTTTATGGGTGAATTCTGGGGGGGCCTGTGTGGTGACTCACAAATAACACTGAGAGACATTCACCAAGGGAATATACCTTTAACCTGTTAAGCTTCACCAGAGCGCGGGCGCACTGAAGCGTTTTTTTTTTTAAATAGTTCAAAGTTACTATCAGATTTAATGTTATTACCTTGACAAACTATACATCATTAAAAAGATATAAGACTCAAGTTTCAGTATTTGACCACTATTGTATTCTGATAAACTTATAGTGACAGTTATGTCTTAATTTGTGTCAGGAGTTATGTAATTAAAAAATGAGTCGTTACCTTTAATATGAATTATGAGCGTCAGCCGCTTCCATTCAGAAAAAAACTCCTGTGCGATCGTCATGACAGAGCTTGACAAAACAACGTCCCTCAGGGCTTTTAGCTCAAACATGTGCAGATTTGGAGAAATATTGATATATTCTCATAGGTTTACATCAGATATCTATAGACAGGAATAATATTTATTGAATTTATACCCAAATGCGTCGATGTAATCATGAGCGCTGGATACTCTGATGTACTGTGTTTTCAATTCATACTGGCCGCCTGAGAGCGCTCTATGCACAGTAATAGTCCATATATGGAACACACGAAGTAGTGGCATAACCATGTGACATTCCAGGAAGTCCCTGACACAAACAAAGCTTCCAGAGATCGCTGTAACATGCAGATAAAGATGTTTTGAAGACAATAAACATGATTGCAATGATATTCGATTTACCTGTGTTCTTCGAGCCATATCAGGTATTTTCATAATAATAGATTATATTTATAATGTAATGCTAATCGATATAGAGTTTATCATTGCAGAATACTATAAATTAATATATTTTCTGTCTTATTTTTTCATCTGAAGCCAAATCAGATCGCAGAAGGTTATTTAAAACACTCGACTTGCGTTATAAAGTAAGTTTGGAGCACAAACATGGTTTTAATCACATAAATTGTCGTGTATTGATGGTGTGCTAAGCTAACATGCTAGCTAACTCTGTGCACCTGCCAGCACATTAGCTGTTATTTTTATGAATTTTTCTAAATAGGAATGCTTACTGAAATTTTTCGTTTTTCAAAAAGGGCATTTGATACAGTTTCAAATGTGAAGTGAGAACTTTGATAAAAGAAAAAGGGATTGAAACAGTGTGAATAGCCAGTCGTTAGTGATTATAATGCAGACAAAAGAAAAGCATATTTAGACCCATAACCAGGCTGGAGAGGTGTGAATGTGTACAGGGAAGACTGACACTGAATGGGGCTCGTTTGCACCACAAAACAATAGAGAAAATAGTCTAAATAGATGCTAGAAGATGACAATAAACACCAGTTTGCATTTTAGAGTCTAATCAAAATAAAGTCATATGACATGATCTTGAAAAACATTTAACTAAATGCAGAGTTTTAAACTTATCTTCTTCAAATTTTAAATATAACATGGTCAGACATGTGGCTTTAGCTGCAGTGCATTTCTAGATTGATACAATGCCAACTTCAATTTTATTTTCATGAAGATGTTTCATAAAAATACATTTCTAATAACTTTACAAAACTTTGAAGACATTTTTCATAATTTTTTTTTCAGTATCACTAATTAATTCCACATTTACAATAAACTGCCAGGTGTCAGCTTTCAAATGAGATCTTGTGCTTTTAGTACAAAGGGTTCATGAACTGTATCTGTTTCAGTTTGGGTATGCCATTTCTGGGGATTTTTCAAAAGTGGGGTTGAAGCTTAACAGGTTAAGGGAAGGGGAAGTGAGTGAGAGTTTCCGGGTTAACGTTGTTGTGTCGATCTGACTGCTGTACAGTTCTGTTTTATTGAAGTGGAGAGTAAAGCTAACTCGACGCATCTCCGTCTCTTGTCTACTCCTTATTGCACTCCACAATACTGTATATTTTAATATGCATTATAAGCACACTAGCGTTCCATTTTTAAGCAATTCATTTGTTCTTTTGCAAATTAAATATTGCTAAATTGTAGTACATGTGAAATTAGAGGAGACTAAACACAAAACTACTAAAATGAAAGCAGGCAGACTTATTTACCCCCAAGGTCTCCACATATTCATAAATCTGAGCTTCAAGAAAACCAATTTCCTTGTTGCGCTCCGAGTCTCTGCAGAAACAAAAAATTAAAGTTAAATTTAACAGGCAAATCATATGCAAAGCATGGCTGGATCCAAGTAAAAACACAAATATAAGTCCCTTGTTTCCTGAACAGGGATGGGCTTACTTCTTTGGTCCCTTGGCTTTTGGGTTTTTGGCAAACAGTGAGGGGTCTAATAACTCCAGAGATTTGCCTTTAGTGCTGAACAGACGCTGTGCCCTCTCTTCTAGTGTACTACAAAGAAAACATACAAAAAATAAGTAAATCACACACTCTCTACCAGACATTACATTCAGACTCAAGAATCAGGGACTGTCAGTCCTATGAATCTTTTATTTAAATCCAGTTAAAAGTGAAACTAGAATTAAAGAGAGTTCTACGTGAGCAGGACTTTGTGTCTCTACTCACCCTCCACATTTGAGGCCTAAAGCCATGAGAGCAGACTTCAATCTGTCCAGACCCAGAGACGCCAGCTCCTACAGGAATGAAACAATTCTGATCTTTCAATAGAATTATTATGTGTGTGAGAGAATGAGTGAAAACATTATTAACTAGAAAACAGGATGGAAACGAAGTAAAAAATAATGTGATGTTTGTAACAGACAAGACTAGAGAAACTGACCTCCCAGGAAGAGAAAGCAGAAAGATCCAGATGGGCTCCTGCGTGGGTCAGAGCACTACTAGTCTCTTTCTGCAACATACACATTAACAGAAAAACATTCTACTTAGTTCCTCATGCACTCATTTAATAGAGGACAGCAGAACTACTTTCCTTAAATTCATAATGAGGCACCTGCCGCTGCATAAATTGGTAATTAACCCCAGGATTAGGGCGGTATATGGTATGAAGATATGGAATATACCACATGACAGTAGTAATACAGTTGTGGTATAACCATAGCTTTATACTCCTCCACAACAACAAAGCAGAAAAATAAAGTCCAGTTGGTACTCAACCAGAATAATACTTTTACCGTATTTGCTGCCTTTTACCGCTAAGAGGCACTACAATCACAGACTTTGAAAAGTGTCAGTTTATTCTCTCCATTGCGTAATCTGTCGTCGCGCCGCGGCTCATTCAGAGCGATGGAAAGCTGGTAGCAGATGAATTCAAGTGAAACACTGTAGTTAAACGAATTCATAATCACAATACTGAAATTAAATTGAACAAATAATGAAAACATTTCAACATAAAACATTGTAATAGAAACATATTAGGCTACATCAATGAGGCTTTGTAAGAGCATAAGACGTAGTTTAACAGCATTTAGACGGTAGTATTGCTTTCAATATAAAAATCAATGAAAATGTAAAAGAACACTAAAATTAATTAAGTTTGAAACCCCATCGCAGATTTCAAGGTTTAAATAAAGTGTCGGGAGAGTTTATTTATTTAAAACAGGGTTGCATTGAGTTTAGAGTTTATTTCCTTTGCGATGCAAAATAAGAAACACAGAATCTTATTCTTGCGACATTTTAAATTTGTATTGCCAAATAAATTGCAGCTAAATTAAACAATTAAAACAGTACAAAACGAAAATAGTCCAAAGCGACAAATTAAGAACATTTTTCTTTGCCTCTCTCGCGCGCTGGATCTCTTTAGCAAGTTTATTTTGTCTCCCTCCCTCCAAAAAAAAAACTGTAACAAATTATTTAGCCTTTGTTGCTTCAACGACACAGCATGCCTTGTTGAATTCACCTACAATTAGGCCTGTAGCGGCGCGTCGATGACGTCAACGCTTCGGCGTCGAAATTGTCAAGGTCATATTTTTTTGCCGACGCTTCTTTATTTTTTTATGTATTTATTTTTTTGCACAGCTCGCCACACACGTGGGAGACCGAAAGATTGCAGAATCGCGGACGAAATAGCAACCTCTTCACAGAATTCACAACAAAGCCATGCAAAAGTTCCAACAAAAAAAAAAGTTCTAAAAAAACCCAGTTCGCACTAAATCATCGAAGGTATAGGAATACTTTCAATTTAGTCCCAAACGTAAAGGTGTCGTTATTTGCGCTCTTTGTCAAATGGAGTTGACATCCCAAGTCTCCCGCATATTGATGGCGGCTCCCTGATGTCCGCAAATTAGTTAAAATCTCCCGGAATCTAGAGCTCGCGAGCTCCAAACCGTGTAGCGCGCGGCAGAGAGGGAGAGAGCGAGAGACCTTGCGTGTGTGTGCAAATGTGGATGTGTGCCTTATGAAGCGCATGTAAACCCCACCCCCATCAAAAATCCGAAAAATCATTCCGGTGTTTTTTTTATGAGCACTGAAAACATTATAATAAGCACCACATCCAAGTGTGATAGGGCTCATTTGAGTAGCCTACCAAACATTTTACAGTGTAGATACTCTGTAAGACCCAGATCAAAATTGTTGTCCATTGAATGTGCACTCCCGCAATTTCCATGTTACAAAAAAGAATAGTTCAATTAGTCGTTAGATTAGTCGACTAATCGTTTAATTAATAATCGTTTACCCCAGCCCTACCTACAATAAAACGAGGTTGATCGCGAATTAAAGAGCTCTGTATCTGCTGATCACTCGTTCTCTTACGAGAGGTTCTCTCGTACTGCGTAATATCTTACGCTAGGGGGAAAACCTCTTTTCCTCGAGATATTGAAGCCAAAAAATTATCCTTAATTTTGAATTATTGCAAAACGCGTTGCAGCCGCATACAGACATAGGCAGGCGGCTCAGCGTGCCTATTGGCTGTCCTGCGGCAACTGCAGCAGCCTATCGAGAGCGCCCCTTTGGTGACGGTCCAATGGGGGCACTTCACGCCCATTGTGTCACGCTCTGGCCCAAAGGGCGTGGTCTAGCCCTATAAAGATAGCTCGATGGGCTGATATCACTGATTTTTCATCTCTTCAGCAAAGCTCTGCATGGTGAAGAAGCCGCGCCGTCGAGACAGCTTTCTGCGGGACGAGCCTCTGCACTGAAGTCGCTGGCCTTCACCTCGCCGCCTTCAGCCACCGTTCCTGCTACGCTATCCGGCGTACAATATATCCTTTACTCTGCTCTGTGTGTGTGTGTGTGTGTGTGTGTGTGTGTGTTCACCCCGCGACTCACACGTCTATCATCTAAAAGAGCCGCGTCTTTTTAAAGATGCCATCCTCCTGTGGCTCGTGCCGAGCCCCACTCAGCGACGGGGACCGCCATGTGATATGCGTTTCCTGCCTGGGAGAGGATCATGCAGCTCTCGCGCTCGCCGATGGCGGCTGCCCTTACTGCGAGCTATTGCCTATGGTGACTCTGAGGACTCGCCTGGCATTCTTCTCCGAGACTGCACTTCCACCCGCTACAGTGCTGCGCCGTAAAAGCGCCGTACTCAGCGGGTCCCCGAGCCTTCTCGAGCCCGTGAAAGCTCGCCGGTTCCCCCGCCAGCTTCACTCGAGTCGCTCACTGACAGATAACGGCCGCCGCGCGCCGCCGCTTCCGCCATAAATGAAGACGAGATAGCTGCATCTGTAGAGAAGGCCAGCTGCTCTATCCTGGCGTCGGACAGTGAGGATTGGGCGAGCTCTGTGGACCTCTCCCCCCTTCTGTCCGCGAGTCGTCAGGGAAACGGGCCAGCATCAAGACCGCGCGGCTAGCTTTCTATACGATATAAGAAAGCTATCCCCGCCCCCCGTGGGCGTGCGTCACCGGCAAAATGAGGAAAGGGTGTGTTTTAGTCCCGCCGAGGCCGGACTCCATTTCTCAAACATTTCTCAGCTCCTCTTAGTTTGAGCGGCTGAAAATGTCAATATTGCAGCAATGAGCCTGTTGTATAACACGCACACCTGCAAACAAACGCCGACACACACAAAACTGTGATGACACTCTCTTATTTGCTCGAGCTAATGTCATTCCCCCCTGGGGCTCAGTGGCGGAACCCATAGCCTTCCCGCGAGAGACCCGTGTTCGATCCCGGCTCTCGCTGCAGATAAAAATTTAGTCTCGCCGCGGCCAGACTTCCACCGAAACTTTTCGCTCGTTCAGTTCCAGAAAATGCGACTGTTCCAGTGTATTTAGCAGTAAACAAGCCGGTACCACGGCCTGCTTGCCTGCTCACAAATGCCGTTTCCACGGCGACCCAGAAAAATCATACAAGCATTGTATTTTCTGGTATTCCAGCCACAGCCGATGGTGTTATGAGTGTAATAAAAAAATGCCCACAACCCAGTGCTCATTTCTACACACAAACACAGCCCGCAAAAAATGCAGGGCTCGCACAAACAAAATCGCCTCATGTCGATTGTGCACTAAATGTAGTGAGAGTGCCCACGTCTCAGTGCCCACAAACACTACACACCACATGTCCCACGGTTTCTGTAAAAACGAAAAACACACATTCAGTCAGCTCAGGCCGACGGTGTTTCCAGTGCAGGAAACGTGCCCGCTGTCCCGTGCCCACATTCACTCAGAGACATGTTAAGCCCCACGGGGCTCGCCCCGCTCTCTCTCCTTCAGCAAACTGCTATAAGGGATTTGAGTGCGGCCAGGCTGCCCGCCGCTATCGGAGCGCCCCCCGCCTCACACACTGTAAACACAGTGTCTGCGTTACAGCACGCCGGAGCTCCTTTGCCGTCACTATGTCACGGCCAGAGCCCAGATCTCATTCTACCTCTAGCTATTCACGCGAAAGCGTGGGCACAGCTTCCTGGGGTATCAGAATGGGTGCTGAACACTGTAAAAAGAGGCGATTCGCTACAGTTCGCTCAACGCCCCCGCCATTACACGGCGTGCCTCGGATCCACGGTGAAAACAGAAGTAGCACATCTACTTCGAGCCGAAATAGCGCACTATTGAGCAAAGGGGCGATAGAGCCCGTATCTCAAGCTCAGAGCGAAGGGGATCTCAGACCCATTTTAGATCTAAGACAACTAAACAGAGCGCTTATGAAGCGCCGGTTCAGAATGCTCACAACCAGCAAAATCCTCGCGCAGACTTGCCAAGGGGACTGGTTTATGTCGATAGATCTGAAGGACGCTTATTTCCAGATACAAATAGCGTCACGTCACAGGCGATTTTTGAGATTCGCCTTCGAGGGCCAGGCATATCAATACACAGTCCTACCGTTCGGCCTGTCCCTCCCTGGCACCCCGTATATTTACGATGTGCATGGACGCGGCTCTCGCACCCCTGAAACTTTAGGGCATGCGAGTTTTGAACTATTTGGACGATTGGCTGATTCTAGCTCGATCTCATTTAGAGCTCATAGAACACAGGACCATATTACTCGAACACCTCGAGAATCTTGGTCTCAGTCAATTTGGCGAAGAGCTCGCTGTTCCCCAGCCAGGAAATATCCTTTCTGGGCACAGAGCTGAACTCGCTGTCAATGACAGCGCGATTATCACCAGAGCGTATACTGAACATTCAGCGCTTCACAAAATCCTTTCGCTGCGGCACTATAGTCCCGCCCAAGAGATTTCAGAAAATGCTGGGCCTCATGGCCTCATCACCATCAGTACTCCAGCTGGGTCTGCTTCGCATGCGCCCACTGCAGTGGTGGCTGAAAGCACGAGTGCCGTCTCGAGCTTAGGCCTCCGGTCTGTTTCGCCTCAGGGTCAATCAGAAATGCGTCGCAGCTCTGAAATTGTGGAAGGCGACCGACTGGTACCAGTCAGGTGTAAACCTGGGGACTTCCTTGAGTGTGCAGGTGGTGTCTACGGACGCATCCACCTCGGGATGGGGAGCACTGCACGAAGGTAGACCGTTCTTCGGCCTATGGTCAGAACGAGAGAAGCTCCTACACATCAACTGTCTAGAAATGATGGCAGTTGATCATGCGCTGAGGCGCTTCTGTCTCTGAATAAGAGGTCACCACGTCTTGGTCTGCTCGATATGTCAGTGGTAGCCTACATAAATCACCAGGGCGGCGTCAGATCCCGAAACCTTTACAGGCTGACGGAACGCCTCCTGGTCTGGGCTCAGCACAATCTGCGCTCTCTGAGAGCAGCACATGTGCCTGGTCACCTGAATTTGGGACCAGATAGACTGTCCAGGAACAATGTTTCAGCAGGAGAATGGTCTCTGCACCCGCAGACGATCCTCCTGCTGTGCGAGACATTCGGCAGAGCGCAGGTAGACCTGTTTGTGTCCCAAGAGAACGCTCACTGCCCGAAGTTTTTCTCCAAGAGCAGCGATGTACTGGCCCACGTCTGGCCCCGCTGCCCCCTCTATGCTTTTCCCCCCGTCTCGCTCCTGCCTCAGGTATTGGAACGAATAAGAGAAAATGGATGCTCAGTGCTTCTTGTGGCCCCGCTCTGGACAAACCAAGTGTGGTTTCCAGTCCTGATGCAGCTGGAGAGCACTGCCCCATGGCCAATACCAATGAGGAAAGACCTCCTCTCTCAGGCCGGGGGCTCAATTTGGCATCCTCACCCGGAACGGTGGGCCCTGCACGCATGGGCCATCAATGGGTACCCGCAAACCTCCCCGAGGGAGTGCTAAACACCATCACGCAGGCCAGAGCACCGTCTACCAGACGCCTCTATGCCTCCAAGTGGTCAGTGTTTGTTAACTGGTGCAAAACCTGAGGTTTTCCACCTACAAGCACCGGGGTAACGGAAGTACTTTCCTTCCTTCAAGAGCTACTGGATAAGGGCAGGTCCCCATCCACGCTCAAAGTCTACGTGGCGGCCATAGAAGCGTTTACGAAACCTGTGTCTGGCCTGTCACTGTGGAAAGATGATCTGGTCATTAGTTTCCTAAGAGGAACTAAGAGGATGAATCCTCCCAGAACCCCATCTATCCCCATGTGGGACCTTTCCTTGGTGCTAGAAGCCCTGAAAGGAGCCCCATTCGAGCCGATTTGGATATCGGATATGAAACACTTGTCTTTCAAGACAGTGTTTCTCTTGGCTCTTGCGTCAGTAAAACGGATAGGGGATCTACAAGCGCTATCAATAAGCGCAACGTGTCTGGAATTTGGGCCTAACGACTCAAGTCATACTCAAACCAAGACACGGATACGTACCTAAATCCCTCAACACGCTGTTTAGGGCCCAGGTTATCTTCCTGTCTGCCCTACCGGTTCATAATGAGGAGGAGAGCACAGGCCTCCTTTGCCCAGTTAGGGCGTTAAAGGCCTACGTATCTCGCTCATCTGTTTTCAGACAGACTTAGCAGTTTTTCGTTTCATTCGGCGGCCACACATAAGGGCCTAGCCGCCTCGAAACAGACCCTATCCAGATGGATAGTTGATACCATAGCAATGGCATACACTACAAAGGGACTGGAGTGCCCCTTGGGTGTTAGAGCACATTCCACCAGAGGCATGGCCTCATCGTGGGCGTGGTCTAGTGGGATCTCCTTACAAGAATTACTAACGGTTACTAACGTACTAACGTAACCTCAGTTCTCTCTAGAAGAGGGAATGAGTACTGCATATCTTGCCGTGCCTGCTACGCCCTGGTTCGCTTCGGTGATGAAAAACCAGTGAAATCAGCCCATCGAGCTATCTTTATAGGGCTAGACCACGCCCTTTGGGCGCGAGCGTGACACAATGGGCGCAAAGTGCCCCCATTGGACCGTCACCAAAGGGCCGCTCTCGATAAGCTGCTGCAGTTGCCGCAGGACAGCCAATAGGCACGCTGAGCCGCCTGCCTGTGTCTGTATGCTGCTGCAACGCGTTTTGCAATAATTCAAAATTAAGGATATTTTTTTGGCTTCAATATCTCGAGGAAAAGAGGTTTTCCCCCTAGCGTTAGATATTACGCAGTACTCGTTCCCTCTTCTAGAGAACTGAGGTTACGTTAGTAACCGAGTACGTGTCTTGGCATGAACGCGTTTCGTCAACGGTTCATGTTTAGATAATGCCAGATTGTTGACTAGTGTTGTCACGGTACCAAAATATCAGTATTCGGTACCAATACCAGTGAAAATCCACGGTTCTCGGTACCAAAGCTAAATTTAGATTAAATTTACACATTAAAGTGTATATCACGGTTACAAAGATGGAAATTGTAGTATTAAAAACAATTTACAAGAAGATTCTATTTGTTAGATAATATTAGATAAAATTACCTAACAATAAACAACAGTTATATACTGTAGCAATTATTCTCCATGGGGTTAACTTAATGTACTAATATATTTTTAAAATCAAAAGTTTTATCTGTTAAAATTATTTAATGCACAATGAATGAAGTGAACAAACATGAACAATCAAGTGTTTGTATTAAATAACATTCACAAACATTAATTAATGTAAAAATATATTGTTCACTCAATGTGTTGATGTTGCATTAAGTAATATTAATGAATGGTGTCTTATTGTAGTGTTACCAAACTATACAGGAGATAAAACATGTTTTATTTGACTTAACTGTACTTTTATTTAATCCAAAAATGTCACTCTTGCCTGTCTTCAAAGCTTGAGAACCCTGTAGCTGATTTCTAATGCAAGTGCTAGAAATCAATTCATTCTGATACTTCCTCGTCATCATGGAGAGCGCATCGCACCGCTTTCTCCTTTCCACAAGCGCTTGCCCTCCCGTGTCTCCGCTATGCAACCATGAACAGCGGCGAGCCTGGAAAGACGAGCTCACACGTCTCTTCTATTATGAGCGCGCTTGCCGCGCGCCTACATTTGAACTTTGCACGCGCAAAAAAACGCGCTATATAAACGTGTGAACAGCCCTTTATGGCAACGTGACATTAGCCTAATTAAAAAAATATTTCCATATGTGGCTCTTTCCTCCTTTCTTGTCACAAGTGGATTCAGAGCCACCGCATTAGCCGCGCCGGTCGCCGTGTCTCAGAGTGTTTTTATGAAGAGTACGCACCTCTGCATCTTTCCGACAGCGCACCAAGAACCGGATTAACCCGGTACTCGGTACCTAGAAAAGCTGGGACCGTAACCGTTTAATTTTTTTAGTACCGACTTGGTACCGAAGTACCGAGTTTTTTGACAACACTATTGTTGACAATCATACACACTGCTCAAACATTATAAAACTCTACAAAACAAGTTGAAACAACTGGATTGAACACTTTAATTGAAATTTTGAGTGAAAAAAAATTAAATACAATAAATGAACTACAATATTTAAAATGTAATAAGATATAGGGCTTACATTTGGACACATTGAGAGATTTATCCTTAAAATAATTTTGCCTTTGCCTGCTCATCAGGCTGGCTATCCGACATCTCCATATGAAAGAGGAACATTAACACCTATTGTCCTGCACGCACGATAAAGCCACTGTCCCTCCAAACCCCCCACAGGCTATCTGAGTCTGAGACTGTTAAAGCAAAGAGAAGTCACAACTCACACTTAAATCGCTATTCTATAGGCATACATTAGCATTAGGCTATTAAAGGGTTAGTTCGCCCATTTAAGACATGAAGTTGTATGCCATCCTTACCAGCACTATAGTGCATACACTGCCCCACTCTGTTGTCACCCCCCTGGTCAGAGTTCTGGCCGCTGGAAGTCTTTCAATAAAGTACTCCCGGTTATTTTCCGGGGCCACAAAACTGTGCGTTTTTACGTGAAAAAATTATTTGCGTTTCAAAGCTTGATTAATTTACCACACAAAAAACACGCCGGTCAAAATTCATACCTCAGTTTTAATCGGCGCTATTTTCTATCCATTTCTATCAATCCGCGCTGCTGTCAACGTCAACAGTCAACAGCGTTAATCACAGGTTCGCGTTTAAAAGTCTGATCATTTCGACGGAGGTGAATCAATCAAAGTTAACTTTAGCTGGAAATAACATTATTCAAGAACCGCTATAATGCCAAAACAATCTGTTACCTTAAATCATATGTTTATCTCTGTAAAGCTGCTTTGAAACAATCCATTGTTAAAAGCGCTATATAAATGAAGATGACTTGACTTGACTTGACTCGAACCACAGTGCTTTAAACTAAATAACATTTAAAGAATTATGAACTTAAATGAAACAATATTGCAACTAGGGCTGCACAATTAATCGAATTTCTAATTGCGATCACAATTATTAATGCCACGATTACGCAATCGTCCAAAACCGCGATTACAAAAAAAAAAAAAAATCTGCGTGCTTAAGAGGCGTGTTTAGATCATGTCACGTTGTGACAGACAGGCAAATCAACACTTTTAATAATAGTCTGTAGGCGTGTCCTTATCAATGATCTGACTGTCCACTGTCACGTCTGTCTCTCGTGTAACGTTTATTTCATGAACATGTCTGCTGATAAAGAAACATCTGATTCCGATAACGTGAGAAGTGTTGCTCAGAATCCACCATTTGGACCGAAAAGAAAAGCTACATCAGTGGTCTGGAATTATTTCGGATTCACTAGAGATGACGTCGAGCAGCGTGTTATACTGTGTAAGTTGTGTCAAACAACTGTTTCTGCTCCATCAAGCAACACCACAAATTTATTCAACCATTTAAAATTCAACCACAAAGTGCCATATGAGGAGTGTGTCAGCGTAAAAAAAAAAAAAAAAGCACCAAGCGAGAACTACAACACAGACAGCCATCACGAAATCGTTGTTTTGTGCTTCTCCGTACCCGGCAGGTTCCCAAAAGCAGATCGAGGTAACTGAAGCGATCACGCATTTTATTGCAAAAGACATGGTACCGATTAATACAGTTTGCAGCGCGGGGTTGATGTTGATGTTGATGAAAAACTTGATGTTCATTCCTGAAAACTTGAAGGATTTTTATGGCTTGTGTTCTAGGCCAAAATACTTCATAAGGCAATCTCAGTTTTTTTCTTTCTACAGGTTATCTTGAGTTTTTCCATTGTTTTCATTTTAGTTTTAGTATAACAATTATACCATGCATACTATTGCATATTTGTACTTTTTTTAAAGAAACCAAACCAATGTATCGTTTACATTTGTGGCAATGAGAAGCTTCAGGTTGTTTTTGGCATGAAGTTGCTTTAAACATGGTATAAAGCTATTTAAAACATCAGTCAATGTAAATTATGATCACCGTAATTACAATTTCAAAGGAATAATCGACAATTATGATTTTTGTCATAATCGTGCAGCCCTAATCGCAACATTTCTACAAATACATTTATTTGATCTGTTCTTACCATTTTAATTCAGGGCGATTTAGCCTACATTTAATTAGAGCGAGATGTTCACCCTTGCCTTGTCCTTTCCTCATTGGGAAGCGCTCACATGATAGCAAAACATGTTTGAGTAGATCATCTGTAGATCGTCGGTTTCAGATGGATTACATAATCAGATAACATTTATTAAATATTTAGATGTTTAAATGCTTTAGACATGAAATGCGGTTTCTTATCGTGACTGAGCAGAGGAAAGTGTCTTTCGGTTCATTTTTGTGACGCGCAGTTCCCGGAGACAGAGACGACAGATAAACTTTTGTCGTTAGCCTAATATGAATAAAAGTTGACAGTTTTGAATGATGTAGGCTACTCTACTCTTATCTGTATGAGCAAAAAATTACGGAGTAGCCTATTAAGTTATTTTAGCTGTTATGAGAAAAGTAAATCCAAATGAACGCGCCAGAACGCTAATTCAACATGCCTGAATAAAACCTGACTTTAGAACAATGCGTAGCGCCACTCGGCGTAGTGTGGCAAAACACTTAATTATAACTTCAATATTTCATTGGATCGTAATGAAACGCGCTGCATGTTATCTCTCAATACAGGAGCAGAAGCACTGGTTCAGATTGTATTGTTTGTTGTTTAAACGTGCGTGTTGCATAAAAAAAAAAAAAAAAAAAAATTATATATATATATATATATATATATATATATATATATATATATATATATATATATATATATATATATATATATATATATATATATATATACACACATATTTGATATGGTCTATTGGTGAATTAGGCTATAGCATTGATTACTGTGGAGGGGGGAAATCCCCCACCGGCAAAGCGCACCTTATTATAACCATGTTTTTAAAAATTCTTTCTGATATGGAACCCCATGAAGTTTTTTTTTCTTTCTTTTTTTTTAACAACTGCTTTTGAAATTACAATTGGAATTATTATACAGATGTAAAATCAGTCAATCTGTTGGATAAGATTAGTTCCTTTGTGTAAAATGGAAATGGTATTTTATAAATACCGCTTTTATTCGGGATTTGAACCCGAATCTAAATGATTGAAACCCAAGTTCTACCAAAGTAACACCTCTAAAAGTTTGTTATATTCTGTTTAATGTATTTTTACTTAATAACGTTTTGCTTTCGTTAAATTTAACCGAATCTGTTGCATCTATTTTAAAAAAGTTGTATTTTTTTTGTTATAAACGTGTGTTTTATTCTGTTTCGTTTGTTTATTTTTTAGACATATTCAATCAGTCTCATTCTTTTTTTTTTTTTTTTACAAGACCTTGTGCTGTGTTTTTTTAATAAACAGATACAAACAGAGATATATAATAGCAGTGTTTCCGCTACATTCATTCTGCTGTGGCGGGCCGCCACACCTAAAATCATCCCGCCACGGCTGCAGCTTCTCAGTGAGCTCTGATATTGAGCATAGGCTACTATTGTGTTATTGTAAAGCTAAAGGCATAAAAAACATGGTAAAGCACCATAAAGTTTTCGCACTATATTCCAACACTTCTAAAGTCACTCAATAGCATAATGTGAGGTAAAAATGAATATTTAAGTCTTTAAGTTAAAATTAATGGAAACTCATCGTTTCAAAATGTGGCAATTGTGGGTGTTTTGCTAAATGCCCCTTTGCGCCACTTGGCAGTCATTTCGCGAACGACTTTGAAATGCGACTGGTTTATTTTTGCACAAGTCGCGGCGGTAATCGGCATTCTGGTTGAGTACCTACTGTAGATGATAGGCATCTCACTATCCTGCAATACTTTTTTGATAACTGCCAATGGAACATCAAATGTTATTATTTCAGCAGTGATGAATATTAACTTCAATAAATGATCACTTATGTTTGGAAAACATGCAGACACTGCTGAAACATGTAATAAGATCTGTAGAGCTCATTATTGTTGTCGCTTAAACACAAACCCACCGGCCAGCCTGGGAACATTCCATTCTCCCACTTCTTCTCAAACTCGACCAAGATCTTTCCATAGAGGTCATTCTGATCCAGGAGAGGCTTGACACGATCCGTGTATTCCTGCAGGTACTCCAACAACATCTCCAGATACCTGCAAGAGCAGAGACATCTCACTGCTTTTGAAACAGCACCAAAGTCTATGGTAACATCCTAAGCTGTAAAATTATATGATTTAAACAAATAATACATGTTTGACAAAAACAAGTTTTATATTAAAGCTGCAAGCAGCGATGAAAGGGCCCTCGCACCCGTTCCACCGCCACCTGGTGGCTTTAGGAAGACAGGGCACGGTAGGCAATGTGCATTTATGTAGGTAAATATAGGAGGAGTATGTCAATGTCAGATACAAAAATGTCCTTTATTATGGGGATTATACAATGTGTTTTCACTCAGATAAGTGTTGCTAGCATGTTTTAATATATTATTAGGAGTCCACAACAGTGTTAAAAATGTCACTCCCTGTTGCCAGCAGGTGGTGCTATGACTGTAACTGAATTTGAGCATGGACATGTGTTCAGGACAGAACTCTTATCAAACGTGTGAAGTTTGGGACAGATTGGACATTGCCTTCTTGAGTAACAACAACTTCCTGTTTCATTGTATTAGCATGCTTTAGCACTTAGCTAAGAATTGCTAGCATGTTTTAACATGTTTCTAACATGTTTATAACTCAATGGCATAATTAATATGTTGCTAGTACTGCATCACAGTGTTAAACATGTCACTTCCTGTTGCCAGTAGGTGGCGCTATTACTATAACTGAATATTCTCATGTAGATGTTTTCAGGCCATGACTCTTATCAAACGTGTGAAGTTTGGGGCAGATTTGATATTCCATGCTTGAGTTACAGCAAATTCCTATTTAATTGCAGTAATATCATGCTTTAGCACTTAGCTAAGTGTTTGCTAGCATATTTTAACATGTTTCTAGTATGTTGCTAGCATGTTTAACACTTGCTGGCACTTTTTTATATATTATTAGGAGTCCACAACAGTGTTAAACATGCCACTTCCTGTTGCCAGCAGGTGGCAGTATTACTATAACTGAATATTCTCATGTAGATGTTTTCAGGCCATGACTCTTATCAAACGTGTGAAGTTTGGGGTAGATTAGACATTGTTTGCCTGAGTTACAGCAACTTCCTGTTTCATGGCGAAACATCGAAATTTGTCAGGCCGCTGAGGACACGCCCTTCGACGAAAACTCAAGATCTTCGCAATTTAACGTCGCAAAGGCCTTAAGATTACACTCACCAAATTTGAAGATGATCAGATTAAAACTGTAGGAGGAGTTCGTTAAAGTACGAGGCCTGAAATTGCCAAAAACTGCACAAAAATCTGAGAGGAAGTTCGAAATGGCTGACTTCCCGTTGTGTTTAGGGCTATGCTCCAAGAGACTTTTTTGTAGGTATTGGGCCATTACATGTATGTACCGAATTTCGTACACGTACGTGAAACGTAGCGGGAGGCGCACTCCGTTGAACCTTTATAGGTGGCGCTATCGAGCCATTTTGCCCCGCCCAATTCTGAAACGCATATCAGATGGAAATTTTCGCCAGTTCTGACGTGTGTGCAAATTTTCGTGAGTTTTCGTGCATGTTTAGGCCCTCAAAAATGCGATTCATTGCGGAGAAGAATAATAAATATAGCTGCGAGCAGCGATTACGGGCCCAAGCCGGTGGCACCGCAACCCCGGTGCCTTTAGTTACCTAAAGGCACCGGAGTGGCGGTGCCGCCGGCTTTGGCCCTTCATCGCTGCTCGCAGCTATATTCATATATATATATATATATATATATATATAAACAAGCCGGTGGCACCGCCACCCCGGTGCCTTTATATATATATATATATATATGTCTACATTGTTCAATCACGCCTCACACACACACACACACTTTTGCAGAGCCCACACCAATGCAAGCTCTATAGCACACATCTTCTCAAAGGTCAAAGCGGAGTTACGATATTGCCCGTCATGCACAGTAACCGTAAAGGCACCGGGGTGGCGGTGCCACCGGCTTGTTTATATATATATATATATCGTATTATTCTAACTTGTAAAAAACTATTAACTTTTGTTAATATTCAACCATTTCACAACTAACTTTTTTCCATAGATCAAACACAACATAATTATATGGTGGACTGAAACAAAAATTATTAATTAAATAAAATTATTGTTTTCCTCTGAAATAGCAAAAGCATCACACACTAGCTGTACCTGCTCTAAATAAAAAAGAGTAATTCAATAAAAATACAAAATCGAACTAAATAAAATAAATTATTACAAAAACAAAATCAAACCAAAGAAAATATATCTTCGAAAAAAAAAGCGAGTGTCATGAGGAAAGGCGCCTCAGGAATCGTCAGGATTAACTCCATGTGTAAGGAATTTTGATTGATTTTATTTGTCACTTGAAAATTATTGTTAAATGTGTGCCTGCATAACTTTAATAAGATTTATTTTCTTTGATTTGATTTTGTTTTATATAATTTATTTATTTCGATTTTGTATTTTTATTTAAATACTATTATTTATTTAGAGCAGGTACAGCTAAGTGTGCGATGCTTTTGCTATTTCAGAGGGAAAAAAACACATTTTATTTCAAAAAGGCTTTTCAATTAAATAAAATGTTCAAGCTTTGTTTTCGTTTTATTATTTTGTTTGTTTTAAGCTTTGTTTAATTTATATTGTTAATCATCTGACACAAAACAAATGCATAAAGTATCATTTTAACTTTTAAAAAACTATTAACATTTGTTAATAGTACATTGCCTGTCTTTTGTTAATAGGACAAAGCATAGTTATTATATTTTATAATATTTTATAAATATATAAAATAAACATTTGTAATGAAATCGTTCAAAAAAATGATATTAGCATTGTTTTAAACTTTGAAACAGAAGTAGCGCAATGCCTGGCCACTCCCGCGCCGCCTCCTTTTCACAATCCGAGGGAACCATCTCCGGAATATTAACCTCACTCCTAGAAGTCCAATTCTCATTATTCATGCCTCTTACCTGGGATTGATTGCACACACACACACACACACACACACACACGCACGCACGCACTCACACGCACACACACACACACACACACACACACGTGTCAAGTCACTTACATTTTAGATGCAATATTGACTGTTCTTCTGTTTCAGCAGCGAAAATAGTTAAACAAAGATCACAGCAGAACCATTGCATCTCACAGCAACGTGTTTTCTCATTACTGAATGATTCAGCATTTTGAACAAATTGGTTGACTCAAAGATTCAATGACCAATCCATAAACATCTGTCTCATTCATGAATGACTCAGTCGTTCAAACGAATCGTTTGAACGAATGAATCAATGACCCGCTCATTAAGACGGTCGCCTGGCGACACCTAGTGACGGTTTAGTGTTATTTGATTATACACTCAAAATATTCCACAACAAATCCTTTAAATTTTATGATATTCAGAACAGAACACAAATAAAAAAATAACTATAATAAAGCCAAAACGAAATAATTTAAAACAAAAGTAAAAGTAAGTGGTGTTAGGCTCACGTAAATCTCTCTTTAGAATCTAAATGTTGCAACATTTGCGATGTATTTGGATGCTAAACTATTCTTTATTACAGGCTTTGTACTTCACTCACGTTCCAATATCGACGGAAAAAATCATCCTCTTCACTTGTGCAAAAATGTGCTTGGAAAAATCACAGTGGAGCGGTGCTTACTGTGAATGATACAAATTGTACTACTGACTATTTCAACATAGCAGTGTAATTTGTATATGTTAGGTTGAATGTTTTATTATTGTGTGTGTGTGTGTGTGTGTGTGTGTGTGTGTGTGTCAGTGTGTGTGTGGGGGTCAGTGTGTGTGTGGGGGTCTGGGTGGCTCAGCGCGATTGAACAGTGAAACATACTCCGTCATTTTCTTCATACAGGACATCATTCAAACGTCAAAGTGTTTACTTATATTTGTGTACACTCGCAATTAAACACAACATTGTGTTTTTGTTAAATAAATTAAAGTAATACGTCCCCCGAAATGGCGCTAATTTTAAAATGAAACTAAAATGCTCACGGCTGCACGGGCATTCATAACTCTGCGCGCCCACGGTGAGGGACGAGCAGAACAGAGCGAACGTTGTTTAGTTCATTCCTACTTCCATAGGAATTAATTGAAAAAGCTCACTCTACTCTGCACCATTATTAATGAATTGTGCAGACGTCCTTATTTTACTTTCGCTTTTTACCTGATTTTGAACACAAGAGGGCAGTATAACACTATGTATGATTTGGAAAAAATTTTTTTTTGACTAAACAACCATTCTGGCTGTTTTTAAACTTAAACATTATTCTCTAATTGCTCTCACCATGCCCGTTTCTGAAACTCTGCACATGTCTACTGTCTAATAAATGTGATGTGTCTGTCGGGTTTCATGCAATTTCAAGTATGTTAAGAGTCTCAAAAGCATCAACAAAGAATAATAAAGTTTGATGCGTTGCCACGGCAACAGTATCTAAGATATCAATAATCCTTTCTCAGGTCTACATCTGCCGTGTGTCTACATTATACACATAAAGTTTGAAGCAAATTGGGTAAAAATAAGAGGGTGATTTCAAAGCCTTTAGGAAGTGACACACTTCCTGCTGCCAGTTGGTGGCGCTATAACTTTGACTCACAATAGTCACATCCATGTGATCGGACTCTTACAGCGAACACACTGCTGAAGTTTCATCAAGATCAGTTAATGTATGCAGAAGTTATAACACACTTCCTGTTTCCTTTATTCGCCATAAATTCGTTTCCTCGCCACAGCCAAACCGTTCGAGATATCAAAAATCCCCTGGCAACTTTTCATCCTCAATGTCTTGACTTCATGCTGACCGAGTTTCGTGGCGATTGGTTGAATTCTCTAGGAGGAGTATATCGAATTCCAGGGGCATACGCTTCCAAACAAACCATAATAGCCGACTTCCTGTTGGGCTGGGGTAAAAAGTAAAAGTACAAAGGATATATGAATCGATGAGATCTATATGTGTACCGAGTTTCATATTATTACATTCAAGCGTGTTTGATTTATGGACCAAGTTTTCGGACCCCGTTCCAGGGGGCACTGTCGAGCCCCCCTGCCACGCCCGGGTACCAGCTTCAGCCCGGCCCTGATGGCCACGGGTTCTGACCCGTGTGCAAAGTTTCAAGAGTTTTTGAGCACGTTAAGGGCCCCCAAAGTGCGCTGAGAGTCTCAAAAGTATCCAAAAAGAATATTAAAGTTTGATGCGTTGTCACGGCAACAGCATCTAAGATATCAACAATCCTTTCACAGGTCTAAATCTGGCGTGTGTCTACATTATACACATCAAGTTTGAAGCAAATCGGGTAAAGCCTGTTTGATTTATGGACCAAGTTTTCGGACCCCATTCCAGGGGGCGCTGTCGAGCCCCCCTGCCACGCCCGGGTACCAGCTTCAGCCCGGCCCTGATGGCCGCGGTTTCTGACCCGTGTGCAAAGTTTCAAGAGTTTTTGAGCACGTTAAGGGCCCCAAAAGTGCGCTAAGAATCTCAAAAGTATCCAAAAAGAATATTAAAGTTTGATGCGTTGTCACGGCAACAGCATCTAAGATATCAACAATCCTTTCACAGGTCTACATCTGGCTTGTGTCTACATTATACACATCAAGTTTGAAGCAAATAGGGTAAAGCGTGTTGGATATATGGACCAAATTGTCTGACCCGTTCAAGGGGGCGCTGTCGAGCCCCCCTGCCACGCCCGGGTACCAGCTTCAGCCTGGCCCTGATGGCCGCGGGTTTTGTCCCGTGTGCAAAGTTTCAAGAGTTTTCGAGCACGTTAAGAACCCCAAAAGTGCCCGAAAGCATAAAAAAGCATGAAAAAGCTTAAAAAAAGGAATATTAATGTTTGATGCATTGCCATGGCAACAGTATCTAAGATATCAATAATCCTTTCACAGGTCTACATCTGGCGTGTGTCTACATTATGCACATGAAGTTTGAAGCAAATCGGGTAAAAATAAGAGGGTGATTTAAAAGCATTTTGAAAGTGACACACTTCCTGCTTCCAGTTGGTGGCGCTATAACTTTGACTCACAATAGTCACATCCATGTGATCGGGCTCTTACAACGAACACACTGCTGAAGTTTCATCAAGATTAGTTAATGTATGCAGTAGTTATAACACACTTCCTGTTTCACGTTTCTCGCCATAATTTCGTTTACTCGCCACGGCCAAACCGTTCGAGATATCAAAAATCCCCTGGCAATTTTTCATCCTCAGTGTCTTGACTTCATGCTGACCGAGTTTCGTGCCGTGTGTTTGAATTCTCTAGGAGGAGTATTTCACATTCCATTGCATGTGTTTTCCAAACAACCCTTAATAGCCGACTTCCTGTTGGGCTGGGGTAAAAAGTAAGAGCATGAAGTATATATGAACCGATGAGATCTATATGTGTACTGAGTTTCATATTATTACATGCAAGCGTGTTTGATTTATGGACCAAGTGTTCAAACCCCGTTCCAGGGGGCGCTGTCGAGCCCCCCTGCCACGCCCGGGTACCAGCTTCAGCCCGGCCCTGATGGCCGCGGGTTCTGAGATGTGTGCAAAGTTTCAAGAGTTTTCGAGCACGTTAAGGCCCCCAAAAGTGCCCAAAAGGTAGTAAAATAATAATAATAATAATAATAATAATAATAATAATAAATAAATATAGCTGCGAGCAGCGATTACGGGCCCAAGCCGGTGGCACCGCAACCCCGGTGCCTTTAGTTACCTAAAGGCACCGGAGTGGCGGTGCCGCCGGCTTTGGCCCTTCATCGCTGCTCGCAGCTATATTCATATATATATATATATATATATATATATATATATATATATAAACAAGCCGGTGGCACCGCCACCCCGGTGCCTTTATATATATATATATATATATGTCTACATTGTTCAATCACGCCTCACACACACACACACACTTTTGCAGAGCCCACACCAATGCAAGCTCTATAGCACACATCTTCTCAAAGGTCAAAGCGGAGTTACGATATTGCCCGTCATGCACAGTAACCGTAAAGGCACCGGGGTGGCGGTGCCACCGGCTTGTTTATATATATATATATATATCGTATTATTCTAACTTGTAAAAAACTATTAACTTTTGTTAATATTCAACCATTTCACAACTAACTTTTTTCCATAGATCAAACACAACATAATTATATGGTGGACTGAAACAAAAATTATTAATTAAATAAAATTATTGTTTTCCTCTGAAATAGCAAAAGCATCACACACTAGCTGTACCTGCTCTAAATAAAAAAGAGTAATTCAATAAAAATACAAAATCGAACTAAATAAAATAAATTATTACAAAAACAAAATCAAACCAAAGAAAATATATCTTCGAAAAAAAAAGCGAGTGTCATGAGGAAAGGCGCCTCAGGAATCGTCAGGATTAACTCCATGTGTAAGGAATTTTGATTGATTTTATTTGTCACTTGAAAATTATTGTTAAATGTGTGCCTGCATAACTTTAATAAGATTTATTTTCTTTGATTTGATTTTGTTTTATATCATTTATTTATTTCGATTTTGTATTTTTATTTAAATACTATTATTTATTTAGAGCAGGTACAGCTAAGTGTGCGATGCTTTTGCTATTTCAGAGGGAAAAAAACACATTTTATTTCAAAAAGGCTTTTCAATTAAATAAAATGTTCAAGCTTTGTTTTCGTTTTATTATTTTGTTTGTTTTAAGCTTTGTTTAATTTATATTGTTAATCATCTGACACAAAACAAATGCATAAAGTATCATTTTAACTTTTAAAAAACTATTAACATTTGTTAATAGTACATTGCCTGTCTTTTGTTAATAGGACAAAACATAGTTATTATATTTTATAATATTTTATAAATATATAAAATAAACATTTGTAATGAAATCGTTCAAAAAAATGATATTAGCATTGTTTTAAACTTTGAAACAGAAGTAGCGCAATGCCTGGCCACTCCCGCGCCGCCTCCTTTTCACAATCCGAGGGAACCATCTCCGGAATATTTACCTCACTCCTAGAAGTCCAATTCTCATTATTCATGCCTCTTACCTGGGATTGATTGCACACACACACACACACACACACACACACGCACGCACGCACGCACTCACACGCACACACACACACACACACACACACACACACACGTGTCAAGTCACTTACATTTTAGATGCAATATTGACTGTTCTTCTGTTTCAGCAGCGAAAATAGTTAAACAAAGATCACAGCAGAACCATTGCATCTCACAGCAACGTGTTTTCTCATTACTGAATGATTCAGCATTTTGAACAAATTGGTTGACTCAAAGATTCAATGACCAATCCATAAACATCTGTCTCATTCATGAATGACTCAGTCGTTCAAACGAATCGTTTGAACGAATGAATCAATGACCCGCTCATTAAGACGGTCGCCTGGCGACACCTAGTGACGGTTTAGTGTTATTTGATTATACACTCAAAATATTCCACAACAAATCCTTTAAATTTAATGATATTCAGAACAGAACACAAATAAAAAAATAACTATAATAAAGCCAAAACGAAATAATTTAAAACAAAAGTAAAAGTAAGTGGTGTTAGGCTCACGTAAATCTCTCTTTAGAATCTAAATGTTGCAACATTTGCGATGTATTTGGATGCTAAACTATTCTTTATTACAGGCTTTGTACTTCACTCACGTTCCAATATCGACGGAAAAAATCATCCTCTTCACTTGTGCAAAAATGTGCTTGGAAAAATCACAGTGGAGCGGTGCTTACTGTGAATGATACAAATTGTACTACTGACTATTTCAACATAGCAGTGTAATTTGTATATGTTAGGTTGAATGTTTTATTATTGTGTGTGTGTGTGTGTGTGTGTTTGTGTGTGTGTGTGTGTGTGTGTGTGTGTGTGTGTGTGTCAGTGTGTGTGTGGGGGTCTGGGTGGCTCAGCGCGATTGAACAGTGAAACATACTCCGTCATTTTCTTCATACAGGACATCATTCAAACGTCAAAGTGTTTACTTATATTTGTGTACACTCGCAATTAAACACAACATTGTGTTTTTGTTAAATAAATTAAAGTAATACGTCCCCCGAAATGGCGCTAATTTTAAAATGAAACTAAAATGCTCACGGCTGCACGGGCATTCATAACTCTGCGCGCCCACGGTGAGGGACGAGCAGAACAGAGCGAACGTTGTTTAGTTCATTCCTACTTCCATAGGAATTAATTGAAAAAGCTCACTCTACTCTGCACCATTATTAATGAATTGTGCAGACGTCCTTATTTTACTTTCGCTTTTTACCTGATTTTGAACACAAGAGGGCAGTATAACACTATGTATGATTTGGAAAAAAATTTTTTTTGACTAAACAACCATTCTGGCTGTTTTTAAACTTAAACATTATTCTCTAATTGCTCTCACCATGCCCGTTTCTGAAACTCTGCACATGTCTACTGTCTAATAAATGTGATGTGTCTGTCGGGTTTCATGCAATTTCAAGTATGTTAAGAGTCTCAAAAGCATCAACAAAGAATAATAAAGTTTGATGCGTTGCCACGGCAACAGTATCTAAGATATCAATAATCCTTTCTCAGGTCTACATCTGCCGTGTGTCTACATTATACACATAAAGTTTGAAGCAAATTGGGTAAAAATAAGAGGGTGATTTCAAAGCCTTTAGGAAGTGACACACTTCCTGCTGCCAGTTGGTGGCGCTATAACTTTGACTCACAATAGTCACATCCATGTGATCGGACTCTTACAGCGAACACACTGCTGAAGTTTCATCAAGATCAGTTAATGTATGCAGAAGTTATAACACACTTCCTGTTTCCTTTATTCGCCATAAATTCGTTTCCTCGCCACAGCCAAACCGTTCGAGATATCAAAAATCCCCTGGCAACTTTTCATCCTCAATGTCTTGACTTCATGCTGACCGAGTTTCGTGGCGATTGGTTGAATTCTCTAGGAGGAGTATATCGAATTCCAGGGGCATACGCTTCCAAACAAACCATAATAGCCGACTTCCTGTTGGGCTGGGGTAAAAAGTAAAAGTACAAAGGATATATGAATCGATGAGATCTATATGTGTACCGAGTTTCATATTATTACATTCAAGCGTGTTTGATTTATGGACCAAGTTTTCGGACCCCGTTCCAGGGGGCACTGTCGAGCCCCCCTGCCACGCCCGGGTACCAGCTTCAGCCCGGCCCTGATGGCCACGGGTTCTGACCCGTGTGCAAAGTTTCAAGAGTTTTTGAGCACGTTAAGGGCCCCCAAAGTGCGCTGAGAGTCTCAAAAGTATCCAAAAAGAATATTAAAGTTTGATGCGTTGTCACGGCAACAGCATCTAAGATATCAACAATCCTTTCACAGGTCTAAATCTGGCGTGTGTCTACATTATACACATCAAGTTTGAAGCAAATCGGGTAAAGCCTGTTTGATTTATGGACCAAGTTTTCGGACCCCATTCCAGGGGGCGCTGTCGAGCCCCCCTGCCACGCCCGGGTACCAGCTTCAGCCCGGCCCTGATGGCCGCGGTTTCTGACCCGTGTGCAAAGTTTCAAGAGTTTTTGAGCACGTTAAGGGCCCCAAAAGTGCGCTAAGAATCTCAAAAGTATCCAAAAAGAATATTAAAGTTTGATGCGTTGTCACGGCAACAGCATCTAAGATATCAACAATCCTTTCACAGGTCTACATCTGGCTTGTGTCTACATTATACACATCAAGTTTGAAGCAAATAGGGTAAAGCGTGTTGGATATATGGACCAAATTGTCTGACCCGTTCAAGGGGGCGCTGTCGAGCCCCCCTGCCACGCCCGGGTACCAGCTTCAGCCTGGCCCTGATGGCCGCGGGTTTTGTCCCGTGTGCAAAGTTTCAAGAGTTTTCGAGCACGTTAAGAACCCCAAAAGTGCCCGAAAGCATAAAAAAGCATGAAAAAGCTTAAAAAAAGGAATATTAATGTTTGATGCATTGCCATGGCAACAGTATCTAAGATATCAATAATCCTTTCACAGGTCTACATCTGGCGTGTGTCTACATTATGCACATGAAGTTTGAAGCAAATCGGGTAAAAATAAGAGGGTGATTTAAAAGCATTTTGAAAGTGACACACTTCCTGCTTCCAGTTGGTGGCGCTATAACTTTGACTCACAATAGTCACATCCATGTGATCGGGCTCTTACAACGAACACACTGCTGAAGTTTCATCAAGATTAGTTAATGTATGCAGTAGTTATAACACACTTCCTGTTTCACGTTTCTCGCCATAATTTCGTTTACTCGCCACGGCCAAACCGTTCGAGATATCAAAAATCCCCTGGCAATTTTTCATCCTCAGTGTCTTGACTTCATGCTGACCGAGTTTCGTGCCGTGTGTTTGAATTCTCTAGGAGGAGTATTTCACATTCCATTGCATGTGTTTTCCAAACAACCCTTAATAGCCGACTTCCTGTTGGGCTGGGGTAAAAAGTAAGAGCATGAAGTATATATGAACCGATGAGATCTATATGTGTACTGAGTTTCATATTATTACATGCAAGCGTGTTTGATTTATGGACCAAGTGTTCAAACCCCGTTCCAGGGGGCGCTGTCGAGCCCCCCTGCCACGCCCGGGTACCAGCTTCAGCCCGGCCCTGATGGCCGCGGGTTCTGAGATGTGTGCAAAGTTTCAAGAGTTTTCGAGCATGTTAAGGCCCCCAAAAGTGCCCAAAAGGTAGTAAAACATGGACTTAATGGAAACATGAAATAAGTACACAAGTTTGAAAGTTATATGAAGTGTGCCAAGACAGAATATTTGCCTGATCTGATTAGAAAAATAGTTTTTGTGTGTGTGTGTGTGTGTGTGTGAGGCGTGATTGAACAATGTAGACATAAAAACATACTCCGTCCTTTTGTTCATACAGGACATTATTCAAACTACAAAGTGTTTACTTATATTTGTGTACAATCGCAATAAAACACAACATTGTGCTTTTGTCAAACTGTAAACTACAACTGTCACCCAACCAAAATCTCTTACACACACACACACACACACACACACACACAGACACACATAGTTTAAAAGCAAAAAAATCTTTTGGACATTCATCATATTGCATTGGTTTTCATTTCTTGTTCTCGAACAGAGCCCTAATCTGTTTATTTTTTCAGTTACACATTCTACATTGATTAAAAAAGAAAAATCAAATGTGCTTTTATTTTAGACATAAATAAATAATCTATCATTCAGATGAGAGTAAAGTTAGTGTTAGTTAAAATTTTAAGGAAAACAAAAATATGATCTGAAATATCGCACATTCATTTAAAATTCATTCAGGTTCAATTACCAAACATACAAATCTCAATGTAATTTAAAGCAAACAATACATTTAAAATATATGGGTTGTATGCAATTTTTTTATATATAAAAAGATATATATCCAAAAATACAAAGCCTAAACTTTAACAAGGGTTAAACAATCACTGTAACAGACACAATCACACACACACACACACACACACACACACACACACACGTCAAATCACTTACATTTTAGATGCAATATTGACTTTTTTTCTGTTTCAGCAGCGAAAATAGTTCAACAAAGATCACAGCAGAACCATCGAGCATCTCACAGCAACGCGTTCTCATTACTGAATGATTCAGCATTTTGAACAAATCGGTTGACTCAAAGATTCAACGACCAATCCATAATCTGTCTCATTCATGAATGACTCAGCCGTTCGAACGAATCGTTTGAACGAATGAATCAATGACTCGCTCATTAAGACGGTCGCCTGGCGACACCTAATGACGGTTTAGTGATATGTTTAAAAGTATCATTCTTTCCAACGATTGTTAATTAACTCATATTTGAAACATAAGCTATATATATATATATATATATATATATATATATATATATATATATATATATATATATATATATATATATATATACACATATATACACAAAAATAAAATAAACACATTTGAAGCGTGTTTGCTTACTAAATTGTGAGCTGAACGAAAGTTGCAGCAAATATCAGCAACAGGAGTCAAATTTCATTAATCACGAGAGTGAAGAGCTGACTGAAAAGATGATGACGGAATAGGCATTTTATGTAAAAGCGCCTATTTAAGCGAATCTATCATTATACTCTTTTGTTGTTGTGTTTTCCGTGAAAAATAATAGACTATTGAACTCACAATTCAAGCACGCGCTCTGCACGCGCCACCATTATCAATGTCCGTGTGGACGTCCGCGATCGAACAGTGGAAACATTGGCTACTCCGTCATTTTATTCAAGAAGATCATTCAAACTGCAAAGTGTTTACTTATTTTTGGATACTCGCAATCAAACACAACATTGTGATTTTGTAAAATACATTCAAGAAATCCGCCCCCGAAATGGGGCTTCTTTTAAAATGAAACAAAAATGCTCACAGCTGCACGTCTTGTGGAGACGTCCGTTACTTTCGCTTTCAAGTTAGCGATTTTAAAGCCCCCAGCGGAGTCACGGTGGGAAAATATTCCCATAGTAGCATCAATTGGCCTACCTGATTTTGAACACAAGAGGGCAGTAAAGCACTATGAATGATTTTTATTTTTTTTTATTTTTTTGGCTAAACAACCATTCTGGCTGTTTTTAAACTTAAACATAAATCTTAAATTGAAAAAAAGGAATACAATGGGTTTACTTCTAATATTAGTATAATTTTATAGAAAAATAAATGGTGTATAATTACATTTTAGAAAGATATGAGACATTTCCTGATTCTTTTTTTGACATAATCCCTCGCCATAGCAAAACCGTTTGAGATATTCAATATCCGTTCACAATTTAGCATCTTTAATGTATTTTCATCAAGTTGAAAAAGTTTTGTAACTGTAGATGAAACTAACCCCCCCCCCCCACACACACTTTTGCCACAAAAGGTGGCGCTACTGAGCCCCTGCACCACGCCCGTTTCTGAAACTTTGCACATGTCTACTGGCTAATAAATGTGATCTGTCTGTCAAGTTTCATGCAATTTTAAGCAATTTCAGGCATGCTAAGAGTCTCAAAAGCATCCAAAAAGAATATTAAAGTTTGATGCGTTGCCATGGCAACAGTATCTAAGATATCAATAATCCTTTCACAGGTCTACATCTGCCGTGTATTTACATTATACACATCAAGTTTGAAGCAAATCGGGTAAAAATAAGAGGGTGATTTCAAAGTATTTTGAAAGTGACACACTTCATGCTGCCAGTTGGTGGCGCTATAACTTTGACTCACAATAGTCACATCCATGTGATCGGCCTCTCACAGCGAACACACTGTTGAAGTTTCATCAAGATCAGTTAATGTATGCAGAAGTTATAACACACTTCCTGTTTCCATTATTCGCCATAAATTCGTTTCCTCGTCACGGCCAAACCGTTCGAGATATCAGAAATCCCCTGGCAATTTTTCATCCTCAATGTCTTGACATCATGCTGACCGAGTTTCGTTGCGATTGGTTGAATTCTCTAGGAGGAGTATATCGAATTCCAGGGGCATACGCTTCCAAACAAACCATAATAGCCGACTTCCTGTTGGGCTGGGGTAAAAAGTAAAAGTACAAAGGATATATGAATCGATGAGATCTATATGTGTACCGAGTTTCATATTATTACATTCAAGCGTGTTTGATTTATGGACCAAGTTTTCGGACCCCGTTCCAGGGGGCACTGTCGAGCCCCCCTGCCACGCCCGGGTACCAGCTTCAGCCCGGCCCTGATGGCCACGGGTTCTGACCCGTGTGCAAAGTTTCAAGAGTTTTTGAGCACGTTAAGGGCCCCCAAAGTGCGCTGAGAGTCTCAAAAGTATCCAAAAAGAATATTAAAGTTTGATGCGTTGTCACGGCAACAGCATCTAAGATATCAACAATCCTTTCACAGGTCTAAATCTGGCGTGTGTCTACATTATACACATCAAGTTTGAAGCAAATCGGGTAAAGCCTGTTTGATTTATGGACCAAGTTTTCGGACCCCATTCCAGGGGGCGCTGTCGAGCCCCCCTGCCACGCCCGGGTACCAGCTTCAGCCCGGCCCTGATGGCCGCGGTTTCTGACCCGTGTGCAAAGTTTCAAGAGTTTTTGAGCACGTTAAGGGCCCCAAAAGTGCGCTAAGAATCTCAAAAGTATCCAAAAAGAATATTAAAGTTTGATGCGTTGTCACGGCAACAGCATCTAAGATATCAACAATCCTTTCACAGGTCTACATCTGGCTTGTGTCTACATTATACACATCAAGTTTGAAGCAAATAGGGTAAAGCGTGTTGGATATATGGACCAAATTGTCTGACCCGTTCAAGGGGGCGCTGTCGAGCCCCCCTGCCACGCCCGGGTACCAGCTTCAGCCTGGCCCTGATGGCCGCGGGTTTTGTCCCGTGTGCAAAGTTTCAAGAGTTTTTGAGCACGTTAAGAACCCCAAAAGTGCCCGAAAGCATAAAAAAGCATGAAAAAGCTTAAAAAAAGGAATATTAATGTTTGATGCATTGCCATGGCAACAGTATCTAAGATATCAATAATCCTTTCACAGGTCTACATCTGGCGTGTGTCTACATTATGCACATGAAGTTTGAAGCAAATCGGGTAAAAATAAGAGGGTGATTTAAAAGCATTTTGAAAGTGACACACTTCCTGCTTCCAGTTGGTGGCGCTATAACTTTGACTCACAATAGTCACATCCATGTGATCGGGCTCTTACAACGAACACACTGCTGAAGTTTCATCGAGATTAGTTAATGTATGCAGTAGTTATAACACACTTCCTGTTTCACGTTTCTCGCCATAATTTCGTTTACTCGCCACGGCCAAACCGTTCGAGATATCAAAAATCCCCTGGCAATTTTTCATCCTCAGTGTCTTGACTTCATGCTGACCGAGTTTCGTGCCGTGTGTTTGAATTCTCTAGGAGGAGTATTTCACATTCCATTGCATGTGTTTTCCAAACAACCCTTAATAGCCGACTTCCTGTTGGGCTGGGGTAAAAAGTAAGAGCATGAAGTATATATGAACCGATGAGATCTATATGTGTACTGAGTTTCATATTATTACATGCAAGCGTGTTTGATTTATGGACCAAGTGTTCAAACCCCGTTCCAGGGGGCGCTGTCGAGCCCCCCTGCCACGCCCGGGTACCAGCTTCAGCCCGGCCCTGATGGCCGCGGGTTCTGAGATGTGTGCAAAGTTTCAAGAGTTTTCGAGCACGTTAAGGCCCCCAAAAGTGCCCAAAAGGTAGTAAAATAATAATAATAATAATAATAATAATAATAAATAATAATCCTTAGGAAAACAATAGGGCCTTCGCCTTTTCAAGGCTTGGGCCCTAATAATCCTAAGGAAAACAATAGGGCCTTCGCCTTTTCAAGGCTTGGGCCCTAATAATAAATAATAATCCTAAGGAAACAATAGGGCCTTCGCCTTTTCAAGGCTTGGGCCCTAATAATAAATAATAATCCTAAGGAAAACAATAGGGCCTTCGCCTTTTCAAGGCTTGGGCCCTAATAATAATAAATAATAATCCTTAGGAAAACAATAGGGCCTTCGCCTTTTCAAGGCTTGGGCCCTAATAATAAATAATAATCCTTAGGAAAACAATAGGGCCTTCGCCTTTTCAAGGCTTGGGCCCTAATAATAAATATAGCTGCGAGCAGCGATTGCGGGCCCAAGCCGGTGGCACCGCAACCCCGGTGCCTTTAGGGTTACTGTGCACGACGTGCAAAAACGTAACCCCGCTTTCACTGTCGCCCTACGGTCCCATTGATTTAACGGACACATGAAATAAGTACACAAGACCGAAAATTCATATGAAGTGTGCAAACAATACATTTAAATACATTTAAATTATGACTAGTCAGAATGGCGTCGTAGATATCTCAAACTGGAGTTAGGGATAGTCATAATTTAATTGTAGATATCTATTATTAAGTTATAGATATCTTGAAATTCATTTTGATTAGAGATATCTGAAATTTGATATCTGTAACTTTCATTTTATTGGGTTAGCTATGCGCACTGTGATTGGCTCATCGCGTTTGGGGGCGTGGCTTAGCCATAGGCCAATTACGTTACAGATATCTTAAATGATAATACAAACTATCCAAAAATATAATTACGACTTGTCAGAAAGACGTTGTTGATATCAACAATGTTAATTCCGGATAGTCAAACTTAGCTTTTAAATGTTAAAAGGGCTTGCCATACAGAGCTCAGAGAGAGGCTCACCATATTCAAACCAAAATATCTGACTTCCTGTTGGTCGTTGCTAATTACGGTAAATTAGAAAGTTGTCCGGCTCGAAGAGTACAATATACATATTGAGTTTTGTTACTGTAGATAAAACTAACCCCCCCACTTTTGTCAAAAGCATTTAGAAAGTGACACACTTCCTGCTGCCAGTTGGTGGCGCTATAACTTTGACTCACAATAGTCACATCCATGTGATCGGCCTCTTACAGCGAACACACTGCTGAAGTTTCATCAAGATCAGCTAATGTATGTAGAAGTTATAACACATTTCCTGTTTCCATTATTCGCCATAAATTCTGTTTCCTTGCCACGGCCAAACCGTTCGAGATATCAAAAATCCCCTGGCAATTTTTCATCCTCAATGTCTTGACTTCATGCTGACCGAGTTTCGTGGCATTTCTTTGAATTCTCTAGGAGAAGTACTTTAAATTCCATTGCATGCGTTTAACAAACAACCCTAAATAGCCGACTTCCTGTTGGGCTGGGGTAAAAAGTAAGAGCATGAAGTATATATGAACCGATGAGATCTATATGTGTACCGAGTTTCATATTATTACATGCAAGTGTGTTTGATTTATGGACCAAGTTTTCGGACCCCGTTCCAGGGGGCGCTGTCGAGCCCCCCTGCCACGCCCGGGTACCATCTTCAGCCCGGCCCTGATGGCCGCGGGTTCTGACCTGTGTGCAAAGTTTCAAGAGTTTTCGAGCACGTTAAGGGCCCCAAAACCTTGAAAAACAATTTTAAAAGCATTTTCACTCAACAGACAATCCCCTCACCCCACACACACACACATAGATGCAGAGACAGAGAGAGAGGGAGGGAGAAAATCCTCCTGAAAATCACATTCAAACCAAAATATCTGACTTCCTGTCGATCCGAGCTAGTGAGTGTAAATTAGAAAGTTGTCCGGCTCGAGGAGAACAATATACGTGCCTATTTTTGTTACTGTAGGTAAAACTAATACCCCATTTTTGACTAAAGGTGGCGCTACTGAGCCCCTCACCACGCCCGTTTCTGAAACTTTGCACATGTCTACTGGCTAATAAATGTGATGTGTCTGTCGAGTTTCATGCAATTTCAAGCATGTTAAGAGTCTCAAAAGCATCAACAAAGAATAATAAAGTTTGATGCGTTGCCACGGCAACAGTATCTAAGATATCAATAATCCTTTCACAGGTC
Organism: Tiaroga cobitis; assembly: GCA_030578255.1. NCBI lineage: Eukaryota > Metazoa > Chordata > Actinopteri > Cypriniformes > Leuciscidae > Tiaroga > Tiaroga cobitis. The sequence goes on from CM060609.1 coordinate 24,011,440, forward strand.
TACATCTGCCATGTGTTTACATTATACACATAAAGTTTGAAGAAAATCGGGTAAAAATAAGAGGGTGATTTCAAAGCATTTAGAAAGTGACACTTCCTGCAGCCAGTTGGTGGCGCTATAACTTTGACTCACAATAGTCACATCCATGTGATCGGCCTCTTACAGCGAACACACTGCTGAAGTTTCATCAAGATCAGTTAATGTATGCAGAAGTTATAACACACTTCCTGTTTCCATTATTCGCCATAAATTCATTTCCTCGCCACGGCCAAAACGTTCGAGATATCAAAAATCCCCTGGCAATTTTTCATCCTCAATGTCTTGACATCATGCACACCGAGTTTGGAGACGAACGGGGGAATTCCCTAGGAGAAGTGTTTCAAATTCCTGAGCATGCGTTTCCAAACGACCCTAAATAGCCGACTTCCTGTTGGGCTGGGGTAAAACTTAGAGCACGAAAGTTGTTCGGCCCGATGAGATATATAAGTGTAGCGAGTTTCAGATTATTACATGCAAGCGTGTTTGATATATGGACAAGTGTTCAAACCCCGTTCCAGGTGGCGCTGTCGAGCCCCCCTGCCACACCCGGGGACCAGCTTCAGCCCGGCCCTGATGGCCGCGGGTTCTGACCCGTGTGCAAAGTTTCAAGAGTTTTCGAGCATGTGCCCCAAAAGTGCCCAAAAGGTAGTAAAATAATAATAAGTCGGAAGAATAATAATAATCCTTAGGAAAACAATAGGGCCTTCGCCTTTTCAAGGCTTGGGCCCTAATAAGTCGGAAAAATAATAATAATCCTAAGGAAAACAATAGGGCCTTCGCCTTTTCAAGGCTTGGGCCCTAATAATAATAAGTCGGAAGAAGAATAATAATAATCCTAAGGAAAACAATAGGGCCTTCGCCTTTTCAAGGCTTGGGCCCTAATAATAATAAACAGAGCAATTCCAAGAGGGTCCTCACACCATCGGTGCTCGGGCCCTAAAAATGATAAACCTCACATTTCAGCCTTATAAACGATAATGTATCCTGTATATATATTTTTTTTTTTTTTTTTTTTGTCGGAAAGTGATGTCTGAAGGGGATATTTGTTTTTAATGACCCTAAAACTATACTAAACTATAAAAATAAGGGGAAAATGTTTTTACTTTAACTATGAGGGAGAAACAAAAAACTAACCTTGGTTAAGATATTTATATTTATCTGGACATCACTTTGTAAATAATAATATATATATTTGGTGAGAACAAAAATTGCAAAATCGACTGATATACAATCAGTAAAATTTAATACAAATTCACTCTCTGAGAGTAGGTGGCACTTATGGAAAACCAATAATACATTCATATAACCCCAAAAACCTATGAATATGACTAAAAAATATATTTTTATTATTAGTATATAAATAAAAAAAACTTATGTTAAAAACTTAACCCCCCCCCCCATATGTGTATACACAAGAAAATCACTAAATAAAAATTTTAAATCACTTAACTCATATTAAATGATCAAATAAATAACTAGAGAACTGGCTGCCTAAAATCAGCTTGAAAATGCTACCTCATGAAAGATCAGTGCATTTCATCGGTGATTGGTCAATCGTGGAAATCTATTCTGATTAGGGATGTAACGATTCACTCATCTCACGATGCGATACGATTCACGATACTGGTTTCACGATACGATTTTCTCACGATTTTTTTAACAAAAGTGTCCCTTTTATTATTTCTCAGACAAAATGCTCCACATTTCTTTTTAATTTAAAATATATTTGTCAAATAATAAAACTACCGTATTTTCCGCACTATAAGGCGCACCGGATTATAAGGCGCACCTTCAATGAATGACCTATTTTAGAACATTTTTTCATATATAGGGCGCACCGGATTATAAGGCGCATAAGATACTGCAGTCAAACGTTTGACTGGGTTTGCGTTTTGCATCCACTAGATGTGCTAAAGGGAATGTCAACAAAACAGTCAGATTAAGTCAAACTTTATTAAGCGTTCTGACAACTCAGTTCACTCCCATGGTAACGTTGTTCAAACGTTAAAGGAGAACTCCGGTCAATTTTAACATTGAGCTAATTTTTTTGTAAATTTGGAGTGCTGTCAGTACAGATAACAACGACAAAAACCGGTGTTGACTACACCGTGTTATCCTCTTTTTAAAATTTGCACCCTGTTGACTTAAACGGGGCAAGTTTTAAACCTGCTTTTAGCCTCTTAACAACCTTAATGTGTCATTACAAGTGCAAAGCCATTTGAGTGAACACGGTGAATCTGACTGCAGTAAATGTGAAAGATATGAATAAAAATTATGTTTATTCAGCCAGCTCACATACCCGTGATGTTTATTCAGCCAGCTCACATACCCGTGAGCTATTTTCTTCCTGTTTTCGGCCGAACTCCACAGTAGGCGATTGTCGAGTGCGCGCGCGGGATCATTGGTAACTACCAGGTAACTACGCAACAGAGGAGACTCAGACTGTCAGCTGTCAGGCGATGACGGTGCTGTGTGGTGTTCTGAGAATATCAACTCAAATGGATAGTTCATCCGAATCAGATGTTGAACACACGGAAGGAGGTTTGATCGCGCGCGCGCGAACTCGACAATCAACTACTGTGGACTTCGACCGAAAACAGGAAGTAAATACGGGTATGTGAGCTGGCTGAATAAAGAGATTATTCCTGCCTTCGTGAAAGCCCGGATCACAGTTGAGACTGATATATCAGCCCAGGCATCCACGATCCATTGGCAGATAATGGCGTAAGTCGCCCGGCACTGTCTCCCCGTCTTGGTGAACGTGTGTTCACCATCCATATATAAGGCGATCCAGATTATAAGGCGCACTGTCGTTTTTTGAGAAAATTAAAGGCTTTTAAGTGCGCCTTATAGTGCGGAAAATACAGTACATTAAAAAAATTCCCTTCAAGGTCATTTCAACTCAGTCTTTCTGTCTGTTTGGTCAAGAGGCTGGACACTGGTTCCTTCGCACAAAATTAGTACCAGATTGACAGGGGTTTTACATTGTAATAAAGGCAAGATTCTAATTTTGTTATAATTTTTATCATTACACTAGTAAGAGTTAAAAAAAAAAACACATTTAGAGAAAGAGATAGTAAAATAAATACAACACCTGGTTGCCACGGAAACACCTTGTGATCTCAGTGTCTCTCATATTAATGACTTTTACATGAAAACGGAGGTGACTGGTGCTTCTCACGGTGGTGATTATTATTAGTCTACGGAAAGTCAAAAAAATACTGCCACACCTCCGATTTGAATGAGTCAACGTCAACATCTATGCTTGCCGTCGCCATGTGTTTGACGGCGCGTGCACACCAGTCTATGGCACACACTGGTGTGGCGCGAGTGGAGCAAACCGAGCGTTTTCAGTTAATTCCTATGGAAGTTGAGCTTGGCTCACGCAAGATCAAGTTCCATGAATGAAGTGAAAACACTCGCTAGCTTCGTGCCAGTGTGTGATCGCTGCTATTGTGCCTGTAAAACGAGGTTCTCAACGCGCCCTGCTATTCAAATCGTGTATCGCGATTCGTTTAACATTTCAACCGACTTGAATCGTCACACATTTTTATCGATTTTCAACCGGTTGCGAGTGAATCGTTACATCCCTAATTCTGATTGGTTGATAACTTCTGGCAAGGTTAGAGAGAGGAGAATTCTAGAGCAAGAGTCTGTATGCATGCCACCCCTCAGCATGTTCCGGCCCTAGGCGGCTGCCGATATTGCCTATGACAGTATCCGACACTGTCGTCTGGCACATGCAAATCATTATCACATTCTAAAATTCTACAATGACTAATTAATCACCCAGACCCTGACACTTTGACCCTGAGAGGCAACTCGCGAGAAGTGGCAGTATGCAAGAAAAGGTGAAGGTATGCTAAATACCTAAATATAGAAGTGCGAGAACTGGGGATAGCGCATTTACTGAGTCTCTCTGAGACACCACCGTTATCATGAGCTCAGCTGCACATGTAAATGAACAGTGCCGTGTTTCATTCTGAAATATTTTGATCATCTCTTAACTTGATTTTTATTTCGATCAGTTGTTTACCGTTAGTCCTGTTTATGGTATTTAAAATGCCCAGCTTTCACCTACTTCTTATATTCAGCATTCTTCCTATCTTTAGAGATGTCAAAGAGCTGATCGAATGTTGACAGATAAGTGACATACTCCAGTTTCTAGAAAAGATCAATAGACAAAAGCATTAGAATCTTTTATTCAATTATTTTAAGGCAGGCAATTCAAATAAACCAGTAAATCAAACAGTACCTCTACTCCTTTAAGATTAGTGTACTTTAAGTAGCAGTCATGGAGATCCAGGTAACGCCCATAACCTTCTTCATCAGTGAACTCCACCAGATCTGTGATCAGCAAGAAGACGGTTAAGACCCGTTTACACCAAGAACGGTAACTATAACTACATTAGTGTCCACACCAAAGGATATAATTTTCTGTTTATTTTAAGCGTACGCTGCAGTCATCCGCTATATATGCTCAAGCTCTTTAATGTCAGATAGATTTTAATTGGCTGTTTATGTTTTTTTATCATTTATCAACAACAACAACAAAAAGTTTTGAAAGTGATTCCATCTTTCTCATTCCTTTGTGTAGTTATTGTTGTAACTGGGGTGTGAGACTTCTCGTTTATTGATTAGACCCTACAAACTAAATCAAGACTTTGTAAAAAAAAGAAAGAAAAAAAAACCATAATACTTTAATATTTAGGGTTAATTCCTAATCACTGTAGGTATTATAATGTTCTATTATATGCAATCACATTAGAGATGATTGCCGTAGCAAACACCACTTACAGTACTCAATACTTACTTTGTGCCTCCTCACTAGGGTTGTCTTTGGCTTTCATGAGCTCTTCAAACTCCACTGACATGGGCACACAGATCTGGAATTGACAAGTAAAGTGTATATTTAGAGTAGAGTGTATATTTTGCAAAATCATGCAATTCAGAACAGGGTGAGAGTGAAAGACAGCAACTTCAGGTCTACCTCATTAGGGTGTTTTCTGTGGAATTCCTTGATCTGTTTGAGTCGGTTGTAGAATTCAGCAAACTCATTTGGACCAGATATTGCATTTAGCTCATCCTTCCTCATTCTGAAGAACATACACACAACACAGCCAAGTGATCAAAGAAAATAAGGCAGATATATTTCTGAACAGATTTCAATGTCCTCGAGAATGTTTTACCCATCTTTGTCTTCATACAAGTCTCTGAGGTTTGCACTCACTTCCATGTACCTCTGCATGTAGTAAATAACACAAACATATCAGGTCTTTGACTTTAAAATGTTTCCATGACTGTGACATTGAATGAATGAACAGATGAATCTTACATCCAGCATAGCTCTCACTCGATGATCAGAGTTGATCTGGTCTCTCAGCTGTTGAACAGAAAAAGGAACATTTATCAAATAAATAATACAGCATGCAGCAGTGACTACAACCAATCAGATATTTATAATAATTATATAATGCTCGTGAAAATGGCAGAAATTACTAAAACGTACAACGGTGTGATAGTTTCCACATGAAATAAATAGTTTCAAGGAATCATATCAGGAAAACATAACTTAATGTTCATTGTGTTCTTGCTTACATGGATAGGACCATGGTAGCAGTACATTGATTGAATGTTATGTATCCAATGGGAATACTATAACGTTATTTAATTGTGTTCAAGTTATGTTTGTAAATGTTGAAACATTTGAAATGTTGAAACATACTTCAAAATACCATGGTAGTATTGTTAAAAAAAAATAAAACGGTACAGTAGTAAAAGCAGGCTACGTTTCATGTATTAGCATAATTTAAATTCATTCACAGATCTGTAAGATTACCGTGTTTTTTTTCGTCAGCATCTCCTTCGTTTTTGCGTCCATAAGTCTCTCTTTCTCCTCATGGTATCGACGTTGTTGCTCTAAAATCGTTTCCATTGTGATTTATTAAATTCAAAGAACCTAATTTATTCAATTGTTGTTTAGTTTAGCCTGCGTACGCGCGTGCAACGTACAAGAGGAAATCGATCCAGCGTTTATTTCAGTCGGCTGGAAACATGAATGAGAGAATAAAGGTTCCGACATCACACCTCTGTGTCTCATTCAGGCAGAATAAAACTGAATGACACAATCCAATTTAGTATTGGAAAACTACATATATATAGACTATATATATTTAGTATTGGAAGACTATAAATATATATATATATATATATATATATATATATATATATATATATATATATATATATATATATATATATATATATATATATATATATATATATATATATATATATATAATAATTATATATCGTCTTCCAATACTAAACTGGATTGTGTCATTCAGTTTTATTCTGCCTGAATGAGACACAGAGGTGTGATGTCGGAACCTTTATTCTCTCATTCATGTTTCCATATATATATTAGTGATATCCACAAGTTTCCTACGTCCCATGAGGCCTTGCGTCAAAAGTGGGTGCGTCTTCCGGTTCGAAGTAAACAAGCGAAACGTGACACTCATTCATTCATTCGACTATCGATTAATCATTAATATTTATACTAAAATGTATTATTTAATTTGTTTAACTTTTTATCAATTACAAATGCAATGAAAATACAAAAATACAGCGTGTTTTTCCACGATGAGTTCTTTATTACAAGATCAACTTGTGGCAGTTAAACTGGACATTCGGTTATGGCTAAACTTGAAGATATGCGCTGCGGTGCTCTGGACTGCCGGTGCGAGTCGGCGTTTTTTAAACAGAGACCCTTGTTTGTTCCTAAATAGTAATAAAAAAGAATCATGTTAAATAAAACCGAAATCGTGATACTCAGATCCACGGACCTGTGTCGCGGTCAGGGAAGGCAGAATCACGATACGCCCTTCCCACTCCCAGAGATATCCTTCCCGTCCAGATCCAATATAGCTACCATATCTTTACTATTTGTATTATTTGAAGTTAACATTATAAAATTTGTAGACCTACACCACAAAACTAGTTGAGGATAAATTATTTAAAATTGGGCGATTCCAGCATTATGGACGTGACATTTGCAGTCAAAATATAAATTCTCCGAAAATGCATTTAGGCTATTGAAACCTCGCGCTAACATGAGTCCAGCGGTCCAGTGGTGGACCACCGGTGGCAAAGTCGGCGGCCCACTGGCGGACGCCGCCGGCGGATCACTGGCGTTTTGCTCATCGTTATTCTAGCGGACCTCCAGCGGCAGACGCCGCTTTCCCGACGGTGGTCCGCTATCGTGCCGCTGGTTTATAATAAGTGTTTTCTGGCGGACCACGGTCGGTCCATGGTTTATAATCAGTTACTCATGCTAACCAAAATGCCCTTACACTATATTGGATAAAAAAAATAAGCAATGTACCAGTCTCAATAGCAGTTGCAAATATATTTTTATTAGATTAATTTTCAGTGGACAGATTAAATTAACAACACATTTATATTTATCTGATTATTTTACTCAACGTGACTAGTCATGTACATTATAGGATAATTTAAGTATATTTGTAGTACCCTAATGAAAATTAACCATATGGTTTTACCACAGCATTTGCAGCATTTTCACAACAACCAAGGTTTAAAAACCTATGGTTATAGTCATGATTACCATAATTTTACAGCAATTATTACAGCAATATTACTAGTTGAACCATGGTTTTGAAAAAAAAAAATAACATGGTTGGTAGTTTTACCATAGTAAAACCATATAGTGCTCTTCACAACACAAATCGTTTCAAAGAAGCTTTACAGAAAATGCATGTTCATGGTTACAATCACAAAATATAATTTAATCAGCCAGAGGCGACTGCTACTCACTGGAGAGCATCTTCTGGCAACAAAGTAAAGTCCATAAGATACAAGTCATGAGTTTAAAGTCATGTTCAGTTAAGCCTGGAACACACCAAGCCGACGGTCGGCCGTCGGGCAGTTTTTGTGCGTCGGCCGACTGAGTTTCCTCGGTGTGTTCCGCACAGTTCCGTGCCGTCGGCTGAAATTGGTCCTCGTCGGCTTTGTTTCGGCCGATTCGACATGTTGAATCGGCGTCGGGCCGTCGGTGAAAGAGGGAACTCTGATTGGCTGTTCAGCTTAGTGAAAGAGTCAATGCATGAGAATAATAGCAAAACAGCGAGCAAAGTCAAAACTTCTTTGAATATTTCAATATTAACACGAGCGGAGTGGAATAAAGAAAGTGTTTAGCAGGATTGATATTTAAAACGGTAAGCACGCACTGCTTTGTTTATGGTATGTGTATCTGCAGCCGACAGCGTCGGTTTCCCTTTTTGAATGACGAATAGAGAATATATCTGCAGAAATAGACAGTTGTCTCATTTACACACAGGCGCAGAACGCGCATTCTAGCTGACAGTCGTCTGTAGTTCTCTCGGTGTGTTCAAGTGCAGCTTTTTACCCCGACGAGAGGCGACAACACAGTCGGCTTTCATCGGCGCTAGTTCGTCAGCGTCGGCTTGGTGTGTTCCAGGCTTTAAACAGACATATTTTTGCTATCCTTCAACATTTCAAAAGGGCAAGTTTGCAGATTGTCTGTGAAACCGGGCCAATGCAATATAAGGTTAATATCTGGCAGTTTTTTATATCCATCTATAGTTGTCATCATCTGAAGTCTTCAAGAGTGTTGGTGTCATTAGAAGTCTTCACAAGTGAGGCTGGATCCAAACTGGAGCTGCTGTAATATCTAGTAAACTTGCCGAGCATCCTGAGATAGAAACAGGGAAACAACAGGAGAAAGATTAGCATACCTGCTGTAATATTTCAGGCAAAAGATGATCATGTGCACTTTTTACTATTTTATAGTCTTATAGTGCAAGATTATGAGATGTGTTAATTGAATGCTTGGATAAAGAGATGCGTCTTTAATCTAGATTTAAATTAGGATTGTGTTTTCTATTCTGGGCCCCAAACATTATCAGGAAGGTTATTCTAGAGTTATTCCCTCACATTCAATTGAATTAATAGGAACTTGTCTGATTTTAATGAGAAAACATGACTAACGAGTCAGCATTTTTATATTTGAACACCATACATTATTACAATGCAAACGTCCTAAACATTTCTGAGTATTATCAATGTTAAAAACAGTTGTGCTGATTAATATTTTTGTGTAAACCAGTGTAACAATTTATTCCATTTTCTTTTTTCTCTCTCCAGAATTAATTGTTAAATAGACCCAACATATGTAAATGGTAGTTTATACTACTGTTCAAAAAGTTTGGGTTCAATAGAATTAAAAAAATTAAATAAATTCATATTTTTATTCAGCAAGGATGCATTAAATTGACCAGAAGAGAGAGTAAAGATTTCTGTTTCAAATAAATGCTGCTTTTTTCCTTTCTATTCATCAAATAATCCTGAAAAACACAAAAATATGAGGCAGCACTGTTGTGAATTAATTAGAATAGAAATGTTTAATTAATTATCTTTAATAATAACAGAAACAGTGTTGTCATTTACAAGGTTGTTCAGCTTTAAGAAAAGTCTACCCAAAATGCATAGAGGGCGAGAGCGCGCAGATAGAATAGAGAGAAGAGTGATGAGATTGACATCCATGTGTGTGCGTTGTATTCATTTGTAATCCTGTTCGTAAACTTCAGTAAACAGTTAGTTTTATATAATTCAAGTCGTCAGTGGTCATTACTGCTTAAAGGGATAGTTCGGCCAAAAATGATATTTAAACCATGCATTACTCACCCTCAAGCCGTTTGAGATGCATCTGTCAATCTTGTTTCAGACGAACACATTTTCAGTTATTTTAGAAAATGTCTTAGACCCTTCAGTGGATATAATGTGAAGCAATGGGTTCCACCTCTTTCAAGTCCCAAAATGTGAATACATCCTTCACAAAAGTAATCCATCCGGCTCCAGGGGGATAAACGAAGGCCTTCTGAGGGTAATCCGTGCGGTTTTGTCCTAAAAATATACATATTTAAAACTTTATAAATGAAAATATCTGACTTCCGGCAACGATCGACGCGCGTTCACGGGTGATGGAAGTCGGCGTACGAGGTAAGACGTAGCCTAGGAACTGTTGTGACGTAGAACGAACGCGCCAGCGCAGCCAGAGAGCAGAGCAAAACAAAACACGAAAGCGCGTGAACGCACGCGCGTCGATCGTTGCCGGAAGTCAGATATTTTCATTTATAAAGTTTTAAATATGTATATTTTTACGACAAAACCGCACGGATTACCATCAGAAGGCCTTCGTTTATCCCCCTGGAGCCGGATGGATTACTTTTGTGAAGGATGTATTCACATTTTGGGACTTGAAGGAGGTGGACCCCATTGCTTCACATTATATCCACTGAAGGGTCTAAGACATTTTCTAAAATAACTGAAAATGTGTTCGTCTGAAACAAGATTGACAGATGCATCTCAAACGGCTTGAGGGTGAGTAATGCATGGTTTAAATATCATTTTTGGCCGAACTATCCCTTTAAGGAAGAAAAGATATGACAAGCACAACTGATTTCAACACTGATAATAATCATAAATGTTTCATCAAATTATAATATTAGAATGATTTCTGAAGGATGATTTGATGCTTCTCCATAGAAAACAATTATTTAAATGTTTTAATATTATTTCACAATATTATTGTTTTTACTGTATTTTTAATTAAATAAATGCAGTCTTGGTGAGCATAAGAGACTTCTTTCAAAACATAAAAAAATTGTACCAACAACATTAGTGTGTTTAACATTAGTGTATGTTTGAAGTTTTAGTTTAGTTCCTTTGTCCACAAGTGGAAATTTGTCTTTGGTTTAGTTTTACTTACTAGTCATGTATGGTTGATGGTGCCTTAGAGATGATGATCAGCTCAACTCTGCTACGATGCAGGGATCAGCATGGAAGATCTAGGAACACAACAAACCATTTGTTGAAGAGCCAACAATATTATACAATAACAGGTTTATTAAAAGGAAAGAAGCTACAGCAGAAGTGAATTGCAGAAAAGAGAAAGAATATACAGAAAATGATTTCTTAATTAGGATAACAGAATTTATGTTTTTAGGTTTACTTATCCATTATGTTGTGTTCAAACCCCTATAACACTTGTGGTGTTCCTGGTAAAAAATGTCCGGCCTTTAAAGAAATAGCTTATAAATCACTTGTTATGCATATTATCACCCAATATTGGATTCAATCTTTTTGTCAACTTGTTCTCTTTTAATTAGTACTAGTTTTATAATTCTGTTTGCATCTGATTAATCATAGGCCTCATTTATCTAAGAGTAGGCATCTCATTTTCTTTGTAAAAAAAGCATTATTTATAAATAATTTTGAAAATATTAAATACAATATGAACATCTTCATGTACACATATGTACATGTGTGCTTGCAAACATTGAGCCCTTGGATCTGTGCATGTGTCGATACATGCAAACGCGCTTCCCAAACAAACACACACATTAAAACACACAAACTATTTTGAGTATTACACATTCTTTTCCACAGAAAGAAACTTGATCCTACCCTGAACTGCATCTAATATCCATTCATCCATCTGACATACACTCTCACACTCACACACACACACACACACACGCAAACTGGCTTTAGTCTGCAGTGACCCTGTTTCAAAAGAATCTTTCATGTTCTTTGTTTCATCACAGTTTTCAGACTAAATATTATGACATTGTGTTTTGGGACTAGATGTTCTCATACAGAAAAAGATGGAAATTTACAGATATAGATGTTATAGCACAGACACATATAAATGATTCACAGTATCTTGCTTGTCATTTATTTTGTAGCAGCACAATGGCGAATAAGCTCTCTGTGCATGATGTTCTTCATCAGATCATTGATCGAGATTCTAGTGAGGATGAATCTCAGAAGAAAAACTACCTTGCCTCATGGGGATGAAGACCAGGACAAACTTACATCTTTCGACCAGAATGTAGCATCAGCTGGCCCTCATCATCAGAAGATGCTGCTCATCAGTGGTTTCAAGGTCTGTAGCTCAGTGGTGGCTTCTTCTAAAACATCTTTCTAATGCTCCTTCACTGCAAGATTCATCCTGCATCGCCTCCTCCTCACTGGTGTCTCGATCAATGATCTGATGAAGAACATCATGCACAGAGAGCTTATTCGCCATTGTGCTGCTACAAAATGAATGCCAAGCAAGACACTGTGAAGCATTTATATGTGTCTGTGCTATAACATCTATATTTTTACATTTTAGTCCCAAAACACAATGTTATAATATTTTGTCTGAAAACTGTGATGAAACTAAGAACATGAAAGAAAGATTCTTTTGAAACAGGGTCACTGCAGACTAAAACCAGTTTGTGCATATATATATAACTTAATTATATCCTTTGTGAACAAAGTCACCAAGTTTCAGTCCAATGCGATGACATTAACTAGTATTTTAGGGAAAAATTAAATCTTCTATGGGTCAAAATGACCCAAACACAAAATGAGGGTTAATATTGCTCAAACAGTGTCACTTACATTTGGATGTCAAAACCTTAAAATAAATTAAACAAATAAAAAATTTAAATATGAGAAATTTAAAAAATGAGAACAGATGCATGGTGATATAGGTGAAAAATATAGTGAAAAAATTGATATGAGATTATTTAATGAGCTTCCTCACTTCACCTGTGTTTCCCACTTCTCCAGCAGCAGCTTTCTTCAGAAATGTTGAAGTAGTGGAACTTTTCCTCTGTTGTAGAGGGATTATTTTGTTGCTGCTGAAATCACAGAACAATTTTTATCAATATTTATTAACCATTGAGCTAGTTTCAGTCGTGTAAGTGACGTCATCGATTAACAGCACTTTTATGTTAAATACATACGTTTATGTTAAATAAATTAGCTCACTTCCAAGCAAAATCTTTACAAAACTATCAAAACCTCTCATCTACACATAAGATGTGATTAAAAGCCCAAACCTTCATAAACAAAAGCAAGCTATAACGTTAACGTTAGCCTAACAACGTTACCTCTTCTGAAAACGGTTGAGATGCTAACGGACTTTCTCGAAGACAGTAAACCATTTCTATAAAGTAAATATTCAACAGAAGCGTGTCAATTACAAGTAAGAGAAGTGTCAAGAACAGTTGTGTGTATTATTTGTGTGATTTTAGAGACTAAACTCACCTGAAAGCAGTGAAATCAACAGCGAGAGTCGGAGTTTTGCTGCTTGTCTGTTGGACTGGTGACGCGTCCTGCGCCGTTTCCATGGTAACTTCTCCAGACTCGAATATTCACGCGCACGTCCATTAAAAAAACGCGTCAAAGTAACGCAGCATTTACAAACATATACATCTAGAATTAGAAACTTACTTGAATAAAAATCTCATTATTAAATCATGAATTTAAAACTTATTTTGAAGTTATATGACCCGTTCATAGGTGCAAATTACCACTCCAGCACGTGATAGTGGGACAATTGTGGCACTTTTATAATATCAGATTTTTTTATTATTGTTTTTACGAACACTCAAGCCCCATATTTCATTTGAACGCGTGCTAAAAATGCTTATAGGCAGTATTTTTTATACCACCAACACTTTGCTTTTGATATAGCTACTTGCACAGGGATCTCAAGTCTCACGCATTGGCCGTGAGACACACGCAATTCAACTAGTTCACACGCTCACACGCCACACCGTGTATTTCTCACGCTGAAAAGGAATGCCAACCAAGTTGTCCTGCGAGCTTTATATATAACGTTGTATTCGAGGCGCAGGCACACAAAGTGAAGTTTCCTGCCGCCAGCACGTATCTCGGCCAGATTGCGTTCGTTACTAGCAAGGCATCATAGATGCGTGAAGCCGCGAATACGCGGAAGTTGACGGAACATTCTCTGCCTCTATACGTTCGTTACTAGGTAACCAACAACATCGCGCGAACACACGTCGTGATGGAGAAGGTAAATTGGAAGAAAGCTCGTCTAACATTTTTAGGCTAGAAGATTTAATATATAGCCCATCCTATACATTATTGATGCAGTCTCTACAACTCTACAACTACTTTGCAACCAGGCCAGAAGCTTTGGCTCAGTTTGGCTAGCTTACGTTATCTGAAACTAAGGGAAATGTTAGTGGGTATGGGAAGGAATGAAGATGCATTTCTTCATTTTATTTTAAATTATATATTATACTGTATTAATAGTCTTTCTAGTTACATTAAGGCTACATGTATTAAAGCAAAGTGTTCTGGGTAATATTTTATATCCTGTCAAAACATACATTAGGCTAATCATTGCCATTGCATTTGTATTTTTCAAAGATGTCAGGGAAAAAGCAAAAATATATTTTATCATCTGGGCACCAAAGGGTAAGCCCCCTAAAAAGGTTGCAAGGCATCAAAATGTTCAACAAACATTTACAACACAAAACACATTTCATAAGCTGGATTGTGTACTCTTGTGTACACACACACACACAAACACACACTCACACACACATACTCTAATATGTCCATTTGTTCACAATGTCCCACCTCACAATAATTCAAAATGCAAAAAAGATTTGTTTTTCCAAACTGTTTGGAGCAATTTGTTATATTTTTGTAATTTTTGTATATTTGTAATTTTGAAATATAACATTAAAGAGTATATTTGATGTGATGAATTGCTCTGTCATTTATCAGATTTACCAATTGTTATAATTTCAATTTGTGCTGGTTAATTATGAACAATGGGTAAAATTGGGGGGCGGGGATGGGCGGGGGCGGGGCTCCATTAGGGCTCCTCCCCTAACCGCATGTGATCTCACTCCAAGCTTTTGATAAAACTTGAGAACCCTGTACTTGCAGCTATGTCAGTTTCACATTTTTTTTTATTCAGTGCTTTCAGATTCTTTTTAACTGTAAAAAATAAATTAAAAATAAATATACATTTATAAATTAAAGATGTCCTGTAAGTGCTCAGCAACACTGGACCGACTATCGGCTTGCCACTGGTGTGCCGACGTTGGCCCAGCCGCGGAAAGCCGCCGGTGGCGTGCCACCCAAAAAACGCTGGCGGACCGACCGCATTTTCAGATTGGTCGTTTTGCCAATGGTGTGCCGCCGGAGGTCCGACCGTGTCAAGCCGCTGACTTTGTGCCGCCCAAAAAACGCTGGTGGACCGCCAGGTCATTGTTAGCATTGCCGATCGGTTCATATACATATATCATATCATATCAATAAAGGAGTCCAGACATTAGAAATATATAGCACATGCATTTTGTATTTAATATGAGGGAAATACACGAGGGTGACACAAAAAAAAAACTTTAACTTTTTGAAAGTACTGAGCCTTTATTTAAAGTTAATTTCGTTTTGTATTAATTGTATCTTAATTTCAATCAATGTTTCATCAACAATTTACCTGGATTTAATAAATAATAAGTAGCGGTAAATATAGCAGACAATAATCAAGACACGGAGGCGCTGGCGCCTGAACTGCAGCTCGTCTCATAAATGAACCGAAACTCAGCGTCTACTTGCCTTACAGACCTGAGAAATATATATATAGCCTATATTATATTAGATATACTATGAAATGTTTACTGTGTGTCATTCATGTTCTGAATATGTTGCTTCACAGTAGCCTTCACTTAAAATCTTTAGTCCAAGATTGTTGGATAATACAATTTGCCACTGAATTAGTTTTGTCCGGTTATAGGCCTATGTACAACCGCGAACAGCACATGTTGTCCCTGAGCTCCGTAACATCTCTCATAAAGGTTTGCGACTTATTTTAAATAGTAAAATATTATCTGAAAAACACCTAGCCTCTAGTAGCGCCCCCCGGAAACAGGTGGATAGGCCTATAATATAATAATACCACTTATCTGAGACTTTGATAGATATTACCATTCTAGATAATTAAAAACAAATAACATTTAGAATATTTCATCACATCACAACGGCCACTATAGAGTGCCGAAGTGATGACGTCACTTTGTAGGACAACTCGGAAGCTAGCGGCGCATGGGTTCCCTCGATCGAAAAGCTATGCATTTTCCCCATAGACTTGTGGAAAATCGCTCTATAGAGTGCCGAAGTTACGACGTCACTCTGTAGGCCAAAACGCGGAAGTGAGTTAGCATTTTAGCACTCCCGGTGTTCCGGTTCCCTCGCTCTAAAGTCTATGGGATTTTTTAATGGGTTTTTGTTAAATCGCCTGAAAAAAGGTCTGTGATGAACAAAGCCTCTAAAATATTTTCACGTTTTGATCTATGACATAGAACACACAGTTATAACCTGCTTGTGGTTTTTTAAACTGTATTGTGTCTGCTTGTGTTTTTTAAAAACTTTATATAGGCTTGTAAAGATTATCTTGATAGACAAAACGTGTAAGGGTCACAACTCTTTGTTAAACACAGATCTTATTTTTTGCGATTTTCCAAAAGTCTATGGGGAAAATGCATAGCTTTTCGATCGAGGGAACCCATGCGCCGCTAGCTTCCGAGTTGTCCTACAAAGTGACGTCATCACTTCGGCACTCTCGCGCTAGGGATGTTTGATCTTTCACTAATTTTTTTATATTCTTAAGAAAAAAAGGATGGCAACGTAAATAATCTTAATAAATTGTGTAATATAAAACATTCTATGATTTATAGTCTAATACAAAATATCTTGACACTTACCAATCAAAATACGTCTATATAATCAGATTCATTGATTCTAAAAGACTTCCCTGACTAAAGAACCTATAATGTCATTCCTGGAAAAGTTCTGGGAACCAAATGCTAACGTTGCTAAAACGTTCAGGGAACTAAAAGGCATTTTGCAGACTGTCATTTAAAATGTATGTCAGTTAATTCACAAAGCTTTGAGTTAATATGGCCGATTGTGTTGTCCGTACAGTCATTTGGCCAGCAGAGGTCCTCCGCGTGTGTGTGTACCTAGACAGTAAAGGACATGCCCGGGTACAGGAGAAGCACCTGGCTGCAGCCTGCAGATTTGGGCGGGGGTGCACCTGGGGCGGGGCTGCACCTGGGGGGGGGATGCACGTGCAGCCCCGCCCACAATGCTTCTCATTGGTTAGGGGCAAAGTGATGACGTCGATCGAGGTGGGGCCGCGCCCGTGAACTCATGAAGTCGATTTCTAGCATGTTTTTCATTCCCGCTGTTCATCGCTGCTAGCAAGGTGAGTACAGGCAAGCTAATCTTCTTCTTCTTCCTCTAATTTTATTTACAATTTTTAATTCTGAAGTGGCGTTTAGTGTGATGATAAAATGAAGTGGTGTAAAAATAAGATTGTGTAACTTTACTCACCATATCACACAAATAACTATAGGGCAGGGTTTCCCAAAAGCATCGTAGGTGTGTGTGTTTGTGTTTGTGTGTGTGTGTGTGTGTGTGTGTGTGTGTGTGTGTGTGTGTGTGTGTGTGTGTGTGTGTGTGTGTGTGTGTGTGTCTGTGTGTGTGTGTGTGTATATATATATGTATGTGTAGTTTTGGTGGGATTAGGATATAGTGTTAAAACAAGGCCCTTAAAAAGAAATGCAGTGGCAAAAACTGAACCAGGAGAGGAAAAATAGGATTTAAGAGTTAATAGTAACAATGTACAAAGTTATATTGTAGGACTTTTTTTCTATAAATAAATTGGTTAAATGTAAACTATTTTGATATTATTGTTATTAATAAGTATACATTTATTTAATTGGCATTGTCGTCATCCCCATTTATATTCCCTGGGTACCACTTTTGCTATTTTACTTTATATATATTTTTTTGTTTTGCTGTGTTAATTATTCTCTAACTCGTACTCTAGTCCTCCATCTCTCTCACCTATTTTTTGTTGTTGTTTACTTTATAACTCAAAGGCTCTTTTAAGAGCCATTCCCCCCTGCAAAAATGCACACAAATGTGTTAAGCCAGGGGGAGTGTGAGCAGTTTAAAAGACTGCAGTAGTAGGTGCCCATTCTGCCAGTACACCAGCACGCCACAGCTGATGTATTACCACATCAAAAATCATTTTCTATCCTAATCTATCAAAACTTCTATCTCTGTCTGCCTATCTGTCATGTCCATCCGTCTGTCTGTGCCTGATAAACTGTATTGCCTTCAAAACTTTTAGGATAGGCTTTCTCAAGCCAAATTAAAATTTGTCTTGACAAACTTTAACTAGTTTATATTGTTCATAAACAAAGTAAGTCTCTTGGGTACTTTACAGACAAAGCCAATAACACTCAAGTATATCTTATCTTGTCTAACATTTTCCTATAATATGTTTAAAATGTATAAAAAATAAATTCCTTGTATGACTCTGTACTGTTAATGCCTTTCTTCAAAATGATTTAATATTGTTTGTTCTGTATTTTATCTAAATTAGGTGTTGTGAACTGGAGTGCATTTTCCAGACAATATAAGCAAGAGTTCTGGGTGCCGTACTCGTTGACTCTGTGCTTGCACTGCACTGAAACACACAAGGACTGCCCAGAGCCGGCTCTCCCTATAAGCGAACTAAGCGGCTGCTTAGGGCCCCGCCGCCACTAGGGGGCCCCCTAACTACAGATGGTAGTCGCCGTCGTCGCCGCTCAAATTGTGGGGCGCGCCCCACTGGTGGGGAATAGAGACGTGACAGGTGGGGCGCGCCAACAGGAGGAAATTTTCCTTTTTATGCCTTTATATCTTTATTTGTTCATGGCGAGTCCGCATCGTCAACTTCATCTTTGCAGCGACGCAGAAAACACCAGTTTATTAATAAACAATTAAATGTCTCCTTGCTATGTTTTACTTCATTCATAATCATTAGCCTACTTTTGCCGGTTCGTGCGCTTGAGTGCGGCTTTATAACACTCATTATCCTGTATAGCCTATTTAAGTTATTAAATCAATATAAAGGGGCGATTTGTCCACTAATAGCTTAAATAAACAACTACTAGTCGACTAGAAAAAAACTTTAGTCGGAGGCAGCCCTTATTCCACATATTTCCGAAGCAGCAGGGTTGAGCGCGCGACCCTGAGCGGAATGAGCGAGCAGAGGAATATTCAGAAATGCTCTCCACTCACATGCTCTGATCGGAACAAAGGAATATTAAAATAATTAATTATTAGTTTATATCTCATACACTGCCCATCATTTTAATCCCATATCAAACACAGTAGCCTATGTTATGTCTATTTAAATTTTTTTTTTTAAATAGACCTGTCTTGCCAAATGGATTTCTCTTCTTTTCTTTTTTTAACATTTTGACACAGCTGCACTTTTATTTTCTCTATTTTTGAATTCCATGGAAGTTATGACACAGCTGTACTTTTATTTTATTTATTTTTTTAACTTCCTGTTTTGTTATTTGATGTAGATAGGTAGTTTGTATTTAGATACTACTTGTTACTTCAATAAATTAGAAAATTTTAAGCTTGTTGCGTATTTCATTAGCATTGTGTTGGGGCGATGGGGGCAGGTGGGGCTTGAAAATTCCCCCTTGTCCAAAGTGGGGAATGACCGAAAAAGTTTGAGAACCACTGCGTTAAGTCAACCAACCGTGTCAGATCGTTGTCTTCCCTGGACTTGGAAATGTGACCGCAAAAATTCTCTATCCATCCAAAAAAGAGTCTATCCATCGGATGCAGAAAAAAGAAAAAAGAATAATATGTTTAAATCCCTTTAGAAGGAAGAAAAGAAAAGAAAAGAAAAGAAAAGAAAAGAAAAGAAAAGAAAAGAAAAGAAAAGAAAAGAAAGAAATTACTGGTCCAACTTCTCCCTCTTTTTAAAGTGTGGAAAAGGGAAAAGCAGTTCAAAGATCGAGACTCCAGCAACACCTGTAGGCCTAGTTGGCCTATATGCAACAACTTTATTGAAGATTTGTTAGATTGGGGTTAGATTGTATACAGTTGCCGGTTTGCGGTGGCAATACTCCATTATTTACTGCAAGGCAGGGCCCCAAAATGATCCTGCTTAGGGCCCCCAGATTTACAGAGCCGGCCCTGGGACTGCCCACCTGGGTGTGTGTGTGATGGCAGAAGCGGCGTGCATTTTCTTCCGAGAAGGGGGTTGAGGGCTATTGCTCGGTTGTGTGTGTGTGAGTGTGTGAGTGTGCACGTGTGTGTGTGTGTGTGTAGGCAGGGCCGTCGCTAGTGGGGTGAAAGGTGGTGACAATTATAGGGGCCCCCACAAAATCCAGCAGTTATACTATTTAGGCCCCTGTTGTATGAATAATTCTAATATTTACATTAGTTGTATGCCTGAGATTTAAATGAAAACCACAAAAACGTGCAATTTGGGTAAATATTTTTCCAAATATCTGCTTCTCTTACCTCCATAAAAATGGTTTAGTCCGACCTAAAGTATTTATTAATTATTCAGTCAGAGTCAGTGACAAACATCAAATGGACCCAATAAAATTGTAAGTCCCACCCCAGCTCGTGAACAGAACCAATCAGAGTTGCGGCAGCCTGCAGTTAACGATGAACTTGGTGGAAGAGCAGGAGACTGACTGACTGAAAAATGTCGGGGCAAAGAAAACATAAATCAGGGAACCAGAAATGCCAGGAAAAGACGGAGAGGGAGGCAAGGAGAGTGGTTGTATCCCAGTCGATCAAGACGTTCTTAAAGACCGGTTATATATTGTTATTTCGCTGGGAATTAGAAAACTTCCGTCTACAGTCTGCCGTGTACGGTCATTTTTTATTATCGGTGCGCGCCACAATCGACCGAATGATTACGTGGTCTAAATTCCTGTCTTTTTACACTATTGTAAATAGAGTTTTTAAAAAAATACACGAGTCACGACGCATTGCATTATGCATCTGACCTGCCGGCTGATGATATTTAAAACATCGAGAAAACACGAATACAACACACTGCACTTGGATGAATAAATGTATTCGCTTTATTTAATAATATTACCAGTTCCATATTATCTTTATTAAAAAATAAGACAATGAATGGTTTTATTTTTTTAATTAGACTGCATTCTTGTCAATTTCTAAATGTTTACTTTTTGATTTATGAATTATAACAGACTGATGGGGAAAAAAAATGATTACTTTTTAAAAATTGGTTTTATTATTATTTAACAATTTCTTGCTTTTTGTTAGTTTTTATTAGGTGTAATTTTTATATAAACATTTAACTTTTAAAATAAAGGTTTTACAACAACATCACCATCTTCTGTTATGTGGGCCTCCATGTTCATCTATTGTACAGTATATGATATTGGTGGAGGGTGGTGGGGGCCCACATCAATATTTTTTCAGGGGGCCCCGAATCCTCTAGCTACGGCCCTGTGTGTAGGTGATTATCTGTATGTGTGCATATCTCTTTACACAATTATAATAAAAGTTATCACTGGTATGAGTTTGGTTTTTTGAGTTGGCATGCACAATATGGGATACAGAGATTGACAATGTACTGTATGTAGTTTAACTTCAAACTACTTTATTGGCATAAATGTTTTATAATAACCTATATAATGCACACAAATAAACAAGAACTATTACAGATGAATGATTAAAATAAGAAATATATAAGGTGCCATTAATGTTTACAGTAATTTTATAATTCACATGGTGAAGTGCAACAGAATGTGAAAAACTTTTAAAATACTACACAGATATTATTACAAAATACTCTGTGATTCCTTATAAGTTTACCTTAGATCAGGCATAGTTAAAACTATGGATATGCGTTCTACTCCTTTTTGCTGCTTTCATTATTACTTTAGTTTTTTTAATACCTTATCATTTTATTAAAGTATTATTTCCAATTTGCGCGTGCGTTTTTAAGACGCGTCATTACTGTACCACTTAACGCAAATATGATGCATGCGCTTTCAGCGAGATATTTTTTCATTTTATTTATTTATTATCAAATTAAGTATTTTATTTATTTATTGAAGTGTAAAATTGACAAAAATTTCTGGCTTAGTCAGATTTCACAAGAATATAAGTACTGACAGGAAACGGAGCACGTACAATTACAAACAACTTAGGAAAAGAAGAGTAAATTAAAGTAAAATAATAAAAATAAAAATAATAAACAAATAAAAAAAACAGAAGATAAAGAAACAGTTATGAAACAATAGTTAAGGGGCTTCAATTAATTTTAAGGCATCGATAATTTTTTTTTTGCTGTTTTCTTCTTCATGAACCACAGGGATTTGTAGTACAATGCAAATTCTCTCTTGAAGACAGTAGGCTAAACAGAGGCTGTGTTTTTAAACATCTACATTTGTGGATGAAAAATTTACCCAAGACAATTAAAGTGTTTAAAAGCATTTCATATTTTTGTCTTTCATTATAATCCCAAATGTGATGTTATCTCTAGTGAGACTGGAGATAAGGCTCCAGCCAATCATACCTGTCACACCAGAATGTGTTGCTGTAAGAGCAGAAGAAAAACAAATGATCCGTGGTCTCTATGTTCTCATCACAGAATATAGTTAGTTAGCTCTAAGTTAAATCTAAGTGAGAGGTTTCAGCGCGCGCATGAGTTTTTCAACCCTTTTTCCTGTTTACCGTGGCGTCGACGTCATTGCTGTGCCACTAAACAATGAGAAGCGTTATCGGCGGGACTGCACATGCAGCCCCGCCCCAGGTGCGGCACCGCCTCGATCGACGTCATGACTTTGCCACTAACCAATGAGAAGCGTTATGGGCGGAGCTGAACGTGCAGCCCCGCCCCAGATGCAGCCCCGCCCCGATCTGCAGGCTGCAGCCAGGTGTACTTGGGGTACAGGGTAAGTAAGCGGATAACCTCATAACCTTCGATCGGTTCCAAAAACAGAGGTAACCTTCAGGGTATGTAACTATGTAAGAAGCCATAGCAACTTACTCTCTGAACATAACCTGCTCCGGAGCAGTTTCAAGACTTCTGAGGTGTTCAGCGCATGTGTGCCGTGTTGAAGAAACTCCAGTGGGCGTGGCAGATTGTACGTTATGATCAGAGCCATAGAGAGACAGAGTTTTGCGACCAAGTGGCAACCTCCCCTGTCTCTCTCTTGAAACCAACACGGAAGTGAATTAAACTGCAATTCATCGACTGGCCGCTTGAGGCAGGCTGCAGAAGTGAGTCAAATCTGTATCTCCCCCATGTTAAAATGCCCAACTTTACAGCAGAAATGGCCTGGAGCAAAAAGTGTTTTTGGTCTTTATAGCTTATTTTGCCCTTCATGACAACTGTGAGGGGGGTGAATTTTTTTACAACTCATCCGTTTAAATTATATTAAGCCTGCATAATTAAGGGCGTGGCCACTTGAGTGGCAGGTGGATTGCGGCCGTTTGTTTGCTGTCTGTTACCTTCAGTCTCAGCTAATTCAGGCAGCTGCTGTACTTGCCATCTCTGCCGTGTTTGTGCTTTTTTCGGGATTATTTCATACAATTTAATTCACGCATTGGATTCCGTTGTTACGCATTATACCTTCGCCCACGCCGTTGGATTCCGTTGTTGTCGAGTATGGAGAGAACAACCAGAGCTGTATTTCCAGTTGTTGCATGCACTAACGTTAATGGATGTCTGACAATTTCCTTGCTAAAAACATCTATAGATATAGAGACCACACTCGTTATGCGGTAGGCCTACTGTTGCTCTCACGGAACAGATATGCTTATTTAACTTTTTAGTGTTAAAGGGTTAGTTCACCCAAAAATGAAAATTAAGTCATTAATTACTCACCCCCATGCTGTACCAACCCCGTAAGGCCTTCGTTCGTCTTCGGAACACAAATGAAGATATTTATGATTAAATCTGAGAGGTTTATGACTGCTACATAGGCTCCCTAAGGGAATGACACCGGACGGCCCAGAAAGTCATTAAAGAAAATGTTTAAATATTCCATGTCACAACAGTGGTTCAACTATAAGTTTATCAAGCGACGAGAATACTTTTTGTGCGAAAAAACAAACAAAAATAACGACTTTATTCGACTATTCCTTTTCTTCCTTGTAGGCCTGAAACGAGACTTCAAGAGATTTCCACGACGCGCACGCGCGAGAACTTAACTGAAGTAGTTGAAGGAGATCGCAATTCTCGCGCATGCGTCGTGGAAATCTCTTGAAGTCTCGTTTCAGGCGTTCGGGGTTGGTACAGCATGGGGGTGAGTAATTAATGACTTAATTTTCATTTTTGGGTGAACTAACCCTTTAAATAAAAAGTACCGTCAGATGAAATCCTGCAGGTGTCAGTGCTTTCTCTCCGTCCATGCGCACACCCTTGAATGAGCGTGGATTTCTAGTGCATTTACTTGAACTTCTGAGGTAATATCTTTGGTTTAAACCCATTTGAGAAATTGAGAGGCGGCCAAAATCAGATTTTAAAATGGACTGAATAAAGGTCTTTACGAACTTGACGTGCGATGCCCTGCTGACTGACATGTATGCGCATTAATCACTGTCACACGCACAAGCTCAGAGCAATATTGTAAGTTACTGCATGATAATACATTTTTATAGCAGAATAATAATACATCACGATACACAGTCTCAATTTTAGTTACGTCTTTTAACTATTATAATATTTCGAAGGGCAAAAACATGAACTTTAACTATTGGCTTTAATTCTTCAATCAGCTTTCACTTTAACGCGAGGCCAGTAGCTCCACCCACGTCCTGCCTTTTTGACAATTTTCTGTTATCCAGTAGTGACAAGGTGACACGCAGCCAAGATGGCGACGGCCGGCCCCGCCCACTTTAGGCTTCAAAAACGCTCTTCAGAAACCTACGGGTGACGTCACGACTCACGGACACTACGTCCATATTTTTTTACAGTCTATGGTTGCGACACTCTTTGATGTCGCCGCTATGGCTGTCACGTGGTTCATGTAAGCCCCAATAGTTCCAAAACATACGCTGGCTGTCATGTTCTTCTATGGGACAGACAGCAGCGATTGCATTTTTGAACGGTAAATATAAAATAAAACACACAACCAAGTACTTTTTCAGCTGTTATTGAATTTTGTTAATGTCAGTTTTGCATTTGGAGAGGCAGGGTGACAACGAATTACTGTAAATTACTTAGATAAGTTTTAGGCTATTTTTTTGGGAGGGAAAAGCTTATTGCTCGCATGGGCAGCACTGGCTTTAGCGGCTCTAACTTAACTTTTCCATATCATTCATCTGATGATGGATGTCTCATGATATTTATTTTAGCACAACTGGGCTGTATTAGGCCATTGATTCCCGTGATTTTGCTTATAAATTCCAATTCAGCCATTAGGCTACCTTTGTGATCACGCAGCGGTATGCCGTGGCGGTCCGTTCAGAATTCGCTAGAAGCTAGCTCACTTCTGATGAAAGTGGCCACCCTCAGGATCACACCGTGAAACATAATCATGTTAAGACTAAGAATATAATTTCAAGATTAAGCCATACACATTATCAAAACTATAACAGATTAAAAATGAATTTACGCTCTTATGTTTGGGTCTATAGGTAAGTGCAGAGTGAAGAGTTTTCTCTATGGCTCTGGGTTAGTGTACAGAGCAGGCTAAGAGTAAGGTAGCTGTAACTCAATCCAAGTCATTTAAGCAATTATCTAACAAAACACTTGTAACTTCTGTTTCAGCTATTGAGACATCAATTAAGGTTTTCAAATAAAACCATTTTTATTAAACAATGATAGACAAAACTACCAGCTAAAAAACTGTATTGCTGAGGCTAACGGGAAGTGGTGTGAGAAAAACTGTAAAGAAAGCTGTATAAATTCGCTGGCACAATTTTTTACAAAATTTGCTGGCACAATTAGTTACAAAAAAAGGGGAGGTGGAGATGCAACTATAGTTCTATTGTGGCACTACAGGATATAAAACCCTCCAAGCCATGAATATGCCTCTGCCTGACATCAGGACCATTCAGAGGATGCAGCATGTTAAACTGGAGCCAGGAGTGTGTGGTTACATTCCCAGTCCACCGTCAGCAGCCCCCAACCTCCTCTTCCTTCAGCAGTCATCACCTGCAGCCGTCGCCAGCACCAGTCACCACCAGCAGCAGCCTTGGTTGACATGAGGCTGAAAAAAAAGTGTTTATTTTGTTTAAAACAAATCATCTTACCATTTTGGATGCATTACCATGTTTTAGGCTCATCCTTGATTCACTGCTGTAGAGTAGCCTGTCAAGTAGTCTACTATTTGTTGTACTTGTGACACCCCAAAGTATGTGCACATTTTGTGTAAAGTTGTTATACATTAAGCAAGTTTATTGTTACTTATGTGAATTTTAAGGAATGTGGGACTTGAAAGTAAATCATTGCAGGTAATGTGAGAATATGGTCTGTTGTTGTGGAAAAAAATGGGGCTTTTATTATGAAAACGGAAAGGAGGACTCTCACATAGGAGCTGTGTGCGTGCGCGCCCTCACATCTGCTGAGGATTTGGTGCGACGTGACACGGTGGCTCCTGTCTCATCAATTTTTCCTGTTATTTTGCAGGTATTATTGTTACAACAACGTGATAATATGCACACGAGATCTGTAATGCAAATGTATTATGTTCATGCCGCAGATATTTTGAGTGATGACGTTCGGGGTTGTGAATATGATGAATATATGCAGACTGTCCGCCATTTCATGAACGCTGTAACACGAGGTGATTGTGAGATGCGTTTAATTTAATCGAATGGACTCCAGTACAAGGTTATAATGTTCCTTATAAGTTCACTTTAAAAATTGTGTTTTGTTTATTAAGCTTTGTATACATATAAAGATCGGATGCACTTTCTCAGTCAAATGTTTCAGACATACATTCAGCTGATGTAACACTGTGTTAATTCCTGCCGGTGCAGAAAGAAATATTAATGTTAAATATGTATGGTACATATGTTTATCAGGATCTTTGTCCTTAAATGTTCAGTCATTTGTAATTATGCTATATGCATAAAATATTCTTTTGACTCATTTGAGTAGATGTACAAGAGTCTTGTGGGAAGCTAAAATGGTATTAGTTTTGTGAGAGAAGAGTGAAAATGTGAGATTTGAGTTTCTGTTGAATAATATGGAAAAAAAGAGAAAACTGAACACTTGTATAAACAGAATAAGAGAAACAAGAAACATACTATAATGCTTTATTATAAAACAATGTAAAAGAAAACATTGAATAAACACATCTGCTGAGGATTTGGTGCGACGTGACACGGTGGCTCCTGTCTCATCAATTTTTCCTGTTATTTTGCAGAACATTCTCATCTGTATATCTGGCCTTCTACACGGGGCCTGTAACATACTGAATAATACTTTTGAAGAACAATCATTAAACTAGTGTGGATATTACTACAACACAAAGTTTCCTCACAGTAAATGAGTATCTGAGATGGGCTCTGATACAAATGAAGTACAGCCAACACGTCACATAATGAAAAGTTAGTATATCCCAAAAAAATTTAATTAAAGTTGCTATAAAGGTGGTAGCGATTTACTGTCACAGTTGAAGTCGCGTTAGCTAACTAGCTAGCAGGCAGTGCTTGAAAATTGGTTGAAACAACCAAGATAAATATATAAATAATTACGCTGTGCATATACAAATGAAGACCAGTATAAGCATCGCAAAGGGCCTCTGATTCAATGTAGACAGTTGACAATTCAAAAGAAGTCGATATTTCAGCAACTTACCTCTGGAACAACTTACAGCAAAGTAAGTGAATGGAGTCCAACAGCCAAATGCCAGTGTTTGGAACTAATCCGATCTCCATATCCCGGAAGTAGGTGGTTAAAAGCGCCGCCATTTTTTACAACGGAGGTCTATGGGAGTGTCGCACTCTGTCTCTCTATAGCTCTGGTTATAATATATTGACAATGACATATATTAGACTGTAAAAAAAGATGGATGACGGGCCTTCACTCTCTTCCATTGGTAAAAAGTGAAGCCGCCAAAGTCCTAATATGGCGCTGACCATAGACAAAAAAAAAAAAAAAAAAAATGATTGCACAACCACCAAATAGGCGATACTCACCCCCATGTATTCACCATTTAAATCGCTATTAAACAAAAGAAGGAAAAGGAAGTAGTATGGCGCGTTTTTTCTTGGCGTCTGTTTCCATGGTGACTTGTCGATTCGTCGCTCTGTTGAGAATGTCTTGTGTGTTTTGCGGCTGATAAAATGGCCCCCCATTCCGCAAGAACATAATATATAAGCAAGAAGAGCTTAGTTTTGCAGCACTCCGTTATTCGGAAACTCAAGTTCTAATTATGTCTAAATCAGAGTAAGTGTAAAACATTTCCTATTGATGTACCCTCTTCATATTTATATTGTATTAAATCACTTATAATCCCTGTTCTCTAATTTTTATTTCTTTCCTCTCATGGCCTGGTCATTACACTGTCCAAGTTGCTCGTTGAGGTGCTGAGAGAGTGACGAAGATTGAATGTTGATTTTGTTTTCGTATATATTTTTACTTTATATTGCAATATTCCCTGAAGACACTTTAAAGAAAAACTACACGCATATTGAACACATAATTAAACGTAAATAGACTAAACACATAATAGGCATGTGCATGACGTCACCGCTTTCACAGATTCGCGGTTTTGTAGTTTACACAGAGTTGATAAAGGGTGTCGTTTTCAAAAACTTGCGCTTTGAAACCCATTTTCAAAAGTTTTCTTTTTCAGCTCACCAAAACGCTGTCATGTAAATGAATGGGCCAAAATGCATAAAAAGTCTTCGGTTTTTAGTTGAAAACGGTGTTGTGTAACGGTTTTTAGTTGTCTATACGTTTTAGTTTATCTCCCATTAGCCTGCATGTCACATATCTATGATTTCCTTGATGTTTTTTGAGAGTGATTTTACTTTTCCCGCCTCAATCTTGGAAGGCCTTGATTATTGTGCAGTCTATGTATTGGAGACTCTTCTGAGAGTCATCTGAGCTTCTTGTCACTGTTAAAGATACTCATTCTTATGCCGAGTTCACACTGAATGATTTTAGGCCCATTTTCACTCGCCGACAGGTTTTGTGAGATCGCCGACAAATCCCCAAAATCATAGGCAAATTGGTGCTCGTTCACATGAGTGACAATCACGCAGTGTGAATTATCAAAGATGCGATCTGAGAGAATCGCATCTAGTCGCCGACGCCCGTGAGATATTTGTCATGCTAAATATCTGGACCCACCTGTCGGCGATTCAAAATCCTGCTGTGTGAATGTGTTCTGACTGAAAACTAGGCTACATCGGCGATGACCTACAGCCAATAAGAGAGCCAGATACAGGGCAGCGGAATGTTCGGGGAGGAGTTATAGACCAGAATATCAGTATTTTAATACAATTATATCAAACAGAAACAAAGCACAAACATTTGCTTGACCAGCAGCAACAGCAGGACATTGCAAAATTATTTATTTACCCCCAACTCTCTTTGCAAAACACACAATCCTTGCTCCCCTCGTCTCCCCAACCATTTCCTCCTGCATAATCTTTTTTTTTTTCTCTCCTTTTCGCTGCAAATCAACGCACAGACAATTTGGATCGCAAATCTTCTTTCAGGCTATTATTTTCAATAACAGTTTCAGTCTTGCATGAGAACTCCGGTCACACGCGTGATCTTGCATTATTTACTTATTACTTCTCGCGTGTGTTTGGTTGTGAAACATAGTTTGTGGACCAGACAGTAGTTGTCGGCAATTCTTTCTTTTGTAAAGTCATGCCGTGAGAAACCCCCTGTCGCCTATCCATCGTGCAGTGTGTGAACACAGCAGCAACTGAATGTTACCCCAGATAGTTGTGCAGTGTGAAAAGAACAGTGACCCGACTACTTGGAAAATCGTGTAGTGTGAACTCGGCATTTGGGTGCGTTTACACGACAACGATATGCTTAAAACGGAGAAGTTTTTCTTTTGAGTTTTCTGCGTACAGATGACACCATTGTCAAAACGATCCCCATTCACACGGATCCGAGAAAACGAATAAAAACGAATCGGTTACCTAACGTAACCTCGGTTCTCTCTAGAAGAGGGAACAAGTATTGCGTAAGCTAGCTTACGCTACGGGAAAGATTAATCTTTGCTGAGATATTGAAGCCAAAAATTATTTCATAATTTGTATCCATACACAACGCAGTTCCTCTGCGGCAGACCTAGAGCGGGCTAGCTAGCAGCTCATTGGTTCGCTCAGAGAGAACTGCTTAAGCCTATGGGAGAGCGGGGCTGAACCCGCTTCCAATGAGAGGCGCCCGCGCGCTCATTGCGTCATGGCCCGCCAGAATGGGCGTGGCCATGGTGTATATAACAGTCTCTCCCAGGCTTATATGTTGATTTATTTCAGCGTGAAGCGAAAACGCTAGTAGCGCAAGCACGGCCGGGAACGCAATACTCGTTCCCTCTTCTAGAGAGAACCGAGGTTACGTTAGGTAACCGATTCGTTCTCTTACGAGAGGTTCTCTCGTATTGCGTAAGCTAGCTTACGCTACGGGAACACCTGGTCAACGCCGTGCGCGCTATGAATCCACTCATGAATCCCAGGGATATACCGGGGGATTTTTAACGTGGAGTGAATGTATTATGAGGCCGGCAGAGCGGGCACATGAAGTGTACACATAAGCATGTATGGGGCCAGCAGAGCGGGCACATGAAGTGTATAAGCATTTAAGGAGAGCACAAGGGGCGAACCGGTTGTGAGGGTTGTATAATCTGACAAAAGTGGACGGGGAGGCCCATCCCGCGGCCACACAAATGTCATGAATGGAAATTCCACAGGACCATGCCCACGATGAGGCCATGCCTCTAGTGGAGTGCGCCCTGATGCCCAGAGGGCAGGGCAGGCATTTAGATGCGTAAGCAGAGGCAATAGCGTCCACTATCCATCTAGACAGTGTCTGTTTAGAGGCGGCCAGACCTTTGGTGCGCCCCCCAAACGACACGAAAAGCTGCTCAGCGCGTCTGAACGCGGCAGCGCGCGTAGTGTACAATCTCAGAGCCCGCACCGGGCAGAGGAGATTGGCGTCGCGCTCACTATCGGATGAAGGCAGAGCCGATAGGGAAATAATCTGAGCCCTGAACGGGGTACCAATCGCTTTCGGGACATAGCCATGCCTAGGTTTGAGAATGACAACAGAATCATTCGACCCAAACTCAAGACACGCGGCGCTGGATGAGAGCGCGTGAAGATCCCCTACGCGTTTTACTGAGGACAGAGCCGTCAGGAAAACGGTTTTGAGCGAGAGGTATTTTAGGTCCACAGACTCGAGCGGTTCAAACGGGGGTGCTTTCATAGCTTCGAGGACTATAGAAAGATCCCAAATAGGAACCGACGGGGGCCGCGGAGGGTTCATCCTCTTAGCTCCCCTGAGGAAGCGGATGACTAACTCGTCTTTGCCCAGGGACTGAGCGCGTCGGGGTTCAGCGAACGCCACGACGGCTGCCACAAAAATCTTGAGAGTGGAGGGGGCCCTGCCCTTGTCCAGCATCTCTTGAAGGAAAACAAGCAAAGACGGCACCTCGCACGACCATGGGTCCAGCTGTTTGTCGGTGCACCATTTTGAGAACACAGACCATTTATACGCATAGAGCCTTCTCGTGGAAGGTGCTCTAGCCTGTATGATAGTGTTTCTTACTCCCTCTGGCAAATCGACGAATAGTCGTTGATCACCCATGCATGTAGCGCCCAGCGCCGTGGATGGGGGTGCCAGATCGTGCCGCGAGCTTGAGAGAGGAGATCTGCTCTGACTGGCATGGGCCACGGGGCTGTCTGTGACAGCTGCGTGAGCTCCGGAACCCAATTCTGACTCTCCCAACGCGGGGCTATGAGGAGCACCGAGTGGCGTGTGTCCCTGATCCTCTGAATTACCTGTGGTAACAGAGCGATCGGAGGGAATGCATAGAGCGGGCGGCGAGGCCATTCCTGGGCTAGCGCGTCCTCGCTCCTCGAAAAATATATTGGGCAGTGAGCGTTCTCTTCTGACGCGAAGAGGTCTACTTCTGCTCTGCCGAATAGCCGCCACAGTAATTGGACCGTTTGTGCGTTCAGGGACCATTCTCCTGTGGAGATGAGGTTCCTGGACAGTATGTCTGGACCGTCGTTCAGATGGCCCGGCACATGCGTCGCTCTGAGCGAGAGCAGGCGGCTCTGAGACCAAACTAGAATGCGGTGTGTCAGTAGACAGAGATTTCTGGATCTGACACCGCCCTGACGGTTGAGATAGGAGACCACAGCCATGTTGTCCGAACGGATCAGGACGTGGTGTCCCCGAATGAGCGAGAGAAAGCGTGAAAGCGCGTTCTCGACCGCAAGCATTTCCAGACAGTTTATGTGTAAGGGGCTTTCCTGAGTCGACCAATGGCCGAAGGCCGGTGAGCCCTCGCAGACTGCACCCCAACCTGTGTTGGATGCATCTGTCGAGATGACTTTTCGGCAGGAAAAGGTCCCCATCGTGACGCCCTGTCGAAACCATTCTGCTACTGTCCATGGCTGCAGCGCCGTGAGACATGTCTGCGTAACCCTGATCAGCTGGCGGCCCGTGTTCCACGCGCGGTGGGGTACACGGCTGTTTAACCAGAGCTGAAGCGGGCGCATGTGCAGAAGGCCCAGCTGAAGTACAGCGGAGGCTGAGGCCATGTAACCCAGCATCCTCTGAAAAGTTTTCAGAGGTGTGCGCGTGTCCATCTGAAACGAGGCGGCTAGACGCTGAACACTGCGCGCACGCCGTGTAGACAGGCGAGCCGTCATCGTGACCGAGTTCAAATCTATTCCTAGGAAGGAAATCGATTGACTGGGAAGAAGGGAGCTCTTTGTCCAGTTGACAGAGAGGCCCAGCGTTTCCAGATGGTCGAGGAGAACTGCGCGGTGCGACAGAAGCTCCGTCTGTGATTGGGCCAAAATCAGCCAGTCGTCCAGATAATTCAGAATGCGTAGCCCCTGGCTTCGCAGGGGGGCGAGCGCCGCATCCATGCACTTCGTGAATGTACGGGGCGCCAGAGATAAGCCGAACGGGAGAACGGCGTATTGATAAACAAGACCCTCGAAGGCGAAACGTAAGAATGGCCTGTGACGGGGATTTATCTGGATCTGAAAATAGGCGTCTTTCAGGTCTAGAGAGATGAACCAGTCCCCCTGGCGCACTTGCGCGAGGAGTTTCCTGGTAGTGAGCATCTTGAACGGTCTCTTCATGAGCACTTTGTTCAAAGACCTGAGATCTAAAATCGGTCTGAGGCCGCCGTCTTTCTTGGGAACCAGAAAATAACGGCCGTAAAACCCCGACTCGGTCATAGATGGCGGGACTCTCTCTATAGCGCCCCTTTTGCAACAGCGTCGCAATTTCTGAGCGGAGCGTGCCGGCGGCCAGCGGGCTGACAGTAGATTCGAGCTGCGCGCACGAGGCAGGCGGCGGCGAAACTGTAGCAGATAGCCGCTCTTTATAATGCTTAACACCCACGGGGAAAAGCCTGGAATGGCTTCCCACGCTTTGGAGCATGCGGCTAACGGCCGAATGGCTATATTGCCCTGATTGCTGCACATAGCGGGCTGGACACAGTGTGTGGGCGCGCTTTGAATGTGTGTGGCAACGGGATTTGCACTCAGAGAGGAGTCTATGGGCCGTGAAACAGAGCGAGCAGAGAGGGGACACGCGCACGAGCTCGTGGGCGTGTTTATGTTCTCTGATATTAGAGCGGGCTGTGCCCGTTTCATGTGATGGGGCTCTGATAGAGACACGGGATATGTTATGCTTGTGTGTATGGGTGAGCACATGATTGTGGGCACATTTTCTACACAACTGGCAAATTTTCTCTTTTTGAGATTTCTCTGGGTAGCCGCAAAAACGGCTTATTGTCGCTCGCAAGCGGGCTGGGACACCGGCTTGTTTGTGGCGGTCAACACTACAGCAGTCGGCGAAATAACGGGGACTGGCAGAGGGCGAAGCTTTGACGGCGGTCCGGCCACAGCGGGAGATTTTTCTACCCGTGAGGCTTTTATGCTCTTTTTGAGATATCTCTGGGTCGCCGTGAAAACGGTGTTTGTGCACCTGCAGTGTTTTGTGTATGAGTGAACACAGTGTTGTGGGCACATTTTCTACACAAGAGGCTTTTATGCACTTTTTTTTTTTTGATTTCTCTGGGACGCGGTGAAAACGGCGTCTGTGCACATGCAAGCGGGAAAAGAGACCGGCTTGTTGCTGGCGGTGTACACTGCTGCAGTAGCCGTGTGAACGGGGACTGACAGAGGGCGAAACCTTGATGGCGGTTCAGCCATGGTGAGAAATAGCCGTCCTTTTCTCAGCTGAGGCTGGTCACGTGAGCGGCCTGCAGCGGGATATATATATAGCTTGAAATCGGCTGCACTTGTGACGCGCGTCGCGTGCAAGTGCGTGTACGAGACTGTTTTTAGCCTGCAGAGGCTGGACTTGTGACGGCATAAAAATTATCTGCGAGAGCCGGAATCGAACGCGGGTCTCTGGCGCGAAAAGCTTTGTGATACACCACTCACAGGGGTAATGACACAAGCACAGTAGCGCGAGCAGATAAGAGGGCGTGATAGCAGTAACAGGTTCGGCCTCAGCGGAACTAACACACTATAACCCATTTGTCCAGCTTTATGCTCGGAAATGAGATCGTTTCTCATGAGCGCGGGAGAGCGCGGCCACTTTCTGTCACGTAAGAGAGCTGGGCGCGCGCTCAGAGCTGCATAAAGATTATCTGCGAGAGCCGGAATAGACACTTTATGTAGCGTTATATGCAGGCGGGAGAGCGCGGCCGCTTTCTGTAACGTAAGAAAGCTAGCCGAGAGCTCAGAGCTGCATAAAAAATTATCTGCGAGAGCCGGAATCGAAGACGGGTCTCTGGCGCGAGAGGCTTTGTGTTCCACCACTGAGCTAGGGGGGAGACACAGGCTCAATAGCGCGAGCAGATAAGAGGGTGTAATAGCAGTGACTAGTTCGGCCTCGACGGAACTTAACGCACTATAAACCCACTTGCCGGTGACGGCCGGGCTAGCTCTCTTGTAAAGTAAAGAAAGCTAGCCGCGGTTGGCACAGCTGTAAGCGGCTCGTCCCCCATTCAGCGCTCGTAGGCGGTGAGAGGGGGAGGCGGCGTAACGCTTCGAGTCGAGCCCGCAGGGTCAACAACAGAAGCCCAATCGCAGAGGAAACATCCGCCGTTGGCGAGAGAAAGCTCTGCGTGTCCCAGTCCCAGGCAGAGAGCGCAGAAGAAGGCGGGCTCTGGCGCTGAGAGGGACGCGGCATGAGCCGCAGGTGTGCGAGGCATCTTAAAAAAGACGCTCGCTGCTCTTTTAGATACACACACACACACAATACAAGAAGATTTTTGGTAAGGATATGAATCCGTCGGATGGCGCTAGCTTGCAGGACGGCTGAAGGTGGCGAAGACGGCCGGCTTCCTCAGATTCCCAGATGCTCGCTAGAAGGTGCCTTTTCCACGACGGCGGCTTTTCTCAGGACAGCAGAAGCGTGTAGCTCGCTGAAGATGAAATGAATCGACATATAAGCCTGGGAGAGACTGTTATATACACCATGGCCACGCCCATTCTGGCGGGCCATGACGCAATGAGCGCGCGGGCGCCTCTCATTGGAAGCGGGTTCAGCCCCGCTCTCCCATAGGCTTAAGCAGTTCTCTCTGAGCGAACCAATGAGCTGCTAGCTAGCCCGCTCTAGGTCTGCCGCAGAGGAACTGCGTTGTGTATGGATACAAATTATGAAATAGTTTTTGGCTTCAATATCTCAGCAAAGATGAATCTTTCCCGTAGCGTAAGCTAGCTTACGCAATACGAGAGAACCTCTCGTAAGAGAACCCTGTATTCTGCTGCCAGGCCATTAGAAGGCGTTGAATAACTATAGACTGAACACGTAATATGCATGTGCATGACGCCATCGTCTTCAGAGAGACCGTTTTCAAAAACTTGCACTTTGAAACTCGTTTTCAAAACTTCGCGTTTTCAGGCACCCAAGACACTGTTACCGTGTAAACAAACAGCCAAAATGCATAAACAGTTTTACGTTTTTAGTTTAAAACGGTGTCATGTAAACAGCCCATTTATTTTGTTTTCATGGACTTTTAGTTTGTTTTCATTAGTCACATGTATTCCTTTGTTCGAATTTCCCGGCACTCATCCGTTTTCTTGGACACTAATCATCATCACTGCTGTTTGTCATTTATACACAAATCCGGCGAAACACGGAAGTAAAGCAGCGCCGCCATTACTGCGTGCCTTTGCTGCTAAGGAAGTAGCGTTGGTCCCGTAGGCGGCTGTAGCAGATGTTAGCTGTACGAAATGTTATTTCTATGTAGTTTTTTCTTGTACGTATGCTGTCCAGTGATGCCGGGAAGAGCGTGTTGTGTGGTTGGCTGTTTTAACAACCAATAAAACCGTTTGTGAAATTCACAAACCTTTGTTGCGCATTGACTGCCCATGTTTACGGCCATACGGATTACACAGAGTTCCTGGTGCGGGCGCGGGCGGCAATGCACTCATTCTGTGTGTGAATTCTGTATGCTGGCAAATCCTCTAATTATAACAAACAAAGTGTATATGAAAGATTCATTGTGCAGTCAGCTTCATTGATAATAATAGAGATGTGTGAGATCGCGATGAACTGATGTCAGCTTTTTAGGAATTATTAAGGGAGCGCACTTGCGCACATTCAGTCATGCCAAACCATGCACGCAGTAGCCTGCTTGCTTTTATAACAGTGTTGTTTGTGTGTTAATGCTTTAATAACAAATAATTTATCAGGAGCATTTATGCTTATGTGTATGGTGGCGACACATAGGTGTTACATGTGTGTCCTGTGTTTCCCCCTGCATTGTGTATTTGGTTCAGTCCTGTATCTCAGTTTTCCCGCTCCTCGTTTGTGTTCAGTTCCTTCACCTGTTTCTAGTTAATTTGCCCCAGCTGTGCCTTGTTTCCCCTATCTGTTCTCTGTGTATGTAAACCCTGTGTTCTCCCTCACTCCTGGTCGGTTCTCGTTCGTATGTACGTTTGTATATGGTGTGTTAGTGTTTTCTGGATTCCTGGTCTGAGTTATTTAGTAAAGATTATTGAATTTGATCTTTTGACTGCTGCCTCTTCATCTGCCTGCACCACACCCGTAACAATAGGCTAACTTGAAACAATTTGGAGGTTGCTACAGAAAAAAAGTCTATTTGCGGGCTTTTGCGGGAGGGGGAGAGTAACATAGAAAGCAGTTGCAGGGCTCTCAAGTGTCACGCATTGAGCGTGACAGTCACTCATTTCGGTCTTTTGTCACGCTCTCCCGCCACACATTGTATTTCTCAGGCTGAAAAACTATTTATAATATGTATGTAATATACGTAATATGCCGCAGCACCCAAAATTTCTCTGTCCGCGCCACTCTCACCATGGAACTGGCAGGAATCAAGCGCGTCTCGAGGAAGTTCATGCAGTCGTGTCCTCATATAGGCAAATAAACAGCTCGAGCGTGTGTGTTAAATGAAACTGCGCGTCGACTGCACCATTCATTCACACAGAACACGTATGATTCGTATTTAAATAGAATTATTGCGGGGTAAAGTATTATTACAAAACAATGGTAGGGGAAACACTGAGTTATTTGCAACGTGTGAAGCTTGTGAACATATTAGCAACACAGCTAGTAATGACAGCGTTCGGTTTTATTGTTGTCATCAATTAATACACGTCTTAATTACATTACATTTGGCTGACGCATTTTTACATTAATACATTGTTGTCAATAAATGACCTTTATTGGTAAGTTTTGGCCACTACCTCATCTACCCAATGTTCCCTTTCACCAGACATTTTCTTTCATGAGCAGGATCCGCTTTCATTGAAATGTCATTAGAGGGCACCGGCAAGTGTCACACCGTCACCCTTAGCAGGCACGCAGTAATGGCGGCAGGCAAGATGGCGGCGCCCGTAGAGTTTGCGGCGGATTTGTGTATAGACCTTTCACACAGAGATTCCGGAAAATACACGGATAATGTGTCCCGGGATCATTTGATTTTGGTTCCTTCACACTGCCAGTGATTTTCCGGAATCTGTGAGTGCATTCACACACATCCCGTAAAGATCCCGTAAAGACACGTGACGTCAGGATGTGATGTGTAATATCTCCACAGCGTCTATAAGTTTGCTTATGATCTGCGATTTCTCTCTCGAGAAATCACGCTTGTGCATTTTTTTCTGATTCGATCATAAACTAGGGCACTGCTGCATACTGTTCCACTAAGCAGAGGAACTATCTCAGCTTCAGCGTCGTCACACACCCCTTACGGCATTGACCTTTTGTTCACACAGGGTGCGTTCCGGGACTGATCCCTGCAATGTTACTACAGGGCTGCCAACTCTCACGCATTCAGTTGCACCAAAATATTGTATTGTTCAGTTATTTCATAGTAGCTTATTGGTATTGGGAGAGTTATTTGTTGTGTACGTGCGCCCTCTATTGGATAGAGGCTAGAGTGGTGGCTATATACTGAATTTTTGCGTTCTTTTCTCAGTCTGCATTCTACTTGACTGAGAGAGGTACGTATTTACATCAGTGCAATGTAAACTTGACGTATACCTGTTGTAACTTTAGTTTTAGTGCACATGGTAAATTGTATGTGTATTTAATGACGAGTGCACATACATTTAGTCGAGATGTGTTGAGAACTTTAGTGTTTTGAGAGCTTAAGAAATTGCTAACATAGCTAACCTCGTGTTTTGTTTTGCTGTATGCTAGCGCTCGCTATTCTATCCTCTTTTGATGTAGCCCATATGTTTCAGTTGTCCTTTTTCTTATGTTAGGCTGATTCTGATGGATAGAATCCTGATCGTTTGCTCTCTTTGGAATTATGCAGGTATGTACTTCCAATACCAGGTTTAGAATATAGGCATAATGTGTTCATTTAAAGGTTTTCTTGTGTTGATTGATGTTCAATGGCACTGAACAGCCTAGATGTAAAGCATGTACATTTTGCTTTGAGCATATTACTGTATATATTATTGGAAAGAGGATGGTTTATTTCATGTAATAAAAGCTAAAAGCCCATAGTCAATAACAGAAATGACATGCAATATGACACATACACATGATGTACACAAGCTTAATGCAATATGTTTATTTTCCATAATTATTTTTCTGTATTTTATTTTCTGATTTTTGAACGTGATCAAATGCTGAGTCTGCATTCTACTTGACTGAGAGAGGCTGATTCTGATGGATAGAATCCTGATCTTTTGCTCTCTTTGGAATTGAGCAGAATAAAGTGTCTTGAGGAACGTCAGTGTCTTGTCATCAGTGCACCAGAACACAACGCAGTAGTCGGCGAGGTGCAGATGGCGCCGGCTACACCAGCAACCACCCGTGACGGTTGTTTGGACCAGAACGAATGATTGGACCAGAAAATGGATTACGCTGAAAAATGTCCTGCGGTGGCTCAGATGACAACTTATTGACATTCACTGAGCAGTTCTGTCGTCTCGCCAGCCCACTGCAAATTATAATAGTTTTCTAAAATAACCTCATCACTTGAAGGAACACTCATGGACAAGGTCGAACTGGAAGCCATGTTTTGGACTACATTGGCCACCGTAGGAGTTAAAACGCACAGATTGAGAGAATTGAAATAAATCAGAATTGAGAGGAACAGAAACTAATATTCACTGGATGGTCATATACCTTTTCACCGCTAGATGGGGGTAAAAATCACACAGTGTAGCTTTAAGTATTATAATATGAAAGGCTCCAATAAGAGCGGCAAAGCGATTATGCGCATCCAGTGCGCAGAATGATGCACTTGAAGCAACGCAAAGTCACAGCGTGCAGCGATTCGAATTGAAAAGTTCAAAGCACAAAGCGAAGAGATTATATCTATCTATGCTTAGTGTATTCTATCTATCCAACCGTTTATTGAGCCTTTTCTTTTAATAGTTTTAAATTTCAGTTACAGTGTGTATGAAGAACAATTCATAGTGCTCTCTACTCCAGTGCTGTAATCTAACAGACACGCGGGAGAAAGGAATATGATTTAGAAAGGGCAATAAACCCCAGCAAGATAAAGTAATTTTTATGCAAACCATAGACCTTTATCTACAAATAATGGGAACTTTGATCTTAAAGAGAGTGTCGTTGTGCTACTGTCGTAACCAAACGCAACGCACTGTTTGAATGCTGAATGGAGAATGACTGAGGAGAGATGAGTTTCCATTAACTTTAACTTAAGGCTTCACTACAGGTGAATAGGGTACAATTTTTAAATAATAGATATCACCATGAAACTTCCTCAGTTGATTACTTACACGAGTATATAAAAAAAATGTATTATAAGTTTTTGAAATTTGTATGTTTAATTATGCAAATTAGTAGTGATGCACCGATGTGAAAATTGTGGCCGACACCGATAACCGATATTAATATTGCTGCTGTGGCCGTTACCGATATTTATCGATGTTGATATCTCTGTATAGAAAACACATAGCGAGGATTAGGGCTGCACGATATTGGTAAAAATTTACATTATTTTTCTCACCAGATGACTTTAATAGCTCTATTTGGAAAGAATGAATCATTCTACACTCACCTAAAGGATTATTAGGAACACCTGTTCAATTTCTCATTAATGCAATTATCTAATCAACCAATCACAAGGCAGTTGCTTCAATGCATTTAGGGGTGTGGTCCTGGTCAAGACAATCTCCTGAACTCCAAACTAAATGTCAGAATGGGAAAGAAAGGTGATTTAAGCAATTTTGAGCGTGGCATGGTTGTTGGTGCCAGATGGGCCGGTCTGAGTATTTCACAATCTGCTCAGTTACTGGGATTTTCACGCACAACAATTTCTAGGGTTTACAAAGAATAGTGTGAAAAGGGAAAAACATCCAGTATGCGGCAGTCCTGTGGGCGAAAATGCCTTGTTGATGCTAGAGGTCAGAGGAGAATGGGCCGACTGATTCAAGCTGATAGAAGAGCAACTTTGACTGAAATAACCACTCGTTACAACCGAGGTATGCAGCAAAGCATTTGTGAAGCCACAACACGCACAACCTTAAAGGAGAACTCCGGCGCAAAATGAACCTTTGGTCTAATTACACATTGTTACCTGGTCAACCGTTATCTGAGATTTGTTTTCATGATTATCGAATGTAAATAGTTTTATCTCTAAAAACAGTTTAGCCTATAAAGCTAGTATAACGCTAGTATATTATTATTGAGCATAGAGTAATGACAAATAAAAATCGCTTGTTAATACCACTAACAAGGCTCAAAATAGCCCCACACTAACACGGTAGCATAATGAGGGTCCCTACCTTCAAACCGAAGCATTGAGAACTTTGTCAGTGTCCAGACAGTTTAATAAGAAGATATTTTAAACATACAGTCAACTTCGCGTATACAGACAGGAGCCATCTTTGAAAT
This sequence comes from Tiaroga cobitis, assembly GCA_030578255.1. Lineage (NCBI taxonomy): Eukaryota > Metazoa > Chordata > Actinopteri > Cypriniformes > Leuciscidae > Tiaroga > Tiaroga cobitis. Next base: position 24,052,718 of record CM060609.1, read on the forward strand.
ACAATCTTTACCAGTCGATCTACGAACGCCGATCCAAGCCTGCTGTTCGCGCTCACCTTATCACTCGTTCACATTCTCACCAGCGCACTTGGATCGGCGTTCGTAGATCGACTGGTAAAGACTGTATTTCAAAGATGGCTCCTGTCTGTATACGCGAAGTTGACTGTATGTTTAAAATATCTTCTTATTAACCCTTCAAAGCCGATTGACGCTCTAGAGCGTCAAGATGCACTCCCCTTACAAATCTATTAATAACTTCGGAATGGATCAAGGTATTAACTTACTTTTTTTTTTATTAAAAAGCTGACATTCGTCTGCGTAAAAGGACCCTGACTTTGTTGACTTCCGCGAATGATAAGCCTTCCGTATTTGAGTGCAAATCTATAGCATTTTACCGCAAAACAAAGAAATTGTACTTTATTCTATCTAATGATATAAAATGCTTTTGGTGTGTGTGAACCAATCGCAGACCTGTGTGTGAACCAATCACAGGCCAAAAACAAAAAATTATGCTGTCAGATGGTCTAGGAACGTAAAAAAGGGGAGGGATTTAGAATCAGTTCCACCTGTGATTCCCGAACTGTTTGCTGACGCAACCTTTTGTACACGGTCTTTGGACGCGCACATTTGGAGATACCAGTTTGTACTTTGCAAGATTATTTTCTCAGAAAACATGGCACAACAAAGATTCACTGCCGAGCAAGTTGCTCTCATGCTTTTTGCCGACAGCGATGAGAGTGAAAACGGATCTGATCCAGATCGGTTTGACTCGGAGGAAGAGGATCAAATCTGGGACGGAATCGATCCATTTGAGGAGTAAGTAACTCATGAATGCTATATTGCTGATAATATATTTTCTAATATATATTGTATCGTGTTTTTAGTAAAATTATTTTATTATTGCTTTTTAGAAATAATGGAGCAGTAATCAAACTATGTGCGCAATCAAACAATGTGCGCAATCAAACAATGTGCGCAATCAAACAATGTCCGCGTTTTGGCCGCATGTAGTCCATCTTCATTTATAAGCTATTTCGTTTACTTTGCTTGTCTATTTTATTGTAATGTTTTTTTAGGGAAATTTTGAAGGCCTATCTAAGGCATGTACAGTACTATTTGTCTACATGGGAGGGTTTTTTGTTTAGAATGCATTTACTCTGTGCATTTTATAGTAATGTTTTTTTTTAGGGAATTTTTTTTGTAGCTTTTTAGAAATAATGGTGCAGTAAGTCTTATCTAAGGCCTGTAGTATGTGTCTACATGGGAGGGGGTTTGGTTGGTTTAGACATTGCATTTACTCTGTGCATATAATACTGTGATGAAGGCTCTGGTAATAATTTTGTAGTTAGAAGTCCTATGACTTGAATGTAAAAATGCACACATGGTGATGAATAGCTAATCTTTATTTCATTATAAGAAATGCTGTACAACTTTTGATATGTGGAAATCTAAACTAATGACAAAATCTGTGTGTTTTAGTCTAAATCAGGAAACCACAGAGCAGCTGAGTACATCTGCTGAACCCAGGACCCCGACTGCTCGCCCTTTTCCGCCCAGCATCGCTTCTGCTCCTCCTGCAGCCCGCCGATCTAGGTCTCGTCCTGCAGCCCGCCGATCTAGGTCTCCTGCAGCCCGCAGATCCATTTATCCTCCTCGACCCGGCTCCTCCAGCACTGCCACAGAGCCACCAAGATCGTCTCTGACCCCTGCCTTGAGGTCGCGTCATAGGGGAAGGAGGCAGTCACTTTCACCTGTCAGATGTCCAGCACCACCAGACCAGCTGGAACAAGGATGGAAGACTGAAAATGATCCTGATGTAGCCCCCATTCCACATAGGTTTTGCCCCAGACTGGATCCTGGAGTGCAATTGGACACCTCTGTAGAGCAAAGCCCCCTTGGCCTTTTCAAACACTTTTTTAGTGCCGATTCCATCAGGACATTGTGTGCCAACACAAACAAGCTGGCAGAGAGAAACATGGCTGCTGGGAAAAGGTACAAGTGGACCACCATCAACCCTGCAGAGATGTTCAAATATCTTGGCTTAGTTTTGTACATGGGAGTTCTGAAGCTGCCAACGGTACATGACTATTGGAAGAGAAAAAACATTTTTTCTGTGAATTTTCCAAACATGGTCATGTCAAGGGATAGGTTCTGTACCATATCCTGGAATATTCATATGAGTGAACCCAGAGGAAGATGTTGTGAATGACAGAAAGAAGCAGACTCAGCCAGATGAGTATGACACACTCTTTCGTTTGAAGCCACTGATGACTGAGATAAAGGCCGCCTGTCAGTCTGCCTACCATCCCAAGAAGCAGCTTTCCATTGATGAGAGGATGGTGGCCACCAAGGCAAGAACTGGGATGACCCAGTACATGAAGGCGAAACCCACCAAGTGGGGGATAAAGCTGTTTGTGCTCGCAGACTCCAGCAATGGCTATACCTGTGACTTCAACATCTACACAGGTAAAAGCAGGCTGGCCTCTGGGCTAGGGCTCTCGTTCGACTCTGTGGTGGAATTGATGAGGCCATCTTCCCTAGGCAGTGGTTATCACCTCTACTGTGATAATTTTTACACCAGCCCAAAACTCTTCAGGCACCTGCTGTCCCTCAATTTTGGAGCCTGTGGGACCATACGTGAAGGGAGGAAGGAGGCTCCAAAAACAAAAATAAACCAGCTGACCAAGAAATCCCCCAGAGGAACTCTCAGGTGGATAAGAGAAGATGACCTTCTCTTCACCAAGTGGATGGACAACAGGGAGGTGGCAATGTGCAGCAGTGTCCATGTTGCTTATGATGGGGACACTGTCAAAAGGAAGCAGAAAAAGAGGGATGGATCCTGGGAGGAGATAAACATACCAGTACCAAAACCTATTGTGGAGTACAACAAGTACATGGGGGGAGTGGACTTATCAGACCAGCTGATACAGTACTATTCAGTTCACCACACAACTAGAAGATGGTACAGAACCATGTTCTTTCATTTTATTGACATTGCTGTGACAAATGGCTTTATAATGTTCAGAGAAATCCAAAAGCTGAGGAACACACCAGCCAGCCAGCTCATCACCCACAGGGCCTACGTGGAGCAGCTTGTGGCCGAGCTGTGTGACGTCACAGTCGGGACCGTTCCGGTACAGAGGAGAACTGGGCACACACCTGTGCCAATCTCAAATCCAGTTGCAAGGCTGAGGTGTGAGAAATGCAAGGCAGATGGGCTCCCAAGAAAAGACACCTCATGGAAGTGTAATGAGTGTGATGTGCCACTCTGCCTACAGCCAGAGCGCAACTGCTTCCACATGTGGCACAACATGTAAGAAAAGAACGACTAATGAAAAGCGCATCAATCCTTCAAATGCAGTGCACAGTGCAATCTAGGGGTGATTTGGGATGTTTAGTAAATTGAAACAGAATATTCCAATAAAGGGAACAAAATGTTCATTTGAATATTTTTGTTATTTCTGTGTTTTCAAAAAAAAAAAAAAAACGTATGGTGACTACAGTCACAAAAATGTAAATAGTTGTTTTGTTTCTTTATATTTTTTCACCCAGTTTCTTTTGCAGGTGTTCTAAAGCCTTTGAGGAATAAATATTTGTTGTAAAATCCTTTATTCATTTATGTTTGATATTTTTATATAATAAAAACAAAAAAAATTTACTTCTGTTTTTGTATTTCTTGGTGATATATCACATTATAACACATACACCTGTCTCAAGAAGTGTATTTTCAATGCATCCACGTTGTAGCTGAGAGTCTATAGAATCCAGAAATATGTATCTCTTCACTCTGTTATGAAAATTGACCATTCCAGAAGCCAAAATATCAACATAGTGCCAGGCGGAAAATATTGTTGTTATTTCTGTGTTTTTCAACACAAAAAATGTATGGTGACTACAGTCACAAAAATGTAAATAGTAGTTTTGTTTCTTAATATTTTTTCACCCAGTTTTTTTGCAGGTGTTCTAAAGCCTTTGAGGAATAAATATTTGTTGTAAAATCCTTTATTCATTTATGTTTGATATTTTTATATAATAAAAACAAAAAAATTAACTTATGTTTATGTATTTCTTGGTGATATATCACATTATAACACATACAAGTGTCTCAAGAAGTGTATTTTCAATGCATCCACGTTGTAGCTGAGAGTCTATAGAATCCAGAAATATGTCTCTCTTCACTCTGTTATGAAAATTGACCATTCCAGAAGCCAAAATATCAACATAGTGCCAGGCGGCCTTAAAACCCCTTAGGCTTTAAAGGGTTAAACTGTCTGGACACTGACAAAGTTCTCAATGCTTCGGTTTGAAGGTAGGGACCCTCATTATGCTACCGTGTTCGTGTGGGGCTATTTTGAGCCTTGTTAGTGGTATTAACAAGCGATTTTTATTTGTCATTACTCTATGCCCAATATACTAGCGTTATACTAGCTTTATAGGCTAAACTGTTTTTAGAGATAAAACTATTTACATTCGATAATCATGAAAACAAATCTCAGATAACGGTTGACTAGGTAACAATGTGTAATTAGACCAAAGGTTCATTTTGCGCCGGAGTTCTCCTTTAAGGCGGATGGGCTACAACAGCAGAAGACCCCACCGGGTACCACTCATCTCCATTACAAATAGGAAAAAGAGGCTACAATTTGCAAGAGCTCACCAAAATTGGACAGTTGAAGACTGGAAAAATGTTGCCTGGTCTGATGAGTCTCGATTTCTGTTGAGACATTCAGATGGTAGAGTCAGAATTTGGCGTAAACAGAATGAGAACATGGATCCATCATGCCTTGTTACCACTGTGCAGGCTGGTGGTGGTGGTGTAATGGTGTGGGGGGAATTTTTCTTGGCACACTTTACACCTCTTAGTGCCAATTGGGCATCGTTTAAATGCCACGGCCTACCTGAGCATTGTTTCTGACCATGTCCATCCCTTTATGGCCACCATGTACCCATCCTCTGATGACTACTTCCAGCAGGATAATGCACCATGTCACAAAGCTCGAATCATTTCAAATTGGTTTCTTGAACATGACAATGAGTTCACTGTACCAAAATGGCCCCCACACCAGATCTCAACCCAATAGAGCATCTTTGGGGTGTTGTGGAACGGGAGCTTCGTGCCCTGGATGTGCATCCCACAAATCTCCATCAACTGCAAGATGCTATCCTATCAATATGGGCCAACATTTCTAAAGAATGCTTTCAGTACCTTGTTGAATCAATGCCACATAGAATTGAGGCAGTTCTGAAGGCGAAAGGGGGTCAAACACAGTATTAGTATGGTGTTCCTTATAATCCTTTAGGTGAGTGTATTTTACTAGTATTGGCACAATAATCTGTTTATTACACTTAAATATATATATATATATATATATATATATATATATATATATATATATATATTTTTTTTTTTTATACAGAATTAGTAAATAAAGTTTGAAGCAGAAATATTTTAAAACGTGTGAACTTTGTATTCTGATAATTTAAATAATTTTGCTTGTAAAAGGTTCCTGCTATCTCAGAATATATTATGAATATAATGTACGCAGATGAACCAAAACATTATGACGATGCTTTGGCACCAAAGCGTTAGCATCCTTCAAGTCCTGTAGATTGTGAGGTGGAGCTGCCGTGGATCAAACTTGCTTGTCCAACACATCCCACAGACGCTCATTTGGATTGAGATCAGGGGAATTTGGAGGCCAAAGCAACACCTTGATCTCTTCATCATGGTCCAAGGTCCAGGTCTGATGCTCACAGGCCCAAAGTTGGTGGACAGGGCAGGGGTCATCATAGGCACTCTGACTGGTCTGTGCTATGCAGCCCCATACGCAGAAGAGTACGATGCACTGTGTTATAACAAATTACTCCCAGTCGCTCAGAACTTTATTTCTTCTCATTTCTCCTGCATCCAACATTTTGACTACAAGAACTAATGTTTTCTTACAATCTAATCTACCCAGAGCTAAATATATGGCCCTGTTAGAAGATGATCAACGATATTCACTTCACCTGTGACTGCTCATAATGTTCTGACTCATCAGTGTACAGTAAATGTTACATTCCAGAAACCATGTTTATGTCTTAGTATTTTTAAATTCTGTGTTATATTTCTTTTAATACAGAAGTAGCCTTTTTTATGCTTATGTACATTCTGCTGATAAAAAAAAAACATACCTACAGACAATAACTTCAGGAGTCTGAGGAGTCCTTTGGCATCCTTCTGGAGGCTGTATTGGGCTCTTTGGACCTTAAGGAAAATAATGCAAGGGGTAAATGGAAACCTTTTATTAATTTATATGACATAATTTTGGCCTACACCAACTTACTGGTAATTAGTTCAGTTGACTTCTGAGCTCCGTTTCCGCAGAGAGGTGTTTCTGGGAACCAGGTTCGTGTAGGCTCTTGTGGAGCTGGAGAGATTTTTTAATTTAAAAAAAGATGCAAATAGATTTGTTTTTATTAAAAAAAAGTATATGTCTGACATATACCCAAAATTTCCAATAGAACCATGTGCTGTATACACTCACGTTCACATGTGAAATCATCAGTTGGCCAGATGGCATGGTGACTGGTCAGCATATCCGTAAAGGATATACTTTTTGTGTGTGGGTCGCTCAAACTGGTGGACTGGTGGAGCAGTAGGAAGGCCTGTGCTACCCTGCTGTAATTCATCTTCTTCAGAGTCCATCACAAAAGAGCTCAAAAGTCGAGTGCTTGGCCTTTAAAATATATATTTTTTAAATAAAGTAATTTGTGTCACTTCAGTGTACTGAGAAAATCATATAATGTAAAAAACACTTTATTATGAGACAACAGAATTTTTTTTTTACAAAAAATAATACACCTACATTTTACGCCTTGTCATGGGGCGCTGAAAAATAGTCAAGGATTCAGATGCGAGTGAAAAAGTATTTATTCGTCAAAAGAGAAGACAAGAGACTCAGTTTGACAGGCGGCATCCACAAGGATCGTACAGTGAAACGAATAGTTGACAGTTCTCAGACAAACTCAGAGTGGAAGTGGCAGATAATCCTCAGGCAGACTCAAGGTTGAAGTGGCAGATAATCCTCAGGCAGACTCGGAAAACACTCGGGCAGACTCAATAACGCAGGGACTCAGTGGGCGGAAATACAGATCTGTGTGGAGAAGAAGATCCTCGGGAAAACGTCGAAGAAGCAGGACTGGAACAGGGGAACAGGCTCAGACCCAGGAGAACCTCCACAACCATCTGACAGAGACAAGACGAGTGAGCAAACAATATATAGGACATCCTCATTCAGAACAGCTGGCGCTGATCGGCTCATCAGTGGAAACGAGCCAGCTGATGAGCCGCGCCCATTCACTCAACACGCACACACATAGCGAGAGAGAGTCAATGAATCCATGAACCGTGACAGTACCCCCCCCTCCTAGGAACGCCGCCTGGCGTTCCCAGACACCCTTACCTGTCGATTGTAATCATCGATAAGGGAGTGATCCAGAATGTCCCTGGCAGGAACCCAACTCCTCTCCTCCGGACCGTAACCTTCCCAGTCCACCAAGTACTGGAATCCGCGTCCCCTCCGTCTCGAGTCCAGGATACGGTTAACCGAATAAGTAGGCTCCCCATCTACGAGTCGCGGCGGGGGGGGAACCGGAGTAGGCGGATTAAGATGCGATCGAAAAACGGGTTTAATTTTGGAGACATGAAATGCGGGATGAATTCTCTTGTACGCTAGAGGCAGGTTGAGGCGGACTGTCACCGGACTAATAATCTTGGTGATAGTGAACGGCCCAATGAATTTAGGAGCTAACTTATTAGAAACGGAACGGAGAGGAATGTTCTTAGTAGAAGGCCACACTTTTTGACCAGCGACGTATACGGGTGGCCTCGACCGGTGGCGATCGGCCTTAGCCTTGGTGCGCGCCCCCACTTGGAGCAGAGTCTCACGGGCTCTGGTCCATGTGCAGTGACACCTCTGGACGAACGCGTGAGCGGAAGGGACCGCGACTTCGAATTCCAGACTGGGAAAAATTGGTGGCTGGTAACCTAAACTACATTCAAACGGAGATAGGCCCGTGGATGACACTGGTAATGCATTGTGGGCGTACTCCACCATAGAGATATGTTGGCTCCAAGAGGAAGGATTCCTGGCGGCCAAACAACGCAACACTCTTTCCAAATCCTGGTTGGCTCTCTCGGTCTGGCCATTGCTCTGGGGTTGAAACCCTGAGGACAGACTAACGGTCGCTCCCAGTGATTTACAAAACTCTCGCCAAAATTTGGACACAAATTGGGGTCCTCTGCCGGAAACCACGTCAATCGGAAGGCCATGTAAGCGAAAGACGTGATCTACAACGATCACCGCTGTCTCCTTGGCTGAGGGTAATTTGGGCAAGGGAATAAAATGAGCCGCCTTCGAGAATCGGTCCACCACGGTCAAAACTACCGTGTACCCTTGAGAGGGTGGGAGGGCGGTGATAAAATCTAGCGCAATGTGGGACCAGGGTCTCGAAGGGACAGGCAGCGGTTGGAGTAACCCATCTGGGGGTCGATTGGAAGTCTTACCAGTGGCACATACAGAGCAAGCCAAAACAAAACTGTGAATGTCGCGTGCCATAAGCGGCCACCAGAATCGTTGCTTGACCATAAAACTGGTGCGATTGACTCCTGGATGGCAAGCTACGTTGGAACCATGCCCCCACTTAATGACGTCTGACCGTAATCCCTCCGGCACAAATAAACGATTCGGTGGACAACCGGGCGGAGGCGTTACCCCTTCTAAGGCCGTCTTGACCTTCGATTCGACCTCCCATGTGAGTGTGGAGACAAATAGGGTCTCGGGTAAAATGCACTCGGGAGTAGACGGGCGTTCGAAACGGTCAAAAATACGCAATAAAGAATAGGGTTTGATGTTTTTGGAACCCGGGCGGTACGAGAGGGAAAAATCAAAACGTCCGAAAAAAAGTGCCCACCGAGCCTGCCTGGAGTTCAGTCTTTTGGCAGTTCTGATATATTCCAGGTTCTTGTGATCGGTCCAGACGATAAAAGGTACCCCCGACCCTTCTAACCAATGACACCATTCTTCCAACGCTAACTTCACTGCCAACAACTCTCTGTTACCAATGTCATAGTTGCGCTCGGCAGGTGATAAACGACGAGACAAAAACGCGCAGGGATGCATCTTGTCGTCCGTGAGAGAACGCTGGGAAAGAACTGCTCTTACCTCTGATGCGTCGACCTCCACCACAAACTGACGTGAAGAATCAGGGGCTATCAAGATGGGAGCTGAAACAAAGCAGCCTTTCAGTTTGGCAAACACGGCCTCAGCTGTGTCTGGCCACCTGAACGCAGTTCGGTGGGAGGTCAAGGCAGTCAGCGGCGCGGCTAGTTGGCTGAAATTGCGAATGAAACGCCGGTAGAAGTTGGCGAACCCCAGAAACCTCTGTAGGGCCTTACGGGAATCTGGACTTGGCCACTCCACCACAGCCTTAACCTTCTCAGGATCCATGCGTACTCCCTCAGATGAAATGATGTACCCTAGGAAAGGAACAGACTGTGCATGAAAAGCGCATTTCTCCGCCTTGACAAAAAGCCCATTCTCTAGCAACCTCTGAAGCACTCGTCTGACGTGTTGAACGTGCTCCTGGAGAGACGAAGAAAAAATCAACATGTCATCCAGGTAAACATATATGAACTGATCTACCATGTCTCTCAACACATCATTGACGAGTGCCTGGAAGACCGCTGGGGAGTTGAAAAGCCCGAAAGGCATAACCAAATATTCAAAGTGCCCCCTGGGGGTGTTAACCCTCTGAGGTCGGCTATCGCGCCGGCGCGATAGTCTCGCTTTTTTCTTATCAGTGCAAAAGAAACTCAAAATACTCTGTTGATTTTGATCTTACATATTAAGTGTTGCACATCATTAGATCCTGATAAGTGTCTATTTTTTTGTGGATACTCACAATAAAAACAAAGTGTTGTGCTTTTCGCCAAATAAAGAAAAACAAACATGATGCGCGTTCTGCCTTCTCTCTGTCAGTGAAGTCCATTCTGAAACGCGTCCTAAGATTATTTTTAATTCCGCGAATACTTGTCATACAGACACGAGTGTTTTTCCATAATGAAGCTTGAACTCTCTTCTTTTAAATGAATGAATTTATATAAAAAAAACAAATATTCTCAGCTTATGTAATCTGTATGAAAAGTGAGAGATGTCAGTATTTTTCTTTCCAGCTCATTACACCTAATTACGCGTTAATGTGCCACGCCCACAGAGAGCGCGCACTATTCAAACGCAAATGATCTTAGACAAGCCGTTCAAACATGCCAACGCCCACCAGCTGGATTATAAAACACATCGTGTTTAGTAAGTATCTTGTACAGCTGTGTACACAGCGTATCCTTTCGCTGTGAGGAATATCTAACCCTGGAAAATGTACCAGAAGTGCTGGTAGTTTCATTTCGAGGAGCAACGGATCCAGCTGATGTAGTAAGTCATTTATTCTAGTGCTTTGTTCTAATCGTGATATTGAATTTGTCGGACTGTAAACCGCAAAAAGACTGTTTAAATATGAATTGCGTGTCTGTGTGTAGGCTAAATGATGAGTGAACGGCATAGGCGCGCGCGCTTTGTTTACTACAGTTATACAGCGCGTAACTTGTTCATTCACTCTCGCACCTATATTAGTAAACGTTATGTTTACATAAACAACACATACAAACTCTATTGCTATAGCCTACTAAGATGAGTAAAAATAGACTGAAATATGTTGAAATAAAATGTCTGTATATATAAGCAACAAGCTGCAAATTCACATGTATATACTAATATATCATACACAATATATTACAGACTAAATATGAATGTTTAGACACGATTTTGTGATTAGTTTTGGATAATTATAAAGTTTTGACTGTAAAAAAAGACTACTGTCACATTAAATAGGTACGCTTTTGTTCACCAATTTCTGCTCATAGTTAAATATACTATAGTATGATGTTTTGTCAAAAATAAAGTAGGTATATTGAATTATCAACTAAGATGTTATTATAGTGTTTGTTCCAATATTCAAACTAATGAATCCTTACCTTTTTTTAATACGTATGATAAAATGTATACTTTTTACAAAGAAATACACTTGAAATATTGTTAAAATTGTAATTGTTGTTGTAATTGTAACCTATTTGTAATTGGTTACAATTTCTAATTGTAAAATATGTATAGGCTATATAGATAATTTCTTTTGTCCTTGCATTCTTTGGGATCCTGTGACACACCTGTGTGAAAGGGCTAATTAATATGCAGCTCATTATGCGGCACATTATCCGGCCTTTATCTTCTCAGGTGTGAACACGCCTCCACGCATATTGCCTTTCCAAACCAAAGGTCTCTAATAAAATTTAAATCAGTGTATGTGTTTGTATAAATGATTAGGCAGGATGATTTTCAGATCATTTTGAAGCAAAAATTCTAGGCAACAACACTCATTAGTCAAAAGTCTTGTGGACACATATTTAGTATGTGTTTTGTGGCCTTATTTCAGACACTTTAAGTTTTAGTTTTTTCAATAACCATGCATAAGCAATATTCTCTCAAAAATACAAACATGTTTCATAATCGTTGCTCAGAAATTCCGGTAGCCCAGTTTGTGCTATATTGAGTGAATTTATACCTTTGCCATTAACATGTTTATAAATAACTGAAAAAAGCACAAATGTCAGAGCATGTCAGAACACCTCAAGGACCCCAAAAACCCTTAGACCTCAGAGGGTTAAACGCGGTCTTCCACTCATCCCCCTTCCTGATGCGAACCAAATGATATGCATTACGTAAATCCAATTTTGTGAAGATAGACGCTCCCTGCAACCTCTCGAAAGCTAAAGACATCAACGGCAAAGGATAAGTATTCTTAACCGTGATGTTGTTCAACCCCCGGTAATCAATACAAGGTCGCAGAGAACCATCCTTCTTCCCCACAAAAAAGAATCCCGCCCCCGCTGGAGAAGAGGAAGGGCGGATGAACCCGGTAGCTAGAGAATCAGAAATATATTTCTCCATAGTCTCCCTTTCTGGAGCAGAAAGTGAATATAACTTGCCCTTAGGCGGAGACGTACCTGCCAGTAAATCTATGGCACAGTCATAGGGACGATGAGGAGGAAGAGAAGCAGCCCGAGACTTACTGAACACCTACTTCAGGTCGCGGTACTCCGGTGGCACGTTAGACAGATTCACTGACTCCTCCTGCAACACAGAACGAGAAACAGACGGAACGGCAGACAAAAGACATGAGGCATAACAATCATTACTCCACGCAGAAACAGAGTTTTGGCCCCACTCTATCCTAGGTCTGTGCTTCACCAACCACGGGTGACCCAGGACAATAGGAGCGTGGGGTGACTGAGTGAGGTAGAGTGAAGTCCTTTCAGTGTGGTTTCCCGAGGTAATGAGTGTAATAAGTCCGGTGGAGTGAGTGATACCCGGGAGTTCTTGCCCATTGAGTGCATTGATGGTGATCGTGTTCTCTAACGCAGTGATGGGGAGGTGAAGTTTGCGTGCCAGTGAGAAGTCCATAAGGTTTCCTTCTGCTCCCGAATCCACCAACGCTTGACAGCTGAAGGAGTGTTCCGCCCACTGGAGTCTAACCGGGAGGAGAGTGGCGCTCGAGGGTCCAATCATGGAGAGCCCGCCCGACAGTAGCCGCTGTCCTACCGCCGGGCTTGGCCTTTTAAAGGACAGGTGTTGATGAAATGGCCGGCCTCCCCGCAGTAAAGACATAAACCCCTCGAGCTGCGGTGTTCTCTCTCCTCCCGGGAAAGCCGAGCTCGACCTACCTGCATGGGCTCAGGATCGTTCAGGGGGCTGACCGCGTTCATACTCCGGGCACTGGAACTCATGGTGAAATCGGCCGTAGGCATCCGGTATGGTCGGCTCCCTATCTGTTGAAGACGAGCATCGACTCGTAATGCTAGCTCGATCAGTCCATCCAGTGTCTTGGGCAGCTCCAGGGTATAAATCTCCCTCTGAACGCGGTCAGCCAGCCCATGCAGGAACATGTCCCACTGCGCCTCCTCGTTCCATTTGCACTCGGCCGCCAATGTCCGGAACTCTATGGAATAGTCAGAGACTGACTGTTGATCCTGGCGAAGGTCAGGGAGTTGGCGGGCAGCCTCGCGTCCAGCGACGGCGCGGTCGAACACTCGTGTCATCTCTAGCTCGAGTGCCTGGAACCAGGAGCAGCACTGATGTTTGTTCTGCCACACCGCTGTTCCCCACTGAGCCTCGCGCCCAGAAAGTAGTGTCATCACCAGGGCTACCTTCGACTCCTCAGAAGCAAATGTCATCGGTTGAAGCGATAAATAAATAGAGCACTTGGTTAGGAACGTTCTGCAAAGATTGGGCTCGCCCGAATACCTCTCAGGTGCTGGGATGCACGGTTCTGGTGCGAGGGCACGCGGCTCTGGTTGATGGAAAATCCCTTGGGGAACAGGCGGGGGCGGTGCTGGCGCAGTGGGAGTTCTCAGGCGTTGGAATTGAGAGGTGAGCTCGGACACCTGCGTTACCAAAGCCTGTATCGCCCGTTCCGAAGCTCCGATCTGCTCGTCCTGGCGATCCATCCGGGTGTGGCTTCCGGCGAACATCTGTTCAATCCCGGTATCACTCGCTGAATCCATGAGAAGATGGTCAGATGGTTCTGTCATGGGGCGCTGAAAAATAGTCAAGGATTCAGATGCGAGTGAAAAAGTATTTATTCGTCAAAAGAGAAGACAAGAGACTCAGTTTGACAGGCGGCATCCACAAGGATCGTACAGTGAAACGAATAGTTGACAGTTCTCAGACAAACTCAGAGTGGAAGTGGCAGATAATCCTCAGGCAGACTCAAGGTTGAAGTGGCAGATAATCCTCAGGCAGACTCGGAACACACTCGGGCAGACTCGGTAACGCAGGGACTCAGTGGGCGGAAATACAGATCTGCGTGGAGAAGAAGATCCTCGGGAAAACGTCGAAGAAGCAGGACTGGAACAGGAGAACAGGCTCAGACCCAGGAGAACCTCCACAACCATCTTACAGAGACAAGACGAGTGAGCAAACAATATATAGGACATCCTCATTCAGAACAGCTGGCACTGATCGGCTCATCTGTGGAAACGAGCCAGCTGATGAGCCACGCTCATTCACTCAACACGCACACACATAGCGAGAGAGAGTCAATGAATCCATGAACCGTGACACGCCTTGTTTTTTTTCGGCCTGGCTCCTCTGCTTCTGACTGAAGGTCAGACTGAACCTCAGCCTCTCGAACCTTCCTCCTTCCTTCCTCATAGTTATCTGTTTAAATAAAAAAGATCAATTAAATCTTAAATCACTATAATCATTCCTAAGAATACATGAATTAGAGATATTCAACATACCAGTAGTGAACAGCTCTCTAATCTCCCAGGACACCCAGTCTTGACTTGTAGGGAGTGTAGGGAGATTTTCTTAAGATGTGGCCAGAAGCAAACTCCATTCTGTACCCAAACACTCGGTACCAGCTCCACTTCTTTCGTTTTTATGAACTCCACCACTTTGTACATGTCTAAACTTTAATAATGAATTAAATAAATAAATGAATTAAATGAATAAATGAAACAAATGGTCTTTATGCTGCAGTGCTGTGTTATTCTAACACGATCTCATGAAAGTGCGCATCTATAGCACGAATTGTATTTATTGTGCAATTTATACGTAGAAATTTGTTTTTACGTGCATATGATACAAATTGTAAACCTCTTGGATAAGATTACTGGTGTGGGTTACGTGCATATTACACGCAAAAACATGTATCATACATGCGAAAACTGCATAGGATATGCGTGTGAAAATATGCATGCTTTTAGCATGATGAATACAATTCTGGCTATTGATAAGCACTTTCATGAAATCGAGCTGGTTATTCTCAGTTACACCATTACTCCATGTGCAGTAAAGGCACTGCAACAAATTGGCCTTGATATGGTAACCTCACATACTTTATCACATTTCCATTCAGCTCAATGTATTTCAGGCTAGGTGAGAGGTTATCTACTAAACAGACCCCGATCTGAACAGAGTTTATGGGATAGTGAAAGAAAGGTTCCACGTGTTCATATTCTCTATAGATCAAATACACTTTCTCCTGACACTGAATTATATTCATAACTAATGCAAGGCAGACTCCAATTTTAACACAGCTATCTCCAATACTTGACAGATTAACTCGAGTGCTACCAATATCAACCTTCTGAAACTGGCAAACTTCATTTTAACCGGGTGGGATTGGACCATTTCCGTGTTGTTTTTTCAAGAACATTTTTGGATTAGCCTTTACCACAGAACTATCCATTTCTGAGAGTCGTCGTATAACCTGTGATAGGGGATGGTGAGGAGTTCTTATCATTTTCTTTATTTGTCCCAAGAAATTTTCGAATGGAAACCCAGATATTAAGTCAAGTCTTCCATGTTTTTTGACATCCTCAAAAAGATGGGTTAGCCCATGTACATTATAGCTAACATATTCAGGACCATACAACTCACTAAAATGCTTTACAAATGACACTAGCAAGCTGTGAGCAAAGTCATTAAGACTTATACACAGAGTTGGACTGGAGAGAATGAAAATAGCCACAGATAACAACATAAAATTGTTGTACACTGGTTCTGACAGCACATTGTGAAGAACCACTGGACCTGTGTATAACAGAAACTGTCGCAATTCTGTTGCTTTCCACCTAAGTCTCTCTGAGATTTGCCTAGGTTTCCTGGCAAAGTCCACAGAAATATATAACGTCTCAAGCTAATGAGAGCATCTGAGATTGAAACACTTTGGCGCCCAGACAAACGACAGCATAAAGGCCCGGAAGCAAGCCATAAATCGAGCAGTTTTCGCATGACACCAAGACATACAAGGTGCATTTAATCATGTGGAAAGCATGATACCATGCCAATTCCTGCATCTTTAAAAGGTGAAGCTTCAAGATGATGTTCTTCATCCAACATGTTGAGGAAAGACTCATCAGTCCTATGCGGGCTGTTGACCTCAGGAAAGGTCATTCTGTGGCTAATATACATGCCAGATTGGATGCACTTATCACAACCTGAATAACCAGTATGTGATTTAATTCCCTTTATGAAAGCTCTAGCTGGAGCATCACAGATGACAGATGTTATTTTTATGAAAAATTGCTTTCCATTCATGACAAACCCATTGCTTAACTCTTGCAATTCACTGACTAGATCTTTTAAATAGTCGGTTAGTGATGTTGGCTTTGATTTATCACAGAACAGAGCAATAACAACTGGTTTCTTTGTATAATCCTGCAGTAACCCTAGAATGGCCCAAAACTGCAATGACGAACTTTTAAACAGAGGTAAGCCATCCATGTGCAGCTGAATTTTTAACTCATTCTTATCTGGAACCGAAGACCAGATTTTTTCCAAGGTTTTGGAAAGAGCTTTAACAATACCAAAATAATGATATGTACCACCAGCAACATTTTGGATACTGTATGAAGTTGTTGTTTTTAGGAGAGTCCTGCCATCTTTTGGTAGATAAGGATGCTGTAGTTTCAGGATACCTAAAAGGGCAGTCAAAGCCACTAAAGACACACTATAACTGACAGCCCAGTTACACAAAGACTCAGTAAGGGAAGGACTACATCCCCTGCCAACATCCTCCTCGTGCTCTCCTTCACTCTCTGACTCAAAAAATACATCATCCTGACTGGCATCAAACCAGCTCGGTTCCTCATCATGCACTGCAGCACCATGACCATCGGTTTTTCCTAAATCATTACCAAACAAAGTGAGCATTACATTGACCTTCTTAACTGCTCTTTTTCTAACATTTCGTCTATCCATGATTTTGTAATGACCTGTTTGTTGCTGGTTCCAGTGTTGACTCTGGAGGAAGAAATGACACACCCATTAATGCCAAACCAAAACACATGACTAAGCAAACTTTTCTTAATATTCTTTTATCTTAATATTATATTAATATCTATCTATCTATCTATTTTAAGATTGTATAGCTGATTTTGGCCCCATTATCATAAGTCGGCTACGTAAGGTCCCTACAGGACCTTAGGCCCCATTATCATAGGCTACGTGATAGCGTTCTGTGACCCATTGAATTATGTGACCATAGTAGGTGCTAGTGACATAACCATAGATATAACCCACCATACCATCACTACAGCACCCCATTCATAGTTTTCACGTGACGTCACACCAATATAGAAATGCCCTCCTGGAGTTATTTTTACCAGGTTAGTGCTAAGTACTAATTAGTAGGACAATGGGTAACACTTTAGAATACTGTTTCTTACTTACTGCATAACTAATACGGAATTATTGAAGAACTAATAATTCTTCATTTACTACTTCTTCACTACTGTTAACTACTAAGTAAGATGTGTTAACTAATCAGTATGTAATAGAATTTTATGATTGTGTTAAGTAACAGTTAGTAAATCAATAACTAATGAATTCTGTCATACCTCTTGAAGAACTACTACTAATTATCTACTAATTAAGATTCAATAAAAATAACTAAGAAATAACTAATGAACAGTCATACAAAACTACATTGAGTTGTGACCTTTCTTATTCACAATGTTATTAATAAAAGTAGCAATTTTAACAAATACATATAATGTTAAAGTTAAATGTTTACCTGTGTGGTTTTGTGAGTGTGTTCTAATCAACTTCAGAAAGGAACCATACACAAGTGATTTGCCATAACTAACCTCAGATTAGTTTTATATTTTACAGTATGTGTGCCTGTTTTCCTCAGCATATTGAGTAAATTCATGTAGTTGAGGCAACGACTGAGGGAAACTGAAAATATAGGAAACTTATAATTAATAAAAAATTATTAGATAATTCTTCAGGAATGACTTAGAACCTGGAACAGTATTCTAAAGTGAAAATATAGGGAACCCCTTAATAATTAATAAAGAATTATGAAATAAGTATCCAGGAATTAGACAACTGATAACCTGAAAAAAACCCTCCTTGAACTGCCACCTTAACGTGGTGGAGGGGTTTGAGTACCCGAATGACCCTAGGAGCTATGTTGTCTGGGGCTATATGCCCCTGGTAGGGTCTCCCAAGGCAAACAGGTCCTAGGCGACGGGTCAGACTAAGAGTGGTTCAAAATCCCTTATGATGAACACAAATGCAAGGACCGTGACGTCGCCCGGTATGGCGCAGCCGGGGCCCCACCCTGGAGCCAGGCCCGGGGTTGGGGCTCGTATGCGAGCGCCTGGTGGCCAGGCCTCTCCCCACGGGGTCCGGCCGGGCTCAGCCCAAAGGAGCGACGTGGGACCGCCTTCCCGTGGGCTCACCACCTGCAGGAAGAGCTGTAAGGGGCCGGTGCAGAGAGGATCGGGCGGCAGTCGAAGGCGGGGACCTCGACGACCCGATCCCTGGACACGGAAACTAGCCTTAGGGACGTGGAACATCACCTCGCTGGCGGGGAAGGAGCCTGAGATGGTGCGTGTGGTTGAGAGGTTCCGACTAGAGATAGTCGGGATCACCTCTATGCATGGCTTGGGCTCTGGAACCACACTTCTTGAGAGAGGATGGACTCTTCACCACTCTGGAGTTGCCCATGGTGAGAGGCGACGGGCTGGTGTGGGTTTGCTTATAGCCCCCCAGCTCAGCCGCCATGTGTTGGAGTTTACCCCGGTGAACGAGAGGGTCGCTTCCCTGCGCCTACGGGTCGGGGATAGGTCTCTCACTGTCGTGTGTGCCTACGGGCCAAACGTCAGTGCAGAGTACCCGGCCTTCTTAGGGTCTCTGGGAGGAGTGCTGGAAAGTGCTCCGACTGGGGACTCCGTCGTTCTACTGGGGGACTTCAACGCTCACGTGGGCAACGACAGTGACACCTGGAGGGGCGTGATTGGGAGGAACGCCCCCCCCCCCCCCCCCCCCTGACCTGAACCCGAGCGGTGTTCAGTTATTGGACTTCTGTGCTAGTTACAGTTTGTCCATAACGAACACCATGTTCAAGCATAAGGATGTCCACCAGTGCACGTGGCACCAGGACACCCTAGGTCGCAGGTCGATGATCGACTTTGTGGTCGTTTCATCTGACCTGCGGCCGTATGTCTTGGACACTCGGGTGAAGAGAGGGGCGGAGCTGTCAACTGATCACCACCTGGTGGTGAGTTGGATCGGATGGCGGGGGAGGAGGCTAGACAGACTCGGCAGACCCAAGCGTACTGTAAGGGTTTGCTGGGAACGTTTGGCTGAGTCTCCTGTCAGAGAGATCTTCAACTCCCACCTCCGGCGGAGCCACAACCGGATCCCGAGGGAGGCTGGAGATATTGAGTCTGAGTGGACCATGTTCTCCACCTCCATTGTCGAAGCGGCTGCTCGAAGCTGTGGCCGTAAGGTCTCCGGTGCCTGTCGAGGCGGCAATCCCTGAACCCGGTGGTGGACACCGGAAGTAAAGGATGCCGTCAAGCTGAAGAAGGAGTCCTATCGGGCCTGGTTGGCTTGTGGGACTCCTGAGGCAGCTGACAGGTACCGGCAGGCCAAGCGGACTGCAGCCCGGGTGGTTGTGGAGGCAAAAACTCGGGCCTGGGAGGAGTTCGCTGAGGCCATGGAGAAGGACTATCGGCTGGCCTCGAAGGGATTCTGGCAAACTGTCCGGCGCCTCAGGAGAGGGAAACAATGCCCTACCAACGCTGTTTACAGTGGAGGTGGGCGGCTGTTGACCTCAACTGGGGATGTCGTCGGACGGTGGAAGGAATACTTCGAGGATCTCCTCAATCCCGCCGTCACGTCTTCTGTTGAGGAAGCGGAGGCTGAGGGCTCAGGGGTGGACTCGTCCATCACCCTAGCTGAGGTCACCGAGGTAGTCAAGAAACTCCTCGGTGGCAAGGCACTGGGGGTGGATGAGATCCGCCCTGAGTACCTCAAGTCTCTGGATATTGTGGGGCTGTCTTGGCTGACACGCCTCTGCAGCATCGCATGGCGGTCGGGGACAGTGCCTCTGGGATGGCAGACCGGGGTGGTGGTCCCTCTTTTTAAGAAGGGGGACCGGAGGGTGTGTTCCAACTACAGGGGGATCACACTTCTCAGCCTCCCTGGGAAAGTCTATGCCAGGGTATTGGAGAGGAGAATACGGCCGATAGTGGAACCTCGGATTCAGGAGTAACAGTGCGGTTTTCGTCCGGGCCGTGGAACACTGGACCAGCTCTATACTCTCTACGGGGTGCTGGAGCGTTCATGGGAGTTTGCCCAACCAGTCCACATGTGCTTTGTGGATTTGGAGAAGGCATTCGACTGTGTCCCTCGCGGCGCCCTGTGGAGGGTGCTCCGGGAGTATGGGGTCCGGGGTCTTTTGCTAAGGGCTGTCCGGTCCCTGTATGACCGAAGCATAAGCTTGGTTTGCATTGCCGGTAGTAAGTCAGACTTCTTCCCGGTGCATATTGGACTCCGGCAGGGCTGCCCTTTGTCGCCGGTTCTGTTCATAGTTTTTATGGACAGAATTTCTAGGCGCAGCCAGGGGCCGGAGGGTGTCAGGTTTGGGGACTACGTGATTTCGTCTCTGCTTTTTGCGGATGATGTATCGTGTTGGCCCCTTCACACCAGGACCTTCAGTGTGCACTGGGACGGTTTGCAGCCGAGTGTGAAGCAGCTGGGATGAAAATCAGCACCTCCAAATCCGAGGCCATGGTCCTCAGTCGGAAAAGGGTGGCATGCTCACTTCAGGTTGGTGGAGAGATCCTTCCTCAAGTGGAGGAGTTTAAGTATCTTGGGGTTTTGTTCACGAGTGAGGGAAGGATGGAACGGGAGATTGACAGACGGATCGGTGCAGCTTCTGCAGTAATGCGGTCGATGTACCGGTCGGTTGTGGTGAAGAAGGAGCTGAGCCGTAAGGCAAAGCTCTCGATTTACCGGTCAATCTACGTTCCTACTCTCACCTATGGTCATGTGTTTTGGGTCATGACCGAAAGGACAAGATCCCGGATACAGGCGGCCGAAATGAGCTTTCTCCGCAGGGTGGCTGGGCGATCCCTTAGAGATAGGGTGAGAAGCTTGGTCACTCGGGAGGAGCTCAGAGTAGAGCCGCTGTTCCTCCACATCGAGAGGGGTCAGCTGAGGTGGCTCGGGCATCTGTTCCGGATGCCTCCTGGACGCCTTCCCGGGGAGGTGTTCCGGGCACGTCCCACTGGGAGGAGACCCCAGGGAAGACCTAGGACACGCTGGAGAGACTATGTCTCCCGGCTGGCCTGGGAACGCCTCGGTGTCCCCCCGGAAGAGCTGGAGGAAGTGTCCAGGGAGAGGGAAGTCTGGGCATCTCTGCTTAGACTGCTGCCCCCGCGACCCGGCCCTGGATAAGCGGAAGAAGATGGATGGATGGATGGATGGATGGATGGATGGATAGATGGATAACCTGAAACAGTGTTCTAAAGTTAAAATATGAGGAAATTAATTGTTAATTAATAATTAATAAAGAATTACCACATACTTCTGACTCAAATCAAACTTACTGTAAAAAAAACACTATTAATGTAATGTACATTATGATAAGTTTTTTTAATGAAATAAAAATGGAGATCATTTTGATCATTTGTTATTTGCAGATCAATATATCCTATAGGTAAATGTCTGCACTTTTCTTTCTTATTAGGGCTGAAGAATGACTAAAACTGGCAAGAGAAAAAGAAATCAGTGCTTTTTACTTTTCAAGTACTTTAAAAATGAATTACCTTTGTACTTTTACTAAGGTAATTTTGAAAATGAATAGGCCTAATTATAATTTTACTGGAGTAATATTTTATTGTGGTATCTGTACTTTTACTCAAGTACTAGATTTGTGTACTTCATTCACCACTCCACTGCTAAAATAAAACGGATTATTGTAGTAACTACTATGACTGTTCATTAGTAGTTACTTCATAGTTATTTTTCTTGAACCATAATTAATAGTAGTTCTTCAGGATGTATGACAGAATTCATTAGTTATTGATTAACTAACTGTTACTTAACACAATCATAAAATTCTTTTACATCCTGATTAGTTAACACATCTTACTTAGTAGTTAACAGTAGTGACTTAAGTGTTAATAAAGAATTACCTATTAGTTCTTCAGTAATTCCTTATTATGCAGTAAGTAAGAAACAGTATTCTAAAGTGTTACCGGACATTGATATTAAAATTCCAAATTCAGGCTACCTCAATCATTGAACAAGAAAGCACATAAACCCCGAATATAAACACAAAGTGTTTTTCCATAAAACTATTAGGCCTACTATTTTGCGTTACGTACATATTCACCTGCTTGCCTGCATATAGTATGCATCTGAAATCAAGTATACTGAATTTGATCTTTTATAATCACTTTTATTACATTGAGACACCAAGTGTTTCACACTGGGTGTTTTAGAACGTCATGCTGCTTTTATTAGTTGAAATACTGCAGCAGCTAGGTGCTGGATATGTGTATACTGCATTTTATTCAAATGTTTTTGAGTTTCTTCTTTTGAAATTCCGTAATGTGCCCTCCGGGACTCCGTGGTAGTCACGTGACAACTAGTCTCGTGGACGACATAGGCTATGTAATTCAATGGGTCACAGAGAATGCTATCACATAAGTCATATTTAAAATACATTATTTTTTACTTATAAGTTAAATACCGTCACATAATTCAGTCGTAGTAACACAAGAAGCTGTAATTTCGGCCTACGTACTACGGCTTGCCTAACGTTTTTCCGTTTCGGAGCTCGACGTGTTACAACAAAATAAATACATTTTCTTATGTTTATTTTAGCACATATTCCTATTTTAAATACTTTGAATGGTTAATTCAAGTGAATCAGTTCAGACAGCGCTACGCATAGCCTAACTTATAACGTTAGGCCTAAAGTTATAGCAGTCCGACAGCCTAGCCCATTCATTCAAAATATGAATCGACGCTGGCACTGAATGAGCAAACACTCAATAACTCCAGATCACTGGATTAGCTATAGTGCACTGGATACTGATCAGCAGTTAAAATAATAAAACATGTGCAAAAGGATCAAGTGATGTGAACCTGGACAGAGCATGTACAGCGAGTGTTCGATCAGACCACGCCCCCTTTTCTGACATGTTGCGACATGCCCTGGCTTGCAGAGAACGGCATTCAGTTTAGTTTCAGTTTCTAAGTTAAAGGGTTAGTTCACCCAAAAATGAAAATTAAGTAATTAATTACTCACCCCCATGCTGTACCAACCCCGTAAGGCCTTCGTTCGTCTTCAGAACACAAATGAAGATATTTATGATTAAATCTGAGAGGTTGATCACTCCTCCATAGGCTGCCTAAGGGAATGAAACTTGACGGCCAAGAAAGTCATTAAAGAAAATGTTTAAATATTCCATGTCGCAACAGTGGCTCAACTATAAGTTTATCAAGCGACGAGAATACTTTTTGTGCAAAACAACAACAACAAAATAACGACTTTATTCGACTATTCCTTTTCTTCCTTGTAGGCCTGAAACGAGACTTCAAGAGATTTCCACGACGCGCACGCGCGAGAACTTGACTGAAGTAGTTGAAGGAGATCGCAATTCTCGCGCATGCGTCGTGAAAATCTCTTGAAGTCTTGTTTCAGGTGTTATGGAATTTTTCTTTTATTACTCTGATTTCAGAGATTCCTAATGATGGCCTCATCTGTTCTCACGAATGTAGTGAGAGGGGGCCTTTGGGTGATAATTTACTGTGGTTGGGAGTCAGTGGAGGTAAGGAAAAGCAGGTGGTCAAGGGGTCATCTTGAGTGCATTTGTACGTTATAGCCTAAAGGGTTAAGGGGGCATTTACCTCTCAGGGCCAGGGAGAAATAGTAAAAAACAAAGTATATCTCTCCTGTGAGGGGAGGGCAGAAATAAGGCCTTGGAGGACACAAGATATAAAAAAGACAGACACTGCTTCTCTTTATCTCTCCTCACTGACTCACGAATGTGTATTGGTGACGAAGATCTCTCTTGCAAGAGAATTAATACTTTATAAACTATTAAATTGGACTCAGAGTGTCTCTTACTCAGTGATGATGTTTGTTGAATAAGAAAAAAGCCACAACACAGGCCTACAAGGAAGAAAAGGAATAGTCGAATAAAGTCGTTATTTTTGTTTGTTTTTTCGCACAAAAAGTATTCTCGTCGCTTGATAAACTTATAGTTGAGCCACTGTTGGGACATGGAATATTTAAACATTTTCTTTAATGACTTTCTGGGTCGTCAAGTTTCATTCCCTAAGGCAGCCTATGGAGGAGTGATCAACCTCTCAGATTTAATCATAATTATCTTCATTTTTGTTCCGAAGACGAACGAAGGCCTTACGGGGTTGGTACAGCATGGGGGTGAGTAATTAATGACTTAATTTTCATTTTTGGGTGAACTAACCCTTTAAGCTTCTGGTTGTGTTCGTGTGCGTCAGTGACCACAAGTAAGTTACAATTATATTATATAGACAAGTTAATATTAGTTATTTATGGTCAAGCTTACAGTTAGTGACAGCCTTTATCTCTGTTGTATCTGTAGCTTGTATGGCATTCTTATTGTAGTTCACATTTCTGGACATGTTTAGCACTGTTTATTTAAATGACTAGGGAGAGTATTAGCCTCAATTGTGTTATGTTAGTTAACGTCAATGTTTATTTCCTTTTCTTTAGAACCACACCTACACTGTAAAGTATATACTGAATAGTGCCTGCGCATCTGTATTCCGAAAGTGTATATATTAAACCATTCAACAAGTATCCCTGCCTTCCGTGTCCTGACTAGACACCCCATATTGGTGACTAATTTTCGTAACCAGTAGAGCCCCATTACAATTTATGGTCCTTCGAGCCGGATAGAGTCAACGATATGGCAACCAGTAAAGAAGGAATCAGCCTCCCTATTTCACCTGTGCGCCCCAAACGCTCAGTGCAACGCCCAAGATATCTGGATGATTTCTTAGTCGAATATACAGACCAGCATAGCTTAGCGCAGATGCACAGGCACGAAGAGGAGAGGGAGTTACTCAGTCCTGCTAGAAGCATATCTTCAATGCAGAAAGCAAATGAAGCCATTGTTCATCAGGCTTTGGAGTCAGCGCGGCAACAGAGTGAAACGGCCAAGAAACAAACAGAGCTTTTGGAGTTTTTCCTGCAGCACCATTCCCCTCAGACCTCAGCGGTCAAGGAGGTCATCATGGCATCAGACCCCAGTACGCCAACTCTACCCAGACAGAGGAGGTGAACCATAGCCTTCCCCAGCCGTTGCTCCTCACCATCACAGAACTGAGGATCAGCCAAGCGTAACTACAGACCTTACCCATCAGCAAGAACAAATGACACTTCCTCCGCCTCTTAGCCGAGTCATTCAACCCCCTAATCACACGCTCGATCCACGCTATGACGTTCAGGCTATCAAGCAGGATACTGAACATTATCCACCAGCTCACCTTCAGCCCAGCCATCCCAAAGGGTCACCCCAGGGCCTACAGCATTCAGTAGACTTTTTAAGAAATGCCTCATTATATAACTCAATCTCATCCTACCCTATATTAAGTAATTGTAAGTCCAGCGCAGTTGCAACTGGCAGCCAGCACGAGAAAAGTAGAGAGCCTCAGTTGGGAGATCCACATCTGGTGCCACCTGAGCCTCATCTCTATCTCTCACATGTGGCTCCTCCCAGATTGCTACATGTAAATCCAGCTGTCGATCAGATGATACCACCACCCGTGCACCGGTCAATACATCAGCCTCCTTATGTACCCCAACCTTTCTACCAAGGGAACCCAGCCATGTTGAGCCATTATCCCTCCACCGGGTATCAGCATGCACCCCCTAATATAGAAGGCCCAACATTTCCTGATTTCACCAAGGAAGATAGAGCTCAATATGTGGAGCTACGCCTTTCCCTTAGCATACTCCTTCAAGTGTTGGAGCTATATTTTTATTTTGTTTATTTTGGGCTTAAGTTAATTTATAGCTTAATTTATTAGGGCCCGAGCACCGATGGTGTGAGGACCCTCTTGGAATTGCTCTGTTTATTATTAGGGCCCAAGCCTTGAAAAGGCGAAGGCCCTATTGTTTTCCTAAGGATTATTATTAGGGCCCAAGCCTTGAAAAGGCGAAGGCCCTATTGTTTTCCTTAGGATTATTAGGGCCCAAGCCTTGAAAAGGCGAAGGCCCTATTGTTTTCCTAAGGATTATTATTATTCTTCCGACTTATTATTATTATTATTATTTTACTACCTTTTGGGCACTTTTGGGGCACTTAACATGCTCGAAAACTCTTGAAACTTTGCACACGGGTCAGAACCCGCAGCCATCAGGGCCGGGCTGAAGCTGGTACCCGGGCGTGGCAGGGGGGCTCGACAGCGCCACCTGGAACGGGGTTTGAACACTTGTCCATATATCAAACACGCTTGCATGTAATAATCTGAAACTCGCTACACTTATATATCTCATCGGGCCGAACAACTTTCGTGCTCTAAGTTTTACGCCAGCCCAACAGGAAGTCGGCTAACTTTCGTGCTCTAAGTTTTACGCCAGCCCAACAGGAAGTCGGCTATTTAGGGTTGTTTGGAAACGCATGCTCGGGAATTTGAAACACTTCTCCTAGGGAATTCCCCCGTTCGTCTCCAAACTCGGTGTGCATGAAGTCAAGACATTGAGGATGAAAAATTGCCAGGGGATTTTTGATATCTCGAACGGTTTGGCCGTGGTGAGGAAACGAATTTATGGCGAATAATGGAAACAGGAAGTGTGTTATAACTTCTACATACATTAACTGATCTTGATGAAACTTCAGCAGTGTGTTCGCTGTAAGAGGCCGATCACATGGATGTAACTATTGTGAGTTAAAGTTATAGCGCCACCAACTGGCAGCAGGAAGTGTGTCACTTTCTAAATGCTTTTGACAAAAGTGGGGGGGTTAGTTTTATCTACAGTAACAAAACTCGATATGTATATTGTACTCTTCGAGCCGGACAACTTTCTAATTTACCGTAATTAGCAACGACCAACAGGAAGTCAGATCATTTGGTTTGAATATGGTGAGCCTCTCTCTGAGCTCTGTATGGCAAGCCCTTTTAACATTTAAAAGCTAAGTTTGACTATCCGGAATTAACATTGTTGATATCAACAACGTCTTTCTGACAAGTCGTAATTATATTTTGGATAGTTTGTATTATCATTTAAGATATCTGTAACGTAATTGGACTATGGCTAAGCCACGCCCCCAAACGCGATGAGCCAATCACAGTGCGCATAGCTAACCCAATAAAATGAAAGTTACAGATATCAAATTTCAGATATCTCTAATCAAAATGAATTTCAAGATATCTTTCACTTGATAATAGATATCTAATATCTATTATCAAAATTATGACTATCCCTAACTCCAGTTTGAGATATCTACAATGCCGTTCTGACTAGTCATAATTTAAATGTATTTAAATGTATTGTTTGCTTTAAATTAAATTAAGATTGTATGTTTGGTAATTTAATCTAAATTAATTTAAAATTTATGCACTATATTTCAGATCAATATATTTGTTTTCCATCATTTTAATCAACACTAATTTTATTCTCATCTAAATTATAAATAACTTATTTCTGTATAAAATAAAAAATCCCGAATAATCCAGACCAACCAGAGCGCACTATTCCTACAACATCATCAGTGCTGAAGCGGAACTACCAGAGCCGTTCGGCAGATAGCAAGCAGATGCAGCATATGTGTTGTAACGAGGCAGGGTCAGGCCAGGGGGGTCCATTTGCAGCTTTTTATTAAGAAAGGTCAAGTCAGGCAGGGTGAGCAATGGCAAACAGGGCAGAACAGAAAAGGCAGAGACAAACCAGGTTGACAGGCAAAGGGCAAAGACCTCCAGATAAATACTGGGCTTCTGGATTTACACATTTAAGTGCTGCAAAACAGATTGACTTATGACATCCTATGACAGGGGTGGGCAACAGTTTTAGTCTGAGGGCCACAGTTACTTTGGCAAAGTAAACGGAGGGCCACACTTTGGACAATTGCAATTAAACAGTTACATGATTAAATGGTACAAATTAATTCAATGCAAATATGTATAAGGCTACTCTACAGTTACTTTGACTTTGCCAGCCTATTTCAAGGCCTGATATTTATTTTTGCTATAGGCCAGTCTGACCTAGGCCACTCTAAGGTTACAATAACTTGATTTACTTTCCTACACTACCCTGCACATTGTTCATGTCATTCATACCAGCTGTAACTATTCAAGATGGAAAGCTATTAACAAAACTGCAAATGTATGTGTGCAGGTTACATTAACATTAGGGATGTGCACGAATATTCGAATTTTCGATCTGTAATTATTATTAGTAAAATAAAATAGTATTCGAATTTTACTACGTTGCTTTGCTGGCCGTAAATGCAGTGAATCCATGATAAATCCCAAGCACTAACTCGCAATTATAATTAAATGCACTGGGTGGCGCTGTGGAGTGTGTTAACGAGTTGTGTGTATTTGATCACATAATGTTGTCGTCTGCCTCGCGAAGTTTGGAATTACTTGAAAATGATCTTACTAAATGGAATTACTTTTGATCAAATTAATGAATTAATCTGAGTTATAATATCATCATCACCACAATGAGAAATCACATGAAATCCAAACAGTCGACTGAGGAAAGACAGCTGACCAACACTGCATTCACGACTGCAGGTAAGCGCAGCTGGACCCCGCGTGATCCGAGCTTAGATGATAACTTATCTTATAGCAAAATTATTTTGAGACATATACTTCCTTTAAGTTTCGTTGAGGGAGACCGGTTTAAGAACAGAAAACGCAAAGTGCTGTTAGAAACTTAGAACACCGTTATCTTTGTGTCTCTGAAACGTCTGTCAGCGCAGCGCCTTTTCTCACTCGATCATAAATTGCTGGCGGCGCCCCTGCATGTGGATATTGTTTTTCTCTATATAAACGTGAAACAATATAAACACGATAATCATATGCTGACTCGAGTGTGTGTACGTTCTGTACGATATCTGGCGCAACGCTTTATTAGGCTTTTTTTCCCGTTCGCGCTGCTTGAGCATTCTTTTATTAATGCTTTTGTTTTTTATATTTTTTGTTTACACATAGGCCTAATGTTTAATGTTTTCAACTAAAAGAAATGGTGACAAAAACGTAAAAAATTTTTTTTTTTTAAAAATAACATCTTTTTCGTTAAATGTCATTTAAATAAACGAATATTTGAATATTCGATTTTTATGAGCCCAAATATTCGAATGCAATATTTTTGAAAAATGCCCATCCCTAATTAACATACAGACTTCCAGTATTGGGAAGGATACTTTCAAAACATATTTCGTTGCAGAATACATGACTGGCAAAACCAGCAAAAGTAATGATTATGAATATGTAAAATATAGCAAGGAGATATTTTAATTGTTTATTAATAAATAAGTGTTTTCTTTGTCATTGTCGGCTAAGATGAAGTTGACGATGCTGACTCGCGATCTTCAGTAGCCTAGTGAACGCGCCAGAGAGAAATGCACATTTCATAAGGATTACATAAGCAGAGAGCAGTCTGTAGTCTGTTTTCTTTCGTTTTGAATTGTTCAGTTTAAAAGTAGACATGTGAGGCAAGTAGGCTACTTTATATGCTGAGTTTCGGTTCATTTATGAGACGAGCTCCAGTTCACGCGCCGGCGTGATTATCTCGTTATTAATGTTTCGTGATTATCTCTATATTGTCTGCTATATTTACTTCTTATTTATTAAATACAGGCAATTGGTTGATGAAACATTGATTAAAATTAAGATACAATTAATACAAAACGAAATTCACTTTAAAGAAAGGTTTTGTGCTTTCTGTTTGGGGGACCAAAGGTTTTTTGGGGCCCTTGGGATGTTTTGACATGCACTGACATTTGTGCTTTTTTCAGTTATTTATAAACATGTTAATGGCAAAGGTGTAAATTCACTCTATATAGCACACACGGGGCTACCATAATATGTTAGCAACATGCATGTACATGTTTGTATTTTTGAGAGAATATTATTTATGCGTGGTTATTGAAAAAACTAAAACTAAAAGTTTCTGAAATAAGGCCACAGAACACATATTGATTATTTCTTCACAAGACTTTTGAAAATTGTATCACATAGTCTAGAATATTTGCTCCAAAACTATGTGAGAAACATCCTGACTACTCATTCAGATAAGTCAATAAAGTCTTTTCGAATGTGTATGACGTGTTTTGTTTGAGAAAGCTTTATGCGAGGAGGCTTGATCTCTCATTAGTATGTATCCATTTCACACCTGAGAAAGACAAAGACCCTCCCATAATGGCCCTATTAGGTGCTATCAGGCCATATCATTATGAAGAGCCTTGCAGAAAGAATGAGGAGATTTAAAAAAGAATGGCTTTTAGATTGTTTGGATTTATTTACAACACACACTGCTTAGAATAAGTGAACACACCCATGCTAAAGTTGACTAAAAAGAGGAATAAAAAATCGGCGTTAACGCGTCTCAATGTGGTGCTTCACGTATTTGCGTTTGAATAGCGCGTGCTCTCCGTGGGCGTGTCACATTACCGGAGATAATGAGCTGAGAGAAAGATAATTAGAATGGCTGACACGTCTCTCTTTTTATATAGATTACATAAACGGAGAATATTTATTTTAGTTTTGAATCGGATCATTTAAAAGTATAAACTCAAATGATTTAAAAGATATATTGCTCATGTCTGGGTGAATAGTATTTGCTGAGTTTTGTTGAAGATTAGAGACGTGCTCCAGGAAAAAAGTTCACTGTGACTGAGAGGCAGAACGCACACCCTGTTTATATTCTTTATTGTACAAAAGCACAATATTTTATTTCGATTGTATGTGGGCACATAAAAAAGTAGACATTTAACAGATTATTTTCTCATATTTCTTAACTCTATATGAACAGAAATGATGGTAGTACTTTAAGTCTATTTTTCTGCTATGTGAAAAAAACGAGCAAAACGCGCCGGCGCGTTTCTGGTCCCCAGAGGGTTAAGTTAAAGATTGTTTTGTGTCACGCATGTTTATTTCGGCGTGTGTTTCATCCAAATTGCGATCGCATCGCGGGGGCCGGATTGAAGCACTATGCGGGCCGGATCCGGCCCCCGGGCCGTATATTGCCCATGTATGTCCTATGACATTAAAAATGATTCTAAATTTAAATGATCTCATATATGTGGCTATTGTGATTCACGATCATAGGCCCTGTCCAAAATGGTACACTTCATATGAATTTTCGGTCTTGTGTACTTATTTCATGTGTCCGTTAAATCCATGGGACCGTAGGGCGACAGTGAAAGCGGGGTTACGTTTTTGCACGTCGTGCACAGTAACCCTAAAGGCACCGGGGTGGCAGTGCCACCGGCTTGTTTATTTTATATATATATATATATATATATATATATATATATATATATATATATAGCTGCGAGCACCGATGAAGGGCCAAAGCCGGCGGAACCGCCACTCCGGAGCCTTTAGGTAACTAAAGGCACCGGGGTTGCGGTGCCACCGGCTTGGGCCCGCAATCGCTGCTCGCAGCTATATTTATTATTATTATTATTATTTTACTACCTTTTGGGCACTTTTGGGGGCCTTAACGTGCTCAAAAACTCTTGAAACTTTGCACACGGTTCAGAACCCGCGGCCATCAGGGCCGGGCTGAAGCTGGTACCCGGGCGTGGCAGGGGGGCTCGACAGCGCCACCTGGAACGGGGTTTGAACACTTGTCCATATATCAAACACGCTTGCATGTAATAATCTGAAACTCGCTACACTTATATATCTCATCGGGCCGAACAACTTTCGTGCTCTAAGTTTTACGGCAGCCCAACAGGAAGTCGGCTATTTAGGGTTGTTTGGAAACGCATGCTCAGGAATTTGAAACACTTCTCCTAGGGGATTTATCCGTTCGTCAGCAAACTAGGTGTGCATGAAGTCAAGACATTGAGGATGAAAAATTGCCAGGGGATTTTTGATATCTTGAACGGTTTGGCCGTGGTGAGGAAACGAATTTATGGCGAATAATGGAAACAGGAAGTGTGTTATAACTTCTGCATACATTAACTGATCTTGATGAAACTTCAACAGTGTGTTCGCTGTAAGAGGCCGATCACATGGATGTGACTATTGCGAGTCAAAGTTATAGCGCCACCAACTGGCAGCAGGAAGTGTGTCACTTTCAAAATGCTTTGAAATCACCCTCTTATTTTTACCCGATTTGCTTCAAACTTCATCTGTATAATGTAAATACACGCCAGATGTAGACCTGTGAAAGGATTATTGATATCTTAAATACTGTTGCCATGGCAACGCATTAAACTTTAATATTCTTTTTGAATGCTTTTGAGGCTCTTAACATTCTTCAAATTGCATGAAACTCGACAGACACATCACATTTATTAGCCAGTAGACATGTGCAAAGTTTCAGAAACGGGCGTGGTGCAGGGGCTCAGTAGCGCCACCTTTAGTCAAAAATGGGGTATTAGTTTTACCTACAGTAACAAAAATAGGCACGTATATTGTTCTCCTCGAGCCGGACAACTTTCTAATTTACACTCACTAGCTCGGATCGACAGGAAGTCAGATATTTTGGTTTGAATGTGATTTTCAGGAGGATTTTCTCCCTCCCTCTCTCTCTGTCTCTGCATCTATGTGTGTGTGTGTGGGGTGAGGGGATTGTCTGTTGAGTGAAAATGCTTTTAAAATTGTTTTTCAAGGTTTTGGGGCCCTTAACGTGCTCGAAAACTCTTGAAACTTTGCACACAGGTCAGAACCCGCGGCCATCAGGGCCGGGCTGAAGATGGTACCCGGGCGTGGCAGGGGGGCTCGACAGCGCCCCCTGGAACGGGGTCCGAAAACTTGGTCCATAAATCAAACACGCTTGCATGTAATAATATGAAACTCGGTACACATATAGATCTCATCGGTTCATATATACTTCATGCTCTTACTTTTTACCCCAGCCCAACAGGAAGTTGGCTATTTAGGGTTGTTTGTTAAACGCATGCAATGGAATTTAAAGTATTTCTCCTAGAGAATTCAAAGAAATGCCACGAAACTCGGTTAGCATGAAGTCAAGACATTGAGGATGAAAAATTGCCAGGGGATTTTTGATATCTCGAACGGTTTGGCCGTGGCGAGGAAACGAATTTATGGCGAATAATGGAAACAGGAAGTGTGTTATAACTTCTACATACATTAACTGATCTTGATGAAACTTCAGCAGTGTGTTCGCTGTAAGAGGCCGATCACATGGATGTGACTATTGTGAGTCAAAGTTATAGCGCCACCAACTGGCAGCAGGAAGTGTGTCACTTTCTAAATGCTTTTGACAAAAGTGGGGGGGGTTAGTTTTATCTACAGTAACAAAACTCGATATGTATATTGGACTCTTCGAGCCGGACAACTTTCTAATTTACCGTAATTAGCAACGACCAACAGGAAGTCAGATATTTTGGTTTGAATATGGTGAGCCTCTCTCTGAGCTCTGTATGGCAAGCCCTTTTAACATTTAAAAGCTAAGTTTGACTATCCGGAATTAACATTGTTGATATCAACAACGTCTTTCTGACAAGTCGTAATTATATTTTGGATAGTTTGTATTATCATTTAAGATATCTGTAACGTAATTGGCCTATGGCTAAGCCACGCCCCCAAACGCGATGAGCCAATCACAGTGCGCATAGCTAACCCAATAAAATGAAAGTTACAGATATCAAATGTCAGATATCTCTAATCAAAATGAATTTCAAGATATCTTTCACTTGATAATAGATATCTAATATCTATTATCAAAATTATGACTATCCCTAACTCCAGTTTGAGATATCTACAATGCCGTTCTGACTAGTCATAATTTAAATGTATTTAAATGTATTGTTTGCTTTAAATTAAATTAAGATTGTATGTTTGGTAATTTAATCTAAATTAATTAAAAATGTATGCACTATATTTCAGATCAATATATTTGTTTTCCATCATTTTAATCAACACTAATTTTATTCTCATCTAAATTATAAATAACTTATTTCTGTATAAAATAAAAAATCCCGAATAATCCAGACCAACCAGAGCGCACTATTCCTACAACATCATCAGTGCTGAAGCGGAACTACCAGAGCCGTTCGGCAGATAGCGAGCAGATGCAGCATATGTGTTGTAACGAGGCAGGGTCAGGCCAGGGGGGTCCATTTGCAGCTTTTTATTAAGAAAGGTCAAGTCAGGCAGGGTGAACAATGGCAAACAGGGCAGAACAGAAAAGGCAGAGACAAACCAGGTTGACAGGCAAAGGGCAAAGACCTCCAGATAAATACTGGGCTTCTGGATTTACACATTTAAGTGCTGCAAAACAGATTGACTTATGACATCCTATGACAGGGGTGGGCAACAGTTTTAGTCTGAGGGCCACAGTTACTTTGGCAAAGTAAACGGAGGGCCACACTTTGGACAATTGCAATTAAACAGTTACATGATTAAATGGTACAAATTAATTCAATGCAAATATGTATAAGGCTACTCTACAGTTACTTTGACTTTGCCAGCCTATTTCAAGGCCTGATATTTATTTTTGCTATAGGCCAGTCTGACCTAGGCCACTCTAAGGTTACAATAACTTGATTTACTTTCCTACACTACCCTGCACATTGTTCATGTCATTCATACCAGCTGTAACTATTCAAGATGGAAAGCTATTAACAAAACTGCAAATGTATGTGTGCAGGTTACATTAACATTAGGGATGTGCACGAATATTCGAATTTTCGATCTGTAATTATTATTAGTAAAATAAAATAGTATTCGAATTTTACTACGTTGCTTTGCTGGCCGTAAATGCAGTGAATCCATGATAAATCCCAAGCACTAACTCGCAATTATAATTAAATGCACTGGGTGGCGCTGTGGAGTGTGTTAACAAGTTGTGTGTATTTGATCACATAATGTTGTCGTCTGCCTCGCGAAGTTTGGAATTACTTGAAAATGATCTTACTAAATGGAATTACTTTTGATCAAATTAATTAATTAATCTGAGTTATAATATCATCATCACCACAATGAGAAATCACATGAAATCCAAACAGTCGACTGAGGAAAGACAGCTGACCAACACTGCATTCACGACTGCAGGTAAGCGCAGCTGGACCCCGCGTGATCCGAGCTTAGATGATAACTTATCTTATAGCAAAATTATTTTGAGACATATACTTCCTTTAAGTTTCGTTGAGGGAGACCGGTTTAAGAGCAGAAAACGCAAAGTGCTGTTAGAAACTTAGAACACCGTTATCTTTGTGTCTCTGAAACGTCTGTCAGCACAGCGCCTTTTCTCACTCGATCATAAATTGCTGGCGGCGCCCCTGCATGTGGATATTGTTCTTCTCTATATAAACATGAAACAATATAAACACGATAATCATATGCTGACTCGAGTGTGTGTACATTCTGTACGATATCTGGCGCAACCGCTTTATTAGGCGTTTTTTTCCCGTTCGCGCTGCTTGAGCATTCTTTTATTAATGCTTTTGTTTTTTATATTTTTTGTTTACACATAGGCCTAATGTTTAATGTTTTCAACTAAAAGAAATGGTGACAAAAACGTAAAAAAAAAAAAAAACTTAAAAAATAACATCTTTTTCGTTAAATGTCATTTAAATAAACGAATATTCGAATATTCGATTTTTATGAGCCCAAATATTCGAATGCAATATTTTTGAAAAATGCCCATCCCTAATTAACATACAGACTTCCAGTGTTGGGAAGGATACTTTCAAAACATATTTCGTTGCAGAATACATGACTGGCAAAACCAGCAAAAGTAATGATTATGAATATGTAAAATATAGCAAGGAGATATTTTAATTGTTTATTAATAAATAAGTGTTTTCTTTGTCATTGTCGGCTAAGATGAAGTTGACGATGCTGACTCGCGATCTTCAGTAGCCTAGTGAACGCGCCAGAGAGAAATGCACATTTCATAAGGATTACATAAGCAGAGAGCAGTCTGTAGTCTGTTTTCTTTCGATTTGAATTGTTCAGTTTAAAAGTAGACATGTGAGGCAAGTAGGCTACTTTATATGCTGAGTTTCGGTTCATTTATGAGACGAGCTCCAGTTCACGCGCCGGCGTGATTATCTCGTTATTAATGTTTCGTGATTATCTCTATATTGTCTGCTATATTTACTTCTTATTTATTAAATACAGGCAATTGGTTGATGAAACATTGATTAAGATACAATTAATACAAAACGAAATTCACTTTAAAGAAAGGTTTTGTGCTTTCTGTTTGATGTCTTTGTGAAAGTTTTAAAGCATCTTTTAGTGCCGCTTTCAGAGCGCTCACGTCCGTAACGGAGAACACGTCCGTAACATTGTTTTTCCTCATAAATGCGAACACGAAAAATAAAATAAAATGAATATTTTATGTTATGTGGAGACAGAGACAACCCTTCATCCGGTGGGTAGTATTAATTTTGGTTTGCGCAGTGTAATTCACAGAATTACTAAAACATATTTGCCACCTAAGTTAAAGATTGTTTTGTGTCACGCATGTTTATTTCGGCGTGTGTTTCATCCAAATTGCGATCGCATCGCGGGGGCCGGATTGAAGCACTATGCGGGCCGGATCCGGCCCCCGGGCCGTATATTGCCCATGTATGTCCTATGACATTAAAAATGATTCTAAATTTAAATGATCTCATATATGTGGCTATTGTGATTCACGATCATAGGCCCTGTCCAAAATGGTACACTTCATATGAATTTTCGGTCTTGTGTACTTATTTCATGTGTCCGTTAAATCCATGGGACCGTAGGGCGACAGTGAAAGCGGGGTTACGTTTTTGCACGTCGTGCACAGTAACCCTAAAGGCACCGGGGTGGCAGTGCCACCGGCTTGTTTATTTTATATATATATATATATATATATATATATATATATATATATATAGCTGCGAGCACCGATGAAGGGCCAAAGCCGGCGGAACCGCCACTCCGGAGCCTTTAGGTAACTAAAGGCACCGGGGTTGCGGTGCCACCGGCTTGGGCCCGCAATCGCTGCTCGCAGCTATATTTATTATTATTTTACGACCTTTTGGGCACTTTTGGGGCACTTAACATGCTCGAAAACTCTTGAAACTTTGCACACGGGTCAGAACCCCCGGCCATCAGGGCCGGGCTGAAGCTGGTACCCGGGCGTGGCAGGAGGGCTCGACAGCGCCACCTGGAACGGGGTTTGAACACTTGTCCATATATCAAACACGCTTGCATGTAATAATCTGAAACTCGCTACACTTATATATCTCATCGGGCCGAACAACTTTCGTGCTCTAAGTTTTACCCCAGCCCAACAGGAAGTCGGCTATTTAGGGTTGTTTGGAAACGCATGCTCAGGAATTTGAAACACTTCTCCTAGGGAATTCCCCCGTTCGTCTCCAAACTCGGTGTGCATGAAGTCAAGACATTGAGGATGAAAAATTGCCAGGGGATTTTTGATATCTCGAACGGTTTGGCCGTGGCGAGGAAACGAATTTATGGCGAATAATGGAAACAGGAAGTGTGTTATAACTTCTGCATACATTAACTGATCTTGATGAAACTTCAGCAGTGTGTTCGCTGTAAGAGGCCGATCACATGGATGTGACTATTGTGAGTCAAAGTTATAGCGCCACCAACTGGCAGCAGGAAGTGTGTCACTTTCTAAATGCTTTGAAATCACCCTCTTATTTTTACCCGATTTTCTTCAAACTTTATGTGTATAATGTAAACACACGGCAGATGTAGACCTGTGAAAGGATTATTGATATCTTAGATACTGTTGCCGTGGCAACGCATCAAACTTTATTATTCTTTGTTGATGCTTTTGAGACTCTTAACATGCTTGAAATTGCATGAAACTCGACAGACACATCACATTTATTAGCCAGTAGACATGTGCAAAGTTTCAGAAACGGGCGTGGTGCAGGGGCTCAGTAGCGCCACCTTTAGTCAAAAATGGGGTATTAGTTTTACCTACAGTAACAAAAATAGGCACGTATATTGTTCTCCTCGAGCCGGACAACTTTCTAATTTACACTCACTAGCTCGGATCGACAGGAAGTCAGATATTTTGGTTTGAATGTGATTTTCAGGAGGATTTTCTCCCTCCCTCTCTCTCTGTCTCTGCATCTATGTGTGTGTGTGTGGGGTGAGGGGATTGTCTGT
Source organism: Tiaroga cobitis (assembly GCA_030578255.1). Classification (NCBI taxonomy): domain Eukaryota; kingdom Metazoa; phylum Chordata; class Actinopteri; order Cypriniformes; family Leuciscidae; genus Tiaroga; species Tiaroga cobitis. The sequence continues at coordinate 24,090,946 of CM060609.1, forward strand.
TGAGTGAAAATGCTTTTAAAATTGTTTTTCAAGGTTTTGGGGCCCTTAACGTGCTCGAAAACTCTTGAAACTTTGCACACAGGTCAGAACCCGCGGCCATCAGGGCCGGGCTGAAGATGGTACCCGGGCGTGGCAGGGGGGCTCGACAGCGCCCCCTGGAACGGGGTCCGAAAACTTGGTCCATAAATCAAACACGCTTGCATGTAATAATATGAAACTCGGTACACATATAGATCTCATCGGTTCATATATACTTCATGCTCTTACTTTTTACCCCAGCCCAACAGGAAGTTGGCTATTTAGGGTTGTTTGTTAAACGCATGCAATGGAATTTAAAGTATTTCTCCTAGAGAATTCAAAGAAATGCCACGAAACTCGGTTAGCATGAAGTCAAGACATTGAGGATGAAAAATTGCCAGGGGATTTTTGATATCTCGAACGGTTTGGCCGTGGCGAGGAAACGAATTTATGGCGAATAATGGAAACAGGAAGTGTGTTATAACTTCTACATACATTAACTGATCTTGATGAAACTTCAGCAGTGTGTTCGCTGTAAGAGGCCGATCACATGGATGTGACTATTGTGAGTCAAAGTTATAGCGCCACCAACTGGCAGCAGGAAGTGTGTCACTTTCTAAATGCTTTTGACAAAAGTGGGGGGGGTTAGTTTTATCTACAGTAACAAAACTCGATATGTATATTGGACTCTTCGAGCCGGACAACTTTCTAATTTACCGTAATTAGCAACGACCAACAGGAAGTCAGATATTTTGGTTTGAATATGGTGAGCCTCTCTCTGAGCTCTGTATGGCAAGCCCTTTTAACATTTAAAAGCTAAGTTTGACTATCCGGAATTAACATTGTTGATATCAACAACGTCTTTCTGACAAGTCGTAATTATATTTTGGATAGTTTGTATTATCATTTAAGATATCTGTAACGTAATTGGCCTATGGCTAAGCCACGCCCCCAAACGCGATGAGCCAATCACAGTGCGCATAGCTAACCCAATAAAATGAAAGTTACAGATATCAAATGTCAGATATCTCTAATCAAAATGAATTTCAAGATATCTTTCACTTGATAATAGATATCTAATATCTATTATCAAAATTATGACTATCCCTAACTCCAGTTTGAGATATCTACAATGCCGTTCTGACTAGTCATAATTTAAATGTATTTAAATGTATTGTTTGCTTTAAATTAAATTAAGATTGTATGTTTGGTAATTTAATCTAAATTAATTAAAAATGTATGCACTATATTTCAGATCAATATATTTGTTTTCCATCATTTTAATCAACACTAATTTTATTCTCATCTAAATTATAAATAACTTATTTCTGTATAAAATAAAAAATCCCGAATAATCCAGACCAACCAGAGCGCACTATTCCTACAACATCATCAGTGCTGAAGCGGAACTACCAGAGCCGTTCGGCAGATAGCGAGCAGATGCAGCATATGTGTTGTAACGAGGCAGGGTCAGGCCAGGGGGGTCCATTTGCAGCTTTTTATTAAGAAAGGTCAAGTCAGGCAGGGTGAACAATGGCAAACAGGGCAGAACAGAAAAGGCAGAGACAAACCAGGTTGACAGGCAAAGGGCAAAGACCTCCAGATAAATACTGGGCTTCTGGATTTACACATTTAAGTGCTGCAAAACAGATTGACTTATGACATCCTATGACAGGGGTGGGCAACAGTTTTAGTCTGAGGGCCACAGTTACTTTGGCAAAGTAAACGGAGGGCCACACTTTGGACAATTGCAATTAAACAGTTACATGATTAAATGGTACAAATTAATTCAATGCAAATATGTATAAGGCTACTCTACAGTTACTTTGACTTTGCCAGCCTATTTCAAGGCCTGATATTTATTTTTGCTATAGGCCAGTCTGACCTAGGCCACTCTAAGGTTACAATAACTTGATTTACTTTCCTACACTACCCTGCACATTGTTCATGTCATTCATACCAGCTGTAACTATTCAAGATGGAAAGCTATTAACAAAACTGCAAATGTATGTGTGCAGGTTACATTAACATTAGGGATGTGCACGAATATTCGAATTTTCGATCTGTAATTATTATTAGTAAAATAAAATAGTATTCGAATTTTACTACGTTGCTTTGCTGGCCGTAAATGCAGTGAATCCATGATAAATCCCAAGCACTAACTCGCAATTATAATTAAATGCACTGGGTGGCGCTGTGGAGTGTGTTAACAAGTTGTGTGTATTTGATCACATAATGTTGTCGTCTGCCTCGCGAAGTTTGGAATTACTTGAAAATGATCTTACTAAATGGAATTACTTTTGATCAAATTAATTAATTAATCTGAGTTATAATATCATCATCACCACAATGAGAAATCACATGAAATCCAAACAGTCGACTGAGGAAAGACAGCTGACCAACACTGCATTCACGACTGCAGGTAAGCGCAGCTGGACCCCGCGTGATCCGAGCTTAGATGATAACTTATCTTATAGCAAAATTATTTTGAGACATATACTTCCTTTAAGTTTCGTTGAGGGAGACCGGTTTAAGAGCAGAAAACGCAAAGTGCTGTTAGAAACTTAGAACACCGTTATCTTTGTGTCTCTGAAACGTCTGTCAGCACAGCGCCTTTTCTCACTCGATCATAAATTGCTGGCGGCGCCCCTGCATGTGGATATTGTTCTTCTCTATATAAACATGAAACAATATAAACACGATAATCATATGCTGACTCGAGTGTGTGTACATTCTGTACGATATCTGGCGCAACCGCTTTATTAGGCGTTTTTTTCCCGTTCGCGCTGCTTGAGCATTCTTTTATTAATGCTTTTGTTTTTTATATTTTTTGTTTACACATAGGCCTAATGTTTAATGTTTTCAACTAAAAGAAATGGTGACAAAAACGTAAAAAAAAAAAAAAACTTAAAAAATAACATCTTTTTCGTTAAATGTCATTTAAATAAACGAATATTCGAATATTCGATTTTTATGAGCCCAAATATTCGAATGCAATATTTTTGAAAAATGCCCATCCCTAATTAACATACAGACTTCCAGTGTTGGGAAGGATACTTTCAAAACATATTTCGTTGCAGAATACATGACTGGCAAAACCAGCAAAAGTAATGATTATGAATATGTAAAATATAGCAAGGAGATATTTTAATTGTTTATTAATAAATAAGTGTTTTCTTTGTCATTGTCGGCTAAGATGAAGTTGACGATGCTGACTCGCGATCTTCAGTAGCCTAGTGAACGCGCCAGAGAGAAATGCACATTTCATAAGGATTACATAAGCAGAGAGCAGTCTGTAGTCTGTTTTCTTTCGATTTGAATTGTTCAGTTTAAAAGTAGACATGTGAGGCAAGTAGGCTACTTTATATGCTGAGTTTCGGTTCATTTATGAGACGAGCTCCAGTTCACGCGCCGGCGTGATTATCTCGTTATTAATGTTTCGTGATTATCTCTATATTGTCTGCTATATTTACTTCTTATTTATTAAATACAGGCAATTGGTTGATGAAACATTGATTAAAATTAAGATACAATTAATACAAAACGAAATTCACTTTAAAGAAAGGTTTTGTGCTTTCTGTTTGATGTCTTTGTGAAAGTTTTAAAGCATCTTTTAGTGCCGCTTTCAGAGCGCTCACGTCCGTAACGGAGAACACGTCCGTAACATTGTTTTTCCTCATAAATGCGAACACGAAAAATAAAATAAAATGAATATTTTATGTTATGTGGAGACAGAGACAACCCTTCATCCGGTGGGTAGTATTAATTTTGGTTTGCGCAGTGTAATTCACAGAATTACTAAAACATATTTGCCACCTAAGTTAAAGATTGTTTTGTGTCACGCATGTTTATTTCGGCGTGTGTTTCATCCAAATTGCGATCGCATCGCGGGGGCCGGATTGAAGCACTATGCGGGCCGGATCCGGCCCCCGGGCCGTATATTGCCCATGTATGTCCTATGACATTAAAAATGATTCTAAATTTAAATGATCTCATATATGTGGCTATTGTGATTCACGATCATAGGCCCTGTCCAAAATGGTACACTTCATATGAATTTTCGGTCTTGTGTACTTATTTCATGTGTCCGTTAAATCCATGGGACCGTAGGGCGACAGTGAAAGCGGGGTTACGTTTTTGCACGTCGTGCACAGTAACCCTAAAGGCACCGGGGTGGCAGTGCCACCGGCTTGTTTATTTTATATATATATATATATATATATATATATATATATATATATATATATAGCTGCGAGCACCGATGAAGGGCCAAAGCCGGCGGAACCGCCACTCCGGAGCCTTTAGGTAACTAAAGGCACCGGGGTTGCGGTGCCACCGGCTTGGGCCCGCAATCGCTGCTCGCAGCTATATTTATTATTATTTTACGACCTTTTGGGCACTTTTGGGGCACTTAACATGCTCGAAAACTCTTGAAACTTTGCACACGGGTCAGAACCCCCGGCCATCAGGGCCGGGCTGAAGCTGGTACCCGGGCGTGGCAGGAGGGCTCGACAGCGCCACCTGGAACGGGGTTTGAACACTTGTCCATATATCAAACACGCTTGCATGTAATAATCTGAAACTCGCTACACTTATATATCTCATCGGGCCGAACAACTTTCGTGCTCTAAGTTTTACCCCAGCCCAACAGGAAGTCGGCTATTTAGGGTTGTTTGGAAACGCATGCTCAGGAATTTGAAACACTTCTCCTAGGGAATTCCCCCGTTCGTCTCCAAACTCGGTGTGCATGAAGTCAAGACATTGAGGATGAAAAATTGCCAGGGGATTTTTGATATCTCGAACGGTTTGGCCGTGGCGAGGAAACGAATTTATGGCGAATAATGGAAACAGGAAGTGTGTTATAACTTCTGCATACATTAACTGATCTTGATGAAACTTCAGCAGTGTGTTCGCTGTAAGAGGCCGATCACATGGATGTGACTATTGTGAGTCAAAGTTATAGCGCCACCAACTGGCAGCAGGAAGTGTGTCACTTTCTAAATGCTTTGAAATCACCCTCTTATTTTTACCCGATTTTCTTCAAACTTTATGTGTATAATGTAAACACACGGCAGATGTAGACCTGTGAAAGGATTATTGATATCTTAGATACTGTTGCCGTGGCAACGCATCAAACTTTATTATTCTTTGTTGATGCTTTTGAGACTCTTAACATGCTTGAAATTGCATGAAACTCGACAGACACATCACATTTATTAGCCAGTAGACATGTGCAAAGTTTCAGAAACGGGCGTGGTGCAGGGGCTCAGTAGCGCCACCTTTAGTCAAAAATGGGGTATTAGTTTTACCTACAGTAACAAAAATAGGCACGTATATTGTTCTCCTCGAGCCGGACAACTTTCTAATTTACACTCACTAGCTCGGATCGACAGGAAGTCAGATATTTTGGTTTGAATGTGATTTTCAGGAGGATTTTCTCCCTCCCTCTCTCTCTGTCTCTGCATCTATGTGTGTGTGTGTGGGGTGAGGGGATTGTCTGTTGAGTGAAAATGCTTTTAAAATTGTTTTTCAAGGTTTTGGGGCCCTTAACGTGCTCGAAAACTCTTGAAACTTTGCACACAGGTCAGAACCCGCGGCCATCAGGGCCGGGCTGAAGATGGTACCCGGGCGTGGCAGGGGGGCTCGACAGCGCCCCCTGGAACGGGGTCCGAAAACTTGGTCCATAAATCAAACACGCTTGCATGTAATAATATGAAACTCGGTACACATATAGATCTCATCGGTTCATATATACTTCATGCTCTTACTTTTTACCCCAGCCCAACAGGAAGTTGGCTATTTAGGGTTGTTTGTTAAACGCATGCAATGGAATTTAAAGTATTTCTCCTAGAGAATTCAAAGAAATGCCACGAAACTCGGTTAGCATGAAGTCAAGACATTGAGGATGAAAAATTGCCAGGGGATTTTTGATATCTCGAACGGTTTGGCCGTGGCGAGGAAACGAATTTATGGCGAATAATGGAAACAGGAAGTGTGTTATAACTTCTACATACATTAACTGATCTTGATGAAACTTCAGCAGTGTGTTCGCTGTAAGAGGCCGATCACATGGATGTGACTATTGTGAGTCAAAGTTATAGCGCCACCAACTGGCAGCAGGAAGTGTGTCACTTTCTAAATGCTTTTGACAAAAGTGGGGGGGGGTTAGTTTTATCTACAGTAACAAAACTCGATATGTATATTGGACTCTTCGAGCCGGACAACTTTCTAATTTACCGTAATTAGCAACGACCAACAGGAAGTCAGATATTTTGGTTTGAATATGGTGAGCCTCTCTCTGAGCTCTGTATGGCAAGCCCTTTTAACATTTAAAAGCTAAGTTTGACTATCCGGAATTAACATTGTTGATATCAACAACGTCTTTCTGACAAGTCGTAATTATATTTTGGATAGTTTGTATTATCATTTAAGATATCTGTAACGTAATTGGCCTATGGCTAAGCCACGCCCCCAAACGCGATGAGCCAATCACAGTGCGCATAGCTAACCCAATAAAATGAAAGTTACAGATATCAAATGTCAGATATCTCTAATCAAAATGAATTTCAAGATATCTTTCACTTGATAATAGATATCTAATATCTATTATCAAAATTATGACTATCCCTAACTCCAGTTTGAGATATCTACAATGCCGTTCTGACTAGTCATAATTTAAATGTATTTAAATGTATTGTTTGCTTTAAATTAAATTAAGATTGTATGTTTGGTAATTTAATCTAAATTAATTAAAAATGTATGCACTATATTTCAGATCAATATATTTGTTTTCCATCATTTTAATCAACACTAATTTTATTCTCATCTAAATTATAAATAACTTATTTCTGTATAAAATAAAAAATCCCGAATAATCCAGACCAACCAGAGCGCACTATTCCTACAACATCATCAGTGCTGAAGCGGAACTACCAGAGCCGTTCGGCAGATAGCGAGCAGATGCAGCATATGTGTTGTAACGAGGCAGGGTCAGGCCAGGGGGGTCCATTTGCAGCTTTTTATTAAGAAAGGTCAAGTCAGGCAGGGTGAACAATGGCAAACAGGGCAGAACAGAAAAGGCAGAGACAAACCAGGTTGACAGGCAAAGGGCAAAGACCTCCAGATAAATACTGGGCTTCTGGATTTACACATTTAAGTGCTGCAAAACAGATTGACTTATGACATCCTATGACAGGGGTGGGCAACAGTTTTAGTCTGAGGGCCACAGTTACTTTGGCAAAGTAAACGGAGGGCCACACTTTGGACAATTGCAATTAAACAGTTACATGATTAAATGGTACAAATTAATTCAATGCAAATATGTATAAGGCTACTCTACAGTTACTTTGACTTTGCCAGCCTATTTCAAGGCCTGATATTTATTTTTGCTATAGGCCAGTCTGACCTAGGCCACTCTAAGGTTACAATAACTTGATTTACTTTCCTACACTACCCTGCACATTGTTCATGTCATTCATACCAGCTGTAACTATTCAAGATGGAAAGCTATTAACAAAACTGCAAATGTATGTGTGCAGGTTACATTAACATTAGGGATGTGCACGAATATTCGAATTTTCGATCTGTAATTATTATTAGTAAAATAAAATAGTATTCGAATTTTACTACGTTGCTTTGCTGGCCGTAAATGCAGTGAATCCATGATAAATCCCAAGCACTAACTCGCAATTATAATTAAATGCACTGGGTGGCGCTGTGGAGTGTGTTAACAAGTTGTGTGTATTTGATCACATAATGTTGTCGTCTGCCTCGCGAAGTTTGGAATTACTTGAAAATGATCTTACTAAATGGAATTACTTTTGATCAAATTAATTAATTAATCTGAGTTATAATATCATCATCACCACAATGAGAAATCACATGAAATCCAAACAGTCGACTGAGGAAAGACAGCTGACCAACACTGCATTCACGACTGCAGGTAAGCGCAGCTGGACCCCGCGTGATCCGAGCTTAGATGATAACTTATCTTATAGCAAAATTATTTTGAGACATATACTTCCTTTAAGTTTCGTTGAGGGAGACCGGTTTAAGAGCAGAAAACGCAAAGTGCTGTTAGAAACTTAGAACACCGTTATCTTTGTGTCTCTGAAACGTCTGTCAGCACAGCGCCTTTTCTCACTCGATCATAAATTGCTGGCGGCGCCCCTGCATGTGGATATTGTTCTTCTCTATATAAACATGAAACAATATAAACACGATAATCATATGCTGACTCGAGTGTGTGTACATTCTGTACGATATCTGGCGCAACCGCTTTATTAGGCGTTTTTTTTCCCGTTCGCGCTGCTTGAGCATTCTTTTATTAATGCTTTTGTTTTTTATATTTTTTGTTTACACATAAGCCTAATGTTTAATGTTTTCAACTAAAAGAAATGGTGACAAAAACGTAAAAAAAAAAAAAAAACTTAAAAAATAACATCTTTTTCGTTAAATGTCATTTAAATAAACGAATATTCGAATATTCGATTTTTATGAGCCCAAATATTCGAATGCAATATTTTTGAAAAATGCCCATCCCTAATTAACATACAGACTTCCAGTGTTGGGAAGGATACTTTCAAAACATATTTCGTTGCAGAATACATGACTGGCAAAACCAGCAAAAGTAATGATTATGAATATGTAAAATATAGCAAGGAGATATTTTAATTGTTTATTAATAAATAAGTGTTTTCTTTGTCATTGTCGGCTAAGATGAAGTTGACGATGCTGACTCGCGATCTTCAGTAGCCTAGTGAACGCGCCAGAGAGAAATGCACATTTCATAAGGATTACATAAGCAGAGAGCAGTCTGTAGTCTGTTTTCTTTCGATTTGAATTGTTCAGTTTAAAAGTAGACATGTGAGGCAAGTAGGCTACTTTATATGCTGAGTTTCGGTTCATTTATGAGACGAGCTCCAGTTCACGCGCCGGCGTGATTATCTCGTTATTAATGTTTCGTGATTATCTCTATATTGTCTGCTATATTTACTTCTTATTTATTAAATACAGGCAATTGGTTGATGAAACATTGATTAAAATTAAGATACAATTAATACAAAACGAAATTCACTTTAAAGAAAGGTTTTGTGCTTTCTGTTTGATGTCTTTGTGAAAGTTTTAAAGCATCTTTTAGTGCCGCTTTCAGAGCGCTCACGTCCGTAACGGAGAACACGTCCGTAACATTGTTTTTCCTCATAAATGCGAACACGAAAAATAAAATAAAATGAATATTTTATGTTATGTGGAGACAGAGACAACCCTTCATCCGGTGGGTAGTATTAATTTTGGTTTGCGCAGTGTAATTCACAGAATTACTAAAACATATTTGCCACCTAAGTTAAAGATTGTTTTGTGTCACGCATGTTTATTTCGGCGTGTGTTTCATCCAAATTGCGATCGCATCGCGGGGGCCGGATTGAAGCACTATGCGGGCCGGATCCGGCCCCCGGGCCGTATATTGCCCATGTATGTCCTATGACATTAAAAATGATTCTAAATTTAAATGATCTCATATATGTGGCTATTGTGATTCACGATCATAGGCCCTGTCCAAAATGGTACACTTCATATGAATTTTCGGTCTTGTGTACTTATTTCATGTGTCCGTTAAATCCATGGGACCGTAGGGCGACAGTGAAAGCGGGGTTACGTTTTTGCACGTCGTGCACAGTAACCCTAAAGGCACCGGGGTGGCAGTGCCACCGGCTTGTTTATTTTATATATATATATATATATATATATATATATATATATATATATATATAGCTGCGAGCACCGATGAAGGGCCAAAGCCGGCGGAACCGCCACTCCGGAGCCTTTAGGTAACTAAAGGCACCGGGGTTGCGGTGCCACCGGCTTGGGCCCGCAATCGCTGCTCGCAGCTATATTTATTATTATTTTACGACCTTTTGGGCACTTTTGGGGCACTTAACATGCTCGAAAACTCTTGAAACTTTGCACACGGGTCAGAACCCCCGGCCATCAGGGCCGGGCTGAAGCTGGTACCCGGGCGTGGCAGGAGGGCTCGACAGCGCCACCTGGAACGGGGTTTGAACACTTGTCCATATATCAAACACGCTTGCATGTAATAATCTGAAACTCGCTACACTTATATATCTCATCGGGGCCGAACAACTTTCGTGCTCTAAGTTTTACCCCAGCCCAACAGGAAGTCGGCTATTTAGGGTTGTTTGGAAACGCATGCTCAGGAATTTGAAACACTTCTCCTAGGGAATTCCCCCGTTCGTCTCCAAACTCGGTGTGCATGAAGTCAAGACATTGAGGATGAAAAATTGCCAGGGGATTTTTGATATCTCGAACGGTTTGGCCGTGGCGAGGAAACGAATTTATGGCGAATAATGGAAACAGGAAGTGTGTTATAACTTCTGCATACATTAACTGATCTTGATGAAACTTCAGCAGTGTGTTCGCTGTAAGAGGCCGATCACATGGATGTGACTATTGTGAGTCAAAGTTATAGCGCCACCAACTGGCAGCAGGAAGTGTGTCACTTTCTAAATGCTTTGAAATCACCCTCTTATTTTTACCCGATTTTCTTCAAACTTTATGTGTATAATGTAAACACACGGCAGATGTAGACCTGTGAAAGGATTATTGATATCTTAGATACTGTTGCCGTGGCAACGCATCAAACTTTATTATTCTTTGTTGATGCTTTTGAGACTCTTAACATGCTTGAAATTGCATGAAACTCGACAGACACATCACATTTATTAGCCAGTAGACATGTGCAAAGTTTCAGAAACGGGCGTGGTGCAGGGGCTCAGTAGCGCCACCTTTAGTCAAAAATGGGGTATTAGTTTTACCTACAGTAACAAAAATAGGCACGTATATTGTTCTCCTCGAGCCGGACAACTTTCTAATTTACACTCACTAGCTCGGATCGACAGGAAGTCAGATATTTTGGTTTGAATGTGATTTTCAGGAGGATTTTCTCCCTCCCTCTCTCTCTGTCTCTGCATCTATGTGTGTGTGTGTGGGGTGAGGGGATTGTCTGTTGAGTGAAAATGCTTTTAAAATTGTTTTTCAAGGTTTTGGGGCCCTTAACGTGCTCGAAAACTCTTGAAACTTTGCACACAGGTCAGAACCCGCGGCCATCAGGGCCGGGCTGAAGATGGTACCCGGGCGTGGCAGGGGGGCTCGACAGCGCCCCCTGGAACGGGGTCCGAAAACTTGGTCCATAAATCAAACACGCTTGCATGTAATAATATGAAACTCGGTACACATATAGATCTCATCGGTTCATATATACTTCATGCTCTTACTTTTTACCCCAGCCCAACAGGAAGTTGGCTATTTAGGGTTGTTTGTTAAACGCATGCAATGGAATTTAAAGTATTTCTCCTAGAGAATTCAAAGAAATGCCACGAAACTCGGTTAGCATGAAGTCAAGACATTGAGGATGAAAAATTGCCAGGGGATTTTTGATATCTCGAACGGTTTGGCCGTGGCGAGGAAACGAATTTATGGCGAATAATGGAAACAGGAAGTGTGTTATAACTTCTACATACATTAACTGATCTTGATGAAACTTCAGCAGTGTGTTCGCTGTAAGAGGCCGATCACATGGATGTGACTATTGTGAGTCAAAGTTATAGCGCCACCAACTGGCAGCAGGAAGTGTGTCACTTTCTAAATGCTTTTGACAAAAGTGGGGGGGGTTAGTTTTATCTACAGTAACAAAACTCGATATGTATATTGGACTCTTCGAGCCGGACAACTTTCTAATTTACCGTAATTAGCAACGACCAACAGGAAGTCAGATATTTTGGTTTGAATATGGTGAGCCTCTCTCTGAGCTCTGTATGGCAAGCCCTTTTAACATTTAAAAGCTAAGTTTGACTATCCGGAATTAACATTGTTGATATCAACAACGTCTTTCTGACAAGTCGTAATTATATTTTGGATAGTTTGTATTATCATTTAAGATATCTGTAACGTAATTGGCCTATGGCTAAGCCACGCCCCCAAACGCGATGAGCCAATCACAGTGCGCATAGCTAACCCAATAAAATGAAAGTTACAGATATCAAATGTCAGATATCTCTAATCAAAATGAATTTCAAGATATCTTTCACTTGATAATAGATATCTAATATCTATTATCAAAATTATGACTATCCCTAACTCCAGTTTGAGATATCTACAATGCCGTTCTGACTAGTCATAATTTAAATGTATTTAAATGTATTGTTTGCTTTAAATTAAATTAAGATTGTATGTTTGGTAATTTAATCTAAATTAATTAAAAATGTATGCACTATATTTCAGATCAATATATTTGTTTTCCATCATTTTAATCAACACTAATTTTATTCTCATCTAAATTATAAATAACTTATTTCTGTATAAAATAAAAAATCCCGAATAATCCAGACCAACCAGAGCGCACTATTCCTACAACATCATCAGTGCTGAAGCGGAACTACCAGAGCCGTTCGGCAGATAGCGAGCAGATGCAGCATATGTGTTGTAACGAGGCAGGGTCAGGCCAGGGGGGTCCATTTGCAGCTTTTTATTAAGAAAGGTCAAGTCAGGCAGGGTGAACAATGGCAAACAGGGCAGAACAGAAAAGGCAGAGACAAACCAGGTTGACAGGCAAAGGGCAAAGACCTCCAGATAAATACTGGGCTTCTGGATTTACACATTTAAGTGCTGCAAAACAGATTGACTTATGACATCCTATGACAGGGGTGGGCAACAGTTTTAGTCTGAGGGCCACAGTTACTTTGGCAAAGTAAACGGAGGGCCACACTTTGGACAATTGCAATTAAACAGTTACATGATTAAATGGTACAAATTAATTCAATGCAAATATGTATAAGGCTACTCTACAGTTACTTTGACTTTGCCAGCCTATTTCAAGGCCTGATATTTATTTTTGCTATAGGCCAGTCTGACCTAGGCCACTCTAAGGTTACAATAACTTGATTTACTTTCCTACACTACCCTGCACATTGTTCATGTCATTCATACCAGCTGTAACTATTCAAGATGGAAAGCTATTAACAAAACTGCAAATGTATGTGTGCAGGTTACATTAACATTAGGGATGTGCACGAATATTCGAATTTTCGATCTGTAATTATTATTAGTAAAATAAAATAGTATTCGAATTTTACTACGTTGCTTTGCTGGCCGTAAATGCAGTGAATCCATGATAAATCCCAAGCACTAACTCGCAATTATAATTAAATGCACTGGGTGGCGCTGTGGAGTGTGTTAACAAGTTGTGTGTATTTGATCACATAATGTTGTCGTCTGCCTCGCGAAGTTTGGAATTACTTGAAAATGATCTTACTAAATGGAATTACTTTTGATCAAATTAATTAATTAATCTGAGTTATAATATCATCATCACCACAATGAGAAATCACATGAAATCCAAACAGTCGACTGAGGAAAGACAGCTGACCAACACTGCATTCACGACTGCAGGTAAGCGCAGCTGGACCCCGCGTGATCCGAGCTTAGATGATAACTTATCTTATAGCAAAATTATTTTGAGACATATACTTCCTTTAAGTTTCGTTGAGGGAGACCGGTTTAAGAGCAGAAAACGCAAAGTGCTGTTAGAAACTTAGAACACCGTTATCTTTGTGTCTCTGAAACGTCTGTCAGCACAGCGCCTTTTCTCACTCGATCATAAATTGCTGGCGGCGCCCCTGCATGTGGATATTGTTCTTCTCTATATAAACATGAAACAATATAAACACGATAATCATATGCTGACTCGAGTGTGTGTACATTCTGTACGATATCTGGCGCAACCGCTTTATTAGGCGTTTTTTTCCCGTTCGCGCTGCTTGAGCATTCTTTTATTAATGCTTTTGTTTTTTATATTTTTTGTTTACACATAGGCCTAATGTTTAATGTTTTCAACTAAAAGAAATGGTGACAAAAACGTAAAAAAAAAAAAAAACTTAAAAAATAACATCTTTTTCGTTAAATGTCATTTAAATAAACGAATATTCGAATATTCGATTTTTATGAGCCCAAATATTCGAATGCAATATTTTTGAAAAATGCCCATCCCTAATTAACATACAGACTTCCAGTGTTGGGAAGGATACTTTCAAAACATATTTCGTTGCAGAATACATGACTGGCAAAACCAGCAAAAGTAATGATTATGAATATGTAAAATATAGCAAGGAGATATTTTAATTGTTTATTAATAAATAAGTGTTTTCTTTGTCATTGTCGGCTAAGATGAAGTTGACGATGCTGACTCGCGATCTTCAGTAGCCTAGTGAACGCGCCAGAGAGAAATGCACATTTCATAAGGATTACATAAGCAGAGAGCAGTCTGTAGTCTGTTTTCTTTCGATTTGAATTGTTCAGTTTAAAAGTAGACATGTGAGGCAAGTAGGCTACTTTATATGCTGAGTTTCGGTTCATTTATGAGACGAGCTCCAGTTCACGCGCCGGCGTGATTATCTCGTTATTAATGTTTCGTGATTATCTCTATATTGTCTGCTATATTTACTTCTTATTTATTAAATACAGGCAATTGGTTGATGAAACATTGATTAAAATTAAGATACAATTAATACAAAACGAAATTCACTTTAAAGAAAGGTTTTGTGCTTTCTGTTTGATGTCTTTGTGAAAGTTTTAAAGCATCTTTTAGTGCCGCTTTCAGAGCGCTCACGTCCGTAACGGAGAACACGTCCGTAACATTGTTTTTCCTCATAAATGCGAACACGAAAAATAAAATAAAATGAATATTTTATGTTATGTGGAGACAGAGACAACCCTTCATCCGGTGGGTAGTATTAATTTTGGTTTGCGCAGTGTAATTCACAGAATTACTAAAACATATTTGCCACCTAAGTTAAAGATTGTTTTATGTCACGCATGTTTATTTCGGCATGTGTTTCATCCAAATTGCGATCGCATCGCGGGGGCCGGATTGAAGCACTATGCGGGCCGGATCCGGCCCCCGGGCCGTATATTGCCCATGTATGTCCTATGACATTAAAAATGATTCTAAATTTAAATGATCTCATATATGTGGCTATTGTGATTCACGATCATAGGCCCTGTCCAAAATGGTACAGTTCATATGAATTTTCGGTCTTGTGTACTTATTTCATGTGTCCGTTAAATCCATGGGACCGTAGGGCGACAGTGAAAGCGGGGTTACGTTTTTGCACGTCGTGCACAGTAACCCTAAAGGCACCGGGGTGGCAGTGCCACCGGCTTGTTTATATATATATATATATATATATATATATATATGTAAATATAGCTGCGAGCAGCGATGAAGGGCCAAAGCCGGCGGAACCGCCACTCCGGTGCCTGGGTTGCGGTGCCACCGGCTTGGGCCCGCAATCGCTGCTCGCAGCTATATTTATTATTATTATTATTATTTTACTACCTTTTGGGCACTTTTGGGGCACTTAACGTGCTCGAAAACTCTTGAAACTTTGCACACGGGTCAGAACCCGCGGCCATCAGAGCCGGGCTGAAGCTGGTACCCGGGCGTGGCAGGGGGGCTCGACAGCGCCCCCTGGAACGGGGTTTGAACACTTGGTCCATAAATCAAACACGCTTGCATGGAATAATATGAAACTCGGTACACTTATAGATCTCATCGGTTCATATATACTTCATGCTCTGATTTTTTACCCCAGCCCAACAGGATGTCGGCTATTTAGGGTTGTTTGGAAAACCCATGCTCAGGAATTCGAAATACTCCTCATAGAGAATTCAAACACACGGCACGAAACTCGGTCAGCGTGAAGTCAAGACACTGAGGATGAAAAATTGCCAGGGGATTTTTGATATCTCGAACGGTTTGGCCGTGGCGAGGAAACGAATTTATGGCGAGAAACAAGAAACAGGAAGTGTGTTATAACTTCTGCATACATTGACTGATCTTGATGAATCTTCAGCAGTGTGTTCGCTGTAAGAGGACGATCACATGGATGTGACTATTGTGAGTCAAAGTTATAGCGCCACCAAATGGCAGCAGGAAGTGTGTCAAACAAGAAACAGGAAGTGTGTTATAACTTCTGCATACATTGACTGATCTTGATGAATCTTCAGCAGTGTGTTCGCTGTAAGAGGACGATCACATGGATGTGACTATTGTAAGTCAAAGTTATAGCGCCACCAAATGGCAGCAGGAAGTGTGTCACTTTCTAAATGCTTTGAAATCACCCTCTTATTTTTACCCGATTTGCTTCAAACTTTATGTGTATAATGTAAACACACGGCAGATGTAGACCTGTGAAAGGATTATTGATATCTTAGATACTGTTGCCGTGGCAACGCATAAAACTTTATTATTCTTTGTTGATGCTTTTGAGACTCTTAACATGCTTGAAATTGCATGAAACTCGACAGACACATCAGATTTATTAGCCAGTAGACATGTGCAAAGTTTCAGAAATGGGCGTGGTGCAGGGGCTCAGTAGCGCCACCTTTTGACAAACGTGGGGGTGTTAGTTTTATAGTTTTACCTACAATCATACAACTCGGTACGCATATTGTTCAGATCAAGCCGGACAACTTTCTAATTAACTGTCATTAGCTCAGACCAACAGGAAGTCAGATATTTTGGTTTGAAAGTGGATGTTTTGGAGAATTTTCTCTTCCTCTCTCTCTGACCCTACGTCTCTCCGTGTGTTTGAGGGGAGGGGGATTTGTCTGCTGAGTGAGAATGCCTTTATTTTTGTTTTTCAAGGTTTTGGGGCCCTTAACGTGCTCGAAAACTCTTGAAACTTTGCACACAGGTCAGAACCCGCGGCCATCAGGGCCGGGCTGAAGCTGGTACCCGGGCGTGGCAGGGGGGCTCGACAGCGCCCCCTGGAACGAGATTCGAACACTTGTCCATATATCAAACATGCTTGCATGTAATAATATGAAACTCGGTACATATTTAGATCTCATGGGGCCGAACAACTTTCGTGCTCTAAGTTTTACGACAGCTCAACAGGAAGTCAGACATTATGGGTTGTTTGGAAAATGCATGCTTTTATTTTTGATATATGTCTCCTAGAGAATTAATCCAAACACCACGAAACTCGGTCAGCATGAAGTCAAGACATTGAGGATGCTAAATTGCGGACGGATTTTTGATATCTCGAACGGTTTGGCCGTGGCGAGGAAATGAATTTTATGACTAAAAAAGGACACATAAAGTGTGTTATAACTTTGCTCGTTTTACCTACAGTTACAAAACTTCCCACGAATTTTGTTCTCATCAAGCCGATCAATTTTCTAATTTAAAGTCATTAGCTCTGAGCAACAGAAAGTCAGATATTGTAGTTTGAATGGATTTATTGTGCTCCCTCCCATTCTCTGTGAGTGTGTGTGTCTGTGTGGGGAGGGGAGGAGAGGGGAGGGAAGAGAAGAGAAGGGAAGGGAAGGGGAGGGGAGCGGAGGGGAGGGGAGGGAAGGGGAGGGGAGGGGAGCGGAGGGGAGGGAAGGGGAGGGGAGCGGAGGGGAGGGGAGGGGAGGGGAGGGAGGGTTGATGTCTGTGCTTATGTGTGTTGGTGTGTGTGTGTGGCTGGCTGTATGATTTTTCCTGCATTAAAGGATAAAGAAATCTCTAAGTCCTTGTCTTTTTGCATACTAACTTTGCATTTTTTTAATTACAAAATATGCATATAACCCCCATCTTTTAAATGTATATTTTGCTTTAAATAAAAGTAAGATTGTATTGGTAATTGAAGCTGAATGAATTTAAAATTCATGTGCTATATTTAAATATATTTGTTTTCCTTTTGTAGTTTTAAAACACTAACCTCATTCTCATCTGAATTACAAATATATTTTTTTCTGTATAAAATAATACTCTGATTAAAAAAGAAACATCAAAAGTGTTTTTAGTCGTTGTAGAATGTGTACCTTAAAAATAAACAGATTAGTGCTCTGTTTGAGGACAATCCTGTGTGGGGAGGTGGCAGGGGGATTTCTCTATTGGGTGAGATTTAATTTAAATTAGTGTTTTTCAAGGTAGCATTCTAATCTGGTAAAGCAAGTAATATTCTCTGTATCTTTATATAAATATACACATATATATGTATATATATATATGTGTGTGTGTGTGTGTGTGTGTGTGTATATATTTATAGCTACAAGCAGCGATTACAGACCCAAGCCGGTGGCACCGCAACCCCGGTTATAGCGCCACCAACTGGCAGTAGGAAGTGTGTTACTTTGAAAATGATTTGAAATCACCCTCTTATTTTTACCTGATTTGCTTCAAACTTCACTACTATAATGTAAACACACGGCAGATGTAGACCTGGATGTAGACCTGACCTTTCAGAAGGTTGCTCGCGCATACTTTGTGATTGATTTGTGCCCTCGATGCGCACTTTTGCAGAGCCCACACCAATGCAAGCTCTACAGCACACTTCTTTTCGACAGTCAAAGCAGGGTTACGTTTTTTTGCATGTCGTGCACAATAACCCTAAAGGCACCAGGGTGGCGGTGCCACCGGCTTATATATATATATATATATATATATATATATATATATATATATATATATATATATACTTATATACATACATACATACATACACAATATATATATATATATATATATATATATATATATATATATATATATATATTAGGGCCGGGACTCGATTAAAAAAATTAATCTAATTAATTAGAGGCTTTGTAATTAATTAATCGAAATTAATCGCATTTTAATTGCATAAATATTTGACCTGAGAACAGTGAGAAGTAATTTTTTTCACATGGATTTTTAGTATACCATTGAATAATGACTGAATACATAAGCTTAAGCAACAAAATATTGTTTATTTTTGTTCAACCAAGTCCAGCAGACCAGTGTTTTTTGCCATTAAGTGTAGCAATAGCATATTGCTACACTACACTAATAGCAATAGCGAATTCCTTGTTGCATAGCTTGCACACAACCATGCTCTTATCGACGCTTCCATCCGTTCGTTTTTGTAACAAAATGTCCCATTCACCGGCCAACCAAAGCGATCTCGTCAGCTTCTTCGTCATGAACGCTAGTTGGTGCGCCAGTATAATCGGTCCGCCGAAACTCATCCAGTGAGAAACGTTCCGCGGTGCAAAAATAAGTGCGATTAAAAATATTTTTTTGTGTAATTAATTAACGCGTTAAAGTCTGTAGTTAATTAATCTTAATTAACGCGTTAAAGTCCCGGCCCTAATATATATATATATATATATATATATATATATATATATAGCTGCGAGCAGCGATGAAGGGCCAAAGCCGGCACAACCGCCACTCCGGTGCCTTTAGGTAACTAAAGGCACCGGGGTTGCGGTGCCACCGGCTTGGGCCCGCAATCGCTGCTCGCAGCTATATTTATTATTATTATTATTATTTTACTACCTTTTGGGCACTTTTGGGGGCCTTAACGTGCTCAAAAACTCTTGAAACTTTGCACACGGGTCAGAACCCGCGGCCATCAGGGCCGGGCTGAAGCTGGTACCCGGGCGTGGCAGGGGGGCTCGACAGCGCCACCTGGAACGGGATTTGAACACTTGTCCATATATCAAACACGCTTGCATGTAATAATCTGAAACTCGCTACACTTATATATCTCATCGGGCCGAACAACTTTCGTGCTCTAAGTTTTACGCCAGCCCAACAGGAAGTCGGCTATTTAGGGTTGTTTGGAAACGCATGCTCAGGAATTTGAAACACTTCTCCTAGGGAATTCCCCCGTTCGTCTCCAAACTCTGTGTGCATGAAGTCAAGACATTGAGGATGAAAAATTGCCAGGGGATTTTTGATATCTCGAAAGGTTTGGCCGTGGCGAGGAAACGAATTTATGGTGAATAATGGAAACAGGAAGTGTGTTATAACTTCTACATACATTAACTGATCTTGATGAAACTTCAGCAGTGTTTTCGCTGTAAGAGGCCGATCACATGGATGTGACTATTGTGAGTCAAAGTTATAGCGCCACCAACTGGCAGCAGGAAATGTGTCACTTTCTAAATGCTTTTGACAAAAGTGGGGGGGTTAGTTTTATCTACAGTAACAAAACTCGATATGTATATTGTGCTCTTCGAGCCGGACAACTTTCTAATTTACCGTAATTAGCAACGACCAAAAGGAAGTCAGATATTTTGGTTTGAATATGGTGAGCCTCTCTCTGAGCTCTGTATGGCAAGCCCTTTTAACATTTAAAAGCTAAGTTTGACTATCCGGAATTAACATTGTTGATATCAACAACGTCTTTCTGACAAGTCGTAATTATATTTTGGATAGTTTGTATTATCATTTAAGATATTTGGCCGTGGCGAGGAAACGAATTTATGGCGAATAATGGAAACAGGAAGTGTGTTATAACTTCTACATACATTAACTGATCTTGATGAAACTTCATCATTGTGTTCGCTGTAAGAGGTCGATCACATGGATGTGACTATTGTGAGTAAAAGTTATAGCACCACCAACTGGCAGCAGGAAGTGTGTCACTTTCTAAATGCTTTTGACAAAAGTGGGGGGGGGGTTAGTTTTATCTACAGTAACAAAACTTGATATGTATATTGTACTCTTCGAGCCGGACAACTTTCTAATTTACCGTAATTAGCAACGACCAACAGGAAGTCAGATATTTTGGTTTGAATATGGTGAGCCTCTCTCTGAGCTCTGTATGGCAAGCCCTTTTAACATTTAAAAGCTAAGTTTGACTATCCGGAATTAACATTGTTGATATCAACAACGTCTTTCTGACAAGTCGTAATTATATTTTTGGATAGTTTGTATTATCATTTAAGATATCTGTAACGTAATTGGCCTATGGCTAAGCCACGCCCCCAAACAGGATGAGCCAATCACAGCGCGCATAGCTAACCCAATAAAATGAAAGTTACAGATATCAAATTTCAGATATCTCTAATCAAAATGAATTTCAAGATATCTATAACTTGATAATAGATATCTACAATTAAATTATGACTATCCCTAACTCCAGTTTGAGATATCTACGACGCCATTCTGACTAGTCATAATTTAAATGTATTTAAATGTATTGTTTGCACACTTCATATGAATTTTCTGTCTTGTGTACTTATTTCATGTGTCCGTTAAATCAATGGGACTGTAGGGCGACAGTGAAAGCGGGGTTACGTTTTTGCACGTCGTGCACAGTAACCCTAAAGAAACCGGGGGTGGCAGTGCCACCGGCTTGTTTATATATATATATATATATATATATATATATATATATATATATATATATATATATATATATATATAGCTGCGAGCAGCGATGAAGGGCCAAAGCCGGCGGCACCGCCACTCCGGTGCCTTTAGGTAACTAAAGGCACCGGGGTTGCGGTGCCACCGGCTTGGGCCCGCAATCGCTGCTCGCAGCTATATTTATTATTATTCTTCTTCTTCCGACTTATTATTATTATTATTTTACTACCTTTTGGGCACTTTTGGGGCACTTAACATGCTCGAAAACTCTTGAAACTTTGCACACGGGTCAGAACCCGCGGCCATCAGGGCCGGGCTGAAGCTGGTACCCGGGCGTGGCAGGGGGGCTCGACAGCGCCCCCTGGAACGGGGTTTGAACACTTGTCCATATATCAAACACGCTTGCATGTAATAATCTGAAACTCGCTACACTTATATATCTCATCGGGCCGAACAACTTTTGTGCTCTAAGTTTTACCCCAGCCCAACAGGAAGTCGGCTATTTAGGGTTGTTTGGAAACGCATGCTCAGGAATTTGAAACACTTCTCCTAGGGAATTCCCCCGTTCGTCTCCAAACTCGGTGTGCATGAAGTCAAGACATTGAGGATGAAAAATTGCCAGGGGATTTTTGATATCTCGAACGGTTTGGCCGTGGCGAGGAAACGAATTTATGGCGAATAATGGAAACAGGAAGTGTGTTATAACTTCTGCATACATTAACTGATCTTGATGAAACTTCAGCAGTGTGTTCGCTGTAAGAGGCCGATCACATGGATGTGACTATTGTGAGTCAAAGTTATAGCGCCACCAACTGGCAGCAGGAAGTGTGTCACTTTCTAAATGCTTTGAAATCACCCTCTTATTTTTACCCGATTTTCTTCAAACTTTATGTGTATAATGTAAACACACGGCAGATGTAGACCTGTGAAAGGATTATTGATATCTTAGATACTGTTGCCGTGGCAACGCATCAAACTTTATTATTCTTTGTTGATGCTTTTGAGACTCTTAACATGCTTGAAATTGCATGAAACTCGACAGACACATCACATTTATTAGCCAGTAGACATGTGCAAAGTTTCAGAAATGGGCGTGGTGCAGGGGCTCAGTAGCGCCACCTTTTGACAAACGTGGGGGTGTTAGTTTTATAGTTTTACCTACAATCATACAACTCGGTATGAATATTGTTCAGATCAAGCCGGACAACTTTCTAATTAACTGTCATTAGCTCAGACCAACAGGAAGTCAGATATTTTGGTTTGAAAGTGGATGTTTTGGAGAATTTTCTCTTCCTCTCTCTCTGACCCTACGTCTCTCCGTGTGTTTGAGGGGAGGGGGATTTGATGCTGAGTGAGAATGCCTTTATTTTTGTTTTTCAAGGTTTTGGGGCCCTTAACGTGCTCGAAAACTCTTGAAACTTTGCACACAGGTCAGAACCCGCGGCCATCAGGGCCAGGCTGAAGCTGGTACCCGGGCGTGGCAGGGGGGCTCGACAGCGCCCCCTGGAACGAGATTCGAACACTTGTCCATATATCAAACATGCTTGCATGTAATAATATGAAACTCGGTACATATTTAGATCTCATCGGGCCGAACAACTTTCGTGCTCTAAGTTTTACGACAGCTCAACAGGAAGTCAGCTATTATGGGTTGTTTGGAAAATGCATGCTTTTATTTTTGATATATGTCTCCTAGAGAATTAATCCAAACACCACGAAACTCGGTCAGCATGAAGTCAAGACATTGAGGATGCTAAATTGCGGACGGATTTTTGATATCTCGAACGGTTTGGCCGTGGCGAGGAAATGAATTTTATGACTAAAAAAGGACACATAAAGTGTGTTATAACTTTGCTAGTTTTACCTACAGTTACAAAACTTGCCACGAATTTTGTTCTCATCAAGACGATCAATTTTCTAATTTAAAGTCATTAGCTCTGAGCAACAGAAAGTCAGATATTGTAGTTTGAATGGATTTATTGTGCCCCCTGCCATTCTCTGTGAGTGTGTGTGTCTGTGTGGGGAGGGGAGGGAAGGGAAGGGAAGGGAAGGGAAGGGAAGGGGAGGGGAGGGGAGGGGAGGAGAGGGGAGGGAGGGTTGATGTCTGTGTTTATGTGTGTGTGTGTGTGGCTGGCTGTATGATTTTTCCTGCATTAAAGGATAAAGAAATCTCTAAGTCCTTGTCTTTTTGCATACTAATTTTGCATTTTTTTAATGACAAAATATGCATATAACCCCCATGTTTTAAATGTATATTTTGCTTTAAATAAAAGTAAGATTGTATTGGTAATTGAAGCTGAATGAATTTAAAATTCATGTGCTATATTTAAATATATTTGTTTTCCTTTTGTAATTTTAAAACACTAACCTCATTCTCATCTGAATTACAAATATATTTTTTTCTGTATAAAATAATACTCTGATTAAAAAAGAGACATCAAAAGTGTTTTTAGTCAATGTAGAACGTGTAACTTAAAAATAAACAGATTAGTGCTCTGTTTGAGGACAATCCTGTGTGGGGAGGTGGCAGGGGGATTTCCCTATTGGGTGAGATTTAATTTAAATTATTGTTTTTCAAGGTAGCATTCTAATCTGGTAAAGCAAGTAATATTCTCTGTATCTTTATATAAATATACACACACACATATATATATATATATATATATATATATATATATATATATATATATATATATATACAGGGTTCTCAAGTTTTATCAAAAGCTTGGAGTGAGATCACATGCGGTTAGGGGAGGAGCCCTAATGGAGCCCCGCCCCCGCCCATCCCCGCCCCCCAATTTTACCCATTGTTCATAATTAACCAGCACAAATTGAAATTATAACAATTGGTAAATCTGATAAATGACAGAGCAATTCATCACATCAAATATACTCTTTAATGTTATATTTCAAAATTACAAATATACAAAAATTACAAAAATATAACAAATTGCTCCAAACAGTTTGGAAAAACAAATCTTTTTTGCATTTTGAATTATTGTGAGGTGGGACATTGTGAACAAATGGACATATTAGAGTATGTGTGTGTGAGTGTGTGTTTGTGTGTGTGTGTGTACACAAGAGTACACAATCCAGCTTATGAAATGTGTTTTGTGTTGTAAATGTTTGTTGAACATTTTGATGCCTTGCAACCTTTTTAGGGGGCTTACCCTTTGGTGCCCAGATGATAAAATATATTTTTGCTTTTTCCCTGACATCTTTGAAAAATACAAATGCAATGGCAATGATTAGCCTAATGTATGTTTTGACAGGATATAAAATATTACCCAGAACACTTTGCTTTAATACATGTAGCCTTAATGTAACTAGAAAGACTATTAATACAGTATAATATATAATTTAAAATAAAATGAAGAAATGCATCTTCATTCCTTCCCATACCCACTAACATTTCCCTTAGTTTCAGATAACGTAAGCTAGCCAAACTGAGCCAAAGCTTCTGGCCTGGTTGCAAAGTAGTTGTAGAGTTGTAGAGACTGCATCAATAATGTATAGGATGGGCTATATATTAAATCTTCTAGCCTAAAAATGTTAGACGAGCTTTCTTCCAATTTACCTTCTCCATCACGACGTGTGTTCGCGCGATGTTGTTGGTTACCTAGTAACGAACGTATAGAGGCAGAGAATGTTCCGTCAACTTCCGCGTATTCGCGGCTTCACGCATCTATGATGCCTTGCTAGTAACGAACGCAATCTGGCCGAGATACGTGCTGGCGGCAGGAAACTTCACTTTGTGTGCCTGCGCCTCGAATACAACGTTATATATAAAGCTCGCAGGACAACTTGGTTGGCATTCCTTTTCAGCGTGAGAAATACACGGTGTGGCGTGTGAGCGTGTGAACTAGTTGAATTGCGTGTGTCTCACGGCCAATGCGTGAGACTTGAGATCCCTGATATATATATGTGTGTGTGTGTGTATATATATTTATAGCTACGAGCAGCGATTACAGGCCCAAGCCGGTGGCACCGCAACCCCGGTTATAGCGCCACCAACTGGCAGTAGGAAGTGTGTCACTTTCTAAATGCTTTTGACAAAAGTGGGGGGGTTAGTTTTATCTATAGTAACAAAACTCGATATGTATATTGTACTCTTCGAGCCGGAAAACTTTCTAATTTACCGTAATTAGCTACGACCAAAAAGAAGTCAGATATTTTGGTCTGAATGTGGATTTTTGGCAAAATCAGCCTCTGATTTTTTACCCACTCCTCTTAAGTGGTTTATTTAATTCCAACCAAACTTTTTCAACATGATGAAAATACATTAAAGAAGCTAAATTGTGAATGGCTATTGAATATCTCAAATTGTTTTGCTATGGCGAGGGATTAAAGTCATGTCAAAAAAGTAAACACTAAAAGCCTCATATCTTCTAAAAAAATAATTATACACCATTTATTTCTAGATAAATTTATACAAATATCAGAACTAAACCCATTTTATTCTTGTTTTCAATTTAAGAATAATGTACAAGTTTAAAAACAGCCAGAATGCGCTAATCAGTTAAAAAATAAATACATCAAGTAATACATAGGGCTATACTGCCCTCTTGTGTCCAAAATGATATCAACTCAGTAGCCTACATAAAACTTTTTATTAGGTATGGCTATTGTAATTAAATATAAATATATTAGGTATGTGGCTGTGAGGATCTTTTCCCACCGGTTGATCGACGTGTGACACCAGCGAGGGCTTTTAAATCGCTAATATAAAAGTGAAAGTAAAGGACGTCCGCACGGACATTTATAGTGGTGGCGCTCGCAGTGCGCTCGAATGAATTTCTATGGAAGTAGAAATGAAAAAACGTTCGCTCTGTTTTGCTCGCTCGTCGCCATGGACGCGCACCGTTATGAATGCCAGTGCAGCCGCATACTTTAAAATGAACGCCATATCGGGGGCCGATTGCTTCCGGTTTTCAGGGAAAACACAACAACAAAAGAGTAAATGACAGATTCGCTTAAATAGGCGCTTTTACACAAAATATTCCGTCATCATGTTTTTCAGTCAGCTCTTCACTCTCGTGATTAATGAATTTTGACTCCTGTTGCTGATCTTTGCTGCAACTTTCGTTTTGCTCACAATTTAGTAAGCAAACACTTTCAAGTTTTAATTGTAGTGACTAAATGATTTTATTATACACACACACACATCAAATTGACGGTGGGGGGCCATGGTATATTTAAATCTGCATATTGTAATATCTGCAGGGCACCCCTAGTCTAGTCTTATTAAATGTATGCTTCATCTTTCATTTTTAATTTGTAAATTTGATCAACAAATTCAATTATTTAGAATAATAAGACACTAAATGGCTGTTACTCTAGGTAGGGGTGATCAAATTAAATCGTTAACACTGAAAAATAACAATGCATTAAATAATGTTATGAGATTGTTTTAAATATGAGTTAATTAACAATCGTTGGAAAGATGATACTTTTAAACAACACTAAACCGTCATTAGGTGTCGCCAGGCGACCGTCTTAATGAGCGAGTCATTGATTCATTCGTTCAAACGACTCGTTCGAACGACGGAGTCATTCATGAATGAGACAGGTGCTGCGTCCCAATTCGCCTACTTATACTACGCCCTAAAAGTATGTACTCTTTTTGAGAAGAAAAAGTACATACTTTTGAGTGTGTAGCAAAAGAGTAGGCAAGCTTTGGGACATACTACTTCGTCATCTTTAACGGACAGCTCAGTCGCGAGCATCTGTCACCGTAAACTGCCGCTCTGTCAATCATCTTGTCACAGTAAAAATCCTCCATTCAATCTAATTTCATTTCTTACCGTTTAAGAAAAAATGTTGTCACACGTTCATCTGCCAGTCGTGAGTCTTTCATGTGGAGACTCTCCTCATGTGTTTGCAATTTGAATATAATGATGCATTTAAAAGTTAATGGCTAAACGCTTTACAAACGTTCACAATGCTGCTGCAGATGCAATATAATGTAGCCAACATTGAATAAATACATTTTCGTCAGGTTAGATACTGATAATTAATCACTCAAACCCCTTTATCTAAACCACTCTACATAACCGCCGGACTCGCGCGTCCTCCATGTCTGTAGTTTTTTTTTAACACTTTTCACTCGTGTTTGTAGTTCTAACCGAATCCTCGTCCAACGCGCAATGGGTTATCGGCAATAACAGCCGTTAGAGTGTGCATAGATCTGCACTTCGGGTTCTGACTGGATATAGTAGACCATCCAGGTCTCTTTGGAACACTCATTTCAACATACTACGATTTGGGACGTACTAATTCTATTTTCGAATACTATTTAGGACGGATAGTATGCGAATTGGGACGCAGCTTATGGATTGGTCATTGAATCTTTGAGTCAACCGATTCGTTCAAAATGCTGAATCATTGTGTCTGTTACAGTGACAAGAGTTTAACCCCTTGTCTTTTTGGATGTATATTTTGTTTTTATTACAAAATATGCATACGACCCATATATTTTAAATGTATTGTTTGCTTTAAATTAAATTAAGATTGTATGTTTGGTAATTGAACCAAAATAAATTTAAAATGAATGTGCTATATTTCAGATTAATATATTTGTTTTCCTTCATTTTAATCAACACTAACTTTATTCTCATCTGAATTATAAATAATTTATTCCTGTATA
Organism: Tiaroga cobitis; assembly: GCA_030578255.1. Lineage (NCBI taxonomy): Eukaryota > Metazoa > Chordata > Actinopteri > Cypriniformes > Leuciscidae > Tiaroga > Tiaroga cobitis. The sequence goes on from CM060609.1 coordinate 24,118,815, forward strand.
AAATAAAAACACATTTGAATTTTCTTTCTTAATCAATGTAGAATGTGTAATTGAAAAATAAACAGATTAGGGCTCTGAGGACAATAAATGAAAATCAATGCGATATGGTGAATGTCCAAAAGATGGCACCCACAGACTGTTTTTAAATGGGGTTGGATAAATATTTTTTGCTTTTAAACAGTGTGTGTGTGGGTGAGATTTTGGTTGGGGGACAGTTGTAGGTTACAGTTTGGCAAGAGTTTATAGTTTGACAAAAGCACTTTGTTGTGTTTTATTGCGAGTGTACACAAATATAAGTAAACACTTCGCAGTTTGAATGATGTCCTCTATGAACAAAATGACAGAGTATGTTTTTATGTGTAAGAATTCAATTGCACCCGCACCTCACCCACCCACACACACACACATACACACACACACACACACACAAACACATATTGGAACGTAAGTGAAGTACAAAGCCTATAATAAAGAATAGTTTAGCATCCAAATACATCGCAACTGTTGAAACAGTTTTATTCTAATGAGAGAGTTACGTGAGCCCAACACCACTTACTTTCACTTTCGCTTTAAATTATTTCGGTTATTTCTTAATTATATATTTTTTTATTCTTGTTCTGTTCTGAATATCATTAAATTTAAAGGATTGCTTGTGGAATATTTTGAGTGTATCATCAAATCAGAATAATTCTCTCGGGTTAGTGATTTCCTAGTTATTTTTTTATTTTTTTTTCATTGTTCTAATCAGGCAAGGCAAATAAAATATATATATATTTTGTTTTTTGTTTATATATATATATATATATATATATATATATATATATATTTGTTTATATATATATATATATATATATGTTTGTTTTTATATATATATATATATATTTGTTTTTATATATATATATATATATATATATATATAAATATAGCTGCGAGCAGCGATGAAGGGCCAAAGCCAGCGGCACCGCCACTCCGGTGCCTTTAGGTAACTAAAGGAACCGGGGTTGCGGTGCCACCGGCTTGGGCCCGTAATCGCTGCTCGCAGCTATATTTATTATTATTTTACTACCTTTTGGGCACTTTTGGGGGCCTTAACGTGCTCAAAAACTCTTGAAACTTTGCACACGGGTCAGAACCCGCGGCCATCAGGGCCGGGCTGAAGCTGGTACCCGGGCGTGGCAGGGGGGCTCGACAGCGCCACCTGGAACGGGATTTGAACACTTGTCCATATGTCAAACACGCTTGCATGTAATAATCTGAAACTCGCTAGACTTATATATCTCATCGGGCCGAACAACTTTCGCGCTCTAAGTTTTACGCCAGCCCAACAGGAAGTCGGCTATTTAGGGTTGTTTGGAAACGCATGCTCAGGAATTTGAAACACTTCTCCTAGGGAATTCCCCCGTTCGTCTCCAAACTCGGTGTGCATGATGTCAAGACATTGAGGATGAAAAATTGCCAGGGGATTTTTGATATCTCGAACGGTTTGGCCGTGGCGAGGAAATGAATTTATGGCGAATAATGGAAACAGGAAGTGTGTTATAACTTCTGCATACATTAACTGATCTTGATGAAACTTCAGCAGTGTGTTCGCTGTAAGAGGCCGATCACATGGATGTAACTATTGTGAGTCAAAGTTATAGCGCCACCAACTGGCAGCAGGAAGTGTGTCACTTTCTAAATGCTTTGAAATCACCCTCCTATTTTTACCCGATTTTCTTCAAACTTTATGTGTATAATGTAAACACATGGCAGATGTAGACCTGTGAAAGGATTATTGATAACATAGATACTGTTGCCGTGGCAACGTATCAAACTTTATTATTCTTTGTTGATGCTTTTGAGACTCTTAACATGCTTGAAATTGCATGAAACTCGACAGACACATCACATTTATTAGCCAGTAGACATGTGCAAAGTTTCAGAAACGGGCGTGGTGAGGGGCTCAGTAGCGCCACCTTTAGTCAAAAATGGGGTATTAGTTTTACCTACAGTAACAAAAATAGGCACGTATATTGTTCTCCTCGAGCCGGACAACTTTCTAATTTACACTCACTAGCTCGGATCGACAGGAAGTCAGATATTTTGGTTTGAATGTGATTTTCAGGAGGATTTTCTCCCTCCCTCTCTCTCTGTCTCTGCATCTATGTGTGTGTGTGGGGGGTGAGGGGATTGTCTGTTGAGTGAAAATGCTTTTAAAATTGTTTTTCAAGGTTTTGGGGCCCTTAACATGCTCGAAAACTCTTGAAACTTTGCACACAGGTCAGAACCCGCGGCCATCAGGGCCGGGCTGAAGATGGTACCCGGGCGTGGCAGGGGGGCTCGACAGCGCCCCCTGGAACGGGGTCCGAAAACTTGGTCCATAAATCAAACACACTTGCATGTAATAATATGAAACTCGGTACACATATAGATCTCATCGGTTCATATATACTTCATGCTCTTACTTTTTACCCCAGCCCAACAGGAAGTCGGCTATTTAGGGTTGTTTGTTAAACGCATGCAATGGAATTTAAAGTACTTCTCCTAGAGAATTCAAAGAAATGCCACGAAACTCGGTCAGCATGAAGTCAAGACATTGAGGATGAAAAATTGCCAGGGGATTTTTGATATCTCGAACGGTTTGGCCGTGGCAAGGAAACGAATTTATGGCGAATAATGGAAACAGGAAATGTGTTATAACTTCTACATACATTAGCTGATCTTGATGAAACTTCAGCAGTGTGTTCGCTGTAAGAGGCCGATCACATGGATGTGACTATTGTGAGTCAAAGTTATAGCGCCACCAACTGGCAGCAGGAAGTGTGTCACTTTCTAAATGCTTTTGACAAAAGTGGGGGGGTTAGTTTTATCTACAGTAACAAAACTCAATATGTATATTGTACTCTTCGAGCCGGACAACTTTCTAATTTACCGTAATTAGCAACGACCAACAGGAAGTCAGATATTTTGGTTTGAATATGGTAAGCCTCTCTCTGAGCTCTGTATGGCAAGCCCTTTTAACATTTAAAAGCTAAGTTTGACTATCCGGAATTAACATTGTTGATATCAACAACGTCTTTCTGACAAGTCGTAATTATATTTTGGATAGTTTGTATTATCATTTAAGATATCTGTAACGTAATTGGCCTATGGCTGAGCCACGCCCCCAAACGCGATGAGCCAATCACAGTGCGCATAGCTAACCCAATAAAATGAAAGTTACAGATATCAAATTTCAGATATCTCTAATCAAAATGAATTTCAAGATATCTTTCACTTGATAATAGATATCTAATATCTATTATCAAAATTATGACTATCCCTAACTCCAGTTTGAGATATCTACAATGCCGTTCTGACTAGTCATAATTTAAATGTATTTAAATGTATTGTTTGCTTTGAATTAAATTAAGATTGTATGTTTGGTAATTTAATCTAAATTAATTTAAAATTTATGCACTATATTTCAGATCAATATATTTGTTTTCCATCATTTTAATCAACACTAATTTTATTCTCATCTAAATTATAAATAACTTATTTCTGTATAAAATAAAAAATCCTGAATAATCCAGACCAACCAGAGCGCACTATTCCTACAACATCATCAGTGCTGAAGCGGAACTACCAGAGCCGTTCGGCAGATAGCGAGCAGATGCAGCATATGTGTTGTAACGAGGCAGGGTCAGGCCAGGGGGGTCCATTTGCAGCTTTTTATTAAGAAAGGTCAAGACAGGCAGGGTGAGCAATGGCAAACAGGGCAGAACAGAAAAGGCAGAGACAAACCAGGTTGACAGGCAAAGGGCAAAGACCTCCAGATAAATACTGGGCTTCTGGATTTACACATTTAAGTGCTGCAAAACAGATTGACTTATGACATCCTATGACAGGGGTGGGCAACAGTTTTAGTCTGAGGGCCACAGTTACTTTGGCAAAGTAAACGGAGGGCCACACTTTGGACAATTGCAATTAAACAGTTACATGATTAAATGGTACAAATTAATTCAATGCAAATATGTATAAGGCTACTCTACAGTTACTTTGACTTTGCCAGCCTATTTCAAGGCCTGATATTTATTTTTGCTATAGGCCAGTCTGACCTAGGCCACTCTAAGGTTACAATAACTTGATTTACTTTCCTACACTACCCTGCACATTGTTCATGTCATTCATACCAGCTGTAACTATTCAAGATGGAAAGCTATTAACAAAACTGCAAATGTATGTGTGCACTGTGCAGGTTACATTAACATTAGGGATGTGCACGAATATTCGAATTTTCGATCTGTAATTATTATTAGTAAAATAAAATAGTATTCGAATTTTACTACGTTGCTTTGCTGGCCGTAAATGCAGTGAATCCATGATAAATCCCAAGCACTAACTCGCAATTATAATTAAATGCACTGGGTGGCGCTGTGGAGTGTGTTAACAAGTTGTGTGTATTTGATCACATAATGTTGTCGTCTGCCTCGCAAAGTTTGGAATTACTTGAAAATGATCTTACTAAATGGAATTACTTTTGATCAAATTAATTAATTAATCTGAGTTATAATATCATCATCACCACAATGAGAAATCACATGAAATCCAAACAGTCGACTGAGGAAAGACAGCTGACCAACACTGCATTCACGACTGCAGGTAAGCGCAGCTGGACCCCGCGTGATCCGAGCTTAGATGATAACTTATCTTATAGGAAAATTATTTTGAGACATATACTTCCTTTAAGTTTCGTTGAGGGAGACCGGTTTAAGAGCAGAAAACGCAAAGTGCTGTTAGAAACTTAGAACACTGTTATCTTTGTGTCTCTGAAACGTCTGTCAGCGCAGCGCCTTTTCTCACTCGATCATAAATTGCTGGCGGCGCCCCTGCATGTGGATATTGTTTTTCTCTATATAAACATGAAACAATATAAACACGATAATCATATGCTGACTCGAGTGTGTGTACGTTTTGTACGATATCTGGCGCAACCGCTTTATTAGGCGTTTTTTTCCCGTTCGCGCTGCTTGAGCATTCTTTTATTAATGCTTTTGTTTTTTATATTTTTTGTTTACACATAGGCCTAATGTGTAATGTTTTCAACTAAAAGAAATGGTGACAAAAACGTAAAAAAAAAAAAAAACATCTTTTTCGTTAAATGTCATTTAAATAAACGAATATTCGAATATTCGATTTTTATGTGCCCAAATATTCGAATGCAATATTTTTGAAAAATGCCCATCCCTAATTAACATACAGACTTCCAGTGTTGGGAAGGATACTTTCAAAACATATTTCGTTGCAGAATACATGACTGGCAAAACCAGCAAAAGTAATGATTATGAATATGTAAAATATAGCAAGGAGATATTTTAATTGTTTATTAATAAATAAGTGTTTTCTTTGTCATTGTCGGCTAAGATGAAGTTGACGATGCTGACTCGCGATCTTCAGTAGCCTAGTGAACGCGCCAGAGAGAAATGCACATTTCATAAGGATTACATAAGCAGAGAGCAGTCTGTAGTCTGTTTTCTTTCGATTTGAATTGTTCAGTTTAAAAGTAGACATGTGAGGCAAGTAGGCTACTTTATATGCTGAGTTTCGGTTCATTTATGAGACGAGCTCCAGTTCACGCGCCGGCGTGATTATCTCGTTATTAATGTTTCGTGATTATCTCTATATTGTCTGCTATATTTACTTCTTATTTATTAAATACAGGCAATTGGTTGATGAAACATTGATTAAAATTAAGATACAATTAATACAAAACGAAATTCACTTTAAAGAAAGGTTTTGTGCTTTCTGTTTGATGTCTTTGTGAAAGTTTTAAAGCATCTTTTAGTGCCGCTTTCAGAGCGCTCACGTCCGTAACGGAGAACACGTCCGTAACATTGTTTTTCCTCATAAATGCGAACACGAAAAATAAAATAAAATGAATATTTTATGTTATGTGGAGACGGAGACAACCCTTCATCCGGTGGGTAGTATTAATTTTGGTTTGCGCAGTGTAATTCACAGAATTACTAAAACATATTTGCCACCTAAGTTAAAGATTGTTTTATGTCACGCATGTTTATTTCGGCATGTGTTTCATCCAAATTGCGATCGCATCGCGGGGGCCGGATTGAAGCACTATGCGGGCCGGATCCGGCCCCCGGGCCGTATATTGCCCATGTATGTCCTATGACATTAAAAATGATTCTAAATTTAAATGATCTCATATATGTGGCTATTGTGATTCACGATCATAGGCCCTGTCCAAAATGGTACACTTCATATGAATTTTCGGTCTTGTGTACTTATTTCATGTGTCCGTTAAATCCATGGGACCGTAGGGCGACAGTGAAAGCGGGGTTAAGTTTTTGCACGTCGTGCACAGTAACCCTAAAGGCAGTGCCACCGGCTTGTTTATATATATATATATATATATATATATATATATATATATATATAAATATAGCTGCGAGCAGCGATGAAGGGCCAAAGCCGGCGGAACCGCCACTCCGGAGCCTTTAGGTAACTAAAGGCACCGGGGTTGCGGTGCCACCGGCTTGGGCCCGCAATCGCTGCTCGCAGCTATATTTATTATTATTATTATTATTATTATTATTTTACTACCTTTTGGGCACTTTTGGGGGCCTTAACGTGCTCAAAAACTCTTGAAACTTTGCACACGGGTCAGAACCCGCGGCCATCAGGGCCGGGCTGAAGCTGGCACCCGGGCGTGGCAGGGGGGCTCGACAGCGCCACCTGGAACGGGGTTTGAACACTTGTCCATATATCAAACACGCTTGCATGTAATAATCTGAAACTCGCTACACTTATATATCTCATCGGGCCGAACAACTTTCGTGCTTTATGCCAGCCCAACAGGAAGTCGGCTATTTAGGGTTGTTTGGAAACGCATGCTCAGGAATTTGAAACACTTCTCCTAGGGAATTCCCCCGTTCGTCTCCAAACTCGGTGTGCATGAAGTCAAGACATTGAGGATGAAAAATTGCCAGGGGATTTTTGATATCTCGAACGGTTTGGCCGTGGCGAGGAAACGAATTTATGGCGAATAATGGAAACAGGAAGTGTGTTATAACTTCTACATACATTAACTGATCTTGATGAAACTTCAGCAGTGTGTTCGCTGTAAGAGGCCGATCACATGGATGTGACTATTGTGAGTCAAAGTTATAGCGCCACCAACTGGCAGCAGGAAGTGTGTCACTTTCAAAATGCTTTGAAATCACCCTCTTATTTTTACCCCATTTGCTTCAAACTTCATCTGTATAATGTAAACACACGGCAGATGTAGACCTGTGAAAGGATTGTTTAATATCTAAGATAATGTTGCCATGGCAATGCATCCAACTTTAATATTCTTTTTTGATGCTTTTGAGACTCTTAGCATGCTTGAAATTGCATGAAACTCGACAGACACATCTCATTTATTAGCTAGTAGACATGTGCAAAGATTCAGAAACGGGCGTGGTGAGGGGCTCAGTAGCGCCACCTTTAGTCAAAAATGGGGTATTAGTTTTACCTACAGTAACAAAAATCGGTATGTATATTGGTCTCTTCGAGCCGGACAACTTTCTAATTGACAGTCATTAGCTCCGAACAATACAAAGTCAGATATTTTGGTTTGAATGTGATTTTCAGAAGAATTTTCTCCCTCCCTCTCCCTCTGTCTCTGTGTTTGGGGAATTTGACTATTATTTTAATGGTGTTCAAGGTTTCAGGGGCTTTTGGGGCCCTTAACGTGCTTGAAAACTCTTGAAACTTTGCACACAGGTCAGAGCCCACGGCCATCAGGGCCGGGCTGAAGCTGGTAGCCGGGCGTGGCAGGGGGGCTCAACAGCGCCCCCTTGAACGGGGTCCCCAAAACTTGGTCCATAGATCAAACACGCTTGCATGAATTAATATGAAACTCAGTACACATTTAGATCTCATCGGGCCGAACAACTTTCCCTTGGTCAAGTTTTACGCCAGCCCAAAAGGAAGTCGGCTATTATGGGTTGTTTGGAGATCGCTTGCTCTGGAATTTGAAGTACTTCTCCTAGAGATTGCATCTGTTTACTGCCAAACTCAGTTAGCTTGAGGTCAACACATTGAAGATGCTAAATTGCGGACGGATTTTTGATATCTCGAGCGGTTTGGCCGTGGCGAGGAAACGAATTTATGGCGAGAAAAAAGAAACACGAACTGTTATAACTTCTGCATACATTAACTGATCTTGATGAAACTTCAGCAGTGTGTTCGTGGTAAGAGGCCAATCAGATGGATGTAACTATTGTGAGTCAAAGTTATAGCGCCACCAACTGGCAGCAGGAAGTGTGTCACTTTCTAAATGCTTTTGACAAAAGTGGGGGGGTTAGTTTTATCTACAGTAACAAAACTCGATATGTATATTGTACTCTTCGAGCCGGACAACTTTCTAATTTACCGTATTTAGCTACGACCAACAGGAAGTCAGATATATTGGTTTGAATATGGTGAGCCTCTCTCTGAGCTCTGTATGGCAAGCCCTTTTAACATTTAAAAGCTAAGTTTGACTATCCGGAATTAACATTGTTGATATCAACAACGTCTTTCTGAAATGTCGTAATTATATTTTGGATAGTTTGTATTATCATTTAAGATATCTGTAACGTAATTGGCCTATGGCTAAGCCACGCCCCCAAACGCGATGAGCCAATCATAGTGTGCATAGCTTACCCTGATAAAATGAAAGTTACAGATATCAAATTTCAGATATCTCTAATCAAAATGAATTTCAAGATATCTATAACTTGATAATAGATATCTACAATTAAATTATGACTATCCCTAACTCCAGTTTGAGATATCTACAACGCCATTTTGACTAGTCATAATTTAAATGTATTTAAATGTATTGTTTGCTTTAAATTAAATTAAGAATGTATGTTTGGTAATTTAACCTAAATTAATTTAAAATGTATGTGCTATATTTCAGATCAATATATTTGTTTTCCTTCATTTTAATCAACACTAACTTTATTCTCATCTAAATTATAAATAACTTATTTCTGTATAAATTAAAAATCCCGAACAATCCAGACCAACCAGAGCGCACTATTCCTACAACATCATCAGTGCTGAAGCGGAACTACCAGAGCCGTTCGGCAGATTTTCAGTCTTGTGTGCTTATTTCATGTGTCCGTTAAATCCATGAGACCGTCTGTAGGGTGTCTCATTTTTCATTTTAGGTTTCAGAAGGTGTCTCATGCATACATTTTGATATGTGCCCTCGATGCGCACTTTTGCAGAGCCCACACTGATGCAAAGCTCTACAGCACACTTCTTTTCGACAGTCAAAGCAGGGTTACGTTTTTGCAGGTCGTGCACAATAACCCTAAAGGCACCGGGGGTGGCGGTGCCACCGGCTTTGGCCCGTAATCGCTGCTCGCAGCTATATTTATTATTATTTTACTACCTTTTGGGCACTTTTGGGGCACTTAACGTGCTCGAAAACTCTTGAAACTTTGCACACGGGTCAGAACCCGCGGCCATCAGAGCCGGGCTGAAGCTGGTACCTGGGCGTGGCAGGGGGGCTTGACAGCGCCCCCTGGAACGGGGTTTGAACACTTGGTCCATAAATCAAACACGCTTGCATGGAATAATATGAAACTCGGTACACTTATAGATCTCATCGGTTCATATATACTTCATGCTCTGATTTTTTACCCCAGCCCAACAGGATGTCGGCTATTTAGGGTTGTTTGGAAAACCCATGCTCAGGAATTCGAAATACTCCTCCTAGAGAATTCAAACACACGGCACGAAACTCGGTCAGCGTGAAGTCAAGACACTGAGGATGAAAAATTGCCAGGGGATTTTTGATATCTCGAACGGTTTGGCCGTGGCGAGGAAACGAATTTATGGCGAGAAACAAGAAACAGGAAGTGTGTTATAACTTCTGCATACATTGACTGATCTTGATGAATCTTCAGCAGTGTGTTCGCTGTAAGAGGACGATCACATGGATGTGACTATTGTGAGTCAAAGTTATAGCGCCACCAAATGGCAGCAGGAAGTGTGTCAAACAAGAAACAGGAAGTGTGTTATAACTTCTGCATACATTGACTGATCTTGATGAATCTTCAGCAGTGTGTTCGCTGTAAGAGGACGATCACATGGATGTGACTATTGTGAGTCAAAGTTATAGCGCCACCAAATGGCAGCAGGAAGTGTGTCACTTTCTAAATGCTTTGAAATCACCCTCTTATTTTTACCCGATTTGCTTCAAACTGTATGTGTATAATGTAAACACACGGCAGATGTAGACCTGTGAAAGGATTATTGATATCTTAGATACTTTTGCCGTGGCAACGCATAAAACTTTATTATTCTTTGTTGATGCTTTTGAGACTCTTAACATGCTTGAAATTGCATGAAACTCGACAGACACATCAGATTTATTAGCCAGTAGACATGTGCAAAGTTTCAGAAATGGGCGTGGTGCAGGGGCTCAGTAGCGCCACCTTTTGACAAACGTGGGGGTGTTAGTTTTATAGTTTTACCTACAATCATACAACTCGGTACGCATATTGTTCAGATCAAGCCGGACAACTTTCTAATTAACTGTCATTAGCTCAGACCAACAGGAAGTCAGATATTTTGGTTTGAAAGTGGATGTTTTGGAGAATTTTCTCTTCCTCTCTCTCTGACCCTACGTCTCTCCGTGTGTTTGAGGGGAGGGGGATTTGTCTGCTGAGTGAGAATGCCTTTATTTTTGTTTTTCAAGGTTTTGGGGCCCTTAACGTGCTCGAAAACTCTTGAAACTTTGCACACAGGTCAGAACCCGCGGCCATCAGGGCCGGGCTGAAGCTGGTACCCGGGCGTGGCAGGGGGGCTCGACAGCGCCCCCTGGAACGAGATTCGAACACTTGTCCATATATCAAACATGCTTGCATGTAATAATATGAAACTCGGTACATATTTAGATCTCATGGGGCCGAACAACTTTCGTGCTCTAAGTTTTACGACAGCTCAACAGGAAGTCAGACATTATGGGTTGTTTGGAAAATGCATGCTTTTATTTTTGATATATGTCTCCTAGAGAATTAATCCAAACACCACGAAACTCGGTCAGCATGAAGTCAAGAAATTGAGGATGCTAAATTGCGGACGGATTTTTGATATCTCGAACGGTTTGGCTGTGGCGAGGAAATGAATTTTATGACGAAAAAAGGACACATAAAGTGTGTTATAACTTTGCTCATTTTACCTACAGTTACAAAACTTCCCACGAATTTTGTTCTCATCAAGCCGATCAATTTTCTAATTTAAAGTCATTAGCTCTGAGCAACAGAAAGTCAGATGTTGTAGTTTGAATGGATTTATTGTGCTCCCTGCCATTCTCTGTGAGTGTGTGTGTCTGTGTGGGGAGGGGAGGGAAGGGAAGGGAAGGGAAGGGAAGGGAAGGGAAGGGAAGGGAAGGGAAGGGAAGGGGAGGGAAGGGAAGGGGAGGGGAGGGGAGGGGAGGGAGGGTTGATGTCTGTGTTTATGTGTGTGTGTGTGTGTGTGGCTGGCTGTATGATTTTTCCTGCATTAAAGGATAAAGAAATCTCTAAGTCCTTGTCTTTTAGCATACTAATTTTGCATTTTTTTAATGACAAAATATGCATATAACCCCCATCTTTTAAATGTATATTTTGCTTTAAATAAAAGTAAGATTGTATTGGTAATTGAAGCTGAATGAATTTAAAATTCATGTGCTATATTTAAATATATTTGTTTTCCTTTTGTAGTTTTAAAACACTAACCTCATTCTCATCTGAATTACAAATATATTTTTTTCTGTATAAAATAATACTCTGATTAAAAAAGAAACATCAAAAGTGTTTTTAGTCAATGTAGAATGTGTAACTTCAAAATAAACAGATTAGTGCTCTGTTTGAGGACAATCCTGTGTGGGGAGGTGGCAGGGGGATTTCTCTATTGGGTGAGATTTAATTTAAATTATTGTTTTTCAAGGTAGCATTCTAATCTGGTAAAGCAAGTAATATTCTCTGTATCTTTATATAAATATACACATATATATGTATATATATATATATATATGTGTGTGTTTGTGTGTGTGTGTATATATTTATAGCTACAAGCAACGATTACAGGCCCAAGCCGGTGGCACCGCAACCCCGGTTATAGCGCCACCAACTGGCAGTAGGAAGTGTGTTACTTTGAAAATGATTTGAAATCACCCTCTTATTTTTACCTGATCTGCTTCAAACTTCACTACTATAATGTAAACACACGGCAGATGTAGACCTGGATGTAGACCTGACCTTTCAGAGGGTTGCTCGCGCATACTTTGTGATTGATTTGTGCCCTCGATGCGCACTTTTGCAGAGCCCACACCAATGCAAGCTCTACAGCACACTTCTTTTCGACAGTCAAAGCAGGGTTACGTTTTTTTGCATGTCGTGCACAATAACCCTAAAGGCACCAGGGTGGCGGTGCCACCGGCTTTTATATATATATATATATATATATATATATATATATATATATATATATATATATATATATATATATATAAATATAGCTGCGAGCAGCGATGAAGGGCCAAAGGCGGCGGTACCGCCACCCCGGTGCCTTTAGGTAACTAAAGGCACCGGGGTTGCGGTGCCACCGGCTTGGGCCCGCAATCGCTGCTCGCAGCTATATTTATTATTATTATTATTATTCTAACGACTATCCGGGCACTTTTGGGGCTCTTAACGTGCACGAAAACTCTTGAAACTTTGCACACAGGTCAGAACCCGCGGCCATCAGGGCCGGGCTGAAGCTGGTACCCGGGCGTGGCAGGGGGGCTCGACAGCGCCCCCTGGAACGAGGTCCGAAAACTTGGTCCATAAATCAAACACGCTTGCATGTAATAATATGAAACTCGGTACACATATAGATCTCATCGGTTTATATATCCTTTGTACTTTTACTTTTTACCCCAGCCCAACAGGAAGTCGGCTATTATGGTTTGTTTGGAAGCGTATGCCCCTGGAATTCGATATACTCCTCCTAGAGAATTCAACCAATCGCAACGAAACTCGGTCAGCATGATGTCAAGACATTGAGGATGAAAAATTGCCAGGGGATTTCTGATATCTCGAACGGTTTGGCCGTGACGAGGAAACGAATTTATGGCGAATAATGGAAACAGGAAGTGTGTTATAACTTCTACATACATTAACTGATCTTGATGAAACTTCAGCAGTGTGTTCGCTGTAAGAGGCCGATCACATGGATGTGACTATTGTGAGTCAGAGTTATAGCGCCACCAACTGGCAGCAGGAAATGTGTCACTTTCTAAATGCTTTTGACAAAAGTGGGGGGGTTAGTTTTATCTACAGTAACAAAACTCGATATGTATATTGTGCTCTTCGAGCCGGACAACTTTCTAATTTACCGTAATTAGCAACGACCAAAAGGAAGTCAGATATTTTGGTTTGAATATGGTGAGCCTTTCTCTGAGCTCTGTATGGCAAGCCCTTTTAACATTTAAAAGCTAAGTTTGACTATCCGGAATTAACATTGTTGATATCAACAACGTCTTTCTGACAAGTCGTAATTATATTTTGGATAGTTTGTATTATCATTTAAGATATTTGGCCGTGGAGAGGAAACGAATTTATGGCGAATAATGGAAACAGGAAGTGTGTTATAACTTCTACATACATTAACTGATCTTGATGAAACTTCAGCAGTGTGTTCGCTGTAAGAGGCCGATCACATGGATGTGACTATTGTGAGTCAGAGTTATAGCGCCACCAACTGGCAGCAGGAAGTGTGTCACTTTCTAAATGCTTTTGACAAAAGTGAGGGGGGTTAGTTTTATCTACAGTAACAAAACTTGATATGTATATTGTACTCTTCGAGCTGGACAACTTTCTAATTTACCGTAATTAGCAACGACCAACAGGAAGTCAGATATTTTGGTTTGAATATGGTGAGCCTCTCTCTGAGCTCTGTATGGCAAGCCCTTTTAACATTTAAAAGCTAAGTTTGACTATCCGGAATTAACATTGTTGATATCAACAACGTCTTTCTGACAAGTCGTAATTATATTTTTGGATAGTTTGTATTATCATTTAAGATATCTGTAACGTAATTGGCCTATGGCTAAGCCACGCCCCCAAACGCGATGAGCCAATCACAGTGCGCATAGCTAACCCAATAAAATGAAAGTTACAGATATCAAATTTCAGATATCTCTAATCAAAATGAATTTCAAGATATCTATAACTTGATAATAGATATCTACAATTAAATTATGACTATCCCTAACTCCAGTTTGAGATATCTACGACGCCATTCTGACTAGTCATAATTTAAATGTATTTAAATGTATTGTTTGCACACTTCATATGAATTTTCGGTCTTGTGTACTTATTTCATGTGTCCGTTAAATCAATGGGACCGTAGGGCGACAGTGAAAGCGGGGTTACGTTTTTGTACGTCGTGCACAGTAACCCTAAAGAAACCGGGGTGGCAGTGCTACCGGCTTGTTTATATATATATATATATATATATATATATATATATATATATATATATATAAATATAGCTGCGAGCAGTGATGAAGGGCCAAAGCCGGCGGCACCGCCACTCCGGTACCTTTAGGTAACTAAAGGCACCGGGGTTGCGGTGCCACCGGCTTGGGCCCGCAATCGCTGCTCGCAGCTATATTTATTATTATTATTATTATTCTAACGACTATTCGGGCACTTTTGGGGCTCTTAACGTGCACGAAAACTCTTGAAACTTTGCACACAGGTCAGAACCCGCGGCCATCAGGGCCGGGCTGAAGATGGTACCCGGGCGTGGCAGGGGGGCTCGACAGCGCCCCCTGGAACGGGGTGCGAAAACTTGGTCCATAAATCAAACACGCTTGCATGTAATAATATGAAACTCGGTAGACATATAGATCTCATCGGTTCATATATCCTTTGTACTTTTACTTTTTACCCCAGCCCAACAGGAAGTCGGCTATAATGGTTTGTTTGGAAGCGTATGCCCCTAGAATTCGATATACTCCTCCTAGAGAATTCAACCAATCGCAACGAAACTCGGTCAGCATGAAGTCAAGACATTGAGGATGAAAAATTGCCAGGGGATTTTTGATATCTCGAACGGTTTGGCCGTGGCGAGGAAACGAATTTATGGCGAATAATGGAA
This sequence comes from Tiaroga cobitis, assembly GCA_030578255.1. Classification (NCBI taxonomy): domain Eukaryota; kingdom Metazoa; phylum Chordata; class Actinopteri; order Cypriniformes; family Leuciscidae; genus Tiaroga; species Tiaroga cobitis. The sequence continues at coordinate 24,133,968 of CM060609.1, forward strand.
ACAGGAAGTGTGTTATAACTTCTGCATACATTAACTGATCTTGATGAAACTTCAACAGTGTGTTCGCTGTAAGAGCCCGATCACATGGATGTGACTATTATGAGTCAAAGTTATAGCGCCACCAACTGGCAGCAGGAAGTGTGTCACTTTCAAAATGCTTTGAAATCACCCTCTTATTTTTACCCGATTTGCTTCAAACTTGATGTGTATAATGTAGACACTCGCCAGATGTAGACCTGTGAAAGGATTATTGATGTCTTAGATACTGTTGCCATTGCAACGCATCAAACTTTAATATTCTTTTTGGATGCTTTTGAGACTCTTAGCATGCCTGAAATTGCTTAAAATTGCATGAAACTCGACAGACAGATCACATTTATTAGCCAGTAGACATGTGCAAAGTTTCAGAAACGGGCGTGGTGCAGGGGCTCAGTAGCGCCACCTTTTGACAAAAGTGGGGGGGTTAGTTTTATAGTTTTACCTACAATCATAAAACTCAGTACGCATATTGTTCAGATCAAGCCGGACAACTTTCTAATTAACTGTCATTAGCTCAGACCAAGAGGAAGTTGAATATGGTGGTTTGAATATGGTCATTTTCTCTCTCTCTCTCTCTGAGCCAATATGGCAAGCCGTTTTAACATTTAATCATTTTAACCTTCTAGTCTCTATTTTCATGCTTCTAGTACTTATTTTTTAGATACTAGTATCTATTCCATTAAGTACTAGTACTTATTCATTAGCGACTAGTGCTTATTCTTTAGTACTAGTGCCTATTCTTTAGATACTAGTGCTTATTCTTTAGATATTCTTTTGAATGCGTATTAGTAGCTAATGAATAAGTACTGGTATCTATTTAATAGGTACTAGTATCTAATGACTTAGTACTAGTATTTATTGAATAAATACTAGTATCTATTAATAGGTACTAGTATCTAAAAGGTCATTTTCTCTCTCTCTCTGAGCCAATATGGCAAGCCGTTTTAACATTTAATCATTTTAACCTACTAGTCTCTATTTTCATGCTACTAGTACTTATTTTTTAGATACTAGTATCTATTCCATTAAGTACTAGTACTTATTCATTAGCGACTAGTGTAAAATATAGCAAGGAGATATTTTAACCCTCTGGGGACCAGAAACGCGCCGGCGCGTTTTGCTCGTTTTTTTCACATAGCAGAAAAATAGACTTAAAGTACTACCATCATTTCTGTTCATATAGAGTTAAGAAATATGAGAAAATAATCTGTTAAATGTTTACTTTTTTATGTGCCCACATACAATCGAAATAAAATATTGTGCTTTTGTAAAATAAAGAATATAAACAGGGTGTGCGTTCTGCCTCTCAGTCACCGTGAACTTTTTTCCTGGAGCACGTCTCTAATCTTCAACAAAACTCAGCAAATACTATTCACCCAGACATGAGCAATATATCTTTTAAATCATTTGAGTTTGTACTTTTAAATGATCCGATTCAAAACTAAAATAAATATTCTCCGTTTATGTAATCTATATAAAAAGAGAGAGATGTCAGCCGTTCTCATTATCGTTCTCGCATCTCATTATCTCCGGTAATGTGACACGCCCACGGAGAGCACGCGCTATTCAAACGCAAATACGTGAAGCACCACATTGAGACGCGTTAACGCCCATAAACTCTGAAAACACACTATATTTTTTAGTCAGATTAATCTACTGTCATCTTGAGCGGCTATGAGGAACAATCCTGGGACATTTACCTACCTCAGAACAAGTGCTGGTTTATTTTCACCACGAGGAGGAGCAACAGATTCAGCTGAGAAGTGTGTAAGTGTTTTATGCTTATGCTTTGTTCTAATCGCGATATAGAATAACGTTAGTGTCTGTAAACGGAAAAATAGCATACTGTTTAAATGGGAATCATGTTTCTGTGTGTGTGTGTGTGTGTGTGTGCGTGTGCGTGTGTGAATGAATGAATGAATGAATGAACGCACAGATACGCACTGTTATAGACGAAATAAAAGACATTTTGTTGACTAGTTTTGGATAGAGTATAAAGTTTTTACTCTAAAATAGACATCAAATAAGCTTTGTTAGGAGTTTCTGCTCATATGTTAAATATATAGTATGTTTTGTCAATAAACTAATCAACTAAGATGTTATAGTCTAGTGTTTGCTCCAATCCAAGCTAAATCAAAATAATGAATCCTCAACTTTGAAATATGTATGATCAAACTAAGACATTTATGGAAAAGACAATTTTCTTTTCAAGATTTTTCCAACTCTAACTTTGAACTGAAATAAAACCTTGTCTATATGGTGAAGGGTGTGTGATAGATGTGTCCAGACGTATGCACCCTGTATTTTAAAGAAGAACATTTAATTATTTGTGATAAATTTTTCATTCACAAAGAACTCAAAGACATTATTCATGTCCCTAAAGGTTGGAGTTTTCCTCATTTTTTTAATTAAGGCATTACGATTTTTTATTCCTCTTTTTAGTCAACTTTAGCATGGGTGTGTTCACTTATTCTAAGCAGTGTGTGTGTGTGTGTGTTGTAAATAAATCCAAACAATCTAAAAGCCATTCTTTTTTAAATCTCCTCATTCTTTCTGCAAGGCTCTTCATAATGATATGGCCTGATAGCACCTAATAGGGCCATTATGGGAGGGTCTTTGTCTTTCTCAGGTGTGAAATGGATACATACTAATGAGAGATCAAGCCTCCTCGCATAAAGCTTTCTCAAACAAAACACGTCATACACATTCTAAAAGACTTTATTGACTTATCTGAATGAGTAGTCAGGATGTTTCTCACATAGTTTTGGAGCAAATGTTCTAGACTATGTGATACAATTTTCAAAAGTCTTGTGAAGAAATAATCATTATGTGTTTTGTGGCCTTATTTCAGAAACTTTTATTTTTAGTTTTTTCAATAACCACGCATAAATAATATTCTCTCAAAAATACAAACATGTACATGCATGTTGCTAACATATTATGATAGCCCTGTGTGTGCTATATTGAGTCAATTTACACCTTTGCCATTAACATGTTTATAAATAACTGAAAAAAGCACAAATGTCAGAGCATGTCAAAACATCCCAAGGGCCCCAAAAAACCTTTGGTCCCCAGAGGGTTAATTGTTTATTAATAAATAAGTGTTTTCTTTGTCATTGTCGGCTAAGATGAAGTTGACGATGCTGACTCGCGATCTTCAGTAGCCTAGTGAACGCGCCAGAGAGAAATGCACATTTCATAAGGATTACATAAGCAGAGAGCAGTCTGTAGTCTGTTTTCTTTCGTTTTGAATTGTTCAGTTTAAAAGTAGACATGTGAGGCAAGTAGGCTACTTTATATGCTGAGTTTCGGTTCATTTATGAGACGAGCTCCAGTTCACGCGCCGGCGTGATTATCTCATTATTAATGTTTCGTGATTTTCTCTATATTGTCTGCTATATTTACTTCTTATTTTTTAAATACAGGCAATTGGTTGATGAAACATTGATTAAGATACAATTAATACAAAACGAAATTCACTTTAAAGAAAGGTTTTGTGCTTTCTGTTTGATGTCTTTGTGAAAGTTTTAAAGCATCTTTTAGTGCCGCTTTCAGAGCGCTCACGTCCGTAACGGAGAACACGTCCGTAACATTGTTTTTCCTCATAAATGCGAACACGAAAAATAAAATAAAATGAATATTTTATGTTATGTGGAGACAGAGACAACCCTTCATCCGGTGGGTAGTATTAATTTTGGTTTGCGCAGTGTAATTCACAGAATTACTAAAACATATTTGCCACCTAAGTTAAAGATTGTTTTGTGTCACGCATGTTTATTTCGGCGTGTGTTTCATCCAAATTGCGATCGCATCGCGGGGGCCGGATTGAAGCACTATGCGGGCCGGATCCGGCCCCCGGGCCGTATATTGCCCAGGTTTGTCCTATGACATTAAAAATGATTCTAAATTTAAATGATCTCATATATGTGGCTATTGTGATTCACGATCATAGGCCCTGTCCAAAATGGTACACTTCATATGAATTTTCGGTCTTGTGTACTTATTTCATGTGTCCGTTAAATCCATGGGACCGTAGGGCGACAGTGAAAGCGGGGTTACGTTTTTGCACGTCGTGCACAGTAACCCTAAAGGCACCGGGGTGGCAGTGCCACCGGCTTGTTTATATATATATATATATATATATATATATAAATATAGCTGCGTGCAGCGATGAAGGGCCAAAGCCGGCGGAACCGCCACTCCGGTGCCTTTAGGTAACTAAAGGCACCGGGGTTGCGGTGCCACCGGCTTGGGCCCGCAATCGCTGCTCGCAGCTATATTTAGGGCCCAAGCCTTGAAAAGGCGAAGGCCCTATTGTTTTCCTAGGGATTATTATTATTATTATTATTATTATTATTATTATTATTATTATTATTATTCTAACGACTATCCGGGCATTTTTGGGGCTCTTAACGTGCACGAAAACTCTTGAAACTTTGCACACAGGTCAGAACCCGCGGCCATCAGGGCTGGGCTGAAGCTGGTACCCGGGCGTGGCAGGGGGGCTCAACAGCGCCCCCTGGAACGAGGTCCGAAAACTTGGTCCATAAATCAAACACGCTTGCATGTAATAATATGAAACTCGGTACACATATAGATCTCATCGGTTTATATATCCTTTGTACTTTTACTTTTTACCCCAGCCCAACAGGAAGTCGGCTATTATGGTTTGTTTGGAAGCGTATGCCCCTGGAATTCGATATACTCCTCCTAGAGAATTCAACCAATCGCAACGAAACTCGGTCAGCATGATGTCAAGACATTGAGGATGAAAAATTGCCAGGGGATTTCTGATATCTCGAACGGTTTGGCCGTGACGAGGAAACGAATTTATGGCGAATAATGGAAACAGGAAGTGTGTTATAACTTCTGCATACATTAACTGATCTTGATGAAACTTCAACAGTGTGTTCGCTGTAAGAGGCCGATCACATGGATGTGACTATTGTGAGTCAAAGTTATAGCGCCACCAACTGGCAGCAGGAAGTGTGTCACTTTCAAAATACTTTGAAATCACCCTCTTATTTTTACCCGATTTGCTTCAAACTTGATGTGTATAATGTAAATACACGGCAGATGTAGACCTGTGAAAGGATTGTTGATATCTTAGATACTGTTGCCATGGCAACGCATCAAACTTTAATATTCTTTTTGGATGCTTTTGAGACTCTTAGCATGCCTGAAATTGCTTAAAATTGCATGAAACTTGACAGACAGATCACATTTATTAGCCAGTAGACATGTGCAAAGTTTCAGAAACGGGCGTGGTGCAGGGGCTCAGTAGCGCCACCTTTTTTGTGACAAAAGTGTGTGTGTGTGTGGGGGGGGGGGGGTTAGTTTCATCTACAGTTACAAAACTTTTTCAACTTGATGAAAATACATTAAAGATGCTAAATTGTGAACGGATATTGAATATCTGAAACGGATTTGCTATGGCGAGGGATTATGTCAAAAAAAGAATCAGGAAATGTCTCATATTTTTCTAAAATTTAATTATACACCATTTATTTTTCTATAAAATTATACTAATATTAGAACTAACCCCATTGTATTCCTTTTTTTCAATTTAAGATTTATGTTTAAGTTTAAAAACAGCCAGAATGGTTGTTTAGCCAAAAAAATAAAAAAATAAAAATCATTCATAGTGCTTTACTGCCCTCTTGTGTTCAAAATCAGGTAGGCCAATTGTATTAAATTGTAGGGATGCTACTATGGGAATATTTTCCCACCGTGACTCCGCTGGGGGCTTTAAAATCGCTAACTTGAAAGCGAAAGTAACGGACGTCTCCTTAAGACGTGCAGCTGTGAGCATTTTCGTTTCATTTTAAAAGAAGCCCCATTTAGGGGGCGGATTTCTTGAATGTATTTTACAAAATCACAATGTTGTGTTTGATTGCGAGTATCCCAAAATAAGTAAACACTTTGCAGTTTGAATGATCTTCTTGAATAAAATGACGGAGTAGCCAATGTTTCCACTGTTCGATCGCGGACGTCCACACGGACATTGATAATGGTGGCGCGTGCAGAGCGCTCGAGGGAATTCCTATGGAAGTAAGAATGAACTAAAAAACGTTCACTCTATTCTGCTCGCTCATCGTCGTGGACGCGCAGCGTTATGAATGCCCGTGTGATGCAGCATAACACAGCAGAGAGAGACGCTCACTCTCGACTCGTGATTAATGAAATTTGACTCCGGTTGCTGATCTTTGCTGCAACTTTCGTTCAGCTCACAATTTAGTAAGCAAACCCGTTCAGGTTTTAATTGTAGTGACTAAATGATTTTATTAAACACACACACACAAACACAAACATCAAATTGACGGTGGGGGGCAATGGTATATTTAAATCTGCAAATTGTAATATATGCAGGGCACCCCGGTCCAGTCTTATTAAATGTATGCTTCATCTTTCATTTTTAATTTGTAAATTTGATCAACAAATTCAATTATTTAGAATGATAAGACACTATATGGCTTTTACCCTAGGTAGGGCTGATCAAATTAAATCGTTTACACTGAAAAATAACAATGCATTAAATAATGTTATGAGATTGTTTTAAATATAAGTCAATTAAAAATCGTTGGGAAGAATGATACTTTTAAACATAACACTAAACCGTCATTAGGTGTCGCCAGGCGACCGTCTTAATGAGCGAGTCATTGATTCATTCGTTCAAACAATTCGTTCGAACGACTGAGTCATTCATGAATGAGACAGATGTTTATGGATTGGTCATTGAATCTTTGAGTCAACCGATTCGTTCAAAATGCTGAATCATTCAGTAATGAGAACGCGTTGCTGTGAGATGCTCGATGGTTCTGCTGTGATCTTTGTTTTTAAACTATTTTCGCTGCTGAAACAGAAAAAAAGTCAATATTGCATCTAAAATGTAAGTGATTTGACTTGTGTGTGTGTGTGTGTGTGATTGTGTCTGTTACAGTGATTGTTTAACCCTTGTTAAAGTTTAGGCCTTGTCTTTTTGGATATATATCTTTTTATATAAAAAAATAGGCATACAACCCATATATTTTAAAAGTATTGTTTGCTTTAAATTACATTAAGATTTGTATGTTTGGTAATTGAATGAATTTTAAATGAATGTGCTATATATCAGATCATATATTTGTTTTCCTTAAAATTTAAACTAACACTAACTTTATTCTCATCTGAATGATAGATTATTTATTTCTGTATATAATAAAAACACATTTGATTTTTCTTTTTTAATCAATGTAGAATGTGTAACTGAAAAAATAAACAGATTAGGGCTCTGTTCGAGAACAAGAAATGAAAACCAATGCAATATGATGAATGTCCAAAAGATTTTTTTGCTTTTAAACTACGTGTATGTGTGTGTGTGTGTAAGAGATTTTGGTTGGGTGACATTTGTAGTTTACAGTTTGACAAAAGCACAATGTTGTGTTTTATTGCGATTGTACACAAATATAAGTAAACAGTTTGCAGTTTGAATAATGTCCTGTATGAACAAAAGGACGGAGTATGTTTTTATGTCTACATTGTTCAATCACGTCTCACACACACACACACACACACACACACACACAAACAATTTTTCTAATCAGATCAGGCAAGTAATATTCTGTCTTGGCACACTTCATATAACTTTCAATCTTGTGTACTTATTTCATGTGTCCATTAAGTCCATGAGACCGTAGGGTGTCTCATTTTTCATTTTAGGATTCAGAAGTTTGCTCACGCATATGATATGTGCCCTCAATGCACACATTTGCAGAGCCCACACCAATGCAAGCTCTACAGCACACATCTTCTCAACAGTCAAAGCGGGGTTAAGTTATTACCGTCATGCACAGTAACCCTTAAGGCACCAGGGTGGCGGTGCCACCGGCTTGTTTATATATATATATATATATATATATATATATATATATATATATATATATATATATATATATATATATATATATATATATAGCTGCGAGCAGCGATGAAGGGCCAAAGCCGGCGGCACCGCCACTCCGGTGCCTTTAGGTAACTAAAGGCACCGGGGTTGCGGTGCCACCGGCTTGGGCCCGTAATCGCTGCTCGCAGCTATATTTATTATTATTATTATTATTCTAACGACTATCCGGGCACTTTTGGGGCTCTTAACGTGCACGAAAACTCTTGAAACTTTGCACACAGGTCAGAACCCGCGGCCATCAGAGCCGGGCTGAAGCTGGTACCCGGGCGTGGCAGGGGGGCTCGACAGCGCCCCCTGGAACAAGGTCCGAAAACTTGGTCCATAAATCAAACACGCTTGCATGTAATAATATGAAACTCGGTACACATATAGATCTCATCGGTTTATATATCCTTTGTACTTTTACTTTTTACCCCAGCCCAACAGGAAGTCGGCTATTATGGTTTGTTTGGAAGCGTATGCCCCTGGAATTCGATATACTCCTCCTAGAGAATTCAACCAATCGCAACGAAACTCGGTCAGCATGATGTCAAGACATTGAGGATGAAAAATTGCCAGGGGATTTCTGATATCTCGAACGGTTTGGCCGTGACGAGGAAACGAATTTATGGCGAATAATGGAAACAGGAAGTGTGTTATAACTTCTGCATACATTAACTGATCTTGATGAAACTTCAACAGTGTGTTCGCTGTAAGAGGCCGATCACATGGATGTAACTATTGTGAGTCAAAGTTATAGCGCCACCAACTGGCAGCAGGAAGTGTGTCACTTTCAAAATACTTTGAAATCACCCTCTTATTTTTACCCGATTTGCTTCAAACTTGATGTGTATAATGTAAATACACAGCAGATGTAGACCTGTGAAAGGATTATTGATATCTTAGATACTGTTGCCATGGCAACGCATCAAACTTTAATATTCTTTTTGGATGCTTTTGAGACCCTTAGCATGCCTGAAATTGCTTAAAATTGCATGAAACTTGACAGACAGATCACATTTATTAGCCAGTAGACATGTGCAAAGTTTCAGAAACGGGCGTGGTGCATCGGCTCAGTAGCGCCACCTTTTGTGACAAAAGTGTGTGTGTGTGGGGGGGGGGGGGTTAGTTTCATCTACAGTCACAAAACTTTTTCAACTTGATGAAAATACATTAAAGATGCTAAATTGTGAACGGATATTGAATATCTCAAACGGTTTTGCTATGGCGAGGGATTATGTCAAAAAAAGAATCAGGAAATGACTCATATCTTTCTAAAATGTAATTATACACCATTTATTTTTCTATAAAATTATACTAATATTAGAACTAAACCCATTGTATTCCTTTTTTTCAATTTAAGATTTATGTTTAAGTTTAAAAACAGCCAGAATGGTTGTTTAGCCAAAAAAAATAAAAAAAATAAAAATCATTCATAGTGCTTTACTGCCCTCTTGTGTTCAAAATCAGGTAGGCCAATTGATGCTACTATGGGAATATTTTCCCACCGTGACTCCGCTGGGGGCTTTAAAATCGCTAACTTGAAAGCGAAAGTAACGGACGTCTCCACAAGACGTGCAGCTGTGAGCATTTTCGTTTCATTTTAAAAGAAGCCCCATTTCGGGGGCGGATTTCTTGAATGTATTTTACAAAATCACAATGTTGTGTTTGATTGCGAGTATCCCAAAATAAGTAAACACTTTGCAGTTTGAATGATCTTCTTGAATAAAATGACGGAGTAGCCAATGTTTCCACTGTTCGATCGCGGACGTCCACACGGACATTGATAATGGTGGCGCGTGCAGAGCGCTCGAGAGAATTCCTATGGAAGTAGGAATGAACTAAAAAACGTTCGCTCTGTTCTGCTCGCTCATCGCAGTGGACGCGCACCGTTATGAATGCCAGTGCAGCCGCATACTTTTTAGTGTCACTTTAAAATTAGTGCAATATCAGGGGCCGATTGCTTGAATTGTGAGTTCAATAGTCTATTATTTTTCACGGAAAACACAACAACAAAAGAGTATAATGATAGATTCGCTTAAATAGGCGCTTTTACATAAAATAGCCTATTCCGTCATCATCTTTTCAGTCAGCTCTTCACTCTCGTGATTAATGAAATTTGACTCCTGTTGCTGATATTTGCTGCAACTTTCGTTCAGCTCACAATTTAGTAAGCAAACACGCTTCAAATGTGTTTATTTTATTTTTGTGTATATATATGTGTGTATATATATATATATATATATATATATATATATATATATAATATATATATATATATATATTATATATATATATATATATAGCTTATGTTTCAAATATGAGTTAATTAACAATCGTTGGAAAGAATGATACTTTTAAACATATCACTAAACCGTCATTAGGTGTCGCCAGGCGACCGTCTTAATGGGCGAGTCATTGATTCATTCGTTCAAACGATTCGTTCGAACGGCTGAGTCATTCATGAATGAGACAGATTATGGATTGGTCGTTGAATCTTTGAGTCAACCGATTCGTTCAAAATGCTGAATCATTCAGTAATGAGAACGCGTTGCTGTGAGATGCTCGATGGTTCTGCTGTGATCTTTGTTGAACTATTTTCGCTGCTGAAACAGAAAAAGTCAATATTGCATCTAAAATGTAAGTGATTTGACGTGTGTGTGTGTGTGTGTGTGTGTGTGTGTGTGTGATTGTGTCTGTTACAGTGATTTTTTAACCCTTGTTAAAGTTTAGGCTTTGTATTTTTGGATATATATCTTTTTATATATAAAAAAATTGCATACAACCCATATATTTTAAATGTATTGTTTGCTTTAAATTACATTGAGATTTGTATGTTTGGTAATTGAACCTGAATGAATTTTAAATGAATGTGCGATATTTCAGATCATATTTTTGTTTTCCTTAAAATTTAAACTAACACTAACTTTACTCTCATCTGAATGATAGATTATTTATTTATGTATAAAATAAAAACACATTTGATTTTTCTTTTTTAATCTATGTAGAATGTGTAACTGAAAAAATAAACAGATTAGGGCTCTGTTCGAGAACAAGAAATGAAAACCAATGCAATATGATGAATGTCCAAAAGATTTTTTTTGCTTTTAAACTATGTGTGTGTGTGTGTGTGTGTGTAAGAGATTTTGGTTGGGTGACAGTTCTAGTTTACAGTTTGACAAAAGCACAATGTTGTGTTTTATTGCGATTGTACACAAATATAAGTAAACACTTTGTAGTTTGAATAATGTCCTGTATGAACAAAAGGACGGAGTATGTTTTTATGTCTACATTGTTCAATCACGCCTCACACACACACACACACACACACACAAAAACTATTTTTCTAATCAGATCAGGCAAATATTCTGTCTTGGCACACTTCATATAACTTTCAAACTTGTGCACTTATTTCATGTGTCCATTAAGTCCATGAGACCGTAGGGTGTCTCATTTTTCATTTTAGGTTTCAGAAGGTTGCTCACGCATACTTTGTGGTTGATATGTGCCCTCAATGCACACTTTTGCAGAGCCCACACTGATGCAAGCTCTACAGCACACATCTTCTCAAAGGTCAAAGCGGGGTTACGTTATTGCCCGTCACGCACAGTAACCCTAAAGGCACCGGGGTGGCGGTGCCACCGGCTTGTTTATATATATATATATATATATATATATATATATATATATATATATATATATATATATATATATATATATATATATATATATAAATATAGCTGCGAGCAGCGATGAAGGGCCAAAGCCGGCGGCACCGCCACTCCGGTGCCTTTAGCTAAAGGAACCGGGGTTGCGGTGCCACCGGCTTGGGCCCGTAATCGCTGCTCGCAGCTATATTTATTATTATTATTCTCCGCAATGAATCGCATTTTTGAGGGCCTAAACATGCACGAAAACTCACGAAAATTTGCACACGCGTCAGAACTGGCGAAAATTTACATCTGATATGCGTTTCAGAATTGGGCAGGGCAAAATGGCTCGATAGCGCCACCTATAAAGGTTCAACGGAGTGCGCCTCCCGCTACGTTTCACGTACGTGTACGAAATTCAGTACATACATGTAATGGCCCAATACCTACAAAAAAGTCTCTTGGAGCATAGCCCTAAACACAACAGGATGTCAGCCATTTTGAACTTCCTCTCAGATTTTTGTGCAGTTTTTGCCATTTTCAGGCCTCGTACTTTAACGAACTCCTCCTACAGTTTTAATCTGATCATCTTCAAATTTGGTGAGTGTAATCTTAAGGCCTTTGCGACGTTAAATTGCGAAGATCTTGAGTTTTCGTCGAAGGGCGTGTCCTCAGCGGCCTGACATATTTCGATGTTTCGCCATGAAACAGGAAGTTGCTGTAACTCAGGCAAACAATGTCTAATCTGCCCCAAACTTCACACGTTTGATAAGAGTTCTGTCCTGAACACATGTCCATGCTCATATTCAGTTACAGTCATAGCGCCACCTGCTGGCAACAGGAAGTGGCATGTTTAACACTGTTGTGGACTCCTAATAATATATAAAAAAGTGCCAGCAAGTGTTAAACATGCTAGCAACATACTAGAAACATGTTAAAACATGCTAGCAAACACTTAGCTAAGTGCTAAAGCATGATATTACTGCAATTAAATAGGAATTTGCTGTAACTCAAGCATGGAATATCAAATCTGCCCCAAACTTCACACGTTTGATAAGAGTCATGGCCTGAAAACATCTACATGAGAATATTCAGTTATAGTAATAGCGCCACCTACTGGCAACAGGAAGTGACATGTTTAACACTGTGATGCAGTACTAGCAACATATTAATTATGCCATTGAGTTATAAACATGTTAGAAACATGTTAAAACATGCTAGCAATTCTTAGCTAAGTGCTAAAGCATGCTAATACAATGAAACAGGAAGTTGTTGTTACTCAAGAAGGCAATGTCCAATCTGTCCCAAACTTCACACGTTTGATAAGAGTTCTGTCCTGAACACATGTCCATGCTCAAATTCAGTTACAGTCATAGCACCACCTGCTGGCAACAGGGAGTGACATTTTTAACACTGTTGTGGACTCCTAATAATATATTAAAACATGCCAGCAAGTGCTAAACATGCTAGCAACATACTAGAAACATGCTAAAACATGCTAGCAAACACTTAGCTAAATGTTAAATTGTGTTATTACTGCAATTAAATAGGAATTTGCTGTAACTCAGGCATGGAATGTCAAATCTGCCCCAAATTTCACACGTTTGATAAGAGTCATGGCCTGAACACATCTACATGACAATTTTAAGTTATAGTAATAGCGCCACCTACTAGCAACAGGAAGTTTCATGTTTAACACTGTGATGCAATACTAGCAACATATTAAATATGCCACTGAGTTATAAACATGTTATAAACATGGTAAAACATGCTAGCAACTCTTAGCTAAGTGCTAAAGCATGCTAATGCAATAAAACAAGAAGTTCTTGTTACTCAAGAAGGCAATGTCCAATCTGTCCCAAACTTCACACGTTTGTTAAGAGTCCTGCCCTGAAAAAATCTACATGACAATTTTCAGTTAAAGTAATAGCGCCACCTACTGGCAACAGGAAGTGACATGTTTAACAGTGTGAGGCAGTACTAGCAACATAGTAAAATATGCCATTGAGTGTTAAACATGTTAGAAACATGTTAAAACATGCTAACAATTCTTAGCTAAGTGCTAAAGCATGCTAATGCAATGAAAGAGGAAGTTGTTGTTACTCAAGAAGGCAATGTCCAATCTGCCCCAAACTTCACACGTTTGATAAGAGTCATGGCCTGAACACATCTACATGAGAATTTTCTGTTATAGTAATAGCGCCACCTACTGTCAACAGGAAGTGACATATTTTACACTGTGATGCAGTACTAGCAACATAGTAAAATATGCCATTGAGTGTTAAACATGTTAGAAACATGCTAAAGCATGCTAGCAATACTTAGTTAAGTGTTAAATCATGCTATTAATGCCATGAAACAGGAAGTTGTTCTAACTCAGGCAAGGAATGTCCAATCTGCCCCAAACGTCACACTTTTGATAAAAGTCCTGCCCTGAACACATCTACATGACAATTTTCAGTTATAGTAATAGCGCCACCTACTGTCAACAGAAAGTGACATGTTTTACACTGTGATGCAGTACATTTTTGAGGGCCTAAACATGCACGAAAACTCACGAAAATGTGCACACGCGTCAGAATTGGCAGAAATTTACATCTGATAAGCGTTTCAGAATTGGGCAGGGCAAAATGGCTCGATAGCGCCACCTATAAAGGTTCAATGGAGTGCGCCTCCCGCTACGTTTCACGTACGTGTACGAAATTCGGTACATACATGTAATGGCCCAATGCCTACAAAAAGGTCTCTTGGAGCGTAGCCCTAAACACAACAGGAAGTCAGCCATTTCGAACTTCCTCTCAGATTTTTGTGCAGTTTTTGCCATATTCAGGCCTCGTACTTCAACGAACTCGTCCTACAGTTTTAATCTGATCATCTTCAAATTTTGTGAGTCTAATCTTAAGGCCTTTGCAACATTAAATTGCGAAGATCTTGAGTTTTCGTCGAAGGGCGTGTCCTCGGCAGCCTGACAAATTTCAATGTTTCGCCATAAAACAGGAAGTTGCTGTAACTCAGGCAAACAATGTCCAATCTGCCCCAACCTTCACACGTTTGATAAGAGTTCTGTCCTGAACACATGTTGCCTTTGGCTTGCTCAGTTGGGGATATTCAAATTAATTAACCAATCATTGATCAGCTCTACCAAACTTGGATGTCTTTTTTTTCCAGTAATAAACAAACATTGTTAAGTTGTTTTGATTGATACTGTGAAGCAGCTTTGATACAATCTGTATTGTGAAAAGCGCTATATAAATATATTTGACTTGACTTGACTTGACATGTCCATGCTCAAATTCAGTTACAGTCATAGCACCACCTGCTGGCAACAGTGAGTGACATTTTTAACACTGTTGTGGACTCATAATAATATATAAAAAAGTGCCAGCAAGTGTTAAACATGCTAGCAACATACTAGAAACATGCTAAAACATGCTAGCAAACACTTAGCTAAATGTTAAATTATGTTATTAGTACTGCAATTAAATAGGAATTTGCTGTAACTCAGGCATGGAATGTCAAATCTGCCCCAAACTTCACACATTTGATAAGAGTCATGGCCTGAAAACATCTACGTGACAATTTTCAGTTATAGTAATAGCGCCACCTACTGGCAACAGGAAGTGACGTTTAACAGTGTGATGCAGTACTAGCAACATAGTGAATATGCCATTGAGTTATACACATGTTAGAAACATGTTAAAACATGCTAGCAATTCTTAGCTAAGTGCTAAAGCATGCTAATGCAATGAAAAAGGAAGTTGTTGTTACTCAAGAAGGCAATGTCCAATCTGCCCCAAACTTCACATGTTTGATAAAAGGCCTGCCCTAAACACATGACAGTTTTTACTTAAAGTAATAGCGCTACCTACTGTCATCAGGAAGTGACATGTTTTACAATGTGATGCAGTACTAGCAACAAATTTAGATATACCATTGAGTTCCAAGCATGCTAGAAACATGCTAAAACATGCTAGCAACACTTATCTGAGTGAAAACACATTGTATAATCCCCATAATAAAGGACATTTTTGTAACTGACATTGACATACTCCTCCTATATTTACCTACATAAATGCACATTGCCTACCGTGCTCTGTCTTCCTAAAGCCACCAGGTGGCGGTGGAACGGGTGCGAGGGCCCTTTCATCGCTGCTTGCAGCTTTAATTTCTTTTCTTTTCTTGTTAAAGTTAATTTGGTTTATTTTGTATTTATGCTTTACTTGTATTGTCGTTTATTGGTCACATGGTGTTATGTTCATTTGGTGTTGGTGTTTAAGTAGGTCAAGGTGGGAGGTACTTCAGGCACGAGGGCATATGGTTTTTTACCAGCGTGAGAGAGGCAGCAGAAATGTCTGTGAGCTTGCTTATGTGTGTGAATAAACCTCCTCAACCTCAATCTTGTTATGGACATCACTTTGCTTTGGTACCTCTGAACCTGCGTAAAGCCTAACCATGACGTAGCCTCAAGTGGCCATTTGAGAAGTTTGTTATTATTTGTTTTTGTTTAAGTTTATGGACAAATAGCCAATACATATAAGTAAAAAACCCGCCCTGGATATATCGTTGGTTTATGTGGATACTGGACTTGTCGTTTGCTGGATTACCGTTTCGAAAGTGGATTATTCACCTGGATGCGGGAGACAAACAAAGGAAAGGGCCTAGGAGTGACGGAGGCGTGGGATACAGTGCAAACATCGAATAATACGACCCATCCGACAGTGTAAAGTTTCCCTGGACACCGTACTGGATAACGGTGAAGTTACTGGAGCGCTGGAGCTGCACTACGGAGTGGAGGATATTATTTGCTGCAATTTGAATTCGCAAAGGCCCAAAGCCTTCACAGGTGACGCGCATGGCCGCGCGCAACAACAGCTACTGCGTGAATTCAACTCCGTGTACAAAGGCAACCACCGCAACAAACAAAGTTCCACAAGGTATGTGCTTTACTCAATCTTTGCAAACAACTATGTGTGTACCTGACCGACATCAACAAAGGGTAAAATGTCCGACGTTGCATCTAAAGCCACAAGTAACACGGCGCTTCCTACAAGAAGACGCACAAGTTTTACTCCTAAAGGAATGATGTTTTTTATGCAAACGTGTCAGGAAAAGAGATCGATGCAATGCAGACGAGCCAAATCCTACATGAATCAGGTGGATAAGTTGATGCATTCTGCAGACAATATTGACGCAGTCAAGTCTTTTTTGGATCAAATAATAATATGTGTTGATGAGGCAAAACAACATCATTTGTCATTTGTGTCACTGGACATACCTCAGGATGAGAAGGAGAAACAAGATAAATATTTTGAACAAAAGGAAAAGTGTATTTCAAGCTTTATTGATGACGACAAAGGTTGGTTATCAAACACAGGCCATTCATATGAACTTCCAATTAACCCTTTATGACCTGCCATAGAACAATTCCACCAGAGTATATCTTTGTATTTTTACATGCTGTCCTGTCATTCTTTGGAGCATTTTCATATGCCATACATCAAAATAATCCTTACTCTCCCAATTTGAAGGCTATGTTTGTAATAAATCAATAGTAACTAGATAAATATCTCAAAAGTGCAATAAACAAAAAGAAAAACCATTTAATTTTTTTTTTCTACATATTTTATTCAATACAAAAAATGGATAAATGTCAACCAACTCAAACTTGTCAATGTGAATAACGTGCATAAAACAATTTAAAACTATACAGAATTGATTTGAACTGTTTACATAAATTAGTTTTTAAGATACACTCATTTTTACACTCATTCAAAAAAAAGGGGGGAAAAATGCCATGTAAAATATTCAATTACATTTGTGGTCAAACAGATAACATTTTGCTTTTGAATATTGATTGAACATTGAATTGGTTAAAACATAAAATAAATAGACCCTGTCAGAACAATTCATAATAAAATAAATATAAAATAAATAAATAAACTGTACTTTATCAGACCTTCTTAACGATAAGAAGGAACATATAGCAAATGGGAGTCAAACGGGAGTCAAACGCATGGTCAAATGACGCGGCTTGTGACGTCACAACATGCGACACACCCTGGGGTCATAGTGCACAGAACGTGATACGTAAATGAGCCATCGGAAGACGTTACTATCAATCGCAGATCTACAGAACATGTGTGCAAAGACGTGCAATGCATTTTTGTGTTTTTTTTTTGTAAACGCAAATTACGCAATTTGTACAGACTCATTAGAGGTTGAAAACAACGCAACATGAGCATGTTGGAGGCTTGATCTGAACATATTACATCTCTGGTTTTGTATGCAAAAAGAATGATTGAGCTAGCCATTTGGTTTCAGTTTCTGTAGGCTCTTAAACAGACACACGCAAACGGGAGCGCCGGCGCTCCCGTCGGTCTTAGAGGGTTAAACCACCTGATAATCCAACTGATATTGGGCCTGAGGACAGTGTATCCAATAAAGGTTCTGCAACGCATTCAAAGGCTGGTTCTAAACTGTCAAAGACTTCATCCAGTGCATCTGCAAAAATATTAGTGCAAGCAGAAAGAGCAGCGTTACAGGAACGCATGGCTGCTCTACAACAAAGGCATATTTTGCAGGATCAGGAGGAACATATACGACTTGAACAAGAGGACTTACGAAAGAAACGGGAACATTTAAGGAGAGAAAAGGAACAACTTGCTCTGGAGGCAGAATTAAAGGTGACAAATGCAAAATTGGAGGTTCTGGAAGTAAGCTCAAAGTGTGGCTTTAAAGTGTCAAGATGTGCATCTCAAACATCAGATGGCATGAATTCTTACTTGAAAAGGTCAGAAATTCAAGGGACATGTGAACTAAATCCGAATGCTGAACGCTATGTGCCCACCAATAAAAGCTCTGAACCTACCTCCAGTCGCTTGTTAAATTCTGTCCCTGTTGGTGTTCAACCCAAACATGTTGTAAAACAAATACCCATACCTAATGTCATTCCTGTGTTTCAAAGGCAAGGTACACAATCACTGGGTTTGCAAGATGTTTGTGACGATAATCAATCCACCAATTCGGACATTTTGAATATCATGCAGCGTCAAAATGAAATAACCGCGCTGTTGGTCCAACAAAACACAGCCTCTGCTCTGCCTATGAGAAATATACCTGTATTTGATGGTGATCCCCTGTATTTCAAATCTTTTCTCAGAGCCTTTGAAAATTGTATTGAGGATAAAACTTTAAAATTTCAGTGATTGTACTTTTTAGAACAGTACACTAGGGGGCAACCAAGAGACATTGTAAGAAGTTGTCAGCATCTGCCCTCTGAACCGGGTTATCAAAGAGCAAAAACACTTTTGATTGAACATTTTGGCAGTGAACACAAAATCTCCTCTGCTTACATGGACAAAATCAACAACTGGCCCTCAATAAAACCTGAGGATGTTAACGCTCTGCATTCATTTGCTTTGTTCCTTCGAGGTTGCTCCAACATAGTACATCATATAAAGTAAATGAAGGAGTTGGACATGCCAGCTAACCTCAGGACAATCCTAATGAAACTCCCATACAAGCTGAGGGAAAAGTGGAGAAATGTTGCATGTGACATACTGGAACAAACTGGAAGCAGAGCAGTGTTTGTTGATTTTGTAAATTTTATTGAAAAACAAGTCAAAATTGTTTCAGACCCCTGTTTGGAAATATTAATGATGTTCCTCCAGCCAGCCACACAAAGCTATCCATTCAAGTTAAGCAGAAAAGGAAAAGTGGTACATTTGCCACCAGCATCAATGCAATAAAGGATGGACATAAAGAAATGGAAAACTTAACAGCTCACAGTAACCAGCTCAAGTGTATGTTCTGCTATCTTACCAATCACACTCTGGAAAAATGCTTTCAGTTTAGAAGAAAGACATAACAGGACAAGATTCAGTTTCTAAAGGAGAAGGGCGTTTGTTTTGGGTGCTTGAAATATGGACACACAAGCAAAAACTGTAGGAGTCGTTTGGATTGTGAAGTGTGTCACAGGAAGCACCCATCTGTCCTGCATGTGGAGAAGGAGGATACTACAAGGATAACCTCCAAAGAAACTGTGAGCACTGTATCCGGGAAGCAGCAGACGTGTGGTCATATTGGGGCTGGTGAAGAGGATACTGCTGTTTTTTCCATTGTGGCTGTGCAGGTGAAAAGTCAGAAAAGTAATAAAGTTGTGCATACTTATGCTTTCCTAGATCCTGGGAGCTCTGGTACCTTCTGTACTACAAGTATGGCTGAAAGGCTGGGAGTATCAGGAAAAAACTGTAATGTAGTGTTAAGGACAATGGGGCAGACTAAAACCATTAGCACTACTATAGTAACCGGTCTGGAGGTGTCTGGATTTGACACCGATGACTTTATTGAGCTACCATCTGTTCTGACACAAACAAAAATGCCTGTATCTAAAGTCAATGTGCCATGTCAGGATGATGTTGCCAAATGGGCGTATTTGAGCAGCATTAGGCTACATGAAGTAGATGCAGATGTGGACTTGCTCATTGGAACCGACTCTCCTAAAGTTTTGGAGCCATGGGAACTGATAAGCAGTCAATAAGGTGGACCGTATGCAGTGAGGACCAGAGTTGGCTGGGTCATAAACGGGCCTCTTCGTGCTGGAGACTCTGAAGGTACTGGTGTCAAATCAGGATGCATTGTTGTTACTACTAATCACATATCTGTGGAACACTTGGAAAGTATGTTGATGCAACAGTATAATCATGACTTTACTGAAATAACAAGTGATGAACAACTTGAGATGTCAAGAGAAGACCTTAAATTCATGAAAATTGTGGAGAGTACGACAGTGCTTAACGATGAACATTATTATATTGACTTACCTTTCAGAGTTGGCGATCCTGTTTTGCCAAATAATCGCTGCATTGTACTACAAAGACTCCAAGGCCTGAAGAGGAGATTTAATAGAGATATTTTATTCAAGGCTCAATACGTTGATTTCCTTAACAACATGTTAGAGCAAAGATATGCAGAAAAGGTTCCCACAAATGAGCCTACTCTGGAACAAGGAAAGGTGTGGTACATTCCCCACCATGGTGTACATCATCCAACCAAAGGAAAGTTGCGTGTTGTGTTTGATTGCGGCTGTACTTACAAAGGTACATCATTGAACAGTCAGCTCTTGCAGGGCCCAGACTTCACTAACACGCTAATTGGTGTCCTTCTTCGGTTTAGAGAAGAGCCCATCGCTGTTATGGCTGATATCAACGCCATGTTCAATCAGGTCCGGGTTCCACATAAGCATGTTAACTTCTTGCACTTTCTATGGTGGCCCAATGGAGATGCTACAGCGGAGCCAGGAGACGCTACAGCGGAGCCAGAGGAATACAGGATGTGCGTGCATTTGTTTGGAGCTGTATCCTCTCCAAGCTGCTCAAACTATGCACTGAGAAGAACTGCTGAGGATAATGCACTGCAATACTCACCCGATGTCCTCAGTACAATCAAAACAAATTTTTATGTGGATGACTGTCTTAAGTCCACGGCGACAGAGGAAGATGCAGTGAAGCTCATACATGGATTAACATCTCTCTGTAAAAGAGGCGGCTTCCATCTCCAAAAGTGGGTCACAAATAGCTCAAATGTGTTTGCACTTATTCCTAGCAACATCAGAGCAGTGGGTTTGGAAAACATGGATTTGGACAGGGACCAACTCCCTGTGGAAAGAGCTCTGGGGATGCAATGGTATGTTCAAGGAGATACGTTCAGCTTCAGGACTGCAGTGCAGGAACGTCCACACACTAGGAGGGGCATCCTTTCTGTGGTGAGCTCTCTTTATGACCCGCTGGGTTTTCTGTCTCCTTTCATAATCCCTGCCAAGTTACTGTTACAGGAGCTGTGCAGAATGAACTTCAAATGGGATGAGCCAGTTCCCCGTGATGTCTCTGAACATTGGTCTGAGTGACTCTCTGAACTTCAGCATATGAGTGGATTTAAAGTGGAACGGTGCATTAAACCCAAAAACTTTGGAACACAAGTGAAAGCAGAATTGCATAATTTTTCAGATGCTAGTCAAACAGGACATGGCACTGTTTCATACTTGAGATTGGAGAGCACTGACAATGTGCATGTTTCATTTATCACAGGCAAAGCTCATGTCGCTCCTCTAAAGCAACTAACTATTCCACGCCTTGAGCTTGCTGCAGCTGTGCTTGCTGTTCGAGTGAACACAATGCTGTTGAAAGAGCTACAGTTGCCATTGCAAAGGTCATTCTTTTGGACCGATAGGACTACTGTTCTCAAGTACATCTTTAATGAAACAAAGCGCTTTCACACATATGTTGCCAATCGTGTCAGCACCATAAGAGAATCCACAGACAAAGATCAGTGGAGGTATGTAAACACCAAAGACAATCCTGCAGATGAAGCTTCTCGAGGACTAAGAGCTCAGGAGTTTGGGAAAGGAAAATGGCTAAAAGGACCGGACTTTTTGCACTTGCCCCCCACCAGGTGGCCGAAACTCGAAAAGGGAACTTAAGGTGAATGTTGTTACAATACACAGTGACAATCCCCTCAGTCAGCTCATTCACTATTTTTCATCCTGGAGAAAGCTTAAAACATCAGTGGCTTGGCTGGTGGAGCTGAAAGAAAGACTTTTACTTTTGAGCCGAAAGAGAAAAGAATATGTGGTCAACCAGAATGAAAACGTGGAAAAGGAAATGAAAAAATTCAAAGCCGCACTTGGAAAATCCAGCTTGACACCAGAGCGCTTGGAGGAAGCCGAAAAAGCAATAATTAAGTTTGCCAAAAACCAAAGATTCAGTACTGAAATTTCCTCACTAAAACATGACCCAAAGACTATTTTTAAAGACAGTCCTCTGTATCGCCTCGACCCCTTCATCGAAGATGGCATCCTCAGAGTTGGTGGACGTCTGTTTAAATCTGTACTGCCGTGGGAGGTAAAGCATCCTGTGATTCTGTCAAAGGATTTGCATGTTTCCCAGCTCATATTGCGTTACATCCATTGCCAACTTGGACATGCTGGACGTAATCACATGCTGCACAGATTGAGACAGAAGTATTGGATCATAAATGCCAACTCTGCGGCCAGGAAGATTCTCTCACAATGTACAGTGTGTAGAAGGTACAGAGGAAAGCTTGGAGAACAGAAGATGTCCGACTTACCTGAGGAACGAGTTGTGCCTGATAACGCACCCTTTACAAATGCGGGAGTGGACTATTTTGGACCATTGGAGGTGAGGAAAGGTAGAACTGTGCTGAAGCGAGTAATATTTACCTGTATGAGTAGCCGCACAGTACACCTTGAGGTGGCGCACTCCCTCGACACAGACTCCTGCATCAATGCTGTGCGAAGATTTATCTGCAGAAGGGGACCTGTGACAAGTATAAGGTCAGAAAACGGCACAAATTTTGTTGGTGCGAAGAAGGAACTGAGGCAGGCATTGGCCGCTTTAAATCACTTTAAAAATTGAAAGGACTTTTGTGCAGGAAGGAATGACGTGGAGTTTTAACACCCCAGCTGCATCTCACCAAGGTGGTGTTTGGGAGCATCTGATTCGCTCGGTGCCCAGTGTACTTACCTCTGTTGTTGGACATCAACTGCTGGACGAGGAAGGCCTGCAAACGCTGTTTTGCGAGGTGGAAGCGATACTCAATGACCGGCCAATAAGTAAGGCTTCAGAAGATCCCAATGATTTAGAAGCGCTTACTCCAAATCACATTCTCCTGTTAAGAGGCAAGCCCATTCTGCCATTAGGTCTGTTCGAGAAATCTGATCTGTACATTAAGAGGAGATGGAGGCAAGTGCAGTGCGGTGCGGAGCTTTTCTGGAAAAGATGGACAGCGGAGTATTTGCTTGTAATGCAAGAAAGGCAAAAATGGGCGAAGCAAAGGAGAAACTTTATTCCAGGAGATATTGTCGTAATCGCTGATGCCACCGCTCCAAGAGGCTCATGGATGATGGGCAGAGTTCTAAGCACCACAGCTGACTCCAGAGGACTGGTTCGCTCTGTGAAGGTCCAAACGAAGATCAGCGTCCTGGACAGACCAATAACCAAGCTCTGTCTTCTCTTGGAGGCTAATAATTGACTATACAACTCATTCTTTCTCCTATCTCTGTCTTCCATCTGTTTGTTTCTTTCAGATATGGAGAATCCGAAGATGCGAAGATTCCAGTTTAATGCTTAAGCTACAATTAGAAAATAGCTCCTTAATGTTAAAGCTAAGGTTAATTGTGGGTAAAGTTCCGTTACAATTAGGGGCTGGGTTGTTGGAGCTATATTTTTATTTTGTTTATTTTGGGCTTAAGTTAATTCATAGCTTAATTTATTTATTTTCTTTTCTTGTTAAAGTTCATTTGGTTTATTTTGTATTTATGCTTTACTTGTATTGTTGTTTATTGGTCACATGGTGTTATGTTCATTTGCATAAGTAGGTCAAGGTGGGAGGTACTTCAGGCACGAAAGCATATGGTTTTTTACCAGCGTGAGAGAGGCAGCAGAAATGTCTGTGAGCTTGCTTATGTGTGTGAATAAACCTCCTCAACCTCAATCTTGTTATGGACATCGCTTTGCTTTGGTACCTCTGAACCTGCGTAAAGCCTAACCATGACGTAGCCTCAAGTGGCCATTTGAGAAGTTTGTTATTATTTGTTTTTGTTTAAGTTTATGGACAAATAGCCACTACAACAAGTATGCCATATTGCTGAAGCATGTCAAGGTGCCACAAGCACATCGCCTTGTGCTAGCTCATGCAGAGTCTAATATGCCCTACTCTGAAGCTCTGAAAGCACTGGATGAACGCTATGGACGTCCATATCAGTTTGTGCTGAAGGAGATAGAGGACATGGAACGCGTACCCAACATCCGAGATGATAGGGCTCTCGACGAGTTCTCCATCAGAGTGCAGTCGCTTGTCGGGATGCTGAAAGCTCTCAGAGGTGAAGGCCACGAAGAACTCCACTGCGGCTCAAATGTGAAGCGCCTTCTAAGCAGGCTCCCCAAGCACCAGCAAGAGCGATTTCGTCGTCAACAGTATAGGAAGGACCCTGATCAATTGAAGTTAACGCTTACTGAGTGGCTGAAGGCAGAAGTCAGATGCCTGGACATTGAGCCCTCACTTCAAGCTCACAGTGATAGGGACAGGAGAGAATTCAAGCAGCAGAAGTCCAAGGTTAAGATCACCACTGTTATGCATGGGACAGGCAGTTCCAGTAACCATCCAGCTGACACGCCCTCCCAAGTGGCTCATTCTATCCGAACCCAAGTGAAGGGTAAGATATACTGCCCTTACTGCGAGGCAGAACACTACCTCAGCCAATGTGAGAGTTTTGCTAAGCTTACCAAAGCAGAGATGGTGGACTGGATTAAAGTCAAGAGAAGGTGCTGGAGATGCGGACGTTCTCACCTAGCCTCTGCCTGTGACCTCAAGAAACCGTGTCGCCTTTATAAGTCTAAGCACCTTTCTGTTCTACATGAGGTCAACCAGAGGAGTGAGAACGAGCCCACCATCATGTCGACAGCAGAGACTCATTACCAGGATCAGCCAAATAGATATAGCCAGGTGCTGTTAACCCTCTGGGGTCTGATGTGTTTTCTGGGTCCTGGAGGTGTTCTTACATGCTCTGACATTTGTGTTTATTTCTGATACTTGTGACATTTTCATGGCTAAAGTCTGATTACACTGTATTCAGCACAAACTCTGCTACAGTAATATGTCAGCAGCATGTATGTAAAAGTTTTTAGTTTTGAGATAATGACATTTATGCGTGGTTTGTGAAAAAACAAAAAAACAAATATCACTGAAATAAGATCATAAAACCCTTACTAATTATTTCTTCACAAGACTTTTGAAAATTGTATCACGTAGCCTAGAATATTTGCTTCAAAACTATGTGAAAATCATCCTGACTACTCATTCAGATAAGTCAATAAAGTATTTTAGAATGTGTATGACGTGTTTTGGGTAAGAAAGCTTTATGCGAGAAGGCGTAAACCACTGTGAATCTCTCATTATTATGTATGCTTTTCACACCTGAGGAAGACAAAGACCCCTCCCATAATGGCCCTATTAAGGTGCTATCAAGCCCTATCATTAGGAGCCTTGCACAAAGAATGAGGAGAGCCTTAAAAAAGAATGGCTTTTTGATTGTTTAGATTTATTTACAACACAACATAAACCAAAGATACACAACAAATGACAAAAAAGCACATTATTGAACACACTGATCTTTAGATCACACACACTCTGTTCAACAGAGACCTTTGTGACATTCCTGAAACATAGTACATACCTGTCCATGTTCCATTTACCATGTTCATGTACAGACAACAGAGACTCATGTGAATGTCAGCAGGACTCAGAGGCTCAGTGGTCCCTGTAAAAAAAAAACAACAACAGCAAACAAAAAAACAACTGTGAAAACTGATATCAAGAGAAAGGCTGCACAATTTTGGGAATACATTTGAGATTTTTCTGGTTAAAATATATTTTTTACAATTGATAAAATACACACACACACATATATAATGAACACCAGGTGTGTTGTGCAATGCATATAGCCAACGTGCATGGCTGCATAAAATAATAACAATAGTCTATAGCAGGCGGCCTGGTAACACTACACTAGAGAAAAAATTATTGATATGTTACTTCAAATGTTTACAATCGTTATGACGTTCTGACGTAAACCATGAAACCTAATGTTTGGTGCGTTTTGCTTTTCAAACTCAGAGCGCGCGCAGAGAAAATTTACTGGATCGAGCAACTATGAAACATTATTGTTAACATATTATACATATCTAAGGTTACGTTTGAGCAGATATCCACAAACATTGTATTTAACAGTAAACCCGGATCTAAACATTATAATATTCACCATAGTAGAGTAAACACTAGGCTACTAGCCTACTATATCATGCTGTGTTTTATTATCAAACATAAGAACAACCTTGTGTCGTACATGAATATAAATTTCGCACTGAAAGGTATGCCTGCCTGTCTATAGTTCATATTTCAACATGTTTCTGTCAATTTCATACATTTTAGTCTAGCAACAGCTTAACTGCAATTCAACAATAACACTAACTAATATTATTCATAATACATTTCTTACCTTACATCTTTCTTGTCTTCAAATCGCGATCTTCTTCTTCTGAGGTAAGTTAAATCCAATGTAAAATCACAGCGTGTTTTCCAACCTCGGCGAAAAGGATTGGACTGATGAAGTTTGGTGCGTTGTTTTTGAGGTAATGAGGGCGTTCGCGTTCCTTCACGTGGATATTTGCATATCAATCTCTTTTGCGCGCGTGGGCGTGGTCGAATTAAAAATAATGAGCAAGCGTTTGAGAAACTGGAAATCTTGTTGGTTTTATACAAATTACTTAAACAGAGAATATTTGTTTTTGTTTTGAATCAGATAATTTAAAAGTACACACTTATATGTTTATAAAGATACATGGCTCATAAATGTGAGACGTGTATTCGCTGAGTTGTTTCAGTTTATAGACGTGCTCAAGAAAAAAAAAGTTCACCGAGACGGAGAGACAGAACGCATACGCCGTTTATTTTCTTTATTTTACAAAAGCACAATGGTTTGTTTTTATTGTAAGTGGACACATACAAAAATAGACATCTCACAGATTCTTTTTTCATGTTTCTTTTTTCTGTATGACCATAAATGACGGAGTATTTTAAGTCTATGTTGCTGCTATGTGAAAAAAATCGAGCAAATCACGCCGGCGTGATTGCCGACCCCAGAGGGTTAAAGATTGTTAGAGTCAATTTGCAATACCAGGATAAAGTGCTCGACCCTTATGCAGTATTGGATGATGGGTCTGAGAGGACCATCCTGCTTTCATCTGCAGCACGTCGCCTGGGAGTACAGGGTCAGGCAGAAGACCTCACACTCCGTCCTTTCCGCCAAGACATCAAGATACTGTCAGGCTTACGTGTGTCCTTTACAATCACTCCAGCTTCCCAACCAACAAAGAGGTTCTCCATTCAAGGTGCATTCACAGGTGAACACCTAGGCCTCTCTCAGTACAGCTACCCAGTCACCCAACTCCAGAAAAGATATCCGCATCTACGAGGTCTGGCAATCCCACCCATCGATGGAGCTCAACCAACCCTCCTGATTAGATCGGATAATGCTGATCTGATCGTTCCGATTGAGCCAGTGCATCTGGGTCCCCCTGGTGGTCCTGCAGCAGTCAAGACTAAGCTCGGTTGGACACTCCAAGGCCTATGGGTCAGTTGCTTACCTACGTGGTGGGGATCCTCATGGCCAAGTCCATGTAGCCTTTGTGCTGGCACGCTCAAGAGTGGCACCGAAGAAACAACAGTCAATGCCGCGGCTTGAGCTCTGTGCCGCCCTTACCGGAGCTCAGCTTGCCCAGATGATCCAGAGAGAGCTAACCCTTCAGTTGAGGGACATAGTGCTGTGGTCTGACTCCACCACAGTACTTACCTGGATACAGTCAGAGTCCTGCAGATACAAGGTGTTTGTAGGGACCCGTGTATCTGAGATTCAGGAGCTGACGGATCACCGGTCATGGAGGTATGTGGACACGCAGAATAACCCTGCAGATCCTATCACAAGAGGGATGACACTATCCAACCTAGCCAAGCCAAACCAGTTCAGCCAAGGTCCTGCCTTCCTCCGGCTACCACGTGAGAGTTGGCCAGCTACAAATTCTTTCGTGGAGGTCCCAGATGAAACAGAGATGAAGAGGTCTGCGTTCTGTGGATTCATGTCAGCCATTACTGCTCCAGAGATCCCAGCCGCTGAAGACCACTCTACCTTTGAAGATCTCCTTGAGGCAACAAGTAGGTCACTGCATGGGGCGGCCTTCCAGACGAGCGCCCTCAGTGCAGATGACTACGGAGAAGTAGAACTCCGAATCCTTCAGAGAGCACAATATGATAGCTTTCCAGACGAAGTTAAGTGCCTAAAAACAGGGAAAGCACTTCCATCTAACAGTCGGCTCTTGTCACTTGCTCCAGAGTACGACGTCTCTAAGGGCCTTATCCGAGTAGGTGGTAGGTTGCGCTGCTCTACTAGTCTGGAAGAAGATGTCATACACCCAGTTGTGCTAGAACCTAAGCACCATATTACTAAACTTATCATACGACAGTATGAGAACAAGTTACTCCATTCTGGATCGGAGAGGGTCTTTGCAGAGCTCCGACGCAAGTTCTGGATCCTTCAAGGCCGCGAAGCTGTGCGTCGTCATCAGAGATCCTGCGTGGAGTGCCAGAAATGGAGAGCAAAGCCTGCTTTTCCTAAGATGGCAGATCTGCCCCCTTGTCGTCTCCGTCTCCTGAAGCCTCCATTTTATTCAACAGGAGTAGATTGCTTTGGCCCGTTCCAGGTCAAGCGAGGTCGGAGTACGGAAAAGAGATGGGGAATTGTTTTTAAGTGTATGACCACCAGGTGCATTCACCTAGATGTGCTGCCCAACATGGATACTGACTCGTTCCTCATGTCACTCAGAAGGTTCGTGGCTAGACGGGGAACTCCCTTCGAGCTTCTCTCTGACTGTGGGACCAACTTCCGCGGAGGGGCGCACGAGCTCAAAGCAAGTTTTGAGGCCATGTGCGAAGAGCTGCAAACCAAGTTGGCTAAGCACCAGATACGTTTCCAGTTCAATCCACCAAATGCACCTCACTTTGGTGGAGCCTGGGAGCGGGAAGTCAGATCCATTAAGGCTGCACTCTATGTCACTCTGGGATCACAGACAGTGACCGAAGAAGTCTTGCAGACAGTTCTGATTGAGGTAGAAGGAATCCTCAACTCCAAGCCACTGGGCTACGTGTCGACAGATGTAGCTGATGCAGATCCCGTAACTCCCAACTACCTCCTCATGGGGCGGCCTGACTCTTTGCTTCCTCAAGTGGTGTACCCTGAGTCTGAGATTCTCAGTCGGAGAAGATGGCGACACAGTCAGGTGTTAGCTGACCAGTTTTGGACCCATTTCATACGGAGCTACTTACCTTTCTTGCAGTCAAGGCAGAAATGGGTAAAAGACACAGAGAATCTCACTGTTGGTACAGTGGTGATGGTAATTGACCAAAGGTTACCTCGTGCATTGTGGCCCGTGGGACGAGTCACGAAGACCATTAGGAGTGTCGATGGTAAAGTGAGGACTGCTGAGGTGCAGGTGGAAGAGAGAACCTACACCAGACCGGTGGCCAAGCTCATTGAGCTGCCGGCCATCCCGGATAATGCTCCCGACAACAGCTCCTGTGGATCGCTGAGCCTTTCCAGGAGATAATTCACACCGTGAATTATGGGGCGGCTGTGCAAAAGGATCAAGTGATGTGAACCTGGACAGACCATGTACAGCGAGTGTTCGATCAGACCACGCCCCCTTTTCTGACATGTTGCGACATGCCCTGGCTTGCAGAGAACGGCATTCAGTTTAGTTTCAGTTTCTAAGTTAAGCTTCTGGTTGTGTTCATGTGCGTCAGTGACCACAAGTAAGTTACAATTATATTATATAGACAAGTTAATATTAGTTATTTATGGTCGAGCTTACAGTTAGTGACAGCCTTTATCTCTGTTGTATCTGTAGCTTGTATGGCATTCTTATTGTAGTTCACATTTCAGGACATGTTTAGCACTGTTTATTTAAATGACTAGGGAGAGTATTAGCCTCAATTGTGTTATGTTAGTTAACGTCAATGTTTATTTCCTTTTCTTTAGAACCACACCTACACTGTAAAGTATATACTGAATAGTGCCTGTGCATCTGTATTCCGAAAGTGTATATTAAACCATTCAACAAGTATCCCTGCCTTCCGTGTCCTGCCTAGACACCCCATATTGGTGCCTAATTTTCGTAACCAGTAGAGCCCCATTACAAAACAAGATAATGTTAATTACATTTTACACAATGTTATAGGCTATGAGATCGCACTCATCTAGCCTATCTCAGCGGGTTTTCTGATGATGTTATCATCACAAACGATCTAACTGTTATAAAGATATTAAAAAACAATTCTTCTTGACATCTAAAACATAATACAACTGTCACCACTAGGCTTATTTGGACTCTCTGTTTGTTTTGATTTGCCACGTGTGTTCCCCGTCTGAGTTTCCCGCCACCTATCTGTATCCATGGACACTGATCACCTCCCTCACAGCTGCCTGTCATTTTGTAATCTTCTTCACTGTGTATTTAAACCCTGTGTTCTCCCTCATTCCTTGTCCGTTCTCGTTTATGTCAAGTGTGTGTGTATGTGCTCCTGAGTTTTTGTAATTAAATCCTGTTACTAGTTATTCCTCGTCTCCTCGTGCTTCCAGCCATACACCATCCGTAACAACAACACTATAATGAACATTAAATTAATTAAATTACTTGCCTTTTTTGCAGCTGAAAATTTTCCTCCCGAAAATGAAATCTTCTGAAGATCTCCGGCCAAGACCTAGGATTTAACCGCCAAAAAAAATTTTTTTCAGGCAGCTGAGTTCCATAATTCTTGTTGTGGCCCGACTGTGGCCCGACTGTACGAACTCGGGCCGACGGTGAATACACACAGCTATACCGAGTACGGACCTGACACCAGTACAACTGCTTTTAGCCGACACTGGCCCATTCATAAAACGCCGTATATGAGCCAGCGCGAGTACAACTGCTTTTAGCTGACACTGGCCCATTCATAAAACGCGTATATGAGCCAGCGCGAGTACAACCGACACTGGCCCATTCAAAAAACGCCGTATATGAGCCAGCGCGAGTACAACTGCTTTTAGCCGACACTGGCCCATTCATAAAACGCCGTATATGAGCCAGCGCGAGTACAACTGCTTTTAGCCGACACTGGCCCATTCATAAAATGCCGTATATGAGCCAGCGCGAGTACAACTGCTTTTAGCCGACACTGGCCCATTCATAAAACACCATGAGCCAGCGCGAGTACAACTGCTTTTAGCCGACACTGGCCCATTCATAAAACGCCGTAAGTCAGCCAGAAGTGTTGTGTACACAGTCGGCACGACTCTGGCCCATTATCTTTTCACCGATCCCGACACTGAGCCGACAGTAGCGCATTTTAGCCGGAATCGGCCCAAATGTGCTTGCTATGTGGGTGAGCTTTGCTCACCCCGACTCTCTGTTCTGTGCGTACACCGTTTGAACACAATAACCATAACGTGTTGTAAACGTGGGATTATGAATTATATTGAGAACGTCATACATAGAAAACATGCCGTAATGTACCCTGAGTGTAAACCTTAGACGCATTCAGCGTGAAGCGTGCAGCTAGCGATTTGCAAAGATTAATATAAATATTAATATAAAGTTTAATAAAACGTTACACTCACTTCAGTTCTTCTGGAGGTTCAGCAGGAACACGAATATCTGGTACCGATCCTTTTTTCATGAGCAGCTTAGCAAAACCAGCTTTATACTGATCCTCGTTTATAAAGCAGTCTGGTGTATGAAATGATTCGCGCAAACATGAGAGCATTGACGTTGCTCGTGGGGAATATTCCCTTCAAAAACAAACTCAGCCACTGCGTCTTAAGCGGTTCGGATTTAGGAACATTAAAATGACTGCTGTGTTCGTTATTACACCCAAGAACAGAACTCCACAATCGCTTAGACGACGCCATTCTGCTCATAGACAGTGCTCCAGCATATCAACAATGACCGCGTCGGTCCACGCGGACTATGATTGACAGCTCGCTCGCTCACGAGCGAGGGCGGGTCTGTGTTGAAACGCTGCTTTCAATCAAGAATCGTGGGAGGGGCGTCCGATTTAGTGACGTCACAAAATCGAACAGCTCAATTTGAGGCAGGGGAAAACCAAAGGAGGTAATCCATCAGCCGGAAGTTGAAGCTGCCTCTGGGGGCCGCCATTGTAGCTGGCTATCACCTGCTGTTAGCATCCCATTGACTCCCATTCATTTTGGCGTTACTTTGAAAGCGAATAACTTTACATCTGAGGCATCCAAAGACTCCATTTGTCCATTATTTATTTCTTAAGAAACAGACAATGTATAAAAGGCTCCATTACGTTGTATCTTACGTTATGGCCCCGTAGAAGCCGTTTTAGTAAAAATAGGCTAAAAATTGCGTCATAACCACTCGACTGTCTGTCGCACAGCAGAGAAGTTACCGTATGGACAGGAGGAGAAGCTCGAAGGCAATCTTTTATTGTCTGAAGTCAGACCATAGAATAGATAGATAGAGTCCATAAAAGCAACGCGACAAAATATTTCAACAACGTTTTTGAGGAATTGGAAATAATTCGATATGTGGCAAGTGAATACATATGAAGTAACATTTATCCACGAACTTTAAATTATTTATTTAATTATTTAATTATATATTTAAATTATCAGGAAATTATACTGGCAATGAGAAAAAAAAACATCTCAATGTCTATCGCGGTTAACGTTGTTCCTTTATTTATTTACAGATCTAGATGAATCTGACATCGTTCGGAAGCCATATGTACAAAAGTCCTAGCCTACATAACGTGAAAAAAAGAAAAACGGTTTTGTTTAAGTGTTTTTGACCATGATTTATTAGCCAAAACTGCATAATTTAACACCTAGCTCACAATTCTTTATATATTGGAATATTATATGGTCAAATGTAATATTGAATGGATACGAAAATGACTCGAGGGGACAGTATTTTATAGTATGGTTCCTGGGCTTAAGTTATACTAATAAGTCTTTTTTGGATGGGTTATTATTCTGTTTAATGTAGAAGGAAATTAAAAAGAAGGGGAAAAATGTAAATGTGTGTGTATGTGTGCATATGTGCCTAAATTTGAATCATTTTTAATCATTTAAATTATCAGCCTTCACCTCCTTGCCTGTGCCTCCTGAGCTACATGAATCACGTCCATGGGGCTGCTTTGACAGGGGCAACCCCACACACATACCCACACTACTCTTAAAATGTTACTGTTATTAAACTGCACATATCTATACATACTGTACATATCTGTCTATATTGTTCATACTGCATACCCATGTGTTTTGCTCATAATGCTACTGTTAACACACTTCACATATCCTTACTATAAACCATACCACTAGGTTAACAGTATACTACACTGCACTGTCATTTTCTATTTGTATTTACTGTATATACTACACTACATGTCTATACTGTACTTTTTTGCACTTCAGGTTAGACACTAACTGCATTGAATTGTCTCTGTACTTGTACTCTGCACATTGACAATAAAGATACATCTAATCTAATTTAATCTATAGGTGTCTTGACACCTCCCTTATCAATATTCACTGTGTAGGCCACTGACTTTTGAATATGTATCATTACGAAATTCTAAAACATAAGTAATAAAACCACATGAAATTTCTGTCAAAGTATGTCTACTTGAAGTGTCTACTGTGTGTTTTGATAATAAATATTCAATCATTTGGTTATTAATAAATATTTATTTAAACAATAAACACAAATAAAAACAATTTTAAAAAGTAATAAAAAAAAATCGCTATCCCCTCTAGCTACATTCGTCGTGGGGAAGAAAAGAGAGGCTAGGGTGATGCTTAAATGGCCCGGAGGGGAGAAAGGGTTGGGGGAGAAAGAGCAGTGACAATTGAACAGTGTTATGTCTACCAATGTGATAATGTGTTAAACTAAAGACAAAAGGCACATACACAACCTCAAAAGACAATCAATCAACAATCTTCAACTGTTTCATGTTTAAAACATGTTGAGAGGTTTAATCCAGCATCACCCCTACTGGATTAAGCCTCTCAAGCCTTCAGCTAAATTATTTAAAAAAATATCATTACCCCTAGTGGATAAATGAACTTCGTCCCTAAGAAACATTTGAGGCTTGTTAAATACAATTTGAGGGAGTTCCACGATGCCCCCTGCATTCCCAAGACAAAGGTAGCCATGACACTGTTCACCCATTTACGGGACTTGTCAACTTTCCCCGGAAGACCCGATCTCCAGCAACGTCTCTGGGTGATGTCAGACAACACGATGGACATCTGAGGGTAACGCCGATGAAGATGTTGCAGATCTCTTTCTGCATCCCAAGTCGTTCTCGCCGCAGTGAATCAGCAGGACATCGGGGGCTGCTCTTCCTCTAAGAGACCGCTAAAAGAGAGGAAGGAGTCTGTGCCATCGAAGTCCACCACAGCCAAACCAGTGTACCTTGGCCCCAATGGTCTCTCTGGCCCTCTCTTCCCCATGACGAATGTAGCTGTAGAAGAAACAAAAATAACTGGATCTATTAATAGCATAAAGCAATCACAATCAAAACACTGTTTTGTCAGTATCAGTAAACAGATTTTAACACACACGACACAAGTAACTTGTCTCAGGCCATTGATTTCTTTCCATCCAAACAAAAAAGAAAAAAATGTCTATGCAGATATACAATAAAACACAAATTAATTGATTTTTATCTGTTCATTGAAATAATAACATGACAATATAGGTATTACACAAGGTTCATTTATCATTTTATTCTCTCTTACAGTCAATGTGTTGCTTTCCATATTTTATACTATATTTCTAAATTATACATGAATTAACTTTGTTGTCAGCCATGGTGTTAGCTTAAGTGCTTAAGTGCAGTTTGTATTTGAACCTATGAGGAAAGAAAAATGAAAAGGGCAACCATTAGTAATAGATGTTGTTGGCCATTTATTATTAACATGTTATTTAACAGGCCAAAACAGAAGCTTTTGTACAAAGCGATTTACTGAATAACTTTGTTATATGACTAATTCGTCCATTTCTCTTGCGATAGATCTTTTATTGTCTCTGTGTAGATAACAGTTAATGCCATTTTGTGGTTATATTCGGCGATCATTAACAATATACAACATCATGTGCATCAAGCAATCGTGTTAATTATATGCCCAGCAAGCATGCTATCTTTACCAATGCCTAATTTGACCGTGCAAATTATATTTAAAATATTCACTTCCTGGCCGGTTAAATAAATATGACTCATTTAACTTACATTCGACTTAGATTAACTGTGTAAGTTAAATTACTAATCTTAACTATCATTTAGTTAGCAATAATTAGCTTTGCCCAGTATCTCCTTACATATACCTATTGGGTGTGAATTCATAAGTTCTTGAATATCATTTTACATAACTTCTTAATTTTATGCATTAACTTAATATGGCGTACTGACGTACATTTTTTTAATAAATAAATAAACATTAAGCAAAATTACAAAATAATTAATCAGAATACTTACCAAAAGTTGCTCCAGGTCGCGCTTCGCCGTCTCTGCGAGATTAAAGGGTTAGTTCACCCAAAAATGAAAATTAAGTCATTAATTACTCACCCCCATGCTGTACCAACCCCGTAAGACCTTCGTTCGTCTTCGGAACAAGAAAAAAAAAACCTGACGGCCCAGAAAGTCAATGAAGAAAATGTTTAAATATTCCATGTCACAACAGTGGCTCAACTATAAGTTTATCAAGCGACGAGAATACTTTTTGTGCGGAAATAAAACAAAAATAACGACTTTATTCGACTATTCCTTTTCTTCCTTGTAGGCCTGAAACGAGACTTCAAGAGATTTCCACGACGCACACGCCCGAGAACTTAACAGAAGTAGTTCAAGGAGATCGCAATTCTCGCGCATGCGTCGTGGAAATCTCTTGAAGTCTCGTTAACTTGCACAAGTTAATTTATATAGGCCTAGTTATGTTAATTTAATGCTAATTCAACTTTTTTTGATGTTTTCTTTTGGATTGAAGGCATAATCTCAGGAATTTGTTTTCTTAATCTTGATACTCATGGATGAAAACAAATAAGGAAGCTAGTTAGTTCTAGTATTATAGCATCTGCGCTGAAGAAATAAGATTTGTACTATACGAGTTAAGATTATTCATGTTCTATGAAGATTGAATTCTAAATTCTGATTTGCACTATATATTTGTACTAGTATAGAGTTTGCTGTTCTCATCATTGCTTTGTTTGTATATTTCACACTTTCAGAGACCAGTTCAATCTACATCTATAGCATTTAATAGGCTATAGCTTATATATTTTTTTTCTTATTTATGTCTCTTTCTATAGTTTCTTTTAATACTAGAGGGTTAAGAAACATTATAAAAAGGAAAGCGATTTTTCTATTTCTTAAACAGTTTAAATCTGACTTTTGTTTTTTGCAAGAATGCCATTCAACTAGGATTTTGTTTTCTGGAAATCTCAGTGGGGATCTGATTTATGGATGGCTCATGGAACAAGTAACTCAGCTGGTGTTTGTATTCTTAAAAACCGCTTTAATGGGAAGATATTATGTTCTGTATGTGATCCAGGTGGTCGCTATATTTGCCTTGTTTTGGATATTTCAAATGTAATAGGTATTATTGTCAATGTTTACGGTTTTAATCAACATAAAAGCAACGAAAAACTTTTTGATCAAGTGGAAGAACATGTGTTAAAATTGCTTACTAAATACCCAAATTCTTTTTTAGTTTTTGGAGGGGATTTTAATGTGGTTTTGGATAACATCTTAGACAGATGGCCTCCAAAGTCACCTGATAACTCAAATTTATACTTAAAGAGGTTTATGCAACGATTTTCTTTACTCGACAGTTGGAGAGAAACACATCCTTCTCAAAAAACATTTACTTGGAGCAATAATTCTCTATCGAACCAGTCTCGTATTGATATGTGGCTTACCTCTAGAGGTTTAAATCATGTATCCTCTAATATTACTCCATCGCCTCTCTCTGATCACCAATGCATATCCATACTCATTCCTCTTTCAGATACTGCTAATTTGCAAAGATTTACCTCCTATTGGAAGTTGAACAATTCACTGCTTAAATTCAAGGAAGTAAAAGATCAAATTAATTATATAATCACTAGCTATTGGGAAAAAGCAAATAAGGAAAATAATTTTTGCAATAACTGGGAACTAGTGAAATATGAAATTGGTAAATTCATGTGTAATTTTGGTAGTAACTTAGCTAAAAAGAAAAAGAATGATGAGAGTAATATAATATGTAAAATTTCAAATTTTCTATCTAAAATGGTTCTATCTGATGCTGAAAAGGTTGAGCTTACTCATCTTCGAAAAGCGTTGGATGAGGTTTATAAACAAAAAGCCGAAGGGGCATTTGTTAGATCACGGAAAAAATGGATAGAGGAAGGTGAGCAGAATTCTTCTTATTTCTTTAGATTGGAAAGACAACAAATGGAAAAAAATCAGATTGGAAAGCTTATGATTGATGGAAATCTTTGTGAAGACCAAAAAGCTATTGCAAATTTTTGTGCCAAATTTTATCGTGAGTTATACACATCTAAATTTAGCAAACAACATGCTCATATCTTTTTTGAGTCCTTATCTTCTGTTAATCAATTTGTAACTCCTCCATTACCTTAAAAGAAATAGAGGAAGCAATTAAATCTTTAAAAACAAATAAATCCCCTGGTACAGACGTTCTAACATCAGAATTCTATCATGTATTCAGTGAAAATATTGCTCCTTTTTTATTAAATGTCTTTAAGGAAAGCATAAACAATTCGTCTCTCCCTCCTACTTTATGCCAAGGGTTGATCACTTTAATTCCCAAATCAAATAAAAATATTACTTTCATAGATAATTGGCGTCCAATTACATTATTAAACAATGATTATAAAATAATTGCTTTAGTATTAGCCAAAAGATTAAAAGGAGTATTACATTCAATTATTGATGAAACACAATCTGGCTTTATGCAGAATAGACACATATCTAACAACATAAGGTTAATATTAGACATTTTAGATTACTCTGATATAATTAATAACGATAGCTTTATTCTTTTCTTAGACTATTACAAAGCGTTTGATACTTTAGAACACAATTTTCTATTTCAAGCACTTAAAAAAATAGGATTTGGTGACTAATTTTGTAAGATGGTGAAAATGTTGTATATAAATGGAAATAGTTCTATTAAACTAAAAAGCGGTACTTCTCCCAGATTTTTCCTTGATCGTGGTGTTCGACAGGGATGTCCAGTGTCTCCTTATTTATTTTTAATTGCAGTACAATTTCTTAATTTGCATATCAAAAGGAGCAATCTAAACGGCATAACTGTTGGAACTACAAATTTAATCATTAGTCAGTTGGCTGATGACACAGCGCTGTTTTTAGAAGATTCTTCTCAAATCCCTATAGCCCTAAATATCCTTGAGTCATTTTCTAAAGCCTCCGGTCTATAGTCTGAATACAGATAAATGTGAATTATTTCCCATAAAAAATTGTAGTGTTTCTGCAATAAACGGCATAGCTGTTAAAAGCTCTGTTAAATATCTTGGTATAGAAATAACTAAAGATAAAAATAGATGTGCAACAAATTTTACTCCGATTATTGATAAAACAAAGAAAAAACTGAACTGCTGGCTTCAAAGAGATCTGTCTATTAAAGGAAGAATTTTGCTCACCAAGGCTGAGGGGCTTTCACGTCTCTCTTATGCTGCCCAATCTCTGTATGTTGATAAGACCACAGCTAAAGTGATTGATAGAGTTCTGACAGATTTCGTCTGGAAAAATAAAATCCACTATATGAAGAAATCGGTGATTTTAAACTATTATAACAAAGGTGGATTAAATTTGATTGATTTTAACTCTTTAAATTATACTTTCAAAATAAATTGGCTTAATCGGTATTTGAAAAATCAAGACTCCATCTGGAATATCTTCCCACAACAAGTGTTTTCATATATTGGGGGGTTGAGATTTTTATTGATGTGCAATTACAACATATCAAAAATTCCTATCAAACTTTCAAATTTCCATCAACAGGTACTTTTGGCATGGGCTTTAATATATAAACACATTTTTTCCCCTAATAATTTTCTTATTTGGAATAATCAATATATCTTATTATATATAAAAATAGATCTTTATTTTATGATAATTGGTTTATTAATGGTTTATTTTTATGTTCGTCAGCTTTTTAACAAACAAGGTTTCTTAATGACATACACAGAGTTTCTTTCAGAATACAATATACCAGTTACTCCCAAAGAATTTGCTATAGTTATGGGAGCTATACCAACAGGGATCTGTATCCTCTTCAAAAATTGTCCTTACTCCCCTACAATAATTAATACTCTCCCTGGGCCAGATAAAACTCCAATTGGTCAAATATGTTTTTCAGGAAAAAAAGATAGAAATAATAAAGTTAGATCCCTCTTTCTTGTAGATATAGTTTCTGTTTCTCCTGTAATTTCATACTGGAGTAGATTATTTAAAAATTTAAATTGGGAAAAGATTTGGTCATTACCACAAAAATATTTTTTAACAAATAAAGTAAAAGAAGTATCCTTCAAAATATTAAATAAATTTTACCCTGCTAAATATTTCATGATTAAATATAAAAGTAATATTGACACAAGATGCTCATTTTGCCAAGTTCACACAGAAACTGTTTATCATTTATTTTGGTCATGTTTCTATACTAAACAACTATGGGAAAGTATTGGCAAGTTTATTAAAGATAATATCCAGCAAGATATATCAGTAACCTTTAAAGACATTATTTTTGGATACTTTGACTTTGATCCCGACAAAAAAAAGCCTGCTTTGTAACCAATTTAATTTATTTTATTGGGAAATTCTATATCCATAAATGTAAATTCTCCAACAACAAACCAATTTTTATAGTTTTTTTGAAAGAGTTTGAAATGTACCTTAACACCATCTCATCCTCTGTAAATAAGAAAGCAATAAAAACATTTTTATTTTGTAATGACTTTAATTTGGTTAGACCTACTCTAAATTTTGAATAGAATATCTTGCCCTCTTGACCCTCGTTTTATTTATTGTTTTCTCTTTCTTTCTTCTTCTTTGTTTTAGATAGTTACACACTTGTGTTAAAGGTATTGTAGGTAGGAATTGTATAAAAAAAACTTTTTCCAAATTTGTTTAAACTTTCTGTATTTATCAATGCATAATTAAAATGTAAGTACTCTGAAAAAGAAAGTATAAAAATCGAGTGTCTGTAGACCTCTCACGACTGTTTTAAAGACAGCTCATTATTTCCATTCACTCTACCCCCTCCCTTCTGGGCTCCTTCCAAAGCCACGCCTCCAAAACACATGAACGCGCGACTCCGCTGAGCTGAAGACGCATTATTTACCTGAGACGAGCAGAGAGGAAGGAGCGCAGTGCATGTAGTGACATCATGTCAGAATCACATGTAATAAAAAAATCTAACTTTATCATTATGAAGATAAACAAATAATATGTATTTTAGTACTCACTATCAAGTAGCATATTGATATTGGTAAAGATTAAAATATATATTTATTGATTCGCTAACGAGCTAGTTATCTATGAGGCAAAGCTAAAAACAGGTTGCATGATACACGTTTTTCCATTGCCATCATTCACACTGTGATGAAGATGAATTTCGTGTAACATTCATAACATATATGGTGTTCTGCATGTAAGAGTTTCCATAATGAAAGCATTGGCAAAACCTGTGTGGCAAAAGGGTGGTTGCCATGGTTGCAAGAGAGTGACAGTCGCCTAAGCCAATCCTTTGTTTCGTCCCGAATGGAAATAATGAGCTGTGTTTAGTGCAGATTAAACGGTCTAGAGTCACTCGATTTTTATACTCTTTTTATCAGAGTACTTACATTTTAATTATGCATTGATGTATACAGAAAGTTTAAACCAATTTGGAAAAAAGTTTTTATAAAATAAAATTCCTACCTACAATACCTTTAAGATGACTCTGTACATATTGTTGTCATATTTTGTACAGATATGTTTGCAATTTTGTAACATAATTGTATGCTATGATTGTCATCTTTGTTTGTTTGTAAGCATAATAAAAAAATAAAAAAAATAAAAAAAGAGAGAAACTGCGCTGGCTGAATCCTCCGGCTACTCTCGAATCGCTCTCGCGGTACTTTGATGGCATACGTCACAGTCACGTGGAGTCAGCGCTGCATCAAGTCGGACAAAATTTCTTACCGGCGTGCACTGCTTCAAGTCAGCCGCCGATCGGTCTGCGCAGAGCTGCATGAAGTCGAACAAGCCTTAAGTAAACGGGTGAGCTGTGTTTTTCCTGGATTAAAACAAACTGTTTTTACATTTATCAACCGATTTCAGTGGTTTGTATGTGGTGTACAAAAAGTTCCATCTCTAGTTATATAAAATCTCGATAGTTAGACTTGTAAAATATATTTTTTTAATAAAGAATAGTCAAAGCTCAGGCTTGTCATGTATTTGGCTTTCTATTCTTGGATAAGAATGGTGAAGATCCCCATACTGAGAAA
Organism: Tiaroga cobitis; assembly: GCA_030578255.1. Classification (NCBI taxonomy): domain Eukaryota; kingdom Metazoa; phylum Chordata; class Actinopteri; order Cypriniformes; family Leuciscidae; genus Tiaroga; species Tiaroga cobitis. The sequence goes on from CM060609.1 coordinate 24,175,787, forward strand.
TAATTTAAGTTTTCTTATTGTGTAAAAAGCATTTTCTGTGATTGACCAGATTTTAGCATTAACATATATGAAAAAAATATGTTATGGTACAGCTACAGTGCAATGCAAATAGCAAATAGGCCCATAACATAAAGTGAGAAGTAATAGTAAATAGTTTAGTCAATAAAATAAACAAATAGTAAACAGCAAATAAAATGGTAATGAATAATAGTATAATTATAAAATATCATAAGTACAATAATACAATCATAAAAATATTGATAGTATAGTTTATTAATAATCCTGTAATTATAGCAATATAATAAGAAATATCAATTACAGAATATACACAATAAAAAATAAGTTAAATAGTGACTTTTATTTAATATTGAACTCTTTTTGTTAAATTTCAGTTTTATTGATCAGTAATAGCCATTATAACAGAAGTAGCTTCAGTCAAACATACAGCAGGATACAATGTTAAAATAGCCTAAATATAAAGTTATGAAACTTCACTTTGCCCTCAGCCAAAACGATTTAGGCTACCAGGGAACCATTTATAGATTAATGGGACCAAAGATCGCCCGTTAAATATACACAAGACGAATTATATCTCATGTTTAACCACTACTAGAGACATCCGAGCCAGCGGCAAACGTCAGAAGCACTGGCCGAGGTACGGCTGTTCCAGGCGGGGTAGAAGAGCGCTGAGCGCATCTTACAACTCCGAAAACTTCAATCAAATTTTTAAATAGGCGCTATCTTTATAAACAAACCACATATTTGAGCTTTAAACAACTACATTCTCGACTGAAAAACTATTAAAACTACATTTCGTGACACAATAACAATAGTATTTTTAAATTTAACCTCTGAACGTTACTATTACTAATTAAATCATAACCAAATACATCCAAAAACAAACGTTCAGTCTTGCTTGTGAAAGGTAATTCCTCGAAAGCTGTTTTCAATTGTGTGGCGATGTGTACAGCCCCAAGCAGCGCACGAAACAGGCATTTTTCTCAATTCCCGGTATGAGAGTTATGCATAGACAGTAAAAGAAATGGACACAGCGACCCCATTGACTTCAACGGAGAAGACTCGAAGCCCGATTATTGCACTTCCTGTCTGATGTCTGAGCGACTGCGCAGGCTCAAACTGTCACAATCACAAGCGGAAGCAATGATGCAAGTAACTCTTTTATTTAGTGGTAGACAACACAGTTCAGGCAACACGGGTGGGCTGGTGGCGCAGGGACTAGATGGTCAGCGTGCAGGTGAAGAGTGCTGGTCGTGAATCCAAGTGCAGGTGAACATCCAGACGAGACGAAACCAAGTGGACACCGAACAGGAACTCGAACTAGACCAGGACTGCAGACAGGACACGCGAAGTACAAACACTGTGAACACCAAACAACGATCTGACAAAGAGAGGAGAGTGTGATGAGTATAAATAGGTGAGTTGATTTGCAGCAACTGGTGCAGAGAATGAGATCAGCTGGCACGCTGATCAGCGGAACGAGCGGTAACACCCACTCACACACACACATAACAACAATTACACGAGACATGAAGGAAACAGCGAATTCATGAACCGTGACAGTACCCCCCCTCCTAGGAACGCCTCCTGGCGTCCCCAGACTCCCTTACCTGTCGATTGTAACACAATCGACAGGTAAGTTTGATAAATCCACTGCTTCCTCCTGAAACGAAGAGACAGAAACAAACGGACAAGCAGACACAAGACAGGACTCATGACAATTACTGCTCCACTCAGATACTGATCTCTGCTGCCAGTCTATCTTGGGGTTGTGTTTGATGAGCCAGGGGTGTCCTAAAACAACGGGTGCAAGAGGGGAGTCCAGAATGTAAAAGGTAATGGTTTCAGTGTGGTTGGCAGACACGCTGAGTGTGATGGGTTCAGTAGTGAATGAAATGGTGGGGAGCGCTTGACCGTTAAGAGCGTGAACTGCAATGGTATGGGTGAGAGGTAAAAGGGGGGCCTGAATCTTGAGTGCGAATGTGTAGTCCATGAAATTACCTTCCGCCCCAGAGTCCAGTAGTGCTCGACAGTCGTGAGTGTGGGTTGATCATCCTAGTCTTACCGGGAGGAGCGTAGATGTTGATGAGGTCTTCTCAGCGGAGATCCCACCCGACAGTAGCCTCAAATTTACTGCCGGGCTTGCCCTTTTACCGGGCAGTTGAACGCGAAGTGTCCCGCTGTGCCACAGTAAAGGCAAAGGCCTTGGGATCTCCGCCTTTCCTTCTCCTCCCGGGAAAACCGAGCTCGCCCGACCTGCATGGGCTCGTGATCGAAGACGGGGCTAACCGCGTCTCCGCCGCTGGTACGCAGGGTCTCCACTGCTCCAGACATCCGAGCGGGTAACCTCCTACGTTCGACTCGGGAAAGTCGGGAATCCACACGAAGTGCCAATTCGATCAGTCCATTGAGAGTAGTTGGTAAGTCCAGAGCATAAATCTCTCTTTGGACGCGGTCAGCCAGCCCATGCAGGAACATGTCCCACTGCGCCTCCTCGTTCCATTGACACTCAGCCGCCAAAGTCCGGAACTCGATAGAGTAATCAGATACAGATCTTTCGCCTTGCTTGAGGTCTGCGAGAATCCGAGCCGCTTCTCTTCCTGTGACCGCACGGTCAAAAACCTTCTTCATCTCGGCGGCGAGTGTCTGGAACGAGGCGCAGCATGGATCTTGGTTCTCCCACACCGCCGTCCCCCATAGCGCTGCCCTCCCAGTCAGTAGTGTGAGCACAAATGCGACCTTGCTTCGTTCATTAGCAAAGGTCCTGGGCTGTAGAGAAAAGTGCATCGAACAGCGTGTTAGAAATGCTCTGCAAAAATTCGGCTCACGGTTGTAAGGCTCAGGAACAGGTAGGCGGGGCTCTGACTGGGAGACGCTCTCTGGTGATACGGGGGGAGCAGGCGGTGTGGGTGGCGCAGTGGGAGCTCGCATAAGTTGGAATTGCTGGGTGAGCTCGGACACCTGCGCCACAAGAGCTTGAATAGCCCGACCCGACTCATTCATGTGCCTCTCCTGGGAATCCATCCGTGCAATGCTGGTCTTGACGAATTCCTCCACGGAAGAGGGGGCTTCACTTGCTGCTTCCATCGTAGGTCAGATCGTTCTGTCACAATCACAAGCGGAAGCAATAATGCAAGTAACTCTTTTATTTAGTGGTAGACAACACGGGTGGGCTGGTGGCGCAGGGACTAGATGGTCAGCGTGCAGGTGAAGAGTGCTGGTCGTGAATCCAAGTGCAGGTGAACATCCAGACGAGACGAAACCAAGTGGACACCGAACAGGAACTCGAACTAGACCAGGACTGCAGACAGGACACGCGAAGTACAAACACTGTGAACACCAAACAACGATCTGACAAAGAGAGGAGAGTGTGATGAGTATAAATAGGTGAGTTGATTTGCAGCAGCTGGTGCAGAGAATGAGATCAGCTGGCACGCTGATCAGCAGAACGAGCGGTAACACCCACTCACACACGCTCACACACACATAACAACAATTACACGAGACATGAAGGAAACAGCGAATTCATGAACCGTGACACAAACTGAGCGTGACGACAGTCTGATTGTTGAAAATCTTCTAGTAGCTGTGCCAAGACAAATCTGAATCACCTAATTCCTCAAAAACGTTGTTGAAATATTTTGTCCCGTTGCTTTTATGGACTGTCTATTTATGGGCTTCTACCTTGACTTTGTGCCTTCATGTCCCCCCGATTGCCTCATAGACAGTAAAAGATTGCCGCGAGCTTCTCCTCCTGTCTATACGGTAATGTCTCAATTGTGCGACAGAAAGTCCCGTGGTTATGAAGTGGTTATCTTTAGCCTATTTTTACAAAAACGGCTTCTACGGGGTCGTAACGTAAGATACAAAGTAATGGAGCATTTTATACCCTGTCGTGTTTCTTTATAAATAAATAATCGACAAATTAAGCCTTTGGACGCCTCAGATGTAAAGTTATTCGCTGTCAAAGTGACGCCAAAATGAATGGGAGTCAATGGGATGCTAACAGCAGGTGAAGTTCTGCTACAATGGCGGCTCCCGCGAGGCTTCAACTTCCGGCTGATGGATTACCCCCTTGGAGTTATGGGAAAGTTGCCATCCCCAATATGGCGGCGCCGTTGACGTACGCTCCAGCGGCCAATAGGGCGTCTATGTATTTATTATGTCTATGCTCTGGTTACTTCTGGTTTCTGGACTGGCTGCAGTAACACATCTCTGTCCATGCGGGGGCGCTCGCAGGCGAGTGCAGAATGAATAGGAGTCTATGGGGTTTCACCCCCAGAAATCCACTTTTCTCAGGATGTAATTTTTTGTCAAGTAATTTGAAAGTTGCATTCAAAAGAGAGGGCTAAGATAATACACTTGTTACATGTATGTCCTGTGTTTCCCCCGTTCTTTGTGTATTTGGTTCAGTCCTGTTTCCACTTTCCCGCTCCTCGTTAGTGTTTAGTTTATTCACCTGTGTCTAGTTCATTTGCCCCAGCTGTGCCTTGTTTCCCTAATCTGTTCTCTGTGTATGTAAACCCTGTGTTCTCCCTCACTCCTGGTCGGTTCTCGTTTATGTAAGATGTGTGTATCCTCTGTCTGTTTTCCTGCCTGTATCAGTTTGATTTATTAGTAAAGTATATTGTTTTTGGAAATCCTGATCTCCTCGTGCTTCCTGCCAACACACCCCGTAACAGAAGAACCGACCAAGTAAAGAGTCAGCATGGGAATTCTTCTCACCCCAGTTAACCCAGCTCACTCTCCATTCACCCCAGCCGATCGTCTGGTCCATTGTTTTCAAGACGGTAGCCCAATTGAGGAATATGTGGCAAAATTCCTTGAAATATCCTACCTCGTGGACTGGACTGACGATGCGCTGAAGACCGTATTCTGGTGTGGTCTGGATGAACCTTTGTACCAGCAAGCTCCAGCAACGGCAAACCCAGGTTCGTTTGCCCGGTACCTAGATCATGTGCTGTGGTTGTGTGGCTCAACCTTCACCATTGGTGAGGCGGATGACATTGCTACACAATCACCGTCTCCAGCCATCTCCATCACGCCTACCATCAAACCAGCCACCGGATCGGTATATGGACGTCCAGGACTGGTTTCCTGCATCGCCGATCCCCCACTTATATCAGCACGTGCTGCCAGGAAGGCCATAGTCCCAGAGACCGTCCAGCCAGCTCTGGATGACGCAGTGCTACTTGTGGGATCCATGGCTGTTGTGTGTGTGTGGGCAGCACACACATTCATTTCAGCCCATGAACCCAGCCCTGAGCTTCCCTGCACGCCTGCCGAGCCTGAGCTTCCCTGCACGCCTGCCGAGCCTGAGCTTCCCTGCACGCCTGCCGAGCCTGAGCTTCCCTGCACGCCTGCCGAGCCTGAGCTTCCCTGCACGCCTGCCGAGCCTGAGCTTCCCTGCACGCCTGCCGAGCCTGAGCTTCCCTGCACGCCTGCCGAGCCTGAGCTTCCCTGCACGCCTGCCGAGCCTGAGCTTCCCTGCACGCCTGCCGAGCCTGAGCTTCCCTGCCCGCCTGCCGAGCCTGAGCTTCCCTGCCCGCCTGCCGAGCCTGAGCTTCCCTGCACGCCTGCCGAGCCTGAGCTTCCCTGCACGCCTGCCGAGCCTGAGCTTCCCTGCACGCCTGCCGAGCCTGAGCTTCCCTGCACGCCTGCCGAGCCTGAGCTTCCCTGCACGCCTGCCGAGCCTGAGCTTCCCTGCACGCCTGCCGAGCCTGAGCTTCCCTGCACGCCTGCCGAGCCTGAGCTTCCCTGCACGCCTGCCGAGCCTGAGCTTCCCTGCACGCCTGCCGAGCCTGAGCTTCCCTGCACGCCTGCCGAGCCTGAGCTTCCCTCCAGTTCTCCCGAGCCTTCTCCGCTGGTTCCGTCCAGCCCTTCAGAGCCTTCTCCGCTGGTCCCGTCCAGCCCTTCAGAGCCTTCTCCGCTGGTCCCGTCCAGCCCTTCAGAGCCTTCTCCGCTGGTCCCGTCCAGCCCTTCAGAGACTTCTCCGCTGGTCCCGTCCAGCCCTTCTGAGCCTTCTCCGCTGGTCCCGTCCAGCCCTTCTGAGCCTTCACCGCTAGCCCAGCCAGAGACTTTCCACGTCCCAGTGCCTGAGCCCGTCGCCTGCCCGCCAGAGCCTGAGCCCGTCGCCTGCCCGCCAGAGCCTGAGCCCGTCGCCTGCCCGCCAGAGCCTGAGCCCGTCGCCTGCCCGCCAGAGCCTGAGCCCGTCGCCTGCCCGCCAGAGCCTGAGCCCGTCGCCTGCCCGCCAGAGCCTGAGCCCGTCGCCTGCCCGCCAGAGCCTGAGCTTCAAGCCAGCCCTACAGAGCCTTCTCTACTAGTCCCATCCAGCCCTCCCAAGTCTGACCTGATGCATGTCCCTGAGCCTGGCACTCTCCCCAAGGAAATTTTGGGGGGGGGATATAGGCCACCTGATGGTGCGTCTCCGCCATGGCTCCCTGACCAGCTTGCTCCACCCTGGCCACCTGAAGTGGCCTCTCCACCCTGGCCACCTGAAGTGGCCTCTCCACCCTGGCCACCCGAGGGAAAGTCTCCGCCCTGGCCACCCGAGGGAAAGTCTCCGCCCTGGCCACCCGAGGGAAAGTCTCCGCCCTGGCCTCCTGCACGTCCTGCTCCGCCCTGGCCTCCTGCATGTCCTGCTCCGCCCTGGAGGCTTCCTGCTCCGGGTAGGCCACTCCCTCGTCAGCCTCCAGGGCGCCCACCCCCCCACCCTTATTGATGTTACTCGGCGCGAGGACGCGCCTTGCAGGAGGGGGAGCTAATGTTACATGTATGTCCTGTGTTTCCCCCGTTCTTTGTGTATTTGGTTCAGTCCTGTTTCCACTTTCCCGCTCCTCGTTAGTGTTTAGTTTATTCACCTGTGTCTAGTTCATTTGCCCCAGCTGTGCCTTGTTTCCCTAATCTGTTCTCTGTGTATGTAAACCCTGTGTTCTCCCTCACTCCTGGTCGGTTCTCGTTTATGTAAGATGTGTGTATCCTCTGTCTGTTTTCCTGCCTGTATCAGTTTGATTTATTAGTAAAGTATATTGTTTTTGGAAATCCTGATCTCCTCGTGCTTCCTGCCTACACACCCCGTAACAACACTCAGCTGAAAATTGCATTTTTAAGTTCACTGATCTGTTCTAAAAATCCGTTCAAAAATGTGATGACGTCACATAATAGCAGAATGCTAGCGTGTTCCGGCCAACAACGGCCTAACCTGTAAGAAATCGAAAGGACATAAGTACTCATTCGACTTTTGGCCTATAATCTATATTGAACTTGCGGAATCAACAATAAAATCTATGTTGATTCAACGACAAGCAGGAGAAAGAGATACATTTAGCCGTTTAGCCCCATAGACTCCCATTCATTCTGCACTCGCCCGCGATCACCTCCAGTGGAATTCTAATGGAACTGCAACCAAGATGATACACAATGGGGCTAATAGGAAGTGCCAAGGCTCTCCGTCTCTGCTTCAAGTCTCTCCGTTGAAATCAACGGGGTCGCTGTGTCCATTTCTTTTACTGTCTATGGGGAAAACATATAAGGAGATAAAAAAAAAACACTGGATGGATTTTTTTCATTTTATGATGGTTGTGTACAGGCACTACCAACACACATTTCAGTACAATCAACTTGTAAAAGTGCATGCACCATTATATGACCCCTTTAACCTTAAAACTCACTTTAACACCCACACGATCTTCAAGGAAAACATGTTAAATGACTGCTGATTTCTGCAGTTATACCTTCTTTTCTTTGTTTTCTAATTTCACAGAAATAATCTGTAAAATATTACTTAATATGTTATGTAAAATTGCACATAACCCTGTAAAAATACAGACAATTTAAAAAATGTATGTGAACCCAAAAGACAAGCAATTACCTGTAAATTTAATAGTGGACCTTTAAATTACAGCAAGTAGCTAACTGTAAAATAACAGACATTCACTATATAATGAAAAAACGGCAAAGATCTGAAAAAAAAAAACAGGCCGTTACCTGTAAATTTAAAAAAAAATTTTACAGTGTTGGCTCCCACCTGCACACACTCCATAATCACCAGCACCTGCTAGCAATCACCCTCATCTGCTTCACACTGCAAAAGCCTGCACCACACACACATTTGCTGTCTGGTCATTTTTTTTAATGCCCTTCCCTTGCTTACTTCCTTCAGGCCACATTTACACATAGCCGGATATTTAGAGAAACGAATATTCGTTTTCAATAATAACATCATGCACACAACATCGTTTTAAAAAAAAGTTGTCTTTTACATCAACCCGCATAAATACGCCGTTGAGCGCCATCTTAACTATGCCAAACCTATGGGCGGCAGTGTAGGGAGAAGGATAAAGCCATGCAAGCCAATCAGAATCCTCAGAATCGACAACAACGAATAATCGTTTAAATTCAACTTCAAATACAAGTCAGGGTGGATAAAATTAGTAAATGTCAAATGAGTTTACAGCATCCATGATCAGTAGCCAAACAAACTGTAAACATAGGGCGCTCACATGACGTTAAAGCATTTTCTGCCGAAATCTCCACTTTGGCAGGAGTTTTTAGAAATAATCGTTTTCTGTGATAAAAACTGGGTTTTTGTGTAAATGAGAGGCCAAACCGCATGGGAAATTTCTCTGTCTTCCTTCGTGTAAACGGGGCCCCAGTCTCTTTCACTCGGATGTACGTCATTGCTTATGTTGCACAAGAGCCCACTACTGGCGGAACCCTTGCAATGGACAGCAACCCTTGCCAGCAGCTATATCACCCTGTAGCCCAAGACTGGTTGCCCACTGATGCTAAGCAGGGCTGAGCCTGGTCATTACCTAGATGGGAATGATTTTGACCTCCTGAGAAAACCAGGCTGCTGCTGGAAGAGGTGTTAGTGAGGCCAGCAGGGGGTGCTCACCCTGTGGTCTGTGTGGGTCCTAACGCCCCAGATGGGGACACTGTACTGTCAAAGAGCACCGTCCTTCGGATGAGATGTTAAACCAAGGTCCTGACTCTCTGTGGTCATTAAAAATCCCATGGCATTTCTCGTAAAGAGTAGGGGTGTAACCTGGCCACATTCCACCCATTGGCCCTTGCCAATCATGGCCTCCTAATAATCCCCATCCATTGAATTGGCTCTATCACTCTCTCTCCTCTCCATCTATAGCTGGTGTGTGGTGAGCGCACTGGCGCCTTTGTACTGTGGCTGCCGTCACATCATCCAAGGGGATGCTGCACACTAGTGGTGGATGAGAAGAGACCTCCTGTCCCTGATATGATTGTAAAGCGCTTTGGGTGTACAGTAGTACATATGAAAGCGCTATATAAATGCCTCATTCTATTCTATTCTAATGGGCTGCATTGGAACGTCCTAAGCCCTTGATCACTTGGAATCTGCTATGGAGTTGATTTATTTATTTACTTTTTTTCTCTTAACAATTTGTTTAATGCAGCTTTCTATATGTATGTGTTTAGGTTGTTTAATTAAAATATATATATATATATCATAGAGTTGTTGGTGGTAAATTAACCATGATATGCGGTGAGGTGACGTCACAATCGTGTTGCATTGTGGTATATGGAGCTGCCTGAAGTGTACGTATGAAGTATACTCGCTCCCTCGGTCAAACTTCACTCATCCACTTCACAAAGTGAAACGCACTTCAAAATGGCAGTGGGGATTCCCCCAAGGGGAAGTGCTTAGGGAAGTTTGTGAGTGCGTGTCTAAAAGCGGAGTGGAACCCACCCTAGGACTCACCCAAATTGTGTGTGTGTGTGTGTGTGTGTGTTCTCCGTTGATGACATTGCAGGGCTTTTGAATGGACATATTTTGTCAAGTGAAGTGAACCTGGCACAAATATCCCTTGCTTAGTGTGTAGGCAGCAGACAGTGAACACTGCATAAGGACCCTGCAAATTGGAAGCTGAGTCTTGTGTCTCCTGTAGCATGTGGCGTATAATAAAATCAGCAAATTTAGGCGTTTCAAAACAGCAACTGAGAGAACAAAGCCACTTCTCTGTAACAGACTGAAAATCTCTCTGTAATTGTCTCAGCGGGCGTCCAGGTTTCCCAGGCCTCTCATGTGAGATGTGCTTCCAGTGCTCTTGAATTGTTAATGTGCCCTTTTGTGTGTCTCTTTACTAAATCATTGCCTTTAAACCTGGTTGTTAATGGCATATTCTCTCCTTTCATCTCTCACTCACTTTATGAACAGCAAAAATATGAATGTGGTTTTAAAAGAAGTTAATGACTGTGTGTAAATGAGCATGAGGGCGGCTGTTGTTAGATTCCCATGAGGCATTTTGGAGGGCATCTGGTTGAAGGTCTACATGTGTCTGGACACAAAGCAAGTACTGGCTATTCAGGGATTCCCTTGCCGATCTGGCATGGGTTGAGCTGAACCAAACTGACTCTGGCCATTTTCCCAACATAGAATGGATACTGCGTACAGTTCTGAATTGGTGACTGTCAAATCACACTTAGATTTCTAGATAAAAGTGATACTAGTGATTTAGATATGAATAAGACATATAATGACAGAACTGTACGCAGTATCTGAATCAAAGAAGTTTAAATCACACTGATTTGCTCTGATTACAGCGGTTGACAATCTCTATAATCAGATATCAGATATGTGAACACACAGTGTGTTTGAATAGGAAAGTTTGGCTACACTCTTAAGGACATTTTTTTAAAACAGGTTATTTGTAGCTAGAAGTAATTCAATCAGTTAATCACCAGAGGCAGTAAAATATTAGACATTCATTGCAATGGCATGCATGAGAGGGGGTTTGCGGGGTGCCTTAAGCCCCTGCCCCTGCCCCTGCCCCTGCCCCTGCCCCTTTAATCGCTAATAGTAAAGTGCCCTTTCGGTCGTATTGCGGTGCCCCCGGGAACCAAGGAGGATTACAAACACTCGCTTGTGTCTGAAAGTGAGTTCTGATATAAAAAATTGGAGGACTGAGGTGGAGTCAGGTAGATACTTCAGTAGTCCCCCCTCCCAGAAGGTGCAACCTCACGCCGTAACTCATAATTCAGCTGTGAAGGGAGGGGCCTTTGGTGGTGGGGGTGTAGCTGTGGACCTTTGGTTGAAGGGCCGGGCAGAATCCGGGGGCTGACTGACAGAGGCGGAACCAGGGTGCATGAACTATCTGGTGAAGAAGAGAGGCTGACAGGCCAGGGTGACATCCATGGCCCAGAAGCCCAGGTTCTGGTTGCACCTTTCTTGTTTTTAAAGGTCGGGTATTCTGTCACGAGTGGCTATGATAAAGTGCAGGACAAAGGAGTATTCAAACATTCAACACAGGAGATACCTGACAATGAACTGAACAGAACTCAAGGTTTAAATAACAGCAAGAGTTAATACAAACAAGAGTATAATACAAAGAGTATAATACAAACAATCCAAAAGTAAACAATGTAACATTGTGTACTGAAACACAAACCACACCAGACAAAAAACTGGGGAGACTTGAGGCAAACACAAGATAATTAACTCAAATACAACCAGGTGTGCTCTAATTAATGAAACAATGAATCACCATAGAAACAAATGATGAGCGGTAACACAAGACAAAGGGAGGCAGGAAAACACAGAGAAGAAAACTTAGACTGCGTTGGAAACCGCATACTTCCCTACTATATAGTAGGGGAAAAGAAGTAGGCGAGCGAAAAAGTATGTACGAATCCTTAGTATTCATAAAAGAGTAGGCGAGAATTACCTGGGTAACGTACTAATTCTCGCGAGATTTAGACTTGCGTCTACTTATAGTGCGTTCGAATATGCCTACTTACCTACTATATGGTAGGAGAAAACAGTATGTGAAAGGAGTAGTATGATCGAAAGATAGGGTAGAAGTTCCCGGATGACCTACTGCTTCCGCCCAGATTCTCAAGTGCTCATCCGATGGATACTTTTCTATCCCAGGAGGCCATGGAAGAGGATACATCATAATCGAATATAGTGGAGATCAGCGACGCGGGTGCTTTCCAATGTGAGTAAACACGGTTCCTTGTGTTATGTCGCATGTGTTGAACTACTGTAGAGTAAACTGTTGAAGGTGTAAAGACGTTAGACCGTATAGTATAGTTTTTATTTGTTCATTTGTACTGTTGATAAATTGAGGAACATTTATGTTGGATAAAAAGGGAGTTAACACATCAGCATCAACCTCAACATGTAAATTTAGTGTTGAGCACATAAATCACAGAGGTAACGTGAATCTTGTCTGGATGTTACAGGGACAGATGAACATGTGTGTGTTTATCAGGTGGAGAGTGGATGAAGAAGGCTTTGAGTGAGGATACTACAGAAATAAATGACAAAATCTATTTAAATATTAAGTTGTAGTTTATTTTAATTATTTCAAACAGAGCTATTACAACACTTTTCTGATTCTTGATTTCTGTGCATTTGCTGCACAGCTCTTGTGGTGGAGCAGGACCTGCAAGGAAAGTTGATGGCTGCATTTGTGGGGAATGGTATTTTAGGGATCTTACGAAAATATAAAGTAAGACCATGTTGTTACTTCTAATACAATCAAATGACATTGTGATGTTAAAATGACTGCTTTTGTATTATGTTTGTGTATTTTTGTAAGATCTGAAATGTCAGCAGACTGGTGTGAGCACTGAGGATGAGGAGCCCAGAGCTGAATCCTGGAAATGGTGCCATGGATGAGACCCTCCATCACTCCACTGGCCCTTATTGCCTCAGAATGTGAAGCACAGCGCAGGACGTAACAACCTCAGGCACAAAGGCACGGCTCACCTCTGGCGGTCAGCTGATTCATCAGAATAAAGCCACAGAATGGGAACAGCTGTGTTGAGATGGCAGTAGGATGTGGGGTTCGCCGCCTGTAAATACATGGTTGTAGTTTGAACAAAGTGTCATGTGTTGATGACTTGTATACATTTGTTTATTGATGGTTACTTTTATTTTTTATTTTACTAATTTATTCATGTTTCTTATTGTTGTCAGTAAATAAAATATAATTATTTAATTAATTTATCCATTAATCAATTGCTTGACTGAAAATGTAAATGTTTACGCTGCATTTATCTAGTGTGTATTCATGCATAGCTATGTCATATGACAAAACAAATTACATTTTGCTTGTTTTATTAAATTATATAATTTTCAGTAAAACAAAGGTAATATAATTAAGTATTGCTCAGCATTTATCATTATTATTGTGTGTAGGTTTTCGGGTGGGCTAGCAATACAATTTGTTCTGTGGTAATATTAATTTTTAAGGAGTGATACTTACATTTTTCGAGTATAAAATCAACAGTTTTCTCCAAAGGCGAGATCTTTGAGCAGCTGCCTGTTCTAGGTAGGGCTGTCGAGTTACTGATGTTATGAGGTGTTAGTGCACCTGTCGCTCATATAATTTTTTTTATTGCCAAACTTAGTTACTTACAATATCAGGGAAAGATATCATGGTTGTATATTAAAAGGAAGACTCGCCCCTCTTCTACCTCCGTTTCTCTCCCGGTCCGGCGTTCTGAACCCACACAATCCCAACGTGCCGATCCAAATGCCACCGGCGCCGCCGGGGCTCGCACTTCCTTGTCCGCTGGTATTTCCACCTGGCCAACAACAGCGGCCACAAAAAACAGTTCCGCTTTTTTTCCAGCTCTCACAAACTTCATGCAGTCAGCCCCACTCCCCAGGCAGAACCAAACACATTCAAATAACCCTTGTGCCAGGTCACCCTCGCAGACAGTTACATTTCTCTCACCCCCAAACCAACCTACTCAAAGAGCGGATCGTAGCGCGAGGTTGCCTTCGTTAGCCACCCCTTCTCCACCCCCTCCTCTTTCCTTCCATTCCAATTCACCTCATTCCTTTCTTCCCCCTTCTATCCTCCAATTGTCTCCTAACATTCTTCCCAGTACACATCCGAGCGTGAGGTTGTCTCCGCAAAGGATTTCTACACCCTTTTTTCCCACAAACCCTCCCCTTCCTCTCACTTCAGCTCATGCCAGCCATCTTGGACATCAGTCAGTAATGGGACCCTCCAATCAACATTCATCAACTTTTCTCAACACTAACACTTGCTCTTCAGGTACAATCCGCTTGCCAGCCCATTCACTCTCCACAGCAGTCCATCTTCCAGCTCCTCCCAACGCAGTCGCCATGGAACCACCTCCAGTCTCAGTCCATCTCTGTTCCCTAATTCTATCAGGTGCAGATATTGATCTTCCTTCTCTACTGACGTCCATCCCTCTCAATGAATCCCACCACTCTTTTGACTGTGGCCCATTAACCATCAATCTAAAAAATTCCATACAACCTTCAAAACGAGTTCTCACACTTGCAGTATTCTGCATTGTTTTTGCCAGATACACAGAAATAATTTGCACTTCATTTCCAGCCAGACGCAAGGAATTAAATGACTACCTCTCTATCATAGCAGAGCTCAGTCTCTCTTTAAGAGGTCAAGTCAAGTCAAGTCATCTTCATTTACAGTATATAGCGCTTTTAACAATGTAGATTGTTTCAAAGCAGCTTTACAGAGATAAACATACAATTTAAGGTAACAGAGATTGTTTTGGCTTTATAGTGATTTTTTAATAATGTTATTTCCAGCTAAAGTTAGTTTTGATTGATCCACTTCCAGCAAAATTATCATTTGTTATTACATTAGGGGCCACTAAGACGACGGTGTTCTCTCTAAACAGACTTTAAACGCGAACCTGTGACCTGATGGCATTCACATGCGTTCACATGTGCATTCAAAATTGATTCTATAGTTATATTCGTTTGAATATATGTGCACAGGTTTGTAATTTCCCTACAAACCATGCCTAAAAAAACTACTTGTCTTGCCTATACATTTGATAAAGAATTTTGTTTTATTTTATCACTTCGGGGTACGCAAGCCGGATTTTCAACAACGCTTTATCTGTAGAGTGGCAAAGGGATCCTCCATAGGGAGAGGCTAGTTGACACTTCAGCACTGCATTGTCATCGGTTCCAGGCGAAGCTCCTTCATCAGATCTGGATACGGCCTGGATCCAGCAGGCTGCGGGAAAACCTCGGGATAAACAAAGACACTAAAATTAGCGTAGATGCCATTCTTCTTATGATGTAACGAGTACATCAGGATTTAAGGGAAGTGTTCCCAGTTCCGGCTGACCTAATCTATGCAGCCTAACATTGAATTATTGAAGTCTATAATGTGTTATATGTATGCTAGGTCAAAGAGATGTGTTTTAGTCTAGCTTTGAACTGACAGAGTGTGTCTGCTTCCCGGACAATGGTAGGAAGACTATTCCAAAGTTTTGGAGCTAAATAGGTAAAGGATCTACCGCCTGCAGTCGATTTTGATATACTAGGTATTATCAACTGGCCGGAATTTTGAGATTGCAATAGACGTGAAGGACTATAATACGTTAAGAGCTCGCTCAAGTACTGCGGAGCTAAACCATTTAGTGCTTTGTAAGTAATCAACAATATTTTAAAATTTATACAATGTTTTATAGGGAGCCAATGCAGTGTTGACAGAACCGGGCTAATATGGTCATATTTCCATATTTCCGAGCTGCTGCGTTTTGAACTAGCTGTAGTTTGTTTATTAAGCGTGCAGGGCAACCACCCAGTAGAGCATTACAATAATCTAGTCTTGATGTCATGAACGCATGAACTAATTGTTCTGCATTTGATAATGAGAGCATAATTCCGTAATTTAGATATGTTTTTAAGATGGAAAAATGCAGTTTTGCAGAAACTTGACATGTGACTTTCAAATGAAAGATTGGTATCAAAGAGCACACCCAGGTTCCTAACCGACAACGAAGACTTGACAGAGCAACCATCAAGTGTTAGACAGTATTCTAGGTTATTACGTGTGGAATTTTTTTGTCCAATAATTAGAATCTCTGTTTTTTCAGAATTTAGTAGTAGGAAATTACTAGTCATCCAATTTTTTATATCAGCTATGCATTCCGTTAATTTTGTGAATTGGTAAGTTTCGTTAGGTTTTGAAGAAATATACAGCTGAGTATCATCGGCATAACAGTGAAAACTAATTCCATGTTCCCTTATGATATCTCCTAATTGTAGCATGTACAGAGTGAACAGCAGCGGTCTTAGTACTGAGCCTTGTGGTACGCCATACTGAACTTGTGATCGATAAGACATATCTTCATTTATTGCTACAAACTGATAACGGTCAGATAAGTATGATTTAAACCATGCTAATGCAATTTCACTAATGCCAACATAATTTTCTAGTCTATTTAAAAGAATATTGTGGTCAACAGTATCAAATGCAGCACTAAGATCAAGTAACACTAATAGAGAAATACAACCGTGGTCGGATGATAAGAGCAAATCATTTGTAACTCTAACGAGAGCTGTCTCGGTACTATGGTACGGTCTAAATCCTGACTGAAAATCCTTGCAGATATCATTTCTTTCAAGAAAGAAACATAGTAGTGAGGATACTGCTTTTTCTAATATCTTTGATAGAAAAGGCAGATTCGAGATCGGCCTGGAATTGACTAATTTTGTATGATCAAGTTGCACTTTTTTAACAAGCGGTTTTATCATAGCCAGCTTAAAAGTTTTTGGTACATATCCTAGAGACAAAGACGAATTAATGATAGTAAGAAGAGGATCTATGACATCTGGAAGCATCTCTTTCAGTAGCTTAGTCGGTTTAGGGTCTAACATACAAGTTGTCGATTTAGATGAATTCTAACGAGTTTAGAAAATTCTTCCTCTCCTATGGCAACTGTCATGAAACTGCACATGGAACATGGACAGAGGTGAACCAAACGCAGGCTTTATTAAGAGGAGAATCCAGAGACAGGTACAGGGAAACATGCAGGGGTCAAAACCAGGTAAGCAGTCCAGATCAGCAATAATACAATGCAGGGAGAAGGCAAACGGGAAGACCAGATACAGGCAGGGAGTCCAGGAACCGTGAAACTAGAAAACACTAAGAAACCAGGCAAAACGCTCGATGCAGTAGGACACTTATAATACTGAGCCCCGAACAAAGGGAAAACTCAGGCTTAAATCAGGGACGCTCAATCTACCACAGGTGCAACAAATAAACCACAATCAGTCCAGGGAAAAACATGAAGGAAACAATAAACTAGGAAGGAGTGCCCCCCAGAGGCTCAAGCGGGCACTCCAGCTGCAGATCGTCACAGCAACAAATGAATAAAAAATTTTCCTCAGGGAGTCTACAATGCACTGCTTGATGCGATACTGTGGTAGACGGTTGCATAGTTATAATTTTGTCCCTGATATTATCGATCTTATAAGTGAAGAAGTTCATAAAGTCATTACTGCTGTGTTGCTTGGACACTTCTGGGCTTGAAGCTTTATTAGGGCCCAAGCCTTGAAAAGGCGAAGGCCCTATTGTTTTCCTAAGGATTATTATTATTAGGGCCCAAGCCCTGAAAGGGCGAAGGCCCTATTGTTTTCCTTAGGATTATTATTTTTTTTTTTCTCTTTTATTTTTCTTACGACTATTCGGGCACTTTTGGGGCTCTTAACGTGCACGAAAACTCTTGAAACTTTGCACACGGGTCAGAACCCGCGGCCATCAGGGCCGGGCTGAAGATGGTACCCGGGCGTGGCAGGGGGGCTCGACAGCGCCCCCTGGAACGGGGTCCGAAAACTTGGTCCATAAATCAAACACGCTTGCATGTAAGAATATGAAACTCAGTACACATATAGATCTCATCGGTTCATATATACTTCATGCTCTTACTTTTTACCCCAGCCCAACAGGAAGTCGGCTATTTAGGGTTGTTTGTAAAACGCATGCAATGGAATTTAAAGTACTTCTCCTAGAGAATTCAAAGAAATGCCACGAAACTCGGTCAGCATGAAGTCAAGACATTGAGGATGAAAAATTGCCAGGGGATTTTTGATATCTCGAACGGTTTGGCCGTGGCGAGGAAACGAATTTATGGCGAGAAACGTGAAACAGGAAGTGTGTTATAACTTCAGCATACATTAACTGATCTTAATGAAACTTCAGCAGTGTGTTCGTTGTAAGAGGACGATCACATGGATGTGACTATTGTGAGTCAAAGTTATAGCGCCACCAACTGGCAGCAGGAAGTGTGTCACTTTCAAAATGCTTTGAAATCACCCTCTTATTTTAACCCGATTTGCTTCAAACTTCATCTGTATAATGTAAATACACGGCAGATGTAGACCTGTGAAAGGATTATTGATATATTAGATACTGTTGCCGTGGCAACGCATCAAACTTTAATATTCTTTGTTGATGCTTTTGAGACTCTTAACATACTTGAAATAACATGAAACTCGACAGACACATCACATTTATTAGCCAGTAGACATGTGCAAAGTTTCAGAAACGGGCGTGGTGCAGGGGCTTAGTAGCGCCACCTTTTGACAAAAGTGGGGGTGTTAGTTCTATAGTTTTACCTACAATCATAAAACTCGGTACGCATATTGTTCAGATCAAGCCGGACAACTTTCTAATTTACTGTCATTAGCTCAGACTAAGAGGGAGTCAGATATTTTAGTTTGAATGTGGATGTTTCTGAGAATTTTCTCTCCCTCTCTTTCCGTCTCTGTGTGTGAGGGATTTGTCTATTGATTTTAATGCATTTCAAGGTTTCAGGGGATTTTGGGACTCTTAACGTGCTCAAAAACTTTTGAAATTTTGCACACAGGTCAGAACCCACGGCCATCAGGGCCGGGCTGAAGCTGGTACCCGGGCGTGGCAGGGGGGCTCAACAGCGCCCCCTTGAACGGGGTCCGACAATTTGGTCCATATATTCAACACGCTTGCATGAATTAATATGAAACTCAGTACACATATAGATCTCATCGGGCCAAACATTTTACCCCTGGTCAAGTTTTACGCCAGCCCAACAGGAAGTCGGCTATTATGGGTTGTTTGGAAAACGCTTGCTGTGGAATTTGAAGTACTACTCCTAGGCAATTCATTCAATCATCGCCAAACTAGGCGTGCATGAAGTCAAGACATTGAGGATGCTAAATTGCTGACGGATTTTTGATATCTCGAACGGTTTGGCCGTGGCGAGGAAATGAATTTTCATGACTAAAAAAGGACATATAAAGTGTGTTATAACTTAGTTAGATTTACCTACAGTTACAAAACTCAGCTTGTATATTCTTCTCCTCAAGCCAAACAACTTTCTAGTTTACAGTCAATAGCTCCAACCCTCAGAAAGTCAGATATTGTGGTTTGAATGTGGATTTCATGAAATGGTATCTCTCTCTGTCACTCTTTGACAGAGAGAGGGCCCCCTCCCATTCTATGTGTGTGTGTGTGTGTGGCTGTCTGTGTGGGGAGGGAGGGGGAGGGAGGGCTGGTGTCTGTGTTTATATGTGTGTGTGTGGCTGGCTGGCTGTTACAGTGACATGATATTAAGCCTTTCATTGCTGTGTGATTTTTCCTGCATTAAAGGATAAAGAAATCTCTAAGGCCTTGTCTTTTTGCATAACAATTTTGTATTTTTTTTAAATTACAAAATATGCACAGAACCAAGATCTTTTAAATGTATAGTTTGCTTTAAATAAAATTAAGATTGTATTGGTAATTGAAGCTGAATGAATTTAAAATGAATGTGCTATATTTCAGAACAATATATTTGTTTTCCTTTAAATTGTAAAACACTAACTTTATTCTCATCTGAATTATAAATAATTTATTCCTGTATAAAATAAAAACACATTTGAATTTTTCTTTTTTAATCAATGTAGAATGTGTAATTGAAAAATAAAC
Source organism: Tiaroga cobitis (assembly GCA_030578255.1). Classification (NCBI taxonomy): domain Eukaryota; kingdom Metazoa; phylum Chordata; class Actinopteri; order Cypriniformes; family Leuciscidae; genus Tiaroga; species Tiaroga cobitis. The sequence goes on from CM060609.1 coordinate 24,195,535, forward strand.
AGATTAGGGCTCTGAGGACAATAAATGAAAATCAATGCGATGTGGTGAATGTCCAAAAGATGGCACCCACAGACTGTTTTAAATGGGGTTGGATAAATATTTTTTGCTTTTAGACAGTGTGTGCGTGTGATTTTAGTTTGGTGACAGTTGTAGGTTACAGTTTGACAAGAGTTTATAGTTTGAAAAAAGCACTTTGTTGTGTTTTATTGGACGGAGTATGTTTTTATGTGTAACAGTTCAATCGCACCCGCACCTCACACACACACACACACACACACACACACACACACATATTGAAACCTGAGTGAAGTACAAAGCCCATAATAAAGAATAGTTTAGCATCCAAATACATCGCAAATGTTGAAACAGTTTGATTCTAATGAGAGAGTTACGTGAGCCAAACACCACTTACTTTCACTTTCGCTTTCAATTATTTCGGTTAATTCTTAATTATAGTTTTTTTGAATTCTTGTTCTGTTCTGAATATCATTAAATTTAAAGAATTGCTTGTGTAATATTTTGAGTGTATCATCAAAACAGAATAATTCTCTCGGTTTAGTGATTCCCTAGTTTTTTTTATTGTTTTCATTGTTCTCAGGTAAGGCAAGTGAGATATATATATATATATATATATATATATATATATATATATATATATATATATATGTATATAAAAATATATATATATATATATATATATATATATGTATTTTTTATATATATATATATAATTTATATATATATATATATATATATATATATATATATATATATATATATATATATATAAATATAGCTGCGAGCAGCGATGAAGGGCCAAAGCCGGCGGCACCGCCACCCCGGTGCCTTTAGGTAACTAAAGGAACCAGGGTTGCGGTGCCACCGGCTTGGGCCCGTAATCGCTGCTCGCAGCTATATTTATATATATATATATTTATTATTATTATTATTATTCTAACGACTATCCGGGCACTTTTGGGGCTCTTAACGTGCACGAAAACTCTTGAAACTTTGCACACAGGTCAGAACCCGCGGCCATCAGGGCCGGGCTGAAGCTGGTACCCGGGCGTGGCAGGGGGGCTCGACAGCGCCCCCTGGAACGAGGTCCGAAAACTTGGTCCATAAATCAAACACGCTTGCATGTAATAATATGAAACTCGGTACACATATAGATCTCATCGGTTTATATATCCTTTGTACTTTTACTTTTTACCCCAGCCCAACAGGAAGTCGGCTATTATGGTTTGTTTGGAAGCGTATGCCCCTGGAATTCGATATACTCCTCCTAGAGAATTCAACCAATCGCAACGAAACTCGGTCAGCATGATGTCAAGACATTGAGGATGAAAAATTGCCAGGGGATTTCTGATATCTCGAACGGTTTGGCCGTGACGAGGAAACGAATTTATGGCGAATAATGGAAACAGGAAGTGTGTTATAACTTCTGCATACATTAACTGATCTTGATGAAACTTCAACAGTGTGTTCGCTGTGAGAGGCCGATCACATGGATGTGACTATTGTGAGTCAAAGTTATAGCGCCACCAACTGGCAGCAGGAAGTGTGTCACTTTCAAAATACTTTGAAATCACCCTCTTATTTTTACCCGATTTGCTTCAAACTTGATGTGTATAATATAAATACACGGCAGATGTAGACCTGTGAAAGGATTATTGATATCTTAGATACTGTTGCCATGGCAATGCATCAAACTTTAATATTCTTTTTGGATGCTTTTGAGACTCTTAGCATGCCTGAAATTGCTTAAAATTGCATGAAACTTGACAGACAGATCACATTTATTAGCCAGTAGACATGTGCAAAGTTTCAGAAACGGGCGTGGTGCAGGGGCTTTGTACTTTTACTTTTTACCCCAGCCCAACAGGAAGTCGGCTATTATGGTTTGTTTGGAAGCGTATGCCCCTGGAATTCGATATACTCCTCCTAGAGAATTCAACCAATCGCAAAGAAACTCGGTCAGCATGATGTCAAGACATTGAGGATGAAAAATTGCCAGGGGATTTCTGATATCTCGAACGGTTTGGCCGTGACGAGGAAACGAATTTATGGCGAATAATGGAAACAGGAAGTGTGTTATAACTTCTGCATACATTAACTGATCTTGATGAAACTTCAACAGTGTGTTCGCTGTGAGAGGCCGATCACATGGATGTGACTATTGTGAGTCAAAGTTATAGCGCCACCAACTGGCAGCAGGAAGTGTGTCACTTTCAAAATACTTTGAAATCACCCTCTTATTTTTACCCGATTTGCTTCAAACTTGATGTGTATAATGTAAATACACGGCAGATGTAGACCTGTGAAAGGATTATTGATATCTTAGATACTGTTGCCATGGCAACGCATCAAACTTTAATATTCTTTTTGGATGCTTTTGAGACTCTTAGCATGCCTGAAATTGCTTAAAATTGCATGAAACTTGACAGACAGATCACATTTATTAGCCAGTAGACATGTGCAAAGTTTCAGAAACGGGCGTGGTGCAGGGGCTCAGTAGCGCCACCTTTTGTGACAAAAGTGTGTGTGGGGGGGGGGGGGGGGGGGTTAGTTTCATCTACAGTTACAAAACTTTTTCAACTTGATGAAAATACATTAAAGATGCTAAATTGTGAACGGATATTGAATATCTCAAACGGTTTTGCTATGGCGAGGGATTATGTCAAAAAAAGAATCAGGAAATGTCTCATATCTTTCTAAAATGTAATTATACACCATTTATTTTTCTATAAAATTATACTAATATTAGAAGTAAACCCATTGTATTCCTTTTTTTCAATTTAAGATTTATGTTTAAGTTTAAAAACAGCCAGAATGGTTGTTTAGCCAAAAAAAATAAAAAAAAATAAAAATCATTCATAGTGCTTTACTGCCCTCTTGTGTTCAAAATCAGGTAGGCCAATTGATGCTACTATGGGAATATTTTCCCACCGTGACTCCGCTGGGGGCTTTAAAATCGCTAACTTGAAAGCGAAAGTAACGGACGTCTCCACAAGACGTGCAGCTGTGAGCATTTTTGTTTCATTTTAAAAGAAGCCCCATTTCGGGGGCGGATTTCTTGAATGTATTTTACAAAATCACAATGTTGTGTTTGATTGCGAGTATCCAAAAATAAGTAAACACTTTGCAGTTTGAATGATCTTCTTGAATAAAATGACGGAGTAGCCAATGTTTCCACTGTTCGATCGCGGACGTCCACACGGACATTGATAATGGTGGCGCGTGCAGAGCGCGTGCTTGAATTGTGAGTTCAATAGTCTATTATTTTTCACGGAAAACACAACAACAAAAGAGTATAATGATAGATTCGCTTAAATAGGCGCTTTTACATAAAATGCCTATTCCGTCATCATCTTTTCAGTCAGCTCTTCACTCTCGTGATTAATGAAATTTGACTCCTGTTGCTGATATTTGCTGCAACTTTCGTTCAGCTCACAATTTAGTAAGCAAACACGCTTCAAATGTGTTTATTTTATTTTTGTGTATATATATATGTGTGTATATATATATATATATATAGCTTATGTTTCAAATATGAGTTAATTAACAATCGTTGGAAAGAATGATACTTTTAAACATATCACTAAACCGTCATTAGGTGTCGCCAGGCGACCGTCTTAATGAGCGAGTCATTGATTCATTCGTTCAAACGATTCGTTCGAACGGCTGAGTCATTCATGAATGAGACAGATTATGGATTGGTCGTTGAATCTTTGAGTCAACTGATTTGTTCAAAATGCTGAATCATTCAGTAATGAGAACGCGTTGCTGTGAGATGCTCGATGGTTCTGCTGTGATCTTTGTTGAACTATTTTCGCTGCTGAAACAGAAAAAAAGTCAATATTGCATCTAAAATGTAAGTGATTTGACGTGTGTGTGTGTGTGTGTGTGTGTGTGTGATTGTGTCTGTTACAGTGATTGTTTAACCCTTGTTAAAGTTTAGGCTTTGTATTTTTGGATATATATCTTTTTATATATAAAAAAATTGCATACAACCCATATATTTTAAATGTATTGTTTGCTTTAAATTACATTGAGATTTGTATGTTTGGTAATTGAACCTGAATGAATTTTAAATGAATGTGCGATATTTCAGATCATATTTTTGTTTTCCTTAAAATTTTAACTAACACTAACTTTACTCTCATCTGAATGATAGATTATTTATTTATGTCTAAAATAAAAGCACATTTGATTTTTCTTTTTTAATCAATGTAGAATGTGTAACTGAAAAAATAAACAGATTAGGGCTCTGTTCGAGAACAAGAAATGAAAACCAATGCAATATGATGAATGTCCAAAAGATTTTTTTGCTTTTAAACTATGTGTGTGTGTGTGTGTGTGTGTGTGTGTGTGTGTGTGTGTGTGTGTGTGTGTGTGTAAGAGATTTTGGTTGGGTGACAGTTGTAGTTTACAGTTTGACAAAAGCACAATGTTGTGTTTTATTGCGATTGTACACAAATATAAGTAAACACTTTGTAGTTTGAATAATGTCCTGTATGAACAAAAGGACGGAGTATGTTTTTATGTCTACATTGTTCAATCACGCCTCACACACACACACACACACACACAAAAACTATTTTTCTAATCAGATCAGGCAAATATTCTGTCTTGGCACACTTCATATAACTTTCAAACTTGTGTACTTATTTCATGTGTCCATTAAGTCCATGAGACCGTAGGGTGTCTCATTTTTCATTTTAGGTTTCAGAAGGTTGCTCACGCATACTTTGTGGTTGATATGTGCCCTCAATGCACACTTTTGCAGAGCCCACACTGACGCAAGCTCTACAGCACACATCTTCTCAAAGGTCAAAGCGGGGTTACGTTATTGCCCGTCACGCACAGTAACCCTAAAGGCACCGGGGTGGCGGTGCCACCGGCTTGTTTATATATATATATAAATATAGCTGCGAGCAGCGATGAAGGGCCAAAGCCGGCGACACCGCCACTCCGGTGCCTTTAGGTAATTAAAGGCACCGGGGTTGCGGTGCCACCGGCTTGGGCCCGTAATCGCTGCTCGCAGCTATATTTTTTCATTAGTTTAGCCACTGTTTCAAATAAATGCCTAGGATTATGTTTATTTTTTTCTAATAGGGTTGAAAAATAAGCAGATCTAGCAGCTTTTAAGGCCTCTCTGTAAGCAATCGAGCTCTCTTTCCATGAAATCCGAAATACCTCTAGTTTAGTTTTCTTCTAGTTGCGCTCCATTTTTCTGGCTGCTTTCTTAAGGGCCTGAGTGTGCTCGTTGTACCACGGCGTTGGACTATTTTCTTTAATCTTCTTTAAGCGCAACGGAGCAACTGCGTCTAAAGTGCTGGAAAAGAGAGAGTTAAAAGTTTCTGTTGCAATATCAAGTACTTCTAAGCTGTCTGGGATGCTGAGATGATGAAACTGATTAGGAAGATTATTTATAAAGCAATCTTTAGTGGCAGAAGTTATAGGTCTAACGTATTTATAACACGGAGTCGGCTTTGCAGCCTTGGCTAAATGTAATTTACATGAGACTAGATAATGATCTAAGATGTTATCGCTCTGGTGCAGAATTTCAACGGCATCAACATCTATTCCATGTGATAGTATTAGATCTAGATCTATGATTACGACAATGATTAGGTCCTGACACGTGTTGTTTAACTGCAATTGAGTTTACAATGTCTTTAAATGCCAATCCCAATGCATCTTTTTCATTATCTACATGTATATTAAAATAACCAACAATTAGTACTTTATCTGCAGCCAATAGTAATTCTGATAGAAAGTCCGCAAATTCTTTGATAAAATCTTTATGGTGCCCTGGTGGCCTGTATAGGGTAGCCAGCATAATTCTCAAATGTGATTTATCGTTTACACTATATATTTTTACATTAAGAACCAACACTTCAAAAGAAGTATATTTGAAACTAGATTTCTCAGTGGTTTTGAAAATATTACTATAAATTACAGCAACACCTCCCCCTTTGCCTTTCAGACGAGGTTCATGTTTATAACTGTAATCTTGTGGGGTTGACTCATTTAAAGTAATATAATAGTTTGGTTTTAACCAGGTTTCTGTCAAACACAGCACATCTAGATTATAATCTGAAATCATATCATTAACTATGAGTGATTTTGGAGTAAGGGATCGAATATTCAGCAAACCAAGCTTTATCATTTGCTCATCTGTATTATATCTGTTTTTTATTTGTTGAACATCAATTCAATTTTAAACCTGACGTTTTTTGGATTTCCAAATTCGGGGAACAGACACAGTTTCTATATGATGATATCTAGGTGAAAGAGGCTCTATGTGATGGGATTTATCTGACCTTGGTGACTTGAGGCCGCTAGCAGACGATTGGTATAGCCAGTCTGTCTGCTTCCTGACCTGAGCCCCAGATTGTCATGTTTTAGCTCTAAGACTATGAGCCAAATTACTAGAGAGAAGAGCAGCACCAGCCCAGGAGGGATGAATACCATCTCTTTTTAACAGTTCAGGCTTGCCCCAAAAACTTTTCCAATTTTCTATGAATTCTACATTATTACGCGGACACCACTCAGACAACCAACCATTGAGCGAACACAATCTACTAACTATCTCATCACTCCTTCGAACAGGGAGGGGGCCAGAGCAAGTTACAGTGCCTGACATTGTACTTTCAAGTTCACACACCTCTTTAATATTAATTTTGGTGATCTTTGTCTGCCGGAGTTGAACATCATTAGTGCCGACATGAATAATGATCTTAGAGAATTTACGATTAGCATAAGCCAGCACTTTTAAATTTGCTTTGATGTCAGGCGCTCTGGCTCCCGGCAAACATGTGACTATGGTGGCTGGTGTCTCTATTTTCACGTTACATGTGATCGAATCACCAATTACCAGGGCACAATCAACAGAATTCTCAGTGGGTGTTTCACTGAGTGGGGCAAATCGATTTGTTATGGTAATCGGAACGGAAGAGTGGTTCTTTGATCCGCGACTAGAGCGGTGATCCATAACTGTCACCCATCTGCCCTGCTGCACGGGCTTTGCTTCAGCCGGAACCGAATCATGTAAAGAGTTCACTATGCTAGGCGCATCCAAAACACTATCTAAAGATCTAGCATTCTTACCATCCTTAATTAAAGTTTGGATGCGTGTCTCTAGTTCTGAAATCTTCTCTGTCAGCCTGACTGTCTCCTTACATTTATCACATATAAATCCTATATTGCCAATCGGAGAAGGCTATACTAAACATAGGACATGTGACAGGTGACAATAACAGAACAAGAAGACATTACTCACCGTGTTTGTTGACTGGTTCTTACTTACCTGGACTTTTATGAACTCGAAGGTGCAGGCGCGCGCGAGAAAATATATAAATAAATGAGCGCACGGGTGGCGCGTTAACAGGCTAACGTCAGCAAGTTACTAGCGTGCTGTGTTAACAATAACGGAAGCTAGAGATGTAAGGTTAATCTGAGATGTTGGGTAAGCTGTATTTAGTAGCATAAACAACTAGAAATGATAAATGATGGCTCAAAACAGAAAGAAATATGAGGCTCAGGCGGAGCTTACAACCTCGAAGCAAACCTCGAAGCAAACAAACACACAGCAGCCAGCGAGGCAGACAGGAGCAATCGATCGAGGTAGTAATTTTTATACATCCCATAAGCTTTTTTCAGCTAAATGCATCAAAATGCTAGGTCGATACGTTCGTTCAGATCTGCATAACATTAGACAAGCACAACAAACACTAGCATCTTTCTGAGTCCAGACCGCTTCTCCCTACTATTTGCATTTTCCTGCTTACCTAGCCCCACAGGGCATGTATTCATCTGGATGCAGTGAGAGCTCTCCCTTTTCAGATGCGCATGACATACCACTCCTGGAGTGGGGTCTCCCATCTGAACCGCCGTGTGGGCCCCCCCATCCAGATGCATCGTAGGCTCTCCCGTTCGACTTTCTGTGTGGGCTCTCTCCTCCGAAATGCAGCGGGAGCTCTCCCGGTCGAATCGCAGTATGAGCTTTCCGTTCGGGCGCCGTGGGGGCTCTCCCTTTCCGAATCGCTGTGTGATCCTTCATGTTTTTAACCATCGAGGCTCTCCCGTTCGGATCACAGTGTGGGCCCTCCTATCCGAAAAGAGGACTGGAGATACCAAGGATCGTACGTCCCTCGAGCGCGACGGGCCATTATGTTTTTATGTTATCTAAGTCCCCTGCGTCAGAAGGACGGTAGTTCTGCATTTCCTATGTATACCATAGGATCCTTCTTGCTGCGTAGGGAGTTTCGCTTCAGATACTGGTGGCCCGTTTGCCTTTAGGGACGAGGACCTCCTGCTCCGTTTGTGACATCTGGAGGCCCTATGTTCTCTAGCTCCATAGGGCTCCATGTCATGGATGTGGCAGGGCATTCTCCAACCTCGTACTCAAACCTCCAGTACCAAGATACTCCCGCAGGAGTAATGAAAGTCACTGCCGCAGCACTGCAGCGGTGAGATGTACCCCATGTACCTTAAACATTTTATGGGCAAACAAACTCGTTAATTGAACTTAGGTACCTACTCAGTGAGTATGCGGTTTCGAACGCAGCCTTAGGCTCAATCCCAATTCACCCCTTGCCCCTACCCCTTGGCCCGATTCTTGTTGAGATCGAGGGGTAGGGCGAAGGGATAGGGCTACATAGCCCTCGAAACGGAGATTTTTCAGAGGCGCACTCCAAACGGAGGGCTACGAGAAAGTTCACAGAATGCATCGCAAATCACCGGCGAGATGGCTTCGCAAACGGTTAAATTTAGCACCAGATGACACCACCATGCACTTTATTTACTATTAATACTATATAATAATACTATAGTCATTTAAATTAAGAAATTGTATAACAAATTACCTTTCCGAATCAGAAAAAAACACATTTCGAGGAAGGAATGTTAAAATCATCATGTTTCCTCAAAGTTAAGAGCAGCTGCGCTGATTGTCAGTCTTTGTCATAGAGAAATCCTGTAAAAACTCCGTAACGGCAGAGCCATTGCCGACGACTGATGACGTATCGGGTTCATGAAGGGTTGTTCCATTTCGTAGGGGAATATTTCAACCCCTTGGCCTTTGTAACTCTGTTTTAAGGGCCAAGGGGTACACTCGAAAACAAGGGGTAGGGCCAAGGGGTAAATTGGGATTGAGACTTAGTGTCCTTGAAAACCAAAACAAAATACAATGAAAATGTAAAAATTGCAGTGTCCTTGTAGGGACATTTTAAAACAGCGTATAAATCATACTAAGTGATGTTTTTTTGAAAATCTAAAAATGCAGAAAGTTTTAAATTAAATTAATTTAATTATTGATTTAAATAGTTTTTTTCTGAGGCTTATACCATGAAGACAGTTTAGGTGGATAGCCAGGTATGTTTCAATTTAATTTGTGCCGACCCTGGGTTTTAGGCACCCTGAAAGTGGCTCAGCTTTTAGCGGTGTTCATCGCCATAGTAACTTACACTCCATGGCTAACCTTTTCCAGGGCAGGTTATGTTCTAGGTAAGAGATCTCAAACCGAAATTGGACCAATCAGTTGTGAGCAAAGTGACACTCGGACACAATAAACTCTCTCCCCCAGTTTTTAAAAGATAGTAAAACAATTTTAAATACAAAATTGATCAGTTTTTAGCTATTATTTATTATAAACATTCTATATGATTTATATATTATTTATATAATTATTATACCCCTAATCCATTACACATGATCAATTTGAGTTAAAACATTATTATTAAACATTTAGTTTATTATTATTATATTATAAAAAACAGTAAAATTACAATAATTAATTTTAATTTTAATAATTTTGTTGCTTTCACACAGCACTTACAGAGATTGCACAGCTCCTTAAATAAGTTAATTAAATAAATGCATGAAATATTAAATATTGTGCCGAGCGATATGAGAGAAAGGTAATATATTATAGAAAATTTCTTGCCTTAATTAAGTTTGTTTGTAATTAGTCAATGGGTGCTTTCTGAGTTCAAATATCATATAATTGATCATTGCTCCAAGAGTCATGTAATCATAGTTAATGATTTCTTTATGCATTAATTTTAATATTGACAGTGTTGTTAAGCTGGTCTTTTGGCTTATATCTGACAGTGTCTTTCTCAGTATAGTACTGCTGGTCCACAGGTCCATTCACCCTCTGTCATTCCAAACAGCACCAGAATTCCCATCCTGTCGTGATGGGATTGGTGTTGTTACCATGGATATCCTCCCCTGCAGTAAAACAGATATTTTTCATCCCCTTGGGAGAGGTTGCTAGGCAACATTGCCTGAACCAATGGGGACTTGTTACAATTAGTTTGAGCTTATGGAAAGGTCAGAGGATGTGTGATGTACACCAGGGTCATGGCGCTCCTAACCTCATTTCTGCTCACTCGTAAAACTTTTGCTCATAGAAGAGAAATAACAAAAGAGTCTTTTGGCAAAGCCACAAATAATTGAAAAGATAATTTTTTTTCTGCCAGGGGTTGTGGGTAATTTCCAGACTTATGCTGCAAAGTCAAATACTGTGAGAATTTCATAGCAGGGTTGTCAGTGAATCTGTTTTTATTTATTTTTGATTTTTCTTATTTATTTGTTTTCTTCAATAAAAATGGTCAACATGACGCAAATTTAAAACAAAAATAACATTTGGAGGAGGACAAATACATTTTTTGAGAAAAGCACTGAAATAGGACAACTCATGATGACAAGGAAATCCTCTCTCACACTTCCTGTCTGCACACACATTGAAGCAGAGGAAGCCAAAGACAGTCTCTGAACACAGTAGCTGCTGCTAATGGTTCCTGTTTTTTTCTCTATATTTTTATTCTTTTTTCTCTCTATATCTGTAGTGTTCTTCCTTGACATCGCTTTCACACCAGACTACCCCTTCAAACCACCCAAGGTCAGAGCCTTCTCCCAGACAATAAATTCTGTCATTGTTCACTCTTGTTCATGTCAGTTTGAGTCCATTTAATTTGTACTTTTCTTTGGAATACAAGTTATTCTTTTAAATCTCTTTTAAATGAAAGTGATCACAAGAAACTGATTAAAGGTGCCATGAATGTATCATAGAAGTAATATGATACTGTATAAAAGCTATAGGCCTACTATATATATTTTTTGTGTGTGTGTGAGGAACAGACCAACATTTATTTTGAGGAAATTCACACAAAGTCTTCCCTTCCCTGAAGTGTACATGAGTCACTAAAGAAAGTCATGTTTAGATGTTTAGAAGGACCTGAGTCTGAGCAAATGAATACAGTTCTTTTCATGTAATCAATATATCTTATTTTTTTGGGACGTTTATTGCTATCAATCGATTAAAAACGAAACAATAAATCACACATTTTCTGTGATCTATCATGATTAATCGCTATCATTAAAATTCGTAATATATTATTATAATTGTAATACATATTTTTACATTGAACCTCCCAATTAATGTCGAAAAAACTAAAGAGGAGATATTTTACATATTTGTTAAATGGCTTATACCAATATGTCTTTTTCTCAATTTCTGGGGATGAAATGAGTATTAAAGCTATCATTTTAACCATCTAATTGTCACAGTCTTCGTCTGCACCTGTCTGTCTTAGTCTGCACTACACTACCCAGAATCCTTTTTGTCTCCACACCTGAACTCACTCCCTCATTATCCACCTGTCCCTCGTCGTCGTCATCATCATCTGTGTCACCTGTCTTCACCTCGTTAGTGTTCATTTGGACTTGTATTTAGTTTGCTTGTGTTCAGTCTGTCTTTGTCGGTTCTTGTAAATGTTACCTGGTGTTTGTGTTCTCTGCCCGCCTGTACCAGTTTGATTTTGGAGTTAATTAGTAAATGTTGGTATTGGATCTTTTTGACTCAGCCTCCTTCTTCCTCTGCATACACCAACTGTGACACTAATAGTCTTAAAATATTTTAACAACATTTAATGCAAGTGAACTTAAAAAAAAACCTTCCCATAAACCCATTATAATAAATGTCACATTTAGCTGTGCTTTTAATATAGTGATGGTTTTGTCTCTCTCTGTTTGAATGAGAGCTGTGAGTTCATTTTTCCCCCCACTAAGATTATTTTGTACATTAAAAATTCTCTCTCTCTCTCTCTCTCTCTCTCCCTCTCCCTCTCCCTCTCCCTCTCCCTCTCCCTCTCCCTCTCCCTCTCCCTCCCTCCCTCCCTCGTCTTTTGATGATGAGAGGGAATCTCTGGTGTCCTGAGGTTTCACCTGCTCTCACTGCTGTATTTCATGCTGATGTGATAGCAGCCCTGCGGCTTTTACGGTCCTATAACGTGCCGTATTCTCCCTGCTGAACAATTTATGAAATCTCTAACTTATAAATAGATGTGTCATGTTATAGGCTATAAGGTGTTTTTTTGTTTTTGTTTTTTTTACATAAAAGACAGTTGAAATATTCAAGAAACCAGGATTTAGTGTCTGTCACTTCAGGAAAAAAGTTAATTCGTTCATTAAAACCTTGTCTAGACTCATAATAGTCCAAAAGAGAGCTTGATCTTAGATCAGTAAACTTCCCAGACTTAATTTTTCCCGTCAGCCTTCTGTTGAAAGATGGGCCGTCACCCACATCAGCACAGCTTTCACTTTCACTCTACTCACTGCTAGTTAGCTGTTATCATCTTGTGTGGCCGTATATAGAGCACATTGAAGTGAGGATATGAGAAGAGGGTGGGGGAAGACTTGTGATTTAATGAGAGATAATGATCAGATAATGAAGAGACGATGACATGATACAGAATGTGTTTAAAAAAAGCAAATTAGAATGCATTCAAGCAATACATTTTGTAAGTCTTTGTAAGAAATAAACCCATAACTTTGGGGGTTTTAGTGCCATGCTCTACAAGTTGAGCTACTAGAACAGCATGCAAATTCATTATGTGACATACTTCACATAAGTTATGATACATTTTTGTAAGCTGAGCCCTAATGAGCCCTAGTTATTAACCTGAGGAACCCTGTGATATTTTAAGTTATCTCTGAGAAAAAAAATCTAACAGTATTTTTTCAAGTAAAATATCTAAACATCCATAGAACAAGATACATTTTGCTTGAGAATGAAATAAACATATTTCTCTGGGCTTTATCAAAACCTTTAGAAACAATAAAGAATGCCTTTAGTGGTGGTAATCTTAATTTTAAATCATAAGAGTTCTTCTTTCAGGACTTCTTTCTGTTTACAAAAAATGTTTTCATCTGACTTTTTCCGTGTTTCAGTCAGGACAACTTCGCCAAGTATACAAATTTATTACAATTATAGCATACAAGTTAGTGTTGGTGGTATGGTTCTGTTCTTGGCAAAACTCACACGCCTGTCCATGCAGCTATGCCTGGACAGAGCGGGGAGAGCAGCAAGTCAAACCCCCCCTGGGGTACAGTATATGCATACATAATTACAATTCTCAATTACATGAGTTGTGGAAATACAAATACATGATAGAAAATGCTTGCAATGTAGTGACCTGTACGGAAAAACAAAATAACAAGTCAGATTGATTAAAGGTTCGGTTGGGTGGAGTTGGGTTTGGAGGAGGGAGTTTGATCGCGAGCAGCTATGCTATTGAGGAAGTGCTGAAGGAATGGGAATTTAAATGATAGATGTCGACACGGTACGTCAGGAACAGCTGGCTATGTGAGCTTGGCTGACGTGGCCTGCCTGAACTAACGTGATGCTTGATTTTTTTAGTGCTATAATCGGTCCCCGGTGCATCTACCAACCCAGTAACTTTGTTTTGGTAAGCCTTTCTCTGCAAGCATGTCAAAAAATAAGCCGATCAGATTTCGCTCCCCATCTGACGTAGGAAGGGGTTCTTATTATAATATTACCGCCCCTTAATCTGCATGTTTTCACCCACGGCGCCACCATTTGGTTTTCGCAAGCGACAACAGTGTAACCAGTTCTAACGCAATGGCAAAAGTTTGAGCAAAGCATGCAAACTGTTCTGTCGTTGGATGCACAGACGAACACAGAACACTGTTTAGAGTCCCAGTCTCAGATGAGACAAGAGAGCAGTGGATTCATTTTAAACGGAAATTCCCCAGAAACAGATGACTAACCATCCACTAACCATTCAGAAACGTCCAGGTCCGTCTAAAAGTTGCAACCTCTTCTTGAGTCTCTCCTTAAGGCTGCACTCCGCTACTGGTTGTTTCTGAGATTTTGGATGAGGGAGATTATTCGCATGTTTTGTTATTGACGGAGTATCCGAAGCTCATGTAAAGGATCGGCAGTCTTCTGAACGGGTGCGGGGAGCACCAGCTCATTAGCATTTAAAGGGACACAAAAACGGGCAAATTTGACCAGCTACTGTATAATAAATGATCTGGGGGGTGTTTTGAGTGGAAATTTGACAGATTTTTATTACATCTTGTGAAAAGGGGCATAATATGTCACCTTTAAGGCCCTGATATACAAAATTAAAAAACAAATGGGTGTGACATAATTTCGAACAAAACTGGCCAAAACAAAGTTCATTTGGAGTTCGTTTCAGTGTTTTAAAAAGATTTCTGAACTTTTCTCATCGTTTTTGTTGTGCGTTTAAGCAGTGTTGGGAAGGCCTTTAAATGACATGGGGCATCGTACACATCAAAAACAGGCAAAGTAACAAATTAATATTATTCAGCATATCCTAGCTTTTTACAGAAAATATTCAGATGTAACCCCCTTGTATTTTAGATGTATTTTTTTTCTCAGTAACTGATTACAGTTACATTTATTTTGTAATGTAATTACGTAACTCAGTTACATGTCCCCAACTGTCAGGGTTCTCTGATGTGTTTTCTGTATGTGTTACTAAGTTGTTTTTTCCCTGTCATTTGTCTCCTTGGTTACTGATTGATTAGCGTGCATCTGATGTGGTTTTGCTTGATTAGTTCACTCTGTTATTTAAGCCCTGTGTTTTGTTCAGTTCTTTGTCTGATTTAATCTTATGAATGGTTGTTCCATTCCTTTGTCTCTAGTCAAAGAGTTCTTATTAAACACCAGACTGCTGCACTTAAATCCTGTTTAGTTTGGTATCTTTGCCTCGCCCGTTGGTGAAACCAACACTGTGTTTAAGAAAGTAGCATGCAACCTCATATTTACACATTTATCGCAACACTGCTCCGAGCAGCGTGTGTGCTGTCAGAATGTTTGCAAACTGTATGCTGTTGATCAGGTATACTACAAGTGTTCAATGCTGTCCTAAAATATCTCCAGCATTTGTATATTATAAGAGAAGCACAAGACTTCACAGGAATTTTTGCAATGACATTTAATCAACTGGTGCTTTGGTTCGTTTGCTTATTTATTTATTTTTGATTTATAAAGTAAGTTCACTCAAGTGCCCTGAAGCAAACGCAGATGTAGGTCATCACTTTTTGAGCCTGTTCCACTAACTTTGACAACATCATGCAGTATCGGTTTTTGTCTTGTTTTTTTTTCTTTTTCATTTTCAGCTCTAACTCTATTATTTCGTCACTTTTATAGTTTAATATTTTGCTTGAAATACTGCATATTGTTTTCATAAACAATATGAATCAATATTATTAATATTTTGTTATATAGTCTGTGTTTTTTTAACATTTCATATTAGTTCTCTGATGGGTTGTCTAATGCAGGACCAACACTATTTATTTAATCAGAAAAGCATTTAAATAGTTAATATTTCAAATTACATTAAACCAAAGATGTAGCCTAATGAGTGAACAAAAGAAGGATACTGTCATATTCTGTGTTTGTGTTCCTTGTTGGACTTTTAGTTTGTAGTCTTCCTGTGATTCCCTTATTGCTCCTTGATTGTTTTCATCTGTGTCTCGTTACCCTTGTTAGTGTATGTGTATTTATTTGTCAGGGTTTTGTTCCTCTATGGTGTGTTTTGTTGGTGTGCTCAGGTCTGTGCTCTGGAATGTGTGCTTTGTTTTTTTTTGCCATTGAATCTTTTACTGTGTTTGGATCTTCTTGCTCTCGTTTCTGAGAACTCCAACAATGCAGACACAAAAAAATAATAATACAAAAACACTGCTTAATTAGTTTATGGTGAGCTTCTTTCCTCAAAGCCATAACTTACCATAACAGTAGCCTATATTTCACTTCTCTCATTAATTGTTTTCATACGATCTTTAATGGGTTTCTCACCATTTATTATTGGACACAGTGTCTTATTTTTGTTCACATCAACTGTTGTACTGTTCTGATCTCTCAGGTGACGTTTCGCACAAGAATCTACCACTGCAACATCAACAGAAGGGCAACTGGAGCCCAGCACTCCCCATCTCCAAAGTGCCGCTGTCCATCTGCTCTCTACTCACAGACTGTAACCTTGGTAAGATACACAACCATGTGAAACACTTCTTGCTTGTCTAACAAGAAGTGGTTGGAAAGAGCTGATTTGCTGGTCATGGGCTGAAGCTCCAGTGTTTGTCCGTATGTTGGAGCTCCACCTGTTTGACCTAGACTACAGAAAAGGCAGTTACAGGTGTGGGCATATATGCAGTTGCTTAATGCTCATGTATAAAACTGCATACAATAGTTTTTTTGTTCTCATATTTGAGCTGTAGTGACGTTCTGAATAAATGTTGCTTTTCTGTAAATTTAGCAAATGTAAATTCTTAAATTCTAAGACTGAACTGAACGCACTTGCAGACTGTTTCCAACGACTGGAGCAGATTTTGAACACCGACTGAACGCAACTGATTCTGACTCCGCTCGTTTGGGCATGATCAGTCGTAACTCGTAAGTACTCAAATTACATTCATAATCGGCCTACAGTCGTTAAGTGTGTGCCCGGCTTAAAGTGCATTAAGGCAACATAGGTGATCCCCTTGTTGCAAAATTGTTATCTTGACTTATCTTAATTTCACCATTTGAATATTCAAAATAGATCTTTCAGTTTTCAGTCAGTTTTCCTAACAAAACAACCACAGTTGGCAAGTTTTAGGAGTTCAGACAAAGGATTGAATCAGCTTTTTAAACTTATTCAACGTGACATTTTTGCTGAGGTATAAATCTGAGACATTTAAGGCCCGGTTTCACAGACAAGGCTAAGATTAAGACATGATTAGGCCTTAGGGCATTTAAGTAGCTTTATAAACGTGCCTTAGAAAAAAAAAACATTAATGCTGATATGTTAATATGTCAGTACATGTTGATTTCAGTTCAGACAACCTCAAACATGCATTTAATCTGGGACTAGTTTAAGCCTTGTCTGTGAACCATCCATTACAATTCTTTCAAGTGGTCTCTCACTCATGACTCGAGTGCAAAATTGACCACTGGTGATCCGTGAAATTCATTGCACTTCCATTTAATGTGTGACTTAATTAACAAAAGAGCATGTCTGACAGACACAAGCTAGAGTAGAAATTAATGCATGCAGTGGTCTTGTTTTATTGGTATAAAAAACAGATGCTATACTGGCATGAATTCACTTAAGATTATCAAATGTTACTCGCCTAATGTCGGATTATCTAATTTAGCAGAACTTAAGTTTAAGGTTAATCGGTTCATATTTCAACAAAGGTAATACAACTTTTTAGATTTTTCTCTATTTCAATTTAAGTGCAGTTACACACCATTTGATTGTATTGCACATGATCTTGAGGGTAAGGTTATTTACTGTCATGCACAGTGACTGAAATGGATAATTTTTCATTTGCTTTATTGCAGTGGTGGTGCTGCCTCTGTTGTCCCTTTGAGTTAATTTAGAGAATTTGTAATCTTGTGACCTGCCTACTCTCACAGTCGTTGTTGTTTGTGATCTTAAGCACTTATGTCCTTGTAAATTTAAAGAAGTTCAAACTCAACCATTCTTGGGTGCGTTTCCCAAAAGCATCATTAGCCAGCAATGGTCGCAGGTTCCATTTAAATTGTCAGTTTCATGAACCTAAAACGAATAAAATGTTCTAAATGCTCATCAAGGCTATTGTCCCATACTCAATAGTTCATGTGAGCATTAGTTTACAATGCGTTGATTAGTAGTTCAAGCCTCACAACTCAATATTCAGTTGATGTAATGATTTTTTTCAGAGCATGTCCAATGTGCTGATAGTGAAGCAGTTGATGAGCATCTCATAGTGGTATTACATGTTCTATCAGACTTCTCTGTACATGCGCTCAGTGCTCATATTCACTCCATTAAAATGAGCAAGGTCATTGAGCTGCAGAGGACACAAGCAATCATGCATTATTTTGCATATTCTGGTCTAATTGCATAACAGATTCTCCATCATTGTTGCTCTTACTGCTGGTAAATGTAGATTAGACATCTTATTTTCATACGTGTTTCAGATGCTTTCCACAGCTAAGCTACAAAATACAGCCTGAGAACCTTTTAAGAAAGGGTTGTCATTTTGTCTGCTTCGCTATCTGTCGGACACAATAGTATTCAATATATTTTGGGAAAATGTGGCATCCTGCTTCTCACACTGTGGTAAAGTAAAAATGTTAAGACAAGTGTTTAATTTGAAGAGCTGGTTTGAACATCTGCATTCCCATAATTGCTATTAACTGCTGTATTTGTATGTTTGTTATTGGGAGAATGGCATGCAGCACTATTTTACAATACCGTTGCTTGGCTTTAAAAAAAACTATCAGGGCTTTTACCCCTTTCAGTGTTTCTCACACACCCATCCCCCGGTCTCCCTGCTGTTGAGCTCAGGCTTTGGGACTGAATCAGGATATTCAACCCTCCCCCATGTCGTGTGCCCATCCCCTCCAGTCTCTGTGACATCTATATGAGATTCAGCTCATTATTGTGGGGCAAGAGCCAATGACTTTTTTTTTTTCTTTTAACCTCATATGGGCTTTCATCTCAATCACAAGCTCCTCCATGTGTCTCTAGAGTAACAACCTTTTAACCCCTCTGAAGTCCTGACACTTTCCTTTATCGCATTAAATCCGATATGCTGGAATCATAAGGGTGTAGTTTGATTCTCATAAAGGATGCCCAAAGACAAATGACAAGAGCTTTTTCAATCTGTTTGTTTGGTTTTGGGCAATTTTTAGGATCTTAAACGCATGCACGGTTGTATTTGAACCTTAATTCTATGGATTTTATCCCAATTCAATAGTGGGGAACAAATCAGGATTTGTAAAGGCAGAAACTGACATGAAAGCATTCTTATGAGCATGTTTTTTTGGCACTCGAATCAAAGTAATTATTCAACAACGTCATAAATGTCATTTTAAAATGTCCAATTTTATGCACAAATGAGCAACATTTTAACTGCTTTAATGACTGAAATTTCTATTAATGATTTTCTGAAAATAAGGGTAACGCTTCCTTTTACAGTCCAGTTACCCATGTAAATACTATGTACTTATTTTAGTAACTACAATTACTGGGTAACAACTAGTACTAACCCTGAACTGTAAAAAAAAAAAGTTAATTTACAGGTAATGCCCTGTATTTTTGTACAGCATTTTGCTGTTTTTTCATTATATAGTGAATACCTGTTAATGTACAGATTTTTGCTGTAATTTAAAGGTCCACTATTATATTTACAGGTAATTGTTTGTATTTTGGTTTTACATAAATTTTACCTTTTTTTTAAGTAAATTGTCTATTTTTACAGGGTTATGTGTAATTATACATTAAAAAATGCAGTAATATTTTACAGATTATTTCTGTGGAATTGGAAAACAAAGAAAAGGTATAACTGCAGAAATCAGCAGTCATTTAACATGTTGTCCTTAAAACTCACTTTGACACCCACATGCTTAATGATCTTCAAGGTTAAATAATTGTATTTGTATACAGTAGGTATACAAACAGTCTTTTAAAATTTGTCTTGCAAATATAAAATATTTATAGTCATGTAGCAAAGTCTTGCAAATCTTTCAGACCGTATTTTAATCTTGTCTTGCAAATGTGCTCATTTTGATAATCCTTTGTATTATTCTCCCCTAATTTCATGTGTTTTATGAATATTTTTCCAAATCTGTGTTGCTGCACACATTGCATGCGGCTTTCTGTGCGTGCGACTGTGTGCTCGCGCGCGCCTAGTGACGCAGATTCAAATTATCCGCCAATACTTTTCCGTTGCTTGGTCCCGCCCACCACAACGGTTAGCTGTTTGTACCTTGGACCAGTGTCAAGGGCAAGCGGGAGATTTGAATTTAGTCTACGGTTGTAAAGTGGATTGTTTGCGATCACAGTGTTTCAAAGCTATAATCGTATGGAGCAGCCGTAAGCAGGAGCACTGAACACGTGAGTTATGTTAACGTTACAGTCCGGGTAGTCTCAGCCTCAGACGTCACGCCCACGGAACGTTGGCTAAACGTCTGATGCATATGGTACACATAACTGGAAACACTTCGGGAATGTCGAAGTCGTCATCTGATTGGTTGAATTTTATCGGATTTCCGGGGGGCGCGAGTGTCGCGTTTATTTTCGGTCCGCCGGGAAACAAAGCGCAGACGTGTGATTGCGGAAGAAAAACTCTTGTTTACATGAGTGACAATGAGGATTTATCAAGATCAGCCAAACGTAGAATTCTCAAAAGCATGCGAGGTTCACGGGAAAGACTCTTGAAGTTTTCTTCTCCTTCTTTGATTTTCTATGCTGACTGACTTGTTGCACGCAGGTCTGTTGTTGTGGGGACATTTCCACGCACCGAAACGTGACGCTGAATGAAACGAACTGTAATTGGTTGTTTTACATGTCGGTCAAACGGCCGTATGGGCGGGCCTTGGCCAAAGAAAGCTGCTATGAATTCCAGACCTTCAGCCGTCAGTCTGAAGGGCTGGCTACGCGAGACTACAGTCCGGGTGTCAGTCCGTTCGGAAATAACGCGCCCTTTTTCAGTGAGCCTGGATCGTCACAGCGGACATCATCATGCCAAGCAACCGATCACCGGCTGAGGTAAGAGTCTCATACTATAATATGTAAGCGATATTTTTATTACATTTGTGTTAATTGACAGTTTCCAAGGTAACGTTAGCATTAAATGTTCAGTCATAACTGTTGCCGAGAGCTGGAGGGCAAAACACTGCAGCATGCCTTTCAATTTTCCATCTGTTTTAAGAAAGATCAGTTGAACATCTCTAAAGACCTAAAACAAGCTTTAGTAGACTTGTTATGCGTATCAAAGTCCGTCCAATTTTGTATAAAATCTTCGTTATGATAGTCAGTCAATCAATCTCTTAAACGGCGGGACATTTTGAAACACTGTCTGGAAGCTGAAACTCTTGTCTTAAAAAAACATCCTTGATTTTATTGTAGTAAAATTGTAGTAACCGCGTTTTTGGCAGATTTATTACCAATTTAATAACCACAGTTTTACTAAAAATGGACCTACCTTTTTTGTTTGTTTTCTTTGTAACTTTAGTTAAACCATGGCTAATTTTGAAATGGTTAACGTGACTAAGTTATCTCTCAAGAATGTTAAGAAATCGAATTCAGTTCTGTAACGTTACTTGTTAATAATACAGCGAAGACTAAAGTATAAATATAACATAATTAACCCCTAACGTTATGTGTAACTAATGCTGCTAGGTCACGGTAAATCATATTCATTTTTTATTTATATGTAGCTAAAATCAGCTCAAACGTAACTTACTGGTAACCTTTCCTGCTCAGCTTCCAGATCATAGTCAGTCGAGTTTTTGCACTGTCCCAATGCAACACATTCTGACATGTGTAAATGTAATACTGAGTTTTAATATAACGTATTTTTTTTGTGATTTCAGGTCCTGTGGAAAGCAGATGATCATGGCAAACAAGGTATAGGAAGAATTAACTTAAAAAAAAAGTAATGATGAGTCTTCTGATTTCATGTGATTGCACTAAAAGTGTGCACAAGGTTTGGTTTTGCTACAGTAAGACCACGATTGTTAGATTCCACCCATCTATTGTTTTTTTGTAACTAGGCTCTGTCGTTTAGATTTAGAAACATGGCTTTTCCTATCACTGCTATCTTAATGACACATCTCTACCTTTCATTCCAGCCAGATGATCTGACGGTTGCTGCTCGCATCTCGGCCTAACTGATGGAACATTCTTGCTGGATGAATGACCTTCAACTTAACTTTGCCAAGACAGAACTGCTTTATGGTTTCAGTCAAACCATACTTGCTGTGATCCTGGTGATTTGCCTGACACCATTAGGAGGATCAGGCCCTTCCTATCGGAGCTACACAACTCCTGGTCTAAGCTCTTGCTCTATCCAGACTGGATATTTTAATTCTCTCTGGACAGGCCTTCCAGCATCAGTCAAACCTCTGCAACTGATCCAGATGCTGCAGCAAGAGTGCTCTTTAAAGGTTGCCCTATACATAAACTTTAGATCTATGTGTCCTCCAGAAGATTGTGTTCTGCAAATGAACGGCGCCTTGTGGTGCCATCCCAAAGAGGCACAAAAAACGCTTTCTTCAATGACCTTTACCTGGACTGTTTCCAGCTGGTGGAATGACCGGCGCAACTCAACACATTTTCAAGAAACTTTCATAAACGCTTGGCCCAATAAATACTAAATCTTTGTTTTAAAAAAAAAACTTGCTCTGTGTACTGTGCTAGACTAACTGGGACTTGTCTCTGCACTTGTTGCTTCTATCGTTATCTTAATTGGTAAATCACTTTGGATTAAATGTAACTGTAAATGTTTAAAAAAAATTATATTAGACTATAAAGGTATACAGCAATTGCCTTTTAATGTGGATAATGTTACATGTTCTAAATGATATACTAAGCTTCTATATCCAATTAATCACTTATCTTGATGTTCAGTGTTTGTTCAGTTAGTAATACTGTAAATGTGCAGGTATTCTGTACTCATACATTCTGTTAATTAACAGAAAGTGACTGTAAATTTGCTATTAAGTACTTAAATGGAGATTGGTCAAAGTTGTGAAATTGGATCTGTACAAATAAAAAAGTAAATTTACAAACATTTGTATTTTAATATGCATTTTTATACATTTCATTTAAAACCGAAACTATATTAAAAGATAATTACTGTAGATGGACAGCATTATTATATAAAATAACTTTATAAAACCCTAAATTTACAGTTTAACCTGAAAGTTAAATGTCTTTTAATGTAATTTGACATTTATTCGTTTTTCCACGGTTTAATAAGCCATTATCAACTAGTCAAAATTGATTAAATTACAGTATATTAAAGTAAATTCTGTGTTAATTTTTTTCCATGTAATTTTGTGAAACGGTTATTTGCTGTAATTTAACAGAAACCGTCTGGAAACTTTGCTGCCAGAGATTTGCCTTTTTTTAGATACCCCTCGCTGCAGACTGTAGCGCGGTGACGTCACGTATGTGCAAAGTAGATGCATGTGCGCACGCGCAAATTATACGCATTTGCGCACGCGCAGTTCATTACAATCACTTCCGGCGATGGATTCGATGTCAATAAGCATTATTTATGCTGTTTTGACAATTGTTCTTTTGTTACAGATTCTATAGAGCGCGCCATAAATGTTTTAGATCTTACAAAAAAAATTATTGTTTTATGATCTCATATTATCAAAATGACTTCAGAGAGTCTTAAAATGATATGTAGTTTAAACAAATTAAGGCCTGAAAGATGTCTTCAAATAGAGCAGAAAGACTTAAATTAATCAAGTAATGTAGTTGATTGTTGCATCCATTGCAAAAGAAATGTTGTTCCTCAGTATCAGATCGTACTGTAAAAGTTACATTCATGAATGTAGTGAGTGTACTGTAAGTTATGTTAAATACATTTGTGGTGAAATTAAAGTAATGGAGTTGAACATTGTATTTTCAAATAAGATTCATTATGATTCTCCTTAGTTGTTTTTTATAATTTAGACAGCATAACTTTGTTTTTGTTTTTAACTAGTTTATGTTGTTCATAAACAAAGAAAAGTTTCTTAGATACTTTACAGACAAAGCCAATAACTTTGTTTTATATATATATATATATATATATATATATTCCTTGTATGGCTCTGTACTATATTAATGCCTTTCTTCAAAATGATTCAATATAGTTTGTTCTGTATTTTATCTAAATTAGGTGTTGTACTGGAGTGCATTTTCCAGCAATACAAGCAAGAGTTCCGGGTGCCCTACTCGTTAACTTTGTGCTTGCGCTGCAAAATAGAAGGACTGCCCACCTGATGGCAGAAGGGGAATCCTGCGTTGATTTGGAGGTTGATTAGGAGGTTGAGGGCTATTGCTCAGTTGATTGTTTTTTCAATGATGGAGGGAAATTTCAAGCTGAGTGTGTGTGTGTGTGTGTCTGTCTCGCTCTGTCTCTCTCGCGCTCTCTCTGTCTCTCTCTCTCTCTCTCTCTCTCTCTCTCTGTGTGTCTGTCTGTCTGTCTGTGTGTGTGTGTGTGTCTGTCTCTGTGCTCGTGTGTGTGTCTTTCAGTCTGTCTGTCTCTGTGTGTGTGTGTGTGTCTGTCTGTCTGTGTGTGTACAGATGTATGTGATTATCTGTATTTGTACATATTTCTTTTACACAATTATCTTTGTTTTGAAATAAAAGTTATGACTGTTATGAGTTTGTTTTTTTTGAGTTGGCATGCATAATATCGGATACAGAGATTGACAATGTACTGTATGTAGTTGGTTTAACTTCAAACTACTTTATTGGAATATTTTTTTTTTTATAGCCTATAATGCACAAAAATAAACAATTATTAACTATTAAAGGGGAATGATTAAAATGAGAAATATATAAGGTGCCGAGTGTTTACAGTAATTTTGTAATTTACAAAGTGAAGTGCAACAGAATGTGAAAATAAACTTTAAATAAAATACTACACAGATATTACACAATACATTCTGAAATTTCTTATAAGTTTACCTTAAATCAGGCATAGTTAAAACTATGGATGTGTGTTGTACTTCTTTTTGCTGCTTTCATTATTACTTTAGTTTTTTAATACATTAAAAAAAATTTTTAATGTCAAATTAACGCGGGCGTCAAAACACGTGACGTAACCGCGTAACGCGCATGCGCTGTCACCGCGATATGGCGCATGCGTGGTAACATACGTGACGTACGTACGTGACGTATTGTATATACTTGACGTCACCGCGCTACAGTCTGCAGCGAGGAGTACTTGGTTTTTTTACAGGATTTTTTTTTTACAGTGTACCCCTAAACCTACCCGTTCCATGTACTTGCCTTATATTAGCCAGTACTTTCTAGGTAAGTACACTGTAAGTACTGTACTGTAAAAGGAAGCCTTACCAAAACAAGACTGTCCCTTCACACACCTTGGCCATGTCTAAGGCACGTACGTTTTTCAAGAGCACGTTTGGATTTCCTTATCCATTGAGTGCCATACTACTTCTAAAACTTAGATACTTTTTATGAATTATTCATAGGTACAATTTGGAAACTGTCGTACTTTCACGTTGAGGCTTGTTGTACGCACGTCTTTATAAATGAAGCGGCAGAGTTCAGAACATCAGTGGTAATGTGTCCTTGACTTTAGGAGTGTTTCTAAAGTATAGGAAAACATGATAGACCAGATCAGACAATAGTGTGAAGGGGGGCCAAACTGCTTCTAAGTCCTCTCAATTCCTTTTTCTTACAGCTGATCCTCTGGTAGGAAGCATCGCCACACCTGACCAACAGACTGGAACACGACAGGCAGGGCCGTCGCTAGTGGGGTGAAAGGTGGTGACAATTATAGGGGCCCCCGCTGCCCAGGGGGCCCCACAAAATCCAGCAGTTATACTATTTAGGCCCCTGTTATATGAATAATTCTAATATTTACATTAGTTGTATGCCTGAGATTTAAATGAAAACCACAAAAACGTGCAATTTGGGTAAATATTTTTCCAAATATCTGCTTCTCTTACCTCCATAAAAATGGTTTAGTCCGACCTAAAGTATTTATTAATTATTCAGTCAGAGTCAGTGACAAACATCAGATGGACCCAATAAAATTGTAAGTCCCACCCCAGCTCGTGAACAGAACCAATCAGAGTTGCGGCAGCCTCCAGTTAACGATGAACTTGGTGGAAGAGCAGGAGACTGACTGACTGAAAAATGTCGGGGAAAAGAAAACATAAATCAGGGAACCAGAAATGCCAGGAAAAGACGGAGAGGGAGGCAAGGAGAGTGGTTGTATCCCAGTCGATCAAGACGTTCTTAAAGACCGGTTATATATTGTTATTTCTCTGGGAATTAGAAAACTTCCGTCTACAGTCTGCCGTGTACAGTCATTTTTTATTATCGGTGCGCGCCACAATCGACCGAATGATTACGTGGTCTAAATTCCTGTCTTTTTACACTATTGTAAATAGAGTTTTTAAAAAAATACACGAGTCACGACGCATTGCATTATGCATCTGACCTGCCGGCTGATATTTAAAACATCGAGAAAACACGAATACAACACACTGCACTTGGATGAATAAATGTATTCGCTTTATTTAATAATATTACCAGTTCCATATTATCTTTATTAAAAAATAAGACAATGAATGGTTCTGTGCTGCCACAGCCTTCGCTGCCACATCTGCCCTGGCGTTTCCTGTTGAAACAGTCCTTCAAAAAACATGTACAGACAGCAAATTTTGTTTGGGACGACCTTTTACCCAATTAAACCCAGTGTCCTCCCAACATATATTGTCCCTTAGTAAACCATATTTTGTCACTCATTACCATCCCCCTTTTGATGCACGACTCAACTCGTGCATCAATTTAAACTAATTTGATTTGCCATCAACACCAACCCAAACGGCGTCCTTCAACCAAATTTCGCCCAGACATCTTTCTCTGTCACTCAAACAAAATATTATGTTCTTCATTCAAAGCCACAATCTCATCTGCTTATTGAAGTATTTGGAGGGCAATGGCCCTGAGTCTCACAGTGAATCCTGCTTTTCCGGCCTGTTGTTTAGTCTCTCAAGTCAGTCATCTACAAACATTTCCAACGTCATCAATTGTTTCTATCAGGTCAGGTTGTGCTGTACAGACATGGTCAATGTCAGTCAATAATTTTTCCCCCTTTGTTCACAATAATCATAAATCTTTCGAAATTGACTTAGCCAATGTGTCGCTTTGTTGTTGCCGTTAGGCGATCTACGAATTCACAATTCCAATTTACATCAATACTTAAACTGATCTTCAAATCTACATCATGCATGACAAAAGGATTACCACCAGACAGAGCTTGATGTCCAATCAACTTAAAGCTCAGTTCTAATTTCAGTACTATTCTAATATTAGTACCCCAAACTGGTACATACAAGACATAAAGTGCTGTCACCATCACACACGCACTCATACTAGACGCACATATGTTAACTGCTCATTCTCAATGTTCGCCCTTTCCTTATATCGTCGTTAAAAGGATTTAAATTTTGAATAAGATTTTAAAATTCACATATTTTCTGTAGCTTTTCCCTAATTTTACATGGTCTCTTAACCAGTTCCAAAGCATGTCTGTTCATTATTCATTTGATTTTTAGACAAGGCAGCTGGGTTGTTTTGGTTCCTTATCATTATTTTCCTTCAGCTGGCTCTAGCAGGCCGATAACAGAAAGAAAGAAAGACAGTTACCATCCTTCCCCCAACTCAGGCAGTCTCTCTCACTATAAACAAATAATCTTTTCAACAGCCTCCTAAGACTGTAATGTAGACTGAATTTAAATTCTTTACAATAACCATTGACCATTCACCTTTGTTATCCAGATTTTTCTTAAATCTACAAAAACTGTCTTCATTTTTAGTCACCACCATGTCTAACGACTTTCAGGAGTTAAAACTATGTTATAAACATATTAGTTCAAAATCAACACTTCTACACATTTTCTTGCCTATAAGGCAACCAATACATAAAAAGTTTTGCTACTGTCTCCCCAACAAATAATGGCAATCCCCTCACGGTCTCAGCTGGCTCTTGAAAGCCCATTGTCATTAGCTCTTTATCTATAATTTTCTTCTCCTCAGGGTGTTGTCCCCCTGGCATAGTTGCAGACACTTGTCACAATGAAAACAAGCCATACAACTAATGCGGTTTCTTCTGGCGAGTGGTATAGAGGAAACTCACATTTTCTGGGTCAGACTGCCGTAACTCCTCACAGCGCATCTCACCTCTCAATGCTCTGCTGACCCCGGTGGCCTCCAGTAATCAGCGCTCAACTCTCATACCTTTCTCGCATATAACACCTCCATCCGGAGATGCCCCAGTGATCCTGACCCCCTGGGTTGGGCTGTCCCCTGGCCAGGAAGATCATCCCATCATTGAGTAGCCACGTACACACTGGTGACCGCTCTTTCCTATCACACAATCAGTTTTCTTCAACAGAACTCAGCTGTTTTCTGGAGCTTAGGAAAGGCACGTTCAAGAGTCACCAGAGCCATTCCGATCGCCTAATAGTGTTCACACAGGGAGACAGGTTAATAATAGCTGTATTTAATCTTAAATCCATTAACCATCTTAAAAGCAGAAACCTAGCTGCTTAGACTATACTCAGCGAATTTAGATCATCCAAACATTCAGTGAACTTTGTCTCATTTAGTCTCCACCATTCAGGGCCGATGGCTCCGTCTACAGATAAAGTTGTTACTGGTCCTAAAATGAGCTAATCAAAATGTCACCTCTATCGTTTAAGGTCTGTATTATTATTTTAAAGACTTCTCTAAAGTCATTCAGTTTTACTTTTAAAACATTTAAAATACAAGCTGCCCTTTGAATGGCAATGATTTCTTTTAACATCTCTGTGTCTATTATTTTCAACTGAAACACTGTGTTTTAATTCAAATAGCTTATCACTAATGACACAGGCTCAGATAACAGCTTTTAGCTGTCATTGAATGAGAGAGACTCTGAGACATTCAGGACTGGTACACTGCACTCTCATAAACTTCTTGTCACGGTATACTATTCTCTGGTTCCTTCTCGTCTCGTGTTTATGTTGTTGTATGAATGCACGTGCGTAGTGGGCGTGAGTGTTGTGACATTACCTGATTCGCTCCAGCTGATCGTCATTATCACCGCCAGCTGCATTCCATTTCCTCACCCTATTTATACTCACCGGGTTTTGTCCTCTTTGTCAGATCGTTGTTTGATGTCTCCTGTGTCGGTGTTCCAGTCTCGTCATCCCGCTCGTCCGGTGTTCGTGTTTCTTCGTGGATTCGTAATTCTCTGTGGATTATCGTTTGGGTTCGTGGATTCCGTCTTCAGTGTTTCACCACTTCACGGTTCCTGTCTTCACCACTGACCATCGAAGTCCCTGCGCCATCGTTCCACGCCCGTGTCATTGTTTGTCTGTTATCACCAATAAACTGAGTATACTTGCTATTGCTTCCAGTGTTCTGTTCCCTGCCATGACAGAACGATCTGACCAAGCCATGGAAGCAGCGAGTGCCCCATCGACTTCGTTGGAAGATTTCGTTCGGCACAGCATACGAAGGATGGATTCCCAAGAGAGGAATTTGAATGACACGGGTCGTGCGGTACAATCTTTGGTGGCGCAGGTGTCCGAGCTTACCCAGCAGATCCAACAGCTACGAGCTCCCACTGCGCCACCCGCACCAGCCGTTCCCCCCACACCACCAGAGGTCCACCATCAGTCTGAGCCCCGCATACCGGTTCCAGAGGCTTATTCCGGGGAGTCCAAATATTGTAGAGCCTTCCTGACACGATGCTCGATGCATTTTGCGCTACAACCCAGAACTTTTCAGACCGAACAGGCAAAGGTAGCGTTCGTTCTGACTCTCCTGACGGGAAAGGCGGCGCTATGGGGAACGGCGGTGTGGGAGAACCAAGACCCATGCTGCGCCTCGTTCCAGACACTCTCCACCGAAATCCGACGAGTCTTCGATCGCGCCGTCGCGGGGAGAGAGGCCGCCAGGGTATTGGCCGACCTGCAATCAGGGAGAGAGGTCGGTCGCGGACTTTTCCATCGAGTTCCGGACCCTGGCGGCCGAATGTCAATGGAACGAGGAGGCGCAGTGGGACATGTTCTTGCATGGGTTGGCTGACCGCGTCCAGAGGGAGATCTACGCCCTGGACCTCCCTACATCTTTAAATGGACTGATTGAGCTAGCACTGCGAGTGGACGCTCGACTCTCACGAGTCGAGCGAAGAGGGGCGTTCACCCGCACACTGGAATGAGCCGAGGGTCCAAGGTCCAGCGGCAGGGACGCGGTCAGTCCCGTCTACGATCACGAACCCATGCAGGTGGGGCGAGCTCGGCTTTCCCGGGAGGAGAGGGAAAGGCGGAGGTCCCAGGGCCTTTGCCTCTACTGCGGTGGTACGGGACATTTCGCATACAACTGCCCGGTAAAAGGTCAAGCCCGATAGTAAGTATGAGGCTACTATCGGGTGGGATCTCCGCCAAGAAGACCTCATCCACATCTACCCTCCTCCCGGTAAGACTAAGATGGTCAGTCCACCAGCACGACTGCAGAGCACTTTTGGACTCCGGGGCGGAAGGTAATTTTATGGACAAATCATTTGCACTCAAGTTTCAGATTCCCCTCAAGCCCCTTACTCACAGGATTGCAGTACACGCACTTAACGGTCAAGAACTTCCCACTATTTCATTCACGACTGAAGACATCACCCTCATCACATCTGGCAATCACACTGAGACTATTTTTTTTTACATACTGGATTCACCCCTCGCACCCCTTGTTCTTGGACACCCCTGGCTCATCCACCACAACCCCCGAATAGACTGGCAGCAAAGAACTGTGCTGGAGTGGAGCAAGGAATGTCATAAGTCCTGTCTTGTGTCTGCTTGTTCGTCTGTGCCTGTTTTTATGTTTCAGGAGGAAGCGGGGGATTTGTCTAACGTGCCCAGGGAGTACCTGGACCTGAAGGAAGTGTTTAGTAAGTCTCGTGCTGCTTCTCTTCCTCCGCATCATCCCTATGACTGTGCCATAGATTTACTGCCAGGTAAGTCTCCGCCTAAGGGCAAGTTATACTCACTGTCTGTTCCTGAGAGGGAGGCCATGGAGAAATATATTTCTGATTCTCTAGCAACCAAGTTCATTCGCCCTTCCTCTTCTCCAGCGGGGGCGGGGTTCTTTTTTGTGGGGAAGAAGGATGGTTCTCTGTGACCTTGTATCGATTACCGGGGGTTGAACAACATCACGGTAAAGAATACTTATCCGTTGCCGTTGATGTCTTCAGCCTTCGAGAGGTTGCAGGGAGCTTCCGTCTTCACGAAATTGGACTTACGTAACGCATATCATTTGGTTCGCATTAGGGAGGGGGATGAGTGGAAGACTGCGTTTAACACCCCCAGGGGGCACTTTGAATACTTGGTCATGCCGTTTGGGCTGTCCAACTCCCCTGCGGTCTTCCAGGCACTCGTCAATGATGTGCTGCGAGATATGATAGATCAGTTCATTTATGTCTACCTGGATGACATACTGATTTTTTCATCTTCTCTCCAGGAACATGTGCAGCACGTCCGACGAGTGCTTCAGGGGTTGCTAGAGAATGGGCTTTTTGTCAAGGCTGAGAAATGCGATTTTCATGCACAGTCTGTTCCTTTCCTAGGGCACATCATTTCGTCTGAAGGAGTGCGTATGGATCCTGAAAAGGTTAAGGCTGTGGTCGAGTGGCCAAGCCCAGATTCCCGTAAGGCCCTACAGAGGTTTCTGGGCTTCGCCAATTTCTACCGGCGTTTTATTCGCAATTTCAGCCAACTAGCCGCGCCTCTGACTGCCTTGACTTCCCCCAGAACTGCGTTCAGGTGGACAGACACAACGGAAGCTGTGTTTGCCAAACTGAAAGGCCGCTTTGTTTCAGCCCCCATCCTTGTTGCCCCTGATTCTTCACGTCAGTTCATGGTGGAGGTTGATGCGTCAGAGGTGGGGGTAGGTGCAGTGCTATCCCAACACTCTCCTACAGACGACAAGATGCATCCCTGCGCGTTTTTGTCTCATCGCTTGTCCCCAGCCGAACGTAATTACGATATCGGTAACAGGGAGTTGTTGGCAGTCAAAGTAGCGTTGGAGGAGTGGCGTCACTGGTTAGAAGGGTCGGGGGTACCTTTTATCGTCTGGACTGATCATAAGAATCTAGAATACATTAGAACGGCTAAAAGACTGAACTCCAGGCAGGCTCGGTGGGCACTTTTTTTCGGCCGTTTTGATTTTACTCTCTCGTACCGCCCGGGTTCTAAAAACATCAAACCCGATTCATTATCTCGCATTTTTGAGCCTTCCGAACGCCCGTCTACTCCCGAGTGCATTTTACCCGAAACCATATTTGTTTCCACACTCACATGGGAGGTCGAATCGAAGGTCAAGTCGGCCTTAGAAGGGGTAACGCCTCCGCCCGGTTGCCCACCGAATCGTTTATTTGTGCCAGAGGGATTACGGTCCGACGTCATTCAGTGGGGTCATTGCTCCAACGTGGCTTGTCATCCAGGAGTCAACCGAACCAGTTTTTTGGTTAAGCAACGATTTTGGTGGCCACTTATGGCTCGTGACATACACAGCTTTGTCTTGGCTTGCTCAGTTTGTGCCACTGGTAAGACTTCTAACCGACCCCCAGACGGGTTACTCCAACCGCTGCCAGTCCCTTCGAGACCCTGGTCCCACATCGCGCTAGATTTTTATTACCGCCCTCCCGCCCTCCCAGGGTAACACAGTCGTTTTGACCGTGGTGGACCGGTTCTCGAAGGCGGCTCACTTTATTCCCTTACCCAAATTACCCTCAGCTAAGGAGACAGCGTTGACTGTCGTAGATCACGTCTTTCGGTTACATGGCCTCCCGGTGGACGTGGTCTCCGACAGGGGACCCCAGTTTGTGTCCAAATTTTGGAGAGAGTTTTGTAGATTACTGGGTGCGACGGTTAGTCTGTCCTCAGGGTTCCATCCCCAGAGCAATGGCCAAACTGAGAGAGCCAACCAAGACCTGGAGAGGGTGTTACGGTGCTTGGTTTCCAAGAATCCTTCCTCATGGAGCCAACAACTATCCATGGTGGAGTACGCCCACAACACGTTACCGGTGTCGTCCACGGGCCTTTCTCCGTTTGAGTGTAGTTTAGGTTACCAGCCACCTATTTTTCCTAGTCTGGAATCCGAGGTCGCAGTCCCCTCTGCTCACGCCTTCGTCCAGAGGTGTCACCGTACCTGGACTAGAGTCCGTGAGACTCTACTCCAGGTGGGGGCGCGCACCAAGGCCAAGGCCGATCGCCACCGGTCAAGGCCTCCCGTATACATCGTCGGTCAAAAAGTGTGGCTTTCTACCAGAAACATTCCTCTTCGCTCCGTCTCCAATAAGCTTGCTCCCAAATTCATTGGCCCGTTCACTGTCACCAAGATCATTAGTCCGGTGGCAGTCCGCCTCAATTTACCTCCGGCGTACAGGAGAATTCATCCCGTCTTCCACGTGTCCAAAATTAAGCCCGTGTTTCATTCGCACATTAATCCGCCAGTCCCGGTTCCCCCCCCGCCGCGACTCGTAGATGGGGAGACCACTTATTCGGTTAACCGTATTCTGGACTCTAGGCGGAGGGGACGCGGATTCCAGTACTTGGTGGACTGGGAAGGTTACGGTCCGGAGGAGAGAAGTTGGGTACCTGCTAGAGACATCCTGGATCACTCCCTTATCGATGATTTCAATCGACAGGTAAGGAGTTCTGAGAACGCCAGGAGGCGTTCTTAGGAGGAGGGGTACGGTCACGGTATACTATTCTCTGGTTCCTTCTCGTCTCGTGTTTATGTTGTTGTATGAATGCACGTGCGTAGTGGGCGTGAGTGTTGTGACATTACCTGATCCGCTCCAGCTGATCGTCATTATCACCGCCAGCTGCAGTCCATTTCCTCACCCTATTTATACTCACCGGGTTTTGTCCTCTTTGTCAGATCGTTGTTTGATGTCTCCTGTGTCGGTGTTCCAGTCTCGTCATCCCGCTCGTCCGGTGTTCGTGTTTCTTCGTGGATTCGTCATTCTCTGTGGATTATCGTTTGGGTTCGTGGATTCCGTCTTCAGTGTTTCACCACTTCACAGTTCCGGTCTTCACCACTGACCATCGAAGTCCCTGCGCCATCGTTCCACGCCCGTGTCATTGTTTGTCTGTTATCACCAATAAACTGAGTATACTTGCTATTGCTTCCAGTGTTCTGTTCCCTGCCATGACACTTCTAACATCAAACTTTTATCTACCATCCTATAACTCTATCCCAGCTTAAAGGGATAGTTCGGCCAAAAATGATATTTAAACCATGCATTACTCACCCTCAAGCCGTTTGAGATGCATCTGTCAATCTTGTTTCAGACGAACACATTTTCAGTTATTTTAGAAAATGTCTTAGACCCTTCAGTGGATATAATGTGAAGCAATGGGGTCCACCTCCTTCAAGTCCCAAAATGTGAATACATCCTTCACAAAAGTAATCCATCCGGCTCCAGGGGGATAAACGAAGGCCTTCTGAGGATAATCCGTGCGGTTTTGTCGTAAAAATATACATATTTAAAACTTTATAAATGAAAATATCTGACTTCCGGCAACGATCGACGCGCGTTCACGGGTGATGGAAGTCGGCGTACGAGGTAGGAACTGTTGTGACGTAGAACGAACGCGCCAGCGCAGCCAGAGAGCAGAGCAAAACAAAACACGAAAGCGCGTGAACGCACGCGCGTCGATCGTTGCCGGAAGTCAGATATTTTCATTTATAAAGTTTTAAATATGTATATTTTTATGACAAAACCGCACGGATTACCCTCAGAAGGCCTTCGTTTATCCCCCTGGAGCCGGATGGATTACTTTTGTGAAGGATGTATGCACATTTTGGGACTTGGAGGTGGACCCCATCGCTTCAGATTATATCCACTGAAGGGTCTAAGACATTTTCTAAAATAACTGAAAATGTGTTCGTCTGAAACAAGATTGACATATGCATCTCGAACGGCTTGAGGGTGAGTAATGCATGGGTTAAATATCATTTTTGGCCGAACTATCCCTTTAAGGCATATTTGCCAGAAATTACATGTGTTTCCAAATAAACATAATTCTTATAGTTGTCTTTATTTAGACATTACAAATTTCCACTCAGATTGAGTCTCTGTTGCACTGGCAGTTTCAGCCACAGTACACATAAGATACAGATAAGCAAACTGTTTCATTACAGCCAATAACAAACTTATCTTTTGAAAGCAAAACATCAGCTTCTAGTTCTTTCACGGTCAACTTCTCAAGCTGTTTGTTTAATCAGCATTTAGCAACTGTTAATCCAGTATTGCTTCTGCTTATTTGATCTTAAAGAAAAAAATAATTATTCCAGTTCTCAATAACGTAGTAATTCTTTTCCCTCTCAATTTTAGTTGTCAAGTTCTCAATTACGTTAACTTTGACAAGGCTAGCACTCTCTGCTTGATACATCCTTTGCA
Organism: Tiaroga cobitis; assembly: GCA_030578255.1. Taxonomy (NCBI): domain Eukaryota; kingdom Metazoa; phylum Chordata; class Actinopteri; order Cypriniformes; family Leuciscidae; genus Tiaroga; species Tiaroga cobitis. Next base: position 24,230,839 of record CM060609.1, read on the forward strand.
ATTATTATAAATCATCCGTGAGATTAGTCTCTCTACTTAATCTAAACCCTTTCTAAAATGTTTAATTCAAACACAATCTTCATTTTATTAACCTTTACATATTTTGCAACTCACATTTGTTGAAGTCATTAATTTTGCATCAACCTGTATTCAATTCACTTAAAAAAATTACTTTTCTTCAACAGGATTCACTTTAAGACTTCAATCTTTTGACCTTGTTTTTTATCTCTTATTTTTCAGACGAAAGATGTTAATGTCGTCATTTAAACACTGATCAACTTTCAAACCCACATTAATACCAGAAATTTGTCATCACATTTTTAAACACCTTCTCAAAACACTCTTTGTCATCTGGTGGGTTTGTGTGTCAGCCTCTACAGCATCAGACACCTTGACTATAGTTTGAACACTGTGAGCTTGCAAACGGCTCCAACTTACTGCACACCCTTGAAGCAGTGTGTGTCCCATTCAGGAATGCAAACAGAGCCACTGATAAGCAGTTCGCTCTCTTCTTCTTACAGTCAAGTCAAGTCATCTTCATTTATATAGCGCTTTTAACAATGGATTGTTTCAAAGCAGCTTTACAGAGATAAACATATAATTTAAGGTAACAGATTGTTTTGGCATTATAGCGGTTCTTGAACAATGTTACCTCCAGCCAAAGTTAACCTTGATTGACTCACCTCCGTCGAAACGATCAGACTTTTAAACGCGAACCTGTGATTAACGCTGACGGCATTCACATGCTCATTCAGAATTGATTCTATAGTTATGTGCTTTTTAAAATATTTGCCCAGGTTTATAATTCATACAACCCAGCCTAAACAAACTACTTTTCTTGCCTATAAATTTTGATACAGAATTTTGTTTTATTTTATCACTTCGGGGTACGCGAGCCAGAATTCACAACGCTTCATCTGTAGAGTGGGAAAGGGATCCTCCATAGGGAGAGGACAGTGGACACTTTAGCACTGCATTGTCATCGGGTCCAGGCGGATCTCCTTCGTCAGATCTGGACACGGCCTAGATCCGCCAGGCTGCGGGAAAACCTCGGGATAAACAAAGACACTAATATTAGCGTAGATGCCATTCTTCTTAAGATGTAGCGAGTACATCAAGATTTAAGGGAAGTGTTCCCAGTTCCGGCTGACCTAATCTATTCAGCCTAACATTGAACTTATAGAAGTCTATAGTGTGTTATGTGTATGCTAGGTCAAAGAGATGTGTTTTTAGTCTAGCTTTGAACTGACAGAGTGTGTCTGCTTCCCGGACAATGGTAGGAAGACTGTTCCAAAGTTTTGGTGCTAAATAGGAAAAGGATCTACCGCCTGCAGTCGATTTAGATATTCTAGGTATTATCAACTGGCCGGAATTTTGAGATCGCAATAGACGTGAAGGACTATAATACGTTAAGAGCTCGCTCAAGTACTGCGGAGCTAAACCATTTAGTGCTTTGTAGGTAATCAACAATATTTTAAAATTTATACGATGTTTAATAGGGAGCCAATGCAGTGTTGACAGAACCGGGCTAATATGGTCATATTTCCTGGTTCTGGTAAGAACTCGAGCTGCGGCGTTTTGAACTAGCTGTAGTTTATTTATTAAGCGTGCAGGGCAACCACCCAGTAGAGCATTACAATGATCTAGCCTTGAGGTCATGAACGCATGGACTAATTGTTCCACATTTCCCAATGAGAGCATATGGCGTATTTTAGATATATTTTTAAGATGGAAAAATGCAGTTTTACAGATACTAGACACGTGGCTTTCAAAAGAAAGGTTGGTATCAAAGAGCACACCCAGGTTCCTAACCGACGACGAAGACTTGACAGAGCAGCCATCAAGTGTTAGACAGTATTCTGGGTTATTACGTGTGGAAGTTTTTTGTCCAATAATTAGAATCTGTCTTTTCAGAATTTAGTAGTAGGAAATTCCTCCAATCATCCAATTTTTTATATCAGCTATGCATTCCGTTAATTTTGTGAATTGGTAAGTTTCGTTGGGTTTTGAAGAAATATACAGCTGAGTATCATCGGCATAACAGTGAAAGCTAACTCCATGTTTCCTAATGATATCTCCTAATGGTAGCATGTACAGAGTGAACAGCAGCGGTCCTAGTACTGAGCCTTGTGGTACGCCATACTGAACTTGTGATCGATAAGACATCTCTTCATTTACTGCTACAAACTGATAACGGTCAGTTAAGTATGATTTAAACCATGCTAGTGCAATTCCACTAATGCCCAGATAGTTTTCTAGTCTATTTAAAAGAATGTTGTGGTCAATTGTGTCAAATGCAGCACTAAGATCGAGTAACACTAATAGAGAGATACAACCACGATCGGATGATAAGAGCAAATCATTTGTGACTCTAATGAGAGCGGTCTCAGTACTATGGTATGGTCTAAATCCGGACTGAAAATCCTCGCAGATATCATTTCTTTCTAGAAAGGAACACAGTTGTGAAGATACTGCTTTTTCTAATATCTTTGACAGAAAAGGCAGATTCGAGATCGGCCTGTAATTGACTAATTCTGTAGGATCAAGTTGTGGTTTTTTAACAAGCGGTTTTATCATAGCCAGTTTAAAGGTTTTTGGTACGTATCCTAGAGACATATGGCGCTTTTCCATTACCAGTACCAGCTCAGCTCGACTCGACTCGCCTTGGCTCGCCTCGACTCGGCTCGCTTTTCGCTCCGTTTTCCATTGCAGAAAGTACCGCCACAAATAGTACCCGGTCGTCATAGCGACGCCTTTCGTTCCTCGTTGCCGCATCAAGCTCTCGCTGGATCCTCTCTTCGGCAACCAAACAAAGGAAAGTCTGCACCTCCTCGTTTGACCACGGCGTATTCTTCCGAGTTGCCATAATAATAGTAGTAAGTTTAGTAACTATCTCTGGCCAAACTATTTAAAAATGGCGGGGTTATTTATTCTGGATACTCCATCTGGCGCGTGCAATGATGACGCAGATTCTCTGTGACCAATCAGCAGTCGGCATTGTTTTCACGTCACATTTTAGTATCGCCTTAGCTCGCTTAGAACCTCGCCGGAGGTGGTACGAAAAAAAGTACCCGAAAGCAGGTACAGGTACAACTTTTACACAGTGGAAAAGCAAACAAAGTCGAGTCGAGTCGAGCCGAGCTGAGGCGAGCTGGTACTGTGTAGTGGAAAAGCGCCAAAAGATGAATTAATGATATTAAGAAGAGGATATATGACCTCTGGAAACATCTCTTTCAGTAGCTTAGTCGGTATAGGATCTAACATACAAGTTGTCGATTTAGATGAATTAACGAGTTTGCAGAATTCTTCCTCTCCTATAGCAACAAATGAATCAAATTTTTCCTCAGGGAGACTACAATGCACTTCCTGATGCGATACTGTGGTAGACGGTTGCATAGTTATAATTTTGTCCCTGATATTATCAATCTTATAAGTGAAGAAGTTCATAAAGTCATCACTGCTGTGTTGCTTGGACACTTCTGAGCTTGAAGCTTTCTTTTTCGTTAGTTTAGCCACTGTTTCAAATAAATACCTTGGATTGTTTATTTTCTTCTAATAGGTTTGAAAAATAAGCAGATCTAGCATCTTTTAAAGCCTCTCTGTAAGCAATCGAGCTCTCTTTCCACGAAATCCGAAATACCTCTAGTTTAGTTTTCTTCCAGTTGCGCTCCATTTTTCTGGCTGCTCTCTTAAGGGCCCGGGTGTGCTCGCTGTACCACGGCGTTGGGCTATTTTCTTTAATCTTTAAGCGCAACGGAGCAACTGCGTCTAAAGTGCTGGAAAAGAGAGAGTTAAACGTTTCTGTTGCAATATCAAGTTCTTCTAAGCTATCCGGGATGCTGAGATGATGAAATTGATTAGGAAGATTATTGATAAAGCAATCTTTAGTGGCAGAAGTTTAGGTCTAACGTATTTATAACACGGAGTCGGCTTTGCAGCCTTGGCTAAATGTAATTTACATGAGACTAGATGATCTGAGATGTCATCTGAGATGTCTGCAGAATTTCAACGGCATCAACATCTATTCCATGTGATAATATTAGATCTAGAGTATGATTACGACAATGAGTAGGTCCTGACACGTGTTGTCTAACTCCAATTGAGTTTACAATGTCTTTAAATGCCAATCCCAATGCATCTTTTTCATTATCTACATGTATATTAAAATCGCCAACAATTAGTACTTTATCTGCAGCCAATACTAATTCTGATAGAAAGTCCGCAAATTCTTTGATAAAATCTTTATGGTGCCCTGGTGGCCTGTATACAGTAGCCAGCATAATTCTCAAATGTGATTTATCGTTTACACTATATATTTTTACATTAAGCACCAATACTTCAAAAGAAGTATATTTAAAGCTAGATTTCTTAGTGGTTTTGAAAATATTACTATAAATTACAGCAACACCTCCCCCTTTGCCTTTCAGACGAGGTTCATGTTTATAACTGTAATCTTGTGGGGTTGACTCATTTAAAATAATGTAATCGTTTGGTTTTAGCCAGGTTTCTGTCAAACACAGCATATCAAGATTATAATCTGAAATCATATCATTAACTATGAGAGATTTTGAAGTAAGGGATCGAATATTCAGCAACCCAAGCTTTATCATTTGCTCATCTGTATTATATCTGTTTTTTATTTGTTGAACATCAATTACATTTTTAACCTGACGTTTTTTGGATTTCCAAATTCGGGGAACAGACACAGTCTCTATATGATGACATCTAGGTGAAAGAGACTCTATGTGATGGGATTTATCTGACCTTGGTGACGTGAGGCTGCTAGCAGACGGTCGGTTTAGCCAGTCTGTCTGCTTCCTGACCTGAGCCCCAGATTGTCATGTTTTATCTCATGTTACAGTCACATAAGCCGCATCGAAATGCTCATTTTATTAATTTGGTCCCATTCATCAACAACACTAATTACAGAACAAGTACATATCTAACATCCAGAAGCCGGGCTGAATAAGCAAACACTGTTGCTGTACTCCCAGCATAGCTGGACCCTCAGTCACTCCTCAGATATTAGATACAGACATCGTCTATAACCATAAATACCAGGATATGTGCATTCGTTTTTTATAAAACTATAATTTCCAATTCCTTCTATATTATACGAAGATGGATGGTTAATCCATTCTTTTCACTACCCCCATTATAGACCCTTTAGGTTCAAAACACAATGGCTGTCAAACTAAAACTAAACATTATTTCATTTTTTTTTTCACGTTAATCATACTCAATGCCTTATTCTGACTTAACGGGCACTCCTAAATAGTTCCATAAATTCTATCAGAATTTTTTTCCTCAATCTTTCCCTATTTCCCTACATGCCAGTTCCTTCTGCATCTTTTCCTTTCTTTTCTCTTTGCCGCATCTAACCAGTACATGACTGTTTGCTTACAATCCACACACACACATTTCACACCACAACCTTTTGTTTTTCACTTTCTTCTTCCACCAAGTCTCTCACCTGTTTTCATAATTAACATACATTTACCCCCATAATACTTTTTCATTTGATAGAAAACCGGTGTATCAAATTGTGCATGCTTACTTTGAGATTTACCCATACTGGCTGATACTGTTACCCAGTGGATTTTCCGTCGACGCATCTAATGATCTGCCAGACGTCTCCAACAGACCTGGTCTCTTAACCCAAGACCACCAGGGTTGCACTGTAGCCCGCGAATCGGTCCCTTTTCCAGTTATCCGCTGCGTGAGGACCCTCCCCCACAAAACGCACCCCCACCAGCGGCTTTACTGTACTAACCTGACCCTGCAGTGCGTACTGACAAAATCGGTTTACTTCCAGCAATCCGCTGCGTGAGGACCCTCGGTTTTACAGAACAGTCACCCTAAAATTGCCACCGTGACTGCCCTGCAAAACGCACCCCCACCAGCGGCTCTACTGTAGTAGCCTTAATTCGCCCAGTAAGTCTCCACCGAACCCTGTGACAGAACCGCTGCCCGAAGACTTTCCTGAATCACAAAAAAATGCCACTTGTGAAACAAGCCTCGCGCAGTTAGCCCCCCCACTTCGGCGTTCTTGACCTACACCACGAATGGTACAGACTCAGCCACTATGGTTACTTCTTACAAATTTTAAAAATATTTTAGCCCAAAATAAAATATTTTAACCGACTCTTACCAGAGATATTTTGGTTTGCCTCGGGTTCTTTTCTGATTCCAGTGGAGTTTTCTCCCGGCCCTGATGGCGGGCCGGCCTCTCTCTCTCAAGGCTATGCGAGGTAGAGCTGGAAATGTTTCCCAGAGTGATCAGTCACCTGCCCGCCCTCAGGTCCAGAAGGTTGTCCAAGGAATCCCACTTCTTGACACCAGATTGTTAAGGCAAAATTTCACCACCCGTCAATATCACCTGAGTAAGAGTCAGACAGAGTCAAATTCAATAAAATAAGTATTTTATTCCTGCAGGAATAGGTTCAGTCCCAAACACACAAAGTTCAATCTGTGCGAGGAGTGACACCCCCTCGAAGAGCAGACGGGGGGTTTTATACTCGTTTCAAGGACCTTTCCTTTTACGTTTACAGATAAATGTGGCTGTTGTGTCTTTTAAGGGCATCACAGGCACCTCTCCTCCCCAGGCCATAGCCTATCACAGAAATACACTGGCCAAAACGCTGATCAGTGCCTAAGGTCAAAGGTCTCCTCCCATCTGCTCCTGAGTGTCACGCCATGCACGTACACACATTTTAGTTTGTCATCAAAATCATCAGGAGCCACATGGCTCAAAAAATCCCTTCAGTTCTATTAACCACTGATCACTGTAAGATTAAAATTTTTCCACTACAAAAGCAAATACTGATACTGACATAATGACATACAATAAATATGGAAAATTGAACTACATGTATAACTAACTACTTCTGAATAACTATAATTCAGAAGTAAACCGTTTAGCTGACAGAATGTTTATTTTTAAACCACAACTTCAATGTGTGCTGCTTTTACCGATATATATTTACCGATATATTTTGCATTTCTAATTCAAACAACGTCAAACTTAGCACTGCACTTACTCGTGCCCGTAGCAAGACACCTGTCAAGTTTGAAGTCCATCGGACTAAAGGCCTGTTCACACCGGGACGAGTTTCGCGCGCGATATTCGCCGACGTTTGACGCCTCGTGACTAAACAAAGGGCGCCAATGTGAGTGTGCACACCGACGCGATAAAAGCGTCATTTTTTAAAAAACGCCTCGGGTTCGTTTTTTTAGTTTGACGCGCCGCGTCAAAAACTATCCGACCAATGAGATTGGCGCTTTTGCTCACGTGTCTGGAGCTTCTGAAGTTACAATAAAACACAACTTTGGGGCGCTCAAACACAAAACGGTCTTGCCGAGCACACGCACGTAACGGCGAAGAAGATATACGCCAAGTAGCGTCTACACTGCCGGGAATAGATAAGACGAGGAAGATGCAAGGCAAGATTAATGTAGAGCTGCTGGTCTCGTTGGTGTCGGAACATAAAGAACTACATGACAAACGCGACAGCGACTACAAAAATCTTGATAAAAGAGAACTGTTATGGCGTGGTATTGCAGAGCAAATGGGCGCCATCTAATGTCAGGGAATGAATTTGCATGTTCACTCGGCTCATCGTCAGCGAAAATCGCTTGGGTGTGAACACAAAAACGCGTTGAAAAACGCTGGCGAATAACGCGCGCCGATATTCGTCCCGGTGTGTACGGGCCTTAACGGTTCGAAAGATCTGCGATTAACAGACAGACGGACGATCCTGTAATTTATAGATAGATGTACCTATGCAAAAAGTCCTAAAAATTGCTTTATTTTTGTGCAAAATGTAACTTATTTTCTCTCATTTGTTGTGAAATATGAGATGGCTGGTTTTTGTGACCATTTCATGAAACAAGCTCATTTTTATTTATTTATTTTTTATATAATTGTTACTGTTTTTTCCTTTTAAAATATTTAAGAGAAAATGCAACCAATTGTTCATCTCATGAAATGCTGTTTATTGTAAAACGCACATTGTGACAATACATTGTTCTAATAAGCAACTGAGTTTCTAAGTGTTTGTACTGTTAGTACAAGCTGACTGCTGTTAGTATTGGTCTGCCTGTTCACATTTGCTGTTTGTTACCACCACAGCTAAGATTTCTTTCAATAAATGAATGGGTTACCACACGTTTAACTAGACTAATAGTCTTGTCAGTAGTGCTCTGTGGCTTGTTAATATTTTCCATCCACCTTTCAATATGACAGGCATCAAAACCACAAAGCTATTATGAGTAGCTTTATGAATGTTCATGACACAATGACACAACATCATACTCATTACCACAAATGCAGTTGTTGCAAAGCAACAAATGTGTGTATATAGTCCAATATCTCCATTGCCGGAAAATAATAACTCACAATATTCAGTTTTAATAAATAATCTGTTGTTGTTCATTTGCAGATATCATATACAGGCAATTTGCATCTCTCCTTTATCACCATTTCAGTAGGTTGTTATAGAACAAAAATGTCACATTCTACATAATTTTGCTTTTGTTGTAATAAGTCACGCCCCATTTAATGTAGTTTTATTTTTTATTAGTTTACTCTTGCCTTGTCAAGATGAATATTTCAAATGTTACTGGAGAATTTTTTTTTTCTTTTATTTGGCACAAGGTACAAAAATATTGACACTTAAATTTGGTGTGGTGTGAATTTTGGTAGTTATCTGTTCAAATAAGTATATAATTTTGGTGAAAGGATGGAAGGCTCCTGGTACTGTGGTTTTGAAGAAAGAAAATATAATTACTATAAAATATAATGATAGTAACATTTTCAAATGACATGATAAAAGAAAATTGAAATCCTGACACTAAGGCCCATCTTTTTCCACTCACTGTCATTTCTGCCAAACTACCTCTGAAAGTAAATGATAGAAAAAAACTAAACTTAACTCTCAGAACTGAGAAATTCTGAATTATTCTCTTTGCACATCCATTCCCAAATCTGTACAGTATGTACTGTATGTTCCCCTAGAACTATGGGTGTCTTTATTTGAAAAAAAAAAAAAATGAAAATAGTGCAGTGTACACTAATACATCATTTAAAAAAACCATTATGAATACACATTAAATGAAACATGACAACAATGTAAACATGAAATATTAAGCCTATAGTAGGCCTATACTGCACTGTTTGCAGTAAAACCTAATATTCCATTGTGAACATAACCAGTGATTTTAGAACATCTAGCGATGTATGAAGTCATTCCCTCTTTCTAGAGTCAAAACAACTATTTTAAATGGCAAGTAAAGAATCTTTTATTGACTTTAAGTGTGTATGTGGCATCTGTTGTTGAGTGTAACTCATGATTGTCTGCTAGCAAGCAGCAGTCATACTATCTGCCCACATCAATAAAAGACATCAAGAAAGATGTTTTGCTGCACGCTGCTGTTTCCCTGTATGCCACGCGACCTTGAGCTGCACTCAGCCTGCACTGCATCCAGTGTGCAACACCACATCGAGAGTCTGTAAAGCAGACAGACAGGAAGTAGATCGGCTCACCTTCCCCTTTCCAAATGTGAAGGTGTTTGTTTCTGCAAATATCTAAGATGGAATAATAGGGGGTTTCCTATAAAACAATGGCACATGATGTGGGTGAGATCACGCAACAGCGATCATTGCCTGGAAGAAGGAAGGAACTTGACCGCACATTTTACTAGTATTACATCACAAGTGTGACCCTCAGATCTTATAACAGTTTATATTATATTATACAGTTACAAGCTATTCTTAAAAGACCAAATGTGGATTGCAAGTCTGTTCTGATGGTCGTCAACAGCGGCAAATAAAACAACATAACTAACCATATAACATAAATAGGCTCGTCATCTTTTAAAAGTAGCCTAATTCACTTCCTATATCTTTTGTATATAAAATGTACAAATCATTGGGCCTATGCCATTATTGGTAATATGAATAGCCCACACTGTGATTTTAATGATATTTTTGTTTATTGTTGAATGATAAACAAGTGTGGTACTGTATGTGTTGATTACAGTTACTTGATGTAATATACAATTTGGATCCTAAAGCAGAAACAGTTGAGAACCTCTGACGTGACCTGTTTTTGGGTCAATCCACTACAGATTTCCTATTACTTCTAAAAAAAAAAGTAAACTGGAAAACAGATAACTTTATTTACCTTATGGAAAATGAAAGTTTCACAAATAAAAACTTCCTGTGTCTCTAAGTTCCCATGTTTGTGTGCAACTTAAACTGTATGTGTTCATGTGATTGTGACAAGCCTTTCACATAGCCTTGTTATTAATATGTTCTGCCATAAACAACTTGACTCAAATTAACATTAGTTTTATCTCTCCAAACTGATGTTCAACTAAATTACTTTACACTGTCCTTTATACGTCATCTGTAACTTTAATATTTTTGTTTTTGTTTTTAATAGTCTTTTATCAACTTAGACTGTGAATTGATAATGTAAGTTTGTAATAAGATTATGGCATACATAAATTGTTTTGAGTCTGTGTGCAGACCATAGAGATCTAGGCTTTGCCTTTGTGTCCGTAAACTAGTTAGTCTAACTATTTTCATGTATTTCCACCATACATTATTTTTATCATTATATCATTATTTATTATGTATTGGCTTAATTATTGTGTGATATTATTTATTGCACCTGAGTGTACAGTAGAGGTATTGTGTAAATTAAGTTTTATAAAGTAACAACAGAGCAAATAAACGAGTAATAGCCTATATCTAATAAATAAAACAACCAATGATCAACAGGCCTAACAATAAGTAGCCTACCACACAATAATTAATAAAGATATGTGTGTGTTCTCTGGAAAGTAGGCTACATTGATTTTTTAAAATGCTACATTGTATTTTTTTAAACACCATTTAAAAATTACAGAGAATACACACATAAATGTGCACGTGTAAAGTAATTGAAACATTAATAATAAAATATAAATAAAATAGGTTCGAGTGGATTCAAATGAAAAGATTATGTTAATTGCCCCTCTTAACACTCAACTCTTCAAGGAGCATTTTGTGCATTTTGTGTTTGAGAGTCTCTCTCTCTCTCTCTCTCTCTCTCTCTCTCTCTCTCTCTCTCTCTCTCTCTCTCTCTCTCTGCAGCAGCACTTCCGCTCTGAGAGACACGCGCGTCCACGGACACACACCGACACAAAGAGAGGTACACAACCCTTCAAACCTTACAATATACTTCAAATTTCTATCATGTTTACGTCGGTGTTGCGTTAGGATGCCGTTATTCTCGTCTGTATTGTAAGGGTCAGAAACAATTACCCATCGATGTTAAATGAAGATTGAGCTCAGGCAACTACGATCCTATAGTTATGACGACACAATTACTGTGTTTTTACTATCTATTCACCGGATTTGTGGGACGGGGTAAAGTTGGAGTTTCGTGAACTGCGTGTTTGTGCTTGACTTCCTTCGGTTTAATCTCGTGTCATTGATCGCGTGTGTAGCCTACGGATTCGTTTCGATCAGATTCAGCGTTGGATCCAACACAAACACAAACGACGGATTAACGCCTGGCCGTTTAGAGGTGGTTTTACTGTTATTCTGAGATGAAACAAGGAGTAATCACGCGCAGGATCGCGCCGTGTTGTTGATCTGGAGTTAAAGGTCAAACCCGCGTCGAAACACTTGATACATGGTTACATTCATACATTGTTACACCCCATTGCATCGTTACACACTGTTAAATCTTTGCGTAGATACGCTGTTCTATTCACACATTTTTTTTACATAATTTTTCTCAATGAAGTGTATGTTTGTTTTTCTCTCGTAGATCGGGATGTCGGATGAGGACTCGCGAGCCAGCTCTAGTTCATCCTCCTCTTCATCCTCCTCCACCCATCAGCAGCAGGAGAAAGACACACCTGGGAAAAAGAGAGACAACAAAGCCAATATGAGCAAGACCTCCAAACTCCTCTCCACCAGCGCCAAAAGGTGAGGAGACCCCATGAGTGTAGGGCAGATCTGAGCTGTGTCCCACTTCTAGATTACATTCAGACTGTGGGCAAATGTATTTTTTGCTCACATGTGACTCAAATCTGTTTTTTTCTCATGACAGTGTGAACAGCTCAAACCACATGGTATCTGATCTTTTCAATTCCGATTTGTGCCACTTCCATGTGTGGTACTAAATCCGATACAGGCTAGATGTTTTGCAATGTGATCTCAGTCTGAACAGTCAAATTCCTGCGACTCACAGGAGTCACTTCAAAGATTTTACATACCAGAAGTTATCAAGACAGTTGTGAAAGGTAGTCAGTGATGGATTCAGGCGAGCATCATGTCAAATGATTTCAATTGAATTTAAGTGAGCCTTAAAGATAAGCAAATATTTAACTACAGAGATTGTTTCAAAATAGAAATGAAAACATAAATTGAGAAATTAAGTGTTTGGTGGTTAAGGGGGTGTACTTGAATATAGTATAAAATAATCAATTTGAACTATTTGCAAATTCTATTTTAATTTCAAATATACATCTTAATTGAAACATCTAAGTTGAAAATGGCTCTCGTCAAATCTAGGGGCTGTTTACACGACACCGTTTTCAAACAGCGTTTGGGGTGACTGAAAACGCAAACTTTTGAAAACAGATTTCAAAGTGGAAGTTTTTGAAAACAGTCTCCGTGTAAACAACAAAAATGCAATCTCTGAAGACAATGACGTCATGCATATGCGTCTATAGTGTTTCATCGCTATCTAATGGCCTGGCAGCAGAATACAGGGTTTTTTTGTCGTTTTCGCGGATCTGTGTGAATGGGAATCGTTTTGACGATGGTGTCGTCTTACTTATGAACTACATAAATCGCTTAAAACGGGGGGTGTCCAATACTGCTCCTAAAGGGCCACTTGTCCTGCAGATTTCAACTTCAACCCCAATTAAACACACCTGAACCAGCTAGTCAAGGTCTTACTAGTCATACTAGAAATATCCAGGCAGGTGTGCTGAGGCAAGTTGGAGTTAAACTCTGCAGGACAGTGGCCCTCCAGGACCGAGTTTGGACACCACTAACTTAAAATGTAGCCAATATTTTTCATTTAAAATAGCAAATTTAGACCCAAAAAAGTTGAGTACTTTGCTTGACTGGATATTGCTGTCTGTCGTATAACATTTCTATCATAAAACAGTTGTCCATTAAAACAAGCGTCGTGCTGGAACTCATTTGGCTCTGCAGCCTTTGATTTGATTAACCTAAATTATTTTGACAATGACTGGTGTTGTTAGACCATCAATGTCAAAATGACACCTTTCATGTTTTAAGCATCCTAAAGAATTTACTTGTAAAACTTTTTTGTCATCGAGTGGAGTGGTGCATAAATGTGTGCAGCAGAGCGGCATGAAGAATATTACATATTGAGAGGGGACAATTTGGCCGTATCTTATTATTGTCCAAGGTTGTTACAGGCCTGTCATCAGCCATTTTTATCCTTACATCAACCATGGTACCGCACACACAGGATTGTGGGATAGCAGAGGCAGCCAATGATACAATTATGCTGCCTTCGAAAACCGACCAGATGAAGGATTTGAAGGCGCCGTCACGTCGTCTTAGGCAGGGTTTTTTTTTTTTTCCTCGGACAACGGGTTTCACAGCTTTCATGTTTTCTTTTAGGATTCAGAAAGAGCTAGCTGACATCATGTTGGACCCCCCACCAAACTGCAGGTAAGGGAATGCTTTGGCTTTATTTGAGATTCTCCACTTGCAATAGTGGGTATCAATGTTTGGATCATGCTCGATTAAAGAACCAGATGCAACAAACAGACTACTTACAGCAAATAGAGGTGCAGTCACATAAGCAAGATTTTGTTGGTCAAAAAAGGTCCATTGTCTATTGTCAATATGTATGAAGCACAGAAGTCACTTTCAAACAAAACATCTTTTTGTTGGTGAAGATGGCGAATTTGTGTGACTTGAACACGTGCAAAATCTGCTCAGGGTACATTGTCCATTAGACTCCTAATTGCACAGATTCCTATTGAAATGTCGGTCTTGGTTGTAGTTGCAGTGTATCCTCTAGCTCTTTAATTGTATATGGTTGGCATCAATTGTATGTGGTTGACATCAGTTGCATGTCTAAATACATTCATGCAACTGATTCATAGAGGTCAAAGTGTGGTTGATGTTGTAGCAGTGTCATGTTCTAGATAATCCGTAAACCTTTCCCAGCAGTTGTTGTCTCGGGAGTGAGGGATAAGCATGATACTTAACTTTTATTTTGTTTAGTCTAAGAGTAGAATATCAGGAAAGTGTTATATATTTGACCCAGAGAGCTCCAGTATAACCCCCTGAGCACGAAATGCTCACCAGAACAGCAGGATCTAATGTGTTTGTCTTTGTGGGGTCAAGTTGGTAATAAATGTAAAAAAATTGTCATTTATGTGAATTTTCCCAGAAAACACAGAATAACAGAGTGTGGTATCATTATATTATCTTTTATTATCATGTTGGCTCTTGACAGGTTGGTTTTGTTCCAATTTTGTAAGACGCTTAGGAACAGCATCTGCTAAATGCAAATGTAAATCTTTGTTGTATGGGAATATTGGTGTTGGCAATAATGTTAAGAGGAAACGCATGAGCTATTATAATTTAGATGCTTTGGGTAATGCAGGGGGATTTTAGCCTTTTATTAGTACTGGTCACAGGCTTTCCTTTAAAAAATGTGTCCCCATATTTCAATACTTTTTTTGATACCATTTCACGAGTTCGTTTGACCATGTAATCTTTAAGCGTATTTGGCTTGCTGTCCGCAATGGAGGGCCTCGAGGGAGCAGCTTCAACTCGAGCTTAGATATACCCCTCAGTGGGACTACTAATGCTTAGATGATGAGTATGGTAGCAAGATCCCTATTTTATGTTTGTGGAGGTGGAGGGATGCCAAAACGGCTGATGCTAGAGCAAGGTGATCGACTGCTATATGCTCCAGCAGTTATTTGAAAGATTAGATGTTCACTCCTCCCAAAATTACGTTGTGAACTTCATACAACTAATTGCAATTTATGTGAAGTAGTTCCCAATCTGCATGTACGGTAAAGAGCTGATTCACCGGTGTCAAATGGTTTAAAATCTTTGCGAGTTTTGTTTTCTACAATGGACTGTAGATAAAGATCCACCTCATCTAGCGTTCTTTGTGTTCTCGACCCTATAAAGGAGTGTTTCTCAACTCCAGTACTCGGAACCCACCTCCCAGAACGTTTTAGATGTCTCCCTATTCAACACGCTAAGAAGTAGGGCTGGGAGAAAAAATCGATTCACCTGACTATCGCGATTTATTTTTTTAACGATTTTAAAATATTTTTTCTAAATTCCAGAATCGTTATTAATTCAAATTAAATTGCTTTATTTTTGTCCTTGCTTATAGACGAGGTTGACAGAAGTTAGACACTTTTGTTCCAATAGAGGATGAAATGTCGTTATCTGAGTGTTTAGTGACGTAATGTCCCAAGTGGACGCGTGAAAGTGACGTGAGACTGAATGCACTGAAAAGCCCCTCGCGCTACTCATATGCTGAGAGAGAGATAAGACAATAGAGCTGCACGATTAATCTGTAAAAGACTGTGATCTCGAATCAAACATCCGCGCGATCTTCCAATACGTCTGTCTATTAAACCTTTGACAAAATCATATCGCAACATTCAAATCTGTGTTGGCGCTGCCGCAGACCCAGAGAGTTGTCATGAAACAGCCTAACAAACAGTCTTTTCAACCTGATAGTATCTTTATTTCTGTGATACAAAAGTTCAAATATTTACACTGATGTCTACGGTAGCGATCAAAATAGAGTAAATCATCTTTTGATAGAAACTTGGCGCTTAAAATAATGCATTTATCGATTACATTGTGTCGGCACTAGTTGGTGACAAGTGACTGTTAAATTTTTTTTTGTTATTGAATCATTTATTCAAGAGAATGTAGTACTGTGTGATGCTTCTGAAATAAAACTCAGAAAGATGTGATGTTGTTTTTGTAAATATGACTCATCTTATGCATCATGTAGGCCTACAGTCTCTATAAGGCCCCATCCACACTACTACGTTTTAGTTTAGAAACGAAGACCTTTTGCTACGTTTTTACCTCCCGTCCAGACTAAAACGGAAAAAACAAAGACCTAAAACGGATAAGTTTAGAAATGCTGCCGACCCCATTTTGCGTTTTGAATCTCCGGAGGGCGTTTTAGTGAAGACGGGTCAAAACGGAGGACTTTAGAAACAATAACGTGGAGGTTCACGCTCGGCTCTCTGATTGGGTGTCATCAGTCATGGCAAGCGTTACTGACTTTGATGTCTTTGCTAGCAGCTGCTGTGAAAGTAAATTCTGCATTTTACAATGCTATAACTGCATTAACTGCTATAACTACAATGCTATAACTCGCCAGAGGCAAGCTATTATTCGAGTGATCTGTGACAATTACCGTGTGCAGCGGCGGTATCGACCGTACATGGAGCGTTGCTCTTTGCAGAGGTAACTTAGCTACTTTCTTCTTCGTCAAATCTGAGGAATAGTCCATCTGTTTCCTGTTTACACCGGCACGAGCATGCCCAGTTTAGGTGAAGGATCACGTGATCCGCGTTTTTAGTCGTTTTAATGTGGACGATCAATTCTAATACGCAGCTAAATCGCTGGTGTGGACGGAGATCGTATTCGTTTTAATTCTCCGTTTCTAAACTAAAACGCAGTAGTGTGGATGGGGCCTAAGTGTATGATTGAGCTTTTCCCCACGGTCTAGTGTAAAATAAAACAAAACAAAAAAAAACATTGCAATACTTGTAGAATCGCAAGTCTTATAAAATTTGCATCGCAATACATATCGTATCGGCACCCAAGTATCGTGATAGCATCGAATCGGGAGATAGGTGTATCGTCCCAGGCCAGCCTTACTAAGAAGCTGGTGTTGAATCAGGTGTTTTAATTAGTGAGTCATCTAAAACATTCTGGTAGGTGGCTCCCCATGACTGGAATAAAGAAACACTGCTATAAATTATCCTGTTACAATTTCGCCGCGCGGAACCGTTGCAAACGATTCAGTGCGTGAGTGAACTGTCCGAAGGAATCAAACTGAACCCCTAACAATATCCAATCTTTTGGTAAACCCATTTGACTGATTAGATCGGAAGAGTGATTTATTCATGAATCTGGCATAGATTGTTCTGATTCTAAACAGCTGATAGAAAACACATGACATGATTGTGGTAATATTATTAAGGACAGTGATTCTCAGGTCAGTTTTGTGGTAATCTCCATCGTCAGACACGATTTATCACTAAGGGCCACACTAAGCCGATGGTTGGCTTAGAGCAGGGGTGCCCAACCCTGCTCCTGCCGATCCACTGTCCTGCACAGTTCATCTCCAATAGGGGTCGACTGATATGTGATTTTCAGGGCAGATACCGATTTTTAAAGCTCAAATAGACCGATAACCGATATTTTTAACCGATATATATATATATAGCCTATATATTATAGCGTGTAAAACTGTAAATTAATGTCAAAATTAAGAATAACAAAGGGTTTTGACAAATACTTTCTTTAAATGATTTAAACATATCTTTGAATCTGAGAACTGTTATTAATAATAATAACTTGTAAAAAGTGCAGGGAGCACCCAGCAGCATTCTGTAAACATTTTGTAAAACTTAAAGACTCTATTTTAATGTTTAAATACAATTTTAGTAATCAAAAAACATTTCTAATTAATTAAAACCATCAAACTTACGCAATTTATTTACAGTTGAACAAAAATTAAATTTTTAGGGCCTTATGAAAAACGGAACTTTTTTTTTGACGGGTTGCCGTGGAGATCTTTGAGTTTGTGTGTTTATGATATGACGATAACTATTCTCAATTGAAGCATTAAAAAGCTCATGAAGTGACTTAGCGACTCTGGAGATTATGTTTATGCAATCATGTCCTCATATAATGATGCGGCTGAGGCTGAAAACAGCGCAAGCGTCACGCGTGCTCCAGTGTGTGTGTGTGAGGTAAATGAAATCACGCGTCTGCACCATTCATTTAGAGACACGCAGGATTCATATTTAAATAGTCTTTTTGCGGTTTGATTTGTACTGACCTGCTTTTTATTAATTCATCAAAAAGTTGACAAATTCCGTGATATTCCGCTTTATACAGTAAATTCCGTCTGTTTTCTGCATCGCGGAAATCACAGGGTCTATTATATTGAGGTATTTTGCAACTTCAGTGTAGTAGGGCTGTAACGATAAGCGATATAAAATCGAAATCGCGATACTCAGGTCCACGATCCTGTATCGCGATGTGAGAAGGCAGAATCGCGATCACACCCCTTCCAACTCCCAGAGTTATCCTTCCTGTCCAGAACCAGGGCTCGAATTTCGGCGCGGGATTGCGGATATTGCCCAGAATTCTAATCATTCCCGCAGGTCTCCCATTTATAATGCGGGAAATTCCCGCAATCGTAATCCACACAGATAATAAAATCAAATCATTCTTTTAACAACTATCTTCCAGACGCAATTTCACAAACAGCGTGAGTGTTCAGCGGTGCCGCGCGCGTCTTCTATCTCTTCTCTCATAATGTGTTGTGCAAGGCAGGCGCTGCATGCGGCGATAATACACACTCGCGTTTTGGAGTCGGGACCATAGACTGTAAAAGTCTTTTTAAGTCTTACCAGTTTAAACATTCAAGCAATTTTAAACTAATCAGTGCTCGCGCGCTCTCTGAGAGATTATTTTCTATGCGCACATTCATAGAAAATCCGCCTCAAAAACAGCTGGCAAGTAACTATTTTTCGCGGATTATATTGCTTTAACACGCAAAATTGTCAATTTCGGTCTTTGTGAGTAGGCTATACTCTAAACATAGTCGGTTTTGTCTTTAATAGGCATAAAACGCATGCCAGTATAATGAACACAGGATCCGTGCACTAGCTCTTAAAGTGACGGAAGCCATATGTGTCTGTCATTAATTTTGTTGTCAAAACAACAAAAGATGGCTTTAAGTTAAAGGAATCAGGATTAATAGCCTATGTATTTAATTTATTCAGGACTAAAATACTACCCAGTGTTATTTTCCATTTGATTACTTTATTCAGTTTCTGTATGTGAATACTAGTGTTAGACCTATTCAAAAACTTTTCTCTTTAATTGTCATTATTTGTATCTTTATTCTATTGTATTTATTTGTGCTACTTTTTTCAATTTAATTAAACCATTTAAATCAAGCTTCCTTGTGATGTGTAAATTCTTAACAACAATATTACCCCATTGTAAAAATGCAATGAGCGTAAACATTTAGGCAAGATAAATGTAATAATTTTGTTTGGAAAAAATGCCAAAATTTTTTCTTCTCTCAAAATCTATTTTTTTCACCACAAGCCCGGCCCCCTCAAGCCCCGCCCCCGTGATAGAATCGCGATAAGAATGGAATCGTGGGTCAAAAATCGTGATACGAATCGAATCGTGGGTTTGGTGTATCGTTACAGCCCTACAGTGTAGTAATCTATTGCTTCTTCAGCAAAGTCTGCTGCTGCCTTAACTTTGAGACAACGTTCGCCGGAATGCCCCGGTTCAGGTTCAAATAAATAAGGTTGTGAAAAAAAATCAACGTTGTCTGTTGGTATATAGAAATCGTCTTCCATTGCGATCCTGTATATCTAAATATGTTTAGATCTTCACAGTGTAAGGTAAAACTTCCGAAATCTCTGCATAAACAATGAGTGACGTAAACACGCGCGAGGGAGCCCTTCCGGGGCATTCCGGCGAACGCTGTACGCATGCGCAGACCGAAGCGCCCTGCTCTCAGATCATTTGGACATGGATATGCTTACACGAGCTAAAAAAGATATAAATACTGTTCGTTTTCTCACAAAAACCACTCGTTTCGTGTCTTAGGGCATCAATGTGTACTTACATTTACGAGTCATTAAATAATGTTTAATTTTGACTGCTCTTTGAGTTGGACCCCCTTCACCTCCATTGTATGACTGACAGACAACAACGGTTTTACCTAAAATTATCAAAATTGAAGATACTGTGGAAACAAAGACACCTACATCTTGGATGCACTGGAGGTAAGCTAAAACATATCAAAAATTAATTTCAAAGTGAACTATCCCTTTAAAGCAACACCAAGCAACTTTTCCTCTGCGGTCGCCCTACAGGTTGAAAGTGGAATTGTTAGGGGTGTGCCAAAAAATCGATTCACAGAAGAATCTAGATTCTCATTTGCAACGATTCAGAATCGATCTGAAATGTCCAAGAATCGATTTAACAAATAAATAAAATCAGCTGGCTGTTTGCCTCCATTTTTGTAACTATAGCCTATACGGGACGTCCGGACGTCATGCACGCAGCCGGTTTTTGAACGTGAGCGGCAAATCAGAGGAAGCAAATATGGATGCTTTTATAGAGCTTCTGATGCTTCTACATTCATTCTGACGTGGCGGGCCGCCACACCTAAAATAATCCCGCCACGGCTGCAGCTTCTCAGTGAGGTCCGATATTAATGTGCATACTATTGTGTTATTGTTAAGCTAAAGGCATAAAAAACATTGTAAAGCACCATAAAGTGTTCGCACTATATTCCAAGACTTCTAAAGTCATTCAATAGCATAATGTGAGGTAAAATGAATATTTAAGTCGTTAGTTAAAGTTAATGGAAACTCATCTCTCCTCAGTCATTCTCCATTCAGCATTCGCACAGCGCGTCGCGTTATAGCGTTTTCTAAATCATAATCCTTTCTCCCGGGTGTCTGTTTGATTACAGCACTGGAGAGTAGGGATGTCAATTTTCACAAATTCCCATGATCGATCGTCGTTTAAATTAACGATCAATTAATCGATTAATCATTAGCATTAATGGCAAACAGCACAGGGTCTGCAAATGCTGCTCAAAAAGCTATGTTACTCACCAAATTTATAAGAATGTTTTTTAATCTAAATAAAGGCTTAGTAGGATTGTAAAATGTTTTGATGTGATTAATAAATTAAATTAACTATTTAATATATAAATATAACGACAAATACAATGTGTCACCAACGCCGCCTCATATGCGTGCTTGTCAGAATGTGTAACTGTTGTGGAAGTGCTAGAACAACGCACTGAAAACGGCAACTAAACCCAATGAATTCACAACCATTTAATAAAATAGTGTTCTCATGTTATGTAATATGAAAGTCCCAAATTAACCATCGTTATTATTAGTTGTGCATTCTGCTTGAGCGGTGCGCGCTGAATGAATAACCGTTGAGCACTTTGTTAGCGTTTATTTAACTCAAAGAAATGCATCCTATTTGATATTAATCAGATATATACAAAATAAGCAGAATATTACAAAATTATATCTGCACAAAATGACGTGAATGCACAAGTGAACTTAAACTGAGTTACGTGCCATTCAGAATGACTCATATGTTGTGGTGGACGCGCTCAAAGTCTCTGACGAGCTCTTCCTGGAACAACTCGACATGGCATCTAAACCCAAATAATTCACAATGTTTTATTACAATAGTGTTCTCTTTATAATCTTGTGTAATATGACAGTCCCAATAGTCATTATTAGTCGTGCATTGTCGTTTGAGCTGAGCGCGCTAAAGATCACGTCGATTCTTAACCAAATGCATCCAATATGAGACCAATCAGATATAGATAAGCGTACACAAAATAAACTATTACAACTTACATTTGCACAAAACAAAAGGCTGCGAATGCACACGCAAACTTATAGTCATGATGAAGGTGTAAAATAGTCCCAAACAACTCCGGGGTGCGTCATTCAGTGGGACTCAACACTTCACCACACCGGCGCGCTCGCTTACATGTTTCGCGGTTGAGCAGCACGGACGCGCATGATCCTGCTTAATCGATGATCCATAAGTTTTATCGATTAAATGTATTATCGACAATTAATCGATCGTCGATTAATCGTTGACATCCCTACTGGAGAGCGCTATGAATTGTTCTTCATCCGCACTGTAACTGAAATTTAAAACTGTTAAAAGAAAATGCTCAATAAACTGTTGCAAATATATAATACATTAAGCATAGATAGACAGATATAATCTCTTCGCTTTGTGCTTTGAACTTTTCAATCCGGAGCGCTGCGCGCTGTGACTTCGCGTTGCTTCAAGTGCATCATTCTGCGCACGGGATGCGCATAATCGCTTTGCCGCTCTTATTCGAGCCTTTCATGTTATAATACTTAGGGGAGGTTTAAACACCTGGGGTAAGGGGGCGTGGCCAATGGCAATATCACTCATGGGCCACGCCCCCTGGCGAAATGGGCCTGCCACCACAGCTGGAAAAAATCCTAGAGGAAACACTGGTCTCCGTTTGTCATTCTGTATAGCAAAGCAGATGAGAGTAGATCATGATCAGAAACCCGATTAGAAATCATTCTGGATAAAATCGAATCGTTTTACATCGAAAATCTTTTTGAATCGAAAATCGATTTTGAATCGAATCGTGGCCTCAAGAATCGGAATCGAATTGAATCGTGAGATGGTAAAAGATTCCCACCCCTAGGAATTGTCCATTATTGCTGTCGTAAATAATTTAGCCTACCGCATCCTACTGTCGCACGCACATGCTCTCTGTTTATCCAGCACCGGCTTTGGAATCAACAATGGCCACAGACAAGGTAGAGTATGATGCATGATTTTATGAAAGTGTAGTTGTAGTCTACTGTCGAGGACGCTCCACCTATTGGCAATTGTAACGCTTGCCGTAAAGCAAGTCAAATTTGTAGTTTTCTTAGGTCTCATTCGCACTACAGAAACGCGACCCGATCTGGCAATCTTACATAGCGTGGATATATCAGATAAAGGACCGCAAAGCGGTGGCTATAAGTGCATTTCACCATGTCACGACTTGATGAACCACTGAAACGATTTTGAAAACATTATTTTAAGGTAAAAATTCTTACTTAGTGTTGCTTTAATAATTAAATATGAGTCAAATATGGAATAGTTTATCCTTTTAAAGCATTTTAGCTTTATTAAAACATATAATACTTAACCATTTTAGTAACAAATGTAACCTTTAGTTAAACAGAATTCCTCTGCTACATATCTGAACTAAAAAAAAATAATTGAATTATTCTGCTACATATCTACATCTACATACAACAATTTTTAACTTAAGAGAATTTTTAACTTTTTAACTTGATACATGTCATTAAATGACATGTATCAAGCTGTAAACATGAAACTTGCTTTCAAACCAAGGAGTGCCATATTATATTTCATACATAATGTTGCCTATGTAGTCATGCGTTTCAACAAAATTAACTAATTTCTAATTCACTGTAACCTTTAGTTAACGGTCAGAATTCCTCTGACAAGAAATATCTGAATAACAAAAAATATAATTACTCTGCAAAAATCAAGGTGTAAATTTTAAAATTTTAATAGCAATGAGCAATATATTTCATGCATACTGTATGCGGTCATACTGCTCAGCTGACTGTGCTGATTTATTATCAGTGTTTGCTAAAGCCAAACACGTGCTACATTTTTGAAGCTTGCTGCTCTTTCATGTTTTGAGTCTGCAAAAAAAGGGGTCAGATCATAGCCAACTGACAGCTCTAGCCAATGATGACACTTGTCTAGTTGCACTTCTGATATGCAACAGATTTCAAATAGATTTTTAATAAATGGGTATAAAATCCAATAGATTGTTTGGTTGGCTTGGGTGTCTCACAAAGCCTGGCCTCTGCCTGACGAAACAAGGTCTAGGCTCCATAGCTTCTGCAATTGGCCAAAGACCACCCACTTAGTCAGGAGGCCAAGTCACTGACATATACAGTAACCAATCACAGTTTTGTTTACTTTTACCATGATTTTTGGGGAAGGTAAATGCTGTTACAATAAGAGGCCAGCATGCTATAACAGACCCCCGGTTTCCCGTTGGAGTTTTTCCGCCTCGCTTTTAACTCGCTTGCATTGTGTGTCCACTGGAGCGGAGCAGAGTGAGCATTTTCAGTTCATTCCTCGCTTGGTGCCAGTACATTATGAATGTCCATGCGGCCGTTTGCATTATACTTTTGCTTTTGAATTAACAGCAATTCAGTGGCGGCAATTGCTTATCATTATTATTCTTAATGGGAAAACACAACAAACCAGTACAATGACAAACTCACTTAAATAGTCACTTTTACATTTCGCTTCGAAGAGAAATCTTCCGCCATCGTCTTGTCACTCGAGTGAGGCAAAGTGAGGTGAAATCTAACTCCTGAAGATCTGTGCTGCGACTCTTGTTCGGCTCATGCAGAAATGTATGGGGGTAAATTGATGCCAAAACCATTGAAAATGCACAGACTAAAAGTCACAAATGGATATTACAACTTGTAAACACAAAACACAATCTACAAATAGATACAAAGTCCTCAAATAAACTCTTTGTGATCCACAAATATAAAGTATGATCTACAAAAAGATTAAAAATCCACAAATAAACACATCCTGATTCACAAATAGAAATCAGTGACTTGTACTTGTAAACCAGAATTTGAATGGATGTAAAGTGACTTGTTTGCAGGTGAATATCATTTTCTGTTTGTAGATTGTCACATTTTTTTTCAGAATTCTGACACTATTGTTTCACTTTTGTGACAAAATAATGCCATAATCATTGAAAATGAAGACACTATGATTCAAAAATGCATATTACAATTTGTAAACACAAAACAAGATCTACAAATAAATTAAAAATCTGCAAACAAACTCCTCATAATCTGCAAATGTAAAACACAATCTGTAAATAGATTCCAAATCTGCAAACAAACTCCCCATGGTCCACAAATATAAAATGCGATCTACAAATAGATTTAAAATCCGCAAACAAACTCTTTATGATTCACAAATAGAAATTAGTGACTTGTACTTGACAACCAGAATTTGAATGAATGCAAAGTGATTTGTCTGCGCAAGAGGGTCATTATTTGTTTGTAGATTGTGTTGCATTTGTTTTCAGAATTTTGGCACCACTGTTTCGCTGTTTTTCCCATTAAAAAATCTACAAATGCCCTCCTCACAATTTGCAAACAAACACAGTCTAACTTGTATTTTCAAACCACTGTAAAAAGACATTCTTACACATTCTGTGCAAAGCTCAGCATGCAAGTGTTGAATTTGTGTTTGCAGATCACAGGGCATTCACAGATCCCTCTGCACACGTCTACAAATCTTTTTGGCACTACCTTTCCGCAGAGTGTGTGACTACGATCCACACGTGTAGTCAGCCAATCAGGGGTATTGCTTCAATGTGATGTCACGCCCCCTCAATAAGCCCTTTTCAAAATAAGAGCTATGTCACTTCTCGGAGTCGGACGGCTGGGCTCACTGCCATTTACCGTTGCCGGTGTCACAGCGCTGACAGAGGCTGAATCCAGCTACTTATTCGCAGCTACTTATTGACGCTATCCGTTCCACCTTAAATGACGCGAACTTCCGCGTTTGACGCTCTACTTATTGACGCTCGAGTTTAGGGACAGTGTGCTTTTCTTTCTTTTTTGCGTTTTTGAAAAGGTTGTGTTAGGCCTACTTTTTTGTCTATTTTCAGAATAAACTAATAATAAAAATGTTTAAATGCAAATAAAACTGATATATCAGCGAAAATGGACTGTACAAATATAAAGGCACATATGGCTACAGTATTTTTTAATTATTGTGCATGTCATTAGCTCAATTTAAGGATCATGTGGGTTTTCACTTATTCACACTTTTTAGACCCTTTTTGTATTGTTTATATTTTCAGAAAAGAATAGCCTAATTAACATAATTGTAAGGTATTTAAATACATTCAATACATTTATTGTTTTGTATTATTATTACAAAACATAATATTACAGCCTCTTAAGAAGATTTCAGATGACCCAGCACCTTTGATGATGAAACCTTCCCCTGCAAGGACTCCAGAATCAAACATGGAAGATTGTACAAACATTATCATTACGTTAAACTGCACACTAATCTTGGTAAAATGCATGTTTGATATTTGTAAATATTTTTTTTTACTAACTTATATAAATGTACTTTCTGATATCTTATAAAATCCTAATGTGATTTTGTAACACAGAAACCTGCATTCTCTGTAAAGCTCCTTTTAAATGATGTATTGTGAAAAGCATTATACATGTGAATGTATGAATTAAATTAATTGACTTGTAAGCATGCAGTTTTTACTGTAGAATTATTTTTATAATTCTGAATTTTGCATTTTACACAGTGCACAATGAGCTACCTAATGCATTTTCTGGCCATGTCGCGGCGCAGTTTCTCGGCCGCCTCAGAGGGTGCGTTAAATTGGACATTGTGCCATTATACTAGTGCTACTCCTCTAACGAAATTCAAATTTCTAGCATTTTTTACTGTAGAATGTTTTTTATTGAATTTTTGAATTTCGCATTTTACACAGTGCTCAGGGAGCCGCCTAATGCATTTTCTGGCCATTTCGTGGCACTGTTTTTCAGCAGCCACAGAGGGTGCGTTAAATTGGACATTGTCCGTTTATAGTAGAGCTACTCCTCTAACGAAATCCAAATTTTGAGCAGTTTTTACTGTAGAATTTTTTTTTTATGAATTTTTGAATTTCGCATTTTACACAGTGCTCAATGAGCCGCCTAATGCATTTTCTGGCCATTTCGCGGCGCTGTTTCTTGGCCAACTCAGAGGGTGCGTTAAATTGGACATTGTCCCTTTATAGTAGAGCTACTCCTCTAACGAAATCCAAATTTTGAGCAGTTTTTACTGTAGAATTATTTTTTTATGAATTTTTGAATTTCGCATTTTACACAGTGCCTAATGCATTTTCTGGCCATTTCGCGGCGCTGTTTCTTGGCCAACTCATAGGGTGCGTTAAATTGGACATTGTCCCTTTATAGTAGAGCTACTCCTCTAACGAAATCCAAATTTTGCAGGAGTTTTTACTGTAGAATTTTTTTTTAATGAATTTTTGAATTCGCATTTTACACAGTGCACAATGAGCCACCTAATGCATTTTCTGGCCATTTCGCTGCGCTGTTTCTCAGCCGCCTCAGAGGGTGCGTTAAATTGGACATTGTGACCTTATACTAGTGCTACTACTCTAACGAAATCAACAATTTGAGCAGTTTTTACTGTAGAATTATTTTTGAATTTACTTAGAATTACTTAGAATTTTGCATTTTATACAGTGCTCAATGAACCGCCTAATGCATTCATTGAGCACTGTAAAATGCAAAATCAAACAATTCATTAAAAAAAAATTCTACAGTAAAAAATGCTAAAAATTTGAATTTCTTTAGAGGAACAGCTGTCCTATAATAGGATGATGTCCAATTTAACGCACCCTCTGAGGCGGCCGAGAGACAGCGCCACGAAATGGCCAGAAAATGCATTAGGCGGCTCATTGAGCACTGTGTAAAATGCGAAATTCAAAAATTCATAAAAAAAAAATTCTACAGTAAAAACTCCTCAAAATTTGGATTTCGTTAGAAGAGTAGCTCTACTATAAAGGGACAATGTCCAATTTAACGCACCCTCTGAGTTGGCCAAGAAACAGCGCCACGAAATGGTCGGAAAATGCATTAGGCGGCTCATTGAGCACTGTGTAAAATGCGAAATTCAAAAATTCAGTAAAACATAATTCTACAGTAAAAACGGCTCAAATGGTGGATTTCGTTAGAGTAGTAGCACTAGTATAATGGCACAATGTCCAATTTAACGCACCCTCTGAGGCGGCCGAGAGACAACGCCGGGAAATGGCCAGAAAATACAATAGGCGGATTATTGAGCACTGTGTAAAATGCAAAATTCAGAATTATAAAAATAATTCTACAGTAAAAACTGCATGCTTACAAGTCAATTAATTTAATTCATACATTCACATGTATAATGCTTTTCACAATACATCATTTAAAAGGAGCTTTACAGAGAATGCAGGTTTCTGTGTTACAAAATCACATTAGGATTTTATAAGATATCAGAAAGTACATTTATATAAGTTAGTAAAAAAAAATATTTACAAATATCAAACATGCATTTTACCAAGATTAGTGTGCAGTTTAACGTAATGATAATGTTTGTACAATCTTCCATGTTTGATTCTGGAGTCCTTGCAGGGGAAGGTTTCATCATCAAAGGTGCTGGGTCATCTGAAATCTTCTTAAGAGGCTGTAATATTATTATTACAAATTATGTTTTGTAATAATAATACAAAACAATAAATGTATTGAATGTATTTAAATACCTTACAATTATGTTAATTAGGCTATTCTTTTCTGAAAATATAAACAATACAAAAAGGGTCTAATAAGTGAAACCCACATGATCCTTAAATTGAGCTAATGACATGCACAATAATGAAAAAATACTGTAGCCATATGTGCCTTTATATTTGTACAGTCCATTTTCGCTGATATATCAGTTTTATTTGCATTTAAACATTTTTATTATTAGTTTATTCTGAAAATAGACAAAAAAGTAGGCCTAACACAACCTTTCAAAAACGCAAAAAAGAAAGAAAAGCACACGGTCCCTAAACTCGAGCGTCAATAAGTAGAGCGTCAAACGCGGAAGTTCGCGTCATTTAAGGTGGAACGGATAGCGTCAATAAGTAGCTGCGAATAAGTAGCTGGATTCAGCCTCTGTCAGCGCTGTGACACCGGCAACGGTAAATGGCAGTGAGCCCAGCCGTCCGACTCCGAGAAGTGACATAGCTCTTATTTTGAAAAGGGCTTATTGAGGGGGCGTGACATCACATTGAAGCAATACCCCTGATTGGCTGACTACACGTGTGGATCGTAGTCACACGCTCTGCGGAAAGGTAGTGCCAAAAAGATTTGTAGACGTGTGCAGAGGGATCTGTGAATGCCCTGTGATCTGCAAACACAAATTCAACACTTGCATGCTGAGCTTTGCACAGAATGTGTAAGAATGTCTTTTTACAGTGGTTTGAAAATACAAGTTAGACTGTGTTTGTTTGCAAATTGTGAGGAGGGCATTTGTAGATTTTTTAATGGGAAAAACAGCGAAACAGTGGTGCCAAAATTCTGAAAACAAATGCAACACAATCTACAAACAAATAATGACCCTCTTGCGCAGACAAATCACTTTGCATTCATTCAAATTCTGGTTGTCAAGTACAAGTCACTAATTTCTATTTGTGAATCATAAAGAGTTTGTTTGCGGATTTTAAATCTATTTGTAGATCGCATTTTATATTTGTGGATAATGGGGAGTTTGTTTGCAGATTTGGAATCTATTTACAGATTGTGTTTTACATTTGCAGATTATGAGGAGTTTGTTTGCAGATTTTTAATTTATTTGTAGATCTTGTTTTGTGTTTACAAATTGTAATATGCATTTTTGAATCAGTGTCTTCATTTTCAATGATTATGGCATTATTTTGTCACAAAAGTGAAACAATAGTGTCAGAATTCTGAAAAAAAATGTGACACAATCTACAAACAGAAAATGATATTCAGCAAACAAGTCACTTTACATTCATTCAAATTCTGGTTTACAAGTACAAGTCACTGATTTCTATTTGTGAATCAGGATGTGTTTATTTGTGGATTTTTAATCTTTTTGTAGATCATACTTTATATTTGTGGATCACAAAGAGTTTATTTGAGGACTTTGTATCTATTTGTAGATTGTGTTTTGTGTTTACAAGTTGTAATATCCATTTGTGACTTTTAGTCTGTGCATTTTCAATGGTTTTGGCATCAATTTACCCCCATAGAAATGCATTCAGTTTTTAATTGTAGTGTCTGACTAAATTATTTGTTTTACTATAAAAATCTAAATGGCAATGGTGCTTCGGTTGGCAAGTGATGTAACGCCGTCGTGTAAAGCCCCGTTCACACCGCCAGCGATTTTGTCGCTACATGTCGCTAGTCTCTGTACTGAGAAGTCGCTTGTGGGCGTTCATAGTGCTGTCGCTCTAATGTTATTGGTAGACTGCACGTCTGGCCATATATCTATACAAAATACCATCACAAGTGACCTATATAATTTTAATTTGACTAGGAATTAGGCTCAAAAGAAACAGTATGCTGTTGGGAGAGTGTTTTTTATATTACCACAGCAGTGTTCAGTGGATTAAATCATTTAGTAGATTAACGATCGATCAATCAACAAATTAAACTCACTCATTCTGTCATAAATTACTAAAACGTCATTTGAATTTGACAAATAATCAATTTTCTTGTCCCTAATAGTCAACATAATGCAGGGGAAACTGTAAAATGATCTGCAGCAGTTCTAAACTTGCATCATAAAATTACAACACTCGAACTATAAATGTATGAATTAAACTCACCGAGACTGTCGACAGTTTCTTTTCCTTTCGTCATTTTATTGTATCCATGTATGTGGTTAGGTGACAGTCAAATCATATGAAACAGTGAAAATGCCCTCGAACTCTTCTGTCTTGCCTGCACTCGAGACGGTGACGTGAGCTCCACTGAAAGTCTTCTTTCCTATTGGTTGTCGCTCGCGAAAATCGCTTCTCATTTGCATAAAGTTGAAATTTCTCAACTTTTGTCGCTTGTCTCTTGTCGCTTGACACGCCCACATTCTGTCGCCAACGGTCACTGTCGCTCGTGTCGCTGGGTGTCGCCCGCGCTCCATTGAAATGAATGGGATCATGTCGCTTTGTCGCTGCGTGTCGCTGGCGGTGTGAACGGGGCTTAACACTGCTAACACCGACTGTTGCAGCAAGCCTAATGTGAGATGACAAACAACAAAATAAAATCACTCAGGAATCCAAAGGGTCGGCCAAGCTCAGAAAATAGCACTTTTCCTGTATCCCATGGGTAAACGTGAACACATTTATTTTAAATTCAGTAAATTCAGTTGTTGTTTTTTTAAGCTGTGAGCTTTTTTTTTAATCCAGCATTTAGGAAAACCTGTAGGTTTAGACTTGCTTTGCGAAAGTTTTTTCAGTTTAGGGTGTCATATGAAGAAGAAAAAAGTACAAATAAATGGCACCGGTTTGGAACCATTTGGATGACATGGGGTGGAGAGTTTCTTTTATTTTTTTTTTTATTTTTTTTTTATTTGAGAAGAGATCATTGCTTACAGGGTTATTTTAATGTCACATTGAGCACAAACCAACGGCACTGTTTTGGAGCAATTTGGACTGCATGGGGTGGAGAGTGACTTCCCTGCCCCGAATTATATTTGTTATTTCAAATAAATAAAATGTTCATTTTAACAGCACAAACAGGCACTAATCACACACAAACGTATGATACCAGTTTTGTGTGATTTAAAAGAAATGGGCTGGAGAGTGACGTTACAGCTCCCGAATTGTTATATCTGTGGAAGGAAAACAGTACAGTGTTTGTTTTACTGGCACAAACCACCACAACTATTTGGAGTGATTTGAACAACATGGAGTGGAGTGTGATGGTACATAGGGCTGGGCGATATGGCCAAAAAAAATTATCACGATAACTTTTTTTATATCAGTCGATATCGATAATTATCACGATAAATGTCAAATATTTATTTCTTTCAAGTTTAAAGGCATATTTTTGCTCCTAAGTGAAAGTTGTATAAACCAGAGCGTTAATTGTGGTTTTAAACTAACGTTACTCTTTATTGTCATAACATATCATGACAAACTCTTGCCAAACAGGTGAAAATTTCACAAATCTGAGGTAGAACATTCAAACATTTGTCATTTTTCCTTAAAATAAATATCTGAATAGAAAAATATTTCTTCAGCACAGTTTGCAGTGCTGGCTGCAATGTTCAAATTACATGTTTTGTCTCGAAATGCATATTTGACAGTGAGTTGACAGTAAATCTGCATCCTAACTCAAGCTAATACTACTTTGTTAAATTTGTTCATTAATAAAAACAGTAACATCTGTTTTAAAAAAAAATGTAACGACCACATTTTTTATTGGTAAAATGTAATATTCTGACTGTTTGAGTTTTATTAAAATTAACCATTGGTCATCCAGTATCATGCATTTAGATCATGATAACCACAGATAAAACCAGGCATAGCCTATAGCACCTCACTATCATGGCAAACTGCAACTTTATGGTTTCTATGGTATTTGTATGAAAAACAGTAGCCTAACAGTTAAATACATTATTAAATACTGTAATTATATTCCATTAGTCATTTAATACATTGTCTACATTAATAATATTATACAATTTATATGTATATCCCACATTTCATGGTGCAGTTAATATTACTAGGCTAACCTTACAGTAAATCCATGGTAACGTTAGGCTAAATGGATTCAGTATCAATTCAGATTCTGACTGTATCGTTGCGCGCAGTGTTTCTCCTGTTTGTCAGCGGTGTTTCATCTGCCTTTAAACTGGTTTAAACTGGACATTTGTGTTCTTCGCTGAAAACTGGATCTCGTGAGCAGGCGCGCGCGGTTCAAATGAGTTTCGTTCCGCTTTTTGGCGCATAAACATTATCGAACATTTATCGACCTCTTGATATCGTTTTATCGAGAAAAATGATATCGCGATAATTATCGTTATCGTTTTATCGCCCAGCCCTAATGGTACACAACCAAAACAATAGTGTTTAATATCTCAAACATTACGCCAGGCCACACGTTCATTTTTGCGGCACAAATCAGCACAAACGAATAGCATAGATTTGGGGATTAGGCCTATTTTGTTTTATGGGATGCCAACTTTATAGAGGAGAACAAACCATGTGATTTGAGGTTTTTAGTTCATCAGATCACAAACCCTCGAATGAGCAATAGTCTAGTAATATTGTTTGCCTTAGCAGGAAGCGCTATATTCATCCTCTGTTTGTGTTTTATTGTATTGTTGTTGTTTTTTTTTTTGCTAAGACATCAGACCTCTAGCTTTCTCGCGTGTGTGTAGTGTCTCAAAGCAAAAGTAGGCATTGTAAATTCTCCAGAGGATCCTGTGACCTTTGTTGTCAGACAAGTGTGCGTGTTTATAGATGATGCCAGCTCAGAGATTGTTGTAGGACAAACAGAACCTGTTTCAGAGCTGCTGTTCTCAGGGGCTTGTGCCCGTTATGCCACACAAACTTTCAACTACATTAAAGAGAGCAGTCGCTTTGCATCTGAAGACAGAGGAATTCTAATAGCTCAGTGTTACTTGTGCACAGACATAAGACCTTGAAGTTAAAAAGTTGTTTTCTGATCTCACTACTGTAATATCTGACAGACTTGTGAAGTGATTCTCTAGAACGAAGTTAAGCTGCTCTTGGTTTGGTTGTCATGTAGTGGAACTTTTGGTGAAGAGGTGAACACTTTTACTTTGCGTAGGTTTGGAGTTGAACGTGAAATGATTGGAAATGCAAAAATATAATGAAATAGCCTGTCTCCATAATTTTAGTCAATGCTGCTGTTATTATTGCTCATGTGACTGCTTGGGTGTTTGATACAGCAGTAGGACATGAGACTGTGCGTTTGGTCTACTCTGTTTTGCATCTCACATAAGCAGTAGATGTCTTTATCCACACCTTTTGTTTCACAAACCATATTGATAAATATTTTTATAGTCCACAGCACTATTGTTTGGTGTTATTTATTACAAGCAAAAATGGGTTCAGTGCAAAACTCTGTTTGCACCTCCACTCCTGCTACACAGAACCTCACTGCTCACACTGTGAATGCTGTAACCTGTTAATATGGCCACTAAAATAAGTCTAAAACAAACTTATGGTTTTTACAACAGACGATTTCAAATGAAGCAAAGTAAAATGCTTGTTTGCTTGTAATATGTGATGAGTCAATTTAATGACACCAATATTAAATAAATAAATTTGTAATTAAAATCGCAATAAGCAAGTGATCACACAATGTATTTTGTACGCTTATCTACAGATGAAGGTGGTTGATGGTCAATATAACACTAAAATACACACAACCATTCAAACGTTTTATATATAGAGAGTAGGGCTGCACGATACTGAGAAAATATGCAATGTTTTTTGAGTATCGCGATAACGATATTTCTTGCGATATAAAATTTCCCTAGAGAAATGCTATTTTTATTAAGTTTTTTTTTTTTTTTTATCATTAAATGATCAGACTAAAATAAACAGGTAGGCTAAAATATATTCTTCTAATCTTCAGAAGAATATCTCAGTTTTTTTCAGAAGGAGTTAAACTTGCAAAACTTTGATTAATGTTTGTCTTTGAGACTGTTATTGTTACATGGCATTTCGTTAGCAGTTTTGGTAGATGTGGGCTTACACTTTTTGAAGTCTTCATAGCCCTGAGGCTGCGTTTCAGATGAGATGACTGTGTAGATTAGTTTCCTCTCAACGTGGCCACAATTTTTCCACACGACTTGACATCGCGTTTTTTGTGCTTGCAAATTCGTTATTTCAAATAACGCGGCAAGCACGCTCAAAATGGAAGCACATTTTTCCAGACCCGCCTATGCCGCAATGAGATGAGAACATCTCAACTTTTCAGAATGATGCAAGCTCACCGCAGGTCATGAGACAAAAACCAACAATCAGCTTTGGCTTTTCCGTAACAACATCGAAAGCTCGGCCCAAACAGCTGATCATAGCTGTACAGGGCGGGATTTTATTTCTCATCTCCATAAATATATCTAGAAGTAAAGCTAATACAAGGGCTAGAAATCAATGAATCCTTTGCTGATACTTATTCGTCATCATGGAAAGCCCTCAGCGCAGTTCATGGTTGTATAGCAACGACAGACGCAAGTGCTTGTGGAAAGGAGATAGCGGTGCGGCTGCACTTTCCAGGCGTTTTTAGACGCGATATGTGAACGGCCCCTTACGCAGTACCTGCATTTGTGACACTTCTTCTCTATTGAAGCCAAAATATTGCCATATTTCAGATGTACAGGCCAATCAGGATGTTCTTTGTCTTATGAGGCACACACACGCAAGGTCTCTCGCTCTCTCCCTCTCTGCCGTGCGTGCGCTACACGACACGGTTGGAGCACAGTATACGTGTTCTGTCTCGCATGCGCGCTCTTGTTCGCTCGCTCTAGATTCCGGGAGATTTTAACTAATTTGCGGGCATCAGTGAGCCGCTATCAATATGCGGGAGACTCCCGGAACTTGCGGGAGACTCCCGGAACTTGCGGGAGACTCCCGGAACTTCCGGGAGACTTTGGATGTCTGAAATTAAACAAAGTAATTTATCGCACCTCTCTGCGATACGGATATCACATACTATTATCGCGATGACAAAAATTTTTCGATACATCGTGCAGCCCTAATAGAGAGAGATCTATATTGAAGCCTGTGTTTTGAGAGATTTGTTTTGAGGCCTGTTATGCTCACCAAGGCTGTACAAACCGTAATATTGTAAAATATTATCTCACGATCCTAGAAATCATTCTAATTTGCTGATTTGATGCTCAAACATTTCTTTTTATTATCAATGTTGAAAACAGTTGTGCTGCTTAGTATTTTTGTGGAAACCGTGATACATTTTTTTTCAGGATTCTTTAATGAATAGAAAGTTTAAACGAACTGCTTTTATTTCAGATTGGAATATTTTGTAACAAATGGTTTTACATACAATTTTGATCAGTTTAATATACATTCTTGCTAGGGATGGGCGATATGGCCTAAAATCCATATTGCGATATACATTGCAGCCTCTTGCGATAACGATATATATTGAGATATATAAATTATAATAGAACCATTTCAGAACAGGCTATATAGACCCTTAGGAAAGCCAAACTGCTACATTTTTTTTTTTAAGAAATAAAGAAACGTTGTATGTCGTTTTAAGAACATTTATTGTGCAAAAGCAAAACTGCAATTATACAACACAATTTTGCAGATAAATGGCCTTCTAAAAGGCACTACACTTAATTTGTTTAAGTCTTTGGTTCTTAAATGCCACCCAAGTTGCAGAGAACAGAAAAACTGGTGTCTTCTTAGTTAAGGAACAACATACACACTGTACTGAAAATACTTCCAGTATTAATTAGGCAAAGAAAATTATTTTGTGTAATGCACAGATACTTTAAATAAAAACATATTTCAAACCTGCAGCCTAAGGTAACGCATTTGGTTTTAAACATTTTGTTCTCCTAATGAAATTTAAAACTGGTGTCTTGTTAATAAAGGAACGGACACCGTGAATTAGGGATATACTTCCAGTATTAGGCATGGCTATTTTGAATAAAGAAAAGTCTTCCAAGTGTAGTGCATAGATACTTCAAATGAAAACATTCTAAAGTGCTAAATGAAAGCACTAAATAAATAAATAAATAAAATACTTCCAGTATAAGGGACATATACGTCAACAAAAGAAAATTTTTAAAGTATAAAAGTTTCTTTACAGTAGAGCCATGCCATATATACAGTAAAAAGTGCAAATGTAGTTGTAGTTATTTTCTTAAAGGACACACAATATGCAAAGAACAGAAAAACTGTCTGGTGTCTTCTCAGTTAAAAAGAATCCTAAAATCAGGCACAACACTGAGATTTTGTTTAATACACACCATTTGTCATTTGTAAGGCCCTAAAGATTATTAGCCAGGAACACAAGCTTGTCCACAGTCTCTGGTTTCAGCAGAGACCGGTGGCATGTAACAATGTTGCCACCAAAGCTAAATGCCCTTTCCGAAGGAGCACTTGTGGCCGGGATACAGAGATATTTCTGGGCCAGTCTAGCCACCCTTGGAAAATTAGCTTGGTGCAGCCGCCACCAGTCCAGTGGGTCAGTCTCTCCATCAACCTGCATTGTCTGCAGGTAACTTTTTAGCTCTATTTCGATGACCTCTCTGTCAGCGAGAGCAGCTGTGCCATCGGAGGTCTTTTTGAAAAAGCTTCCCAGGCTCCGTTTTAGCTTCTTTGATTGCCTCAAAGAAGCTGCTTCAGCACCATCAGTTGCTGCTTCTGTGCTTGTGTGCGGCAGTGGCTCTCTGACCGTTGCAGCTTGCACCTCCAACAGTGACAGAATTTCTGCTACCGCTCTGGTGTTGATGAACTCCTGGCGGTCATCAGCTATATATGCATCTTTAAACCGTGGGTCGACCAAGGAGGCCATATCCAGCAGGTCAACTGTTTTTGGGTCTGAGTACTTCTCGTTTAAGTACTCTAGGATGACTCTCTTCATGTCCTTGGTCAGCTCTGTGTCATCATCAGCTGCAGCAAGAACAGTGTTGTTGAAAAGATGGAGAACAGGTTTTATGTATGACACACTGACATAATCTTCTCCAGACAAGCGCGTCTGTGAATTCCAGCAGTGGGCCGAGGGTCCGGCTTATAGATTCCAAGACATCTGTATCTTGCCAAGTGGGTACCAGGTGTTTGGTTTTCCTGTCTGCTTTCAGTACCTGTGATAGGGCCTTCTCTTGTTCAAGCACCCTCTGGATCATCATCTGGCGTGACCCCCACCTTGTTGGTGTTTCTGTGATGAGCCGATGAAAGGGAAGATGGTGCTCTGTCTGGGCTTTCTTCAACTCTTTTCTTCTTTTCCAAGAGTATGAAAAGGCACTCACAATCTTCTTGCATACGCCAACAGCACGGTCAATTCGAGGGTCTTTCACACTTTTTTCTGTTGACAAATTTGTAAGATATTATTAGTTAATTTCATCTATAAATCTCTCTCTCTCTCTCCCTACACACACTGAACAACTATCATTACACCTATTGAAATGCTTGATTAGGATTGATTGAACATCATTTAACACAAATGCAACATTAAAATAGCACCATTGGGTATACAACTGAACAGAGGCAAATTCTCTAAACGTAAATGCAACATTACTGTGCAGTAATATAGGCAAATATTATAGTAGTAGTATAATGTTAAAATATAATTATGCACTATTATATGAATATTATATTAATTATTTTTGTTTATATATATATATATATATATATATATATATATATATATATATATATATATATATATATATATATATATATATATATATATATATATATAAACAAAAATAATTAATAATTAATATAATATTCATATAATACCAAGTGGGTTTATATAAATATTTATTAAAATATTAATATTATGCATATGCACAAAATGTTTTAACCTACCGATGGCGAGGTGCAGCCTGTGTCCAAAGCATTGCAGCCTGGTCCAATCATTCAGAGACGCTGCCTTGACCACGTTCGTTCCGTTATCAGTAGTAATGCAAACTTGGCTTTCTTCTTTAAAACCCCATGACTCAAGCGCTTCCTTGAGTCCTTGTCCTATCTCCTCGGCCGTATGTTCAGCGGGGAAGTACGACGTCTGCAAACACCGGTTGCCAAGATTCCAATCATCCGTTATATAGTGAACGGTCAGACTGAGGAAAGGCTCCATGGTACGGCTCGACCACAGGTCCGTTGTAGTAGCAAAGTATTTCAAGTCACGCAGCTCTTTTTCAACATTTTCACGGAGCTCGGCATACACTTTTGGCATCTCTGTTTCTGTGAAGTATTTGCGGCTTGGCACCTCATATCGTGGATCAATAGCTCTGATCATGGCTTTAAAGCCGCGTCTCTCTACCGTTTGAAAAGGGACCATGTCCTTACACAAGTAAACAGTTATGGCCCTGGTAATTTCAATCCATCGCGGGCTCTTCCTGATATAAGGAGTACCTTTTGAAAATGACTGTTGGATTGAGGTTTGGATCAGTTCCTGTTTTTTCTGTCCTGCGTTCTTCTTCGTACTGGATTTTGCGGTTGGCTGCATTGCCTGGCAATGCTGGTATTCAACGACATGTTTAGTTTTGAGGTGGTAGAACAGATTAGTTGTGTTACCTCTCTTAGCTGGAACTTTTGCCCCACACACTCTACAGAGTATATTTTCCTGCTGCTCGTCGGACGGCTTAAATCCAAACCAAGTCCAAATAATAGATGTTGCACCCGTCTTTTTCACGAGCTCCTCTGTTTCGCTGACGCTTTCAGCCATGTTTATTCAAGATGACGAATATGATGATGCGTTGCAGCCGGCTGCAGCTCGTGGCTCTAAATTTCGCGGGTAGATTGCGTCATCAACATGCATTATCGCGATAGTGCAATAGAATTAAAATCTCTATCGTAGGCCAATTTTGTATCGTTTATATCGCTTATCGTTTATATCGCCCATTACTAATTCTTGCTAAATGTATGTATTCATTATTTTTTCTTTTTTTGTTTAGTTTTGAGTGAAGTTTTGTTGCTGGGTAAACTTGAGCCTAAATTTGCCTTGCAGATTATTTTTGAGATATATATTTTGGTCATTACTTGCACTGCTCTGAAAACACAGAGGGGTAGGTATGTTTAGCTAACTTTTATATAAGCTGTAAATGAAGTTCCTGCTATGAAGTTTCAGATCCGTAATTTAACCTTTAAAAATAGTCTTTCAGCTTGTCTTGCACCTGTGTTAATATTCACCCTCTGTGGCTGGAAGTAAAATGGTCAGTGGAGCTACCTCTGGTTTTGTGCTTGATTGTCTTTTGCTTTTGATAAGCGCGTTTATTCTATATTATGTTACAGCTTTGATCTGAAACCACACCACTTGGCATGGCTAATAAAGGCATTTCTTCATTACAAATATATTGCCTTTGCACGTTTACATCAAATATGGCCTTTGTACGGGAACCGAAAAAACCATCTGCATTCCTCCTCCAATGCCGATGAACACCATATTAAAGTTGGGCTGATGGGTTATGGAAAAAATTGTAATCACATTATGGAGACCAAAATTTCCCAAAATAGGTCATTTTGTAATCATCATTATTTAACATGATTAGGAGTGGGTGATATGACCAAAATCTTATGAGTAAGGGAGCGTTCGGTATTTATGGAAAGGGCCACCGGAGGAAAATAGGGGAGGGTCATTTCTTTTTATTCTTTGCTGAGGGGAGGGTCATTCAACTTTTTTTAGTCTACAGGGGAGGGTCACCCAACTTTTGTATTCATCAAAACAGCTAAATTTCATAGTGGCTTGTTTGGTGCATATTTTTTCTATGTAGCTATAGCTCTCTCGGTCTCGGCCCCCCATCGCTATCAGATGGGTCTGACCCAACAAAAATCCAGTTTGGCGCTGTTTGACAGTGTGCGCTCAGAAAAAGTGCATTAGAACAGAACGGCAATGAAATGTTTACCCGGCGCTTTAAAGCATGAGCAAATAATCAACTTTTGTGATTGCGAATAAGTGCAGTGTCCTGTGAGTGTTACTCTACCGCTGCATTAACATGTGATGTGAATGTACGTCGAGTTTTACAGTATTGGGACTGAGGCGCCAGAACTGCAGCTGATAATGTGCGCTGTAGCACGATACTACCATATTTTAGTTTCCATTCTTATTGTGTTTCCACAGCAATGTTAGTGAGCAAATCTACTGAAATTGCCACCATATCAGTGGAGTGTGATGTGTTGGACATAGGGCTACCACATTTTTAAATTAGGCCTACTATTAGTATTATTTGAAGTTCACATAATAAAATACAGACCTACACCAAAAAAAACTAGTTGAGGATAAATTCTTTAAAAGTGGGCAATTCCAGCGTTATGGACGTGACATTTGCAGTCAAAACTTGAAATATTAATTCTCAGAAAATGCATTTAACCTGTTAAGCTTCACCAGAGCGCGGGTGCACTGAAGCGTTTTTTTTTTTAAATAGCTCAAAGTTACTATCAGATTTAATGTTATTACCTTGACAAACTATACATCATTAAAAAGATATAAGACTCAAGTTTCAGTATTTGACCACTATTGTATTCTGAGAAACTTATAGTGACAGTTATGTCTTAATTTGTGTCAGGAGTTATGTAATTAAAAAATGAGTCGTTACCTTTAATATGAATTATGAGCGTCAGCCGCTTCCATTCATAAAAAAACTCCTGTGCGATCGTCATGACAGAGCTTGACAAAACAACGTCCCTCAGGGCCTTTAGCTCAAACATGTGCAGATTTGGAGAAATATTGATATATTCTCATAGGTTTACATCAGATATCTATAGACAGGAATAATATTTATTGAATTTATACCCAAATGCGTCGATGTAATCATGAGCGCTGGATACTCTGATGTACTGTGTTTTCAATCCATACTGGCCGCCTGAGAGCGCCGGCGCTCTATGCACAGTAATAGTCCATATATGGAACACACGAAGAAGTGGCATAATCATGTGACATTCCAGGAAGTCCCTGACACAAACAAAGCTTCCAGAGATCGCTGTAACATGCAGATAAAGATGTTTTGAAGACAATAAACATGATTGCAATGATATTCGATTTACCTGTGTTCTTCGAGCCATGTCAGGTATTTTCATAATAATAGATTATATTTATAATGTAATGCTAATCGATATAGAGTTTATCATTGCAGAATACTATAAATTAATATATTTTCTGTCTTATTTTTTCATCTGAAGCCAAATCAGATCACAGAAGGTTATTTAAAACACTCGACTTGCGTTATAAAGTAAGTTTGGAGCACAAACATGGTTTAAATCACATAAATTGTCGTGTATTGATGGTGTGCTAAGCTAACATGCTAGCTAACTCTGTGCACCTGCCAGCACATTAGCTGTTATTTTTATGAATTTTTCTAAATAGGAATGCTTACTGAAATTTTTCTTTTTTCAAAAAGGGCATTTGATACAGTTTCAAATGTGAAGTGAGAACTTTGATAAAAGAAAAAAGGGATTGAAACAGTGTGAATAGCCAGTCGTTAGTGATTATAATGCAGAAAAGCATATTTAGAGCCATATAACCAGGCTGGAGAGGTGTGAATGTGTGCAGGGGAGACTGACACTGAATGGGGCTCGTTTGCACCACAAAACAATAGAGAAAATAGTCTAAATAGATGCTAGAAGATGACAAACACCAGTTTGCATTTTAGAGTCTAATCAAAATAAATTCATATGACATGATCTTGAAAAACATTTAACTAAATGCAGAGTTTTAAACTTATCTTCTTCAAATTTTAAATATAACATGGTCAGACATGTGGCTTTAGCTGCAGTGCATTTCTAGATTGATACAATGCCAACTTCAATTTTATTTTCATGAAGATGTTTCATAAAAATACATTTCTAATAACTTTACAAAACTTTGAAGACATTTTTCATAATTTTTTTTTCATTATCACTAATTAATTCCACATTTACAATAAACTGCCAGGTGTCAGCTTTCAAATGAGATCTTACTTGTGCTTTTAGTACAAAGGGTTCATGAACTGTATCTGTTTCAGTTTGGGTATGCCATTTCTGGGGATTTTTCAAAAGTGGGGTTGAAGCTTAACAGGTTAATACTGAAACGTCTGTTTATATATTCATACTCCCTTAAGGCGGGCATACACGGTGCGATTTTTTTGCTGTTTTACAAGCTCACAGATGATTTTTTTCACTCGGGAGAAATCGCGTGGAAATCGGTTGTGCTCGCATGTTGCGGCTCGTGTCGTGTGCTAGGAAGGTACAAGCCGAGCCGAACCTCTCGACCTCACGATAATTTTTAAACATGTCTAAAAAGTTTGGGAGCTGTAGGCTTAAATTCGTGAGGTGTGTGCGCTGTGCGGTTGAATGAGCCGATTTGTCGAGCAATCTGAATTTGACCAATCAGGAGCTGAAGAAATCCACAGAATAAAGACGAAGATGGCAGCGCCACCGCGAATTTGGACTATTGAAAGGGAAGCCTACTATATTATGATTTTAGTATCATAATGATTAATAAATGCATGCACAATTATCAGTGAACTTGATAAATGTTGCAGATATGTTTTACTATGCACAAACAAATGCCTTTCAACTTGTGTGCAAAATTCTGAATTAAATGAATGTGCAGCAATTTGTACAAATAGTATGTGTTGTAAGCATAATAAGCGCATTTAGTTTCATATTTATTATAAAGATTTTTTTTTCCAATCTATGTTGATTATGAAAAGTATAGCCTACGCAATATATCGGGAGACATACATGATTTTGACCACTTCAGTTGTTTTGTAGAAAGCCTTTCTTTAAAGTGAATTTCGTTTTGTATTAATTGTATCTTAATTCTAATAAATCTTTCATCAACCAATTGCCTGGATTTAATGAATAAGAAGTAAATATAGTAGAAAATCATCATGACACGGAGGCGCTGGCGCGTGAACTGGACTCATGTCTAATAAATGAACCGAAACACAGCGTGCGTATAGCCTAAGGTAGGATACTTGCCTCACAGACCTGATAAATGTATAGAAAGCTTGACATGTCTACTTTTTAACAGAACAATTCAAAATGAAAGAAAACAGACTACAGACTGCTCTCTGCTTATGTAATCCGTATGAAATGTGCATTTCTCTCTGGCGCGTTCACTACTGCGAAGATTGCGAGTCAGGATCGTCACCTTTATATTTGCAGCGACACTGACCGATAGTCTCGCTTTTTTCTTATCAGTGCAAAAGAAACTCAAAATACTCTGTTGATTTTGATCTAACATATTAAGTGTTGTACATCATTAGATCCTGATAAGTGTCTATTTTTTTGTGGATACTCACAATAAAAACAAAGTGTTGTGCTTTTCGCCAAATAAAGAAAAACAAACATGATGCGCGTTCTGCCTTCTCTCTGTCAGTTAAGTCCATTCTGAAACGCGTCCGAAAATTAACTGTAATTCCGCGAATACTTGTCAGGCACGAGTGTTTTTCCATAATGAAGCTTGAACTCTCTTCTTTTAAATGAATTAATTTATATAAAAAAAACAAATATTCTCAGATTATGTAATCTGTATGAAAAGAGAGAGATGTCAGTATTTTTCTTTCCAGCTCATTATACCTAATTACGCGTTAATGTGCCACGCCCACGGAGAGCGCACGCTATTCAAACGCAAATGATCTTAGACAAGCCGTTCAAACATGCCAACGCCCACCAGCTGGATTATAAAACACATCGTGTTTAGTAAGTATCTTGTACAGCTGTGTACACAGCGTATCCTTTCGCTGTGAGGAATAATACTATCTAACCCTGGAAAATGTTCCAGAAGTGCTGGTAGTTTCATTTTGAGGAGCAAAGGATGCAGCTGATGTAGTAAGTAATTTATTCTTAAGTGCTTTGTTCTAATCGCGATATTGA
This sequence comes from Tiaroga cobitis, assembly GCA_030578255.1. Lineage (NCBI taxonomy): Eukaryota > Metazoa > Chordata > Actinopteri > Cypriniformes > Leuciscidae > Tiaroga > Tiaroga cobitis. The sequence continues at coordinate 24,274,863 of CM060609.1, forward strand.
ATACTGTCTGACTGTAAACCGCAAAAAGACTGTTTAAATATGAATTGAGTGTCTGTGTGTAGGCTAAATGATGAGTGAACGGCATATATGCGCGCGCGCGCGCGCTTCGTTTACTACAGTTATACAGCGCGTGTCTGTGCCTTGTTTATTCACTCTCGCACCTACATTAGTAAACGTTATGTTTACATGAACACATACAAACTATATTGCTATAGCCTACTAAGATGAGTAAAAATAGACTGAAATATGTTGAAATAAAATGTCTGTATAAGCAACAAGCTGCAAATTCACATGTATATACTAATATATCATACACAATATATTACAGACTAAATATAAATGTTTAGACAAGATTTTGTGATTAGTTTTGGATAGATTATAAAGTTTTGACTGTAAAAAAAGACTACTGTCACATTAAATAGGTACGCTTTTGTTCACCAATTTCTGCTCATAGTTAAATATACTATAGTATGATGTTTTGTCAAAAATAAAGTAGGTATATTGAATTAGCAACTAAGATGTTATTATAGTGTTTGTTCTAATATTCAAACTAATGAATCCTTACCTTTTTTTAATACGTATGATAAAATGTATACTTTTTACAAAGAAATACACTTGAAATATTGTTAAAATTGTAATTGTTGTTGTAATTGTAACCTATTTGTAATTGGTTACAATTTCTAATTGTAAAATATGTATAGGCTATATAGATAATTTATTTTGTCCTTGCATTCTTTGGGATCCTGTGACACACCTGTGTGAAAGGGCTAATTAATATGCAGCTCATTATGCGGCACATTATCCGGCCTTTGTCTTCTCAGGTGTGAACACGCCTCCACGCATATTGCCTTTCCAAACAAAAGGTGTCAAATAAAATGTAAATCAGTGTATGTTTTTGTGTAAAGGCAGGATGATTTTCAGATCATTTTGAAGCAAAAATTCTAGGCAACAACACTCATTAGTCAAAAGTCTTGTGGACGCATATTTAGTATGTGTTTTGTGGCCTTATTTCAGACACTTTAAGTTTTAGTTTTTTCAATAACCATGCATAAGCAATATTCTCTCAAAAATACAAACATGTTTCATAATTGTTGCTCAGAAATTACGGTAGCCCAGTTTGTGCTATATTGAGTGAATTTACACCTTTGCCATTAACATGTTTATAAATAACTGAAAAAAGCACAAATGTCAGAGCATGTCAAAACACCTCAAGGACCCCAAAAACCCTTAGACCTCAGAGGGTTAATAAACAATCAAAATGTCCCCTTGCTATATTATTCATAATCATCACTTTTGCCGGTTCTTTGTGGCAGCTTTAAGATAGCCTACTTTATTGGCAGCGCCACCCTTACATTTTACATGAACGCGCCACCACTGCATCAGCACCGAGAACATTATTATTATTATTATTTTTTTTATTTATTTTTTAAATAAAAAATCGTGATATGAACCGAATTGTAGGTTTGGTCTATCGTTACTGCCCTAGCAAGCTGTGAAAGCAGGAGTTTAGTCGTTTATCATGGAATGGCTATCTGAACATCTTTCCCAAAACCAGTACAGAAGTAATCAATAAATTATCGGGGAGGGTCATCCCTTTTTTCACAATCATTTTGGAGGGTCATAAAAAAATTATTGCTGGCGAAGGGAGGGTCAGGTCTTTTTTGACTACAGATCTCAAATCTCCTCCGGTGGCCCCTTAAATAAATAACGAACAGTCGCTAATTATCTTCACCGTATATATGAAGTATATTTGGCTGGAAATAATGGGCACAGGCAGACAGCAGCAGGTATATTAGGCTGCTTTAACTTAATACCTAGAAGATATTCGTTATGGGTGCATGGGTGCAATATACGGATACATAGGGATGTGCTATATAGCTAAAAAATGTATCACAATATAATGTTTCATATCGTTCGGTATCAATAATTATTGACATTTTTTTTTATAACCTTTTAGCAGTCAAAAATAAAATATAAACAAAAATATCTTCTTTATGTCTTATATTAAGATAATAAGTAAATGTTGAAGAAACTTAGATAAAATGTTACAAAATGTGTGCAATGTAAAAGTAGAACAATCAAAGCAAACTTTGAGGTAGATCAACATCTGTAATAAGTAGGGGTGTAATGGTTCACTAAATTCATGGTTCAGTTTGATATGACACAGTGGTGTCACGGTTAGGTACGTTTTCGATACAGCAAAAAGAAAGAAATGCCTGAGAAATGTCCTTGATTTAAAAAAATACCATTATTTATTAAAAGAAATAATTTTTTTAATAAGTGTGAGTTTTCCTACATCTTGAAACTTTTAGTTTTATAAAAGGGGTTAATATTTGAAGTATGAACAGATAATGTTTTGGTCATCACATTAAAAATAACATTTAAATATGATAATATTTGAGTTTTGAAGTGCTGGAAAAAGATGTGTGACATACTTGGAAGCATTTTACTATTCTTGCCAATCTTCCATGGTTACAGTTAGTGTTTAAATCCATGGTGAATGTTGCTGATCTGTGGACTTAAAGCCTATAACTAGTTCATTCATGGCACAATGTTTCTCCTGTTTTCCACGCCAGCGGTTTTATCCATTAATAACGGATACATTTGAATGCTTCTTCACACTAGATCTCGTAGCGATGTTATTACTTCAGTGGCGAATTCAAATGCTCAAATGCTTTCTTTACTGGATCTCTTAGCATTGTCTGGTAACCGTGTCGCTTGATCAAGATCGGCTCGTGCTGCACTGACATTGGTTCAAACTGATAAATGGTCGGTGAAGCACAAAATAATGAGTAGTGCAGTTTCGTTCCGCTCCCATTACGTTTGCCATTCGATGTAGGGCAACATTGTGGTGGTCGTGCCAGCGATCCGAAATATCGAGCGCTATATCGAACATTTTTTATACCGTTACCGACAATGGTTACCGTCGATAAATACTGATATCGGTTTATCGCCCAGCCCTACTGATACACATGCAATTTTGCCCCCACTGCAACGTGTCTTTTTATTTTTTATTATTATTTTCTCCCCCACTTTTTTCACAAGATTTAGTTCACCCTAAAATAAAAATTAAGTCATTTACTCAACCTGGTGTTATTCTAATGCAGTAGGGCAGCACGATTGATCGCAAATAACATGAAATCGCACTTAAACGGATTTGCCTTAGTGCGATTATGAAATTGCAAAGACTGTGATCGCAGCTTGTCAATGGAGAACGGTCTGTGATCAGTAGTAAATGCTGCTCCATCTGAAAGCACTGTGAGTTTGAGTCGCTTATAACGTGCATTTGAAAAGCAATGTCAAACATTTTTCATCATTTATGAACCTCTTGTCCAACAAAAAGGCAACATTTAATGTTCTTACTCCAAACTCACTTCATAACGACAGTTGAGCATCCTTCTGTGAGATGATTACACAGAATAAGGCAGTCGTTTGTTTATTACTCATGTTTAATCATTCAAAGCATTTCAATCGTCTGTTTATTCAGCAACAGATAGTATGATGCCCATAGGGATTTCCTGGAATGACGTGCGTTATCTTACTTCTGCGGGGCAAATTTGGAGTTTCTGCGTGAGAGCGCCCTCTGGCTTTCAGATGGAGCAGCATTTACTACTGATCACAGACAGAGCCACACTGCACCGACAAGCTGCACATAAAATAATCACAGCCTTTGCCAAATCGTGTGCGGTTTAATTTCTTAATTGTGCAGCCTTATAATGCAGTATGCCATTATTCCTTTTTCGGAACAGAAAAGGCTAATACAAAAAAGTCCCACTCACTATCATTCATGGGGCTATGGCAGTGAATAGCGACCAGCATCAAGCTTTTAAAAAAACGACTCCGAAGTATCACAGAATGTTCAGATAATTTAAGAAATTAATTGATGAAAAATGCAACTAGAATTGCCTTTGCCAGACTGTTACAATGTCTTTTGTAACTGGTAGTGAGCTGTTACTCTGTGTTAAATCCTGTAGTAGGACAGTCATTAACAAAAAGACACATTTGTGTGGGGGTGTCCGGGTTTTACACTGGATACATTAATAAAGCATTAGGGATGAGTCACGATTTTCGAATATTCGATGTGTTGATTTAATTATAGAATATCGAATAGGTCATGCTATTATTGTCTAAAAAAATCCCGATGTTTTCGGTGCTGATTCGGTAGTGACGCCGTGTTCATTTAACCAGAGGGTGACGCTACCAATAACGCAAAAGCTGTCACAAGGAACTGGGAAAAGTAATGAATGTTTCAAATATAGCAAAGAGACATTTTAATTGTTTATTAGTGTCTGTGTCGGCTGCAATACTGACCGCAGTAGTTAACGCGCCTATAGAGAGAATTATTATTATTCATAAGCAGAGAGTAGTCGGTTTCTTTTCGTTTTGAATTGTTTCGTTTAAAATTAGACATTTTTAAGCTTTCTATATATTTCTCGTGTCTGTAAGGCAGCCTAAACGCTGAGTTTCGGTTCATTTATGAGAAGAGCTCCAGTTCCCGACCAACGCAGTCTCGCCGGTGCCTCCATGTCCTGATTATATTGTCTGCTATATTTGCTTATTTATTAAATCCAGGCAATTGGTTGATGAAACATTGATTAAAAATAAGATATAAATGATACGAAACGAAATTCATTTTTTAGAAAGGCTTCCTACAAAACAAAACTTAATGAAGTGGTCAAAATCATGTCTGACCCACATGTCTCCTGATATATTGCGGCATCTTGCAACACATCCCGCCTTGCCAAAACACACATGTGGGAGATGCGGAATGGATAAAAATAACTCAAAAAATAAAAGAGGACTTGAATAAGCCCTTTAATGGCATTTTAGAGTCATGCTCTTAACGAAATTTTATATTTCCTCTTTCCATATGGTGAATAATAAATGTGTATCATTTTAATTTGCTTGTTACACAATGGAGTCTAACTTATTGTAATAATTAGACACAGAAAATGGCACGATCAAAGAGTCTAAAGAGGAAAGTTGACAGCGAAAAAAGCCAAAGAAAGAATAATGAGAAGACTCTACAGTGCGACCATTTTGCTCACATATGCCGATACGTGCCGATACGTGCGAACCGGAAAAATGATTTACGAGCACAATGTGCGAGCAACTACAATCGAAAACGAGACGATAACTAAATAAAAACTAGTTTTGAATAGAGGTCGACCGATAGTGGATTTTACCGATACCGATATCTAGGTTTGACCACACATGCCGATAACCGATAATTCAACCGATATTTTTTTTTATGGATACTGGATTAAAAACAAACATCATACTCACAATAAAACAGTGCTGAACTGAAATGTGCTCAATTAAATAAATATGAATATATTAAAACTTTAAACAGAAAATAATTTAAACAATAAAATATTACAGGTTTCGTTAGCTATAACCTAGAAACATACGTACATTTCATAGGTAACACTTTGGAAGTCCCATTTGTAAACAAGGATGTATTAACTAGCTTTCATGAACTATATGCATAATGCAATATACCTTTTTACTGAATGTATTAATATGAGCAACACAATTGTACCTTTATCATTCATGTTAGTTCATTCATAGTACATTAACTAAGGCAGCGGTCAGGAACCTATGGCTCGCGAGCCATACCTGGCTCTTTGGCAAAAATCATGTGGCTCGCGAGGTCTCTCACCCTTTACCAACAAACGAGCGAAACAAAAAAATAAGACACATCAATACAGATCGGCTCTCTGCAGAAAAATCTGCCAGTTAAAATTCCCTTGTAGCACAGTCTACCGAAGTTAGTTAAACGTTTATAATAATAAGTATATTCATGTTGTACCGGCAAAAGAGCGTATTCAGTGCTGGTCGCGCTCGCGAGTGTTACGAGTCATCAGAGCAATCAACTTGTCTCTGTGATAACCTACAGCTCCTGCACTGGGATTCAAGCAGCTGCAGCGTGTTTAAGGTAGGCCTAATGGCGAAAAGCAGCAAAAAACGTAAAAGAAGGCTGTAAACTTTAATACTTTCACTTTTGCCGCTGAAACCCTTTATGACACATGATAAATGGGTCGTATTTTTGATAATCCACGCAGATTTCAGTTAAAGATTCTGTTTTAATTTATTAATAACAAAAATTGAAGGAATGAAAAAAAGAGCAGGATGTGCTTTATATTGAAAAGAAATATTAAAAGCGTGATAAGTCGCGAAAGAGAACGGAATTACTGGCAGGATGCTGTGTGCGCGCGCCGAGCGCAACACGGAAAAGCATAGCCTTTGTCTTCGGTTGCGCACCTAAACGGCCAAATAAATACAGAAATACATAAAAATGGCAAGTCGAGTATTCACGTAAACACAGTAAATGTAAGTACTGTGTTCTCTCTCTCTCTCTCTCTCTCATGCAGACAGAGAGGATTTATGCTCATCAGTTGACAACTCAACCTCACAGTGAAAGCCCTTCACTAATATTGAAACTTTGCTAAATATTTGTTTGTTTTTAGCCTAATGCTGTTGAAATTTTATTGAAAAAAAGCACGTCTTTAATAATAATATTATATAATTATTTTACTGTGGCTCTTTTGGAAAAATGCATTAACCAAAAATGAAAAAATGTCTCTTTGGTCAAAAAAGGTTCCCGACCCCTGAACTAAGGTAATAAAAGATAAAATAAGAATTAAAACTCCATTTCAAATGCATTAGTAAATGTTGAAATTAACAAACTACCATAACAATGAATACTTCTTCTACAACTTGTATTAACCTTAGTTAATGCTAAAAATGGAATGTTATTGTAAAGTGTTACCATTTCATATGATTCCAAAGAGTCGTGCTTAAAGATGGCCATTAAAATGTAATAAAGACCTGTATTATGTATACGTAATATAGCCTATAGCCTCTCACTTTATTTGCTTCTATATTTTAGAACACTTGATGATTATCTAATCAAAATAACAAGATCTATTGTAGTGATTAAAAAGATCTTAAATCGAACGCGTTTCTGATTAGTTTACGTTTCTGGCTGCATGAACATATCAATGTTGAGAAAGCAATCACGTCACTAGTTTTAAATATGCAACTTCGTCGGCTAATGAATGCATAAAAGTGATCAGCCGGATAAAAATAATGCAAATAGATGGTAACAATTGCGCCATAAAACATTTGGGTCAGGTCAGCGTGTGTTTTTGTCACATTGCATTAACGGTTGACTGAGGTAATGTTAGAGTCCTCACAGCCTCGACGGCAAACTACTGTTCTTTCTCTGCTGATGCAGCATCTAGTCAACAAATTAATTACTTTGTAATGATATGGCAATATGTACTTTAGTGTTATGTATTCATACCGTTTCGCTGTCGGTGTTTTAAATGTCAGCGCTCTTGCTGCGTGTTCTCTCCGTGCTGCGCGCTGCCTCACGTGTTAACGTAAACAACTCAGCCAGTGATAGTTTGTTATTTGTCCTCTAGAGGCCGCTCTCACTCTGTATAATGCCAGCAGTCTCTTCTGTTCTGAGCGCTCTCGTGCTGTGTAATGACCGCGCGCACTTCTCAGCCGCTCCAGCAACGGACGCAACCCGGAAAAACTATCGGTGTGGATTTTTGCCGATAACGATAGTTCCACCAAACAACTATCGGTGCCGATTGATCGGCAAAACCGATGAATCGGTCGACCTCTAGTTTTGAATGACAAAAACTATGATGAAAATCTATTGACATTTTCGTCAACTAATAAAAACTAGACAAAAATGTTAGATAGTGACGATTTGGGAAGCGATCCAGTCAGAACTGATGTCCTGCGTGCGCGTTTGTGGTAGATGCGCACATTTGTACTGTAACATGCTGATCTACCCGGCGGCACACGGGTTGACATGCGCGGCATCTCATAAAACGTAAAAAAATGTAAACGTGTGGGAGAATTAGTAGAGCAGATATAGATCTAAATAAGAGTGACGACGCAAAAAAAGAGGTACGGTTTTCTGTGCGCACACACCCGACCCGAAGCGTGCAGCCATGCAGACACATATAAAGCGCGCAAGGACTGATTTAAGCTCTCTCGTGTCTGAATGGACAGATACACATAATTATGTTAATGTCCGTTTTGGAGAGCATTCAGGTAAAGTATGTTGGTTATGTCTTAAACAGGTTTGAGTGTATCGGATGTGCATCAGTGCAATATTGATCCGCATGTCATTGGACAGGATCCGATGTCTTAAAGTGACCGTGGGTAATAAACCTAATGCTGTCGGTGTCATCAAGCAACATAAGAAAAAGAGAATAGCATTCACTGCTCGTTAATAGCTTTAATAAGGATTCATTATATTTAATTCATACAAATAAATATGTCTGCTTCTTGAAAGAATAAAGAATGATGTATGCAAGTAGTTATACTTTAGGAAAAGTGTTTTATTTAATTTTAAGATATTTTTTAAGTCACAGTAGTTAAATCTGTATCTATATTGCATGTTCAAACTTTAAAATTATTCATATTAACAGGTTAATCAGGGCTCTACAGTGCGACCATTTTGCTCGCATATGCCCCTAAAAATCGATACGTGCGAACCGGAAAAATGATTTACGAGCACATTTAGGTATCGAGACGATAACTAAATAAAAACTAGTTTTGAATGACAAAAACTATGACGAAAATCTATTGACATTTTCGTCAACGAATAAAAACTAGACAAAAATGTTAGATACTGACGATTTGGGAAGCGATCCAGTCAGAACTGATGTCCTGCGTTTGAAGCGCATATTTGTACTGTAACGTGCTGATCTACCCGGCGGCACACGGGTTGACATGCGCTGCATCTCATAAAACGTTAAAAATGTAAACGTCTGGGAGAATGAATAGAGCAGACATATAGATCTGAATAAGAAAAAAAAAAAAGCTTTATTCAGTACGGTTTTCTGTGCGCACACACCCGACCCGAAGCGTGCAGCCATGCACATAACTTAGACACCTATACAGCGCGCGAGGACTGATTTAAGCTCTCTTGTTTCATGTCTGAATGGACAAATACACAACATTATGTCGAAATTTCCGTTTTGGAGAATAAACTATGTTGGTCATGTCTTAAACAGTTTTGAGTGTATCGGATGTGCATCAAAGCAATTGGATCCGCATGTCATTGGACATGATCCGATGTCTTAAAGGGGCTGTTTACACCTGGCCGCTTCATGCGTTTTCTCAGATCGGATAGCTATCTGATTTATCAAAACGATTCCATTTACACCTGGTCACATAAATGTGTTTTTGCAAAATGGATATAAATCCGATCTTCAATTCCCACGCTATATGCCGATTTAATGGAGTGCACATCACCGAAAGGAACAGATCTGCATTTTATTGATCGTCAGCTAATTTCAAAATCAAAGACAGCAATAAGAGGGGCAACAGCCCTGGTAAGATAATTTCGTTTCTTTATTTTTAATGAAGATGATTGTGAGTTTAAGCGTCTCCGACTTACTTTCACTTTGATTTGCGACAGTTTGCACGTTGGCTTGATGAATAGACGCTCAGCTGCTCATCTGCGGTAATGCGTGTCGCAGTAGCGTCATCATATCTGACTATAACATGACATATAGCCTATAACACGCTCTCACACATTTATTTTTTTGCATTTTTGGGAGGAGTAAAATTTACATATGTGGTTTCAACCACCAGATGCATTTACACTTGTCCAGTTTCGTCTGGAAAGCGTCTCAGATCTCCTCCTGAAGTGGTTTAAGCGATCGGATTCAAATCCATCTCGAATGCGTTTCGGAGGGCATTTACACCTGGTCTTTTCACGATCGGATAGCTATACGATCACAGAAAACGCATGAAGTGGCCAGGTGTAAACAGCCCCAAGTGACCGTGGCCGTGGATAATAAACCTAATGCGTTCTGTGTCATCAAGCAACAAAAGAAACAGAAAATTATTCACTGCTCGTTAATAGCTTTAATAAGGATTCATTATATTTAATTCAATAAATATGTCTGCTGCTTGCAGCCGCTTGAGCCTCTGCAGTGGAAAGATGCAGATGTCACAGGTGTGCCGATGTGCTCCTCCTCCTGAGAGCAACACGTTCCCCTTGTTCTGTTTTATAAAGTGGTTGTAAAGTAGTGTTGTCACTAGGGGTGTCACGATTCTCCAAATCCTCGATTCGATTAAGTTTTCGATTCTAAGGTCACGATTCGATTCTCGATTTAAAAAAAAAAAATTTAAAGCGCAGATTGCTATGCAATTTTTAGACTACACGTTTATGCATTATGCAATATAAATTTGTTCACAATGTACACTACACCATTGCCAAATTTAAAATATAACAAAAACAAGTAACATCATAAATGTAACAAACTTTATTAAGTCAATTGGAAACTTAAGAGAAACTAAATGGCAGGTTACTTTGCTTTTGTAACTGCAGTCTTCGCAGCCATGTTAGTCGTGTTGCCAGTGGACGAATATGTACACGCACATAGCAGAGCTTGGAAACTGTGTCTTTTTTGTCAACAACGCGAACGTTGTCAACATACCGCACTGCAAATCCAAAATACCTCCACACCGGCGACTTCAGAGAAGCAGGAGGTTGTTCAAGTTCTGTTGATGGGTCTTCGATATCTGCAGTTGCCATGATGTGTCAGTTAGAGGACTCGCAGCCTTTCAACAGGTGTTTTGTTTTCCGCACCGTGATGAGTCGTTCATCATGAATGAGTCATTCATCATAAACGATCTGTTCATTGCCTCTGTCACGCGACAAATGAACAAAAGACTCGAAAGGTAAAGTAATTATTTGTTCCCTGTAGTGTAAATTATTTTTCACTGCATTCATTATGTACATCTTCTTAATGTTCGGGGAATTTGCATGTTAATAGTATAACATTTAAAGCCCCTGAAATGACTAGAAAAAAAGTTTAGTTAATTTTGATGAACGATTGAACAATAGAGTCTGTAAAACGATCCGAACTTTCCATCACGGACGCGACATGGGGCGTGGCAGTATCGACGATACCATTTTTTTATTTCGATTTCGATACCATTGAATTAATTTCGATCGATTTCGATTTAATATCGAAATCGTGACACCCTTAGTTGTCACGGTACCAAAATATCAGTATTCGGTACCAATACCAGTGAAAATCCACGGTTTTCGGTACCAATTTCGGTACCAAAGCTTAATTTAGATTAAATTTACACATATTAAAGTGTATATCACGGTTACAAAGATGGAAACTGTAGTATTAAAAACAATTTACAATAAGATTCTATTTGTTAGATAACATTAGATAAAATTACCTAACAATAAACAACAGTTATATACTGTAGCAATTATTCTCCATAGGGTTAACTTAAAAATGTACTAATATATTTTTTAAATCAAAAGTTTTATCTGTTAACATTATTTAATGCACAATGAATGAAGTGAACAAACATGAACAATCAAGTGTTTGTATTAAATAACATTCACAAACATTAATTAATGTTGTAAAAATATATTGTTCACTCAATGTGTTGATGTTGCATTAAAGCTGCAGTAGGGAGTCTTGAGAAAACGTTGACTTAGCCTGAAAATTTGAACAAGCACAACTTCCAGGTCCCACCCCCTTGCTCTCTGCTGCGCTACAGCCCTCCCTCCACAGCTCGTCCTCCACAGCGGAGCCTGTCGTGAACGCGCAGGCTAGTAAACAGGGCCACCGATGACGGCGGATAAAAAGTTATATGGCACATTCACTAATAGGGACTAAACGTCAATAATATGCTTTACATTGACTATGGCCTGCCCATACTTTGACTACAAACTTGGTCCTCAAATCATTATGTATTTTCCAATAGCCTACATGTAACTTTATAACGTTGCACTCTTTCTATAAGTTATAAATAGCTAGTAAGACAACGTTAATATAAAGGTAACTAACGTTACAGCATGTAAGTAATTATTCTAGCGATATATAATGCTAGATAAGGTGTGCTAGTACATTATTTCAGCAACATGACAAGCCAGTGAATTAGCAGGTTTCAATTGTTGCTTAGCAGAGTGCGTGACATTTTATCTAACGTTACATGTTATGCGGCTAGAGTTTTGACACCGAGTCAATGGGCTCTGTGTAATTCTTTCTTTTTCGGTTGTTTATCGTCATCAGTCTTTTTCCTTTTACCTCTTTGTTTTCTGAGCAGGTGTCACTCGAGAATTGGCAGTTTAGGTTGTTTCTCCGTCATAAGCACAGCTGCAGCACGCCGGCAATCTTGAGTTTGAACGACGGCTCGCGCTCCGGCGCTCGCGCTGTGCAAGAGAGGGGTGTGATCAGCGCGTACACGAGCGTGATTGACAGTGCTAAGACACTCCTCCTGGCTCTCATTGGTTGTTTCTGACCGGGAGCGTGTATTTCTTGCAAATGGCAATAGGACCACTGGGAGGAGCCAGAGAAGCTTGATTTTTACACAGATTATCTGTCTCATATTCTACTGTCAGGACATAATGACAGTTTTAGCAAATACATGTTTTCAAAAGTTACCTACTGGAGCTTTAAGTAATATTAATGAATGGTGTCTTATTGTAGTGTTACCAAACTAAACAGGAGATAAAACATGTTTTATTTGACTTAACTGTACTTTTATTTAATCCAAAAATGTCACTCTTGCCTGTCTTCAAAGCTTGAGAACCCTGTAGCTGATTTCTAATGCAAGGGCTAGAAATCAATTAATTCTGATACTTCCTCGTCATCATGGAGAGCGCATCACACCGCTTTCTCCTTTCCACAAGCGCTTGCTCTCCCGTGTCTCCGCTATGCAACCATGAACAGCGGCGAGCCTGGAAAGACGAGCTCGCACGTCTCTTCTATTATGAGCGCGCTTGCCGCGTGCCTACATTTGAAATTTGCACGCGCAAAAAAACACGCTATATAAACGTGTGAACAGCCCTTTATGGCAACGTGACATTAGCCTAATTCAAAATATTTCCATATGTGGCTCTTTCCTCCTTGTCAACAAGTGGATTCAGAGCCACCGCATTAGCAATGCGGGTCGCCGTGTCTCAGAGTGTTTTTATGAAGAGTACGCACCTCTGCATCTTTCCGACAGCGCATCAAGAACCGGATTAACCCGGTACTCGGTACCTAGAAAAGCTGGGACCGTAACCGTTTAATTTTTTTAGTACCGACTTGGTACCGAAGTACCGAGTTTTTTGACAACACTATTGTAAAGTGTAATTTATACTTCTGCATTAAATCGACGGTTTCACACCATAGTAGAACACAAAGAGAAGGAGCACACACATAGTGTATAATAAATAGTTTGTTTATAGAACCCTGGACAACTATGCGTTCATTCTACCTAGTTTTGTAAATGCAAAGCCGGTAGGTCTTATCTTCAACGACAACCCGATCACACTAAATGTGTCTCTATAGCACTCATTGTGTTTATCGTGCAATTTATACGCGAAAATTAGTTTTTACGTGCATATGATATGCATGGGTAGGTTTAGTAGTGGTGTCGGGTGCGTGTGTATTATACGTTGGGTAGGATTAGTGGTGTGGGGTGCGTGTGTATTACACGCAATAAAGTGCATATCAAATGCACACGAAAAACTGCTAATCATATGCACGTAAAAACTAATTTTCGCGTATAAATTGCACGATAAACACAACGCGTGCTATAGAGACGCATTTAATATAATATTAGACATTTCATGACGGTTATTTTAGAGGTGTGTCTAGAGATCCACAGATTCTTTTGAATATCTTTCAGAACTTTTCAGGCTGCGGCGCGGGCCAGATATTATTGCTGGCGGGCCAGTTTTGGCCTTTTGCTGACCCCTGCGATTGGCTTTTGTTATTAACAAACTGAAATGTAATGTATTTAATGAAAATGAGTCTTCTGTGCACGGCTACTCAGCGCCACTGTTCACTCCGACATGCCCAGAGAAAGCACACAAGTTGTGAGAAATCAAGACTAAGAAAAACACAACATTTAAGGGTGAACTATATCTTTAAGACTTACCAGCAGTGTTTTTGTGAATACTTGCCAAGTCTGACATTTTGACTTGTTTTTGTATTTGACCTTTTAGGCACGCTACCGAAGATCAAAGAATCCACCTTATTTTTAACATATTGGGGGGCGCAGATATTTGTAAATTCGGTGTGTCTGGCTTTCGGTGTCATCCGTTTCCAGATATTTTTAGCTGTACTAAACCGCTTGTTATATTGCTTGATATTGCAAACTGGTATTTCTTACCATAGTAGTTGAATGTATTGGCTTAATTAGTGATGCACCGATGTGAAAATTGTGGCCGATACGATAACCGATATTAATATTGCTGTTATGGCCGATACCGATATTTACCGATGTCGATATCTCTGTATAGAAAACACATAGTGAGGATTAGGGCTTCATGATATGGTAAAAAATGACATTGTGATATTTTATTTTTCTGCGATATATATTGCTATATATAAAACAATTTCACCAGATGACTTGAATAGCTCTTGGAAAGAATGAATCATTCTAGAATGACTGGGGTGATTTTGTCATGGAGTAAATCCGCATAGAAACTAATATTAATAGAATGTTAACTAGACTTGAAGAAATGGAACCTTATTGTAAAGTGTTTCCGATTTATGTCTCTTGAGTTCAGTGTTGGACAGATCAGTTGTTTTAACCATTCATTAACCCCCTGGGGTCTGAGGTGTTTTTGGAGTCCTTGAGATGTTCTGACATGCTGTGACATTTGTGTTTTTTTCAGTTGCTTATAAACATATTAATGGCACAGGTGAAATTACACTATATTTAGCACAAACATATGATAATATGCTATGAAAATATGTGATATAATATGTTTGTACATGTTTGTATATTTGAGAGAATATTGTTTATGCGTGGTTATTGAAAAAACTAAAAATGAAAGTTTCTGAAATAAGGCTACAAAACACATAATAAATGTGTCCACAAGACTTTTTACTAATGGATGTTGTTGCCTAGTGTTTTTTCTTCAAAATGATCTGAAAAACATCCTGCCTAATCATTCACATAAAACTGTGAATTGGGTTTTATTGTGAAAAACTTTTTTTGTTTGCCAAGGCAATATGCGAATGGCCTTGAACAGTCCAAGCCCCATCATGAATAATTAGGTGATTCTCACCTGACCCGCATAATAATGAGCCTTTCATTCAGGTGTCACACAAGGAAAAATTGAAAGGACAACATACATACATACATACATATATGAATGAAGAGTTCAGATGCAAAAGCCTCTAAGTGCCATTTGAAAATTTCTTCTAGAATAATCATTTTTATCAAGCTTGTATATTTAAGTTCAGTAATTTCACTTAAATGGCAATGAAGATTACCTAATAATTGTCATTTAAGTGAAATTACTGAACTTAAAATGTACAAGCTTGATCAAAATTATCATTCTAGAAGAAAATTTCAAATGGCACTTAGAGGCTTTTGCATCTGAACTCTTCATATAATCAAAATATAAATGAAAGTCAAAAATCCATTTTTAGTTATACCTGGAAACAAATCCTGGTCAAATAGGTTATATGGGTCATTGTATAGAATTGGTTCAAAGTTAGAGTTGGAAACATCTTGAAAATATTTTTTTTTTCCATATAAAGTAGGCTATTATAAGCTTGCATTGGATAACAGTTGATTAGTTTATTTTTTACAAAACATAGGCTACTATATATTTAACATACGAGCAGAAACTGTCTAACTAAAGCTTATTTGATGTCTATTTTATAGTAAAAACTTTCTAATCTATTTCGTCTGTAACAGTAGGCTATGCATCTTTTTGGTTTTACAGATACTATTCTATATTGCGATTAGAACAAATCTCAGTAGTCTTACTAATGTAGGAGCGAGAGTGAATGAACGCACAGCGCGCGCGCGTCTGTGAATTCGTCCATTCATTCGCACACAGACACGCATTTAAAATTTAAACAGTATTTGTGCTGTTTACAGACACTATTCAATAACACGATTAGAACAAAGCACTTAAGAATAAATGACTTGCTACATCAGCTGAATCCGTGCTCCTCGAATGAAACAGGTAACTGAGTTAACTTTTCCAGGAATTATTACTCTGCGCAGCAAGATGAGATAAAGGTTAGCGCGTTCTGATGTGGGCGTTTTCATGGCTTGCCTCAACATTAACGTTTGAATAGCGCGCGCTCTCAGTGGGCGTGGTCACATTAACACGTCATACGCTATAATTAGGTGAAAGGAAAAAGACCGACATCTCTCTCTTTTCATACAGATTACATCAACTGAGAATAGTTGCTTTTTTATATAAGTTACTTCATTTAAAAGAAGAGAATTTCAGCTTCATAAAAAGAAATCTTTCGTGTCTCTGTGACAAGTATTTATTGAGTTACAGTTCATTTTTCGGACGCGTTTCAGAAAGATTTTTGCGGAGACAGTGTGAGCTGAAAGCGCATCCTGTTTATTTTATTTATTTTACAAAAACACAAGGTTTTGATGTTAATAAGAGTGTACACAAAAAAAGAAGACATTTAACAGTATTGAATGATGTGTAACACTTACACTCACCTAAAGGATTATTAGGAACACCATACTAATACTGTGTTTGACCCCCTTTCGCCTTCAGAACTGCCTTAATTCTACGTGGCATTGAACAAGGTGCTGAAAGCATTCTTTAGAAATGTTGGCCCATATTGATAGGATAGCATCTTGCAGTTGATGGAGATTTGTGGGATGCACATCCAGGGCACGAAGCTCCCGTTCCACCACATCCCAAAGATGCTCTATCGGGTTGAGATCTGGTGACTGTGGGGGCCATTTTAGTACAGTGAACTCGTTGTCATGTTCAAGAAACCAATTTGAAATGATTCGAGCTTTGTGACATGGTGCATTATCCTGCTGGAAGTAGCCATCAGAGGATGGGTACATGGTGGCCATAAAGGGATGGACATGGTCAGAAACAATGCTCAGGTAGGCCGTGGCATTTAAACGATGCCCAATTGGCACTAAGGGGCCTAAAGTGTGCCAAGAAAACATCCCCCACACCATTACACCACCACCACCACCAGCCTGCACAGTGGTAACAAGGCATGATGGACCCACGTTCTCATTCTGTTTACGCCAAATTCTGACTCTACCATCTGAATGTCTCAACAGAAATCGAGACTCGTCAGACCAGGCAACATTTTTCCAGTCTTCAACTGTCCAATTTTCTTACAAAATTGCGAGCTCTTGCAAATTGTAGCCTCTTTTTCCTATTTGTAGTGGAGATGAGTGGTACCCGGTGGGGTCTTCTGCTGTTGTAGCCCATCCGCCTCAAGGTTGTGCGTGTTGTGGCTTCACAAATGCTTTGCTGCATACCTCGGTTGTAACGTCAACAAGGCATTTTCTCCCACAGGACTGCCGCATACTGGATGTTTTTCCCTTTTCAACACCATTCTTTGTAAACCCTAGAAATGGTTGTGCGTGAAAATCCCAGTAACTGAGCAGATTGTGAAATACTCAGACCGGCCCGTCTGGCACCAACAGCCATGCCACGCTCAAAATTGCTTAAATCACCTTTCTTTCCCATTCTGACATTCAGTTTGGAGTTCAGGAGATTGTCTTGACCAGGACCACACCCCTAAATGCATTGAAGCAACTGCCATGTGATTGGTTGATTAGATAATTGCATTAATGAGAAATTGAACAGGTGTTCCTAATAATCCTTTAGGTGAGTGTATATGTAAGATCAAAATCAACAAAGTATTTTGAGTTTGTTTTGCACTGATAAGAAAAAAACTGAGCAGATCACGCTGGCGTGATTGCCGACCCCAGAGGGTTAAAGTGAATCGGTTCAAAGGAGTCATTAGTCCGCTAATCGGATGTGTCATTAACGGACCACGGCACACGTTGTGTGATTATCCAGGCAGTTTAGGACATCGCACAAGATTTGTCTCTCAACACAGAAAACATTTCATCACTAGATAGATAGATTTTGTTTTTGTTTATTGAAAGTGTAGTTTGTCATCTGAATGTGTGGAAAGCTTTTCAGAGAAGACAACTTTATTTTAGCACAATTCACAACCAGTGGTAGTTCAGAAAAAAACAACAACTTTGGTCTTCCGACCTTTTACCATCGTGTATTCTCAAAGATATTCAGTCAACTCAATTCATTAAAATGCGCGAGGGAGGGAGAGAGAGAGAGCAAGACAGTTTGAAGACGATGAGAGCGCGCGCACGACCGGGGCTTTCACTTTCTGCTCGTTCTCTGTTAAACAAGCGCAGCAGTCAGTCATCTACATCACTCACCGGTCAAATAAGGCTTTGGCGGGACAAAAATACGTCTTAGTAAGGCTGACAGAAAACAGTGCGCAAGTTCCAGTCTTCTTGCGCTTGATGTTTAAACTGGCAGGACTTGCGCTTTTACATGCGCTCGTGCAAAAACAAACATCCCCGCCCCCACACTCACATCTACACACACGTCAAATACACAGGAATGATTATCGGCCTGTTCACATCGGCCCTATTTTTACATCGGAACGATACAGATGTGTAAAAATTGACCATATCGGCCGATATTATGTCGGCGGCCGATATATCATGCGTCACTAGTCTTAATTATAAACACACTGGTTTGTAGCACAAATAGTTTTTCCATTTGCTGCACTGTTCACTGTTCTTCTCGCACATGCACAGAAAACAGTTTGCATGTGGTTAAAAAATGTTATTATATGCACTATTTTTATGTATTTCTAGACAAAGCTGCTTAAAATTCTACAGGTATAACACATTTTTGTGCTATTGTTTGAGAAAATGAACCTTTCTGTTCTCAGTGCCGGCCCTAAAGGAGACAACATTTATGAGTGGAGGTCCACTATCCTGGGTCCTCCAGGTTCAGTGTATGAGGGAGGAGTGTTCTTCCTGGACATCGCTTTCACACCAGACTACCCCTTCAAACCACCCAAGGTCAGAGCCTTCCTCCAGCTCCTTGTTACCATCAATTAAATCAATATTAATAATGCACACATACATCTGACAACATAATGACTTGGTTCACACAGTTAGTGTTTGGGATCAGTAACATTTTTAAAAATCAATTAATACATTTATTTATACACAATTAATACACAATGTATTGTATTTATCAAGTTACAGACTTTTACACTCTTCAAAAAATCAATTTCAAGTAAATGTGTTCTTTTGAACTTTCGATTCTTCAAAAAATCCTGAAAAAACAGTATCAGTTTTGACAAATAATTAAGCAGCACATCTGTTTTCAACAGTGATGATATGAAATGTTTCTTGAAGGATCATGTGACAATCAAGACTGCTGAAAATCCAGCTTTTCCATCACAGGGAATACATTGCATTTTAAAATGTATTCAAATTAGGGATATAAACGATTAATCGGCGATCGATTAATTGTCGATAAAACATTAATCGATCAAACTTATGGATCATCGATTAAGCAGATTCATGCGCGTGTGTGCTGCTCAACCGTGAAACATGTAAGCGAGCACGCCGGTGTGGTGAAGTGTTGAGTCCCACTGAATGACACACCGGAATGACACACGCCGGAGTTATGTTTGGGACTATTTTACACCATCATGACTATAAGTTTGCGTGTGTATTATCAGCCTTTTGTTTTGCGCAAATGTAAGTTGTAATAGTTTATGTGTGCGCCTTTCTATATCTGATTTATCTCATATTGGATGCATTTGGTTAAGAATTGAAGCGTGATCTGCAGCGCGCGCTGCTCAAACGGCAATGCACGATTAATAATGACTATTGGAACTGTCATATGACATTATAAAGAGAACAATATTGTGATAAAACTGATTGTGAATTATTTGGGTTTATTGTGAATTATTTGGGTTTAGTTGCTGTCGCGTTGCACAACATGAGTCATTCTGAATGGCACGTAACTTAGTTCAAGTTCACTTGTGCATTCACGTCATTTTGTGAAGATATAATTTGTAATATTATGTTTATTTTGTATATATCTGACTAATCTCAAGTTGCGAACGACCTAGCAAAGTGCTCAATGGTTATTCATTCAGCGCGCGCCGCTCAAGCAGCAATGCACGACTAAGTTAATAATAACGATGATTAATTTGGGACTGTCATATTAGATAACATCAGAACACTAATTTATTAAATCGTTGTGAATTCATTGGGTTTAGTTGCCGTTTTCAGTAGGGATGCACCGAATCCAGGATTCGGTTTCGGATTCGGCGGAATATTGGGCTTTTTAACAGGGTTGGGTTTCTGCCGAACCTTAGAATTTTTTTCCACCGAACCCTAGGCTTGCACTACGTGCGCTACGTCGATGTCACGCTGACGTTGATTACGGGAAGGTGTTTACCTTAGGCTTGTTCAACTTGAACCGGTGCTGCACAGACCGATTGGTGAATGACATCAGAGTATATCATCAGTATGACATCAGAGCGAATAGAGAGCAGACGGCTCCTTATGCTTTTGAAATGCTCTCGCGGTACTTTGATGTCATAAACCGATCGGTCTGTACAGCGCCAGTTCAAGTCAAACAAGCCTGTAGTGTTACGCGTTGTGTCAGGAAGAAAACAGACTCACGGAGGCGATTGGCATCTCACAGCTCGCACTTTATTCCCCAATCGAACTCGTGTAACTGTCTGTCACACGTTCTAACGTCCACAGCGTTACTTATCAAAATAAGATAAAAATGAGCATCAAACAGAAATAACTCGCATACATGGGGTGTTCGAGGCGCACGGCACATACAATACAGACTGCAGACAGTTCAATAGGGAGCGCGCAGCTCTTAAAGGGGACACATCTTATTTCCACTCGTTACAGTAGGTGGACCGTTCGAATGCAGTAGGCTTGTGAGAAAGTGAAAATGGAACTTTTGAGCAGAAAAAGTGTTGTTTGGCAGTACTTTCAGTCAAAAGAAGGCAATTCAAGTCGAGCTACACGTTCAATTTGCAATGCCAATTTGTCTCATGGTGGCAAGGACTCTAAACAATACACATCATCGCCGCTGTTAAAATGCATAATAATGCTTATTCTTTTTTTTTTTTCTTTTTTTTTTTTTTTACAGTTAAAATAAAATAAAATGAAAAATCCACGTTGTTTACTTCATTAATGTGTTTACTTTGTTAATGGACTGAGGATGAGAGTAGGATTCGGTATTCATTTTTGGATTCGGCAGAATCTTAACCAGTGGGTTTAGTTCAAATCGGTACATTTCAGATCAAATCGGTATTCAGCCGAACCACACAAATCTGGATTCGGTCTATCCCTAGTTTTCAGTGCACGTCCACAACACATTCTGACAAGCACGCATCCGAGGCGGCTTTGGTGACGCGTTGTATTAGTCGTTTACTTACAGTGCTGGTCAGAATTATTTCCCCCCTTGGTAAATATGATCAAAGATGGCTGTAAAAAATAAATCTGCATTGTTAATCCTTTTGATATATATATATTTTTTTTTTTAAATGCAAAAATCTAACCTTTCATTAAAGTAAAAGAATTGAAAGTGGGGGGAAAATCACATTATGAAATAAATGTTTTTCTCAAACGCATTGGGAACAATTATTTGCCCCCTTTTATTAAATACTTTTTGCAACCTCCTTTTTCCAAGATAACAGCTCTGAGTCTTCTCCTATAATGCCTGATGAGTTTGGAGAACACCTGACAAGAGATCAGAGACCATTCCTCCATACAGAATCTCTCCAGATTCTGTCTGTTGGTATTTGATAGAATCCATAAAATAGATAAAAAAATCAAAACCTGATAACCTGTGCTAGAAATCTTATAACAGGCCATGTTTGGATCAGTAGAACAGTGATCCAAAAACAAACATCAAAATAAAACAAAAATGGGCCACTGAGCACAAAACCAAGCATCTACAATGGCCATCCCAGTCCCCAGACCTGAACCCTATAGAAAATAAGTGGGCTGAACTAAAGAGAAGAAGCGCCAACATTTGGATTCTGTATGGAGGAATGGTCTCTGATCTCTTGTCAGGTGTTCTCCAAACTCATCAGGCATTATAGGAGAAGACTCAGAGCTGTTATCTTGGAAAGAGGAGGTTACAAAAAGTATTTAATAAAAGGGGGCAAATAATTGTTCGCAACGTGTTTTGGAGAAAAACATTTATTTCATAATGTGATTTCCTCCCCACTTTCAATTCTTTTACTTCAATGAAAGGTTAGATTTTTGCTTTTTTATTTATTTATAAAATATCAAAAGGATAAACAATGCAGATTTATTTTTTACAGCCATCTTTGATCATATTTACCAAGGGGGCAAATAATTCTGACCAGCACTGTATATTAGTTTAACAGCAAAGAATAACTTATGAGGCACATGCCTCATGCCATATTTTAATGATGTGACAGACAACACATAAACTGACAGTTAATGCATTCAACATAACCTTTCATTATCAAATTGAGCATGAACAGAACCATATTTAGAAATTCAAACAGGACCGACAGCCATATTCAACTAAAAAGAGCTGGCAAGAATGTAAAAAAAAAAAAAATTAGTTACTTGCTTTTTAGTGTTCACCTGATTTCAATGTTTGTGATATTGTGAAATAGATAATATAGATACTATACATATCAGACAGGAACTGGGACCGTCAAGTCAAGTCATCTTCATTTATATAGCGCTTTTAACAACGGATTGTTTCAAAGCAGCTTTACAGAGATAAACATATAATTTAAGGTAACAGATTGTTTTGGCATTATAGCGGTTCTTGAATAATGTTATTTCCAGCTAAAGTTAACTTTGATTGATTCACCTCCGTCGAAATGATCAGACTTTTAAACGCGAACCTGTGATTAACGCTGACGGCGTTCACATGCTCATTCAGAATTGATTCTATAGTTATGTGCTTTTTTAAAATATGTGCGCAGGTTTATAATTCATACAACCCAGCCTAAACAAACTACTTTTCTTGCCTATAAATTTTGATACAGAATTTTGTTTTATTTTATCACTTCGGGGTACGCGAGCCGGAATTCACAACGCTTTATCTGTAGCGTGGGAAAGGGATCCTCCATAGGGAGAGGATAGTGGACACTTCAGCACTGCATTGTCATCGGGTCCAGGCGGATCTCCTTCGTCAGATCTGGACACGGCCTGGATCCGTCAGGCTGCGGGAAAACCTCGGGATAAACAAAGACACTAATATTAGCGTAGATGCCATTCTTCTTATGATGTAGCGAGTACATCAAGATTTAAGGGAAGTGTTCCCAGTTCCGGCTGACCTAATCTATGCAGCCTAACATTGAATTTATAGAAGTCTATAGTGTGTTATGTGTATGCTAGGTCAAAGAGATGTGTTTTTAGTCTAGCTTTGAACTGACAGAGTGTGTCTGCTTCCCGGACAATGGTAGGAAGACTGTTCCAAAGTTTTGGTGCTAAATAGGAAAAGGATCTACCGCCTGCAGTCGATTTAGATATTCTAGGTATTATCAACTGGGCGGAATTTTGAGATCGCAATAGACGTGAAGGACTATAATACGTTAAGAGCTCGCTCAAGTACTGCGGAGCTAAACCATTTAGTGCTTTGTAGGTAATCAACAATATTTTAAAATTTATACGATGTTTAATAGGGAGCCAATGCAGTGTTGACAGAACCGGGCTAATATGGTCGTATTTCCTGGTTCTGGTAAGAACTCGAGCTGCGGCGTTTTGAACTAGCTGTAGTTTATTTATTAAGCGTGCAGGGCAACCACCCAGTAGAGCATTACAATAATCTAGCCTTGAGGTCATGAACGCATGGACTAATTGTTCCGCATTTCCCAATGAGAGCATATGGCATATTTTTAAGATGGAAAAATGCAGTTTTACAGATACTAGACACGTGGCTTTCAAAAGAAAGGTTGGTATCAAAGAGCACACCCAGGTTCCTAATCGACGACGAAGACTTGACAGAGCAGCCATCAAGTGTTAGACAGTATTCTGGGTTATTACGTGTGGAAGTTTTTTGTCCAATAATTTGAATCTCTGTCTTTTCAGAATTTAGTTGTAGGAAATTACTAGTCATCCAATTTTTTATATCAGCTATGCATTCCGTTAATTTTGTGAATTGGTAAGTTTCGTTGGGTTTTGAAGAAATATACAGCTGAGTATCATCGGCATAACAGTGAAAGCTAACTCCATGTTTCCTAATGATATCTCCTAATGGTAGCATGTACAGAGTGAACAGCAGCGGTCCTAGTACTGAGCCTTGTGGTACGCCATACTGAACTTGTGATCGATAAGACATCTCTTCATTTACTGCTACAAACTGATAACGGTCAGATAAGTATGATTTAAACCATGCTAGTGCAATTCCACTAATGCCCACATAGTTTTCTAGTCTATTTAAAGGAATGTTGTGGTCAATTGTGTCAAATGCAGCACTAAGATCGAGTAACACTAATAGAGAGATACAACCACGATCGGATGATAAGAGCAAATCATTTGTGACTCTAATGAGAGCGGTCTCAGTACTATGGTACGGTCTAAATCCGGACTGAAAATCCTCGCAGATATCATTTCTTTCTAGAAAGGAACACAGTTGTGAAGATACTGCTTTTTCTAATATCTTTGACAGAAAAGGCAGATTCGAGATCGGCCTGTAATTGACTAATTCTGTAGGATCAAGTTGTGTTTTTTTAACAAGCGGTTTTATCATAGCCAGTTTAAAGGTTTTTGGTACGTATCCTAGAGACAAAGATGAATTAATGAT
This sequence comes from Tiaroga cobitis, assembly GCA_030578255.1. Taxonomy (NCBI): domain Eukaryota; kingdom Metazoa; phylum Chordata; class Actinopteri; order Cypriniformes; family Leuciscidae; genus Tiaroga; species Tiaroga cobitis. The sequence continues at coordinate 24,299,491 of CM060609.1, forward strand.
ATTAAGAAGAGGATATATTCTTTATCAAATTCTTTGATAAAATCTTTATGGTGCCCTGGTGGCCTGTATACAGTAGCCAGCATAATTCTCAAATGTGATTTATCGTTTACACTATATATTTTTACATTAAGCACCAATACTTCAAAAGAAGTATATTTAAAGCTAGATTTCTTAGTGGTTTTGAAAATATTACTATAAATTACAGCAACACCTCCCCCTTTGCCTTTCAGACGAGGTTCATGTTTATAACTGTAATCTTGTGGGGTTGACTCATTTAAAATAATGTAATCGTTTGGTTTTAGCCAGGTTTCTGTCAAACACAGCATATCAAGATTATAATCTGAAATCATATCATTAACTATGAGAGATTTTGAAGTAAGGGATCGAATATTCAGCAACCCAAGCTTTATCATTTGCTCATCTGTATTATATCTGTTTTTTATTTGTTGAACATCAATTACATTTTTAACCTGACGTTTTTTGGATTTCCAAATTCGGGGAACAGACACAGTCTCTATATGATGACATCTAGGTGAAAGAGACTCTATGTGATGGGATTTATCTGACCTTGGTGACGTGAGGTAGCAGACGGTCGGTTTAGCCAGTCTGTCTGCTTCCTGACCTGAGCCCCAGATTGTCATGTTTTATCTCTAAGACTATGAGCCAAATTACTAGAGAGAAGAGCAGCACCAGCCCAGGAGGGATGGATACCATCTCTTTTCAACAGATCAGGCTTGCCCCAAAAACTTTTCCAATTGTTTATGAATTTTATATTATTCTGCGGACACGACTTCGACAGCCAACCGTTCAGTGAGGCCAATCGGCTAACTATCTCATCACTCCTGCGTACAGGAAGGGGGCCAGAGTAAATTACAGTGCCTGACATCGTACTTGCGAGTTCACACACCTCTTTAATATTAATTTTGGTGATCTCCGACTGGCGGAGTCGAACATCATTAGTGCCGACATGAATAATGATCTTAGAGAATTTACGATTAGCATTAGCCAGCACTTTTAAATTTGCTTTGATGTCAGGCGCTCTGGCTCCCGGCAAACATGTGACTATGGTGGCTGGTGTCTCTATTTTCACGTTCCGTGTGATCGAATCACCAATTACCAGGGCACAATCAACAGAATTCTCAGTGGGTGTTTCACTGAGTGGGGCAAATCGGTTTGTACTAGAACGATCTCTCACGGTCACCCATCTACCCTGCTGCACGGGCTCTACTTTAGCCGGAACCGAATCATGTAAAGAGTTCACTATGCTAGGCGCATCCAAAACACTATCTAAAAATCTAGCATTCTTACCATCCTCAATTAAAGTTTGGATGCGTGTCTCTAGTTCTGAAATCTTCTCCGTCAGCCTGACTGTCTCCTTGCATTTATCACATATAAATCCTATATTGCCATCGGAGAAGGCTATACTAAACATATGACATGTGACACAGGTGACAATAACGGGACAAGAAGACATTACTCACCGTGTTTTTTGACTGATTTCTTGCTTACCTGGACTTTATGAACTCAAAGGCGCGGGCGCACGAGAGAAAATAAATAAATAAATGAGCGCACGGGTGGCGCGTTAGCAGGCTAACGTTAGCGAGTTACTAGCGTGCTGTGTTAACAATAACGGAAGCTAGAGATGTAAGGTTAATCTGAGATGTTGGGTAAGCTGTATTTAGTAGTATAAACAACTAGAAAGTAAATGATGGCTCAAAACATAAAGAAATACGAGGCTCAGGCGAAGCTTACAGCCTCGAAGCAAACAAACACACAGCAGGCAGCGAGGCAGACAGGAGCAATCGATCAGCGATCAGACAGGAGCAGGGGCGATCAGCAGAATGCCAAAAAAAGAGGAAGGAAGTGAGGGGGTGTGCAAACTTTTTATATTATTTAAGAAAAGCCTCTGGTTTAGGATTAAATGAGCTATCAGTTTGTCAATAAACAAAGTTAATAGTGACTAACTTACAGGGGTTGGACAAAAACACAAAAGTCTTTCACAGTGGCCAGAGGGAATTTAAGCCATTACTCTTCCAGAACAGTTGCCATGTAACTATGTGATGCTGGTGGAGGAAAACATTTTCTGACTTGCTCCTCCAAAATACTCCAATGTGTCTCAAAAATACTTAGATCTGATGACTGTGCAGGCCATGGGAGATGTTCAACTTCACTTTCATGTTCATCAAACCATTCTGTCTAGGGATGGGGCCGATCCGATCCAGTATCGGTATCGGGACCGATACCAGCGTAATTCACGTATCGGATTTTCCCGATCCAACCTGCGGAGATATCCGATATCCATGAGCCATGTCTGCGCTTTAACGTAGTCTGCTGAAACGACTCCAAAAGTGATTCCCGCGGCCCGCCGGCTAGTCTGCTAGCTGGCTGCAAACTGTGGAATGGATATCCTGAACGGAGGTGCGGCTCAATGAGACACAGAGACCCCCCCTCAGGAAATCCATTCCGCAGTTTGCAGCCAGCTAGCAGGATAGCATTGAGCTGCCAACATGTTCGCTGTTTGGAAATCCTATGGTGGAAATACTTCACACTGGAAACACCACAGCAGAGCAAGACAGCAAAATGCAATGTTTGCAAAGCCGTATTAATTAAACCATTTGTCTGATGCATGTTTGCTATTCGCAGTCCAGAAGAGAAAGAGAGAGATCTCTCACGCGGTGCCACTGCGCGCACAACATGACAGCCCATCAGCATGATCGGTGATTGTTGTAAAATGCAGTCTCTACTGTTGCTAAATTGCGGGACGCTTTTAATAATAAAAAAAGCTATTAAAAGCACAAAAATCTGCGCAAGAGAAGCTGTTCCCGCGTCGCGCGCTCCGAAACAGACCGCAACGAGACAAGCACATTATACTTTGGGCTTCATATGCACGTCTAAACGATCAAATGTAGCCTACACAAAAATGTCAAAATGACCGGCTTGGAGATTCACTTAAACAGTTTGTCTAAAATGGACGTAGTTATGGAAATAGTTGGGAGAAAATATGGTGCACTCGTTCTTAAAGGGGAAGCAGTCTAATAAACATGCTGATGATTGCTCCATTACTGAGAATCAAACAACAAAAGGCAAAGAGAAAATCACTCACAGCTCTTGAATGAATAACTTTAGCTTTAATAAGCATAAATCTATCTATTATAAACTTTGCAGTGCTATTTTACTTTTGATTACTTTATTATAATTATTTTTAGACCATACCTGAATAATGTTAGTAGACCTTCCTGAAATTAAAGCACTGTGTAGGCCTGTATAATGTGTATCTTTGTTTAATTGTCTATCTTTTGTTTATCTATTGTTTAATATATATATAGGGCCCTATGATTTCCGCGATCACGGAATCGCGGCCGGAATTGCGGAATTGGCCAATTAACGCGGAATCTAGTGTTAACGTGGAATTTCGTGGAATTTTACATATTTGGTTTGAAATTCTGTTTTTGTGTGGGAGAAGAACGTATGTCTGGTTAAAATGCAGACCGGGGGAAGCAAATCTGGGTGACACAACCCCCCCACCCCGTCATTTCAGCTACAATGACGAAATCAAAACAATGAAAGCATGGCGAAGCGGCTCTCCTTTCGTCGGCAAAAAGTTAAGAAACTCAACACTATAAGCTGTCAGTGGCGAGCCGAGAAGTTCGCACGTGACTTATGCAGTGTTTCCCACACATAGACTAATTCGCCGCCACATACTGCGTTTCGTTTTTTAACACTATTCAAAACACGCAGCGTATTCTTTCAGTTGTATTTCCCCGCTCTCCCTCCGTCTCTCTCTCACACTCACGCGTCTCTCTCGCATACACACACACACAACGTGCACACCACGTCTGTCTATGAGGCGCCGGACTGGACAAAGGCGAAGCGAACTCCGTGAGCGACACTGGGCGAGAGAGAGACAGAGTGTGACTTTATTTAAACTTATATAAACTAATCTAATTTATATTACTGGACAGTTTAAAGCTCATAACCATATTTTGTTGTTACTTGAAGAGTGCAGTGTTGTTGCATCATGCAGTATTTGTCCTGAAAAGGCTACTGAGTAAATATCTGTATTACCTCAATAAATTTAAGGTCATTCCTAATTTATTTGTATTTTTTTAATACATTTTAATCATTAACTTTAAAAGCACACTCTTTTTTACGACTAAAATAACAGTCAAGGGTAAAAAAAAAAATGGAATTTGGGAAAAAATAAAACGAAATTTGGGAAAAAATAAAACGGATTTCATAGGGCCCTATATATATATATATATATATATATATATTGACATACATGCATACATACGTACATATCATACTTGCCTGTAGAGAGGAGTTTATTTCAGCATCATATAAAATCAACAATAATGATAATAATAATATTAAAGCAAACACAGCTCTGGTATCGGAAAAGTATCGGTATCGGCCGATATCCAAATTCAGGTATCGGGATCGGATCGGAAGTGAAAAAATGTGGATCGGTGCATCCCTAATTCTGTCACAAGTCTTGCTGTGTGTATTGGTGCATTATCATTAGAGGTCGACCGATAGTGGATTTTACCAATACCGATATTTAGGTTTGACCATGCATGCCGATAACCGATTATTCAACCGATATTTTTTTTAAATGGATACTGGATTAAAAACAAACATAACACTCCAAGTAAAACAGTGCTGAACTGAAATGTGCTAAATTAAATAAATATATAAAAATTAATATATTAAAATGAGAACTTCTACAGAACGAACTCTACAGAAAATAATTTAAACATTAAAATATAACCGGTCAAATATATGTTTTTTTTAGCTATAACCTTGAAACATTTGTAAATTTCATAGGTAACACTTTGCAAGTCCCATTTGTTAACAAGTATGTAATATAGCTTTCATGAACTATGCATTATGCAATATACAATATACAGTTTTACTTCATGCATTATTATTTGAGCAATACAATTGTATCTTGATCGTTCATGTTAGTTTATAGTACATTAACTAAGGTAATAACAGATCAAATTAAAATTAAAACTCAATTTAAAATGAATTACTAAATGTTGTGAATAATAACAGTAAATAATACTTCTACAACACTTATTAACCTTAGTTAATGCTAAAAATGGAATCTTACTGTAAAGTGTTACCATTTCATATAAATCCAAGGAGTCATGCTTAAAGATGGCCATATTTAAATAACTGCAAAGGACATAGCATTAAAATTACATAAATGTAGACCTATATTACATGTATAGTCTCTCACTTTTATTTCCTTCTCTTTTAGAACACTTGATGATTATCTAATCAAAATAACAATATATTGAAGTAATAAAAAATTACTGAAATCGAATGCGTTTCTGATTTGTTTGTTTCTGTCGGCTGCATGAACATATCAATGTTGAGAAAGCAATCACGTCACTAGCTTTAAATATGCAACTTCGCCGGCTAATGAGTGCATAAAAGTGATCGGACGGATATAAACTAATGGAAATAGATGGTAACAATTGCAACATAAAACATTTGGGTCACGTCTGCGTGTGTTTTTGTCACATTGCTTTAATCTCTTGAGGTAGCCGTTACTAATGTTATTCCTCTCAGACTCGACAGCAAACAAACTGCTGTTATTTCTCTGCTAATACAGCATCTAGTCAATAAATTATTTACTTTATAATGATATGGCAATATGTACTTTAGTGTTCTGTATTCATACCGTTTCGCTGTCTTGTGTTTTAAACGCGCATCTGAAATGTCAGCGCGCTCTGTGCTGCGTGTTCTCTCCGTGCTGCGCTCTGCCTCACGTGTTAATGTAAACAACTCAGCCAGTGATAGTTTGTTATTTGTCCTCTAGAGGCCGCTCGCACTCTGTATAATGCCAGCAGTCTCTTCAGCACTCTCGTGCGGTGTAATGACCGCGCGCACTTCTCAGCCGCTCCAGCAACGGACGCAACCCGGGAAAAACTATCGGTGTGGATTTTTGCCGATAACGATAGTTCCACCAATCAACTATCGGTACCAATATATCTGCAAAACCGATGAATCAATCGACCTCTAATTATCATGCTGATACTTGGCACCCCCTTCAGGCTACAATGTTAGAACCATTAGGTGCACATGGTCCTCCAGAATGGTTTGGTAGTCCTTGGCAGTGCATCAAGCACAGTAGAGAATGCCATGATATTGCAGCCCAAACCATCACCGTGCTTCACTATTAAGCCTCTTTGGGGGTTCTTTACACCGTAACCAAAGACTGTAGATTTAGAAAGACTGTTTCTAAATCTATAGTCCCGCCTTCTAAGTAAAAGAGCCAATCGCTGATCGTAATGTCATTGCGTCACTGGAGTTGCCATTAGAAGCTCCGGTTCCCATAGAAACCTGACACTCGAGCTTAGGACTGCACGTGCGCATTGGCTGGTCTAGCCTGAAAAATAAGCTTTTTAACGCTATTTGAGCATAAGAAACAACATTTATGGGACAGTTCATGACAGATTGTGTTGCTGATTTGAAATATGTTATTTAAATGCGATTTTGACAAGCAGTTTTTGAGATTTCAGGATTCCCCCATTCAAATAGAGGACTAGATCTTGGATGCCTGGAATAGCTGTTCAGAGGCTTTGGAAATACGGCCAGACAATAGTGAACAGACTTTCCTTGAAAGGGACTTTGCTGTAACCCAACCCCTGTACATTTCATGCAAATACTATCTTAGTATCTCTACATTAATGAATGGTTCTCCCAAAAATAAAAAAATGTATTTTATGTTCTTTTACTCACCCTCATATCATTCCAAACCCATAAGATTCTCATTCATCATTCAAATAAAAATTAGGATATAATAAACTGACACTATAGAAAGTTCATAAAGAGATCATAAAAGAAATCTAAATGAATCGAGCAATTTAAAGGTTTAGTTCACCCAAAAATGAAAATTCTGTCAGTAATTACACGCCCAACCCCATAAGATTTCCGTTCATCTTCGGGACACAAATTAAGATATTTTAAATCTGAGAGCTCGATCACTCCTCCATAGGCTTCTATGTTATTGAAACTTGCCGGCCCAGAAAAGTTATTAAAGACATCATTAGTCCAAGTTAAAGTGGACTATTTTACTTGGACTATTTTATTTTAGACATTAAAATAGTCCAAGTGACTACAGTGGCTCAATCATAAGTTTATCAAGCGACGAGAATACTTTTTGTGCGAAAAAACCCCCCCAAAAAAACGATTATATTCAACTTAATTTTCTTCTCTGTGGGCCTCTGAGTGAGTTCACGTAGTGTAACAGCGCAGCGCTTCTGTGTTTTTACATCACACGCATTACACACATGACCAGCATTCGCCAATAGTGAGCCTACATTCTGACGTACAACACAAAGTGCTGCGCTGTTACACTATGTGAACTCACTCAGAGGACCACACAGAAGAAGATGAATAGTTGAATAAAGTCGTTATTTTTTTTTATTTTTTTTTGTGCACAATAGGGGTTGAACCGACTAGTCGACTAGTCAACCTTAATGCAATGCCGCGACGCTTTAAGCTTGACGTCGACTAGTCGCGTTGATCATGTGACACTATGATTGCGCTAATTTTGATACTAACTTGTTGCAGACGACAACAGATGAAGAGCCCAGAGGGTCATTGCAGCAAGAAAGCAGCATTGGTACATCAAGTGTGTGTAAATACTTTACTAACCTAACACTAGAAATAGTTGAAAACGAAAGTAAAAGCATGACGCACGCTCACTGTTTTACCGGGAAATGAGAGTTCAGTATCTTTATTAAAACATTATTTTTATCATTTTTTTATTTAAACATATTAATGATGTAGCCTACCTCTAATTCACCCGCAATGAATTTTAATATTATTTTGTATTACTTGGATCTGCGCATCACTAAGGCGCTGATTTATAGCTTTTTTTCCTTTTCTTTTTTCATCCTAAATGATGATCTAAACAGTGGGCTGTTTACACCTGGCCACTTTATGTGTTTCTGCGATCCGATAGCTATCCGATCGTGAAAAGACCAGGTGTAAATGCCCCCCGTTCGGAGACGGATTTAATTCCGATCCCTCAAACCGCTTCAGGAGGAGGTCTGGGCCGCTTCACTGGACAAGTGTAAATGCATCTGGTAGTTGAAACCACATATGTAAATTGGACTTCTCCCAACAATGCTAACAATAAACGTGTGAGGGCGTATTATAGTGATGAAGCTATGGCAGCACGCATCGCCGCAGATGAGCAGCTCGAGAATCTATTCATCAAGCCAACGTGCAAACGTGCAAAGTAAGTCGCGGACGCTTAACACACAATCATCTTCGTTAAAAGTAAAGAAACAAAATGATCTTACCAGTGCTGTCTCTCTTATTGTGGTCTTTGATTTTGAAATTAGCTGATTATCAATAAAATGCAGCTCATTATTGTTGCTTTCGGTGACGTGAACTCCGTTAAATCTGCATAGCGCGTTGTTTGAAGATCGGATTTACATCCGTTTTGCGTAAACATATTTATGTGACCAGGTGTAAATGGAATCGTTTTGATAAATCAGATCAGTAAAAACGCATGAAGTGACCAGGTGTAAACGGCCCCATTATGAGCTGTCTGTCAGCATCTGTATAATTTTCTGTTAATTAATTGCAAATTGTGGCATGTTGCAAAGCAGTCCCATCTCTTGTGGTTTTATGAACGACGTCATCGACTAGTCGACGTCGACTCGACTTTGATGTCATAACAGTCGACTTCAAAAAATCTGAAGTCGTTCAACCCCTAGTGCACAAAAAGTATTCTCATCGCTTGATAAACTTATGGTTGAGCCACTGTAGTCACTTGGACTATTTTAACAATGTTTTTACTAACTTTTCTGGGCCGGCAAGTTTCAATTACATAAAAGCCTATGGAGGAGTGATCCAGCTCTGATTTAATCAAAAATATCTTAATTTGTGTTCTGAAGATGAACGAATTTCTTACAGGGTTGGAACAACATGAGGGTGAGTAATTACTGACAGAATTTTCATTTTTGGGTGAACTAACCCTTTAAGTTATTTGAGTCACTTGATGAGGATTTCTTAACGAATCTTGTCCTGTTCTGATCTCTCAGGTGACGTTTCGCACAAGAATCTACCACTGCAACATCAACAGTCAGGGTGTGATCTGTCTGGACATCCTGAAGGACAACTGGAGCCCAGCACTCACCATCTCCAAAGTGCTGCTGTCCATCTGCTCTCTACTCACAGACTGTAACCCTGGTAAGATACACAACCATGTGAAACACTTCTAACTTGTCTAACAAGAAGTGGTTGGAAAGAGCTGATTTGCTGGTCATGGGCTGATGCTCCAGTGTTTGTCCGTATGTTGGAGCTCCACCTGTTTGACCTAGACTACAGAAAAGGCAGTTACAGGTGTGGGCATATATGCAGTTGCTTAATGCTCATGTATAAAACTGCATACACATTTTCAGTTCATCTCATGTCTGAGCTCTCTGTGCATTTCACCTTTACCTTATGAGTAAAAAGTTAGAGATGCACCGGTCGACCGGCCATAAATCCGAACCAGACGGTTTTTGCTCCAGTCCAAACACGCAATTGGCAACCGGATTTTCAATTTATTTAAGCAATTAGGGATGCATCAAAATGAAAATTGGGCTGAAACCAAAAATGGGTTTAACTAAACTGAATGGGTCACAACATGCGACAATTTATTCAGTCTGAAGCCTTGAATACATGTATTTACCATATTTTCTGGAAAAGAAGTTACCCCGGGTCAAAATTGTTGAGAGAAAAACCGCAACACCGATAAGTTCAATCCAAATCCATGCTTGCGTGTTTGGCATTAATTTTATTATAAAAGTCGCTTTGGAATATAAAACGCAGCACGTTTCAGATGAATGGATGGTACATTTAGTTAATTGTAAAAGCAAAGTGTTGCTTAAAAATTCATTCCATTTCAAATGGATATTCACCCAATATATGTTGTGTTTTTGTGATTATTTTTATAGTATTGTGTTGCAATTAGAAAATCTGGCTGTGTCTGTACTATGTACATTGAATAGCGTACGCGTAAAAACTGAAGTATACTTTGGGCTATATACAGTAGTTGCCAAAAGTGATGTCCGGCTTAGGACAATTTTCATTTTTACCCTTTATTTAAATATTATTCAAAATTTGTTTAAGATTTTCAAAAGCATATTGCGTAGTTGTGCTTGGAGTCAATTATTTTATTTGTGATATCAAATTGTGTGGACATAATTTTTGGCCAGGCTGTCATACAAAGAAATGAACACATGCAAAAACGAGAGAATCAACTAAATTTTAATAAATGATTGTTGTATTCAATGCATGTTTTTTCCTGTAAGCTTTTTGTTTTTCTTTGCATTTTTTTTTGCATTGTAAATAAAACCTGTATCCATTTTTTGCCAAATAATTGTCCGATAAATATATTAAGTTTAGTGTTTTCTTCTTCCCTCATATTTAAAATATTTAAGTTTTATATAATTTTTTGATGGTTTATTCGAACATGTAGGGTCATTATAAACAAATCCCCACCTGACATCACTTTTGAGCACTAATGTAGTTGCTCCCTGTGAGGTGTTCAAAGGACTTCAGTTCAGTCGCTTGAGGTTCCCTTTTGATTTAGATACTACCTTAGAAATCTGCCTATATAGATTGTAGATATAGCGCACTAGGTTTTGAAACTAAGCTAATGATTGTTTTTAACCTGAAGAAACATGTGACTGTTCTTCTACAGCTGATCCTCTGGTAGGAAGCATCGCCACGCAGTACACAACCAACAGACCAGAGCACGACAGGATAGCCAAACAATGGACCAAACGCTACGCCACATAATTTCCTCTGACTGCAGAGCAATGCCTGTCAGACGTGTGTGTGTGTGTGGGGGTGGGGGGGGGGGGATGGGGATCCATAGGGTAGAGATACAGGGTGGATTTTATGATGGAATTTAAATTCCCAATTAATTCGTCTTTCCCAGCTTTTATTTTTTGTTGTGTTTGTTTCCCTTGGCTCAAGTAGCATCATGATTTGACAAAAATGGATCTTAATGTGTTCTCTTTGCCGCCTTGTTGTAAATTGATCTTTTTTTGAAGCTTCGTCATTCTTGTCAAATGAAGTCACGGCATGAGCCTTTAGCAAGATCGTTCCATGTATGTATTTTCCCCACCAATATTAAAGTTGAAGTTGGTGTACACTATCGTGCAGTATCTTTCATGCCAACAACAATGCAATAATTCAGGTGGAAAAACACTTTTATATTTTTAGTACAGGGGGAATGTCACATCTATTGAGCATGTTTCACTCCAAAATCAAAGATATATATATATATATATATATATATATATATATATGTGTGTGTATGATTAGGACTTTTCTGCATTGTGAAGTCTCATTGTATTACAGGAGCTTACAGAATGCTGTTAAAGCAACTTTATTGATGTGCACATTTTTTTAAATTAACTGAAATGCAGCGGCAAGCAGAAAAAAAGACGGTCAATAAATATTTATTTTGTTAAATCACAACATTACATAGTGCATAAGTGAAGTATTTTTAAAATATCTGTTATGTAAATTAGAACATGTGCTAAGACAAGGATTTCACAATTTTTGTTATAAACACTGGAAATTTCCACTACCTGCCATAGCAGGGAAATTCATAACGCATGTTATTTTTGCTTTTTAAATCAATAACTACACAAACAGCCTACAGAACTTCATCCCACTAGCTTCATGATTAGAAGATACGTCGCTTTGTGATTTTAAAGCTAAGATTATAGTTAGATTTGGAAATAATACTGGAAGACATCATACTATATGACTTTAATATACAACCTAATGTTACATATTTTTATTAACTAATTTTAAAGCACTTGATGGCTGAATGAAGTTCAAGTTCACATCTGAAGGACATGGAAGGAGCAGTGAAACGGTCCATTTTCTTTATGCCATGCCATTATACCATTTTGCATAAATGCAACTGGGGATTCTCATGTCCAGGGGTGTGCGTTTCCCAAAATCATCATTAGCCAACTATGGTCGCAATTTCCATTTAACTTTATTGGTAACGACGGAACTTGCGACCATAGTTGGCTAACGATGCTTTCGGGAAACGCACCCCAGGTTAGATTGAAGTTTGAAATTGAATTGAAAAATAATACTTCAAATCATAGTAGGATTTGTTGTACTGCCAGATTCAACAAAAAAGCATTACAGTGTTTTATTTATGAGTTAATGATAATTATTGAGAATAACTACAAAACCTCAATGTCAAAAATTTGGAGAAGTTGCGTTAACGAGAATGACATTTTTAGCTTTACGGTTTTAGTAACTAATAATATTTTTAAAAAATCATTAACACTTCTCAATAAGGTTCAATTATTTAAGGTTAGTTAATGCATTAACTTATATAAACTAACAATAAGCAATACATTTGTTACAGTACTTATTAATCTTTGTTACCATTATTACAAATACGTCTGTTTATTGTTAGTTCATGTTAGCTCAGGTTCATTAATGTTAACAGATGCAACTTGATTTTAATCATAAATGGTGAGATTAACATTAAGATTAATGAATGCTTTAGAAATAATTTTCATGGTTATTTCATAACTGATGTAGTTAACTCGTTTTAACAAACCTTATTGTAAAGTGTAACCAAAAAAACTTCCAAAAATGTCTTCCAAAAAAAAAAAATCGTGATTGACAGACTATAGTAAGCCAAGCACACTAAACTAGCAGTTCGCTATTGAGTGCACTGAATCTATGTTCTACCTTTTTTCCATCACTGAGCACAAACATAACCTAAAAAATTAGTGCAATTATTTGTGTGTAAATAGATCTAGTCCAAGCTAAGCTCTTTCTCTAGAAGCCCTTAAACATCTTAATTACCCTGAATGAAGAATAGACAACCAAATATAGTGTTGAAACTGGTAGTGTGCTGTGTTCAGATGTCGTTGGAGGGGGTTCCCTTGCTCTTGCGTCCGGGCAGAGGGAAGGCAGACTTGCTCTGTGGCTGTGTGAGGCGGCTGGTGAGGCTGGTGAAGGGCTCGATTAATGAGCTTCTCTCTGTCACGGTCACCTCCCAAAGTTTGACCTTCTCCCCACGTGCCCAATTCTGGGCAGCATCCTGATCCACCTGTCTACGCTCACGCAGGTCAGACTTGTTCCCCAGCACGATCACCATCACCTGCACAAGCAAATACAGTCAATGTGAGAACATCTTCACAGCTTACACCAGATCAGAGCACATTAACGGGTGGGTGTACGATGGAATGAAATGAGATCGTCCAGGTCCTATTTTACACCAAAATCTAAAGAATTGTTTTGGGACATAATTTTCATGGAAATCATTACCATACTAAAAGAAATATATCTTTCTTATCACTGGAGTATTTTTTGTAATTCTCAAGTTTTTCAAATGTTTTCTTAGATTTCCATTACTATAATCCAATTTAAATCAGCTTGAAGTAAATTAAGTAATGAGGTAAACTTTAAAAGTCTTAGGCACGTTAGTATTTTCACCCCCAAAAATGATTAAGCCAGTTATTGATATTTTTTGCTGTAGTGTGTCTGTAGGAAATATCACTTTACATTTCCAAACATTCCTTTAGCCATTATTTGTATTAATAGTAATCCAGTGCCCAAGGAGTCTGACAACAGCCGGTATGCTCCACACGGAGATCTGATCACACCATCATCGAGTCTGTCTGTGATTACATGAAGAAACAGAAGAAACTGAGAAAGAAGGAATCTAGAAGAACTGCAGCAACATCTCCAAGACGCCTAAAGAAACCTACCTGAAAAGCTGTGAAAAGTTTAAGGCACTTGTGTAAAAATGCTGTAAAGGGAGGATGCTTTCATTAATAATGTCAAAAATAGATTTTATTTATCTATTAACTAAATCAAATCAATATTTGGTGTGACCACCCTTTGCTTTAAAACAGCTTTTGTCCAGGTACACTTGCACATAGTTTTTCAGGTAGCTTTGCGGGTAGGAGTCTTGGAGACGTCGCCACAGTTCTTCTGGATAGTCTAATAAAATATTAGTAATTAGTAATAAAAACTATTTTTCCCAGACAGACTCGATGATGGTGAGATCAGATCTCCATGTGGAGCATACTGGCTGTTGGAAGACTCCTTGTGCATACAAAAATATCACTGGATTATTACAATTATGGCTGAAGGAATGTTTGGAAATGTAAACTGATATTTGACATTTCCTACTGAAATATATAAATAACTGGCTTAAAACCATTTTTTCTCGTGAAAATACTAATGTGCCAAATACTTTTGCACAGTACTGTGAATATATATATATATATATATATATATATATATATATATATATATATATATATATATATATATATATATATATATATATCATTTAATATTTTTATTCAGCGATTGATCAAAAGTGACAGTAAAGCCATTTATAATGTAAAAAGGTTAGTTCACCCAAAATAATAATTTTGTCATTTACTCACCCTCAAGTTGTTACAAACCTGTATGAGTTTCTTTTTTCTGTTGAACACAAAAGAAGATATTTTAAAGAATGTCAGTAATCAAACAGTTGACGGTAGCCATTGACTTTTCAATAGGAAAAAAATACCATGGAAGTCAATGGCTACCATCAACTGTCAAGTTGAAAAAGAGAAAGAAGAAAGAAACTCATACAAGTTTGGAACAACTTGAGGGTAAGTAAATGATGACAACATTTTTGGGTGAACTATCCTCTTAACAATTGAAATCAGCATAATTATAATGATTTCTAAAAGATCATGACACTGAAGACTGAAAATTCAGCTTTGCCATCAATGGAATAAATGACATTTTAGAATATATTCAAATATAAAACAGTTCATTTAAATTGTAATAATTGTTTTTACTGTATTTTTGATCAAATAAACCAATCACAAATTTAGATACTGTTGTTGTAGGCCCTATAGGTTACACACACATAACATACATACATACACACACACACACACACACACACACACACGTGTATATATATATATATATATATATATATATATATATATATATATATATATATATACACATATATATATACACATATATATATATATATCACCATGCTTCATTTTCTTTTTACAAAATATTTAGTTTCTTTCGATTATTTGTGGCGAAATATAAGCCGGACATATTATTAACAGATTTGTATAATCTGGCTCTCCTGTTAATAAGACATTTTTAAATCTTTAACATTTGTGGATTTTCATGCCTCTTTTTTGTCTCTGGACTTGTCTATCTCCTTCTTCAAGAGCTCGACTTTTTTGAAGGACTCCAGACTGTCCACACTGTAGACCAGCACGAAGCCGTCGGCCACTGAGAAGAAGTGTTTGGGTAAATCCAGACCCTCACGGAGCCCTCTTGTGTCATAGAGACGTAACTGCTCTCTCACACCACGGTCCGTCTCGACCGACGCCACATATATATCCTCCTGAGTGTCGTTTGTTTCTGCACCTGAAACAGGACAGTCCTGTTTCATTTAAATGTCTACTTATATGTATCTTCATACACTATTCATTCTTTCATGAATGACTCACAACCCAGGATCATTGATGAGTTGATTCTCAGAATAATAAATGCATGATTCATACATTTCAGATAATTCAAAGAGGGCATGGCATGATTTTTTTTTATTATTTTAATTGTAATATGTTCCTTGAGGTTCACTTATAATGTTAAAATGAAAATACTGTCATCATTTACTCACCCTCAAGTTGTTCCAAACTTGAATGAATTTATTTCTTCTCCTGAACACAAAAGAAGATAATTTGAAGAATATGGGTAACCAAACAGTTGATGGACCCCACTGACTTCCATAGTATTTTTTCTTTTCTTTTTTTTGGCCATACTATGGCAGTCAATGTGGCCCATCAACTGTTTAGTTACCGACATTTTTCAAAATCTTCTTTTGTGTTCAACAGAAGAAGAAAAATCTTACAGGTTTGGAACAACTTGAGAGTGAGTAAATGACAGCATATAGGAATGAATCTCTTTGTTTACTTCAAAGTGTTATAGTAACCCCATCCACCCTAACGCACCAGTGTCCTGCAGAAAAACGCAAATAATCTATGTTTTATATAAATTATGTTAGTATTTTTAAACAAAAATGATAAACTATATATAAAAAAACTAAATTCCACTGCAACCCATGCATTTGTTAAAAATACAATGTAGGCTATTAGTTTAATATATGCAGTTGGTCTACTAATGAAGTGTAAATTAAAGAATTTGTTACTAACCACAAACAAACAAATAAATGAATTATTCGCTAAATTACAGTGTAAATGTTGCAAAATTCATCAATAAGGAAATTACTTCAATTTTAGCTGTAAAGACAATGGTGTCATTAATCAGCTCAATTCAGTTCTCTACCAATCATTATCGTTGCAGTCGAATCGATAATATATGGGAATGTATGTTCTCTTTTATTAAGTCCCAACTGAGCAAGCCAAAGGCAGACAATATTTTATTACCCATATTTTTTTGTAACTGTCAATAATACTCAGTGAGCTTGGTTCTGTCTGTCTATAAATTAGTAAGATACTGCCACAGAGATCAATTTAAAATAGCTTCTGCTCTGCGTTCAGACTTCACAAAGAGCATGTTGATTTTTGTATACCTAAGTTACAGTTAATTATGATGTCTTTACAGTAAATATCCATTTTTATCCAATATCCAATTTTTACTTGTCTGATTCAAGTCACATTCATGTACGTTACTGATATCCTTTGCTAGAGTGTCTGTTTTCCCATCAAGCTGATGAGCAGCAGCTGTCATGAACACTGTGAATTTTGAAGTCATGTGAACTATGAAAGGAGGTGTTTTTGATATGACTTTTGAATGAACGGATCACATACCTGCAGTGTGAGAGCCATACAGTAACTGCTCCAGGATGGCTGTTTTCCCTACTGATGCCATACCACAAACCACAACCTTACAACCCTTACCCATAGTTACCTGGCCTGAAACACACAAACAAACAACACATCCAGAACCACCAGAAGGGCAGCAGTGTAAAAAGCATGACAGGTGAATGTGAAATTAGGCAAAAATGCTTCTAGTTTTTTCCCCTCATTTATTATATTTTTTTTATTAATTTACAAATGTATGTATATAAATAACAATTTGACTATTTAAAGTGGAAAAAACATAAATTAATTATTTGCATATGCTTTATATATATATTTTTATTATGAATGAACAAATGCTGATGCTCATGTTCCCTAGCATGTTTGAGCAATCGAAGCAAGAAATTGGCATTAGGTTCTCAGGAACACATGTACTTTTACACCTGATTAGTGACCTCGATGCAATCGTTTCTTTATTTTAATTGTTACAATTTTTTTTTTTTTTTAGATTTCAATGCATAAACGATTTTTAATGTGGTTTCAGACTTTTTGATACCATTGTGCATGACAATGATATGTATTTAAACTTAAATTGAATTTAGCATAGCTTAAATAAAATAAACATAATGCGCAGTTTAGTGTTTGTTATATAATGATGGTCAAAGGGATTAACCAGTTGTCTTAACTTGAGACCAGACATGCATTCATTCATGACAGTTACTAAACTGATAAACAATAACTCACCTTACGCGGATTGCTTGACAATAAACATATGATCGAAGAAATCGATCAATGTTAAATCAGATGAATGTGAATATGAGACTTTTAATACCATCACTACGTGCTAGAGGTGTTATCAAACGTTACTTCCGGGAGTCGTTTTCCTCTATTTGCTCTGGGTCTGAACCTGGAACCATTGCTGATAAGAGAACAGTGGCAAAAAATTATTACTTGAGATTTAAGAATAAATGTGCTATAGCAATGTTTCAGCGCACTGTATCTAATCGGTTAAATACATTTGGTTGTGATTTATAAAATCTAATTCTTAAACACAGACTACATTTCCCAGAACTATTTAACAACGGAACCGGAAATCCGCAAGAAAAAGTCTAATAAAGCATTATGGGTAAATTTCCTCTCTCTTTCCGGTTAGTACGCCATCAAGTAAGCGAGACTTTTTCATTTTTCTGCTTTCAGAATCCATCAAATATCTAGATGAATTTAATGACATCCAAATCACACAATTAATGTTTTTAATGTGGAATATCTTAGCTGTGCTATCTAACCATTATTTTTCTCCCATAATGATGATGTAAATTAATTTTAACGCTAAATTGTGAGGAGTAGGGAAGCTAATGTCATGCCGGAGTTTGCACGTTTCTTCCATATTCAGTCAGAACTGAATTAAACATAGTATATTATTCCAAATGTCATTTTCTTGCATTGCATTTTAAAAGGTTACTGAAATCATTGTCTGTGACATGAGAGTTGAATTGTTTTCACATGAGTACATGTATCAGTCGCCGATTCCAAAGCTGTCCACAACAGCCACTGCTAATGGGTATATTTTACAGTAGGTTATTAAATCATTCTCCCTGAAAGCAACTGCTTTGGATATGTAATATAAGATCATATATCTGTGAACGTTACTCCTGATAATTTGATATGTGACCTGCTCAATAGATATGTGACGCGTCATATTATGGTTGAAAATGCCATACTATGCAGACAAGGTTCAAGTTAAAGTGTGTGGCTGTACAAGGCTGCTTGTGATGTAGTATTAAACATTTAAGTGCTCATGTAGTCTCAATGAGCTCATAAGCAATGTGCACACAGGTGAGTAAAGTTATGTTTGTAAAAGTTTTAAGGAGCTTTGTCAACGTATGAAAAATCAACACATCCAAGCATGTGTATTTTTCATTAATCAAGAGTTTTCTTGACTTAAGTCTAATTTTTGGTGTCACAGGTGAGGCATCATGGGAGCGTACAAGTACATGCAGGAGCTATGGAGGAAGAAGCAGTCGGATGTGATGAGGTTTCTGCTCCGTGTGCGGTGCTGGCAGTACCGTCAGCTGTCCTCCCTTCACCGGGCTCCGAGACCCACCAGACCCGATAAAGCCCGCAGACTGGGATACAAGGCCAAACAGGGTGAGTGATGTGAGCTCTCCGGTGTCTATTGGTTTACTGGTTGCGTATATAGCAATATATAGCAATATATCACAAAGCACTTTTCAGTAGGGGTATAACGATTTTCAAACCGAACTGAAAAACCGCGATCCTCCACAAACAATCCCATTGTTGAGGTAAAGAGAGGTTGGCCTCACTTTACCTTGTCATAAAAAAATGTCTTCCTTGACATTTGATTATATAGTAATTAGAGGTGTAACGGTACATGTATTTGTCCTCGTGAATTTGTCTCTTTTGTACAAGACTAATACAGCGTTGTAGCCTAATCACCATGAAGCACCACCAATAAGCTCCGTGTTTTGTTACTTTCATGTCCATTTTATCATGAAATTCAAACAATAAATGCCGTTTTAACGCTCTTTAATGTGGCGTGACAGATCATTTTATAGGCGCCTCAGTTTAAGCAGCAGAAGATATTAGGGCTGGGCAAAAAAATGTATTTTTCGATTAATCGTTTTTTTTTAAATGTGATCGATTCAGAATCGATTCTCCCCATATTCAGGGCTCTCGGTGCTGTGTTTTCTCTCTCTGCGCTAGGCAAGCGCTGCAGGCATCGATACACACCATAGACTGTTAAAAATAGATACACGCTCACATTTAAGAGTCGGGACATGATTCACTTGCACAATCGGGCCAGCATTGCATCGTAACTAACGTTTATCATTTTCATGTCTTTTTTAAGTCTTACCAGTTTAAACATTCAAGCAATTTTAAACCATCCCGTGCTCGCGCACTCTCAGAGATGTTTTTCACTGCGTGCACATACAGTAAAGCCTAAATCCGCCTCACAAACCGCTCGCCAGTAACAAAAGTTTTCGCTTTAACAGTTAAACACGTGAAATTGTCAAAACTCTGGTCTTGGTGAGTAACCTCGTAAAGACAGTCGGTTATGTCTAGTTGTGCAACGGATCATCATTGATCCGTGATCCGTTCGGATCAATATCTTCGGTTCGGCACACACATGATCCGCGGATTGATTTATGAAAGAAAAAAAATTTGTACGCATGTTCAGTCCACACATATCTCCACAGCGTGGTCATGGCGAACGGAGGAGCTTGAACGGCCCGTGTCATTTAAATCCCCTGTATGGGAGCATTTTGGCTTCCCTGTCAAATATAATGATGAAGGAATGAGGTTAGTGGATAAAACCGTGACGGTGTGTGTAGTAGGGTGGCCATACGTCTGGATTTTGGCTGGACAGTCCGGAGTTGCGCTGAATTGGCCTAAAAAAAATTCTGCATATTGATAGCGGCTCCCTGATGCCTGCAAATTAGTTCAAATCTCCCGGAATCTAGAGCGCGCATGCGAGACAGAACATACTGCGCTCCAAACCGTGTAGCGCGCACACGGCAGAGAGCAAGAGAGCGGGAGACCTTGCAAGGTGTGTGCGCATGTAAGACCAGAGGCCTGTTTCGTGGCCTGTTTCGGTAAGTCAACCAGTCAACCCCCCTAATATCTCTAAAAAAATAAGATATTATGCCTTGTGCACTTTAAGTTGATTTTATATATTTTAATTTAATAATTTAAGTGTTAATAAACAAAAAGACAAAACTTATGTTTATTTGTCTTGTCTTTTTTGCTGATTCGAAAAATGATCCGATCCGTGACTCTGATCCAAGAAACAATCCGAACCGTGAGTTTTTTGCTTTTTGCGCTTGGTGTAGGCTGCCCTTAATCTGCACGCAGGTTAGAATTGCGAAACGTTATTGGATAATTCTTATAATTGACATTTCTCTTGGCCAATCGGAATCTTAGCACTTGCGTCAGAATCGCCATTGGATGAGACACCTGGCTACCACGCGAGTCTGATGGAAACTCATTACGTGAAGGAATCTAATGTGAAATTCGAGGTAAATCCAGCTTTTTTGGAGCAAAAACAACAGCTAGTTGTTTGCTTGATTCAATTAATGTTAGCTACCGCTTTGTTATGCTGCGCTTGTGAGAGAGAGAGAGCCGGTCGCGCGCGCACTCTCACTGTATTCAAACTGCCTTGCTCTCCCTCCATCGCGCATATTAATCAAAATCTATTGAGAATTGACACGATAGTAAAAGATCAAAAGACCAAAGTTTCATGTGGAGATTTTTTTCCTGAATTACCGCTGGGTGTGAATTGCAGCCTACTAAAATTGCCCTATTCTCTCTGAAAAGCATTCCGCACAATCAGCTGACAAACCACATTTTCAATAAACAAAAAACCTATCCAGTGATTAAATGTTTTCTGTGTTGAGAGTTGAGACAAATCTTGTGCGATGTCCTTATCTGCTGGGATAATCGCACAACGCTAGCCGTGTGTGTCAGCTAATGGCATGTCCGATTCGCGAACTAATGACTCATTTGAACCGATTTACTTTTATGAATGGTTAAAATAACTGATCTGTCCAATATCTGTCTCTTCAAAAGAGATCTGAATCGGTGTATAACAAATCGATAACACCAAACTAGTTAAAGGAGAACTCCGGCGCAAAATGAACCTTTGGTCTAATTACACATTGTTACCTAGTCAACCGTTATCTGAGATTTGTTTTCATGATTATCGAATGTAAATAGTTTTATCTCTAAAAACAGTTTAGCCTATAAAGCTAGTATAACGCTAGTATATTGGGCATAGAGTAATGACAAGTAAAAATCGCTTGTTCATACCACTAACAAGGCTCAAAATAGCCCCACACTAACACGGTAGCATAATGAGGGTCCCTACCTTCAAACCGAAGCATTGAGAACTTTGTCAGTGTCCAGACAGTTTAATAAGAAGATATTTTAAACATAGTCAACTTCGCGTATACAGACAGGAGCCATCTTTGAAATACAGTCTTTACCAGTTGATCTACGAACGCCGATCCAAGTGCGCTGGTGAGAATGTGAACGAGTGATAAGGTGAGCGCGAACAGCAGGCTTGGATCGGCGTTCGTAGATCGACTGGTAAAGATTGTATTTCAAAGATGGCTCCTGTCTGTATACGCGAAGTTGACTGTATGTATAAAATATGTTCTTATTAAACTGTCTGGACACTGACAAAGTTCTCAATGCTTCGGTTTGAAGGTAGGGACCCTCATTATGCTACCGTGTTGGTGTGGGGCTATTTTGAGCCTTGTTAGTGGTATTAACAAGCGATTTTTATTTGTCATTACTCTATGCCCAATATACTAGCGTTATACTAGCTTTATAGGCTAAACTGTTTTTAGAGATAAAACTATTTACATTCGATAATCATGAAAACAAATTTCAGATAACGGTTGACTAGGTAACAATGTGTAATTAGACCAAAGGTTCATTTTGCGCCGGAGTTCTCCTTTAATATTAACTATTCATAAACTTCACTTCATAATCTTTATAAATAAATAGCATTTATTAATCTTTGGTAATGTTAATTTCACTATTTACTAGTAGCCTTATTACAATTAAAAGTTATATTTGTTAACATTAGTTAGCCTAATGATACTGTGAAGTAATATGAACAAACAATGAACAGCTGTATTTTTATTAACAAAGAATAATAAATACAGTAACAAATGTATTGCTTATCATGGTTCATTTTAGGGCTGCAACTAATGATTATTTTAATAATCGATTAATCGGACGATTATTTTTTCGATTAATCGGATAGAAATTAAATTAGATTTTTTTTTTTTTATAACTAAATAAAACCGTAAATCAGGGTATTTATGTGTAAAAGTGTACTTTAAAAAGTGCAAAAGCCACACATTGAGTTTTACTAATATCAATATTTGCATTGTTTTTAATGATAATTGCTGATGGCAAGTTGACAAACATGATTATTGTTAAAAAAATGATATCCAACATATTATGTTTTAACACAATTTTTGTTCAAACAAATTTACACAGACATGTTGTTCAGATGTGAATATCTGAACTAAAAACAAACTAAAAACATCTAAAATATATAATTCATTTAATTTTTATTTAAAATTAATTATAAGGAATATAAGGATAAAGAATATAATATATATTATATATAATATATAAAAGAATATAATATAAGGATAAATTGATTAAATAAATATAGAAAGACTGAAAACAATTGTGTAAACGTAGAGCCGCAGTAGATCGCGTTTGACAAACAATTAAAACTTAGTAGACTAATGCTATAAAAATAGAACGGGATGGAGGTACGCAGCAAGCTAACAGGCTTGAGTAAAGGACAGGAGAAATGATGCATTAGTGCACAAGCATTCGCTGAAAACCACTGAGTACAGTGACTAAAAAACAATATTTTACTGCTGCTGTTATTAACTGCCTTTGTATTTAGTGCTTCACTTTGTAAACACCATTTTAATTTAACCTATTTCTGCGGTAGCGCTATTTTAATCCATCACTTACGTTGCGAGCGAACTGATTGCGCAACCTGATGCTCGAGACAAAATACAGACATCCCAAGATCCCGGAAGTCCCGGGAGTCTCCCTCATATTGATTGCGGCTCCCTGATGCCCGCGAATTAGTTCAAACTCCCGAAATCTAGAGCGCGCAAGCAAGAGCGCGCATGCGAGACAGAAGAGACTGCTCCAAACCGTGTAGCGCGCGCGCTCGGCAGAGAGAGACCTTGCGTGTGTGTGCGTACCAGTAAACGCTCCCCGTGACGCAAGCAGACCAACTAATCGATAATGACATTCGTTGACAACGATTTTCATAATCGATTATAATCGATTTTATCGATTAGTTGTTGCAGCCCTAGTTCATTTATATTTTACTGCCTTTTTTCTCCTTTGCCAATCCTATGATAATTATATATACAGTATAGTGTTCATCCAGAACAACATGTAACTGTGTAACCACACCCTAGCAACCGTTTAAAGCTACCTAGCAACCATATTGCAACATATAGAAGCCATATTGAAGCTCCACAACATCGTTAAGACGTTGTTGGCTCGTATGCAATCATGTACAACATTGTAGCAACTATCCTAGCAACTGAGCGGCCAGTTTTGCCACTGCAAGCACCCTCCATACCCCCATACCCCTCCCACCCCCCCCGGCAACACTGTCACCTTTTTTATTCTGAGTTTGCAGGTCTGTTATTTGTTTCTTTATTCTATTGTATTTATTTGTGCTACTTTTTTCAATTTAATTCAAAGATTGAAATCAAGCTTCCATGTGTTGCATAAACTCTTAAAAAAAAATTACCCCATTGTAAAAACAAACATTTAGGTAAGATCAATGTAATAAAAAAAAAAAATTTTTTTTTTATATATTTATCTATATCGATCTTAAACATAAAATAACCTGATCCTGTTTCATCAAGGTGTGCGACTGTTCTGACTTGTCCAATTTTCAGCATCAATTTTGCATCTTGCATCAAAATCCTGTCTATTCATTGTATGCATTTAGTGTATAGTGTACCTAAAATAAAGAGTTTTATATACAGGTTTGTGGCTCTTAATTTTTTTGTATTAATTAACCACTAGTAAACTTATGTCCACTGTTCTTTTTTTTTTTTTTATAAATATAGGATTTGTATTACATCTATATTCATTATAGTCGAATCGAGAATCAAATCAGGAATTGAATCGAAATTGAACATCTGAATCGATACCCAGCCCTAGAAGATACGTTGAAAGACAAAGTACAACTTACTGAAATGTATTATCTCGTAATTGTCAGTGTTTCAACGGCGGAAAGACATTAGTAAAACAGCTTGTAAACAATATCCCACATAGCATTAGATTTACATCAGGCAAGTCATTCAGTGTCCACAGCTGGTTAGTCAGCTAGAGAAATAACTATTTCGCTAAATATATGCACTATATTAGCCTATATGGTCCTCATACTTTACTTGACCTGGTGATGTCTTGATTATTTAATTTTTTTTAAATCTGTCATTCCCCCCGCTGTACCGAACTGTGATGTCAAAACCCGTGGTACATACCGAACCGTCAGTTTTATGCATCGTTACACCCCTAATTTTCAGACATTTTTGTTGTCTTTTGAGAGGTTGAGGTGCAAATGATTTAACCACACCGTCTAGCATTACCCATATTGTTTTTTGGACTATTCCTTTATTTATTTCCCGTTACTTCGTTAAATATTTCTGGGAAATGTAGTCTGCCTATGAATTTGGTTTTATTATGATTCATAATCAAATGTTTATCCAATTAGATGCACTGCATAGCAATATTGTTATGACAGTTATAGTTAAATCTCAGACCATATTTTTTTCTCCACTGTACTCTTATCAGCAACTGTTGACTCTAAGAAGTCATGACACACCTCACTAGCACGTAGTGATGACACAGTGATGGCTTATAATCATATTCATCTGATTTATCATTGATTGTTGTCGATCAGTTATTTAACCACTCAATTGTATGTCCTGTAACTAATTTCTGCCTCATGTTTTTTGTGTGTATCTGAACTCACTGTGCTCTTGACCAAACAGGCTACGTCATCTACCGTATACGTGTGCGCCGTGGAGGTCGCAAGCGTCCCGTGCCTAAAGGTGCCACTTACGGCAAGCCCGTGCACCATGGCGTCAACCAGATCAAGTTCGCACGCAGCCTGCAGTCAGTAGCTGAGGTATGTGAGCAGCATCATGAGGTGATCCGCAGTTGGACAACACCTTGACACCTTTTGTTCAGTCAGATTTAGTGATGCACCGATGTGAAAATTGTGGCCGTTAACTGATATGAATATTGTTGTTATGGCCGAAACCGATATTTACCAATGTCGATATCTCCGTATAGAGAACACATAGCGAGGATTAGGGCTGCATTTATCCAACTCCTTTTTAAAACTGTGTGTGTTCCATCTTTAGGAAAGCCCACTTCGAAGTAGCGTTGAATCGATCAATACATTTCTGTTTGAACCATTGCTTTGGCAATCTCTCTCTCTCTCTCTCTCTCACACACACACACACAGGAGTGTGGATGCTCTGAGTGACATCGTTTCCATCAATCGGTTCTGTTTATCAACAATGTCTGTATGCTGCATGAAAGAGGCTCACTGTATATTGTGCACTTTAATCTGTTTGAAACAATTGTTTACTTTAAACATAACTGTAAGGCCTTCCCAATCGACCCAACGATGGTTTCCGATAAGCGGGTAAAGGTTTTTTCAGTGTGGCAAAGTGATTTAATTCCAATTAAACTTTTATCTGACTCCATTTTATCATGACCTCAAATTGGAATGCCAATTGGTAATGGGTAGGGCTGTCGCGATAACCGCAATATTGTAGTACCACGCTTCTGACAAGTCAACCGTAGAGGATTGCACGTAACCACAACAACCGTGATATTCACGTTTTTTTATAAGGCCCTTGTTTTGAACTGCATGCATGTGTATTGAATGTTGAACAAGTTCATAATGATAAAAAGACGTTATCTTGGTGATGTGTAGCCTACAGAGGCTTCACACAGACAGTGAATGAGAGAGATCAAAGACAGAAGCAGGTAATAGCACGCGATCTGCCGAAGTCGTGAAAAGGTTGCCGTGCCAAAGGAAAGCTTAATGTTTGTCGTAGGCTATCATCCTTTTAACGTTCACGTCACGGGTATTTCCCATAAATGCGCGTCAGCAGCAGCGCTGGTCAGCATCCCACAGTGCGGGGAAATAAAATCAGCAAGTCATGCATTGAATCAATGCCATATTGGTCTCTAATTAAAGTGAAGCATCAGCTTCAGCGTTACCCATGCGACGCATTGCTGCTCAGCTGAGCCTTGAAAAGTGGAACTCAGTTAAAAATAATTAACACCTTGTTTCATTACATCTCTTTTAACCCTCTGGGGACCAGAGTGTTTTTGGGGCCCTTGGGATGTTTTGACATGCTCTTACATTTGTGCTTTTTTCAGTTATTTATAAACATGTTAATGGCAAAGGTGTAAATTCACTCTATATAGCACAAACTTGGCTACCATGAGATCTGAGCAACATGTATGTACATGTTTGTATTTTTAATAGAATAATGTTTATGCGTGGTTATTGAAAAAAATTTAAATGAAAGTTGCTGAAATAAGACCACAAAACACATATTGATTATTTCTTCACAAGACTTTTGAAAATTGTATCACATAGCCTAGAATATTTGCTCCAAAACAATGTGAGAATCATCCTGACTACTCATTCAGATAAGTCAATAAAGTCTTTTACATTTTTAATGACGTGTTTTGTTTGAGAAAGCTTTATGCAGGAGGCTTGATCTCTCATTAATATGTGTGGCATTCCACACCTGAGAAAGACAAAGACCCTCCCATAATGGCCCTATTAGGTGCTATCAGGCCATATCATTACAGGAGCCTTGCACAAAGAATGAGGAGATTTAAAAAAGAATGGCTTTTAGATTGTTTGGATTTATATAAGGAAAATACAGGGTGCATACGTCTGGACACTTCTATCACACACCCTTCACCATATAGACATGGTTTTATTTCAGTTCAAAGTTAGAGTTGGAAACATCTTGAAAAGAAAATTGTCTTTCTCCATAAATGTCTTAGTTTGATCATACATATTTCAAAGTTGAGGATTCATTATTTTGATATAGCTTGAACAAACACTATAACATCTTAGTTGATTAGTTTATTGACAAAACATACTATATATTTAACATATGAGCAGAAACTCCTAAAAAAGCTTATTTGATGCCTATTTTAGAGTAAAAACTTTATCCAAAACGAGTCAACGAAATGTTGTCTGTTATTTAGTCTGTAACAGTGCGTATCTGTGCATTCATTCATTCATTCATTCATTCACACACACACACACACAAACATGATTCACATTTAACAGTATGCTATTTTTCCGTTTACAGACACTAACGTTATTCTATATCGCGATTAGAACAAAGCACAAGCATAAAACACTTACACACTTCTCAGCTGAATCTGTTGCTCCTCCTCGTGGTGATAATAAACCAGCACTTGTTCTGAGGTAGGTAAATGTCCCAGGATTGTTCCTCATAGCCGCGCAAGACGACAGTAGATTAATCTGACTAAAAAATATAGTGTGTTTTCAGAGTTTATGGGCGTTAACGCGTCTCAATGTGGTGCTTCACGTATTTGCGTTTGAATAGCGCGTGCTCTCCGTGGGCGTGTCACATTACCGGAGATAATCAGCTGAGAGAACAATAATGAGACGGGCTGACACGTCTCTTTTTATATAGATGACATAAACGGAGAATAATAATTTTAGTTTTGAATCGGATCATTTAAAAGTACAAACTCAAATGATTTAAAAGATATATTGCTTATGGCTGGGTGAATAGTATTAGCTGAGTTTTGTTGAAGATTAGAGACGTGCTCCAGGAAAAAAGTTCACGGTGACTGCGAGGCAGAACGCACACCCTGTTTATATTCTTTATTTTACAAAAGCACAATATTTTATTTCGATTGTTTGTGGGCACATAAAGTAGACATTTAACAGATTATTTTCTCATATTTCTTAACTCTATATGAACAGAAATGATGGTAGTACTTTAAGTCTATTTTTCTGCTATGTGAAAAAAAACGAGCAAAACGCACCGGCGCGTTTCTGGTCCCCAGAGGGTTAATGAATCAGCTTTTTTGAACGTGTTCGTTGAATGAACGGTTTAATGACTCGCCCTGTGACTCACTCAAAGTCCGTTGTCATAACAATATGCGCGCTGAGTGAAAGCCTATCAATGCGCATATAGACGCTGTTTAGTTTCGGTTACATTGGTTACTGAATGTCCTCGTTTTTGTCCACATCGTAAACTTTATTTATATAGCAACAAATACATATAAATTAAATAAATAAATGGCGGTAATACCGCATATCGCGCTATTGAGCCACTCAACATTACCGCAAGGGAAATTCCATAACCGCGACAGCCCTAGTAATGGGTCATTTATATCAAGTTTAGCTATGCATTTTGATCTTTTTATTTAACTCTTTACTCTTATTGTACTCGTTCATTCGGGTGCCAAAGTCGCACAGGGTCGTTGCACCGGCCAATCCTTTTTATGGGGCCCCACGATCACAAACTCGCCAGTCTAGGTCACTAATTGACTACTGTTTAGAAGGCCTCCATGCTTGCTCCATCTAAAAGAATGTTTAGTCCCCCATACATCTGTATACACTTGAATACACCCTGTCCAATGGTGTCCTACAATGGCTATGAAAAAAAGTACATGTAACCATGTAGGCTAGGATGTATTATGTGCTAAATTACATTTCTATCATTAACAACAACATTACCATCTAAAAATGAAAATAATGTTGTTGTTTTTTTTTTTAAACAAGTTAAATTCAGGTTTAAAATTCTACATATACATTTATCTAAAAAACTTTCTAACATAAACAGATGGAGAAATTACCTGTGAAATACAAGTTAAACGCATTAAACCGCACAAGTATCTGTCAGAGCATTTGATGCATATAGCATTAACTATATCTCACAAGTTATTTTGAAGCCCTTAATATAAAGCATGTCTCATATTTTGGACTAATTGGATTTTGCACTTTACAAAGGAAACAGAGTGAGCTGCAGCCCACTCTGTTTCCTCTGCTATCTCCAATACACATCTTTTTGTGGTTTGAAATGTCAATGTCTTGTTTTTATGTGCTTGTTTTATTATTTTTTTTAATGGCTTTAATTTACACAAGTAAACGTCTGTGGAGTTTCTCACCTGTGTCCAGGTGGTATTGTGGTGTTCTAATCCCTCTGGGGGTTTTGTGTTTTCAGGAGCGTGCTGGTCGTCATTGCGGTGGTCTGCGGGTGCTAAACTCTTACTGGGTTGGTGAAGATTCCACATACAAGTTCTTTGAAGTGATCCTCATTGACACCTTCCACAAAGCCATCAGGCGCAACCCTGACACGCAATGGATCACCAAGGCTGTGCACAAGCACAGGGAAATGCGTGGGCTCACATCTGCTGGCAAGAAGAGCCGTGGCCTGGGCAAGGGCCACAAGTTCCACCTCACCATCGGTGGCTCTCGTCGTGCAGCCTGGAAGAGACGCAACACCCTGCAGCTGCACCGTTACCGCTAAACCACGTGTGCTACAACTGTACATTTATCCAAATAAAGTACCTTTCTGTGGTCATGTGATGTGTCTTTATTTTGTGGTTTTAGACCAACAGATTCTGTAATACGCAAGTTATCTAGATAATAGAATGTGTTTTTGGTTATTTGCGCTATTAATAGTGCATTGAAGGCTTTTATTAAGAGGATTTTGCACTAGTGTAAATTCCAAAGATGAGTGTAAATCCCGAAGATTAGTGTCGGACGTAATGGCCCTTTTGTTTACAAGTAGTCTTGATCAGAATGATCCAGATATGTAAATCCCCCATTTTTCTATCCAGGATCAGGTAATGCATCTTTCTTTTGTGCTGGTTTTTCAAACACACATTGGATTTGATCACCCCGATCATGATAAACAATTTCCAAATACAGATTTCCAACTCTTTAAATGGAATTGTGTATCACAATGCTTGCTATGTAAAGAACAGGACCCTTCAACGTTGCAGTCACATTTTGTATTTGAAGATACAGAAAATGGCACAAAATAAACGTACTTTTCCATTTGAGTTGTCTTAAAAAAAAAAAAAAAAAAAGATCATTTATCTGACCCACACATTTTTCGTGTAATAAGGGATGCAATTGTTAGAAACTACTTTTTACTGGTTTGTCTGCAATGATTGTCATAATTTACAGTGATGATGACGACTGTTAAATGTTTGACAGCTGTCAAAGGAATAATTTTATGGGTACAAAATCTCTAAACTTTACTGAAAGGCTTAATAGATTGTTGACTTAAACTTTATTACTGTTCAATTAAGTGCAAAATATACATGTGTGGAATACATAAAACATACATCATGATATGCCTACCTGAATCCTCCCTTCTGGGATCGGGATAAACCAGATTTTTTGGATCAAAAGTATCCTAATCTTACTAATGTTTTTAACAACACATACTGAAGGTTTGATCCAGATCAAAACCAAGAATGGATTATTTTCTATAATTTGATCTCAGAATTTGGTCAAAGAAGAGTAATAAATTAGGAGACGTTAGGCTACCTGTTAAGCCTTTTAGCAGCCTACAATAAAGTAAAAAAGACCATAAAATAATACCCAAACAGCTATAAATATATAAAAAATATATATTTAATTTAAATAGTTTTTATCACTGTTTGTAAACTACATTGGCACAATCATAAGAGATGAACAATGCAAAAGTTCTTTGCGAGCGCGAACAAAGTTTCTATTTAAAAAAAAAAATGCTGTTCTTTTGAACTTTCTATTCATCAAAGAATCCTGAATTTGTATTTTTTTTACTTTTTTACACACGCTAGTAGCCTACATTATGTGGTCCCATTTAGAGTACTAGTAATCTTGATTTGGAAATCTAAAAAGTGTACATGTATATCTGGATCCAATCCAAAATCGGCAAAAAAGTAAGATGGTTTACCTGATCCTGGATAGCAAAACATGAGATTTCCAAATGATAATTCTGATCCAGATTAAACTTTTTGAACAACTGGGTCCTGGAGATTGGTTAAGAGATATGGTAATTGCAGTTATTGATTTATTTGACTGAAACAGTATTATATCTCAATGTGTAGTTTGTCTTGATGCCGAAATGCTTGTCATCTTTGGGCTTCGAAGACAAGAATGTAAGACTGCTTTTATACATTCAACGGCTTTATTACATTTTGAGAGGTGACATTCACCCAAACAACTCGTTCCTAAATTACAAAATTGCAGTTAAATATGAATAGAAAAACCATGAGACTCAGGGCACTTTCACACTTGGTTCGATTGCCTGTTCCGAACCCGAGTTCGATTGCTCCCCCCTCCCCCTGCCCCCGATGGACTGTGTTCATATATTATTTGTATCCGAACCGCGGTACGCTTGCGTCATCAAGCTGCAGGTGGCGCGTAATCATGTTGCTTGGTAACTGGCGCCGCTATGAATGAAAAGGCGTCAAAATGGATAGAATTGCTCGCTTCACATTTTGTTCTTCTTTTTTTTAACATTTGGTTTTGTTTTCAAAGAAAAGATACAGAAACACACGTGGGTATGTCTGCTGCAAAAGTACTAAAATCGTTCCAGCTGTCAGCCGAAGACAATTTTTGCGGAGGCAAGCATAAATCATCTCTCTGCTTGCAGTGCGTCAATCCCGCTTTTCGTCAAGATAAGTGTGCACACACACACACGCACTGACGACTGTCCTGTCGACCACATTATACATTATACGTCATCAATAGCGGTTCACTTCCGCGGTTTGGTTCGGTTGCGTTCATATTAGGCCCTGTCCACACGGACACGGGTATTTTTATAACCGTGACTTTTTTTACGCGGTTCGGCCGTTCGTCCACACGAAAACGCACTGAAACCGAACATTTTTGAAAACCCCTGCCAGGGTGAGGATTTTCAGAAACGCCGGTTACAGTGTTGTCGTGTAGACAGTGAAACCGGGGTTTTTGCCTTGCGACGTCAGAGTGTGCGCCGTTATCAGCTGTGTTTGACATCAGATTTGCGCTTCTGATTGGCCAACGTGGCTTTAGGGTTAAGGTTTATATCGCCGCCTGCTGGCGTGGCATGCTCTTGACCGCGCTTGATTGTGTGTTTTTACGTTTTCATGTAGACGGAGACCGAGCATGTGTGGACGGGATTTTTTTTAAAAACGCTGTAGGAAAAACTCCGGTTATAAAAATACCCGTGTCCGTGTGGACATGGCCTTAGTCTCAGCCTCAGACATCACGCCCACGGAACGTTGGCTAAACGTCTGATGCATATGGTACACTTAACTGGAAACACTTCAGGAATGTCGAAGTCTTCATCTGATTGGTTGAATTTTATCGGATTTCCGGGGGGGCGCGAGTGTCGCGTTTATTTTCGGTCCGCCGGGAAACTAAGCGCAGACGTGTGATTGCGGAAGAAAAACTGTTGTGTTTACATGAGTGAAAATGAGCATTTATCAAGATCAGCTAAACGTAGAATTCTCAAAAGTATGCGAGGTTCACGGGAAAGACTCTTGAAGTTTTCTTGTCTTTCTTTGATTTTCTATGCTGACTGACTTGTTGCACGCAGGTCTGTTGTTGTGGGGACATTTCCACGCACCGAAACGTGACGCTGAACGAAACGAACTGTAATTGGTGGTTTTACATGTCGGTCAAACGGCCTTATGGGCGGGCCTTGGCCAAAGAAAGCTGCTATGAATTCCAGACCTTCAGCCGTCAGTCTGAAGGTCTGGCTACGCGAGACTACGTTCATATAAGCAGCAAACCGTATAGGCTAGTGACAAATGGTCAAAAAGTGCTTTAGTTTTTGAGATACCCCTACCGGAGGTAGAACTAAACCCAACAATGTTTTTCCTCATCTCTAAGGTCTCCCATATATGAAATGGATTCTTGGCTCAAAATATTGTACTGCTAAGATTGTTAAATTAACAGATATTGTTATACACCCCAAAACCAAAAAAGGACTAAAATATAGCCTGTCCGTATGGGAGTTAAGGCATATAAACTCACAAAAAATCACACAAGCTCTGAGAGATTTGAAACTTGACATGTTTGTAGGCAGGAAGTTGCTTTAACTACTAGAAAAGACTGGATGTGAATATCTTGATGTATGGAATAAATAGAGACATATAAACGCATACCTAAAATAAGCGGACTTGCACAAATTGAATATCCATGCAGAATGTTTTAATTTACTTTATGGTTGCTTTGCCAGGGATTATCATAGAAACACATATGATGACTTGTTGGAAAGGTGGGGTTGTGCTGAATCCAGAAATACCGAATAAGTAAATATAGCATGACAAAAAAGGGTGTTCGGTCTCTCAATGTATGAGGTGTGCAAAATGATAGAAAATGGAACACTGACATTTAGTCCAAAGCCCATTATCAGTGGTGAGAAGAATGTTGAGAAATTCAAAAATAAGATACATTTAATTATGAAACATTCCATATGGCACCTTGTACTATATTAAAACAAAGATTGAAATCGAAAGATAACACCTTACCAAAGCACAAACAGGAGAAAAGGAGTCAGGATTGCAGTTTGACCTTGAGCCTTTTAATAAAACTATAACTTAACTTCACAAAATACAAATTAATTTACTGTCTTAAATCAAATAAATGGCAATCAAACAAAACAAACACTCTGAGGGGGAATGAGCCCCTAATCTACAGGAAGATTGTTCCAAAGTTTTGCTGCTAAATAGGAAAAGGATCTACCACCAGCACTAGGTATTATTAACTGGCTGGAATTTTGAGATCACAATAAATGTGAAGGACTATAATGCGTTAAGAGCTCGCTCAAGTACTGCGGAGCTAAACCATTTAGGGCTTTGTAAGTAATTAGCAATATTTAAAAATATATA
Source organism: Tiaroga cobitis (assembly GCA_030578255.1). Lineage (NCBI taxonomy): Eukaryota > Metazoa > Chordata > Actinopteri > Cypriniformes > Leuciscidae > Tiaroga > Tiaroga cobitis. The sequence continues at coordinate 24,333,840 of CM060609.1, forward strand.
CGATGTTTAATAGGCAGCCAATGCAGTGTTAATAGAACAGGGCTAATATGGTCATACTTCCTGGTTCTGGTAAGAACTCTAGCAGCTGCGTTTGAACTAGCTGTAGTTTGTTTATTAAGTGTGCAGGGCAACCACCCAGTAGAGCATTACAATAATCTAGTCTTGATGTCATGAACGCACGAACTAATTGTTCCGCATTTGTCAATAACAGCATATGGCGTAATTTAGATATATTTTTAAGATTGAAAAATGCGGTTTTACAGATATTAGACACGTGACTTTCAAATGAAAGATTGGCATCAAAGAGCACACCCAGGTTCCTAACCGACGACGAAGACTTAATAGAGCAGCCATCAAGTGTTAGACAGTATTTTAGACAAAATTTTTATTAGAATTTCTGTGGGTTTTTTTCAGAATTTAGTAGTAGGAAATTACTAGTCATCCAATTTCTTATTTCAGCTATGCATTCCCTTAATTTTGTGAATTGGTAAGTTTCGTCAGGGCGTGAAGAAATATAAAGCTGAGTATCATTCCTTATGAAACTGATTAGGAAGATTATTGATAAAGCAATCTTTAGTGGCAGAAGTTATAGGTCTGGCATATTTATAACACGGAGTCGGCTTTGCAGCCTTGGCTAAATGTAATTTACATGAGACTAGATAATGATCTGAGATGTCATCGCTCTGCTGCAGAATTTCAACGGCATCAACATCTATTCCATGTGATAGTATTAGATCTAGAGTATGATTACGACAATGAATAGGTCCTGACATGTGTTTTCTAACTCCAATTGAGTTTACAATGTATTTAAATGCAAATCCCACTGCATCTTTTTCATTATCTACATGTATATTAAAATAACCAACAATTAATACTTTATCTGCAGCCAATACTAATTCTGATAGAAGTCTGCAAATTCTTTGATAAAATCTTTATGGTGCCCTGGTGGCCTGTATACAGCAGCCAGCAGAATTCTCAAACGTGATTTATCGTTTACACTATATACACTCACCTAAATGATTATTTGGAACACCTGTTCAATTTATCATTCATGCAATTATCTAATCAACCAATCACATGGCAGTTGCTTCAATGCATTTAGGGGTGTGGTCCTGGTCAAGACAATCTCCTGAACTCCAAACTGAATGTCAGAATGGGAAAGAAAGGTAATTTAAGCAATTTTGAGCATGACATGGTTGCATTCCTGTGGGCGAAAATGCCTTGTTGATGCTAGGCCGACTGATTCAAGCTGATAGAAGAGCAACTTTGACTGAAATAACCACTTGTTACAACCGAGATATGCAGCAAAGCATTTTTGAAGCCACAACATGCAAAACCTTGAGGCGGATGGGCTACAACAGCAGAAGACCCCACCGGGTACCACTCATCTCCACTACAAATAAGAAAAAGAGGCTACAATTTGCAAGAGCTCACCAAAATTGGACAGTTGAAGACTGGAAAAATGGTGCCTGGTCTGATGAGTCTCGATTTCTGTTGAGACATTCAGATGGCAGAGTCAGAATTTGGCGTAAACAGAATGAGAACATGGATCCATCATGCCTTGTTACCACTGTGCAGGCTGGTGGTGGTGGTGTAATGGTGTGGGGGATGTTTTCTTGGCACTTTAGGCCCTTTAGTGCCAATTGGGCATCGTTTAAATGCCACGGCCTACCTGAGCATTGTTTCTGACCATGTCCATCCCTTTATGGCCACCATGTACCCATCCTCTGATGGCTACTGCCAGCAGGATAATGCACCATTTCACAAAGCTCGAATCATTTCAAATTGGTTTCTTGAACATGACAATGAGTTCACTGTACTAAAATGGCCCCCACAGTCACCAGATCTCAACCCAATAGAGCATCTTTGGGATGTGGAGGAACGGGAGCTTCGTGCCCTGGATGTGCATCCCACAAATCTCCATCAACTGCAAGATGCTATCCTATCAATATGGGCCAACATTTCTAAAGAATGCTTTCAGCACCTTGTTGAATCAATGCCACGTAGAATTAAGGCAATTCTGAAGGCGAAAGGGGGTCAAACACAGTGTTAGTATGGTGTTCCTAATAATCCTTTAGGTGAGTGTATTTTTACATTAAGCACTACATTACTACATTAATTACACTTCAAAAGAAGTATATTTAAAACTAGATGTCTTAGTGGTTTTGAAAATATGACTATAAATTACAGTAACACCTCCCCCTTTGCGTTTCAGACGAGGTTCATGTTTATAACAGTAATCTTGTGGGGTTGACTCATTTAAAGTAATGTAATCGTCTGGTTTTAGCCAGGTTTCTGTCAAACACAGCACATCTAGATTATAATCTGAAATCATATCATTAACTATGAGCGATTTTGAAGTAAGGGATCAAATATTCAGCAACCCAAGCTTTATCATTTGCTCATGTGTATTATATCTGTTTTTTATTTGTTGAACATCATTTACATTTTTAACCTTAGATGGGTTTGGATGTTTTTTGGATTTCCAAATTCGTGGAACAGACACAGTCTCTATATGATGATATCTAGGTGAAAGATGCTCTATATGATGGGATTTATCTGACCTCGGTGACGCAAGGCCGCTAGCAGATGGTCGGTTTAGCCAGTCTGTCTGCTTCCTGACCTGAGCCCCAGATTGTCATGTTTTATCTCTAAGACTATGAGCCAAATTACTAGAGAGAAGAGCAGCACCAGCCCAGGAGGGATGAATACAATCTCTTTTCAACAGGTCAGGCTTGCCCCAAAAACTTTTCCAATTGTCTATTAATTCTACATTATTATGCGGACACCACTCAGACAACCTGCCATTGAGTGAACACAATCTACTAACTATCTCATCACTCCTGCGAACAGGAAGGTGGCCAGAGAAAATTACAGTGCCTGACATTGTACTTGCGAGTTCACACACCTCTTTAATATTAATTTTGGTGATCTCAGACTGGCGGAGTCGAACATCATTAGTGCCAGGTTTTTGCGTAGTTTAGAGTGACAAATCGTACCAGCGTACTTTGAGGTCAAAATGCGTGCCCGCTACGCAAAATGCATACAGGTTGGCTAAAGGTTGGCAGGTCTGTAGCTACAGCTGGATCCAACCATTAGCCTAACAGTAGTCAACTCACTAGACCACAATAGGCTTATCAAATGAAAAATATCTACTATCTTGTTCTTATCTAATCAAAGATCACACCAATGTGGTGAAGTAAGCAGTGTAGGCTCTACTGTCCACTGCTGGTCAGGACAGACAAAAGCTAACAATATTATTTTTTATTATTCAGTAATGACTTGACCAAAACAATGAATTTGTCAACATTTTTCTCAACACTGATAATGTGATTTGGATTTGAGACTATTTTGTCAGTGTTTTGTTTTCTTTCATTTTGCACACCTCATACATTGAGTGACAGAACACCCTGATTTGTCATGCTATATTTACATATTTGGTATGTCTGGATTCAGCACAACCCCACCTTTCCAACAAGTCATCATATGTGTTTCTATGATAATCTCTGGCAAAGCAACCATAAAGTAAATTAAAACATTCTGCATGGATATTCAATTTGTGCATGTCCGCTTATTTTAGGTATGTGTTTATATATCTCTATTTATTCCCATACGGACAGGCTATATTTTAGTCCTTTTTTGGTTTTGGGGTGTATAACAATATCTGTTAATTTAACAATCTTAGCAGTAAAATATTTTGAGCCAAGAATCCATTTCATATATGGGAGACCTTAGAGATGAGGAAAAACATTGTTGGGTTTAGTTCTACCTCCGGTAGGGGTATCTCAAAATTTCGGGGGCATTGTCACTAGCCTAGTAGCCTACTGGAGTTCACATGAACCGTACCCCAGACCACCTTTTTAAGCTGACCCGAGTACGGTTCGCGGGTACGCACCCGAGTTCGGAAGACAGCGTTCACATCATCCAAACGAACCGAACTCTGACGTCATTCGAACCCGGGTGCGCACCAAAAGTGCTAGTGTGAAAGCCCCCTCAATTATGTAAACCCACTGATGCAGTTTTAGATCATTACATGTTGTAATTCTATTATATTCATTTTGTTTAAAAAAGCAAAGTGAATGGAAATAGAACATGTGTATACCTTTGCCTATCAAACTACAAAGTTAACAACACAACTAGTTTACAAATACAATATTGTGTCAAGGATACTTTGATTGTTTGGCCCATCTTGACCCACAGCTGGGACAACAGTCCACTTTCATGATTTATTTTTCTTCCAATAACTACATTTAAACAAAAGTTGTATTTATTTTCCTTAATAATATATTGAATGATGCATCATCATCATGTACATGCTAAACTAATCTCTTAAAATTTAGTAGTAAACATACTGTAAGGATTTAAAGAAATTATGTGCAGGTACATCCACATCACATATAAGGAAACCCATAAAACAGGTGTCGGGTTATATAGAAACGTGTAAACTTCATTGTAAAGGGCTCTTGACTAGTGAATGTGATCTTTTTTTCCTTTTTTGAGTGTATAATTCAGCATTTTTTTTAACATAAAATTTATTTTTATTCATTTTTATTATGGCTATACCCTTCAGTATAATGCGGAGATTATTTTAACATATCAATTCACCAACATAAAAATATAGGCCTACACATACCCACATTTTCTTTTGTTTACTAAATCATGGTATGTTGGTCATATAAGGACAGTTTCCTGAGGCCAATTGTGTTATTTTTGATAACCAGACTGGAGCAGTGTGTTACAATAAACAAAACTCTGTGAATAAGGTTTAGATTTTTATTACTGAATTGCAACTATCAAAATGTGATGTAAATTTATCCCATATTTTAGTGTTTATTAATTTATAGTATTTATAAATCCAAATCACACTTGAAGAAATCAAATTTACAGTCACCCCCTCAGCCACTGTTTTAGAAACACCCTCACAGCAATGTTATTTATTTGTTTTATTTTATTTAATGACAGGGGAATATAACAAAAGGTATGTTGATACAAATGGTATTCCATCTTACCTATACATTATACAAAGTGGAATGGTGAACATGGTAATTCTATGATTGCACATAGAATTTAAATTGCACATCTAATTTATCAGAGGGAAATCCCTAACACATGTGCCCAGAGTACGTATTAACAGAGAACATGTTCCACTAACATTTGACAAGTATGAATACTTTTTGTCTTCATTTGCAGCACTAATTGTCTCTTATTTTATCATTTTAAACTTCTTCTTGGAAAATGTTTGGGATGAAAAAACTGTGCTTGTGTTATCATTCTTTAAAATGTTTTAATCTTTTTTTTATCTACTTTACTAATATCTAGAGATTTTTGGTGTGGCATGATAAGTGTTCAAATGTGTTTTGGGGCCATTATATGTTCAGCTTTATTCAATAAACCTTATAAGGACAGATGCCATATTTAATTGCACGTAGTGAGACTTACAGTCTTTACAATAGCTCACACTGTATAAAGGTCCTAGATCACATCTTTTAAAATTTTCACAACTTTCAAAACATGTTTTATGGGATTTTTATCTCCTGAAAAGTCTTTTGGAAAGATATGTTGACGACTGAACAATCAGTAACAATAATATTATCCTTTGAACACACTGTATGTGTATTACCTAACAGACTTATTTTCATACTGTCAGATTGAAATGATAGCTCTGCATGAGCAGCATATGCCTACACTTGTGTTATATCCAACCAGGGACGTGCACAGGGGGGTTGCGCAGGTTGCCCGGGCAACTGCCCATATGCCCTTCTCGACTCACGTTGCCCTTCCGAGAAAAAAAAAAAAGAATCGCACAATGGATGTAGAATTTCACGTAGGCCTAGATAAAAAATAAAAACAAATCGCAAAGCCTCATTCACTTCCATTCGGGCACCGAAAGTAAAAGTCAGTAGGCGAAGGGCAAACTCTATTTACGTGGCTGAAGCGCTGCATGCGACCGGTGTAGCAGTCGATTCTGTTCCCTACCGGAATTCCTGTTCCCTTTACGCAATCATAACACAAATCATGCGTAGTTGCCCAGTTACCATACGTACCATCAGAACTGAATACGAGCAAGAAGCACAACTGAATGTAGGGGAAGCCAAAAGGTTAAAAAAGGATTGTATTTTTTCCCGAAATCTAAGCGGTTTTTTTTTTAGAAGCGAGTTTTTCCCCATCTATCAATTCAATCCAGATTTTTTCTTTTCAAATTTAAAATAAATAATTAAAAAAACGATAAACAATAATATGAGGAACTCTTTTTCTCATGTGTATTTTGGTGACATTTAACAATATTGTTAATACATTTTGTATACTGTTTACAAAGTTGTATATCATAAACCTGTCATCTCTGATATTTTGCAATCTTTATAAATAATAATAAGACCATAATATGAGGCATTGAGTTTGGAGATAATAAACACGGTCAGATAAGGCCATTTGTATGGGCTAAATTCAACTGAATATATTCAGACATAATACAAAAACTATGAACAAGTGATTAATTCAAGATTAATTCAATTCACAGAAATATTACTGGAGTGTGAGAACCATTTTATTATGCTGCAGTGTAGCAAGACAATTACATTTTGCGCCAATGCCTTTGGCCTTTTTCGCTTTCCGTACATCCAGCTGCACACTGAGGGGGAACACGACTGCTACACCGGCACCTGAGCTGAGCCTGCATGAGCGGCCCTATTGATGTAGGGATTTTCATGACTCAAGTCATGTTTTTCTGTGTTATTAGTAGTAGTAGTTAAGGTGATTGAGTGCTGTATTTCAGTTTTTTACTTCTTTGTGTATATATATATTTTATATGCTGCTCTTCACTCTAGTAATTTGGCTCATAGTCTTAGAGATAAAACATGACAATCTGGGGCTCAGGTCAGGAAGCAGACAGACTGGCTAAACCAACCATCTACTAGTGGCCTCACGTCACCAATGTCAGATAAATCCCATCACATAGAGCCTCTTTCACCTAGATATCATCATATAGAGACTGTGTCTGTTCCCCGAATTTGTAAATCCAAAAAACGTCAGGTTGAAAATGTAATTGATGTTCAACAAATGAAAAACAGATATAATACAGATGAGCAAATGATAAAGCTTGGGTTGCTGAATATTCGATCCCTTCAAAATCTCTCATAGTTAATGATATGATTTTAGATTATAATCTAGATGTGCTGTGTTTGACAGAAACCTGGCTAAAACCAAACGATTACATTACTTTAAATGAGTCAACCCCACAAGATTACTGTTATAAACATGAGCCTCGTCCGAAAGGCAAAGGGGGAGGTGTTGCTGTAATTTATAGTAATATTTTCAAAACCACTAAGAAATCTAGTTTTAAATATACTTCTTTTGAAGTATTGGTGCTTAATGTAAAAATATATATTGTAAACGATAAATCACATTTGAGAATTATGCTGGCTACTGTATACAGGCCACCAGGGCACCATAAAGTTTTTATCAAAGATTTTGCTGACTTTCAGAATTAGTATTGGCTGCCGATAAAGTACTAATTGTTGGTGATTTTAATATACATGTAGATTTTGCTGACTTTCAGAATTAGTATTGGCTGCCGATAAAGTACTAATTGTTGGTGATTTTAATATACATGTAGATAATGAAAAAGATGCATTGGGATTGGCATTTAAAGATATTGTAAACTCAATTGGAGTTAGACAACACGTGTCAGGACCTACTCATTGTCGTAATCATACTCTAGATCTAATATTATCACAGGGAATAGATGTTGATACCGTTGAAATTCTGCAGCAGAGAGATGACATCTCAGATCATTATCTTGTCTCATGTAAATTACATTTAGCCAAGGCTGCAAAGCCGACTCCGTGTTATAAATACGTTAGACCTATAACTTCTGCCACTAAAGATTGCTTTATCAATAATCTTCCTAATCAGTTTCATCATCTCAGCATCCCGGATAGCTTAGAAGAACTTGATATTGCAACAGAAACTTTTAACTCTCTCTTTTCCAGCACTTTAGACGCAGTTGCTCCGTTGCGCTTAAAGAAGATTAAAGAAAATAGTCCAATGCCGTGGTACAGCGAGCACACCCGGGCCCTTAAGAGAGCAGCCAGAAAAATGGAGCGCAACTGGAAGAAAACTAGAGGTATTTCGGATTTCGTGGAAAGAGAGCTCGATTGCTTACAGAGAGGCTTTAAAAGCTGCTAGATCTGCTTATTTTCAACCCTATTAGAAGAAAATAAACATAATCCAAGGTATTTATTTGAAACAGTGGCTAAACTAACGAAAAAGAAAGCTTCAAGCTCAGAAGTGTCCAAGCAACACAGCAGTGATGACTTTATGAACTTCTTCACTTATAAGATTGATAATATCAGGGACAAAATTATAACTATGCAACCGTCTAATAAGGTATCGCATCAGGGAGTGCATTGTAGTCTCCCTGAGGAAAAATTTGATTCATTTGTTGCTATAGGAGAGGAAGAATTCTGCAAACTCGTTAATTCATCTAAATCGACAACTTGTATGTTAGATCCTATATCGACTAAGCTACTGTAAGAGATGTTTCCAGAGGTCATATCCTCTTCTTAAAATCATTAATTCATCTTTGTCTCTAGGATACATACCAAAAACCTTTAAACTGGCTATGATAAAACCGCTTGTTAAAAAAGCACAACTTGATCCTACAGAATTAGTCAATTACAGGCCGATCTCGAATCTGCCTTTTCTGTCAAAGATATTAAAAAAGCAGTATCTTCACAACTGTGTTCCTTTCTAGAAAGAAATTATATCTGCGAGGATTTTCAGTCCGGATCTAGACCGTACCATAGCACTGAGACCGCTCTCATTAGAGTCACAAATGATTTGCTCTTATCATCTGATCGTGGGTGTATCTCTCTATTAGTGTTACTTGATCTTAGTGCTGCATTTGACACAATTGACCACAACATTCTTTTAAATAGACTAGAAAACTATGTTGGCATTAGTGGAATTGCACTAGCATGGTTTAAATCATACTTATCTGACCGTTATCAGTTTGTAGCAGTAAATGAAGAGATGTCTTATCGATCACAAGTTCAGTATGGCGTACCACAAGGCTCAGTACTAGGACCGTTGCTGTTCACTCTGTACATGCTACCATTGGGAGATATCATTAGGAAACATGGAGTTAGCTTTCACTGTTATGCCGATGATACTCAGCTGTATATTTCTTTCAAAACCTAACGAAACTTACCAATTCACAAAATTAATGGAATGCATAGCTGATATAAAAATTGGATGACTAGTTATTTCCTACTACTAAATTCTGAAAAAACAGAGATTCTAATTATTGGACAAAAAACTTCCACACGTAATAACCTAGAATACTGTCTAACACTTGATGGCTGCTCTGTTAAGTCTTCGTCGTCGGTTAGGAACTTGGGTGTGCTCTTTGATACCAACCTTTCTTTTGAAAGTCACGTGTCTAGTGTCTGTAAAACTGCATTTTTCCATCTTAAAAATATATCTAAAATACACCATATGCTCTCATTGGGAAATGCGGAACAATTAGTTCATGCGTTCATGACCTCAAGGCTAGATTATTGTAATGCTCTTCTGGGTGGTTGCCCTGCACGCTTAATAAATAAACTACAGCTAGTTCAAAACGAAGCAGCTGGAGTTCTTACCAGAACCAGGAAGTATGACCATATTAGCCCGGTTCTGTCAACACTGCATTGGCTGCCTATTAAACATCGTATACATTTTAAAATATTGTTGATTACTTACAAAGCACTAAATGGTTTAGCTCCGCAGTACTTGAGCGAGCTCTTAACGCATTATAGTCCACAATGTTTTAAGAAAACATCTGCACCCCTCCGTGTTGCTGTTGTTGTTTTTGACATATGCCTACTAATGCAATAGAAACCAATGCAGACATTCTGAAAGACCACGGGACACACAAATCAGATCCGACCAGGGGCGAAAATTTCATCAAAATGTTGGGAGGGACAATAAACATAACAATTCTCAAGAGCAATTTTTGAAGGGGACACCAAGAATACAGGCAAAATTGTACTTGCAAGGATACGTTTACACCGAGGAAAGCCTTACTACTATTATTAGTGTAGCATGGAGACAGTTCCATGATCCTTCTTCTCAAAGTTTCTTTCTGGTTTAATGAAAAAGCTGACTAAATAGACCAAAAAATTCTTCAAAACCATACATTTTTTGTAAATAAGTTGTTTACACAAAACAACTTATTTACAAAAAAATGTATGGTTTTGAAGATTTTTTTGGTCAATTTAGTTAGCTTTTTCATTCATCAAGCCACCAAAATACAATAGAATTTTTTTTTTACATACCTTTAGAACAACTGAATCAAGCCCAGTGTATAGTGTATATTGTGTGTATAGATAGATAATGTAGAAAAAGTGACACAATTTTATGCAACTGAGATGATGGGAATCATATTTTATTTACTACGCAAAAGTCGATTGGGGTCATAGACCCAAAGATAAATGAGGGTTAAAGTAGCATTTAGATGTTTTTACACAGACATAAATAATATTATGACGTTTTAAAAATATTTTTATTTTATTTTAATTATTAAAAATATTTGAAATGATTAAAAACATGAAAAGAAACTTTAAATGTGAAATTAAAACCGGCAATAGGAGGCAGTAAGTCACTGTTAATGAGTGAGTCATTGAGATTCATTCAACTGATTGTTCAAAAAACTGATTCATTCAGTAAGGAAACACCTCGTGTATTTCTCAGTGTTGTGGCTTAATTTTCAACTATTTTCGTTGGTAATATGGTGTCTAAAATGTACATCACTTAATATTAACTTCTTGTTTATTAAATTTGTATCAAATCAAAATCACATTTGTTATCACGCTGATATCTGGAGAAAAACTGCACTCTTCCTGTGATATTATATTAGATTAACTATATTAAATTATATAAACCGACTAAATCACAGTGAAAGCGTTAAAATCTAAATGCGCACCCGGACTAGTCTAATCTACAAGACTAACGTTACATCACATAGCGTTGTGGGTGTGTGTGGGGGGATATAACTTATAAACAAGCTAGGTAAACGCAGACTGTATTAAACAAGGGTAACGTTAAACGTTATAATCGCTAACATAGCAGACTACATCAGTGACAAAAGTACATTAGTACACAATCATATATTTGTTTATTTTTTACATGATTTATTAATGACTCAGCATCATCTATATTAAAGAGAAAATAATCACTTAATCCGATGTTTAAAGAGAATAAAATAACATTGTCTTACTGGAGTTCCACAACTACTCAAAACGATCTCGGTTACTTCACTGTAACCTTGTTCCCTGAGAAAGCGGAACGAGATGCTGCGCTGCTCAGCGCATTGGGAACGTCTTTAATCATGACCAGCTGTGAATATTGTGTGTAACACGTCGATAGAATTGACCCGGAGGTAATATAGCCTCGGTCGATGACGTCATCGGCGCGCACCCGCAACACGAGGCTATAAATAGATGAGCCGCAGGTGCATCGTCAGGATATTTTGTCTGAAGAGCAGTCCTGGGACATCTTCAGCACGGCAAAGTAGCGCAGCATCTCGTTCCGCTTTCTCAGGGAACAAGGTTACAGTGAAGTAACCGAGATCGTTCCCTTTCGAAAGCTACAATCGATGCTGCGCTGCTCAGCGCATTGGGAACGAGAATACCCACGCCGCCGTGCTTGAACATGTCTGGACCCCCACGGTTGTGCATGTGCTCACAAGAACGCAAGAAGGCCTCAGACACTAGCCTGTGATGTTGACTCAAGGACATGAGAGCCCGGAGTGGCATGAACATCCAAACTATAAAACCTTATGAATGTGTGCAAATCTGTTGTAAGGGGGCACCCCTCGCCAAAGCACTAGAAGAGGCGACCCCCCTGGTAGAGTGAGCTCTGAGACCTATAGGCGAAGCTTGACCGCGCGCCTCATAAGCCAAAGCAATTGCATCCCTGACCCAATGAGACATAGTCTGCTTGGTGGCAGCTCCTCCTCTGTTACTACCACCATAACAGACGAATAATTGCTCTGACTTACGCCACTGGCTAGTGCGGTGGATGTAAGCCTGAAGAGCACGGACTGGACACAGTCTATGAGATTTCTCCTGCTCCGGCGTTGTAAACGGTGGAGGACAGAAGGCTTCTAGAATAACCGGATGTACAGACGAAAATGGAACCTTAGGCAGGTAATCAGGATGAGGATGCAAAATCACTTTCACCATTCCTGGGGCAAAGTCTAAGCAGGATGGAGAGATAGACAGAGCCTGCATATCCCCAATTCTCTTCAAGGAAGTTATTGCCATTATAAAAAAACATTTTTAGAGTCAGAAGTTTATCTGATTCTATAGGTTCAAAGGGGGTTTCAACCAGACCCTCGAGAACTATAGCTAAATCCCACGAAGGGATCTTGGTTTTTACTGGAGGCCTCAGTCGCCTGGCCCCACGAAGGAAGCGAGAGAGCAGAGGGTGTCTCCCGAGCGGTGCCCCGTCAACTAAGGTGTGGCAAGCCGAAAGAGCGGCCACATAAACCTTAAGAGTAGCAGGGCATGTGCCTGTTGATAATTTCTCTTGCATGAAGTCCAGAACTGAAGCAACCTGGCAGTTGACTGGATCTACATTGTGTACAACACACCACCTTTCAAAAACACCCCATTTACTGGCATAAGTTTGTCTAGTGGAGGAAGCCCTAGCACTCAGAATAGTTTCAATAACCGCAGGCGAAAGCCCAGTGTCCCTCAGTTGGTTCCCATCAGGGGCCAAACATGAAGATTCCACAGGTCGGGCCTGGGATGGAATATCATGCCCTCCGCCTGAGACAGAATGTCCCTCCTCTCCGGAATCGCCCAAGGCGAGCCGTCGAGGAGAGATATTATCTCCGAGAACCACACTCTGTTCGGCCAACGTGGCGCTATCAGCAAGAGGCAAGACCCTTGTTGGCGAACTCTGGCTAGAACTCCCGGGAGCAAAGAAACTGGAGGAAACGCATACAGGCGCATCTTGGGCCATGAGTGCGCCATCGCATCCAGACCCAACGGAGCTGGGTGACTCAGAGAGAAGTAGAGGGGACATTGCGCTGTCTGCTGGGAGGCGAAGAGGTCCACCTCCGCTTTGTAAAATTTGGTCCAAATCTGTTTCACTACTTCCGGGTGGAGTTTCCATTCCCCTGTCGGTAGTGTCTGTCTGGACAGTAAATCTGCTCCCACATTCAAATGCCCTGGAATGTATACTGCCCTGAGTGACAGGAACTTGTCCTGGGCCCAGAGAAAAATCTGCCTCGCTATTCTGTTCAGATTGCGTGAGCGCAGACCCCCCTGGTGATTTATATAAGAGACTGCTGCTGTGTTGTCCACCCGTACTAGGACATGACAGCCCCTCAATTGATGGAGAAAATATTTCAGAGCCAGAAATACGGCCATCAGCTCGAGGCAATTGATGTGCCAATCGAGCTGATGACCTTCCCATTCCCCTTGAGCTGGACGGCCATCTAAGACCGCTCCCCAGCCTATCAGGGAGGCGTCCGTCGTTAGCAGTCTGCGACGACACGGCGCCCCTAGAGTGGGACCCAAGGCGAGGAACCGGGGTCTGACCCACAGAGATAGTGTACGAAGCCCGCGGCGCGTCACTTTTATTTGCCTTTGAGGATTGGCTCTTGGATGAAATCCTCTGGCTTTTAGCCACAACTGAAATGGTCTCATGTGCAACAGCCCCAGAGGAATCACCGTGGATGCTGACGCCATGAAACCCAACATTTTTTGGTACTGACGAACAGTGAGTTCTTGGCATAGCCTGACTTTGCTCATGGTCTGCCGAATGGTCTCGATTCGAGCGGGAGACATTTGTGCCCGCATCGTGACCGAATCCCAAACAATCCCGAGATAAGTCGTTCTCTGGGCAGGAGAAAGAACACTTTTCTTGGTGTTGAGCCTCAACCCTAGAGCAACTAGATGAGCTAACACGATGTCTCTGTGTTGGAGCGCCATCTCCTGCGATTGTGCTAGTATCAACCAATCGTCGATGTAATTCAAAATGCGAATGCCCTGGAGTCGTAATGGAGCCAGTGCTGCATCCATGCATTTTGTGTATGTGCGGGGTGACAAGGCCAGGCCGAATGGAAGAACCCGAAACTGGTACGCTTCGCCCCCGAAAGCGAACCTCAGGAATTTCCTGTGTTGTGGCAATATTTCTATGTGAAAATAACCGTCCTTCAGATCGACCGTGACGAACCAATCGTGATGTTGAATTTGCGTCACGACCATCTTGACGGTTAACATCTTGAACTTGAGCGCTTTGACTGTACGGTTTAAGCCTCGAAGATCTAACATTGGACGCACCACCCCCCCCCCCCCCCCCTTTTTAACCTCCCTGGGTTTTGAAGGACCGGGGCGGGGCTGGGTGGCCGACGGCCCCTCCCCTTGAGTACGGCGAGGAAGGAACTGAACATACGCCTCTTCGTGTTTTTTAACATCCTTAAACCTGTTGACTACGGTGTTAACAGCATCGCCAAACAGGCCCGATGGTGAGACCGGAGAGTCTAACAAAAACACACGATCTTTATCCCCGATACCAGTGAGATTGAGCCACAGATGTCTCTCCGTGCTGACCAAAGCGGACATAGAACGACCGATGGCACGGGCCGTTTGCTTGGTCGCACGAAGAGACAGATCCGTGGCTCTGCGTAGTTCAGAAAACGCTTCCTCATCGATAGTACTGCCTGCACTCAAGTCCTTCAACAGGTCAGCCTGGTACGCCTGTAACACTGCCATAGTGTGCAGCGCAGCACCAGCCTGACCTGCAGCTTGATAAGCTTTTCCCACGAGCGCTGATGTTGTTCTACACGGCTTCGTGGGGAGGGTAGGTTTCTTTAACGAAGATGCTGCGTCAGGCGAGAGATAGCTCGCGAGCGTCTCTTCAACCTGCGGCATTTCCGCATACCCCCGCGACTTCGCACCCATGATAGTCGAAAAAGTTGACGTCGAGGGTACAAAGATGCGAGAAGTATATGGTTTACTCCATGACTTAGATAGTTCGTCATGGAGGTCCTCGAAAAAGGGGAGAGACTGATGTTTTGGTCCCTCCCCCCTGCCACCGGACAGAAACCTATCCCCTAACTTAGACTGTTTGGGGGTCTCTTGTTCCTCGACAGATCTCTTTTCACGAGAGGAATGCTCAGAGGCTGGTTGCTCGCGGTCCGAAGACCCAAGAGATACATCATCCCCCTCGTGAGTCGAAGAAGCACCGGAGCGCGCTTCAAAATCACGAGAAGGGATGCGTGGATCTGGTGACGCAGCAAGCAAAAGGGACGGACCCGTCTCTTGCTCGTCATGCAGATCCATTCGAGAGCCCCACGATGGTAATGCGGGTGCGGACTGGAAATAGTTCAGACGGGAGCGAAGCATTTTAACCGTGAGCTGGTCACAATGCTCGCACCCGCCCTTCTCTATAGCCAGAACCGCGTGCTCTTCCCCCAAACAAATAAAACAGTAATCGTGTGTATCCAGCTCAGACATGGGACGGGAGCATGGAGGAACACAGCGCTTACTATTTTGTTGGCTCATTTCTCCTCTTTTTTAACTTTCAAAAACTCTTTGATGTAGCGTGAGAGAAAAAGATTTTGAGAAATGAGAAATTTTCTGCACACTGCCTGACAAAACTAACTCCTAGCAAAGTTCTGAGAACAGAGGAGAGATAGAGAGAGTGTTTGCGTTCACACATGAACAGAATGGTCTGAAGACAAAAGACCTGACGATGCACCTGCGGCTCATCTATTTTATATTACTCATCTATATTACCTCCGGGTCAATTCTATCGACGTGTTACACACAATATTCACAGCTGGTCACGATTAAAGACGTTCCCAATGCGCTGAGCAGCGCAGCATCGATTGTAGCTTTCGAAAGGGAAACTTAGTTCATCTCTCCCGCCACCGGAATGTGTGTCGGTGCTCGCTGCTCGGTCGGTGGTGAGGTAAAAGGGGCGGAGGCAGTGGACCAAAGCACTGTGAGGCAATGGAGGGGGGACTAAACTTTTTTTTGTCGTTGCCCCGTTTGCATTTGTATTTTATTTCTTAAACAATTATTTTAAGAATATATCATTATTTTATTTACAACACACATATTTTAATGATATTTTAGGGGGGACAACCCTCAGATTGTGACAACCCCCCCCCCCCCCCCCCCCCCCCCCCCCCCCCGACTTCCGCCTATGGATCCGACCAGGTTTTTTTTTTTTTTTACCTTTATTTAACCAGGGTAGAAAATCACATTGAGATCAGTATCTCATTTACAAGTGAGCCCTGGCCAAGGTAGCAGCACACATTAAACATGATAAAAACAACAAAGTATAATTAAATACATAAACAATAATCACAACACACACATACACTGACACACTCACACTCTAACAAACACACACACACACACACACACACATACACACACCAGTTGCGAAAGAGTGTGGACAGTCAATAATTTAGATCAGATTCCAATCGGATACACAAATATTCGGATTTGGACTGACAGTGTGAACTTAACCAGTCTTTGCCAGAGTTCTCATTTGTTATGGATTCTGATTAGTGCACACCTGTTCCCTGCTTCTTTGATTATCATTCTCAGTGTATTTAAACCCTCAGTTCAGGGTTTGTCATTAAAGTTTTTGGTGTGTTATGTTCGATTGCTTTCTCCATTTATTAAAGTCTCTTGATTCATTGATCATTCTGCTTACTGCACTGCACCCTTTACATTTATTAAAAACATTACAGCAAATACTACCACACTACTACCAAGTATAAAAAGTTCTACAATTTAAAGGCAGGGTAGACAATTATAAACACTTTTTGTTATACTGGTTGAAACTCTCTTCACATACTGATAGCAATCAATAATAGAAGTGGTCTAAATATTAAAACATGTACATACTGTATATCTTCTGTGAAAGTCTCAGGACCCAAAAAATGTTTGTCCAATCATTGCATTCGGTCCGAATGCATTGATACGATGTCCTACGTGCCTGTCAATTGTATTTCCATACCTCAGCGTAACCTGCTCACGCAGACATCACACGTCATCACCACGTTCCTTAAGGCTATGCAGAGTTGTAGACAGACTGTCAAGTGCCAAAAAACAATCAGCACCCACCTTTTACAGTTCCTCCTGAACCAAAACAAGCTTACGTTCACGCCATGTTGTAACTGTGATTACAAGATGGCAACCCGTTCTACTTGAGATGTTCATGTCCCACAGACTCAGGAACATTTATATGTCAACACTATCAACGCCGAAATGAATCTGCAGCAGTCAGGTAGTATAAGTCATAGCTCTGTAAGTTGTTTACGTTCATTATTATTATAATGTTATGTGCTTTGAGAAATTAGGTAATTTAACACCGTCTCTTGGGAGATCTGCTGTGTAGTATTCCTGTGGTTTGGAGGAGGAGTGGATTTTGGAAGTGCTGTGAAGGGAGAGTATAGGATCTTATGCTATTAAAGTCGGCATGAAACGGAAGTTGAGTTTGTCATTTTTTCCTTGTTGTGACGTATGTCCGAGTGAAACGGCTTCTGAAATTAGAAAAAAATGTAGGGCGGGTGTGAGAGACCGTGTGCGTCTGCGGCTGATTATGGATTGTTCGTCAACTGAGTCTTCCTCGGTCAGAAGGAACAGGCAAATCCAATGGTGCAGTTTTAAATATTTATTGAGGAGGAGTCAGGTACATGGAGATGATAATGGTTTACAGGTATCAATATGACAAATAGGTGTGTGTGTGTGTGTGTGTGTGGTTATCTGAAACAGAAAATACAATAAAATGTATATTAATAAACATGTAGGCTATGGTTACATACAGTTGGGAAAGGGATCCCTATGGTGGATCCCTTTCCCACTCTACAGATAAAGCGTTGTTGAAAATCCGGCTCGCGTACCCCGAAGTGATAAAATAAAACAAAATTCTGTATCAAAATTTATAGGCAAGACAAGTAGTTTGTTTACAAACCTGCGCATATATTTTCAAAAGTACAAAACTATAGAATCAATTCTTAATGCGCATATGAACGCCGTCAGCGTTAATTACAGGTTCGCGTTTAAAGTCTGTTTAGAGAGAACGGCGTCGTCTTAGTGGGCCCTAATTTAATAACAAATGATAAATTCAATGGAAGTGAATAAATCAAAACTAACTTTAGCTGGAATTAACATTATTCAAGAACCGCTATAAAGCCAAAACAATCTCTGTTACCTTAAATTATGTTTATCTCTGTAAAGCTGCTTTGGAACAATCCATTGTTAAAAGCGCTATATAAATGAAGATGACTTGACTTAACAGTTGCATAAAGAAATGACCCGCAGTACAACCAAAAATCCACTAGTGGGAGCTCTAACACTATAAATGAGCTTGCATAAATGCTATAAATCTCCAAATGGTGAAAAGTGCCAAAACAGGCGAACCATACATTAAATATAATATTTGCAATTATTTGCAAGGCAATAACTAAAATATATACAGTAGATGGCTACTTTATGAGCGCATGTGGAGCGGCGTAGCGGCAACAGCCGTGTAGCAGTAGTGAATAACAGGAGCATAACAACTTCGCCATCTGAGCTAACAACTCTGCAATAAACGCGTCATTCATGCAAAAGCCGTACTTACATCTTAAGGACGCACACAGCACTCATACACACAAGATTAGCGCAGGATTAACAAAGGATGACAGTTCTCTGCACCGTGAATACTGCTCTCATGGCACTGACTGGACTACACCAAAGTGAAAGCGACTAGCGCAACCACGAGCGATCGGAACTACAACGAACGCATGCATTATGGGTAACGTAGTCTATGTCAGGGCACAGACTTTTAACAGCCGTCCCTGTACTTGCCTAGCAAATACACTCATTCAAAAGTCAACTAGTTTGAAGAAGTGCCGCTTGAATCCTCAGGCATTTCAGGGAGTTCCACCAGTTTGGTTACAGGGCAAATGTCGATACTGTCTATAACCTTCACCTCCGCAGATCGAACAACACCATCTGTCCCTGGGAAAACCTTGGTGATGGTCCCAACAAGCCAAAGTCCTCTGGGAAGGTTGGAGTCAACGATCATCACAATTTGTCCCACAGTAGCATTATCAGTGGATTTCTTCCATTTATGTCTCAGCTGAAGTCCTGGGAGGTAGTTCTGGACAAAGCGTTTCCAGAAATGATCACTGATCACCTAACTGTGTTTCCATCTTCTGTTGGAAAGGGCATCATGAGGGCCGTATACTGGCAGTGGTAATGCAGCGTCGCGCCGACCCATTAGCAGCAGGTTTGGCGTGATGGGGTCCGGGTCAGCCACATCAGAGGAAGCATATCCGAGTGGTTTAGAATTAAGGAGCCCTTCAACTTCTATGAGAGCTGTTAGGAGCACTTCCTCTGCCACAACTTGGTCTTTCAGGACGCCTTGCAGGGCTGACTTAACAGATCGGATTTCCCTCTCCCAGGCTCCCCCGAAATGAGGAGAGTATGGCGGGTTGAAGTGGAAGTTGATAGTCTGATTAGCCAGTTGCTGCTGCAACTTTGATGCCATGCTCTCAAAGGCGCTGTGTAGTTCTTTATGGCCGCCCCTGAAATTTGTGCCCTGGTCGGACCACAGCTCGTACGGCTTCCCCCGGCGTGCAATAAACCTGCGTAATGACATTAAGAAAGAGTCAGTATCAAGACTAGGGATGAGATCTAAGTGGACGCATCTAGTGGTGAGGCATTTGTAGATGATTCCCCAGCGCTTCTCTCTCCTACGCCCAATCTTAATCAGGTATGGTCTGAAACAGTCTACCCCTGTAGACCAGAAGGGCGTTTTGTAGAGTCTCAACCGAGATGAGGGAAGGTCAGCCATTTTTGGTGTGGAGGGTGAAGCACGCCATCTCCTGCAGTCCACACACTTTAAGAAACTGATGTTTCTTAATGGCCTGGCTACCTCTGAGGATCCAGTAGGTGCGGCGTAACTCTGCATAGAGTCTCTCTGCACTAGAGTGAAACAGCTGAACATCATAATGCTTTATCAGAGTCAGAGGGTGATCAGGTGATAACACAACTGGGTGGATGCTGTCAGGGTCTACATCTGTAGCTTGACGCAGGCGGCCTCCCACTCTGACTAGTCCACTGAGGCTGTCATACTCAGGGGAAAGGCCGCTGAGACGACTTCTCGGGTGAACAGGGTTACCTGCTTGTAAGGCTTGGACCTCCTCTGGGAAGCTGTCCTTCTGTGCAGATTGAAGCAGCTGGGTCTCTGCCGCCAGGCGCTCACTTGCAGTATAGCTCACTTGCAGTGTAGGGGGTGGTAGCCGCCCCCTGCAGGGATTGGTGAGTGGCCAGAATCAAATCATCTAAAGATGTGTACTGTGCTGGATCTGGCAGACTTGGTGATACATTTGTAAGACCACAGAAGGCGGTCTTTCTGAGTTCTTCACTGCCACATTCTGGGAACTCTGTCGGGGACTTCGGCCAGGTGTCAGGAGTCTGTGTGAGAAAGTGTGGGCCCTGTGACCATCGGCTGGAGACCGTGAGGTCTGACAGTGGTTTCCCTCTTGTGATATCATCGGCTGGATTATCATCAGAGTTCACATACTCCCACTGTTCCGGAGAGGTCAGCTCCTGTATCTCACAGATCCGAGTCCCCACAAAAACTTTGTACCTGCAGGAACTGGACTGGATCCATTGAAGCACTGTCGTGGAATCTGTCCACAGGTAGACTGAGTGAAGGGGTAGTGAAAGCTCAGTTTGGAGTATCTTGGCCAGTTGGGCTCCAGTGAGCGCAGAACACAGCTCCAGTCGGGGCCTGCTTGCGGGGCACTACTCTGGAGCGTGCCATGATGAAGGAGGTGGAGATGTGAGCCTGCTGCTCTATGACTCTGAGATAGGCCACAGCTCCATACGCCTTCTCTGAGGCATCAGAGAAGATGTGAGCCTCATATGTCGCACTGTTGCTGTTGTGAGGAGGAGCGTAACATGGGGGAATGGTGATATACTGGAGATAAGACAATTCCTTTTCCCATTCGAGCCAGGACTGAAGCAGGTTTTCTTCTATGGGCTCATTCCATCCTCTCTCTGTGCTCCACAGGGCCTGCACAATGAGCTTTGCTCTTGTAGTGTATGGGCAGAGATAACCCAATGGGTCATACTGACTGGCCAGTGCTTTGTAAACATTGCACAGCGTCACAGTTGTGTAGGTTACAGGGCGGTGCTTGTATCCCAGAATGTCAGTGCCAGCTGAGACCTGGTGTTGACTCCTGAGGATCAAGGCTTTTAAGGTATCTGACCTGGCCGTACCTGGCAGATGAGCGACCACCTCAGGGATGTTGCTAGCCCACTGGCGTATCTCAAATCCACCTTGGATAAGCAGCTCTCTCATTCTGTCGATGAGCAACTTGGCCTCTTGTGGGTCAAAAAGGGACTGTAGACAGTTGTCCACGTAGAAAGCGGTGTGGACAGAGTCCTAGACGTCTTTATAGGTGTCTCTGTGCCCCCTTACGTGGCTCTGAAGGGGAAAGATAACACAGCAGAGGCTACACATTGTCCCAAAGGGCAAGACTCTCCACTCATATACATCTGTGGGCCTCTCTATTTCACAGTCTCTCCATAAGAACCGCAGCAGGGGGCAGTCTTCAGGGAGCAGGCGGATCTGATGAAACATGGCCTTTATGTCTCTGCTCACTGCTACAGGATACTGGCGGAAACACAGAAGTAGACCCAGCAGTGTAGGCCCCATGGGAGGTCCTGGCAGGAGGTAGTGGTTAAGAACAGTCCCCTGGAACTCAAAGGAGCAGTTAAAGACCACCCGAGCTTTGTTGTTGTGATGTACAATGTGGTGTGGTACATACCAAGATTCAGCAGAGCTATGAATCTCTTCGGGAGTCAGCTTTACAACATAACCAGAATCTATCAACCTCTTGATCTCCTGGTTGTATGTGAGTGTCAGGTCAGGATTCCTAGCTAGCTTACGCTCAGTGGACCTCAGAAGGCCTTTAACTACTTCAGAGGAGACATGCATCTGTGGGAAGTCATTCTTCCTGAGCAGGGGGGTGGCATATCGCTCTACACCATCCACAGGTACTCTGATGGTCTTGGCCTCTAACATAGCTATGGCCTCTCTGTCCTCCTTTGAGCGTGTGACCTCCTTCCCAGGTCTATGAAGGGGAGCATCTAGTTTCCACAGACTCTGTACATCCTGTTGAAGGGCAATGGCAGGAGAAAGGCATGATATATTCAGGCAGTGCGCCTCCCCCTGCTGTGTAGGCATACTGCAGCTCGGACCCTGGATGGCCCACCCGAGCTTGGTGCAAACGGCGACAGGTCCTTGGGCTGAGCCTCGCATGATAGAACGGACAGGAGTTATGAGGTGAGCATTGTCAGAGCCGATTAACACAAGTGGCTGTATCTGATTGAATCCTTCAAGCTGCACTTGTTGTAGGTGATGATACTTCTCCTTTAAGAGAGATCTTGTAACATATTTTCGGCTTGGCCTTTGGGGACACATGGAAAGAGACATAGCCTCCTTTAATATGGATCACATCTTGACGAATAGTACGCAGAGACAGAGTTTCCTCCTCCTGAATTAAGCCTAATGACTTGACAGCAGCAGGGAGTATAATGGTTTTCTCTGGGCCATCATCAAGAAGAGCATATGTGTCCAGAGATTTCCTTTGATAGTGTAAACTGGATGGGCACAACCTTAAAGGTGAACTAAGTAACTTTTTTACCTTAACCGAACAGCTTTGGAGTCATTGTAATGTTTATATTACTGATTTCGTGTTGAATGGTGGTCGTCTCGCACCCCCCTGGTGCCTGTGAGCCGCAAAACCACCCTTGCAACTTTGGGCCGGCGGGCCGCCGGCCTCAGTGTTAGGAAGTATCGTGTGATATCAGGTCTCGCGAGGTAACGAATTGCTTTACGGCAAAAAACAGATCTGATAAAATGACCATCAAACAGAAATAACCCGGCGCCGTATACATGTGGTGTTGGGCGCGCGCAGCTCTTAAAGGGGCCATACCTTATTTCCACTCGTTACAGCGTCCATCCTACTGAACAGGTACCGGTGTACAGGGGGAGGGGATCCGGCCGTGAGTGCGAGCCATCTCTGCGTGAGTGCTATTCACGACAGTACAAGTACTCCACAGCGACTCTAGGGGTCGCCGTTTGACAAAAACAGAATTCCTACTGAGTGCTGCTTTAAGCATTACACGGCCAGAGTGACTGATAGGAGCCAAAAACACTCGGCTGGTGCTCACTGTTAGAATATCCGGGTCCCTCCTTTTCGCTTCAGACAGGTCATGAAGCACTAATAAGTGCTGTTCTCCACAGGTGCTGCACATCTTCTTAAGAGTGCACTGCTCGGGGGTATGTTTACGGCCACAGCGCCAACATTTGGATTTTTCCTTTATCCAAGAAGCTACAGCTTTGAGGTCTAGCTTCTTAAAAATCTACACAGCCACTGAGGTAGTGCTCTGTCCCTTCACAGTATGGGCAGTATGGCTTAAACTGCTTCTTCTTAGAGGAGGGATAAGGATTAGTAATGTGTGCCTTAGTGTCTATCTTTGGCTGTGTTTGAGCGGGATCTGAGCCATAATAGATGGATGTAGACTTACTCTGTGCCCTGGACCCTGCAGAGGCTCTGGGGTTGCCCCTCTCTGGGCGTGGTCTGTCTGAGGGCTGTAGCTGAATGGCTTGCCGTGATAACTGTAGAACTTGGGATTTGCACTCGAGCCACCCGGAGAAGTCGTACATATTGTAGGTACAACTGCTGCCAGTGCGTATGATGCCACGTGTGATGCAGTACTCTATGAAACTGTCTCTGTAGCTAGGCGGAAGCTTAGTGAGTAACCTGTCTACATGTGAACCACACTGGAGCTCACTAGCTGCTACATCATCCATAGTACTGAGGAGGCCCACTAGGCTGGACACCGCCAGGGAGAAATCTTCAAAGGCTCGAGGTTCACCTGCCTTAATCGCTGATCGCTGATCGATTGCTCCTGTCTGCCTCGCTGCCTGCTGTGTGTTTGTTTGCTTCGAGGCTGTAAGCTCCGCCTGAGCCTCGTATTTCTTTATGTTTTGAGCCATCATTTACTATCTAGTTGTTTATACTACTAAATACAGCTTACCCAACATCTCAGATTAACCTTACATCTCTAGCTTCCGTTATTGTTAACACAGCACGCTAGTAACTCGCTAACGTTAGCCTGCTAACGCGCCACCCGTGCGCTCATTTATATATTTATTTTCTCTCGCGCGCCCGCGCCTTTGAGTTCATAAAGTCCAGGTAAGTAAGAAATCAGTCAACAAACACGGTGAGTAATGTCTTCTTGTCCTGTTATTGTCACCTGTGTCACATGTCATATGTTTAGTATAGCCTTCTCCGATGGCAATATAGGATTTATATGTGATAAATGCAAGGAGACAGTCAGGCTGACGGAGAAGATTTCAGAACTAGAGACGCGCATCCAAACTTTAATTGAGGATGGTAAGAATGCTAGATCTTTAGATAGTGTTTTGGATGCGCCTAGCATAGTGAACTCTTTACATGATTCGGTTCCGGCTGAAGTAGAGCCCGTGCAGCAGGGCAGATGGGTGACCGTGAGAGATCGTTCTAGTCGCGGATCAAAGAACCACTCTTCCGTTCCGATTCCCATAACAAACCGATTTGCCCCACTCAGTGAAACAACCACTGAGAATTCTGTTGATTGTGCCCTGGTAATTGGTGATTCGATCACACGGAACGTGAAAATAGAGACACCAGCCACCATAGTCACATGTTTGCCGGGAGCCAGAGCGCCTGACATCAAAGCAAATTTAAAAGTGCTGGCTAATGCTAATCGTAAATTCTCTAAGATCATTATTCATGTCGGCACTAATGATGTTCGACTCCGCCAGTCGGAGATCACCAAAATTAATATTAAAGAGGTGTGTGAACTCGCAAGTACGATGTCAGGCACTGTAATTTGCTCTGGCCCCCTTCCTGTACGCAGGAGTGATGAGATAGTTAGCCGATTGACCTCACTGAATGGTTGGCTGTCGAAGTGGTGTCCGCAGAATAATATAAAATTCATAGACAATTGGAAAAGTTTTTGGGGCAAGCCTGATCTGTTGAAAAGGGATGGTATCCATCCCTCCTGGGCTGGTGCTGCTCTTCTCTCTAGTAATTTGGCTCATAGTCTTAGAGATAAAACATGACAATCTGGGGCTCAGGTCAGGAAGCAGACAGACTGGCTAAACCGACCATCTGCTAGCGGCCTCACGTCACCAAGGTCAGATAAATCCCATCACATAGAGCCTCTTTCACCTAGATATCATCATATAGAGACTGTGTCTGTTCCCCGAATTTGGAAATCCCAAAAACGTCAGGTTAAAAATTTAATTGATGTTCAACAAATAAAAAACAGATATAATACAGATGAGCAAATGATAAAGCCTGGGTTGCTGAATATTCGATCCCTTACTTCAAAATCTCTCATAGTTAATGATATGATTTCAGATTATAATCTTGATATGCTGTGTTTGACAGAAACCTGGCTAAAACCAAACGATTACATTATTTTAAATGAGTCAACCCCACAAGATTACAGTTATAAAAATGAACCTCGTCTGAAAGGCAAAGGGGGAGGTGTTGCTGTAATTTATAGTAATATTTTCAAAACCACTAAGAAATCTAGCTTTAAATATACTTCTTTTGAAGTATTGGTGCTTAATGTAAAAATATATAGTGTAAACGATAAATCACATTTGAGAATTATGCTGGCTACTGTATACAGGCCACCAGGGCACCATAAAGATTTTATCAAAGAATTTGCGGACTTTCTATCAGAATTAGTATTGGCTGCAGATAAAGTACTAATTGTTGGTGATTTTAATATACATGTAGATAATGAAAAAGATGCATTGGGATTGGCATTTAAAGACATTGTAAACTCAATTGGAGTTAGACAACACGTGTCAGGACCTACTCATTGTCGTAATCATACTCTAGATCTAATATTATCACATGGAATAGATGTTGATGCCGTTGAAATTTTGCAGCAGAGAGATGACATCTCAGATCATTATCTAGTCTCATGTAAATTACATTTAGCCAAGGCTGCAAAGCCGACTCCGTGTTATAAATATGTTAGACCTATAACTTCTGCCACTAAAGATTGCTTTATCAATAATCTTCCTAATCAGTTTCATCATCTCAGCATCCCGGATAGCTTAGAAGAACTTGATATTGCAACAGAAACGTTTAACTCTCTCTCTTTTCCAGCACTTTAGACGCAGTTGCTCCGTTGCGCTTAAAGAAGATTAAAGAAAATAGTCCAACGCCGTGGTACAGCAAGCACACCCGGGCCCTTAAGAGAGCAGCCAGAAAAATGGAGCGCAACTGGAAGAAAACTAAACTAGAGGTATTTCGGATTTCGTGGAAAGAGAGCTCGATTGCTTACAGAGAGGCTTTAAAAGCTGCTAGATCTGCTTATTTTTTCAAACCTATTAGAAGAAAATAAACATAATCCAAGGTATTTATTTGAAACAGTGGCTAAACTAACGAAAAAGAAAGCTTCAAGCTCAGAAGTGTCAAAGCAACACAGCAGTGATGACTTTATGAACTTCCTCACTTATAAGATTGATAATATCAGGGACAAAATTATAACTATGCAACCGTCTACCACAGTATCGCATCAGGAAGTGCATTGTAGTCTCCCTGAGGAAAAATTTGATTCATTTGTTGCTATAGGAGAGGAAGAATTCTGCAAACTCGTTAATTCATCTAAATCGACAACTTGTATGTTAGATCCTATACCGACTAAGCTACTGAAAGAGATGTTTCCAGAGGTCATATATCCTCTTCTTAATATCATTAATTCATCTTTGTCTCTAGGATACGTACCAAAAACCTTTAAACTGGCTATGATAAAACCGCTTGTTAAAAAAACACAACTTGATCCTACAGAATTAGTCAATTACAGGCCGATCTCGAATCTGCCTTTTCTGTCAAAGATATTAGAAAAAGCAGTATCTTCACAACTATGTTCCTTTCTAGAAAGAAATGATATCTGCGAGGATGTCCAGTCCGGATTTAGACCGTACCATAGTACTGAGACCGCTCTCATTAGAGTCACAAATGATTTGCTCTTATCATCGGATCGTGGTTGTATCTCTCTATTAGTGTTACTCGATCTTAGTGCTGCATTTGACACCATTGACCACAACATTCTTTTAAATAGCCTAGAAAACTATGTTGGCATTAGTGGAATTGCACTAGCATGGTTTAAATCATACTTAACTGACCGTTATCAGTTTGTAGCAGTAAATGTAGAGATGTCTTATCGATCACAAGTTCAGTATGGCGTACCACAAGGCTCAGTACTAGGACCGCTGCTGTTCACTCTGTACATGCTACCATTAGGAGATATCATTAGGAAACATGGAGTTAGCTTTCACTGTTATGCCGATGATACTCAGCTGTATATTTCTTCAAAACCCAACGAAACTTACCAATTCACAAAATTAACGGAATGCATAGCTGATATAAAAAATTGGATGACTAGTAATTTCCTACTACTAAATTCTGAAAAGACAGAGATTCTAATTATTGGACAAAAAACTTCCACACGCAATAACCCAGAATACTCTCTAACACTTGATGGCTGCTCTGTCAAGTCTTCGTCGTCAGTTAGGAACCTGGGTGTGCTCTTTGATACCAACCTTTCTTTTGAAAGCCACGTGTCTAGTATCTGTAAAACTGCATTTTTCCATCTTAAAAATATATCCCAAATACGCCATATGCTCTCATTGGGAAATGCGGAACAATTAGTCCATGACATCAAGGCTAGATTATTGTAATGCTCTACTGGGTGGTTGCCCTGCACGCTTAATAAATAAACTACAGCTAGTTCAAAACGCTGAAGCTCGAGTTCTTACCAGAACCAGGAAATATGACCATATTAGCCCGGTTCTGTCAACACTGCATTGGCTCCCTATTAAACATCGTATAAATTTTGAAATATTGTTGATTACCTACAAAGCACTAAATGGTTTACCTCCGCAGTACTTGAGCGAGCTCTTAACGCATTATAGTCCTTCACGTCTATTGCGATCTCAAAGTTCCGGCCAGTTGATAATACCTAGAATATCTAAATCGACTGCAGGCGGTAGATCCTTTTCCTATTTAGCACCAAAACTTTGGAACAGTCTTCCTACCATTGTCCGGGAAGCAGACACACTCTGTCAGTTCAAAGCTAGACTAAAAACACATCTCTTTGATCTAGCATACACATAATACATTATAGACTTCTATAAATTCAATGTTAGGCTGCATAGATTAGGTCAGCCGGAACTGGGAACACTTCCCTTAAATCTTGATGTACTCGCTACATCATAAGAAGAATGGCATCTACGCTAATATTAGTGTCTTTGTTTATCCCGAGGTTTTCCCGCAGCCTGCCGGATCCAGGCCGTGTCCAGATCTGACGAAGGAGATCCGCCTGGACCCGATGACAATGCAGTGCTGAAGTATCCACTATCCTCTCCCTATGGAGGATCCCTTTCCCACTCTACAGATAAAGCGTTGTGAATTCCGGCTCGCATACCCCGAAGTGATAAAATAAAACAAAATTCTGTATCAAAATTTATAGGCAAGAAAAGTAGTTTGTTTAGGCTGGGTTGTATGAATTACAAACTTGCGCACATATTTTAAAAAGCACATAACTATAGAATCAATTCTGAATGAGCATGTGAACGCCGTCAGCTTTAATCACAGGTTCGCGTTTAAAGTCTGATCATTTCGACGGAGGTGAATCAATCAAAGTTAACTTTAGCTGGAAGTAACATTATTCAAGAACCGCTATAACGCCAAAACAATCTATTACCTTAAATTATATGTTTATCTCTGTAAAGCTGCTTTGAAACAAACCATTGTTAAAAGCGCTATATAAATGAAGATGACTTGACTTAATAGGAGAGCAGTTAAGTATAGCACTCAGTTCACTCTGGACTAATTGCCTGGGTTGCCCGTATCTCTTCTCCAAAGCTTTCATTGCACTAGTGTAGGGAGTGCGGTCGTGAATATAGCGTCTGGCCACTTGTAACGCACATGGATGCTCTAACTGATCTATCAGAATGTGATATTTATACTCCTCTGTGAGATGAGCATGTGGCCCAAGTAGGCGGTCCAGTCCTTTCTTCAGTAATACAAAGTCACTATCTCTGCCTGATTTGAATGTCACCAGTCTAGGCTTCGGGATGCCATATGAAGATGCTAAGATCATCTCCATCAGGTTTGGCTGGGTGACTTCAGCTGCAGGAGGTACTGCGTCTTGTGCAGTAAATGCAGCAGGCAGTGAGGGGTAGGCAGAGACTGATGGATAGGCAGAATCAGGAGGTGGAGCTGCATAAAGCTGGCTATAAGTCTGCGATGCTGATATCCCCGGTGGTGGCTGATACAGTGACGCTGAGACTGCAGAGAAGTTGTGAGATTGTGCAGAGAGTACCTGGGTGGAGCTGCCTGGAGGCTGCGAGTGTTGGTACCTCTGGGTGTATAGGGGCTCAGCCTGACGTGGTTCAAGCCTCCCAAACTGTACTGATTGGGGTACTTGATTGACAGGTTGTAGAGCAGGCTGAATCACATGACTCATTCTGGGGGGCGGAGCAAGTAGAGGGGCCAGCTGAATACCTGGATGGGCCACAGGGATTCTCAGCTAGGGAGCAGGCTGTGGCGCGGGCCAAGGTATAGACTGACCTGCGGGCTGAAATGCAGTATTCATCCTGGGCTGCAGTACATGCGGTGTCACTGTCGGTTGCTGAAGCGCAGGTTGAGGTACTAGCACTGCGCCTGGCTGCTGTGCAGGTTGAGCAACAGGGTTCGGTCGGTTGCTGAAGCGCAGGTTGAGGTACTAGCACTGCGCCTGGCTGCTGTGCAGGTTGAGCAACAGGGTTCGGTGACAGCGGCACTGGCTGAATATTTGAAGTAGGTTGAATAATAGGGCTTAAAGGTAGTGGAGCTGACTTTGGGACTGAATGAAGAATGGGGTTTGCAATTCGCAGAGGTGAAGGTGCAATAGGTTCTACTGGCCTTAACAGGTTCACAGGCGTTCTAATGTCCTGCCTCACTGCTGGTGCCAGTACGTGTAGCTGATCAGTAGTATGGATGCTGCTCATGCCCACACTGCTATGCTGTGGTGTTTGGAGTAGACCAGGAAGCGAAGCGGCTCTATCTTGCTGTTGAGCATCACTCTGAGTAGGGAGAGGACTGCATGACTTGCATGCTCACTCCAGTTGTTCCACACGCTTGGTTAATGCACCACTGATCTCCTTCATAGTGATTTGCATCTCATTCATCGTTTTCAGTACACTGCCCCAAGCTGCCTCCATTCTCTTCCATTTTTTCATCTCCTTCTTCTTCTCCTTATCAGATTACTCTGAACTGCTGCTGCTTGAAGACTCTGGCTGCGTTCCAAACCGCATACTCAATGAGTAGGTACTTAATTTCAATAAGTACTTACTCAACGAGCGCTAAAAGAGTAGGTACTTTATAGCCAAATCTCGTTGAGTATGAATGCGATCCGGACATCATCCGCCATGTTGAAGTTATCATGTGACCTATGACGTTATCACAAGCGCAACAATTTAAAAGTTATGAGCAACAGGTGCACAGACATCTCACTGCATCAGGACAACCTAACTAGAACTGTTTTCATCAGCGTCTGAAATGGTTGGCATGTCTGCAATAGCTAGACGAATGTGTGCACAAAGGAGACGTCGGGCTGCTGCTCGGAGATCTCGCCTTTGGAGAAGACTGATGATTTTATACTCAAACAAAGCAATTATTACTACTTAAAAAATTAAGATTACCCCAGAATGAATTGCATTACTAGCCCACCCCAACACTTATGCACAATAATGACAAATGCTGACCAGCACTTAATTATATAAAATTTTCTTAATTAAAATGATATATTTTGGTAAAACAAGCAAACTGTTGTATTGTCATATGACATAGATGTATGAATACACACTAGACAAATGCAGCTGATGTGAATACATACAATTTCCTTCAAGCAATGATTAATGCAAGAATTCATGAAATGAATATTTTAATGAAACATGAATAAAAATAAATGAATGAATAAAAGATGTATCACAATAAAGAAATGCATATACAAGTCAATACCATATGAAACATTTCTTAATTCAAGCTTTTTGTTCTAACAAACTATGATGTATTTACAGGCGGTGAACCCCACATCATACTGCCATCTCAATAGAGCGGTTCCCATTCTGCGGCTTTATCTTGATGAAGCAGCTGACCACCGTGCCCACCTTCGCCTGTCTCTGCCGTCCATCAGGTCCCTGATTGCTGCAGTCAGACTGGAATCGGACCATGGATGGGAACGGGAGATTGAGGTCCTTGTGTTCCTGCACTGGCTGGCCCATGCAGCATCCTACAGGGTGGTGTCGCAGGCCTTTGACATCCCAAAGACCTCTGTGTATAACATTGTGCACAGAGTGAGCAAGGCCATCATGGGAATTTTGAGGAGGGTGATCTGCTTTCCGACCGGAGATTACCTGGAGGCAGTGGGAGCAGGATTTGCACAGCTGTCTGGGTCACCAGCTTTCAGCAGAGCAGTTGGTGCAATAGACGGCTGTCATATCCGTATCAAACCTCCAGCAAATAACTCCCACTGCTACTTCAACAGAAAGCTGTTTCACTCCATCCAACTCCAGGCCATCACTGATCACCGGGGGAAATTCCTTGATGTGTTTGTGGGGTATCCTGGGTCTGTGCACGATGCCAGGGTACTGAGGAACAGCCCTGTGTATGCTGGCGGCCTTTATCCACCTGCAGGCAAGTGCATCCTCGGGGATGGAGGCTATCCTTGCCTGAGTGCACCCATCTGCCTCATCACCCCGTACAGAGAGCCTGTACAGAACCCTGTGCAGGCTCGTTACAACAGCAAGCACTCCCGTGCCCGCAACATCGTGGAGAGAGCGTTTGGGATGCTGAAGACACGCTGGCGCTGCATTTTCTTCAAGGCCTTGGAGGTGAGCCCTGCCTTCGTGCCTGAGGTTGTTGCGTGCTGCGCTGTGCTTCACAATCTCGCTCTAGCCAATGGGAACATCGTTGAGCCAGAGGATGAGGAAGACCTTGATGACAGCTCCCCTGATCCCCACAACCTTGAAGCAAGAGTGGGAGAACATGTGCGGGACAATCTGGCTGCTGCGGTGTCTGCTCCAAACATCCCTGTGCCTGCTCTCCATGAGCACGACTATCTTTAAAACATTAAAAAAAATTAAAATGTTTTACAATTCATGTTGTCAGCATTCCGTTTCTTGACAAATGTAATTTTATAGGTTTACAATTACATGCAAATATTTGTTAGAGCTTTACTACCTTTGTAGTGTAGTGGGCTAAACCACTGAACTTGTTAGCAGAAGATTGCTGGTCGATCAGCAAGGCTCTTAACTCCAGGTTTGTCCAGGGTCATTGTCCCTGTAATAAATGCATTTAGTCACTTTGGATAAAAACGTCTCGGTTACGTATGTAACCCTCGTTCCCTGAGTACAGGGAACGGAGACGTGTCGTCGGGGGAGTTCCCTGACGAATTGGGATCACTTCTAGGGAGCCTATTGCCTTCGAGAGAATTAAAACGAGCCAATGGAATTGGCATGCAAGATTTGCATTCCGCGACCCACCCACCAGCGCGGGTATAAAGGGCGGAAGTAAACATTGCGCAATGCTTTTCGCTGAGGAGCCGAACAGTGTTCAGACCTCTGCGAAGGTACAACAACATGGCGAGGGGACGACACGTCTCCGTTCCCTGTACTCAGGGAACGAGGGTTACATACGTAACCGAGACGTTCCCTTTCGTCCTGGGAACTCCGACGTGTCATCGGGGGAGTTCCCTGACGAATTGGGATCCCTAACAAAACGCCATGGTACTGGCCCCTTCCAGTGCCCAGCTAAGCTACCCAAGCAGTTTCACAAATTACAGGAGCTAGCAGGGGAGTCACACTGCTGTTCCACAAGACCCACACAGTGGATAGGATAACACTGGGAAGCGTGCCCAACCCGTAAGAAGGGGAAGGGAACGCTGCGGAAGCCAGATGCCTGAAGTAGGCCTGGAATACACATATGTACTAGCCCAGGGGGATAGTGAAACATATGGCAGTCCCTGAGGTAGTCCCCTCCAAGGGGAGTGGGAGCGTACTCAACAGGGACGACAGACCGAATCTGTCAAGGGGAAGACACGGCTAGACTGCACGTGGCATAATGGGTCACCGAAGAGACCACTGGACATAGCACCCTATCTACACAACAACTCCCTTAGAGGTAGTAGACCTGGCGCCGGCGGTCCGCCACGCCTGGCACCGAAGGGGTGATGGAGGAACTCACGAGGCTTCCTGGGGCAGCGCTTGCAGGTTCACTACTGATCCACAAAGGGAGTGGTAGGAACCTTGGGCACATATCCGAGCCGGGGTCTCTATCACGCGAGAAAAGCCGGCCCGAACTCTAGGCACGATTCGTCGACCGAAAAAGCCTGCAGATCCCGGACCCTCTTAGAAGAGGCCAAAGCCAACAGGAGCGCTGTCTTAATGGACAGGATGTTCATCTCTACTGTCAGCAAAGGTTTAAAGGGAGGACCTTGAAACGCTCTCAATACTAGAGCTAGGTCCCACGAGGGTACAGAGTGCAAAAGACGAGGTGGATTTAACCTCCTAGCACCCTAAAGGAATCTGATGACCAGGTCGTGCTTCCCTACGGACTTACCTTCAACTACATCGTGATGCGCGGCTATTGCGGCAATATACACTTTGAGGGAGGAAGGAGACAGCCTTCGCTCCAACCCACCTTGTAGGAAGGAAAGCACGACTCTTATCGGGCAAGTTCGGGGGTCCTCCTGACAGGAGGAACACCACTCGACGAATAGGTTCCACTTCAGGCATAGAGGCGCCTCGTAGAGGGGGCTCTAGCAGAAGTGATGGTGTTTACCACTGCCTGTGGTAGATCACCTAGAACCTCCGCGTCCCGTCCAGGGACCAGACATGGAGTTTCCAGAGGTCTGGACGCGGGAGCCAAAGAGTGCCCCTTCTCTGAGAAAGGAGGTCCTTCCTCAAAGGAATCAGCCAAGGAGGGGCTGTCGCGAGGAGCATAAGTTCCGTGAACCAAGTCCTGGTGGGCCAATACGGCGCCACTAGAAGGACCTGCTCCTCGTCCTCCCTGACCTTGCACAGGGTCTGTGCAAGAAGGCTCACTGGGGGAAACGCATACTTGCGCAGGTCCCGGGGCCAGCTGTGAGCCAGGGCGTCCGAGCCGAGGGTCCCCTCGGACAGGGAGTAAAACCACTGGCAATGGGTCGTGTCCGGAGAAGCAAACAGGACCACCTGTGCGACTCCGAAAACACTCCAGATAAGCTGAACCGCCTGGGGATGGAGTCGCCATTCTCCTGGCAGGGGAGGCGACCGTGAAAGCTCGTCTGCCACACGGTTGAGCTCCCCTGGAACATGAGTGGCGCGAAGCGACCTCAGATGCTTCTGACTCCATAGGAGGAGGTGGGAGGCGAGTCGCGACATGCGACGGGAGCGTAGACCACCTTGTCGGTTGATGTACGCAACGGTCGCAGTGCTGTCCGTACGGACCAGTACGTGCTTGTCCTTGAGAAGCCCCTTGAGGCGGCACAAAGCCAAGCGTACTGCTTGCAACTCTAGGCAGTTTATATGCCAATGCAGCTGGGGCCCCGTCCACAGACCCGAAACTGCATGCCCTTTGTACTTGGCCCCCCACCCCATGGCAGAGGCATCCGTGAAAACCACAGCATGCCTGGAGACCTGGACTAAGGGCACTCCGGCCCGTAGAAACACAGGATCCGACCACGGGGAGAAGGTTTGGCGACAGTGCGGGGTTACTTTGACCCAGAACGTGCCGCTCTGCCACGCCCACCTCGGGACTCGATCGTGAAGCCAGTGCTGGAGCGGTCTCATATGTAACAGGCCGAGCGGCGTTACTGCGGCTGCGGCTGCCATATGCCCCAGGAGCCTCTGAAATTGTTTCAGTGGAACCGCTGTCCTGCCTCGAAAAGACCTGAGGCAGGTGAGCACTGACTGGACGCGCTCCTCCGTGAGGCGGGCAGTCTGGGTGACCGAGTCCAACTCCATACTGAGATAAGAGATCCTCTGCACGGGGCAGAGTTTTCTCTTGTCCCAGTTGACCTGAAGCCCCAACCGGCTGAGGTGCTGGAGCACCATGTCCCTGTGATCGCACAACACATCTCGCGAGTGAGCCAGAATGAGCCAGTCATCGAGATAGTTGAGAATGCGAACGCCTTGTTCTCTCATGGGAACAATGGCCGCCTCCGCGACTTTCGTGAAGACAAGGGCGACAGGGCCAGCCCGAAGGGTAGGACCTTGTACTGATACGCTCGACCCTCGAAAGCAAACCGTAGAAACGGTCTGTGACGAGGAAGAATCGAGACGTGAAAGTATGCGTCCTTCAGGTCGATCGCTGCAAACCAATCCTGGGGACGGATGCACTCGAAAATGCGCTTCTGCGTGAGCATTTTGAACGGGAGTTTGTGGAGGGCCCGATTCAAAACACGCAGGTCCAGGATTGGCCGTAACCCACCGCCTTTCTTGGGTACAATGAAGTAGGGGCTGTAAAACCCGGACCTCATCTCGGCAGGAGGGACCGGGTCGATCGCGTCCTTCGCCAGCAGGACATCAATCTCTTTCCGCAGGACAGGGGCATCCCTTGACCGCACACGGGTGAAGTGGAGGCCCCTGAACCTGGGAGGCCGGCGTGCACACTGAATTGCATAGCCGAACCAAATGGCGCGGATGAGCCAATGGGACGGACCCGGAAGCGCTAGGCAGGCTTCTCGGTACCGTTCCAAAAGACCCACCCGAACCCCCGGCGTACCCGCGGAGGGGCAGCGAGGTGGAAGGCCGGGACCCGGCGGCAGTGGCAATGTAGCCACTGGAAGCGGGGTCTGGGCGATCCACCGTGGGGCAGACGGCAGAGAGAGCTTGTAGGCTTTCTGCTGCGGGCTGCCCGGTGGCGAAGGGAGGGGGAGAGACGAAGAACGAGGCCCTGCCTCCTCGTGTCCTGGTCTCTGCGCCTCCGGGTCCAGCTGCAGACCGGAGCGACGCAGGTGAGACTGCGTCACTGCTATCTGCAAGCTGTGGAGAGGGGAACGGGAGTGGTGCCGCTCGGGGGCGGCACGTACTGCCATTCTGACCCTCTCGGACGGAGGAAACTGGTCTTATTATACTGCCAGTCTCGCCCGTGAGGGGAAACGAGGAACGATGCCCGGGGGCATCGAGTCCTGGTTTCATCTCACCCAGTGGGAGACGAGAGCGAGCAGGCCGTAGCCCTCACTGCCGTCTGAGCACTGGGGCCCGTGAACGACCCAGAGGAAGTGGACTGCTCAAACTTTGGGTACCTCTGGTTACAGGAAAACCAGAGGTGGAACAGAAACAAAATTCTCCACCCGGCCCTCCCCCGGGGGAAGGAGTGGTAATGACACACACTCCCAAGAGCAGAACGTCACATACTCTGGGTCGCTGCTCTCAGGGTTGTTTCCCTCCTTTTGCTGGGGGAAAACAACTCTGAGCGGGCTGGTTCTGGGCCACAGGTGTGGACATCGTCTAACCGAGGGCCTGCGCTGTGACTAATCACGGTCAGTCACTAAGCACAGCTCAACCCCGAGTAAGAACTACGCACATGTAGTGGTAGTGAGAGAGGAAAAACTTTTGCAGATTTAGGCATGTTTGGCTTGCCATACTGGCACCAAAATGCCTCCATACTGCAAAAAATTCTTCACACACCTCCAGGCACTTTAGAACAGCCCAGGAAAGTGTGGCCGTCAAGTCTGAATCTTCAGCATGAGAACCCACCAATATAGTAGGAACTCAGCGTCATTTTCAGAGTATAACAGCCCTCTCTCCGATGTAGCGATCGACATCTGTCCTCCCTGGGGCCCCGAATGAAATGCCTGGTCCCTCATGAGAAGGACCAGAAACCCACTCGAAAGCCTCGACGGCACACGGCACGCTGAGCGGCTCCAGCCCTTACGAGAAAGGGGAGACGAACAACGCGCCGACGTGGTCATGCACTCCTGAGAGAACACGAACCACCCACGAACGCAGTCCCAACACACTGACTAGGCATGTGAAACCGCGATCGTGGCCGTCAACCAGGCATGCAAGATAGTGAACGTGGCCATCACTTTGATGACACACGGCACGCTGGACGCTCAGCCCTCAGGCAGGCGCACAACGTGCCGACGTGGTCATGCTCTCATAAGAAGCATAAAAGACCCACGAACACAGTCTCAGCATGTTTGCGATGCGCTAGAGGAGTGAGTGGTTCGTGCTCACTGAAACCCTCAGATCACCAATGTTATTCACCAAAGCAGCCCCCCTCTGGTGCACCAGAAGAGAAACTGGATCGGAAAACAAGCAAAGGGACTCACCTCATAGAGGCACGCGAGTCTTGATCTTGACCACGCATCTTGAGCGCCGAATGACACGCGCTGGGTTGCCGTGACAACCCGCGCTGTCAGCCGGCGCTCGACGGCACACGGCACGCTGAGCGACTCAAGCCTTTACGAGAAAGGGGAGACGGACAACGTGCCGACGTGGTCATGCACTCCTGAGAGAACATGAACCACCCACGAACACTTCTCACACACTGATAAGGCATGTGAAACAATGAACGTGGCCGTCAATAAGGACAGGAAACGATCGCACCCAGAAACACACAAGTGAAACGTCATCCTGAAAAGGACGCGATCTTCACTCGTGTTGCTCTTTTAGTATGAAAAAAAAAAGAGAAAATAGAAAAAAGAAAGAAGAAAAAGGAGCTGCAATGAAGCGCCGAGGCACCAAGGGACCAGCGCGGCAGACACTCGGGGAAACTGCAAGCCCTCGTGCTGCACTCAGTCACGTCGATCACTTTGAAGCGCCGTCACACCAGCAGCTGTCAGAGACTCGTCTTCTTTCAGCTCGTTCTCTCTTCATACCGGCAAGAACAGCAGCACACAGAACACTACTGAGAGGCTCCGAAGAAAAAAGCATTGCGCAATGTTTACTTTTTTTTTAAACGGTCTCAGGCATAAACGCTCAAATGTGCTTATTTCGTCAAAGTATTACTATAATACAAAATGCATACATACATTTACTATTTCTATTTGGTGGGTGAAAGGGTTAGTTCACCTCAACATAAATACAGCCATTATTTATGTGCTTCCATGCTGTTAGATCCCTCTGTTTTTTATTGTTTAAATACAAAAGGGGATTTTTCTCAAGTTTGTTCTGCTGGTTTCATACAATATCAGTCAATGGAGCCCAACTTTCAGAATGCATCCTGGCATCATTTAATGATGCTTTTGAAGCTTCTGAAAGTCCATTGACTGGTATTGTATTAAACCAACAGTACAAACCTGACCAAAATCACCTTTTGTGTTCAGGAAAACAAAAACAAAAACAGAGGGATCAAACAACATGAAGGGGAGTAAATAATGACTGAATTATTTGCTTGGGTTCATTAACCCTTTTTTGCTTGGGTTCACTAACCCTAGTTAATGCAAAACTTAAGGTAGTTTGTGTAAACAGTCTCAAGTTCAGCTTAGGTCATGGAGGGCTATTGTCCAACCCTAATTATACACACCTGAATCAATTTAAACCAATTAATAACTGACTACTTGAAAATTACAGACAGGTGTGCAAGAACTGAACCCTCCATGACCTGCCTTGAAAATCCCTGCATGAGCTCTGTGTGCATTTAGAAATCATATAATACACTCCAATAAAACTGTTGTTTTAAAGATTTTTTTTTTTTACATCACACCACACATTCACTAATTATTCATCACTTCATAAATATTTAATTTATGAATTTTATCACAATCTTAAAGTATCAATAAATTCCTGGAAGTATATAATGTAGGCTATACTGTGAATGCATAGAAATTGTTTGTTTTATATACATAGTATTGTACAAAAGTCTTAGGCCACCATTTGTTGTTGTTGCACAGTACTGTGTTTGTGTATGTATATATATATAATTTAATTCATTTTAACCCAAATGTGTAAATGATCATAAGATGTTTTTTGTCATTGAATTTATTTTTTTGCAAGGATTTCAAAAACAGAAAGGAATCTTTCATCCCTTTCTTTTGTTTCTTTATCTCTCCTTTCCTCTCTCTCGATTGCCTCCCGGTGCCATCTCTCTTCTCTTTCTCTTACGTCTCTTTCTTGTCTTTCGTCTCTCTCGTCTCTCCCGTTCTCTTCTGTCCTCCTTCTCCTCCATTTCTCTCCACAGTCTCTCCTCCTTCTCAGCTGCTTTCCTCTCTCTCTTCTCTTCCCTCTCCTCCATCTCCTGGATCAGGTCCTCCAGATCTTTCACCCTTTTCCTGGCTCTTGCTGGCTCTGGCCTCACTGAGGATGAAGAGGATGAAGAGGCCACAGCAACATCCGGCCCACATGAGGCAACGAGGGCAGGAGGAGAGATGGAGGGTCTGCCCCCAATTGCCTCATCCATGGCAGTGTACCACTTCCAGGATGCTGCTGTGGCCCCTCCATCCTCAGTGCTCACCCCTGTCTGCGGACATTTCAGATCCTGCAAAAATGCACAAGCATGATACAAAAGCAGTCATTTTAACATCAGAATATTTAATCATTTCATTTCTGTATTAGAAGTAACAAAATGATCTTAGTTTGTATTTTTGTTTAAGGTTTTCCCATTTTCTTTTCACAAATGACGTCGTCACCCTGCCTTGCAGGCTCTGCTCCTCCACAAAAGATCTGCAGCAAGAGAGAAATCAAGGATCAAAAAAGTGCTGTAATATCTCTGTTGAAATATACTACAAATAAACAATTAAATAGATTTTTAATTATTTCTGTATACTCACTCAAAGCCTTTGATGGCAGCATTCCGCTTTCCGGTGAAGAGGGCTTCATGAGCCAATCTCCACCGGATAAGCAGATGCGTGTGCTCATCCGTCCCTGTAACATCCAGACAAGACTCACGTTACCTCTGTGATTTATAAGCTCAATACTACATTTACATGTTGATCATAAATGTTCCACCATTTTTCAACAGTACGAATGGACAAATGAAATAGATTTAGTTATGTTTAGTTACTTTATGTAAATTTATTAAACATTCGAATGAAAACAGTGTTGACAACAGTGAATTATCTTAAACAATAGTACACATACATAACTCAGAAGTCTATTTCGTATCTATTAGACGTAGAAATATGCAATTCTTATATTAGATTTTCTTACCAGATATTAAATACACATTTAGTAATTATTTAAGATGCATACGGTTTAAAATGTATGCAAATCCAGTTTGGAGACGTATGTGTCCTTACTGGAGCTCCTCTGTTAGCTATACAATAAAATGTGATTTACAGCAAAATCACAAATTGATTATACTAGCTGCTATATAGCGTCTTTACACCTTCAACAATTCAACAGGTACAGCAGTTCAACACATGCGATCATTTGATTTGTAATATCTAATACTCACATTTCAAAATACTCTCGTCCGTCATGATTTCGTCCGGCGTCATGTTCGAGTATGACCTATCCTTCTTCTTCTTTTATATGACGTATCCTCTCGCGTGGCCTCTTGGGATAGAAAAGTACGCATCGGACAGCACTCAAAAACCGGGCCGGAAGCAGTAAGCCATCCGGGAACTTCTCGCCTACTCTTTTATGAATACTGATGTTTCGAACGAGTAGTGTTATCATAAACGTTGTGTCACTTTTTATGATTTATGATGTAATTTATGGCCCTAAGTTGGTGCATGTCGGTCAAGACTGTATCAAGTAAAAAAGTGTTTCTGATTTACGGCTCGTGCTGGCGGCAGCGTGTCTCGTCAGCTTGGCACCCCAATGCAGCGGCATCCGGGGGGATTTTTAAAGGTGTTTGGCCATATGTTTCCGTGTTCTATTGTATCTTTAGGTATTGGCTATAGGTGTTATAAATGTGTGTTAATTATGTCGGCGGCTGTGGGTCTTGCCGGAGTTCACACTTTTGACCAAAAAGTTACCGAACAAATAAGCCTACGTGCATCTCTGTGGATTATCTTAGTTCTCAAACAAAAACAGCCACAAAGTTGCATATTATATAGCCAGTGTTGGGAAAGTTCACTTATACACGAACTAGTTCAAAGTGCAGTTCACAAATTTTAAAATGAACTAGTTCATACTTCTCAATTTTGAACTAAGTTCACAAGTTCCAAAAATGAACTAGTTTTTTTTCCAGATGTTGCTGCGAGCTATTTTTTTATTATTGCCACAGCCCATATACAACCACAGACAGCAATTATTTTAACGTCCGGCAAAGTTTGCACAGAAATGTAAGATTTTTTTCTCATCCTCACCAACCTTGTCATAAAACTCGTTTAAATAATCATACGACGCCTCCTCGATGCTTTGTCGACTACATGCATGCTGCTTTTTGTTTTGATGACTCAAGCGGCGGCCGCGGTGCCCGGTCGCTTGTGTTGCCAGGTTGGGTGTTTTTTCGCTACATATTAAGGCCTGTTTACGTGTGTTTTAGGCGGGGTTTCGCCTGGAAGGTTCTATAGAAATCTGGCACCCTATTGAACGAAGTTAAACTGAGAGAGCGTGCGCTCACAGACAACAGAATGAACGAGATCACAGTAACGTTCATCAGGCAGTAACACAGTAGGCTACGTTTAGTTCAAGTCCGCCTAAATTATCAACGAGTTCATGAACTATCGTTCAACGAATGCGTTCAGGCACAACACAGTGTATATAGCCCCACTCTTATCCATCGATTGTTATGATAAGATAAATCGTCCTGACTTCCTGTGGGAGTTCCCTCCCCCCATCCTTTTTTTTCTTGGAGAAAGCATGTAAGAAATAGGCACCCCAAAATGACACCTCAATCAATGACACCTCCTTTTGAAGAGCTGATTTCATGTATTTTTCTAACATTTAGAACACCATCTGACTTTATGAATACACATAAATAACAGCTTAATGATTCTATATTTGTGTGCATTTAAAGTCTGCATGTGGGCCTACCATTTCTGACACTAGTGTTACCTTATTTCTTTGATAATATTATAGTGTTTCAGCACATGTAGTCAGAGTTACAGAAAATAATAATAGTGCAGCAAATAAGGAGATTATGTTTTATTTATTTTAATCAGGTTTGTTAACCTGTATACCTGAATGATGTTAGTTTAATCTGCAATGACATGTATTTGGTATAACAATGAACATATTTGAAAAAAAAAACTGTTAAAATCAAGTAATGATGCAATCCTTTAAATCTTAACTTTGAGTGCAACATAATTAAATGGATGTAGAATTATTATCATGTCACATGTGACATTAAGGTGCCAGAAAAGACTGTAGCACCAATGACACAATGAATCACCAAGACCACACATAAGACCATAATAATTAGAGGAGACTAAATTGTTACATTTTGCATACAATCTAAATGAATAGCTTTGAATAAAGTCTATCTTTAAATGGGTCACCTGGGGTTATAAGAAAAAGTGACATCAGTGACATTTTCATGAAATTTCCCTTACAAAATGAATGATACAGATGTCAGACCACATCTTGTCAATCGTAGTATAATAAACAAATAAAGTAGTTTAATCCATAAGTGTTCTAGTTTATTATTTTTAAATATCATTTACATAATATATTTGATAGTTTCCATAGAATGACCCATGATTTTGTATTAATTTTAACCTAAGGTATTATTTTACTTATCAACATGTGTTCAAAAACTTTTATAATTTTAAAGCAAAAACTGTGCTTAGTCGTCTTAGATCTGATATGCCTGCAGTATTTTGTCCACCGACACACAACATCAAGCAGTCTTCCTGTTACCGTAACCGTTTAACCTTTTGCACTATCAAAAACATTTCAAATTGCAGCATTCGACAATATACGGCTTATTACGGTAATTTCAGGCTTTCCTTCAGCAAATGACGACAGCTTTCTGGCAGAGCGGTGTCGCGGAAGGATTTGAATGTTGAACAGAGAGAGAGAGATACGGAGCGCAACAGGATAGGGTTTTTGGACAGCATAAATAATAAAAGATAAAACAAACAAAAACACTGTGATTCAATGCGGGAGACAACAGGTGATGCGTTTGGGGTGATTTTTTATGAAAGTTGGGAGGTGGATGGCGAATACTCTTTCACGTAGCCTATCTTAGCATGTGTGGTCGTGCGTAAACGTTACTGTATGTAAAGTTATGTATGTAGACTATTTGTATATGAGTGCGTGTATGAAAAAAGAAAAAAAAGTATCCTAAATGAAAACTGTGCAACCCCATGTCACACACAGAAATACTTGTATATACGCATTACAGTTAATTTTCAACTTAAAAGTGTTAGCTTTTATTATTATTGTTATTATTATTATTATTTTTATTTCTTTATTTAAAAAAATAATAAAAATCAGTAATTTATTAAAGTTTCTATTATTTGTCTATTTAAATTAAAAATTGAAATACATTTACAAACACAACACACACACACACACACACACACTAATGGCCAATAACTGTAATTTATTGAAAGTCATATTTTTCTGAAAAAATAATTCCTAGCGCTTGAAGATAGCACAATGGTTTATAATTTTAAAGTCAAATCAAAATATGTGTAAATCACCCATTTTAGTTCTTCAGGTTCTAAAGGGGTAAGTTGCATCTTTCAGAAATTGCACACATTTTCAGAGACAAGATATGTAGCCATTGGTTCTTTTTGAACAAGAGAATAATGATACCAAATACGTCTGACACAATGTTTTGAGAAAAGCAGTGTTTAAAATATAGATGATTTTTCTTTTGACAAACATACATTTTAAATTATATCCCGTGGTGTTTAACATCAATACGTGGGTTTTTATGCAAAGACGAATTAATTAAAAGACAACAACAATGCAAATAGTTTAAGTAGACATAACACGATAATAAACAAAACACTTCCAGATCCTTCCATAGCCGTAGTAAACATTTACAATATGTAAATAGATTCTGACAGATTTGTTAAGAGCGCCTGTAACACATTATTGTAATGCATTCATGTATGAGGACTAACGTTACCCGTCCCTTGTAAAGGCTATGGATACAATTCAAGCATAATCTTTATGCAGCAATCACGCGTGCACAATTTACTACAACAGTGTGTACGGGGTATAAGAAAAGAGGGTTGAAAAGCTCTGTTTATAATAAACTCACAAAAGTGTGCAAATGACGGGTTTATTACTCTGATAGGTTTAGTCATCTTGTTCAGACATCAGATGATACTGTTTTCACATTATGTATGTTGGACCGTATGTGTTTTAGGTGAAGATTTTTCTTAAAGAGCTGTCAACATTCTGTGTTTTATAGGAATAAATGACAATTAATTTAAGGAATAGTCTTTCTGTTTGAGAATATTTGACTAAGCTGATACTTTTGT
This sequence comes from Tiaroga cobitis, assembly GCA_030578255.1. Taxonomy (NCBI): domain Eukaryota; kingdom Metazoa; phylum Chordata; class Actinopteri; order Cypriniformes; family Leuciscidae; genus Tiaroga; species Tiaroga cobitis. Next base: position 24,378,290 of record CM060609.1, read on the forward strand.
TTAGGTCAACTCCCCCATCTATCTCTGATGAATCACAGTAAATACAACATGAGACATTTAAAACAAATACTTGCCCAACATGAAAAGTGAGGCTTGATGCTTTTCTGTTACATTTACTGTTACACTTAAAACAAAACTAGCAATTAAGTTACGCATTACGAGTGTCACAGATAGACAATCTGTCATGCTTGTCTTCACAATTTGTGTTCTCTTTAAGAAAAAACAAAAAACAGTCTTTGTCCCTCATCAACAGAATACCAGAATTGTTTAACATATCTTCGTTTTCCACAATTATAAAAATTTATTAGCAACAGCTCAATGGTTATCAAATGCTTGCGAAGAGATTATCTACAGAATGTCACTGTCACATTAGTTTGCTATTAGTGATGGTGGCCCTGGTATCGTCACATCGTAGTGAGTACACATATAAACACAAAGTTTTGACTATCAAGCCATGCAGGTCAAAAACAGAAAACAGCAATTAGTTGTAGCAGTATGGAGATTGAGTTATGTTCTTTGATTTTGTCATGTTAGTGAACTCTAGGTCTTCTCGTCTTCTATTTGGTCATATACGACAGTATTCACAAGAATTAACTTGATTTAATAACTTTGAATGCTGGGTGTTATATCCATATCTGTGTTACACAACATCTTTTCAACAATAGACAAGCTGTTTATGTTGAGCCTAAGCATCGGTAAGTGTCAACATGTATGGAAAACACCATTGTGTTACAGCAAAACCACTATCGGTGGAATGATATTGTAATGTATAGAGTTTTTGCATCTGTCTGCATTACTCGACATTATCTCATTGTTTCTTGACATATGTTTATTTGTTTTTGTTTAACCGTGATCCAATTTTCACATCTCAAAGAATCTTACAGACGGAATGTGTTTATCCAGAATTTACACTACTGTTAAAAAAGTCGACGTGTAGGTGTCACGACACACACACTAGAGACGTAAGATCCAATAGCAGTATTTAATATAGGGTAATCCGTACTCACAACAGTCCAGGCAAGGGTCAAAAATCCAATAAGGCAATCCAGAAACAAACAAGAAACAGGCAGATACATGAACGGAAGTGTGGGGACAAAAACAAGGACTCCGTAACAAACACTAACACAGACAGGGCATATATACACACAGAACTAACAAGGTGACGGGAAACAGCTGAGTGCAATAATCAGATAAGTGGCAGAACAGAATGCTGGGAATTGTAGTCAATAGTGAAGGACACCGTGATAACGAGGACCTCTAGTGATAACCCAGGGAAACACAACCAGACACTGTGACAGAACCTCCCCTCTACGGAGCGGCTACCAGACGCTCCATGACAGAAAACAAGACAACACAAGAGTCCAAGAGTAAGGTGGAACGTGGAAGATCCGAGGGAGGGATGGGAGGGCCAGGACCATGCAGGGAGACAGGAACAAGGGGTGAGGGTTTAACCGGGGACCAGGGCAAAACAAAAAGTCTACCGGCATCCAGGGGGAAACACAAAGTCCATCTGGCGGCCAGGGCGAAGCACAGTTCATCGGGAGGCCAGGGCGAGACGCAAAGTTCATCGGGAGGCCAGGGCGAGACGCAAAGTCCATCGGGCGGCCAGGGCGGTGCAGACCCCTCGGGCGGCCAGGGCGGTGAAGACCCCTCGGGCGGCCAGGGCGGTGAAGACCCCTCGGGCGGCCAGGGCGGTGAAGACCCCTCGGGCGGCCAGGGCGGTGAAGACCCCTCGGGCGGCGAAGACCCTTCGGGCGGCCAGGGCGGTGAAGACCCTTCGGGCGGCCAGAGCGGTGAAGACCCTTCGGGCGGCCAGGGCGGTGAAGACCCCTCGGGCGGCCAGGGCGGTGAAGACCCCTCGGGCGGCCAGGGCGGTGAAGACCTCTCGGGCGGCCAGGGCGGTGAAGACCCTTCGGGCGGCCAGGGCGGTGAAGACCCTTCGGGCGGCCAGGGTGGTGAAGACCCTTCGGGCGGCCAGGGCGGTGAAGACCCTTCGGGCGGCCAGGGCGGTGAAGACCCCTCGGGCGGCCAGGGCGGTGAAGACCCCTCGGGCGGCCAGGGCGGTGAAGACCCCTCGGGCGGCCAGGGCGGTGAAGACCCCTCGGGCGGCCACGGCGGAGAAGACCCCTCGGGCGGCCACGGCGGAGAAGATCCTTCGGGCGGCCACGGCGGAGAAGACACTTCGGGCGGCCACGGCGGAGAAGACCTCTCAGGCGGCCACGGCGGTGAAGACCTCTCAGGCGGCCACGATGGAGAAGACCTCTCAGACGGCCACGGCGGAGGCTCAGGAACCAACACCGGTATAGGGACAGCCACCGGCTCGGGAACAGACACCGGCTCCGGCTCAGGAACAGACACTGGCGGAGTCGGCAAGACGAACAGCTTGGGCGGGGCCGGCAAGGCGAGCAGCTCGGGCGGGGCCGGCAAGGCGAGCAGCTCGGGCGGGGCCGGCAAGGCGAGCAGCTCGGGCGGGGCCGGCAAGGCGAGCAGCTCGGGCGGGGCCGGCAAGGCGAGCAGCTCGGGCGGGGCCGGCAAGGCGAGCAGCTCGGGCGGGGCCGGCAAGGCGAGCAGCTCGGGCGGGGCCGGCAAGGCGAGCAGCTCGGGCGGGGCCGGCAAGGCGAGCAGCTCGGGCGGGGCCGGCAAGGCGAGCAGCTCGGGCGGGGCCGGCAAGGCGAGCAGCTCGGGCGGGGCCGGCAAGGCGAGCAGCTCGGGCGGGGCCGGCAAGGCGAGCAGCTCGGGCGGGGCCGGCAAGGCGAGCAGCTCGGGCGGGGCCGGCAAGGCGAGCAGCTCGGGCGGGACCGGCAAAGCAGGGCGACTGGGCGGCGCGTCAAGGATGGCAGTCACCTCTGGAATGGTCTCTGGGTTAAGAGTCACCGGACAAGTCGTTGAGAAGGCCTTTCTCCTCCTCCTCCGCCTCCGGACCCCCGGCCTCGGGACCACCGGACTCAGGACCACCGGACTCGGGACCACTGGAACTGGGACCCCCGGAACTGGGACCACCGGACTCGGGACCCCCGGAACTGGGACCACCGGACTCGGGACCACCGGACTCGGGACCACCGGACTCGGGACCACCGGACTCGGGACCACCGGATTCGGGACCACCGGAACTGAGACCACCGGAACTGGGACCACCGGAACTGGGACCCCCGGACTCGGGACCACCGGATTCAGGACCACCGGAACTGAGACCACCGGAACTGGGACCACCGGAACTGGGACCACCGGACTCGGGACCACCGGACTCGGGACCACCGGACTCGGGGCGGCATCGGCATGGCGAGGCTCCGATACATCCCACTGGCTCCGATGAATTAAATAGCTGGTAAACCCCCAAAAATCCAGTATCTCCAGCCCCTTCATCTCCCACCCAGGCAATGGATCATCGAGACAGACATTAAAAAAGTTTTTCAATGTTGCATCCTTATAGTCCAAACCTCTAGAGAGAGTCCAAAACTTCTGAGCCAGACAACTCATCGTCTGGCCCTGCTGTCGAAGGGTCATTAAATTTTGAACTCTTCCCCTCCTCTCCTTCGCCGTTCTGGGGGGAAGGATACGAAACCCCATACCGCTGGATCTTTGTATTGACGGAGTCCTTCTGTCACGACACACACACTAGAGACGTAAGATCCAATAGCAGTATTTAATATAGGGTAATCCGTACTCACAACAGTCCAGGCAAGGGTCAAAAATCCAATAAGGCAATCCAGAAACAAACAAGAAACAGGCAGATACATGAACGGAAGTGTGAGGACAAAAACAAGGACTCCGTAACAAACACTAACACAGACAGGGCATATATACACACAGAACTAACAAGGTGACGGGAAACAGCTGAGTGCAATAATCAGATAAGTGGCAGAACAGAATGCTGGGAATTGTAGTCAATAGTGAAGGACACCGTGATAACGAGGACCTCTAGTGATAACCCAGGGAAACACAACCAGACACTGTGACAGTAGGGGTATATACAATTGGTACATTGTCTTTTAATTTCGCTATAAAGACAATTTAATGAATGCTTCAGGGGCTGAACTTTAACATTTTAATCTTTGGTAAAGTTAACTTAAAGTCTGCACAAAAAAAGAGATATTCCATCCTTTCTAAATGCATGTTATGGATCTATTGAGCAGAATTCACCAGTGCATATGTTTTGACCTTGTTATGATTAATCAAATTTTGTTGGAAAATCAAAAATACATGTAGGATTTACTCAACTTTTTATGTCAACAGGTTTTACTTATGTCACATTTAATTAACATTGTTTATTTCAGTAAACTTAAGTTCCCTTTCAAGGGAACTCGAGCTGCGTTTGAGACGCGGTGGGAACGCTCTGCGTAATTGCGTCATGAAGCACGTGTAAAATCAGTCCAATGGAAGCCCGATACGTCATAGGTGACGTCATAGACCAGGAAACTATAAAGCACCCTTGCAAACAGACCGCGCCAGCTTCTGTTGTCTTCAGCAAGCGCTCTCTGTGATTCTGTCCTTGTCTATTTATTGTTGTCTGTCCGATCACATTGCTATATATATATATATCATTATGGCGAGCAAGCAAGATTTCAAACGTTGTGTTGTTCCCTGCCCTCGTTTCATTACGGGTGGGGACACACATCAGATGTGTGTTGCTTGTTTGGGAGTTGAGCATGCCCAGTCAGTCCTCGAGGGGGCTGATTGTGAGCATTGCATGAGTTTGTCCATGAAAACTCTCCGCTCCCGCCGGGCATTCTTTGAGGAGGATGGTTCGGTTCGTGTTCCCCGTGGTGCGGGTCCCGCTGCTGCTGAGGCACAGCGGCGGCGTGCATCATGGGGTTCACAAATGGATCTAGTAGCTGGGTTTGAGACGGGCCCAGCCCTTTCTCAGCCCTTACCTGCTAGTTCCGGTGTCCCAGCCCAGGAAGGAGCCGGCCCTGCGGTTTCTCCTCCCCAGGTTGAGGCACCAATGTTGCGGCTATCCAGTTCTGAGGAACCGGATGTCGTTGATATGGGGGATTTTGAGTTTTCGCCAGCTCATATCCCCGATGATGAGGAGTTAATGGAGGTTTTATCTCGTGCTGTTACTAAATTAAATATTGAGTGGCCAGCTGATGATATTGATGTTGAATCAAAAAAGAGTCTTCTAGATGATCGTTATTTACCATCTAGATCACGACCTCCTCGTCGGGAGCTCCCGTTTTTTCCTGATCTTCACACTGAGGTGTCTAGATCATGGAATAAACCGGCATCTTTCAGAGTTCATAATCCTCAAACTAGTAATTACAGTAAAGTGAGAGGTATTGATGATTACGGTTATTTGACGATGCCTCGTGCGGAAGAGACGCTTGCGAGCTATCTCTCCCCCGAGTCAGCGTCATCACTGAAAGCCCCGACGTTACCCACCAGACCATTAAAAAATACATCAATGCTGGTGGGTAAAGCGTATTCGGCAGCAGGTCAGGCGGCAGCGTGCCTTCATACAATGTCGATATTACAAGCCTATCAAGCTGACCTGCTGAGGGACATAGATGAATGTGAGGAAGTTAGTGCTGATGCAATTCGAGAATTACGTCGCACGACAGATTTATCTCTCCGGGCCACCAAGGAGACGGCCAAATCTGTGGGCCGATCTATGGCAGCCCTGGTGGCCACAGAACGTAATTTATGGTTGAATCTTTCTGAGATAAAAGACAAAGATAGATCTGTTCTTCTGGACACACCGGTTTCTCCTACAAGTCTGTTCGGCGATGCTATAAATTGTGTTGTCGATAGGTTTCAAGAAAATAAAAAACAAGCGGCTGCGTTTCAGAGGTTTCTTCCTCGCCGGTCTAATGTCCCCGAGGAATATAAAGGTTGAGCAGCCTCGTCCGTCTACGAGCTCCTCATACAGATACCAGCAGAAACAGAGCGTTGCTGCTCGGGCTCCTCCACAATCTGGGGTTCCCGAGTGGCGTTCGCAGTCAAGGCCTGCTGGGGGCAGACAGGATCTGAGGACTGTCATGTCTAAAAGAACCTGGACTAAGAAGAAGTCCTGACGCCAAGTGTGCCAGGCTTCTGAGGGTGGTCCCCTCCAGGGAGGAACGATTCCGAGGAACCGTTTCTCTTTGGCGCCCTCCGGGGGGCGGTTCTCCGAGGAGAGTCGCAGCGTTGCCACATCGGTTGTTCCCTGCCGGTTCGCCGTTTCAGGGCACCGAGGTGTCAGCGTCCCCATGCAATCCTCTGAGGAGGATTGTAGAACGGTTAGTTCGGTTGTTCCCTGCCGGTTCGCCGCTTCAGGGCGCCGAAATGATTGTTCAATCAAATCCAGAGGCCAGTCTCGAGAGACTGGTTCCCTTATCAGAATTTCTGGCAGCGTGGAAACTTCTGCCAAATATTTCTTTATGGGTCCTGCATATAATAGAGAAGGGTTACAGAATTCAGTTCGGTTCTCGTCCGCCCAGATTTCAAGGGGTCCTTCCCACAGTGGTGGACCCACAGCAGGCTCTGGTTATGGAGCAGGAAGTTCTGACACTTCTTCAAAAAGGAGCGATAGAGGGGGTGCCTGCTCCCAGCAGAGAGTCAGGGTTTTACAGCCGTTACTTCATTGTTCCGAAAAAAGATGGAGGGTTGCGTCCTATTCTAGATCTGCGCCAGTTAAACAGCAGAGTTCAGAAACTCAAGTTCAGGATGCTCACACTAAAGCAAATTGTATCACAGATTCAGTCCGAGGACTGGTTTGTCACAATAGACCTGAAAGACGCTTACTTTCATGTATCCATCCATCCTCATCACAGGAAGTTCCTGAGGTTCGCTTTCGGGGGCGAAGCTTACCAGTATCGGGTTCTACCGTTTGGCCTAGGTTTATCACCCCGCACCTTTACAAAATGCGTGGATGCAGCTCTGGCTCCTTTGAGACTCCAGGGCATTCGCGTATTAAATTATATCGACGATTGGTTGATTTTAGCTCAGTCAGAGCAGTTGGCAGTTCGGCATCGAGATGTCGTTCTGTCTCACATAAAGGAGTTGGGGTTGCGGCTCAACATCAAGAAGAGTGTTCTCCTCCCTGCTCAGAGGACCACTTTTTTAGGTGTAATTTGGGATTCGACCACAATGCAGGCACGTCTATCTTCTGCTCGGATTTCTGCGATTCTCACAGCCGTAAAGAATGTAAAACTAGGCCAGTCACTCACTGTCAAACAGTTTCAGAGACTGTTGGGGCTCATGGCAGCAGCGTCCAACGTGATTACTTTTGGCCTGCTGTACATGAGACCCCTGCAGTGGTGGCTCAGAACCAAGGGGTTTTCTCCGAGGGGAAATCCGTTCCGCAAGATCAAGGTCACGCGGCTATTAGGGCTGTAACGATACGCGATATAAAATCGAAATCGCGATACTCAGGTCCACGATCCTGTATCGCGATGTGAGAAGGCAGAATCGCGATCACACCCCTTCCAACTCCCAGAGATTTCCTTCCTGTCCAGAACCAGGGCTCGAATTTCGGCGCGGGATTGCGGGTATTGCGCATAATTCTAATCATTCCCGCAGGTCTCCCATTTATAATGCGGGAAATACCCGCAATCGTAATCCACACAGATGATAAAATCAAATCATTCTTTTAACAACTATCTTCCAGACGCAATTTCACAAACAGCGTGAGTGTTCAGCGGTGCCGCGCGCGTCTTCTATCTCTTCTCTCATAATGTGTTGTGCAAGGCAGGCGCTGCATGCGGCGATAATACACACTCGCGTTTTGGAGTCGGGACCATAGACTGTAAAAGTCTTTTTAAGTCTTACCAGTTTAAACATTCGAGCAATTTTAAACTAATCAGTGCTCGCGCGCTCTCTGAGAGATTATTTTCTATGCGCACATTCATAGAAAATCCGCCTCAAAAATAGCTGGCCAGTAACTATTTTTCGCGGATTATATTGCTTTAACACGCAAAATTGTCAATTTCGGTCTTTGTGAGTAGGCTATACTCTAAACATAGTCGGTTTTGTCTTTAATAGGCATAAAACGCATGCCAGTATAATGAACACAGGATCCGTGCACTAGCTCTTAAAGTGACGGAAGCCATATGTGTCTGTCATTAATTTTGTTGTCAAAACAACAAAAGACGGCTTTAAGTTAAAGGAATCAGGATTAATAGCCTATGTATTTAATTTATTCCGGACTAAAATACTACCCAGTGTTATTTTCCATTTGATTACTTTATTCAGTTTCTGTATGTGAATACTAGTGTTAGACCTATTCAAAAACTTTTCTCTTTAATTGTCTTTAATGGTATCTTTATTCTATTGTATTTATTTGTGCTACTTTTTTCAATTTAATTAAACAATTTAAATCAAGCTTCCTTGTGATGTGTAAATTCTTAACAACAATATTACCTCATTGTAAAAATGCAATGAGCGTAAACATTTAGGCAAGATAAATGTTGCCCCCCCCCCCCCCCCCACACTTTCTCCCCCCCAAACAAAAAAAATCCCCCACATGAGAATCATCTAAGGGGGGATTCCCCCACCCCAAACCCCCATAATTTGCATAGTTATTATTGTTCTTTGGTGTTTAGATTATACAGGTTTTTCCTAATGTTATTTAATAAAAATACCGGTATTTTTTTTCTTCTCTCAAAATCTCTTTTTTTCACCACAAGCCCCGCCCCCTCAAGCCCCGCCCCGTGATAGAATCGCGATACGAATCGAATCGTGGGTCAAAAATCGTGATACGAATCGAATCGTGGGTTTGGTGTATCGTTACAGCCCTAGCGGCTATGCCTTCGTGCCTTGGTCATGTGGAAGAAACCTTGGTTCCTCGCCCAGGGCCCAGTGCTGGGGGCTTCTTGTCGACGCGTCACGCTTTCGACGGATGCTTCCCTCACGGGATGGGGGGCGGTCATGAGTGGCCGCTCGGCGCAAGGTCTTTGGCAGGACCATCATCTGTCATGGCACATAAATCGCTTGGAGATGATGGCGGTATTTCGAGCTCTCAAATATTTCCTGCCAGACCTGAGAGGCCATCATGTGTTGGTCCGTACGGACAACACGTCGGTGGTATCATATATCAACCATCAGGGGGGTCTGAGGTCACGTCACCTTTGCAAGCAGGCCCATCAGATCCTCCTATGGGCCCAAGGAAAGTTGCTATCTCTCAGAGCAGTTTACATTCCGGGGCGTCAGAATGTGGGAGCAGATATACTGTCAAGGCAGGGGCTGAGGCCCGGGGAGTGGAGACTTCACCCCGAGGTGGTGGAGCTCCTTTGGGAGAAATTTGGTCGTGCTCAGATAGACCTTTTCGCATCCTCAAATACAACCCATTGTCCCATGTGGTTCTCTCTCACGCACCCAGCTCCTCTCGGACTGGATGCGATGGTGCAGGTTTGGCCGAGGCTGCACCTGTATGCTTTTCCCCCGATATCGTTGCTCCCGGGGGTTCTGGAGAGGGTTCGCCGGGAAGGGGCCAGTCTGTTACTAATAGCCCCTTACTGGCCGACTCGAGTATGGTTCTCGGACTTGGTGTCTCTTCTGAGCGGCTCTCCTATGGAGATTCCAATCAGGAGGGACCTGCTGTCCCAGGTAGAGGGCACGATATTTCACCCTCGACCGGAGTTGTGGAAACTGTGGGCCTGGCCTCTGAGGGGGCCAGGCTCATAGAATCCGGTCTCTCGACTGAGGTCGTTGAGACCATTCTCCATTCCAGAGCCCCTTCCACGAGAAAACTGTATGCGCTGAAATGGAAATTATTCTCCACCTGGTGTGGTGAGCGTCAGTTAGATCCTGTTAACTGCCCTGTCGGTTTAGTTCTCGATTTTCTGCAAGACCGTTTCTCTGCTGGATTATCTCCTTCCACTTTAAAAGTTTATGTGGCGGCTATTTCGGCCTACCATACCCCTCTGGGGGGTACTTCTATTGGGAGAGATCCTCTGATTACTCGTTTTCTCCGTGGCACATTGAGGTTGAGACCTGCACTGCACTCCAGAGCACCGGCTTGGGATTTAGCCATTGTACTTGAGGGTCTGGCTCTGGCTCCGTTCGAGCCCATTGAAGAGGTTTCAGAAAAATTCCTCACTTTGAAAGCTTTATTTCTCCTTGCTGTTTCATCTATCAAGAGAATTGGAGATTTACACGCCCTGTCGGTTGCTCCATCATGTTTGGAATTTGCACCTGGTATGGTGAAAGCATTTCTATACCCTAGACCGGGTTATATTCCTAAGGTCCCTTTCAATGTTGGGGGCCCAATAGTGCTGCAGGCCTTCTATCCTCCACCTTTTAATACCCCAGATCAGGAACAATTAAACCTGTTATGTCCAGTTCGGGCATTGGATGCCTACGTTCACAGAGCTGCCCTGTGGCGTAAATCAGAGCAATTATTTGTATGTTTTGGGTCACTCAAAAGAGGGTGCCCTGCATCTAAACAGGTTATGAGCAAGTGGATAGTCGAGGCTATTTCACTAGCTTATGAAGCAGCCGGTCAGCCTTCACCTATGGCTGTACGGGCCCATTCTACTAGGAGTATGGCGGCCTCTACGGCCTTAATTTCAGGGGTTTCCCTTCCTGATATTTGTAATGCGGCAGGATGGTCCTCTCCGCATACATTTGTCAGGTTTTATGACCTTGACCTCTCCACTCCAGGGGCTAGGTTGCTTGCTTCTTAGTGTGCGCAATGGACTTCACACAGAACGGGCATTTGTCACTATGGCGTAGTGGGTATGGGGTTCCCACCGCGTCTCAAACGCAGCTCGAGTTCCCTTGAAAGGGAACGTCTCAGGTTACGTATGTAACCCTGGTTCCCTGATAGGGAACGAGACGCTGCGTTTGCCTGCCATACTTCCTGCACACCCTGATCGACTTGCTTCAGACTTTTCAGAAGCTGGCGCGGTCTGTTTGCAAGGGTGCTTTATAGTTTCCTGGTCTATGACGTCACCTATGACGTATCGGGCTTCCATTGGACTGATTTTACACGTGCTTCATGACGCAATCACGCAGAGCGTTCCCACCGCGTCTCAAACGCAGCGTCTCGTTCCCTATCAGGGAACCAGGGTTACATACGTAACCTGAGACGTTTCTCACATACGATTAATTCAATGCCATTTAGTGGAATCTGCTCCATTTAAAAAAAAACTACATGATTTTAAAAGATGAAATATTACAGAGATCTTTTGAGATCCTTGTAACGGTGTACTTGGGTGGTCTTCAGGAAGCCATAAATAACTTTGTCCTGCATCTCACCAGAGAGAATTCAGTCAAAAATATTTTTCATTTAACACCGTTGTATTAGCTTTCTCATTCAAACACAATACATTGCATTAATCTGACTTGAAACAGTTGCGTATGACTTAACTCAATATTTTCATGTAATATTTTATTTCATGAAAGTATTTTCATGTAATATTTTCATGTATATACCAAAAATAACATTTGATGCTTGTTCAATATAATTAAGTAAATGGAGTTAATCCAACACGATTCTTTTCAACCACTTTTCTTAATCCATTTGGTTGAGATTACATGAATGAGTTTAGTTGTGTTAAAATAGCAATTTAGAAAACTAGGAACAGGATTTCCCCCTTCCCATCATTTTCATCAGGATAAAAATTGGTACTTGTCAATGTCTAATGTTCTTTTATGATTATATTTAAACGAGTTTCTGATGTGTTAGTGTTTGTTACCATTGTGGTAAAGTGTAGACTGGTGTGAGGACGTGCTAACAATAATAAAAGTTGTTTTAATAATAATAAAAACAAACAACTTTTGGCATGCCTTGGATGTAACCGTTTAGGATAATTGAACTTAATAGTTTTGGACAAAATTAAGAATGTTAACCCGATTCCACTAAATGGCATTGAATTAATCGTATGTGAGAAACTTAAGTTTACTGAAATAAACAATGTTAATTAAATGTGACATAAGTAAAACCTGTTGACATAAAAAGTTGAGTAAATCCTACATGTATTTTTGATTTTCCAACAAAATTTGATTAAACATAACAAGGTCAAAACATATGCACTGGTGAATTCTGCTCAATAGATCCATAACATGCATTTAGAAAGGATGGAATATCTCTTTTTTTTGTGCAGACTTTAAGTTAACTTTACCAAAGATTAAAATGTTAAAGTTCAGCCCCTGAAGCATTCATTAAATTGTCTTTATAGCGAAATTAAAAGACAATGTACCGATTGTATATACCCCTACACGTCGACTTTTTTAACAGTAGTCTAAATTCTGGATAAACACATTCCGTCTGTAAGATTCTTTGAGATGTGAAAATTGGATCACGGTTAAACAAAAACAAATAAACATATGTCAAGAAACAATGAGATAATGTCGAGTAATGCAGACAGATGCAAAAACTCTATACATTACAATATCATTCCACCGATAGTGGTTTTGCTGTAACACAATGGTGTTTTCCATACATGTTGACACTTACCGATGCTTAGGCTCAACATAAACAGCTTGTCTATTGTTGAAAAGATGTTGTGTAACACAGATATGGATATAACACCCAGCATTCAAAGTTATTAAATCAAGTAAATTCTTGTGAATACTGTCGTATATGACCAAATAGAAGACGAGAAGACCTAGAGTTCACTAACATGACATGGGAAACCTATATCCATGGGGAAAGAGTAAAGAAAAACACCACACAAACATTACAATCACACCCGACATTACAATAAGAATGCTGCTGTTAAGAATGAAACCAAACAGTTTCAAACAGTCTGTTTTAAAAAAAATGAGAGCAAAATCAAAGAACATAACTCAATCTCCATACTGCTACAACTAATTGCTGTTTTCTGTTTTTGACCTGCATGGCTTGATAGTCAAAACTTTGTGTTTATATGTGTACTCACTACGATGTGACAATACCAGGGCCACCATCACTAATAGCAAACTAATGTGACAGTGACATTCTGTAGATAATCTCTTCGCTAGCATTTGATAACCATTGAGCTGTTGCTAATCAATATTTATAATTGTGGAAAATGAAGATATGTTAAACAATTCTGGTATTCTGTTGATGAGGGACAAAGACTGTTTTTTGTTTTTTCTTAAAGAGAACACAAATTGTGAAGACAAGCATGACAGATTGTCTATCTGTGACACTCGTAATGCGTAACTTAATTGCTAGGTTTGTTTTAAGTGTAACAGAAAATGTAACAGAAAAGCATCAAGCCTCACTTTTCATGTTGGGCAAGTATTTGTTTTAAATGTCTCATGTTGTATTTACTGTGATTCATCAGAGATAGATGGGGGAGTTGACCTAAACAAAAGTATCAGCTTAGTCAAATATTCTCAAACAGAAAGACTATTCCTTAAATTAATTGTCATTTATTCCTATAAAACACAGAATGTTGACAGCTCTTTAAGAAAAATCTTCACCTAAAACACATACGGTCCAACATACATAATGTGAAAACAGTATCATCTGCTGTCTGAACAAGATGACTAAACCTATCAGAGTTATAAACCCGTCATTTGCACACTTTTGTGAGTTTATTATAAACAGAGCTTTTCAACCCTCTTTTCTTATACCCCGTACACACTGTTGTAGTAAATTGTGAACGCGTGATTGTTGCATAAAGATTATGCTTGAATTGTATCCATAGCCTTTACAAGGGACGGGTAACGTTAGTCCTCATACATGAATGAATGCATTACAATAATGTGTTACAGGCGCTCTTAACAAATCTGTCAGAATCTATTTACATATTGTAAATGTTTACTACGGCTATGGAAGGATCTGGAAGTGTTTTGTTTATTATCGTGTTATGTCTACTTAAACTATTTGTATTGTTGTTGTCTTTTAATTAATTCGTCTTTGCATAAAAACCCACGTATTGATGTTAAACACCACGGGATATAATTTAAAATGTATGTTTGTCAAAAGAAAAATCATCTATATTTTAAACACTGCTTTTCTCAAAACATTGTGTCAGACGTATTTGGTATCATTATTCTCTTGTTCAAAAAGAACCAATGGCTACATATCTTGTCTCTGAAAATGTGTGCAATTTCTGAAAGATACAACTTACCCCTTTAGAACCTGAAGAACTAAAATGGGTGATTTACACATATTTTGATTTGACTTTAAAATTATAAACCATTGTGCTATCTTCAAGCGCTAGGAATTATTTTTTCAGAAAAATATGACTTTCAATAAATTACAGTTATTGGCCATTAGTGTGTGTGTGTGTGTGTTGTGTTTGTAAATGTATTTAAATTTTTAATTTAAATAGACAAATAATAGAAACTTTAATAAATTACTGATTTTTATTATTTTTTTAAATAAAGAAATAAAAATAAAAAAAATAATAATAATAAAAGCTAACATTTTTAAGTTGAAAATTAACTGTAATGCGTATATACAAGTATTTCTGTGCGTGACATGGGGTTGCACAGTTTTCATTTAGGATACTTTTTTTTTCTTTTTTCATACACGCACTCATATACAAATAGTCTACATACATAACTTTACATACAGTAACGTTTACGCACGACCACACATGCTAAGATAGGCTACATGAAAGAGTATTCGCCATCCACCTCCCAACTTTCATAAAAAATCACCCCAAACGCATCACCTGTTGTCTCCCGCATTGAATCGCAGTGTTTTTGTTTGTTTTATCTTTTATTATTTATGCTGTCCAAAAACCCTATCCTGTTGCGCTCCGTATCTCTCTCTCTCTGTTCAACATTCAAATCCTTCCGCGACACCGCTCTGCCAGAAAGCTGTCGTCATTTGCTGAAGGAAAGCCTGAAATTACCGTAATAAGCCGTATATTGTCGAATGCTGCAATTTGAAATGTTTTTGATAGTGCAAAAGGTTAAACGGTTACGGTAACAGGAAGACTGCTTGATGTTGTGTGTCGGTGGACAAAATACTGCAGGCATATCAGATCTAAGACGACTAAGCACAGTTTTTGCTTTAAAATTATAAAAGTTTTTGAACACATGTTGATAAGTAAAATAATACCTTAGGTTAAAATTAATACAAAATCATGGGTCATTCTATGGAAACTATCAAATATATTATGTAAATGATATTTAAAAATAATAAACTAGAACACTTATGGATTAAACTACTTTATTTGTTTATTATACTACGATTGACAAGATGTGGTCTGACATCTGTATCATTCATTTTGTAAGGGAAATTTCATGAAAATGTCACTGATGTCACTTTTTCTTATAACCCCAGGTGACCCATTTAAAGATAGACTTTATTCAAAGCTATTCATTTAGATTGTATGCAAAATGTAACAATTTAGTCTCCTCTAATTATTATGGTCTTATGTGTGGCCTTGGTGATTCATTGTGTCATTGGTGCTACAGTCTTTTCTGGCACCTTAATGTCACATGTGACATGATAATAATTCTACATCCATTTAATTATGTTGCACTCAAAGTTAAGATTTAAAGGATTGCATCATTACTTGATTTTAACAGTTTTTTTTTCAAATATGTTCATTGTTATACCAAATACATGTCATTGCAGATTAAACTAACATCATTCAGGTATACAGGTTAACAAACCTGATTAAAATAAATTAAACATAATCTTCTTATTTGCTGCACTATTATTATTTTCTGTAACTCTGACTACATGTGCTGAAACACTATAATATTATCAAAGAAATAAGGTAACACTAGTGTCAGAAATGGTAGGCTCACATGCAGACTTTAAATGCACACAAATATAGAATCATTAAGCTGTTATTTATGTGTATTCATAAAGTCAGATGGTGTTCTAAATGTTAGAAAAATACATGAAATCAGCTCTTCAAAAGGAGGTGTCATTGATTGAGGTGTCATTTTGGGGTGCCTATTTCTTACATGCTTTCTCCAAGAAAAAAAAGGATGGGGGGAGGGAACTCCCTCAGGAAGTCAGGACGATTTATCTTATCATAACAATCGATGGATAAGAGTGGGGCTATATACACTGTGTTGTGCCTGAACGCATTCGTTGAACGATAGTTCATGAACTCGTTGATAATTTAGGCGGACTTGAACTAAACGTAGCCTACTGTGTTACTGCCTGATGAACGTTACTGTGATCTCGTTCATTCTGTTGTCTGTGAACGCACGCTCTCTCAGTTTAACTTCGTTCAATAGGGTGCCAGATTTCTATAGAACCTTCCAGGCGAAACCCCGCCTAAAACACACGAAAACAGGCCTTAATATGTAGCGAAAAAACACCCAACCTGGCAACACAAGCGACCGGGCACCGCGGCCGCCGCTTGAGTCATCAAAACAAAAAGCAGCATGCATGTAGTCGACAAAGCATCGAGGAGGCGTCGTATGATTATTTAAACGAGTTTTATGACAAGGTTGGTGAGGATGAGAAAAAAATCTTACATTTCTGTGCAAACTTTGCCCGACGTTAAAATAATTGCTGTCTGTGGTTGTATATGGGCTGTGGCAATAATAAAAAAAATAGCTCGCAGCAACATCTGGAAAAAAAACTAGTTCATTTTTGGAACTTGTGAACTTAGTTCAAAATTGAGAAGTATGAACTAGTTCATTTTAAAATTTGTGAACTGCACTTTGAACTAGTTTGTGTATAAGTGAACTTTCCCAACACTGGCTATATAATATGCAACTTTGTGGCCGTTTTTGTTTGAGAACTAAGATAATCCGCAGAGATGCACGTAGGCTTATCTGTTCGGTAACTTTTTGGTCAAAAGTGTGAACTCCGGCAAGACCCACAGCCGCCGACATAATTAACACACATTTATAACACCTATAGCCAATACCTAAAGATACAATAGAACACGGAAACATATGGCCAAACACCTTTAAAAATCCCCCCGGATGCCGCTGCATTGGGGTGCCAAGCTGACGAGACACGCTGCCGCCAGCACGAGCCGTAAATCAGAAACACTTTTTTACTTGATACAGTCTTGACCGATATGCACCAACTTAGGGCCATAAATTACATCATAAATCATAAAAAGTGACACAACGTTTATGATAACACTACTCGAATGTACTGCTTCTTTCACGTACTGTTTTCGCCTACTATATAGTAGGAAAGTAGGCATATTCTAACGCACTTAAGTCCGAATCTCGCGATAATTAGTATGTCACCCAGGTAATTCTCGCCTACTCTTTTGGATTCATACATACTGTTTTGCTCGCCTACTCTTTTTCCCATACTAAATAGTAGGGAAGTATGCGGTTTGGAACACAGCCTGTGTCTCCTCTGGATCAGGTAGGTCATGCTCATACTCCGCCAGATGTCCCGGAAGCTTTCTGCTCCTTTTTGAACGGGAACAATGCTTTGGACTCTTCTCATGAGGAAATTCATCTTGTGGAGTTGCCATCTTGTTGTCTCAGCCAATAAACCTCCGGCTCGAAGGACCACTTGTGAGAGACCGTGTGCGTCTGCGGCTGATTATGGATTGCTCGTCAACTGAGTCTTCCTCGGTCAGAAGGAATAGGCAAATCCAATCGTGCAGTTTTAAATATTTAATGAGGAGGAGTCAGGTACATGGAGATGATGATGGTTTACAGGTATCAATATGACAAATAGGTGTGTTTGTGTGTGTGTGTGTGTGTGTGTGTGTGTGTGTGTGGTTATCTGAAACAGAAAATACAATAAAATGTATATTAAAGGGTTAGTTCACCCAAAAATGAAAATTAAGTCATTAATTACTCCCCCCCCCCCCCCCCCCCCCCCCCATGCTGTACCAACCCCGTAAGGCCTTCGTTCGTCTTCGGAACACAAATGAAGATATTTATGATTAAATCTGAGAGGTTCATGACTGCTACATAGGTGACATAAGTTTATCAAGCGACGAGAATACTTTTTGTGCGAAAAAACAAACAAAAATAACTACTTTATTCGACTATTCCTTTTCTTCCTTGTCGGCCTGAAACGAGACTTCGAGAGATTTCCACGACGCATGTGCGAGAATTGCGATCTCCTTCAACTACTTCAGTTAAGTTCTCTCGCATGCGTCGTGGAAATCTCTCGAGACTTCGAGAGATTTCCACGACGCATGTGCGAGAATTGCGATCTCCTTCAACTACTTCAGTTAAGTTCTCGCGCATGCGTCGTGGAAATCTCTCGAAGTCTCGTTTCAGGCCTACAAGGAAGAAAAGGAATAGTCGAATAAAGTCGTTATTTTTGTTTGTTTTTTCGCACAAAAAGTATTCTCGTCGCTTGATAAACTTATAGTTGAGCTACTGTTGCGACATGGAATATTTAAACATTTTCTTTAATGACTCTGGGCCGTCAGGATTCAATCCCTTAGGGAGCCTATGTAGCAGTCATGAACCTCTCAGATTTAATCATAAATATCTTCATTTGTGTTCCGAAGACGAACGAAGGCCTTACGGGGTTGGTACAGCATGGGGGTGAGTAATTAATGACTTAATTTTCATTTTTGGGTGAACTAACCCTTTAATAAACATGTAGGCTATACAGTTGCATAAAGAAATGACCCGCAGTACAACCAAAAATCCACTACTGGGAGCTCTAACACTATAAATGAGCTTGCATAAATGCTATAAATCTCCAAATGGTGAAAAGTGCCAAAACAGGCGAACCATACATTAAATATAATATTTGCAATTATTTGCAAGATAATAACTAAAATATATACAGTAGATGGCTACTTTATGAGCGCATGTGGAGCGCCGTAGCGGCAACAGCGGGGTAGCAGTAGTGAATAACACGAGCATAACAACTTCGCCATCTGAGCTAATAACTCTGCAATAAACACGTCATTCATGCAAAAGCCGTACTTACATCTTAAGGACGCACACAGCACTCATACACACAAGATTAGCGCAGGATTAACAAAGGATGACAGTTCTCTACACCGTGAATCAGTAGCGGAGTGGCAATCGGGAGAGTCGGGAGTTTTCCCGGTGGGCCGGTAGTGTTTCGAGGCCGCGAGGGCCGTTCTGATAAAATGTATTTATTGGAAGCTCGCCATGCGCACTTGGGGCCCAAGTGAGGGGAAGAAAACTTTTTTTTTATGAATATTATCTAAAACGAAACGTAGTTTTGCACTAAGCTTTAGTGGCGTAGGTCGTAGGGTGTGAGCCTGAGATACTCGAGTACAGCTTTTGATGCGCTCGACGCGAGTTCGAATCCGCCTTTTGCCGAACTCTCTCTTCTCCCTTTTCCCAACACATATGTAAAGATGTAAAATTTATAACCTAACATTAAGGTCTCTAGCGTTATATTTTGCCAACGAACTAAAATTGAAACCATGATATGGCTTTGTGCATTTATAAAACAGCACAAGACGTTTAGAATAGCATCCTGTTTGCGCTGCGTGATTACTTGCTCACGCGATCAGCATGGTGTTTTCTCCTAAATAAAAGCTCAAGGGTTTATAGCAGGGGCGTTTCCAGCATTGAAGGACATCCGGGGCTTAGCCCAGACCATTTTGTGTAAATACAGGGATCACTCGAAGAGGTTTTTTTATTTTATTACAGTAACAATTTTAATAAAAAAAAAACACAATACACATCTAAAACGGGAAAGAGCTTTGCGATTGACTGTACAACTACATTTGACCAGAAATCTGAGGTACTGTATATTTTTACAGACTGCAAAAAGCTACAGAACAGACTATATTCTGCATAATTGGATGTTTTTAAATAAACACTGACAAAAAAACTATACAAGTTTTAGCAGGGCTGGACGATATGATGATATACAGTATAAAATTAATGTAAGTGATCACTCGGATTTAGACCTATCTATATTGTATTTATATAAAACGTTTACAGGCAAATTTTCTTAATTTATTTCCCCGGCGTCGAAATCAGGCACATATAAATGTCAGGAAACACGATTCCTGGCTGCATGTCAATATCCATGGATCACTGGATCTTTGATAAGTTGTAAGGAACACTATATCGAGTCCAACTTTTAGTTTAAACTGATAATAGTTTGTTTTACTCGCGTTTTCGCAGTTTCCCCTATTAACTCCAGCCACGCAGCAGCTCTTTTGCCACTCAGTCCGGTTGAGGGGGGCGTGTTCCGGCGGGAAAGTGACGTTAATGCATTCCCTCTATACATGGATGACTTTAGTCTACGTTCATTGACACACCATGGCATCGAACTGTATATAATTCTCAATGTACATCTGTCAAAAACTTTTCATTAGGAGCATTGGGATAAACAATGTTTCACTTTTATCTTTCTCCAAAGTAAAATGACTGATTAATTGTTACCAGTTTCCATGTCTGATCCTGGCACAGCTGCTACTGCTGCTGCTGGCTCCTCCCCAGTCTGCAGCTCATCTTTGCTACCCTCTACAAAACCATTTAATCAAATCAAAGTGTATATTTACTACAAACTACAAACACAAAACAAGTCACACATACATTTTATGTTAATGCTTATTGGTTATCCTTAGAGAAAACAACACCTGATAAACAAGGAAAGTATTCAGTGCAGTGGGATAAAACTAATGTTTCTGGCTACACTTACGAAAAAGAAGTATACTTCAAGTTCATTTTATGAAGAAGTATTATTCGTTTAAATGTATTATAAGTGTAAGAGTAGTAAACTTTAAGTACACAACTAGGTTTCTCATTTTGCATCTGTACTACAAGTGAACTTATAAGTATACTAGTAGTAGTTTACTATTTTAATACAATTCGTATTTTTTTAGTTTATGAAAGTACACACTGAAGTGTACTGTCAGTAAACTACTAGTTTATACTGCAATTAGGCTATACTTGCAAGTTTTCTTTAAGTTAACAAACTTATACTTGTTATAGTTCAGTATTTATGAATTATTTTTGCACTTGCAGTATACTATTATATTCAAATGTAGATTTTTTTTTAATTAAAAAAAATACCTTTAACTGTACTTTAATTTTAAAGACATTTCATTAGCTTCATGCATTCTTTTTTTATCAACACTTGAATGTTGGTAAGTTTCATAAAGAAAGGCAACATTAGAATTGGTATTTAAAGGATTAAATAAAATGATGCAGACAAAATTAAAATGAGGCACACTGCTTATGACTTGTGTGACGCGGGACAACAAAGCTTCACATTCTTCACAGCTTCACAAAATGCAGGACAGGTGGTCCACCTTTGATAATATTAAGCGGATTTTTGATTTACGTTTAATGTTTGATGATGATCACGTTATTTTATATTTGAGTGAGTGAGCAATCTTCTATCACTTGTTTCAGCTTCTTCTCCTGTGTTTTTATCCGGAAGAGATTCTGTACTAGAAAATGCCAGTAGGGCTAACGTTAAGTGCTAACGTTATAATGTTAGCCTATGCGGTAATAACTAGCTAGTTAAACAAATAGGCCTACAGTGAAAGCCAGCCAGATGACGATCTATCTTCAGACTTTAAGGATAAAAAAACTGAATTCTTACCCACTGACTTCTTTCCGAAAAATCCCCAAAGTCTCGTTTGCTTCATTTTTCTTTAATTTTTTCTTTCCTGCTCGCTGACTGTCTCAGTTGTTAACTCGCGCTCTTGCGGTTGACTGTGCTAGCTCCTCCCCTACCTGCTGCTGCTGCATATTTAACAGAGAGGAAGAAACGGAGTAGCCCATAGGCTAACGACAGCAAAGAAATGTATTCTATAGGCTAGATTATTTTTAAGATCTATTTTTTACAGGCTGTATGCATGCAAAGCCAAAGCGCAATGAAATAAAGCAACTTATGATTTCGGGCGTTTACATAGGCTATTGTTTGTCCAGTTTCATATTTGCTCAGTGACAGTCATCATTACATTCGGGGCTTGACTCAAAACATTCGGGGCTGAAGCCCCGGCAAAATCGGCTGGCGACGCCCCTGGTTTATAGTGAAGAAATTAGGACAAAAGTATTTTAATTTTCCTATATTATAGTGTAATGTAGGCTAAAATATACTTTTGAAATATTCATTTTCATTTACATATAGTACATTTATAGGCTAAATGGATTTTACGTCATAGGAATAATTATATAAATCATTATTACATTATTATAATAATTGTTTGGCATCCTAAAACACCATTGATAATGTAATGCAGACTGAGACTCTCATAACTAAAAAGATGTTTGAGCCCACTTTAAATCAATGCTTTTTCTTTGTTCAACGAGCAGTTAGTTCATGGGTTGAAGCTCTTAATTTTGATCTCTCAGAGAGCACGAGATTGATGCATTTAACCTTAAAATGTACAAAATTGTCTTGCGGGGGAGCATGCCCCCGAACCCCCCTAGAGGCACAGGAGTCCACCCAACATAGTTTTACAAATTTCTATGGGAAAGAACGACCATTTATAAACTTTACTCCAGCATAGTACAACAAAGTTCCTTTTAAATCAGTAAAACGGTAAATGCTAGCCTATATTAAAATCCTGCCGGCGACGAGGGCCGGTGGTGTATGAAATTTCCCGGTAGATTTTTTGGTCCCACTCCGCCCCTGCCGTGAATACTGCTCTCATGGCACTGACTGGACCACACCAAAGTGAAAGTGACTAGCGCAACCACGAGCGATCGGAACTACAACGAACGCATCCCACACAGCAAAGGAGTCCGTGGCGGACCCGCCCTCAAGCCGCCAGATCCGCCTGACTGTCAGATTCGTTTTCGCTGCGCCAGCGATGCGCTAACAGGATCGGCCCCGCCTGCGCTTTTAATCGGCGGCAGACCCAGAACGGATCACATACGGATCCGCACTTCGGACGCGCCTTTACGCCGCCTTCACACTGGCAGTTGAAATCAGCTCCGATACGGCACCGAAACGACCGGAAGTCATTCATTTCCTATGGAGATTCGCAGACCGCATGCGAATGGGTCCGAAACGGGTCCGACAGAGTGCGGTGCGAAGAAAATCGCGTCCGTTGGTCATCCGGATGCGTTCAAAAAATTGAACTCTTGCGAAAAGCTACGGACTGTTCCTATCCGACAATTCCAGCGGAAGTTGAGCGTTGCTATGGTACTGATAAACAAACCTGATTTCTAAACTTTTCATACAATAAATAATGATTTTAGAACGATAAGTTGTCATGTCATTTTTTTTATTTTCATGACTTAACGTTATTTAAATTTATGTTCATTAGTAAAAACAGTAACATCTGTTTGAAAAAAAGTAACAACCTTATTTTTATTTGGTAAAATGTAATCTGACTTTTTTAGTTTTATTCAAATTAACCTTTGGTCATCCAGTATCATGCATTTTAGATCATGATAACCACAAATAAAACCATGCATAGCCTATAGCACCTCACTATCATGGCAAAATGTAACTGTATGGTTTCTATGGTATTTGTATGAAAAACAGTAGCCTAACAATACATTAAATACTGTAATTTTATTACATTAGTCCTTTAATACATTGTCTACATTAATAATATAATACAATTCAATATGTATATCCCACATTTCATGGTGGAAATAATATAATAGGCTATAACGTTACAGTAAATCCATGGTAAATGAAGGGAATTTGTAGACGGAAAAGTTTTCTGTATCGTTGCGCACAGTGACAGACATCGAACTATTGACATTATACCACTAAAATATCACATTTTTTAGCCGACCTGACATCTCAACGTCCTGAGCGACTTTCCTCCACGCAGCAGCCTTCCTATTAATATCTCTGTAGCCCTCATCAGAGAGATCATACAGAATCGTACATTCTGACACGGACAAAATCAACCTTTCTAATCTCTCCGCCATTTTTGTTCTACCCGCTTCCGACGCTTTTCGCGGTGTAGTACGACGTCCGCTGGGGGCGTATTGCGAATTACGGAGCTGATTTCAACTGCCAGTGTGAAGGCGGCGTTAGTTAACGGACGCTGTACGTGGGATTAGTCGCATCTCTTTCGCGTGAAGACTGTCAAGTAAGTGTAACGTTAAGAAATATTTTATTAATGTTATATCTGTCATTGAAATATAATCTAGTGGTGTAACCTGCTTTGTCGAAGGTTTTGGTAAAATGTTCGCGGATTTTGGTTGCCATTTTATAAGGAGTTGGAGTATCAGAATAGCCTGTGGTGCATAAAGTAGACCAGTGCCTGATTTTAATTCACATTCCCCATATTCGAGCTCTATCCCGGATGTCCTATGTTTAGTTGTTTTAATTAGGGAAAGTTATGCGTAAATTCATTGCAGTAACTTGTGCTAGCTTAAGTGCTAACGGTGCAGACTGTGTTGACTCGCTTTTGGGCATTCAAATGTGATCCGAGTTTACAAGATGAAATAAATGTCTTTATGATGATTAACGTTATATCGTTTATTTGACTAATGTGCAGAAGACATCCGTTTTTTTCTGGAATCAAAGAATCCTGCGCTTTTAATCGGCGGACCCAGAACGCATCACTTACGGATCCGCATTTCGGACGCGCCTTAACGGACGCCGTACAGTCGCATCTCCTTCGCATGAAGACTGCCAAGTAAGTGTAACGTTAAGATAAATTTTATTAATGTTATATCTGTCATTGAAATATAATCTACCTGCTTTGTCGAAGGTTTTGGTAAAATGTTCGTGGATTTTGGTTGCCATTTTATAAGGAGTTGGAGTATCAGAATAGCCAGTAACGTTAGTGCATAAAAGTGCCTGATTTTAATTCACATTCCCCATATTCGAGCTCTATCCCGGATGTCTTATGTTTAGTTGTTTTAATTTGGGAAAGTTATGCGTAAATTCATTGCAGTAACTTGCTAGCTTAAGTGCTAACGATGTGGATAATTTGCAGACTATGTTGACTCGCTATTGGGCATTCAAATGTGATCCGAATTTACAAGATGAAATAAATGTCTTGATGGTGATTAACGTTATATCGTTTATTTGACTAATGAGCAGAAGACATCGGGTTTTTCAAAGAAAGAATCCACTGACCGGCCTGCACAGAAAGTTTATTCAAGTGTTCTACTTCTATACTAAAATATGTTCAGTCTACTTTTAGCCTATAAGTTACTACTCCGCAATATAGCCTGAAATATAGCCTAAAAAAGCCTAAAAACAGTTTACTTGACGTATACGACAGTCTACGTAGCCTATATTTGGCCTACAGGCCTACTTTTAAGTTCGTCGATCAAAAGAATGTGTAGTACGTACTTAAGTCAATGATCTAGTGTGTAGACTAATTAAACTGTTGCGTTTATATTTATATTATGGGCTCATCTGATTTTTTTTGTAGGATAACCAACTTTATTATGATTTTAGTATAATGATTAATAAATGCACGCACAATTATCCGTGAACTTGATAAATGTTGCAGATGTTTTACTATG
The DNA here is from genome assembly GCA_030578255.1 of Tiaroga cobitis. Taxonomy (NCBI): domain Eukaryota; kingdom Metazoa; phylum Chordata; class Actinopteri; order Cypriniformes; family Leuciscidae; genus Tiaroga; species Tiaroga cobitis. Next base: position 24,403,454 of record CM060609.1, read on the forward strand.
CACAAAATTCTGCAAATGTGCAAAATTCAGAATTAAGTGAATGTGCAGCAATTTGTACAAAGAGAGTCTGTAGCCTAATAAGCACTAATATTATAATGTTTTTTTATCGGGAGATATGAAGTGGGTCTGACATGATTTTGACCCATTAGCCTACATTGCGTTTTGTAGAAAGCCTTTCTTTAGAGTGAATTTCGTTTTATATTAATTGTATCATTTTTTTTTTATTCATAAACCAATCGCCTGGATTTAATAAATAAAAAGCAAATATAGCAGACAATATAATCATATGGAGGCGTCGGTGCAGTCACTTGCATTGCAGTGAACTTGAGCGCATCTCATCATAAATTAACCGAAATATGCCTCACAGGCATGAGAAATATATCTATAAAAAAGCTTGCAATTAAATATTTAAACTAAATGAAACAATTCCAAATGAAAATAGGCTACTCTCTGATTATGTTGCGCACACACACACACACACACACACACATACGTCGAAATGACGAGATATTATGTTGAAATAACAACAAACCATTAAATATATTTGATTAAATGTTGTGCTTATTCAATTTACTAAAATTAAAACTTTATATGTGATAATTAAAATGATTGAATATTAATTATTGAAGTTTTGCTCATTTAATAATAGTATTTATATACAATAGGCTATATAATTGCTCAGCTCCCCCTGTCAATGATCTAGCATCCCCTCAGCACCTGCTTTAAAAATGATCTGGCAACGCCCCTGCTAAACTGCTAGACGTAAGTTAAAACTCACAATCCACTGTTAGAAGTACATTTACTGTAATTTTGTGCTACCTCAACATGCAATATTTAATAGTTCACGTCTGTCAATCAGAATCACTAAGAATTAAAAAATATATTACAAAAGAAAACTGATATATTCAGGTTTGTTTATTTCACCTCCCTGTTTTGAAATGTGTGTTCCATATATTTACCACCTGGAATTATTCTATCAAACAGTTAATAGTGTGTTGATGGTAGAATAATTTTAGTTTTGCAGAACAGCACCATATTCATCAATTTTTTATATTTTTTTTGATTCCACCAGCTCATCTCGACAGAACAGACTGAGCTATAACGTCATGCCACTTCAGCTGCATACTGGTATCCAAAATCCTAATCACAATTTAACATAATTCTGTTTTCTTTGCAGCTTGTTATTAGATCTTGTGCTGAGGACCTAACCCACCTGTGTAAGGTAAGATCAACATTTAGGATATATCACCAATTGCACTGTTTCATTGTTGGAGGATAAATAGTGACGTCACTGTTAAATGCTAAGGTGTTGATGTAGACCCTTTCAACAAGATAAACAAAAACAATGCTTGAAAGTTCTATTTTGTTCACAATCTACTTCCTCTGCATTAATATAACATATGGAATGTAAAATCGGAAGCCTGGTGGGAACAACTATGATGCTGATAATGGAACTCTCTTGAAATGGTCTTTAGTAATGGGCTGTTTTTTTTTTTACAGTGCACTGTAAAAAAAACAGCCCATTACTATAGACCATTTCAAGAGACTGATAATGGAACTCTCTTGAAATGGTCAAGAGAGTGATTTTATGATAGTAATGGTAGTAATTCTATAGTAATGGTCAAACGTGGTTTACCCCAAGTGTTTAATACATGTTATGTCAGTGGGAAACATTATGTCCAACACTTGGGGTAAACCATGTTTGGAAATCACAGCCAACATTCAGGGATACTTTTTCTTCTTCAGAATTTATTATTGAGGAACACAACTAATAATTACTAGTGGCAGTCCCGCCTACAGGCACAATGGGGGTATAGCAGTATTACATACATAACATACAGAATCCTCATGTCTTGTCTAGTTAGCCCCCGCCTGTTAGCGTTAGCTATCATTTTGCAAAATTTGGTTTACATTGTACCAAATGCTGTCGTTCTTCTATCTACCGGCAGCACTCGGTAGCTTTAAAGAAAAGGAATATGGCCTGATTGACTCCAAATTACTTAAAGCAGCATTCAAAATCTGGTTGTTTACCCCTCACTGGTTGCTTTCTGAAATGTTTCTTCAGAGGAAATGAACAGAAAGAGTGTGCCAGTTTCCAGCTCCACCATAAGACGGAGGACCCGTGTAGATGTGAGAAAAAGACTTGAACAAATTAGGGATGAGAATGACTATCTCAGTCTGACTGACATGGACACAGAGACAGGGCTAAATGACAGGCATGAGAATGAGAATGACAGTGCAGGATTTTTAGAAGATTGTCTCAGTTGTGAAAATGATACCTCAGTTATTGCAGCAGGAGCAGTCTTTCATGAAGAGGAAGGTGACATGGAGTTTGAGTCAGACTTTACTGAGGGTCTCTTAGCTAGTGGCAGTGATAGTTCCGAACTTGAAGATGAGTCCTATGAGATGTCCTTATCTGACAAGATTGCGGACTGGGCCAGAAACTTTGGAATTTCATTGGTTGCTCTGACTGCCCTACTAGGTATCCTTCGCCTCTCCCATCCTGATCTTCCAAAGGATAGCAGGACCCTCCTTAGGACAACAACTAAATATTCTATTCAAGAGAAAGCAGGGGGAAAATACTACTATTTTGGCATCATCCATTCACTTAGTGCTACACTCAGCCGGTATGCACACACGCTAACTGATGGCTTAACTTTGAGGCTACAAATAAATATAGATGGGCTACCTTTATTTAAAAGCTCAAGTGTTCAGCTGTGGCCCATCCTGGGTCTCCTGCTCAGTGTCCCTATGAAAGAGCCTGTAGTGATCGCGTTATACTCTGGAGAAAAAAACCTTCATCAGCAAAAGAATTCCTCGAAGACTTCACCAAAGAATTAGTTCATCTGGAAAAAGGTTTCTGTTTCGAGGGAAAGACTTTGACGCTTAAACTTGATACAGTAATTTGTGACACACCGGCAAGAGCATTTGTGAAAAACACCAAAAGTCATAATGCCTACCACGCCTGCGATAAATGCACAAACCCTGGGAGACATGAACAGAGCCGAATGAGTTTTCCGTGTAAAGATTATGCACTAAGGACGGATGAGTCTTTCAATGACAGGTTAGATGAGATACATCACCATGAGGGGCCACATGCATTTGAGGGTACTGGGGTTGGCATGGTGTCACAGTTTCCCCTAGATTACATGCACCTTGTGTGCTTGGGTATCGTTAGGCGCTTGCTCAATATGTGGCTTCGTGGTCCTCTGACTGTCCGTGTCCCTGCAACTATAGTTGAACAAATGTCCGCTAAATTGGTATCCATGAGGCCTTATATTCCGGTGGAGTTTGCCAGAAAGCCGCGATCTCTTAGAGAATTGGATCGCTGGAAGGCTACTGAGCTAAGGCAGTTTCTTTTGTACACTGGACCTGTAATGCTGGCCAGTTTTCTGGACAAAGACCTGTATCAGAATTTTATGCTTCTCTTCTCTGGCATCTCCATCTTAGCAAGCCCAACATTTTCCTACCTCACTGATTATGCTGACACTTTACTGAAATCGTTTGTGCAGCACTTTGCTACACTTTATGGGAGACACCACGTTGTGTATAATGTACACTGCATAACCCATCTGGCAGGTGAAGTTCAGCAGCATGGTTGGCTTGACTCCTTCTCTGCCTTCCCATTTGAAAATTATCTGCAGAAGATAAAAAAACTGGTTAGAAAACCGGAATATCCTTTGGCACAGATCATTCGTCGTCTGTCAGAAATAAAAATTCAGGAGGACACATTACCTGGCAGCACTTTAAGACGGCAGCATTTTGTGGGCCCTATTGTTGAGGGGATGGCCATCAAGGCACAGTATGGCGAGATGTCCACTGAGAAGTGGACTCTTAAAACATCGACTGGTGATAACATCTTCAGGCTTGGAAATGACATTGTCTGCATCCAAAATATTGTGGAATGCATTGGGGGAGGGGGGGCATTTATGCAATATATAAGGAATATAGAAGGAAGTCATTGTTCTTTAGCTACCCATTTAGCTCGGATACACTGAATATTTACATAATTTCAGAAAAATCTGAGATCATCATGGCTGCCAATGTTTCAGAGCTTGATGGGAAATGTGTCGCCCTGCCCCACAGGGAAGGCTTTGTGGCCTTTCCTCTGCTGCATTAACATGCAAAAAATGCATTTCAATCAGTTTAGTAGTTCAGACTAATTAGTTAATTAATTAGTTCATTACTTCATTACATTAATTGATCGTTTTTGTTCATTGTTTTATTACCAATCATAATCATAGCATGACTAGTTTAGATCAGGGTCTGAGGACTGACCAAAGTTTGACTTGCTGGCAGTGGCTGCATCAGAAAACAGGCTGATAAGTTGCTGTAAGTACTTTGCTGAAGTTAATCATCTTTTAGGTGTCCTCTTTCAGGTGTCAACTGTCAGATCAGTGTTGTGCAAGTTGACACTTCACATGAGCCCCTTTTAAAGCCAAACTTTTATGTTATTATCAAAATCAATAACAACAAATTGTCAAAGCTTTTTCCACTAGATCTTCTTACTCCTATTCTGACAATAACTGTGCATTCACACTTGTTTCTTTTCTTGTCTTCTCCATTAGGATGTTCCATGTAGTAGAATTTGTCACCAATAAAACCATAGCAGTGGTGCCCCAAAGCTGGTACGAGGATGGTTGTGCATCTGCATCGTGGCCAACTTATAACAGTGATGAAAGAATTAATAGGGCAGTAAAACATGAAGAGGAGCCACAGGATAACTGGCAGACACATGATGTCAGAATCATCAAATCATCTGGTATGCCAAATCTCAAAGTTGTTTCTTGGCTAAGTGGTTTTTACAAATCCTATACCTACAAATCCACTACCACCACTATTTAAAAGAATATGCCACTGTTTTATGAAATTGGGTTATTCACGGTCTCCCCTTGAGTAAGATAAGTGAGCAAAAACTTTTTTGTCACCGAATGCTAAGCTAGCAGGGGCGCTGCCAGACTAAGACAATGCATGCTCGGAGACAAATTTATTTTTCACTTATCTAACTGTAGGGGAGACTAATTAATTTCATAAAATGGTGGCATGTTCCTTTCAGACTCATGTCAAGCTCCATGTTTACCTTTCAGATACTTACATGGAGGCACGTCAAATCCTGAAGAAGGCTCTGACATGTAGCACCTCAGACCTCCAAACTGAGGATGAACAGGAACGGCCTGGGAAAAGGAGAACAACAGCGAAGTCAGTGTTTTTCCTTCATGTTACACATACAAACACTAACAACATATACTTTTATTAAAAAGACCGAACAGAGATCAATGCCCTGTTCAACCATTCTCTGTGTCCTCTAAATGTTGATTTGCATGTAGATAAAGATCCTTTTTTTTTTCCTTTTTTTTTAAACAGACATTTCTTTGGCGATACTGACATAGAGGAGGACTACCGACCCCCAAAGAGGTCCAAATCCAGGTCATCTGCTGGGACGAGTCACCAACTCCCTGAAAATAGTCCTGAAAATAGTCCAGAGATTAGTCAAAGTAAGAGTTTGTAATAATAAAAAAAAAAAAAAAAAAGGAAATATCCCTACATATAAATGTGTTTCTATTTCTCCACCACAAAAAACAACAACACATACACAAACCACAAAATGACCCCCACTCACTACACTGAAGAGCAAGTTTAGTGGCAGACTCTTGTCACTAGCATGCTCAACAGACAGGCTGAGGAAGTCTTCCCCGGGCCATCCAGCCTTTAGCTTTATCTGCTCTATGCATACTGAATATGTAGTCATCTTACATGACTCAGTGAATTTTTCTTAAGTCTGTGTGACTGTGTTGTGTATGTTGTCTCTTCACCCCAACCCCCCCCCCCCCCCCCCCCCCCAACACAGTGTTTGGCAGAACTGCCCCACCCCAACCACTACCACCACAAACACTCCTCTCTCAACCTGCACAATGCAGCCAGCAACAACGGGGGCCAGAGGAGCCAAGCCAGGTCTACAGACCTACCTGGAGAGGTGGGAGACATGGCCCAGAAAACATTCCTTGCTCTGGTAAGAAATAACTTTAACTACAAGCTATAATACCTTGACTTTAACCACTGGAATGGAGGGGAAATAATTATTCTATAATACTATGTATTCAACAGCTGCTCAAGTCCACATTTTAACCCTGCTGGAGCACATTAAGCAACAGCAGGACCAGCTGGTGGCCAAGGTTAATCACTTGAGCAGCAGAGTGCTCAACACCTCAAGAGCCAGAGTGTCCTGAGTGCATTCAGCTGCCCATCGAATCTCTGGAAGCGGTGGATGAGCTTGAGTCATTCCTGAAAGACGCTGCCAATGCAGCAGCCAAACAAAGAATGGTATGCTTCTGTCAGTCACTCTCAACTCTATTTGATAAAGTGCTGGGGTGGTGGTGGGTGTGGGGTGGAGGTGGGGCAAAGATTGCCGTACAAGTTATTACATCAGGGCTTTATACCTTGTCTGTATTTTAAGGTGTTTTGTGACTTACTTTTACTTTTAGATTTCTTCTTTGGCCACAATTGGTGGCCAAGATGTGAAGAGAGTGGCGTGGAACATCCTTTCTCGAATGTTCACAGAAGATGTGGCCAAGAACATAAGCTGGAAGGGGGCGAACGGCAAGAGGGCATTCGGTCACATGTCCTCAAAGACACTGATGTACCGTAAGTCACCCCACACACGCACACTGCAACACACACCCAACACCACACACCCCACACACTCACACCACACACCCCACATGCACACCCCGCTCACGGACACCGCAACACACCCCACACGCATGCACACCACACACCCCACACGCACGCACATCACACCACACACCCGCACACCACACACCCGCACACCACACACACACCACACCACACACCCGCACACCCCACACATACATAAACATCACGCACCCCACACGCACACCACATGTGTTAAAATGCGTGGCGCGAGCGACAAATCTCCGACAGTAAACGGATGGCCCATTCTGCTCTGTAACGGGTGCTTTTCCGCATCTCGGGTAAACAGCTGTTGCGACTCACGCGAGCAATAACGGCTGCGTCCGGTGTGTAGACACAGTGTTAAAGCTCATTGTGCCTATAACGCTACATTACAACATCAAGCAATATTCCAATAATTTATATTATTATAACACTTTATATAGGGCCATTTTGCATTAAGAGTAGCCTAGTTTCACGTGTAGTAGGTACATTTTGCTTACTACTTATTTAAAATAGTATAAAAGTCTGTACGTTATGTAATTAAAAACGTTTTCATTATGATATTATACATTTTACTTTAGTAAAAAGATCTGAGTTCTTCCTCCACTGGTAGAGATTAGAGGAATTAAGACTAAAAATAGAAGATAATGTCAGTGACACTTTTGATATATTTATTGATACAAGTTGTTTTATATAACGTGACTAAATTAAAAGACAAAGTCGTTAGTGAAGATTATGCAACAGTATTTAGAATATAATATAATATAACATGCAATGCAAACTAGTTTGGTTACAGCTCAAATGTATCATTCTCATTCTATCATTCCCCCTGCCTCCATTACATATCTTTGTCACACGTGTTTGATCACCACATTTGAGTGATCATTGCAAAACGTTTATATATTTATTCTGTTTAAATACTGTGTATTCTATATACAGTACCCATCAAAGGTTTGTACACACCAATAGGAAAGTGTCCAAATTTTTGACTGGTACTGTACTATAATACACATAAATAATATTGCTACTGTACACATAAATAATATCGGCCGATATATCGGTATCAGGCTTTTTTTTTATCGGTACCCGGCATCGGCCCCCAAAAATCCATATCAGTCGGGCTCTACTCAAAAGTATGTACTTTTTCTTCACAAAAAGAGTATATACTTTTAGGGTGTAGTATAAGTAAGCGAATTGAGATGGAGCAATTGTAACACCAGCTTATTTTCCCAAGCCGACGAAGTCAAAAGATTTCCAATCTGGCAACACTGATTCATTCAAGCCAATAATTGGGCAGCCTTGGCTTAAGTCATTAGTAGCCTACCAATTGCATGCTGAATTTAAAACCTAATTTTGTGCTTACAGGTGCTGTACGTGCAAATGGTTTGTGTCGCACAGCCACAGACACAGACATTCAACGTCATGCCATACGATGGTTCAACTTAGCTGCAGACCGTGGTGCGGCGAGGAGGCGCCTGACCAGCCGGTCTAACCAGGCTGAGGCCGATGATTAGGCTATGTTATGTATGTGTTGTTTTGGTAAATAAAATGTTTTATTTCTTTCAAATTGTTTCAGTTTTCATTTAAATAGTCTGTCGAAAGCTACACATTGTTTTCCAATTCAGAGACATGCCCTTTACAAATTCCAGTGGCCTGTAGCCTATTTATAATCAGAGAACATCTCCTCTTGTAGCACTACTTACAATAGTCTTGCTAAAGCACTTAGAACTGTTTAAAAACAGCACTCACTGATGCATTTATTGAATAAGTAAGTATTCTTATTGTACTCTACCTTTTTAAAAAATATAATTGTTGAGAGAATTGCCTTAAAAAGCAAACTGTGTAGGCTTTGGTTAAAATGCATCAACCAAATGTAATGCATCACATACCAAAATATTGCACAAATAAAATATTGCAGACGGAATTTTATGAACGGGTCCAAAACGGACCCGGGCAGGATACGATGCTCATATGAACGGGTCCAAAACGGACCCAGAGCGGATATGTGGTTCATTCGCGGATCCAAAGCGAAGCCGGGGCGGATGTACCCATTTATGTACGGATACGTAAAGGAACCGCAGCGATGTCGGACCGGATCCGTGAGCCGTCACCGTGGCGTATCCGCTGCGGTGTGCAAGTGGACACAGTTTCGGATCCGCTTTCTTGATCCGTTCCGGAGTTCAGTGTACCTCCGCGGTGGATGCATTTCGTAGTCAGTTTGCTGTCTGGGATGCATTATGGGTAACGTAGTCTATGTCAGGGCACGGACTTTTAACTGCGGGGCTTGATTTCGTCCTTCGGGAATTGATTGGATCGTTGGAGGTTAGGCGTTGCAAACAAAATGGAGGCAGATTTGAATGCCAGTTTACATTCAGTTGTGGAGGATTTCTCTCCACCGGACTCCCCACCGTTACCCTCCCATGAAGGATTTTCTTTATTGAGGAGCCCGGTTAAGAGACAGATATCACACGCGAGTCCCGCGGATATAAAGGAATAAGGACATTTAATTCTACCGAACTACACGCACCGATAGCCACACCCTCATCGGCTCTGGCCGCACCCTTTCGCCATGGCACGTGACCAAGCGTGCCGCAGAAGCCCTCAAAAGTAGGGGTGCACGATATATCGAATCAATATCGTTATCGCGATATCACGTTGCTTGATATCAATATCGAAAATCTCGGGATATTTATGCATATTTTGTTTATGATGCGTCCGGTCCGACATGCACCGTTGCATTTCCCCCGACTCATTTCCTGATTCTCCTTCTCCATAAACAACATGAAATCAAGAAGAGGGTTAAATTTTCATGCAACAGATTTCCCACAGTGGTCAGAAAGAACAGGGGAGACATTTGTTTTTCTCAATATGACTGTAGAGTCGCTACTCGCTCCAAAGCTAATCGCCGTCACTCTCTCACTTCTCCCTTGCTCTACTACCACACAGTCCCCCCACACACACACGCTTGCCGGCTCGACGCACACACCAGCGCACAAGTATCAGGCCACCTGGCAACTTCATGCATTTTCACTGATCGGATACCTATCTGATTTATCAAAACGATATTCCTTTTACACCTGGTCACATAAATGTGTTTTTGCAAAACGGATATAAATCCGATCTTCAATTCCCGCGCTATAGGGAATATAGCGCGGGAAAGCAATATGTTGCTTTCGTCACTGAAAGCAACAGTTATGATCTGCATTTTACGATCATCAGCTAAAATGTCAAAATCAAATAACGCAGTAAGAGAGAACGGCAACAGCCCTGTTAAGATCATTTCGTTTATTTACTTTTAATGAAGATAATTGTGTGTAAAGCGTCTGCGACTTACTTTCACTTTGATTTGCGATAGTTTGCGCGTTGGCTTGATGAAGAGATGCTCAGCCGCTCATCTGCGGTGATGCGTGTTGCTGCGCGCGTCGCCATATCTGGCCATAACATGACATGTAGCCTGTAACACGTTCTCATTTTTAGCATGTTTGGGAGGAGTAAATTTTATATATGTGGTTTCAACAACGAGATGCATAAACAGTTTCGTCTGGAATGCGGCCCAGACCTCCTCCTGAAGTGGTTTCAGCGATCGGATTCAAATCCGTCTCCGAACGCGTTTCGGAGGGCATTTACACCTGGTCTTTTCACGATCAGATAGCTATCCAATCACAGAAAACGCATAAAGTGGCTAGGTGTGTTCTATAGACTTGCTCTTTATTTGTTGTTTTTTACACTGTAGTGTACATACAACCAGTAAAACATGTCCTGTTCTGTAGACATGGTTATTATTTATTTATTCATGTTGTACCGGTCCAATATGACTGTCAGTTGAAATAAACCTTATGTTTTAAGAACTTGTTTTATTTATTAATCTTTTTTGATGCGTTTTCCCATAACTTCTGTAGTTTTAAAAATATCGAAATTAATATCGATTTCGCAATATTCATTATCGATACCGCAATATCACCTTTTTGTCAATATCGTGCACCCCTACTCAAAAGTGAAGCCAAAACGTCTCGATCGCTCCCCAGTGACCGGTCCTAGTATAGGTCATAAACCCCGCCTTCCCATGTTATTCAATGGGACGTGAGTAGTGTTAACATAAACCATGTGTCACTTTTTATGATTTATGACTTTGATTTATGGTTCTGAGGTTCCCCTGTCTCTGATTTATGATGGGTCGCTGACAGGCTCCGGTATGTCTAGGCTGCGCGACGCCATGTGACATCCTCCGTGCCGATGTCCGGGGACTTTTAAAAGACAAACAAACAGATCAAACAGATGTTAAATTTTTGACTGGTTTTTACGACTGGGTTAATGAACTCACACCTCGCAACTTGCCATTGTAGTTTTTATGGTATGAGGTGTGCCTTTTTCACAACTACGTCACTACCTACGTCTTTTGTTGCAGTTTTAAATAAGGTTAGGGGGTTACACTGTTGAACACAGAAGACATTCTACGACTTTCCTGATACAATGGCTACTCCGAGAACTCCTAAAACCCCTAGAAAGGTTATGTGTATTTCACCGACAAGAGGACCTGTTGAAATGAGAGAAGATCTGACTTTTGCTCCAAGGAAAAAGCTAAATGTTAGCTTGACAAGATTTCTTCATGAAGACAGTGCTCTTGTGAAACAGGATTTCTCAATGTCTGGTGGTCGTGTGGTGAGGTATGTGTTTGACAAGGTGATGTGTACTGTGAAACTCTACACAGCAGATGTTGAAGACGATTTTACATCACAGACCCCCTGTGTGATTTTCCACAAGAAGGACTGGTTTCTTTTTTTCAACTACGTTTGGAGAGATTTGAACGACTGTGGTGATGATCCGTTGTACGTAGCCGAGTGGGATGGCTCAATTCCTGACACAAGATTTCGTGTGGTCGGGGACCATAGTAAAAAGTTACCAGACGATTGTGTTTATATTTTCTGCTGCAACGACAAGACAAAGCTCTGCAAACGTGCGTGGCCTGTTCGTGAATCTGAGCATCACTTGTGCTACGACATGAAATTTTTGTTTCAGTGGAAAGATGTTCGTGCGCTTGACAACGTATTTACATGCATTGACAAGATGTTTAGATGGTGCGACATGTATGACCGTTACAGTTCTGTAAAGATTAAATTGTTTCACCCTGAGCAGGGCGTTACCAACGCTGAAGACCGCCTCTTAACCCCACCCACGTATTACAGCCATTAAAAACGCCTGCAGATCGGTACAATTGCTACATTCATTCACCATGTCTCAAGAATCTACAACAGTCTACTGCTACACCAACAACCCTGAGGCTCCCCCAGCGATGCCTGATGACAATGCTACGCCGCTGGAGCCCCACCCACAAACTTGCGACAACAGTTGGTTGGATAAATTTTGCATGGATCTTGGATATCACAACATGACCTTCCTTACAACACCATACGGCAACACTGGTGCAATAGCTGGAGCTGCGGCCCTTGCTGGAATCGACAACACAGACAGTTGTATCCGCTCGGACGGATTCAAAATCATAAAAGCGACTGTTGTGGTCCTTCTGGAACACGTCATCAACAAAAAGCTGAAAGAAATCTGTTTGGGTTGTGAAGTGGATCACCCCAGTCAGATTAGACATTCATGCCTGTTTGAACCGGGTCCCTATTTCTTTGAGGAACTGACACGTAATCTGGTGAAACCGGACCTTAAGCACATCGTTGCTCAAGCATTGAGCCGTTGTGGTTTAAAGGTTCACCCCCAGAGGATTCAAGGTTCAGTGGATGCTATTTTACATGAACTGCGTGACGAAGTTTTCATTGTGGAAAAGCTTCGTGAAGTCAGGGAGAAAGTTGTGGACGTCAGCAGCGAACAAATTGTCTATGACGCTGTGGACAGCTGGAAAGGTATTGTCCAAGTTGAGTGACTGTAACACCGACATGGGGAATACGTGTTTTGCAACAGGTCTGGCAAAGTGTCTACTTAAACAACGTATTAGATGTGAGATGACCGGCTTGTTGTATAAGATTATTAATGAATGTGCCAATGTATCTGTTACTGTAAACAGATGTGCTGTAGATACCAATCGTTTTACAAACCTCATGAAACAAATGTCTGTTGTAAGAACTGTGTCAAATGAATGGACAGATTTGATGCGTTTATGCGTTAATGCTGGTGAACCAATTTGTGTGACTATCAGAAAGATTTTAGACCTGATGACTGAATGCGGCAGCTGTATTAGAATAGCTGATATATTGTGCTTGTGTACATATGTGACTGATCTATGTGTAGACATATTGACAAGAAACAATCAGGCTGATGTTTGTGAAATTATTGAAACCCTGGTTGATTACATTCTTGAAAAAAACATTGTGATGTGTATACATTTTTTACACTACATTGATGCTGTATGATACCTTTGTCTCCTTTTACTGTTTAAGAAATAAAAACCCAAATTACTTAAACCATCTGTGTTATTCTTTTTTGTGGAGCGTGAAGTGGAAACATGTCAGAAGAAATGAAAAAGACTTATTACACACCTTCTAACCCTGGTTCTTTAGGGGGGAAAAAACGCTTAAAAGAAGCTGTTTTAAAAGAAACGGGTGTTCGTTTAACCGATAAAGAGGTTTCAGACTGGCTCGCTGGCGAGGATGCATATACACTACACAGAACGGCCCCACTAAAATACAAAAGGAATCGGGTTTTTGTCTATGGTATCGACATGGAGTTCCAGGCCGATCTAGTCGATATGTCTGCATATGCCCCGGTAAATGACAACAACCATTTTTTGCTGACATGCATCGATCTCTTTAGTAAATATGCATGGACAAGGGCTTTAAAAAACAAGAGTGGTGTAGAGGTCTCTAAAGCTTTTGAATCCATACTGAAAGAGGGACGCATACCACAGAAATTACAGACAGATAAAGGAAAGGAGTTTTTTAACAAACATTTTCAAAATGTAACAAAAAAGTACAATATAGCCCATTTCGCAACAGCCACAGAATTAAAGGCATGTGTTGTCGAGCGGTTTAATAGAACCTTAAAAGGTAGAATGTGGAGATATTTAACTGCTACAAACTCCAAACGTTACATCGACATACTTCAAGACATTACACAAGGATATAATGCGAGCCATCACAGAAGCATCAAGATGAGGCCGATTGATGTGGGGAAAGAAAACGAGTCTGTGGTGCTGCATAACCTATATGGTGATACCAGACCTCATAGTGTTAACCCCGTATTTAAATACAAGATTGGTGACGTGGTTCGAATTTCTAAAGTCAGAGGACCGTTTGCAAAAGGGTATGAGGAAAACTACACACAAGAGTATTTTACTATATCAGCGTGTATCCCACGAGAACCCCCTGTTTACAGATTGAGTGATTACGACGGGGATGTTATCGACGGCGTTTTTTATGCGGAAGAATTGCAAAAAATATTTGTCAGTAAAAACAAGACATTTAAAGTTGAAAAAATTTTAGATAAGAAGACGAAGGGTCGCAAAACATTAGTGCTGGTACAGTGGCTCGGATGGCCAGCGAAGTTTGCGTCATGGATCGACCAGAAAGAATTAGTTGATGTACAGAAGCCATAAATACAAACCACACACACAGGATGCATACAGTTGTATAAAAACCAGACATGGCTGAGGGTGGATTTTATGTCACACTACCCTGCAACGCTTCGCAGTCTGTATACCCTAATAATAAAATCTCTAATTATAGAACAAGACTGGCTACCACTATAAATATAAAAGGAGAATGGGAGGTGGGGCTTGTTCAAATTGAATATCCTAGAAGCTGGTACACCTTTAACAGCAACGACGCCGTTTTCGAGATAAACATTGGTCCCACCACGACCGATGGTGAAAAGTACACTAACAGCTTACGCCATGGTGTAGATGTGAAGAAGACCAGCTTATCGAAACTACGCATACCAATAAAAACAGGGTATTACGACAATGTCCCATCCCTAGTTAGTGTAATAAATGATTTAGTAGCGCCTCAGGGGGAATTCGGTTATGACCGCGTAAAAAACAAAGTATTTCTGAAAGCAAAACCTAACATTTCAATGACCTTCCATGGAAAACTAGCCATTATTTTAGGATTGAAACCAGGCGTCCCTATAGGAGATTCTATTCTGCAAAAAACAAACCCTGAAAAAAATAATTATGAAAAGGATATTGTAACATATGCAATGCATCAGTCGGACATACACGGTGGTTTCTATACTCTTTATATCTACACGGACATTATCCGTTACCAGTCCGAGGGTGATGCTTTTGTACCGCTCCTGGAGTGTGTACAAATAACGGGACAACAATAGCACAGTCAGTGTTCGATACGACAAACCTCACTACGCGTCTATCAACAAATCAGTCATCGTAGATATTGTTATAGAAGTGAAGGACGATCAGAACCAGCACGTCCCATTTTCTTAAGGGAAAGTGTGCATCAAACTTCACTTCAGGCCTGTAAAACACTTTGTTTAAAATGGCATATTTCAACAATCACAATGTTGACCCTATGCGTTACGTTGCCTATTACCAGAATCAGGCAGGCAGCGGGCTCCCCGGGTATGCAGGAAGTGGAGTCATGTATGGGGCCGGTTTGGGGGGGATTTTTCGGGGGCTCTTTAGAATGGCTATACCCCTACTAAAACGAGGATTTAGCATAGCCAAGCCGCATCTTAAATCAGCTGCAAAAAACATACTAAGTGACGTTGTTAGTAATACGTTATCAAGATCTTTTAACAACAACTATGATGCTCAAGACGGATCCGGACTAATGGTAATGGCTCGCAAAAGAGCATCTAGGCCGCCAGGGGTGCGGAGGAGTGGCCAGAAGCAGAAGAAAACAAAACAACCTCCCAAGAAAACATCAGTTGTAAAACGCAAGCGCAAGGAGACAGCTAAGCGTACTGCTTCAAAAAGATCAAGGAGCTCTGTTAAAACAATATTTTAAATCATGGCATTACTACACAACATGTCAGAAGAGTGTTTAAAGACTGAACTGGATCTGTTTACTGTACCTCTAACTCAAACAGCAATTGAAAAAAACACTTATATAGAAGTTCCACCACTATCAGCGATATCCGACACATCTCCGCTGGAATTTTTTATTGCGGGGAATGGGGAGGATTACATAGATCTAAACAGCACATTACTTTTTTTGCACCTCAAAATCACTAATGCTGATGGGACGGATATTGCCGACGGAGATCCCGTAGGTCTTGTGAACTATCCTGGATCTACGATTTTTTCACAAGTGGATGTGTCGCTTGGAGATCGGCTTATATCACAGAGTTCTAGCACACACCCATACCGCTGTATGATAGAATGTCTTACCAATTATGGTAAAGACGCCCTTGAAACGCTTTTCTCAGCAGGGCTCTTTTACCTGGACACTGCGGGCCATATGGATGTGGCTGACCCGGCTGCGGGAAATCGCAGGCTGACAAAGAGAGCAGCCTTCACCAATGCTAGTAATGTGGTCGAACTACTCGCACCTGTTCACAGTGATATCTTCTTTCAGGAAAAACTATTACTTAATGGATTAGATCTTAAAATTAGAATGACTAGAGGTAAAGATGAATTCTGCCTGATGAGGAGCAACGCTACAGCCTATAAACTAAACATCCTGTCTGCATCGCTATTTGTGAAAAAAGTGTCTGTGTCACCAGCTGTGAGACTGGGTCATGCACAAGCCCTACTCTCAACCACAGCCAAATACCCCATCGACAGAGTGTGTCTGAAAAACTTCTCAATACCTGCAGGCTCACGTGTCTGCAATCAAGAAAACTTATTCTTAGGAACTCTACCGAAATCTCTGGTTCTAGCTATGGTTGATAATGATGCATTTGTGGGTGCCTATAATAAAAACCCATTTGCGTTGAAAAACTATGATTTAGAATTTTTGGCCATTTATCTGGATGGGCAACAGTACCCAGCGAAGCCCCTGCAACCTGAATATGAAAATGGTTCTGCAGTGCGGGAGTTTTACCAGTTAGCGCTGGCTTCTGGAAGGCATCTTAAAAACCAGCCTCTATGTATCGATAGAGAGGACTTTCTGCACGGCTATACACTCTACGCGTTCAATTTCGCACCAGACGAAGAGTGTAGCCAGCACGTATCGCTTATCAAAAGTGGCAATATTAGACTAGAAGCCCGTTTTAGACAGCCACTGCCACGCACGGTTAACTTAATTGTTTATGCATTGTTTGATAGTTTGATTGAGGTGTCAAATCGCCGACAGGTCCTGGTTGATTACTACTAATACACTCAAATGAACACTGTACAGCTTACGGCTGTCATGGATAAGGTTTCATGCGATACTTATTTTCTTGGAGTTCTACCATGTGACTATCTACCAAAAACCCCTTTAAGAAAACTACCAGCAATGGTTTTGATCAATACACATCCTTCAGGACTCCCAGGGGAACACTGGTTGGCTATCTATATAAACAAGGATGGTGTAGGATGTTTTTTCGACAGCTTCGGTAATAAGCCAGATTATCATGGTTTTCCTCCGATTATCAAAAACTTTTTAAAGCTCAACTCTAGTCAAGTACTACATTCAAGATCTACATTCAGTCCAAGATTTTTCATCAGATACATGTGGACAACATTGTGTGTTCTTTCTCTACCACATGGCAAAGGGATTTGATTATGATTATGTGATGAAATTGTATACCAACGATTTTATTAAAAATGACAAAAAGGTGTCAGCATTTGTGAGAAAACTAAAACAAGCACCATGTAGTGAAAATGTTTTCAAATGTGTTCAGTGTGTACAAATGGGTGAAATGTTCATGTCTCATGCTTAATATTTTAATAAAAACAACTAAAGAACGGAATTTTGTTTCTTTATCCCCACTTTTATTACACATACATCACATCATAAGTTCTCAAAAAAAAAAAGAGAAAAATTGAGAACACAATACATACAAACTGTTAGTTTAAAAACTTAACCACCGACTCGGGTCTTTCTGTTTCTTACTCCTCTTAGATGATCCTGTTATAGACGTGGTCGATTTGGTTTTGAAAGAGTTAATTGCATGTCTGACATTCGTTTGGTACCACAGAGTATGGCAAATTTAAACTAGCAAAAGCCTCCAGAAATTCACGCCACCCGCCAGGTCTCCGCTCGTCAACAATCTTTTGTGGAGCCGTGACGCTTTTAACTAAGTCAAGCATGTGTGAACCAGGGATTGTTCTGCCTTTAAACACAAACTCTCCCGACTCAGTCCATGAAGTAACATCTTTAGTTTTAGACATTTTATCTAAAATGTAACGAACATTTTTCACACTCCTCTGTGGAATATTCTTTAAAATCTCATCTGCGAAATCACCTAAATCGTCATGGGCACGCACATGGCCTGGTGTGGGTGGGTCTTCTTTTTCAACATTACTAGGCTGTGGTAGCCTTAATGTTAATGTACCGGATTCTCTATCCCCTTGTCTAGTGAGTGTTAAAAACCGCTGCAAAACACCTGTGTACATCTTAGCTTTTTCATGGTGATCCAGATCAGACCTGTGCAAAATATTTCTTATAGTCATGTCCAGGTCATTCTCCACAACCTGTTGTATAGACTCACGGGTGTTAGAGGATTTCAGCTTATCCAACTGGTGTTGCGGTACTAAAAACATCTTCTCGGCATACTCCATCACCAAACTTATTTAGATGTAACCAAACTGGTTATAAACGGGATTGCAGCACTTAACAAAGGTAGTAGAAATCCTCCTTGTTGGTTGATTAACCGTCTTTTACGTCTAACTCCAACCTTTTTACCTTTATCTTTCATAACATCATCCAATATCACAAAATTGGTCTTGTTGGTGGGAAACAAGCGATCATCATTCAGAGTCTGCGGTATACCTTCAATAAATTTAATATCATACAGTTTCAACAATTCATCATACATAGCTTGCCAGCAGTCATAAATGTACACAATGTTTTCAATGTTTTAGAAATTACACTTTTAGCATTTTCCAACAACTTTTTTACAAAAAATGTTTTTCCTGAGCTAGAAGGACCGCTTAACACACATGAAAAAGGATGTTGTAATCTAAAATCAAAACCATCCGGGTCTACCACACCCCGGTGCCCAAAAACGTTGTCAGTAGCCATATGGTAGCGTAGTTAGGTCGGGTAGCAGTACACGCTTGTTGTTGTATACGACTTTAAATTTTTTCACAACTGACTTGTTGTGCAATGTGAACTGCTTTTTGTTCCTCACTATACTGTCGGTGTACGCGTGAATGTAATTACTGTCACCCCGCCCCCTCACATATTGATCGACAAGCCCAATTAATGTGTCTAACCTAATGGTCTCGGAGTTTACAGCATTCAGTGTGATGCCTTTGGCCTTCATACAGACCTTACCCTTAGCAGTTCTGTACCCGTAACTTTTCGGACCACTTGCCGAAAATTCCACTATATGGTCTCCATCCCCAACTTCATCAGTAAGGTCACCAAGATATGGCCCCAGTGGGGGCTCATATTCACCCTCTTTAGACGTGAACACAACACTATCTGTGTCGCAATAAAGCAGTCTATCACCCAACCTGTCCATAAGATCATAAAGTTCTAACCGCGCGTGGGCCGTTGTAAAAGCCCCGAGAAAGACGTTAATGTCACGAGTCTGGGTCCCTTTCCCATTTGCGTAAGCCCACTGAACGATTGCAACAGTGTCTGACACAAATGAGAAATGCTTGAGGTCATACTCAGTGCCAAAAATGTATCGGGCAAACTGTTCAGGGTCTGTTAGTATTTCGGTTGTCGGTAACTCCTCGCGCATACTGAACCTTCCCCAAAGTGAATTTAGCAGGAGCTTCATGATTGATCTGCGGGCAGCATTAAACTCGATCTTGTCCAGATTAAGCTTAATCCCCTCTTTCTCAAAGTAATCTTTTACATAAGATTCTTTGTCAGCGTCGGTCACAACATCTTTTGGAAACCCCGAACTCTCCTGTTTGAACTGTAAAAATGTTTTAACATAATCACAAAACAATGTTTCAGATCGTTGGGGGAAATGCCAGACCTCATCAATTTTTGTCACTACATAACCCTTCTCAATAGCTTTTATTAGCTCAATACTAACCCAGGTCCCATGAATGGATCTTTCCTCATTAGTATGCGTACACGCCTGTGTCTGGTTCTGATGTTCAGCACATGTCCTACAGAGTGGAAACATTAACTTACCCCCTGTCCTATAAGGCAGTACAGGGTGAAGCAACTTCCGAGGTGGGAGCACGGTTGCCTTGACAAGGCCATAATAATCTTCAGCGTTTTGAAAATCCTTGTATATTATTTCAGGATGGCCAATTGGGTAGCATTTTCGAGCCTGACAGTAGGGGTATAGCGATGTAAAGTCAACGTACCTAATGCGTTCGCCCTCCGCGACTTTGTGGTACAGTTTTAACGCGTTCGTTCTTCCGCCAAAAAGAGCATCACGGGGTTTCAATCTTTCAGTGTGTTTGTAAGTGGACATGAAATCCATAACTGCAATATCACTCTGTTTAGCGCGCATCCATGCACATTCCCAAATCACCTCGACCTGAAGACCGTACGCACGCTCCAAAATTTCAATCTTGTCGTCGCATTGTCTTCTCAAAACGCCATAAGGCACTTTTGATAAAGGGTTTAGGTCGTTGGGGTTATAACACCGTTCACAACCATGAAAGAAACATCCGAGAAATTCGAATGCTTTTTTCACGTAGCCATCGTCGTAGAAACCATCCACATAGTATTTCCCAAATGACGCCTCACCAGTGTTCAAAGCATGTTGAATTTCTATGCCCCGTGATTTTCGGATGAATTCGAGCCATTCAATTGAAATGTTCGAATATGTTTTGTTCTGGTTGGTGTACGCATTGTTACGTGTCAGAGCTATTGTGTCTTTTGGGATGTAGTGTGTTTTATATGTGGCCATACATGTTGCTGCCAAAGTGGTGTAACTAAATGGATCAAGCCCTGTACACAAAATGAATTCGTCGCGGTACTTCATGCATGCCTCCCTCAGCAAAACGACATCGTTTTTACCATAAAGCGCGAGTTCTTTTTTAAAATCGAACACTTTGTCAGATATGGTATTGTACCAATCATCAAACGCAGCCCTGTCTTGGTTCGACATTGTTGCATACCCGTAAAATTTCTTGTCAGGGTACGGGCCTATGTAGTTGTCATTTTCAACGCGATTAAAGTGGTGCGGAAAATACCCCTTCTCTGCATTAGTCAGATTAAATGCAACGGGTGTCTTGGCCAGACGCATGGGTATGAAGGAATATGAATCAATAAAACGTTGCTTGAAAGCTGTGTCATACATTAAGATTAGCCTGCAACCTTGCATTGTGATTTTAGGAGCAATCCCCATCTTAGTAAGGAATTCCAAAATTATGAAATTGTCAAATCCGGATGCATTGTGGGCTAGCCATGTGTAATTAAGGTAACGTGGTTGTCTGAATTTTTTAACGAGACGTTCCACACAATCGGGCCCTTCAGCCACGAATTCCTCGCCATTAAACGTGATAGCACATACAAAATTGGCAACGTGTTAACCATTTTCATAACGGGTCTCAAAATCGTAGAAAATGTAACGATCGTTCGGCATCTCCGGCTTAACTGGTTGGATAAAACACTGATGCATACCATCGGTAACCAAACTCTCACCACAGTGCACACAACAATCTGCAGGGCATTTATGGGGTTTGGGATTAGTACCGCTGACATGGTAACGTCTATTACATTTACCACAATATTTAGTCACGTCGCACTGCGCGTATTGCATACCCCGAGGTGTTTTTTTATGCATCTCGAAACAATAGTCAGACTTACAGTAGCGCAGGCAGTCGCCGCAATGTTTTGGCTTTTTGGGTTGTTTATGACATTCCGGGTCATTACAGACATCGCAGATGTACCGACATCTGTGATCTCTCCTACAGGTGAATCCTCGGTGGCAGAACTCACACACGTATGGGGTGCCGATAAATGCACGTAGATTTTCAATCATAAAATAATGATTGTCATGCAGGTACAAAAATACTGTTTTAGGATGCGGATCGTCTGTGTTTGTATACTTCTCCAAAACACCCTTATCAGACCGATAGAAGACAACTATTTTAACGCTCAGCATCTGTTCAAACCGTCTGATGTCATTAAACGCTATCTTGTTTTGATCACCATAGCCAGCTGACTTCTGTATTGAAGATGCTACAGACTCAAGCTCTACGTGTGGTTTCTGTGGATTTAGGAAATGTGCCAGACAGATTGCAAAACAAAGATTGTTTGAAATGTTCGTGGGACAGAACAGATTAAGTCTGTTTTTGGTAATCACTTCATTGTGGGCAAGATCACGGATCTTTCGATAAGCACCGCCGTGTTTACTTCTCGCTATCGACAGTCTTAAATTCAATCTCTCATCAAACTGGGCGTCAGAGTTGCTCTGCATTATTTTTTCAAGATCGTTTATAAATAGATCTACACTATAACCATTGCTACCCGTCAAAAGTGTACTAACATCTGATGTCAAGCTCGACCCCCTCAACGTGATGCTGATTAAACAGTCGTCTCCGCCTAACAGTCTGGAAAACTCCACAATTTCAGAAAGTGTGTCATGTAAAAACACAGTGTAGGCTGCTAAATCTGTCGAAGATATCTCTCGCAAATTTATAAGCCTGTGGATTTCCAGACCATTGAACCGAGCTCGTGGCAGTACAGTGTACCCACTAACATCACCACCCACTGTTACAAGTGATTCTATATCTCTATCTGTGAGACCCATATTGGGCGCTTCAGGGTTGAGTGTGCGATGTGTCTGTGTACCTGGGCCCTCGCCTGACTGGTGAAAAGACACAAGATGATCAAATGCAGAATTTGGTTCTGGAGGAGGTTCTAACACCTCTCCTGCTTGTTGGGTATTTACAACATGTTCAAAATCATTATTTGGGTCAGGATCCTCATCGGACATTGATCTCACGATGTTTAATAATTCTACCAACTTATCAGTTGAAGACTCAGACCTATTCATATCCTCAACAGTCTGTATTAAATAGAGCAATGTTTCTGTGTTACTGCACTGTTCCGGTGGCAC
This sequence comes from Tiaroga cobitis, assembly GCA_030578255.1. Classification (NCBI taxonomy): domain Eukaryota; kingdom Metazoa; phylum Chordata; class Actinopteri; order Cypriniformes; family Leuciscidae; genus Tiaroga; species Tiaroga cobitis. The sequence goes on from CM060609.1 coordinate 24,426,194, forward strand.
CACGCTACCATCGTTTCGTCTAAACCTAGCTACCGGACCCTGATCAAAACCATCTGACTCCCGACCACGTTTAGGCATTTTTAAATCAGATCTTTTTTATTTTATTTATTTAAATCACATGTAGCAACACCTTAAAAACTACGGATAATAAACCCTGTGTCCATACAGTAAAAAAAGATAGAATGAAAAACTGTGACAAATGTTGAAAAAAAAAAAAAAAAAAAAAACATAGTATGCAAAATATATATAAAATGTTGTCAACTCACCCAAGTTTCTTTTTAAGCATGAGCACCAGTTGCTTTAACAATTCTGTAGTCAGGCCTTGTTCTCTGGCTACTTTTTGAACAGTACCACTATGCAACCGTTGCGCTGCTATGCATTGTTTAAGCCAAATTCCCTGTTGTTGTTGTGTTGACTCATAAGCATCTAAACGTCTCTCAATGGCATTAAGGCGTTTGTCAAAACGTACCTCGAAGGCATTCAATGCGGTCTTGACAGAGTCCTGTATCAGTCCGGCTATGTGCTGATTGTCTATAACGGGTTGTGATTCCTGTTTGTAAGCCTCCTGATTTGAAGGCAGCTGTTCAGGGTTGGATTCTTCCACGACCACGACCCGTTCGCTGGTTGGAACAGACTGCGGTGTTTCTTTAGGGTCGTTTGTAAATACACAGCTGTCCCACGATTGTATCAGACCCTCACTCCAGCTCTGAACATCATTTATATCGGGAACTACGACCACCTCTGTTAAGAAGTAGAAAAGGGTGCAAACAAAAAAAAAAGTTAGTACAAATGTATGTTAATATTATAATGATAACAGTAATATTAATATTAACTATATTTTCTAAGACTAAAAATAAAATAAAACCAGTCTGGTACTAATGTAACATTAAAAAACAATACGTGGTGTCAAATTCTCTCTCTCTCTCTCTCTCTCTCTCTCTCTCTCTCTCTCTCTCTCTCTCTCTCTATATATATATATATATATATATATATATATGTATATATAAACAAACAATCAAACAAGACCATGCTAATATGGAATGGCGCAGCAGCCTAAAATCATCATGTCTACACTTTTTTTTTTTACACACAGTTCTCCAATTGTGTCACCTAAAATTATAAATAATCACCTACTCTAAGAGATATGCAGGTTTTGTGTTTTATGTTTTTTTTTTCCAACAATTAATGCTAATGTATGATAACAACAGTTCTAAACTAGCGTATTGGCACATTATACATCCACAAACACATTCGACCTCTCACTATCACATTCAAATAAACAATATTTATCTTTCTGATTTAGTGTGAACAGAAAACAATCCATCAGCTTTTGTTCATTACTTACTTTTATCAGCTGATCGTCTTGGCTTTTTTGGGACAGATGTCTGTGGTACGTCTCTCGATGACCCATCAGCAGAAACTTTTGCGTCCGCATGGGACACCACTGCAGCTTTATGTTTCAACGTATTTTTCGGTTTCGCCACTATGCCCTTCAAACTAGCCTTATCCGTGTCATTCACACATTCAGACACACCGACATTGCTCACAACGTTTGATAAACCATCTGTAAATACATGTGTTAAAGTTTTAAAACAAAAACAACAAACCATAGCAGCATAACATTGTTTTATAAAGTTAAATTACAATACACTTACCCAGGGGAATAACTCCAACGTTAGCAGACTCGCTGCCTCGCTGTGGTCCATGTACTAAGGCCTTGATAGTTACACGTTTCGGCCCTGGTAAAAACAAAAAAACCCAGAGAAGATAAGATATTTTCACACAGCCACAACACTGTTTAAACACGGATGTAACAACATTTAACATTACCTGGCACAAGTGATTCCGTGATCGCTCGTGAAGAGGCAACAGCGTTGTGCGTAGCAGCAGCTGTGCTAGGTCTAGGCACGCCTCCTGGCGAAAACAAAACAAAACATCATCCGTCACATACACGCACACAAACACACACACACACACACACACACACACACACACACACACACACACACACACACACACACAACGTATGCAACATTTAAACATAATTATACGTACCGCTGGCTTGATTTAGGAAATTAATCTCCTCAACAAGATCGAAGAGACTCAAACTATCACCATCTGAAGCGGGCAGATAAAACCTTAAGTAACGCAATAGAACAGCGACACTCATATAAATAAATAATCATCCTTAACAATGTTACTAAATAATAAAAAATACTTACTGTTAAGACTGGATTCCATCTTCTTGCACTCACGTATCCAACAACACAATATGGCTTGGAAAATAGTAACGTTATGAGAACGAGAAAAAAAAAACTGCAGAGAAGCGTGACACGAGACACGAGACACTAGTACGCTTCAGTGACCGTGCTCGCGTTCAACACACATTTATACACGCAGCTTTTGGCGAAGTGTGAAAACGGGCCTCCCCAGCAGACAGAATACACAACGACATAACACCTATCTCGCGCAGGTAGACGGTCAATAAACCCGGAAGGCCAAGGGCCAGACACCTTTCTTTCACACCTACGGCCAGGATGTCAACGCAGGAGGATGTCACATGGCGTCGCGCAGCCTAGACATACCGGAGCCTGTCAGCGACCCATCATAAATCAGAGACAGGGGAACCTCAGAACCATAAATCAAAGTCATAAATCATAAAAAGTGACACATGGTTTATGTTAACACGTGAGACCAACTAAACAATTAAATTACACTTCACATATCCTTTTTCCAAAGATAGTTTCAGTCATTTACTGTAGTTTCTATCACGTTGATGTAATTTCAAGTGTTTGTTTTTAAAATAAGTTTGTTTTTAGTTAGTTGTTTGATGCTATAAAACGGTGCTGTGACATCATGATTGACAGCTGTGATCGACAGGTTCTCTGTGCGAAGTAGTCACTGAAGCACCAACGGACTTTTTTTCATAATGTTGACTATGTGGTTAGTAGTTGTATTTACCTTATTTTAACGAGGTACTGCAATCAGCAGATATCATTGGAGAGGAACGGAGCAGACAGAGGCCATTTAAGAAAAGTGCAGGGGCGTGTGCTTGCGATTGATTCAATGAGAGTGAGGGCGGCGGGGCCGGATATAGGCATGGGCAAGGAGGGGCAATGCCCCCCCAAATGCCGTGACTGCCCCCCCAAACGTGATGGCATGCAAAGATCACAAATGTAAAAAATATTTCAAGAAAAATGGTCAGAGTGAGCGCTCTCTGCTCTCTGCTCTCTATCCCTCATTCAAAGTAGCTACTGATTGGTAGATGCATAGGGAGGGGGTGGCCGCTTTACCGGCTTGTGGTGAACCTGCTGAGCTTCACGTCTCAGTCAGTCACAGCAGAGCGGAGCACGCAGACACATGTCGTCAGCTGAGTTCAGCCCCTGTTTTGAGTTTCCTGCGCCGTCAGTCAGTCACTGAAATTATTTGGTTAGTCTTTCTGTAAGCGTGTTCTCATTCCCTCCATATCTCTCTATCGCTTACTCTTGTAATTTGCACCGAGTGACGAGTAGGGCGTGAAGTACTTGAAAGCAGCTTTTGATGCGCTCGACCCGAGTTCGAATCCGCCGTTTGCCGAACTCTCTCTTCTCCCTTTTCCCAACACATATGTAAAGATGTAAAATGTATAACCTAACATTAAGGTCTCTAGCGTTATATTTTGCCAACGAACTACAATTTAAACCATGATATGGCTTTGTGTCTTCATAAAACAGCACAAGACTTTAAAGAAGAACTCCGGTCAATTTTAACATTGAGCTCATTTTTTTGTATATTTAGAGTGCTGTCAGTACAGACAAAAACGACAAAAATCGGTGTTGCCTACACCGTGTTATCCTCTTTTTTAAAATTCGCACCCTGTCGACTTCAATGGGGCAAGTTCTAAACCTGCTTTTAGCCTCTTAACAACCTTAATGTGTCATTACAAGTGCACAGCCATGTGAGTGGTGTTATTAAGAGTGACCACGGTCAATCTGACTGCAGAAGATGTGAAAGATATTAATAAAAATGATGTTGATTCAGCCAGCTCACATACCTGTATTTACTTCCTGTTTTCGTTCAAAGTCCACAGTAGTCGATTGTCGAGTTCGCACGCGCGATCATTGGTAACTAATATAACTAATGATCGCGCGCGCGAACTCGATACTCGACTACTGTGGACTTCGAACGAAAACAGGAAGTAAATACAGGTATGTGCATAGACAGTAAAAGAAATGGACACAGCGACCCCATTGATTTCAACGGAGAAGACTTGAAGCCCGATTATTGCACTTCCTGTCTGATGTCTGAGCGAGTGCGCAGGCTCAAACTGAGCGTGACGACAGTCTGATTGTTGAAAATCTTCTAGTAGCTGTGCCAAGATAAATCTGAATCACCTAATTCCTCAAAAACGTTGTTGAAATATTTTGTCCCGTTGCTTTTATGGACTCTCTATTTATGGGCTTCTCCCTTGACTTTGTGCCTTCATGTCCCCCCGATTGCCTCATAGACAGTAAAAGATTGCCGCGAGCTTCTCCTCCTGTCTATACGGTAATGTCTCTATTGTGCGACAGAAAGTCCCGTGGTTATGACGCAATCTTTAGCCTATTTTTACAAAAACGGCTTCTACGGGGTCGTAACGTAAGATACAAAGTAATGGAGCATTTTATACATTGTCGTGTTTCTTTAGAAATAAATAATCGACAAATTAAGCCTTTGGACGCCTCAGATGTAAAGTTATTCGCTGTAAAAGTGACGCCAAAATGAATGGGAGTCAATGGGATGCTAACAGCAGGTGAAGTTCTGCTACAATGGCGGCTCCCGCGAGGCTTCAACTTCCGACTGATGGATTACCCCCTTGGGTATGTGAGCTGGCTGAATTAACATCATTTTTATTAATATCTTTCACATCTACTGCAGTCAGATTGGCCGTCGAATTTTAAAAAGAGGATAACACGGTGTAGGTAACACCGATTTTTTGTTGTTTTTGTCTGTACTGACAGCACTCCAAATGTACAAAAAAATTAGCTCAATGTTAAAATTGACCGGAGTTCTCCTTTAAGAATAGGCATCCTGTCTGTGCGGCGTGATTACTTTGCTCACGCGATCAGCATGGTTATCTGGTGTTTTCTCCTAAATAAAAGCTCAAGGGTTTATTTCTTGCCAGTGAAGAAATTAGGACAAAAATATTTTAATTGTCTTATATTATAGTGTAATATGTAGGCTAAAATATACTTTTGAAATATTAATTTTCATTTATATAGTACATTTATAGGCTAAATGGATTTTACGTCATAGGAATAATTATATAAATCACTATTACATTATTATAATAATTGTTTGGCATCCTAAAACATCATTGATAATGTTATGCAGACTGAGACTCTCATAACTAAAAAGATGCCCTCTTTATTGTCCTGGTACAAATCAATGCTTTTTCTTTGTTCAACGAGCAGTTCATGGGTTGAAGCTCTTAATTTTGATCTCTCAAAGAGCACGAGATTGATGCATTTAACCTTAAAATGTAAAAAAAAAATCTTGCGGGGGAGCATGCCCCCGAACCCCCCTAGAGGCACAGAGGTCCACCCAACATAGTTTTACAAATTCCTATGGGAAAGAACGACCATTTATGAACTTTACTCCAGCATAGTACAACAAAGTTACTTTTAAATCAGTAAAACTGTAAATGCCATATTAAAATGTCCCTGGACAAAATATACATTTGGCCTGCCTAAGAGGGGACCTACAAGACATTGTGCCCAGGGGCCTCTGAACTCTGTGCCGACGAGGGCAAGTGGTCTATGAAATTTCCCGGTAGATTTTTTGGGCCCACTCCGCCCCTGGATTTCGTTTTCACAAAACAAGGATTTACTAATTTGAAAACTGCATTTGAAAAGCAGACGACTGGTGCTATAATGACTGATATAAGCCATGCTGTGTACAGAGCTAAAGAAATTAATAAAAAAAAAATAAAAAAAGATTGATTATATATCGATTGATATATCCTATATATCACAATATAAATCAAATCACTATATTTGTCAAATTTAAATGTTCCGTTAAATGACTTGCCCCCCCTGATATTCTACCTGCACCCCCTAGTGGGGCTGGCTGAATCCGGCCCTGGAGGGCGGGGCCTTGATTTCGCAGCTTTACTTCCTGCTCACGACTGCGCATGTCTGGTCCCGAAAACGCAAGTGTAGACTCAAGTCCCAAGATGTCAGCGCCATATCGGGACATTGGCGGCTTCAGTTCTCTCCGATGGAAAAGAGCGAAGGGGCATCGCCCATCTTTTTTTACAGTCTATGCACGTGACCGAAAGAGAAGAGAGGTCGTTTCGAGGGGGGAGGGAAGGGTAATGTATTTGATTAAAGATTATCAGGGTACATGAATTTAAAAAAAATAATGAAGTGCACAGATAAATCATTTATAATAAACACTACAATATTACATATAAAAAGAAGATTTGTCAAATTTGATTTCATGCCAACTTTAAAGCTAGCTTGCTATTGCTTGCCTCTCCGACATTGCCTACCCTACCTTTAAATGCCATTTTGTTAATGAGAATTGGAGAGAAAATTTGTCGTCAAAAAATGTAAAAACATCTTCTAAAAATAACCGTTAAAGTTTTTTTTCCACTTTGACTTACTATTCTCATTGTGCACAAGCAAGTGTGTGTGTGGAATATAGGCTACCAAATGCCTTATCATACTTTATGCCCTAACTGCATATATTCCTCATTACGTTTTCGGCTTCCTCAGAGGGGCGTAGATCTCAGCTTTGGGTTGCACAGCACAAGGCTACTAACTGTCAAAATGTCAGTTTGATGTTTTGTGTTTGCTGGGGTCATCGGGGCTTTGGGTGTGGGGTGAGAGTGCACAGGATGCCCCTGCAGGTCCATGAGCAGTGAAAGTGTGTCAGTGGGTTATAATGACACTCATGCAGCAGGAGGAGGAGCCGCAGTGAAGTGGGTCACATGATCTGGAGACAGCAGACGCGGCAGCTGCACAGAGTAGAGACGCTCAGTTTCGCTCGATCATGCGCTCTCTTTCTCCGTTAAACCTTGATTTATTCACAACTCTGAACTACAGCTACTCGAGTCGACATAGCGAGCTATTATAGTCTCTCTTTATTAGACGTAAATCGTGTGGATTTGGTCTCTTTGGCTGTCCGGTCTAGAAGAGTCCAATTATTATAACTAATACATGTATGTATTTAGTTATAGTTTTCTAGTAGGTATATGATTTTTTCGTCCCCAAAGCAACACGGAGCAGATATATCCAGATTATCTTGTTTATTTATTTAGAAATGTTTCTCAGTTAGTGTATCCTATAACGTTTGAGGGGAAACTCGGTTTATAGAATCTCCCAGCGACTAGATAGTTGCTGTAAACCGTGTAAAAACGGCACTACCACACAGGGTACTTGGGCTCAAAGCTTCGGAGGAAATGGAATCCACAAAGGCTGGTAAGATCAGTCTGTGTTTACTTTTAGCATATGACTTTAATAATTCGTGATACCTTCAGTGCTCTCTTATTTTAATAAATGTCACCGAAGCATGTCCCACGTGATGCTGTGAATGTGCATTGTGCATTAAGGTGTTGTTTGGGCTTTTATTACTTTATTTGCAGCATGAAAATTCTAAGTAGGTTAAAAGCGTCAGGCTTGTGTTGTTATGACATAGAATGTGGGTTACTATTGAACTGCTGTCTCCCAACTCACATGGACCGGTCTGCCTAGCCATGTGCATCTGTGTTTACGCGTACTGTGCGTCTGCTCTGATTGGTCGAGAGAAGTCATGACGTACGGAGTTGCATAATTTGCACGACTGGATGGATGCGTCTGCAGCTGCAGATACACGTGAGGCGGCAGCGGTCTGACCCACTTTTTGGCTTTTGCACTCCCAACAAGACATGCCCGAGTACACGTGGGGGCGGTGCTAAGAACATGTCGACCAACAGCTCAGACTGCGATACTGATGACGTCCATTCATTTTGTTCTTTGTATATATGTATAGATAGTATACAAAAACATATAGTATTTATTATTTATCCATATATAGTATAAATATATACGATTTTATATATATTTCAGTTTCTGATTAGAATATACTGAGATGAGGTTATTAGCATGTAATTATTTATAGTAAATATAAATAAGGTAGACATTTTTATCGACAATGTAAACAAGGGAAATAATACCCTTTGGTTTGCTTCATTTGACTCAACAGCATGCAATTAGTAAGTACATGTAAGTATTGACATAATACCATATTAGAATTTGAAAACAGACGATATTTGTTAGTTCTAAGTATTTTATTTGAGTTGAGTAGTTTGTCGGTAAAGCCTACACCCTAAAAGGTATTATGTAATGGTGTTACCTAACCATTGAGAGTGGGACAGCAGAAACCAGGTCAACCCATACAGAAAGAGCACACAAAGCCTGGTCCGCTTTCTGACAAAAGGAACGCTTGCATCTCAAAATAAAACACAGGGACAAAGAAAATATTTGTATCTTCATTAGTAAATAGCCACTTATATGGATTGCATATACTCTCTCTATGTTTATATTTTTAGAGACAGTTGTCAACAGATAGGTAGAATCAACCACTTGGCCATGTCTCATACTCATATGCTTCGTAATATATATGCACATATAAGGATCCACATTTTCTTTTTTTAAATGAAGCTAGAAAAATAATAAGAGTTTTCCTAACTGAAGTTGTCTTTTGTTGCTCTTCTGTGTGTCATCCTCCAGGTGGGGTAATAGCTTACATTAGCTCCTCGAGCTCTGCCTCCAGTCCAGAGTCATGCCTCAGTGACTCTTCGAACAGCAGCTATCAGTCCTGCTCGCCGCCTCATGCAGGGCAGGGTCAACAGGGCGAGGCCCTTCCTGTGGCCTCTCAGTCTCGCCCACCGAGGCACGGCGGAGGGAAGGCACGATCACCCTCCACCACCAAAAGTGGCATAACAAGTGAGAGCCTGACCTTAATAAAAATAAAGTTAAAGAGAACCAGAAATGTTTTCATGCTGCAATCCCATGTTCTTACATACTAATTTAAATATGATTGGTCACACTTTAGATTATGGTCAAATTCTCAGTATTAACTACGACTTTCACCTCAATAAACTCCTAATTACTGCTTATTAATAGTTAGCAATGTAGTTGTTAAGTTTAGGTATTGGGTTGGATTGAGGAATGTAGAATATGGTCATGCAGAATAAGGCATTAATATGTGCAGAATAAGGCATTAATATGTGCTTTATAAGTACTAATAAACAGTCAATATTCTAGTAATATACATGCCAATAAGTAATTAGTTAATAGTAAGAATTGAACCCTAAACTAAAGTGTTACCATATGATCTTCTACTAATTAAAGTTAAGGAATTATTAATTAATTAATTCATTTATTAATTAACATGCTTTGATTTCTCAGAGTTGTTATCTGTTATTAAAATTAAATTGAAAAAGAAAAAGTATTGTTAGTACAGAATAAGGTAACACTGTATTTTGATGGTCCCTTTTGCACATTCTGTTGACTATAAGTAACTTTACAACTACATGTCAACAAACTCTCATTAGAGTATCAGTAGACTGACTGCTTAATATCTGCTAACTCTTTATTATGATGCTCCACAACAGACATTCTACTGACCATAAGTAACTTTGCAACTACATGTCAACTTATTTGAACCCTAACCCTACCAGTCCATAAATACTCTACTAACACTCTAATGAGAGTTAGTAGACATGAAGGGGCAATGTTACTTATAGTCAACAGAATGTGTTAAAGGGACCATCAAAATACAGTGAAACCTATAATAATTATATAATTGACAGTAATGGTCTGATATTTGTCACTTAACATTGCACGATTCATTATATTTGCCCTTGTTTGCTTCATCATGAAGTAATGGCCTTCTAGCTGTTTGAGGAAACTGAAAGCAGCTGTTCTAAGGAGAAAGCCAAACTGAGCACAGAGCCTTTTTCACCTGACTCTCTGTATTTCTGCTCCTGCAGAGATTAACGGTCTGGTGCTGCTATGTAAAGTGTGTGGAGATGTGGCGTCAGGATTTCACTACGGCGTTCACGCTTGTGAGGGATGTAAGGTGAGAAAATGTTAGTGCGAGTCTACAGCCACATTTCAGTGTAAACTTATAAGCATTAGAGGTTTAATTTGTTATTTCTGAGGTTTCATTTGTTATTTCTGAAGTACAGAGTATTTTTAAGTCAAAAGCTCAGAAGGGGTGTGAAAATCTGTATTTTTCACTCTCATGTGTTTTCGGTTTTGCATACTTCTCAGTGAAGGCGGTTTTATAGTGTATGTTTTCATGTTAATTTGTCCCTGGTGGTTGATTTAGATAGGGTTGATGTGACATGGCTGTCATGCCTTATCTGGGTCACATCTACCTGTGCATCTCCCTGAAGGAGATATCACTTTGCTTTATTTATAACCAGAAAGCCTGCTACTCAGCACCCTGTTTAACTATCAGAGCAAAGCTCTGTGACAGAACAGTGTCATCAGTCCTGAGAGGGACACCTGCTTTCCATACCAACTCCAAGGCTCGACACCTGTTACTCTCTGTGTGGGCACTGTGGCCCTTACATTTCTCTCTATCTCTTCAATTTGACCATCTGTAGGGTTTCTTCAGGAGGAGCATTCAGCAGAACATTCAGTATAAGAAGTGCCTTAAGAACGAAAGCTGTCCGATTATGCGCATCAACAGGAACCGGTGCCAGCAGTGCCGTTTTAAGAAATGTTTGCTCGTGGGCATGTCCAGAGATGGTGAGCTCCAGCTGACATTGTGTCCTAGATCCAATCAACAAAATATGTTACAGGCCGACATATGTGACCTCAGGGTTTAAACCTTAACTGTACATACACACCGCCGGCGCCGCCGACTTCAGCTGCAAAGAAGCTCTGACCGCCCTGTCAAGGACGCTTGTCAAAAAGTACGGGGAAGCTTGTTGACGCTATGGCCGCTCTGACGTAGCAGCATTCTATGTTCGATCATGGGAGAAGAGAAGTGTCACAACATGAAATGTAAAAAGAAAAAACAAGCAATACATTGACACTAGAACCTTTTATAATGACAGCATTTTTAAAACCGTTTTGGTCACATTTGGTCGGGGGAAAAAAGAATAATTAGCTATTATTATTATTATTATTATTATTATTATTATTATTATTATTTGCATCAAATCAGTGTTACCGTGAGCAAATGAGTTGCATTCCCGCTTAAAACGAGCATTCGTAAATATTTCCAATAAAAGTTGCGCTCATCCTCAAACGTGTATCACTAGATCATCGCGAAGTTGTTGTGTTTGGTGCTGCTGTATTGTATTTGCGGAGAAGACTAATGTTCTCGGAACGAATTTTTTGGTTGTCAAACGATTAAAATATTTAATCGCATTAATGTCATAGTTAACATAGTTAACATTTTTATCTATTCTAAATGTCTCTTGATTTCTTTTTGTCCCATTATTTTTTCTCATTTTAATGCTATCATCAACATGGAAAAGTGGATCGGCTTGCTTTATGCAAATGTTTTTTATTGAAAACAACATTGGCATATACTGTGTTCAATTTCACATTAACATTCTCACTTGGAGCAAATAATCTCTCACACAATGTAACACTGTCCATCAATAAAAGGGTGAAAGAAATACTGATAAAGTACTGATATTGACGAGGGGTCGGAGAATTCGCATCAGCTGTGTGTGTGTGCTTGGCCATTATCAAGTGGTATTTCAGACTGGACGTGCTGCGATGATGATAGCTCAGTTCACAACGACAAAACACACAGATCCTTTTGGTCTTGTCAATGGAACCATTTGGCAACTTTTTAAAAGTAAACTTTCCATTCAGAATCTTATTGGCATCCATTTCGGCGTCTTGCATTCGTCATCCACTCAAAACGTAATGTTAACCAACTATTTGGCAGACTCCCAAGCCCAAAACAAGTGTGCGGTGGCGTGCCTCTTGTTTTGTTTCCGGTCTAGCTAGATCCGCTTGCCCTTTGGCCGACGAAGCAACAAAACGTCCTCGCGCGGCGCAAGCCATTGAAATGAATGGCTTTCATTGCGCAGCGCCGCGCATACCGCGTCCTGTTGCAAAAGCATGTGAAAAAAACGACAAAGTTTGCTAGGACAAAAAGACCGTTAATCGCGCGATAAAAAAATGAACGCCATTAAAATGGGTTTGCGTTAACGTCGTTAATAACGCGTTTAACTGACAGCCCTAGTAGGAACGAAAGTTTACATCGTATTTTTCTCCGGAATCAGCCAGCGCGAAGGACGCCTATTTTCCAATTGGTTGCTGCCGCTGAACCGCGTCATAGCTCATTACCATAAAGTTGAGCTACTTTCAACTTTCTGATTGACGCTCTGGTCGCTCAAAACGTGACGCCGATGGATTTGACGCTCCTTGCAGCTGTGAGAGAAGCCAGCTTCCATTGAAAATGAATGACTTCCGGTAACTTTGGAAGCTCAAGTCAGCGGCGGTGTGTACGTACAGTAAAGGACAAATGAATAAATATATAAACTAAATGTTATTTGCACGTAGATAGATGATACACTGCCCCGCCCAAAAAAAAAAAATTACTGTTTGGATTTAAATAGGCAAATGCTTAAAGGGATACTCCACCAGTTTTTCTTATTAAACTATGTTATTCCCTTAACTAAGACGAGTTGATACATACCTCTCTCGTCTCAGTGCGTGCACTATATCGCTCTGTATTGCCGCAAAACTATGTTAGCACTTAGCTTAGCCCATGCATTAAATATGGGCCAAGCAGAGAAGCGACCAAACACTTCCACGTTTTCCCTATGTAAACACAGTTACTCGAGTAGTGTAACTTGACCTGGGCTGGTGACACAAAATAAACCGTTGCGCTTTTCTAAGCGTTTAAAATTGATGACTATATTGTATGGCGGAATACCATAACAAGTGCTTTTGAGCACTTCGACTTGGCGCAATAATATCTTCACTCGTGAAAAGTCCTCTTACCGGCTCCCGCTTCTCCTCCCCTTCCCTCTGACATTTCCGTCAATACAACCAACGTGACATGCGCCGGTAGTAGTAGTTCGAGCGGAGTTGACGAATTAACAGGTTGTTGGAAGCTAGTTTGTGTACAATAATGGTTAAAGCGTGCATCGTAAAGGGTTGTGAAAATAAGGAGAATGTACATAGTGCTGTCATTTTTCACCGAATTCCAACACACCACATACAGCGGAGAGCTTGGTTAGCTGCTTTGAACAAGAATCCTTGCAGTCTCAAGATACAGAGAATCAGATATGTTGTCACTCACTATAACGTTATACTAAGGAGTTATACGGTTTAAGGCTTATACTACATGTTTCTTTCTGAGCTCAGTCCTTATCTAAATAAAACAGTAACTTTTTATTTCCTGTCTCAGAAGCGCACTGATTGCACAGATATGTTATTCAGCTAAGGTTACTGACACTTCCAGGACAACTAAATACCATGCAAAAGTACACTTACAGCGTTGGGTGATGATCCTCTTTCTTGTGTAAGTGATCTGAATATTGTTGGTGTAGCCTCATCCTTTAGTCGTGTTCCTGTGCAGGTATAGTCCTCCTTTGTGAAATGTTCGGAGCAAACACGCCACTTCTTCAGAGTCATCAATGGTGTTTTGGGATTCTTGTTCAAAGCAGCTAACCAAGCTCTCCGCTGTATGTGGTGTGTTGGAATTCGGTGAAAAATGACAGCACTATGTACATTCTCCTTATTTTCACAACCCTTTACGATGCACGCTTTAACCATTATTGTACACAAACTAGCTTCCAACAACCTGTTAATTCGTCAACTCCGCTCGAACTACTACTACCGGCGCATGTCACGTTGGTTGTATTGACGGAAATGTCAGAGGGAAGGGGAGGAGAAGCGGGAGCCGGTAAGAGGACTTTTCACGAGTGAAGATATTATTGCGCCAAGTCGAAGTGCTCAAAAGCACTTGTTATGGTATTCCGCCATACAACATAGTCATCAATTTTAAACGCTTAGAAAAGCGCAACGGTTTATTTTGTGTCACCAGCCCAGGTCAAGTTACACTACTCGAGTAACTGTGTTTACATAGGGAAAACGTGGAAGTGTTTGGTCGCTTCTCTGCTTGGCCCATATTTAATGCATGGGCTAAGCTAAGTGCTAACATAGTTTTGCGGCAATACAGAGCGATATAGTGCACGCACTGAGACGAGAGAGGTATGTATCAACTCGTCTTAATTAAGGGAATAACATAGTTTAATAAGAAAAACTGGTGGAGTATCCCTTTAAGAGTCTATGATTAGATCATTATTGCAGTGATTATTATGTTTCTAGCATGTTATATGTTTGGCAACAGTTCTTCTGACCCCTAACTGGTGGAGTGTGTAGCAAAACCAAGATTCATCAGACAATTCAAATTGTGAAATTGTGAAATCATCAAATTGTGAAAGAATAGTTTGAGAATAGCATGGATAATCATTTTCACTCATGAATTGGCACCTCTTAGTCCAGACCTTTAAATTCATTGAAAGTCTTTGGGATGTGCTGGAGGAGACTTTACAGAGTGCTGGACTCTTGCAATGCCAATACAAGATCTTAACCAAAAAATGATGCACCTCTTGATGGAAATAAATGTGTGATGTTATTTCCATCAAGAGGCGGATACATTTTTGGTCAAGATCTTGTATTGACAATGGAGTCTACTCCAGCACATCCCAAAGAGTTTCAATGATTTTAAGGTCTGGACTTAGAGGTGCCAATTCATGTGTGAAAATGATTCTTCATGTTAATCTTGGCTTTGTCATCCTGGAATATGGCCATGATATGTCTTCCTACATGTTGTTAAAGAAATTAAAAGCTACACACTCCATCAGTTAGGGGTCAGAAGAACTGTTCCCAAACATATAACATGCTAGAACCGTAATAATCATTGCAATAATAATCCAGTCATAGACTCTTAAGCAATTGCCTATTTAATTCCAAACAGCGTATCTATCGATCTGTCTATTTCTAAGCATAAGTGTCAGTCTGTTAAAGTCTGTGAACTGACACTGTCTTCTATTCAGCTGTGCGTTTTGGCCGGATTCCCAAACGAGAGAAGCAGCGCATGCTGCTCGAGATGCAGAACGCAATGAACAACATGATGAGCAACAGCCACGGCAATCAGCCCCTGCCTCTTAGCAACCAGATTTCAGCCACCGATGGAGCTTCCGAGGACAGCACTGGCCATTCCTCTCGTTCATCCTCCACCTCCCCCAGGAGCAACCAAACCAAAACCAGCCCTGACTCCGAGCTGCTGATCGCCATGGATACGAGCCAAAGCTCAGACTCCTTCAGTGCTACTGACAGTGGGGAGGAGGAGGCCATCGGCACAGTTACTAGGGCACAGCAGGAGACCTTCACGTACAATCAGGAGCAGGGCAGCGTGCCTTCTGAAGCCCCTAACAATTACAGCTATTTCACAGAGAAGACCCAGGATGTCTGGAACCGCCAGAACGATACATCCTCATTGAGGGAACAGAAGCCACAGTCAAGCTGTGCTCCACAGGGGACTGAAGACTCCAGCCGACATTACAGTACTCCGAGCAGCTGTCCGGTCAGACTGCCTAACAGCATCCCCGATGGAACATCTCTTCAGAACCTCTCTCTGAGAGCTCATAATGACAATGAAACTCATGCCAATGGCAGCTATGGTTTCCAAACATTAGGAAGGGTTAACAGGATGCACCTGGTGAGTTACACAGGGTACCAATACCAAAATAACAATACCAAAATTTCTGTAATCCATACAAATACTCTTTCATATATTAAATATATTTCATGATCCTATTTCACAGGTTTGCCCCATGAATACATCACCCTATGTGGATCCTCAGAAGTCGGGTCACAGTATTTGGGAGGAGTTCTCCATGAGCTTCACCCCGGCTGTCAGAGAGGTGGTGGAATTTGCAAAGCGTATCCCAGGGTTCAAAGATCTATCCCAACATGACCAGGTCAGCCTGCTCAAGGCTGGCACCTTTGAGGTATGAACAAAACACAACACAATCTCTGCGCTGAATGAATCTGATTAAAAAAATCATTGTGACATAACAGAGTCCTATAGCAAGTTATACAATTTCATTTGAACTGTAAAAAGACTTGAGGTTTCCTGTTTGGTCTCTAGGTGCTGGTGGTACGCTTCACATCCCTGTTCGATGTGAAGGAGCGGGCGGTTACATTTCTGAGTGGCAGGAAGTATAGCGTGGATGCTCTGCGGTCTTTGGGGGCTGGAGATCTCCTCAACTCAATGTTTGACTTCACAGAGAAGCTGCAAGCTCTTAACCTCGGCGAGGAGGAAATTAGCCTCTTCACGGGCGTAGTGCTGGTGTCTGCAGGTATTTATCACTTTTTGTTGTCATACCGTTTTCAGACCATATACTTTATAGTTTGTATCTAAGATATTGAAATGACATATTGAAATGAGAGTTTAAGGATTAAATTAAATATTTGCAAATAATATTAGGATCACGATTTCAAGATAAAGTTACGATTAGACCACACTTACATTTAATTGTAAATTAAGAAACTTGACTGAGCTCAAACCTTAGACCAATTACTAACAAGAAGTGACGTCAGGAAGGTTATGGTGATTATACAGTACAAGAATAAACGTTCCAACGAAAACTTGTGAAATGAATTCCTCTGCTGTGTTCCCCATAGATCGTTCTGGCCTCGTGAACGCAAACTCCGTTGAGGCACTTCAGGAAACTCTGATTCGAGCTCTGCGCAGCTTGATCACCAAGAACCACCCCAACGAGATTGCCATCTTTACTAAACTGCTTCTCAAACTTTCAGATCTGCGCTCCCTTAACAACATGCACTCTGAGCAGCTCTTGGCCTTTAAGGTCCAACCCTGACCACCCACCAATCCCCATAACTGTGGACCACGCCCCCTCCCATCCACTTTTAGAGACTCCAGGCCCATTTCTGTGGCCTACTAAGCCAATTGGGGGCCCTGTTCTCACTCAAAGCCACTTAGCTGACATTTCTTCCCATGAGGTTAAATATGGAGGGAGTGGGTAGCAGATACTTAAGAAGTCTTTATACTGTAAAACGCCTCTGTTTGTGCTAATGCACACAACCCACAGACACAAACTGGATGGGTTTCGTTGTAGATGCTTACGAGAGTTTGTATGATTACGGGGGTTGTGTGTACGCAGAGGCACCTTGAATTTGTTTTTAGATTTACACTGCCTGTGCAATAAGTGACATGTTCACTGTTTTTGGATTGTTCCTTGTTGGTCTATTAATACTTTCAGAAAAGAGGAAGTAAGGTATCTTGTGGCCATAATGAAAGCTGTGTGTTAATAAGGAGAGGGGTTATGTCTAACACATACACATGTGGAACAAGATGCTAATAAGAGCTTTCTGGCAGAAAGACACAAGAATTTTTAATGGATAGGTCTATTTTTGTAGTTTGTTTCTGTCTTAAAAATTGTAGTTAAGTGCAAAGGAAGCCACTCCACCATTAGACCTGAATTACTCAAGTATGTGAAAGCAAACGCTTCTTGCTATGCAAGCTCAATTTTATGGATGGTAAAAGACCGTAAGTTCCAACCATGTGTGGCTTGCCAACAATGTAGCGGACAATAACAAACTATCTTACTATCTTTTACAGTCAGTTTTCGCTTTCAGGTCAGCCATGGCGGAGCAACAGTTTGGAGAGAATCTTGCTGAGCAAGTTAAAGTTAGTTTAACTGTTGACAAGTTTATAGATAGCTACCTGAATAATGGCACATCTGGTTTATTATTAGCACAGACATTTGAAGGTGATTCCTTGTGTTATCTCCAATATTCAATCAGACCGCAGGCTTGGCCAACCATTTGCGTTCTTGCATAAAGTATGTTTCTGATTTTAGATCTGCATAATGTGAAAATGTTTTGATTCGTAGGGCTTTTAGTAATGACACAATGTTTAATGATGCTGAATGACAAAAGGAGTAGAACATATGCGTATTATCACTATAAGAATGTATGATGGGACACAAATCCATCCACAGTGATGTCGTAATGTCTGATTATAGGTGAGGCCACATCCTAACTGACACCTGCCGATTTGACGATCTGTAGGGGTGATAAGTTCAGGCTGAATGTTTATGATGAATGATGATTTGGGAGGAAACGCTCCACTTCATATATTTGTAATTCTGTTCATTTCTCTTTTATGAATGTTTATTTTTTCTTCTTTTGGGCAAGTCTTTTCAGTAAAAGTTCTTGTAGAATTATTATGTCTGTGTGATCAGCTGCAGTAAGTAGATACTCGACATAATGTTAAGCACATACTCAAGCACCGTTAGACCAGACAGGAAAAGGAAACAGAAAATGGCTCAAAACTCCACAAAGGAACACCTGCAATGCCTCTTACCCTGTCAGCTTTAGGCATCAACTCTTTTCGGGTCGGATCTGAAATCAAAGCTGCTGTAGATGAATAGTTAATTAAAGAAGTATCTTCAGTTATGTTTGGTCTTGGTGTTCCCATCTCATTGTTCAATGTCAGCATTGTGTTGCCATAATCCAGTCTGTCTGTTTTCCTCTGTGAAAGCAATGTAAGCTATATATAATATATAATTAAATACATATAAATTAAGAAAATAAACAGATAAATTCTGATCTCTTTCTCCCCCTGTATTTAGTTATTTTTGCACCAATCAATCAATCATTTTATTTCTCGAGTCAAGTCTCCTTAATTTATATAGCGCTTTTAACAATATAGTTTGTTTCAAAGCAGCTTTACAGTGATAAAAGGAAATTAAAGTAACAGAGATTGTTTGGGCTTTACAGCAGCTCTAGAATAAAGTTATTGTCCAGCTAAAGTTAGTTTTGATTAATTCACTTTTGTCGCAACGATCATTAGTTATTAACTTAGGGGCCGCTAACACGACACCGTTCTAACAGAAAACCCTTAATGCGATCCGGCCGCTCATTTGCGCTAAACGGCGCCTGGTGGCTCGAGAATGCAAACCATGAAATAGGTTCCAAGGTACAAGCCTTGAAAAATGTATAATACAGAATTTTTTATCGCTTCCGCGTAGCCACGTGAGCCGGAATTATCCCAACAACGTTTTATCTGTACAGAGGTAAAGGGAAGGGGGCCTTCACAGAGGAGAGACTAGTTGACACTTCAGGACTGCGTTGTCGTCTCCTGGCGCAGGTCCTTCATCAGATCCGGATACGGCCTAGATCCGGCAGACTGCGGTAAACCTCGGGATAAACCGAGAGACTAATTTTAGCGTAGACACCATCCTTCTTATGATGTAACAAGTACATCAGGATTTATGGGAAGTGTTCCCGGTTCCGGCTAACCTAATCTATGCATGCAGCCTAACATTGAATTATAGAAGTCTATAATGTGTTATGTGTGTGCTAGTTCAAAGAGATGTGTTTTTAGTCTAGCTTTGAACTGACAGAGTGTGTCTGCTTTCTGAACAATGTTAGGAAGACTGTTCCAAAGTTTTGATGCTAAATAGGAAAAGGATCTACCGCCAGCAGAAGATTTTGATATTCTAGGTCAGTGAATAGGTCAGAGGTCTCCTGCAAAATCTCTCAGGGGGGCGGGCAAATGTTTGGATGATTGATAAGGATAGGGTCCACCCATGCAATGAATAAATGAACAGCTTAAGCATGTAAAGGCAACTTCACTACTTTAATATTAATGAAACAGAATGACTCCTACAATAAATCTCATTGTTTGTTTCTATACTCACTACACTGCTTACATCACATTACTCGCTTAATACACTGTGTTCGCCATGACGTTGTTCAAGTTCAACTGGCCTCCACTCGCGAGATGTCCCAACACTCTCGTTCTCTTTTTTATTTTTATTTTATTAATCACATTTGATAAAGATTTTTTTCTTGTTGTTCAAATTCTAAATTGTTTTCAAATATTATTTGTCACTTAATCTTAAAGATTTTTAATAGTGTATATTTGTTCCCACCAATCGCTGCACAAGTTAAGGCTGATGACGTAAGAACATTAGTGCGAGCCTTCCCGGAACCCATAGAGAATGCATTGCAGAGCCTCCAGTTCGAAAAAAACATCTTTGAATGTCAGTCTATGCGAACACTCTGGGCGATTCTCAGCCAGACTGAAATCGCCCAAAAAGAAGCGGTACTCCACAGAACGTGACATGACGCTGATTGGACTATATCCAGACAGTGACGGCTAGCGTAACTCTGTGGCGTAAGTCTTTTAAAGTATTTTTAAGATGGAAAAATGTGGTTTTACAGATACTAGACACGTGACTTTCAAATGAAAGATTGGTATCAAAGAGCACACCCAGGTTCCTAACCGACGATGAAGACTTGACAGAGCAGCCATCAAGTGTTAGACAGTATTCTAGGTTAGTATGTGAGTATGTTTTTTGTCCAATAAATAGAATCTCTTGTTTTTTCAGAATTAAGTAGTAGGAAATTACTAGTCATCCAGTTTTTTATATCAGCTATGCATTCCGTTAATTTTGTGAATTGGTAAGTTTCGTCAGGGCGTGAAGAAATATAGAGCTGAGTATCATCAGTGTAGGGTATCTGGACTGTGTCAGTTGGGACTCATTCAAATTCTACATGTGAAAAGCTTTTAACATTTGACTTGCGACTAATAATTCGCCACCAAGCGCCAGGAAGTCTGTTCCTCATGTCGTGGAAATCTCTTGAAGTCTCGTTTCAGGCCTACAAGGAAGAAAAGGAATAGTCGAATAAAGTCGTTATTTTTGTTTGTTTTTTTGCACAAAAAGTATTCTCGTCGCTTGATAAACTTATAGTTGAGCCACTGTTGCGACATGGAATATTTAAACATTTTCTTTAATGACTTTCTGGGCCGTCAAGTTTCATTTCCCTTAGGCAGCCTATGTAGCAGTCATCCACCTCTCAGATTTAATCATAAATATCTTCATTTGTGTTCCGAAGACGAACGAAGGCCTTATGCGGTTGGTACAGCATGGGGGTGAGTAATTAATGACTTAATTTTCATTTTTGGGTGAACTAACCCTTTAAGGCCTCTCTGTACACGATTGTGCTCCCTTTCCATGAAATGTGAAAAAAAAAACTATTGTTTTCTTCCAGTTGCGCTCCAGTTGGCTGCTCTCTTAAGGGCCTGAGTGTACTCGTTGTACCACGGTGTTGGACTATTTTCTTTAATCTTCTTTAGGCGCAAAGGAGCAACTGTGTCTAAAGTGCTGGAAAAGAGAGAATCAATTGTTTCTGTCGCAATATCGAGTTCTTCTAAGCTATCTGGGATGTTGCGTAGATGAAACTGATCAGGGATATTATTAATAAAGCGATCTTTAGTGTCAGAAGTGATAGGTCTAACAAATTTGTAACACGGAGTTGACTTTGCAGCCTTGGCTAAATTAAGTATACACAAGACTAGATAATTATCTGAGATATCATCGTTCTGCTGTAGAAATTCATAGGCATCAACATTGATGCCATGCGATAATATTAGATCTAGAGTATGATTACGACAATGAGTATGTCCTGACACATGTTGTCTAACTCCAATAGAGTTCAGAATGTCTTTAAATGCCAATCCCAATGCATCTTTTTCATTATCTACATATATATTAAAATCAATAACAATTAGGACTTTATCTGCAGCCAGTACTAACTATGATAGAAAATCAGCAAATTCTTTGATAAAGTCTGTATGGTACCCTGGTGGCCTGTATACAGTAGCCATCATAAATCTCAAACGTGATTATTTACACTAGATAGTGTTACATTAAGCACCAACACTTCAAAATAATTATATTTAAAACTAGACTTCTCAGTAATTCTGAAGATATTACTATAAATTACAGCAATACCTCCCCCCTTCGCCTTTCAGAGGATCGAGGCTCATGCTTATAACAGTAATTTTGCGGGGTGAACTCATTTAAAGTAATGTAATCGTCTGGTTTTAGCCAGATTTCTGTCAAACACAGCACATCTAGGTTATAATCTGTAATCATATCATTAACAATAAGTGCTTTTGAAGTAAGGGATCAAATATTCAGCAACTGATATGGCAAAAATCAATAATTAACAAGCATCACAGTAAGAGACATCAGATTCCAATTGTACTTTAAAAGAAAGTTTATTCTTTTAAAGGAGGTTGTACACAAAAGATACCATGGCAGCTACCCCACAGCAGGAACACAGACCTGCATCACTCAGAAACCAAGCAGCTTTTATACCCCCCTTTGACAGAGTCTCTTCTTCTGCTTAAATGTGTGTGTCTCTGTTCCCACCATGCAAATATTCCAGGGGAGAAAATACATGATTGAAAGAAAAGAAAACCCACACAATAGCAACATGAAAAACTAAAAGATAAGTTTTTCCACAACACAACCCAAGCTTTATCATTTGTTCATCCGTATTATATCTGCTTTTTATTTGTTGAACATCAATTAAATGTTTACCCTTAAATGGGTTTAGTTTTTTTTATATGTCCTAATTAGGGGAACAGACACAGTCTCTATATGATGATATCTAGGTGAGTCTCTAGATGATATCTGAGGTGATATCTCTATCATCTCTAGATGATATCTGAGGTGAGTCTCTGTAGCTGTGTCCCAATGTGAAGGCTGCATCCTCCGAAGGCCGTATTTGAAGGCCGGTTGGCCGCTTTTGAAGGCCGATTGCGTCACAGCGGCGCGCCAAAGGCTGTCCCAATTAAATTCTGCATCCTCCGAAGGCCGTATTTGAAGGCCGGTTGCGTCACCGTGGCGCGACGAAGTCTACCCTGATTCAAAAGCGACGGCAAATGCACCCTTCGTTTCCCTGTGAAAGAGAGGATACATAAATGGATCCTATGCGGCCTATCCTACCCCATAAGTCATTGCGCTGGTGACGTGAGCATTTTTATTTAAAAAAAAGGGCGGCCGAGAGTTCGGTGGTGGACGGCAAATTCACATTTAAATGTAAGTATTATGTTTTCATTTACTCAAATAACTAGAGAAACCAGAGTTAAAAGCCACAACTTGTTCTTTCTTATTCATCTTAACTCATTTCCCATTGCGTGGCTTCATTTGTCATGTGGTTTGATGCAAAACTTGTGCTAATATTAGTTTAATAATTGTTTCAGGGAACAAGGAGCAGACAGCTCAATTTATTCAATTGGGGTCTGAAAATGACCATTTCTTTACAGGGGCGAAAAACTCCGCCAGCGTAAGACAATGACCTATTTGTAATATTATTTGCACTAGTTTGTCTCACTTGTGTAGCCTATTATAAAAAAATATAAATGGAAATGGAGTTTCACTTTTATGTTTTTGTAGTGCTGTCATGCAAGCTATGTCTACAAAGGTTTAACCAAATTTGAGTATCCAGAAATATGATTTCTCTCAAGTATTTTGTATTCATATCCTGATGTGTCATATTTTGTAATGTTAAGGTTGCACTAATGTTAAGATTGCACTCCTGTCTTAATATTTTTTTCATAAGTGGTTCCCTTTTGTTCTGTTTTAGGAGAATTCTGGAGAAAATGGACCTGCTGGGGAAGGTGACTCTCATGCAGGAAAAAATATATATAAAGTAAGAAAGTTTGACAGATCTTTGTTTAAATGTATTGTCTCATTGTTGTTGTTGTTAACAGGCATGCTTTATTTGCTCTGCCTTAGGACTGCAAGTGTCCTGGGACAGGTGAGGGTGAGTGGGAAACCCACTGCTGAAACTTGGCCCTGGTTTGTCCTCATGGATAAGGTATTGGGACAGAGCCACTCCACCAACCGCCCTGTCCTCATTGCCCCCATCCCTGAGGAGACACCAGGGCCGAGTTCAGCAGTGTGCGACCAACAAGAGGACGAGCCAGCAGCACCAGCACCAGCATCAGAGAAGGCAAGACAGAGAGGACAAGTTTTTGGACTTGATTAGAGAAGACATGGGACTGCAGAGGCGAGGAGAGTTGGAAGAGGATGGACGGGCTGTTTTCTCTTCTTGAAAGAATGATTGAGAATTTATTTATTTACACAAATAAAAGATAATGCATGGCTCTGGACATTGTTTATTTTTGAAATGGTCTCTGAGTGTTTGCAAGGTTGATACATTTAAACTATATACTTTTGTGTAGTTTAATGTAAAACAATGTTGCTGTCCTGTGAGGGAAAAAGTAGGCTACATCACATTTATACGTAACGAAGTATGTAGTTCCTTACATTCCACCACAGGTTATTTTGAAAATAAAATGTAGGTCTATTGTCACAATATTAACAAATTGTTGCTAATACATGACTAGCCTATGAAATCGCATCAATAGCCTACGAAGTGAACATTTAAATATATAGGCTATATATATATATATGTGTGTGTATGTGTGTGTGTGTGTGTGCCTATGTATGTTTTCTTTTCATGTTTCATTACCAAAGCTGCCAACTCTCACGTATTGCCCCCTCTCACGTATTGCCCTCTCTCATACTCTCACGTATGTCCTCCAGTAAAATATAAAACAAAAAAATGGCAATAGCCAATTCTGTCTCCATAGCTGTTTACTCAGGATGACTGCTGGGCTGCGTTCAGCCCAGACAAAACGTTGCACAACGTTTTTTAAACAGAAACGGTGATGCGTTGAACACACTGTTCTGATGACGCAAGAGTTGCAACTATGGTAACTGAGAAGGCCATTCTTTGTGTTCTTTGTGAAGAATTTTCGGAGCCTGATGAAGTCGGTATAAATATGTGTTTAATACTACAAAATATGCAGTTACAGTTACTGCACTTGCCACCCAGAACACAAGAGAACATCCCAATCGAGTGAAGGGATTTGTGGAAACTGAAATGGAAGCACACATCTTACCTAATTAAGACTAAAACACATCTATTTAGCCTCACATAGACACATACTGACTTTATTTGTAGTTCATACTGTTTTAATACCCAGTATTTTCTTTCTCATTTTTAGGAAAAGCACTTAATTACCATTGTTTATTTCTATACCAAATGTCATACACTTGCATTGAAGGTAAAAATATAATCAACTAAATCATTATGTTGATATCCTATATTTTTACAATAAAACTTACGACAAACATGTCTTCTAATATCCTCAGTTGTTGCGTATACCGAGCTGCATCACATTTGTAAATTACTTTGCTTGAACCCATTGTGCGAGTTCACTTTAATACCGGATGCTTTATATACATGTTGCTGCTGATTGGACTGCAGTTCTGACACTCCCACCAAACAAGAGAAAAAGTATCTCAAACCCCTTTGCACACCGGCGCACGCGGTTTCAACCCGGAAACCGTTTCCGGAAACCGTAGCAAAACGTTGCCCACCGTTTTGAACTTGAACGTGCCCCTGTACTCTCGCACCGTTGCTTGGCGCCAGGGAGCGGTAATCGGGAACACCTGGTTGCGCAATTAGGAAATCCCTCGAAGGCTACATGGTGCGTCCTTCGAAGGACGAATAGGCTGCATCCTTCGAAGTCCGCGACCTTCGAAGGATGCAGCCTTCACATTGGGACACAGCTTGTGTGATGGTGTGGCGAGGTGGGCGTGGTTCAAGCCAGGTCTGCACTGAGAGAGACAGCTGGGAGACGCGGTGAGTAAGTAGGTCAAGTGCATAATGACAAACACCTGTGTCTCGTTGCAGTAATTGGCACGGAGAGATCGCAGAAAGCCACTGAGGAGCAGTAGCCAAGTTTCCATCTACTTGTCAATCGAATTATCTGAAGTTCGGTAAAAAAACTCATGCGAATAAAGCTGGTGAAAGTGTGTTTCCATCCAACGGCTTTAAAGCGAATAAAAACCTGTACGTAATGACGTCACATGCTGTTTTGCGATCAAATTGATATATCGAATTGATTTGAGACATTTTAAGGTGTTTCCATTCATTTTCGCACTGAATCGCACAACATTCAAGCAAACATTTGCGAACAAAGTTTTGCTAGACAAAATGGGTCGTGCCATCTACCAACCAATGATCAATATTGCACAAGTTGTAGCCTAATAGTGCTTATGTGCCAGCTGATAGCGACATATTATGTAAGGGATAATGTAGCGAGGCGGTTGTTAGCCTGAAGGGGTTGTATTCGCTATAACAACCGCCTTGTCACGGGTCGAGGAGGATGAACGCCAGATGACCGGCCGTTCCCACCCCCGACTCACGTACCACCGCGAGGAGCCAACACCACAGAGGACACAGAGACAACAGCAATTTAGAAAAACACAGGATCTTTATTGAATAAATTATGCTAAAACAGACTCCGGCAGGCCAAGAGAAGGTGAGGATTCAACAGTATAGCTGGCTCTCTTCTCAGGGCTCAGGCAGACAGAGAGCAAAGGTGAGGATTCAACAGTATAGCTGGCTCTCTTCTCAGGGCTCTGGCAGACAGAGAGCAAAGGTGAGGATTTAACAGTATAGCTGGCTCTCTTCCCAGGATTCGGATAGACAGAGAGGAGTAAGGGATCAACAGCGAAGCTGGCTCTCTTCTCAGGGCTCAGGCAGACAGAGAGCAAAGGTGAGGATTCAACAGTATAGTTGGCTCTCTTCTCAGGGCTCAGGCAGGCAGAGAGCAAAGGTGCGGATTCAACAGTATAGCTGGCTCTCTTCCCAGGATTCGGATAGACGGAGAGGAGTAAGGGATCAACAGCGAAGCTGGCTCTCTTCTCAGGGCTCAGGCAGGCAGAGAGCAAAGGTGCGGATTCAACAGTATAGCTGGCTCTCTTCACAGGATCCGGGTAGACGGAGAGGAGTAAGGAGTCAGCAGCGGAGCTGGCTCTCTTCCCCGGGCTCAGGCAGACAGAGAGCAAAGGAGAGGATTCAATAGTATAGCTGGCTCTCTTTTCAGGGCGCAGGCAGACAAAGAGCAAAGGTGAGGATTCAACGTATAACTGGCGCTCTTCACAGGATTCGGATGGACGGAGAGGAGTAAGTAATCAACAGCGGAGCTAACTCTCTTCTCAAGGCTCAAGCAGACAGACAGCACAGGTGAGGATTCAACAGTATAGCTGGCTCTTCACAGGATTCGGACGGACGGAGAGGAGTAAAGAATCAACAGCGAAGCTGGCTCTCTTCTCAGGGTTCAGGCAGACAAAGAGCAAAGGTGAGGATTCAACAGTATAACTGGCTCTCTTCACAGGATTCGGATGGACGGAGAGGAGTAAGGAATCAACAGCGAAGCTGGCTCTCTTCTCAGGGCTCAGACAGACAGAGAGCACAGGTGAGGATTCAACAGTATAACTGATACTTCACAATCCCACGTAGAAACTAAAGAGGAGAAAAGGAGAATTTCACCACTAGATGGCTTCCTCCATCGGCCTCAATCCGATGAGATGCGGACGATGTCTCCACAGCCAGGACCGCTTCCCCAATGTCACTGCATTACACTTCCACTCGTGTTCCACTGTAACCCACACAAATCCGCACACGTGATTATATTAACCCTCTGGGGTCTGAGGTGTTTTTGGGGTCCTTGAGCTGTTTTGACATGCCCTGACATTTGTGCTTATTTCAGCTACTTAAAACATACCATTTGCCAACATATAAATTTGCTGTATTCAGCACAAACTCTGCTACAATAATATGTGAGCAAAATGGATGTACATGTTTGCATTTTATAGAAAAAAAATATTATGCGTGGTTAGTACGTTTTGGGGAAAAAAATGTCACCGCAATAAGGCCATTTAACACATACTGAATAGTTGTCCACAAGACTTTTGAGTTACTATTCTTGTAGGCTAGAATTTTTACTTCAAAATGAAGTGAAAATCATTCTGACCACTCTTTCACAAACAACAATATAACGATTTAAATTTCCTACGTCAGTTTTTGGGTCAGCACTGCTGTATGCGTGGGAGTGTGAATGGCCATGAATGTTAATGTGATTTACACATGGGGAGACTAAAGACACTCCCCCAATGGCCCATCAAGGTGCTGTGAGGCAGCCTAAACTAAGAATGATTCACTGATGAATAAAAAGTTAAAAAGAACAGCATTTATTCAAAATAGAAATCTTTCCTAAGAACGTAAAGACTTAAAGTCATTACTATCACTAAACACATCCTTTAAAAAAAAATAACCTAAAATAACCAAACTTCTTTTTTTTTTTATAAACAAAAAAAAAAAAATATTCAAAGAATCCTAAAAAAAACTATCACAGGTTAAAAAAAATTAAGCAGCACAACTGTTTCCAACATTGATTTAAAAAAAATCATATCAGAATGATTTCTGAAGGCTAATGGTTAGTTAGCATCACCATCTCACTGATGCTGACATCTGTCCATTTATATTTGCAGCCTTTTGCAGTTGCCTTGGCAGCCTGAGCATTGGTGTTGTGGCACAGATTTGACACAGCACTTTCTGAAAAAAATAGTTTGAATAGTCTCGATCGCACAGAGAACTGAACGACACCTGCTGGAGAAGGAGAACGTGATGCAGCCACATTCCTAAAAAACAAAACAAAAAAACTGTTAGCACATTATCCAAAGTAAACTGATGGACAATTAATGGGTATGAATGCACAATGTATGTATATATCTGTTGATGGACGGAGAAACATCTATTGATGGGCCGTAGACCGCGTCACCGTGAGTATCTGTTTATGGCCCAGACGCACGCATTTACTGATACATTCAATGAACGGATCATAAATCACTACATTTCAAATATTTACACATCTATTCACAAACATATGTGCATAAGGCAGTATTTACGCATGATAAGTAGTGTCATAGGCTAACCAAAACTGAACATTTATATACAAAAAATATATTGTATTTAGACAGTATCACATATTTTACCGGAGTCTGAAATATATTTCACTAAATCATTATAACCTAAGCAGTTATTCGCAAACAAAATGCAAACACATAATGCAGTATTTACGCATAAGTAGTGCCATAGACTAATCTCAAAACTGAGTGAAATATATGTAGTAGGCTAATATCACATTTAAAAAGTTTACACGAGCGTATAGGCCTACACGAATATTAGGGATATTGTGAGGTAATCTTTCCTATGTCAAAAGCTAGCCAAAACTAGGCAAAATATAGTCTGAAAATTCATTTGAGCTCTATGATCAGAAAAGGAATTATATAAAACTAAACAACTTACTCCGAGCTTGTATCCTCGGCGGGGTCAATTCGTTCTTCAAAATGCAGCCGTTCGTCGTCCGAGTTTCAAATTCCTCTAAGGAAAAGGTGAATTCTTCCCCGCTGTCCAGAATCATCTGAAGGAGTAGCGTGCCATCCTCAAAACACGCTGAACTATCAGTGAATCTGATGAAGAAACTTCGTGTTGTTATGGCATTGATCGGGGGGCGTGTGCGATGCGTAACGTTAGATCGCCTATTTACCATGTGAAAAGCTCTGGGGGCGTGGCGGCCTCGGCTCATTAAAGATAATGAAGGGAGAACGAAAAAACAGTACCTCTCTTTGGTTTCAAACGGATTACATAAACTGGAAATATATATATTTTTAAATAAATTACTTCATTTAAAAGAAGAGAATTTCAGCTTCATAAAGAGAAATCTCTCGTATCTCCGTGACAAGTATTGACTGAATTACAGTAAATTTTACGGACGCGTTTCAGAATGGACCTCACTCACAGAGAGAGGGCAAAACGGGCATCATGTTAATTTTCTTTATTTGACGAAAAGCACAACACTTTGTTTTTATTGTGAGTACCCACAAAAATAATAGAGACTTAACATGATCTAATGATGTACAACACTTATATGTAAGATCAAAATCAACAGAGTAATTTGATTCTCTTTTGCACTGATAAGGAAAAAAATCGAGCTCGGCGTGACGGCCGACCCCAGAGGGTTAATGAACAACACTGCAAAGTCTCGTCACTCACAAACTATGGCGTAGACAGGGGATCTAGTCCACTGCACATCACTACAATCTCTTTGACTTCTTCCGATGAGCGTGGGACGTTCAAACTTCCTCCAAAAAGGCAGTTTTACACATCATGAAGTCTCATCACATCCTCCAAAAGATTTCTCATATCACAATCCAAACATCAACAGCACTTATCTCTCATCCACCACGGTTCTCCTCTCCACATCTCCAGATTCGCCCGAACACCCGCAGCCTCTCCCTCTCGTCTCCCCCTTAGTTGAAGATGAGATATCCTTTTATCCTTCCCAACTGACAACGTGTCCCAATCGCTATCACGTTCGTCCTCTCCCGCACCTGTTTCGAATCTTTTACTAATAATTCTCCTTCTCTGCCTGGAGTTTCCGGAACTGGAGTCTTCTGGGTCCCACACCGGAAATCCCTCCCCTCAGAAACCAGGCCATGATTAAAGGTTCCGCCTGCCTTCGTCACCCCGGTGAGGCGCTCTAGGGCACATAGGGACCAAGGGGGCTCTTGCCTCTTTCCTGGTCCTAAAAAGTACACACCTAGGGCAGCTCTGCACAAACACCCCGACCGTTGCTTCCATCCCAGTCCAGTGAAAATACCTCCTTAACAGGGATAATGTCCTTTCCTGTCCTTGACGTCCTATATGCGTGTGGTAAGCCTCCAGCAGGGCCAAACGCTGTTCTTTTGGCACCACCACCTGGTATACCACCTCCTGGATTACCGGCTCTTGGACAGAACGACAAATCACCCCCTCTCTCAAGCTGAGTTTCTTCCACTGCCCCATGAGTTTCCTTACTGCCACGGTTTGAGTCCGCCTCTCCTCTACCCCAGGCCTGGAACCCTGTTGCAGATAAGCATGCACCCTCGCCAGATCAACATCTCCCTGCTGTAGTTCTTTCCACCGGCCTGGGGTACTCCATCCAACCGAATTCCGGATGCTTCCACCACCCCCACCAACAATCCTTCCTCCGGTTCAGAAGTAGGGGATTGCGTTTGCTCACTCTCTTTAGTCACAGGGAGTCGGGACAGTGCATCCGCATTAGTGTGTTCTCTACCCGGTCAATATTGAAGCTGGTAATCGTAATTAGCCAGCTGGCCCACCCAACGCTGCTCCACCGCTCCCAATCTGGCTGTCTGTAGATGGACCAAAGGGTTGTTATCGGTCACCACCATCACCTTCGCTCCCCATAAGTAATCTTTGAATTTTTCCGTCATCGCCTACTTCATCGCCAGAAGTTCGATTTTGAAAGAACTGTAGTTGGAGGCATTCCGCTCGGCTGGATGGAGACTCCGGCTGGCATAAGCAATGACTCTCTCAACTCCCTGTTGTCGTTGTGCAAGTACAGCTCCCAACCCTGCATTACTTGCGTCAGTATATAGAATGAACAGCTGAGTAAAATCGGCATGCCAGGATCGGGGCCTGCAGGAGTTCCCACTTGAGTTCTTGGAACGCCGATTCGCAAGCCGAGTCCCAGTTCACGGAGGGAGATCCCCGGGGTCGTTAGCGTCCGGTACCTTCGAGAAGCCGATTCAGGGGCTTGGCAATCCCCGAAAAACCCTTGATGAAACGTCGGTAGTATCCTACGAAGCCCAGGAAGGACTTTACTTGCCGGACAGTTTTCGGCGTCTCCCAGCCCTGGACGGCAGACACTTTCTCCGGGTCAGGGGACACCCCTGCAGCGCTGACCCGATGGCCCAGAAACTGCACCTCCCTCCTAAATAGCTGGCATTTATCCGGCCGTAACTTCAGTCCATATTTTTCCATAGCCTGGAACACACGTTCCAGGTGGAGTAGATGGGAGGCGAAGTCTGGCGAGAATACTATGACGTCATCGAGGTAGACCAAGGTCGAATCAACTAACTGTCCCCCCAAGCACCGCTGCATTAGCCTCTGGAAAGTCGCAGGGGCATTGCACAGACCAAACGGCATCCGATCCCACTCAAAGAGCCCAAATGGAGGGGTGAAGGCAGTCTTCTCTCTATCCCTCTCTTCCACCCGCACCTGCCAATACCCACTGGCCAGATCTAATGTTGAGTATCAAGCGGCCTGAGTCAGGCTAGTGAGGGAATCCTCAATGCGCGGTAAGGGGAATGCGTCCTTCTTCGTCACGTCAATTCAACTTCCGATAGTCAACACAAAATCTCCAGGCACCGGTCTTTTTCCGGACTAGAACAATTGTGGCCGCCCAAGGGCTACTACTCTCCTGTATGATTCCTCCATCCAGCATCCCCTTCAGCAGGGTGCGAACCTCCGAATAAAGCGTCGGGGCCACCGGCCGACACCGCTCCATGCTTGGTATCGCATCGCCTGTAGGAATCTGATGTTTAACAATCCCCGTACACCCAAAGTCCTCATCGTGAGTAGAGAATACATGTTGCCATTTCGTCAGGAAGTCTTGGAGTTGGAGTTGCTGCTCCTCTTCCAGGCCCTCTCCTTTTAAGGAATCTCCTGCCACATGATCCGGTATTCCGCCTCTCTGGGGGTCATTTCTCGGCTCTACCGGTCTAACAGCCACTTCCACTACCACAGAGCTCACTTGGCGGAAACAAACGTCTCCCTCTTCCCTCACCCGATGGGAACGCACCGCGGTGACTCGGACCAGGCGTTGATGGCGGCGAAGGACGACAGAATACGGATTTACGTTCCGTACCCGCACCGAGACCCGGCCCCGATGGACCACAGCCAGCCCTCGGGCCACTCCGATGGACTGGCAATCACAATGTTGTTCGAGGAGGACCCAGTCATCCACGCCAGAAGACCCTGTAGGCAGCCTGGCCCAAACCACTGCCTCACTTCGCGCCGGAACTGTCAGGCCATAACGGCAAATTACTCGTCCAATGCTTTCGCGATCCTCTTCGCGATTAGCTGCCTGAATCCTACGGTAGTCAGTCAGAATACGCTCCCATTCCTGTCGCTCTGGAACTGAGGGGGTCTGGGCCGGCCGGTTCCGAAACAGCTCTTCCCAACATTCCGAAATGACGTTCATGCCGAGCAACGCTCAATGCGAACCCAGGCAGTGGTCTCCAACGATAACAACTCCTTTTTGTCGTACGGGGACCCCTTGAACATGGAAGTCCACGACCACATAGCCGGCATAAGGAATATCCAGCCCATTTGCTCCTCTCAGTATGAGTTGCGAGGCCTCCGCCCCTGAAGTCGTCGGTCCTTAAAGAGTTCTTTGGACAGGCTCTCGGAGAATAACATGACTTGTGAACCGGTATCAACTAAACATTCAATCTCCACCCCATTAACCTGGATCTTCACGGTAGGGCAATGTCCGACCCAGTCGTCTCGGGGGATAGGCATTGAAAGGGGGTCACTTAAGGGGGTCCCAGCCACTTGACCCACAGCGGCCGGCGCAACTAAAAACCCCCCTGGGAACTGCGTCGGGAGCCACACTGATGGCTATAATGTCCCGATTCCCCACAACTGTTACAAATGGGCCTGCCCTGATCATCCTACTAGAATCTCGGATTAGCTGGTCGTCCAGGACGCCGTCCGGGCTCTCGACTCCCCTCGGAATAGGATCGGTCCCGACCACCGAGCTGTCCCCGGCGCAGTTCTTCTAGAAGGGTCTTAGATAGTTCAACCATCTGTCCTTTAACATCCTCCAACAGCTCCGCCCGCAACTTCTGTTTCCAATCCACGGTTGGAGAAGTGGAGGCACCACCAACAGCCATGCACACCGGAGGGTCGGCTGCCTCGCCCTGATCCATCTCCACTGCCAAGGCCTCCCGTCGGAGGTCCTCAAAAGTCAATGCTGGGTCTCGGCGGAGCTGGAGCTTTATACTCTGTCAAATAGGCCCGTCTCGGATCCCCAAAACAAACTGATCTCGCAATAATGAATCTCCATCCCCCAGACCATGATCTGGTCGGCCTTTCAATCGAACGAACTGCTCACGCAGCTTCAACGCATAGGCCCGTAAGGCTTGCCCTAGGACCTTGTCGAAAATTGAAAAACTGAGCCTGGAGTGCGGCCACGGGGGTAGTATCCCCATACAGTTCTGCCAAAAAGCTAAAAAATGGCCTTGGCAGTGGCTCGTGCAGTGCTGGGTGCAGCTAGGACTTCCCTCTTTGCTTCTCCCTCCAGGGATCCCAGCACAAACTGTGTCTTCTGTGCATCACTCAGCCTCTGGAGGCCAGCCAGATATTTCGTTTGCGTTCTCCAGTCCTGGAGATGTAGTTCTGATCCCGGTTCTCCATAACGCTGGGCCCAAGGGGCTCCCATAAACACGGGCATGACCTGTGGTCGTACGGCCACCACCTCTTCGTCGGCCATATTGCACCTGTGGCCGCTTCAACTCGCGGTGGCAAACCCTGCCGACTACGCCACTTGTCACGGATCGAGGAGGATGAACGCCAGATGACCGGCCATTCCCACCCCCGACTCACGTACCACTGCGAGGAGCCAACACCACAGAGGACACAGAGACAACAGAAATTTAGAAAAACACAGGATCTTTATTGAATAAATTATGCTAAAACAGACTCCGGCAGGCCAAGAGAAGGTGAGGATTCAACAGTATAGCTTGCTCTCTTCTCAGGGCTCAGGCAGACAGAGAGCAAAGGTGAGGACTCAACAGTATAGCTGGCTCTCTCCTCAGGGCGCAGGCAGACAGAGAGCAAAGGTGAGGATTCAACAGTATAGCTGGCTCTCTTCTCAGGGCTCAGGCAGACCGAGAGCAAAGGTGAGGATTCAATAGTATAGCTGGCTCTCTTCCCAGGATTCGGATAGACACAATCTTAATCGCAATTCATTATTTATTCTGCAAATAACTTTTCCATCATTGTTTATCGCATAAGCCGTATATCGACCAAGATAAAATCCGATGAGACCGAACGTATTTTATTTGAGTCGATATTCATGAAATTCAATCGAATTTTACTGTTTCCATAAGGCATTTTTCATTCGATATGACTTAATTCGGATAAAAACGTGTGGATGGAAACATAGCTAGTGGCTGTGTGAGAGGCTGCGTTTAAACTTGGCATTAACATGCGATTACCGTGATCCGATCAAGCAGATCGGATCATTAGCCAAGCAGGACATGGGGCGTTTACAGTTCAAATTAAGTATCCTCTGTATCTGGATAACCGATCAGATTTTTGTTTCCTGCATAATATTTAAATTAGGTCTGTGGCACGACACCACCCACACAGCAGGAGACTCCTATGCGGATCCGCGTTCAAGTCGCCAAACCCGCGTAACTGTCAAATTCGTTTTGGCGCCGCCCAGAGGATCAGCTCCGCCTCCGAGAGGCTCCGTAAATTCTACTGTCAAACAGTGGGTCCTAAGCGGACCCATGTCGGATGCTCGGACGCGGACGCGCCTTTACTGCAACGGTTGGACTACAGCACGTCACCAAGAGCCGATATCAGTCGAGAATATTTTTGCTGTGACACGGTTGTGTTGAACCCTCTTTTGAGTAAGTATATTGATTTATTGATATATTGCGACATTCACAGTAAACATTGGTTTTTAAATCACTCTATACTAATGATTGTAATGACGTTGTTTGATATTAGGACAACTTTAGAATGTTCACTTAATGGTTTTGCGCTAGCTTCTAGCTAGCAGTGCATTATTAAGTTTGCATTTTGCCAATTTTGGTCTCATGTGTGTGTGTCTGCCATCCTCTTATATAATGAAAATTACGTTTCGGCATTTTAATCATTGTTTGAGTCGGTTCAGACAACTAATGCCGCCTATTTGAACGTCAAACTCAAAAGTGCGGGCTTCTGCTAATGTTAGTACGTTAACTTAATACCGTCTAAGTTACATTGAAACCATACCTTGTGAACATAAACATTTCTTGTGTCATCTGGGGTCTGATAAACAGTAACGTAAAATTTAATTAATCAAATTCAGTATCCACAATGCTATGTTTTGTACGTTAGCTGTCATATTTCACTGGACCGTGAGTGCGGATTTCATGTCACGGCTTTCGTCGCTGTTTGTCACTTTCCCTATAGGCAAATATATTATATATATTATAATATATTATATACAATATACTGTTGTTATTTGGTTGCCATGACTGCGCGAGTGACGACGTCTTGTCACTGTTCTAGTTGCTCGAGGGAGCGGATGATATTTCGCTTGAGTTCAGTAACATTAGAGCAGACAGCTCTGTAGAGTCGTGTAATTACGATTTTATGACTTTTCATAAACAGCTGAAGGAGCAGCGGTGCGACACCTAATTATTTTTTTTATTAATTACATTTATTCAAGTGACATACAAATGAGAACAATACAATCAGTTAAACTAACAGTAACAATATACAAATGTTGTGACCTTTCTCAATAAAATTTGTGTTCCGAGAGGTCTCGTATTACGGGAAAACTCCTTTTCTCGAGAATATTGAAGCCAATTTTTTTGTGACGCAGTAAAGTTGCAAATGCTGCACGAACCTATGATGAGGCGGCTCAGACGCTTGAACCAATCAGGGCGCTTTCCACCCTGGCACTTCAGAGACCGCCTAAATAGGCCTATTTCACAAAATGGCGAACGAGACCGGAAGTAAGGTAAACTCTTTTCTGGTGAAAGCGCTAGCAGTTGCAGTCGGAGGACAAATGCGGAGACTAAAAGCGGTCAGTCCTGTTGCTTACCTTTTTATGATGTTTATGTCAACCCAAAGAAGAAACAACCCTATTTATCACTTCACAGCTTTCCGTGTTTTTTCAGGTTTTCATGGAACAACTGGGGAGAAGTTAAATCACGCCAGACACGGCAAAAAGACTTCTGGTCGCGCCGCCGCCCGCTACGATCGCCATTCATTCTCAAAATAGACTGTGAACAGCTTGTTTTCTCTCTTAGTCATTCATATATTTGACAAAAGTAAGAATAGCAGATGTTGTCCGTTTTGTTGATAGTTTTCAGGGAGTTGTGAAAAGATCGAAATTGGACAAGGTTACAAATTCTTGACGTTTGCTTACATAAAAAGTTCCATTCATTTAAATGTCATGACACTTGATGACTAAGCTCACATTTAACGCTAATATATCGAAAAACAATAAATCAATAAATTTAAATGATGTCTGATTGTTGGCTATGAGTGAAATCTAGTGGCTTTTGTTAAAAAATCCTGTTATTAAGTGTTAGTTAGTCCAGGAGATTGCAGCAATCTTCCACTAGATTATGGCTAATTTTCCATGTTACCACCATGAATTAAACCAGGAATGAATAATAATGAAATTAAGGCAAATAAACTTAGATTAAAAACATGAATGAAGTGAGGGATATTACATGTTGTAAAAAAAAATCATGATGTTATAAAATAATATTTAACTGTCTGGGGTCCCCTGAAAAGAAAATATAATTCCCTATATATTAATTATCAATATATTAAATGGTTTAACAGTATATTTGAAAACATACAGAATAATATATGGTGTTAATATATTACAATATATTGATTAATACACAAGTCATTTTCATACATTTAAAAATGTGAGACAATATATTTACTAGACAATGTATGTAGCCTACCTCATTTGACAAAACACCGGTGTACCAAATTTCGCAAGCTTGCTTTTGAGACATCCCCATACCGGCTGTTTTCTGTTCTCTGTGGATTTCTCTTCAACGCGCGTTTTCTTTAATCTGTTAGGCGTCCCTAACAAATCCGACTCTTTTCTTTTAACCCAAATCGGTCGGGTTGCACTATTAGTGCCCTCCTAATTATGGTTTACCAAAAAAAATTCTTTTCTGGCTCCCCCTAATTAGCCTCAGCACCTAAAAAAAATTTGCTCCGTGGTGGAACAACTGATTTTCAGGGTACCTATCTGTTTGAAATCTCTTGATCTGTTACAGACCTCAATTAATCTCAGATCATTTTCTCTCGTATCTGTTTGAAACCTCTTGATCTATATATAGATCTCAATTAATCTCAGATTACGTACCACAGAAACAGCCCTCAGCCAATATGGTTTAATGTCACTCTTCCCCCAATTAAACCGAATTTAAATGACCCTTACCAGAGACGTTGTTTCATGCCACTTGCGGGTTCTTTAGATTCGGTCGGCACCTCTATCTCAAGTTTACGAGGTAGAGCTGGAACTTACTTAGTCCAGGTGGCCAAACACCGTCCGATCTCAGGTCCAGGAGGCACGTCCAAGGAATATCACTTCTGACACCAAAACTGTTGTGGCAAAAATTCATCTCAAACAAACATCACTGCGTAAGAGACACTCAGAGTCAAATTATATAAAATAGAAGTATTTATTCTTGCAAGAATAGGAGCAGTCTAATACACAGTTGTTACCCTGTGCAGAAGAGTGACACACCCCCAGACAGACTGAACTAGCTTTTATCTTAGTTTCAAGGCCTTCTTCCCCCCAGAGCCTTCCTCCCAGTAGTTTTCCATAGACGTCACTAGTTGGCCCACCAAATGGCCTTCTGACATCTAGGTCAGAGGTCCTTGTTCGTCTGTTCTCTGGAGTGTCTCCCTCTTCTGCCTCCCCAGGTACATAAACAGAATCCTCTCTCACTACAAGTGAGAGACACACATGTGACATTCTTTGAATCATCTATATTTAACTAAAGATCAATGAATATCATTAAAATTGCCACCACAGTGGCTTACAATCCTATAGTTGTATGTATAAAAATGCAAATATAACAAACTTCTAATAGCCTTAGTCCTGAATGTTTAAAACAGTGATTTTCATTTCAGGTCACAGAACCACTAGAATTAATTGGTATGGATCTGATAGGCAAGTTAACTCCAACAGATAATGACCACCAATATATATGCGTCATGATCAAAGTAATACTCCAAGGCACTCGAATTGTGTATACAAAAATTAAAAAGCCTTTATTGAATCATGGCTTTTATCCATAGAATTGGTGACAGAAACACCTACGCGTTACGGCTATTGCCTTCGTCAGGGTGTGTGTGTGGTTGACTATTTCACTAAGTGGTCTGAAGCCTATCCTCTAAAAACAAAAAAAGCAGAAGAAGTCACAGGGTGCATCCTGGATTTTTGTTACAAATTTGGAGCCCCGCAGCATCTGTTAACAGATCAGGGAAGAGAGTTTGTCAACAAGGTTGGTTTAACAAAAATCAAGTTAAAATAAATGGATATGACCATAAGAAATATCTGAAAATGTTTTTATTTTTTCAAAGGTTAATTTTAGGCTGTGTGAGAGACTGGGCATCACCAGGAGTCTGTGTTCTCCTTATCATCCCCAGACAAATGGCCTTGTTGAGAGAATGAATGGCACAATTCAAAGGTAATTTACATGTGTACAGGCACATGTTCTGTAGTTTTTGAACATTTCATGATTTTTTTTTGATTGTTAATGTCCAGAAGCCTGACAAAAATGGTTGGGGAAAATCCATCAACATGGCACCTGCATCTAAATGCAACAATGTTCGCACTAAGAACAAAAAAACAATTAACAACAAAGTTTTCACCATACTATTTAATGTTTGGGAGAGAGGCACGATATCCATGTCAGGTACCAAA
The DNA here is from genome assembly GCA_030578255.1 of Tiaroga cobitis. Classification (NCBI taxonomy): domain Eukaryota; kingdom Metazoa; phylum Chordata; class Actinopteri; order Cypriniformes; family Leuciscidae; genus Tiaroga; species Tiaroga cobitis. Next base: position 24,465,473 of record CM060609.1, read on the forward strand.
GGATTATGAGGTTAGTGGTTTGTGTCTTTTTTTTTTCTACTGACACTTAATCTTGAAAGATGTGAATAATTATTGTGAATGTCTTAGATCTGCCATGGAAAGGTGGAAGCCATGGTTGCAAGTGAGCAGCTGACTGAGGGGCTGAGCGATGAGACAATGCAAGTTGTCAAACAGAACATCTCAAAGAGTCAAGAGAAAGTACGGAAGCGAAAGATGGAAAAAGGGCAGAAGGACAACTTAATGGCTGGGGATAAAGTGTTGGTTAGGAATGTGAGACAGGAGAACAGAAAGGGTGGAAAAATGGACCCAGACATGCTGGGTCCATTTACCATCATTAAAATAGAAGGCAAAAATATTGATGTGGTTTCAACCAAAGGGAAGAAAAAGTTGAAATTCAACGTAGATCATTTAATAAAGTATGTGGAGCCCGAGCTTCACATTCCAAAAAAATGGATCGCATCAACCCCTCTTAGTCCTCCTGCTCCTCCAGCCAAGCCTCCTCACCCTGGAACACCTCCATCAGCCAATCCTCCTCACCCTGCAACAATGGCACAAACACAAATCAACCCAGGCCCACCAACTACTCGCTCTTGCTCCCCAGACACCTTCCCTGTGTCAAAATATCCAGAAGATCAAGGTAAAAATGAAGTGGTTTGGTTATATTTCACAGTGCCATTGCTTGGAATTTTACTTTGTATGCATTGTGCTTATTTTAGTGATACATGATATATGGGAGGGCAAGAAACAGAATGTGCTGTTGAGCAAAATGGGCCCCTACAAATTGTTCACCAAAAACCTGATGGGTCTGGCACCAGGCAAATGGTTAGAAAGTGAGGTAGGGTTACATTCTCAAATTGTATATGGTTACCTTTTGTTTTGGTTCCTTGTTTTATTTTGATTCTTTTTGTAAATAGGTTGTGAATTAAAGAAATTAAAGAAAAGTTTTACTGAAGATAGTTTGCAGTTTCATCAGCAGAAGTCAGCTTCAAGACTCACACAGGAGTTCGTAGGCCGCCTCGCTTACAGTTACAAAGATCACAGCAGTTATACCATTTCCAAGGTCTTAGCTACGTCATTGCTTACAGGTTGAATGATTCTCATTGGCTAAGAAACATTAAGAGCCTAAACAATTTAATACATGTGAGGAGATAGGGGTGCCTATATAGTATATAGGAAATATACTGGAAAGAATTCATTTTAATACAACAATTAAAGTTCGATAGTAACGCTCAATATAGCTTGACCATCTGTCCAGCGAAGGATCATCTGTGTCCACGCTGCCTTTAGGACCCTATATCAACCTTTCTACTGATCCCAGAGAAAGAGACAAACGGCCTTGTGGGTTACGTGGCCTTCGTGTCCGGCGTGTACTACGTGCAATCTCAAAGTAAGATTGGAATGCACCTAAAAGAAACTGGTTACTTCCATCACATGCATTTAAGAAAATATAATTTCACAAGCACAAAAAATATAAAAATGAGTATGTGATAATGAATATTTTTGATTATTGATTTTTATAAAGGAAGTATATAAGCATTCAAAAGGATTTATGATTATAGATGTATTTGAAGAGGCAAGGGATTTTGACCAACCCTTCAAATGAAACGGGCATATTTAATCGATTCATACCAGATGACTGCAATCTGGAATGGAAGCCAAAAGGGCTTGAAAAAGGTTTTTGCATTTAAACACAAACTTCAAAGTGTGTTAGTATGTTGTCAGTTTTTAAAACCGCTATTGTATTGTTTGTAGCTTGATCCATCCAGCTATGATGTTCTTTTCGGGGCTGTTTGTGTCAACGACAACCATTGGACGTTTATAGTAAGTAACTTTCTAAATTTCTACAGAAGTAGATGCATGAATAGATGGTAATACAGACTTAAGATTAATTATCTACTGACGGTTAATGTTTGTTTTGTTTTTCAGGCAATGTTCCCAAAATTGTCAAAATCCATATATATTGACCCTGTTGGTGCTAATGAATCAGCAATTTTTAAATGCAAGGATGCTACAAGGCAAGTGTTGTATGCAAATTTTCTTAAAACATTGAGGTATCTGTTGTATAATTTGTATTGCGGTTTAATGATGAGTGCACTTGCACACACTTCTATTTAATAGATCTTTCCTTAGGATAAAAGGTCTGAACATTTCCAGGTGGGGATGCCACTCAGTTCCCCTTCAGTCGCTCACGTTCGACGTGACGTCGACGTGACGACGTTAGGGGATCACTTCTGGGAGCCCTATCAACTTCGATTATCTAAGAACAAGCCAATGAACGTTGGCGTGCGTGAACGCGTCACGCGCCCCCGCCCCGCAGCGCGGGTATAAAACAGGAAGCGGGCGCGCGCACCCACCGTCTTTCATTTCGGAGCGCGAGTTTCCTATGACTCATTGTCTGAGATTCAACGCCTTTGAAGACTTCAGGAAGATCTCTGTTCCAGTGTTGGTGTGACGGCGCGATCAGCGGTGGCCGCGAGCAGTGCAGCTCTCAACTGCTGTTCTTCCACCACTATTGTTTGTGTGTGTGTGTGTGTGTGTGTGTCCACACAGTGGCTACCCCTGGGCGCCTCAGCACTGTGAGAGTAATTTTCCTTTGTTTTTTATTTTACTAAAAGAGCAACACAAGCGGACCCTGCGTCTTTTTCAAGATGTCATTCCGCTTGTGCGTTTCTGGATGCCGTCGTTCCCTGGCGCCAGCAGATGGCCACAATAGCTGCATCTCGTGTTTGGGCATTCGGCACGCTGAAGCAGCTTTTGTGGATAGTTCATGTTCTCATTGCGGGAACATGACTATCGCAGCACTTAGATCGAGACTCGCTTACCTCAAGGGAGGTGCAGTCCCCTCGCCTATGCCCCGATCTATTGTTTATTCTGCCCCGCAGAATAGACCTATTTCAGCGCATGACCAGGGTGATCTGAGGATTACCGTGAGGGCTTCCCCGCCGAGACAATCTCCGCGGGCCCCTCACGCCTCTCAGGTGCTGTTGCCATCGGCGCCCCTTTGTGAACGGCTCGGTCCTTCTCCGGAACGACCAGTCGTTTCCTTTGGGGCACCAGCTGACGATCAGATGTCGATCGCAGCATCGGAGGGGGAGCGGTCATCTGGAGATGACGACTCGGCTGCGCTGCCCCCTTCGGGGTGTGTAGCGTTGTCCGAGCCGGATCCAGAGTGGACCGCTATGCTTTCCCGGGCCGCCGAGAGGGTTGGGCTTGTGTGGAATCCTCCACCACGTCCCGAACCTTCTCGGCTGGACGATTGGTTTCTCGGGGCGGGCCGTGCTGGTTCTCAGTGCACCGCCCCGGTACCTTTCTTTCCGGAAGTGCATGAGGAGCTTTCTAGGACGTGGAAGGCACCGTATAGTGCCCGAAGCCGTCCTAGTGGCTCCTCACCCCTCGCCACCCTCGACGGCGGGGCAGCTAAGGGGTATGTGGGGATCCCCCCAGTGGAGCGGGCTGTCGCGATGCAGTTGTGTCCGGCGTCCGCCTCCTCCTGGCGGGGTGACCCACGCCTCCCGTCCAGGGCCCGTAAGTTCTCGTCCGGTCTAACGGCGAGGGCTTACAAGGCCTGTGGACAGGCTGCTTCCGCTCTTCATGCCATGGCGCTCTTGCAGGTCCACCAGGCCCAGGCGCTCATGGACATGAACGAGGGTGGTCCTGACCCAGAGCTCCTCCGGGAGCTCCGTGTGGCTACCGACCTCGCCCTCCGGGCGACGAAGGAAACCGCACGTTCAGTCGGTCAGGCGATGTCCACCTTGGTGGTCCAGGAGCGCCACCTTTGGCTCAACCTGGCGGACATGAGGGACACCGATAAGTACCGGTTCCTGGATGCCCCTCTCTCCCAGGTTGGGTTGTTCGGCGACGCGGTCGAGAGCTTTGCCCAGCAGTTCTCGGCCGCACAGAAGCAGACGGAGGCCATCCGACACATCCTGCCCCGGCGGACCGCTGCTGCTCCCTCCCGCCCGCCGGCCGCAGCTCCTCCGTCTACTCGTCGCCGAGGTCGGCCTCCTGCGGCGTCCTCCGCTCCCGCTAAGCCCCAGCAGCAGCCATCATCCAGGCCTCAGCGGGCAGCAAGCCGTAGGAAGTCGACCCCGCCCGTCCAGGCCGCTGCCAAGCCAGGAGGCAAGCGCCGGTGCAAACATCCCTGAGACGGGCGGCCCGGAGGTGGATCAAGTTGCTCTTCAGGAGATGGCGGCCGTGCCACTCCTTCCCCCGGTGGAGGGCCGGGTGGAGAATCCTTTGTTCCCTTTTCTTTTTGTTCCGCCACTGACCCACGGGTCAGTGGTACCCACTTTTTCAAAGAAAGAGCAATTTCTGAAACCTCTGGGCCCCAAGAGGGCGCCCTTGGCAGTCGACGACGCTATGCCTTGTCACTCCCGAGCCCCTCTTCCATCGCCAGCGGGCAGCAGTGGCTGTGTCCTGGACGCACTGTCGCCTCCGCACACCCACTCTGCCCTCCGACGGAAGCAGGTACGTCTTGCACCACACGTTCAGACCCCACTCCGGGCCGCTATGCCGCCCGAGTCGGGTCCCTGCATTCCGTCACGCTGCCCCACTCCGGGTACGTCTGTGGTGCCGTTGGTCCCGCTTGCTCGGTCTCTGGGAGCTTGGCTAACGCTTCCCAGTCCGTCTCGCTGGCTCATCCGTACTGTCAGACTCGGCTATGCGATTCAGTTCGCCCGGCGCCCCCCTGTTTTCAGGGGCATCCTGTTCACCCGTGTTCTGGCGGACAGTGCCCCTGTTCTCAAAGCGGAGATTGCAGTCCTACTGGCGAAGGATGCAATCGAGCCGGTCCCTCCAGCCGATATGAAGACCGGCTTCTACAGCCCGTACTTCATTGTACCCAAGAAAGGAGGTGGGTTACGGCCAATCTTGGACCTGCGCGTCCTGAATCGGTCCCTTCACAGGCTGCCGTTCAAGATGCTTACGCAGAAACGCATTTTCAAGTGCATCCGTCCCCAAGATTGGTTTGCAGCCATCGACCTGAAGGACGCGTACTTTCATGTCTCAATTCTCCCTCGACACAGACCGTTTCTTCGCTTTGCGTTCGAGGGGAGGGCATATCAGTACAAAGTCTTACCCTTCGGGCTGGCCCTGTCGCCCCGCGTCTTCACGAAAGTTGCGGAGGCGGCCATTGCTCCCATGTGCGAGCGTGGTGTTCGCATTCTCAACTATCTCGACGACTGGCTTATTCTCGCCCAGTCGAGGGAGCAGTTGTGCGAACACAGGGATTTGGTGCTCAGTCACCTCAGCCACCTAGGGCTTCGGGTCAACTGGGAGAAGAGCAAACTCACCCCCGGGCAGAGGATCTCTTTTCTCGGTATGGAGTTGGACTCGATCAACATGACAGCGCGTCTCACCGAGGCCCGCGTCCAGTCAGTGTTGAACTGCGTGAGTACGCTCAGACGCAGAACAGCGGCACCACTGAAATTATTTCAGAGGCTCCTGGGGCATATGGCATCTGCAGCCGCGGTAACGCCGCTCGGATTGCTTCATATGAGACCGCTCCAACACTGGCTCCACGATCGAGTCCCGAGATGGGCGTGGCAGAGCGGCTCGTGCCGGGTTCCAGTGACCCCGCACTGTCGCCAAACTCTCAGCTTGTGGTCGGACCCTTCGTTCCTGCGGGCAGGTGTTCCCCTAGAACAAGTGTCCAGGCACTCTGTGGTCTCCACGGATGCCTCTATCACCGGCTGGGGGGCCACGTACAACGGGCATGCAGCTTCAGGTCTGTGGACGGGGCCTCAACTGCATTGGCACATCAACTGCCTCGAGTTGTTAGCAGTACATCTTGCGCTGGGCCGCTTCAAAACGTCGCTACAGGGCAAGCATGTACTGGTCCGTACGGACAACACTGCGACCGTTGCGTACATCAACCGTCAGGGTGGTCTACGCTCCCGCCGCATGTCACAACTCGCCCGCCATCTCCTCCTTTGGAGTCAGAAGCATCTGAGGTCGCTTCGTGCCGTTTACATTCCGGGCCTGCTCAACCGTGCAGCCGACGAGCTTTCACGGCAGCAGGTGCTACCGGGAGAATGGCGACTCCATCCCCAGGTGGTCCAGCTGATTTTCAGGCGCTTCGGGACCGCACAGATAGATCTGTTTGCCGCCCCGGACACGTCTCACTGCCAGTTGTTCTATTCCCTGACCGAGGGGACCCTCGGCACGGATGCTCTGGCACACAGCTGGCCCCGGGGTCTTCGCAAGTATGCGTTTCCCCCAGTGAGCCTTCTGGCACAGACCTTGTGCAAAGTCAGGGAGGACGAGGAGCAGGTCTTGTTAGTTGCGCCATATTGGCCCAACCGGACCTGGTTCCCGGAACTAGTGCTCCTCGCGACAGCCCCTCCCTGGCCCATCCCTCTGAGACAGGACCTGCTCTCTCAGAGACGGGGCACCCTGTGGCACCCGCGTCCAGACCTCTGGAAGCTCCATGTCTGGTCCCTGGACGGGACGCGGAGGTTCTAGGTGACCTACCCTCAGCGGTAGTTGACACCATCACTTCTGCTAGAGCCCCCTCTACGAGGCGCCTCTATGCGTTGAAGTGGAACCTATTCGTTGAATGGTGTTCTTCTCACGAGGAGAACCCCCGATCATGCTCGATCAGAGCCGTGCTTTCCTTCCTGCAAGATGGGTTGGAGCGAAGGCTGTCTCCCTCCACCCTTAAAGTGTACGTTGCCGCTATTGCCGCACATCACGATGCAGTTGATGGTAAGTCCTTGGGGAAGCACGACCTGATCGTTAGGTTCCTGAGGGGAGCGAGGAGACTGAATCCTCCTCGCCCGCTCTCTATACCCTCTTGGGATTTGTCTCTGGTCCTTTCGGCTCTTCAGAGACCACCCTTTGAGCCTCTGCAATTGGCTGAGTTAAAAATCCTGTCCTGTAAGACAGTTCTCCTGGTTGCATTGGCCTCTATCAAGAGGGTAGGGGACCTACATGCATTTTCGGTCGACGAATCGTGCCTGGAATTCGGCCCGGATAACTCTCACGTGATCCTGAGACCCCGGCCCGGATACGTGCCCAAGGTTCCTACTACTCCCTTCCGGGACCAGGTGGTGAACCTGCAAGCGCTGCCTTTGGAGGAGGCAGACCCAGCCCTGGCTTTTCTCTGTCCCGTCCGCGCTCTGCGTTTGTACGTGGACAGAACGCAAAGCCTCAGGACCTCAGACCAGCTCTTCGTCTGTTACGGAGGCCAGCAGAAGGGAAAGGCTGTCTCCAAGCAGAGGATGGCCCACTGGATAGTGGATGCTATCGCCTTGGCTTACGAAGCCCAAGGCGTGCCTTGCCCGCCTGGGTTGAGAGCCCACTCCACTAGGAGTGTCGCTTCTTCTTGGGCGCTGGCACACGGCGCCTCGCTGACAGATATCTGTAGAGCTGCGGGCTGGGCGACACCTAACACGTTCGCTAGATTCTATAGCTTACGTGTTGAGCCGGTTTCTGCCTGTGTGCTCGCTTCAACCAGCCGGTAACACCGAAGTTTCCGCTCTAGTGTCGGCTTGCTGCGCCACTCCCCTCTACGGAGCGGATACGTGCGCTCTTTGCTCCAGTCGAGTTCCCCCCCAGGCGAACCCTGTGAGTTCCTCCACACCCCTTCGGCAGTTGGACGTTGCGGAGCGTCCGACGCCAGGCCTAGTGCTCGTATGCTTGTGTAACTTGTGCTAGGCTGGGTTCCGTATGTGTGATCCCTGTGGCGATCCCATATGAGTATTTTCCACGATCAGCTCCCTGCGGTGAGCCCGTGTCTTTCCCTTGGCAGAGCTCGCTCTGCTGTCACTGTCTGGTGTAGCCTCCCCCTCCTTAGGTGGAGCCACCCCAGTGACATTCCATTGTTGCACTGCCCCAACCGGCCAGTCCATATGTGTATTCTCCACATGGTACCTCCCTTCGGGCAGGATGTGGCTCCGCAGCGTCCCTCTCCCCTGGAGAGGCACGCTTCCCAGTGTTATTCAAGAGTTCACTGCGTGGGTATGTGGAACAGCAGGTTCTCCCTCTACGCAGGTCTTCCGCCCCAGCATGGGGGGGTCTGAGAGTCTTGCGTAGGGCACTGGAAGTGGCAGCAACCGTTGGCGCTTTCCATGGGATCCCCTAACGTCGTCACGTCGACGTCACGTCGAACGTGAGCGACTGAAGGGGAACGTCTCGGTTACTGATGTAACCCTCGTTCCCCGAAGGAGGGAACGGGAGACGTGACGTCCCGCCGCCACAGTTGCTGACCATCGCTGTACGGCCGTCACTAAACTCGGCTCCTCAGTGAAAAACGGTGGGTGCGCGCGCCCGCTTCCTGTTTTATACCCGCGCTGCGGGGCGGGGGCGCGTGACGCGTTCACGCACGCCAACGTTCATTGGCTTGTTCTTAGATAATCGAAGTTGATAGGGCTCCCAGAAGTGATCCCCTAACGTCGTCACGTCGACGTCACGTCTCCCGTTCCCTCCTTCGGGGAACGAGGGTTACATCAGTAACCGAGACGTTGTGCATCCTACCCAACAGGATTCCACATCATGTGGTGCATTTGTTTGCAAAGTAAGCTATATGTACTTGTATGATTTTTTTACTGTCTTTATTGATAAAACCTATACATGTATGGTATAACTGCTCACATCAGCTAGCAGAGCTGCTTCTTATGGAGGAAGAAATTACATTTTCAAACGAGGAAGGCGTTGTTTTACTGCGTCTGGAAATAGCAAAAAGGCTTTTAAGAGAAACCGGTGAGAAATAATAATTTACATTTTTCTAGCCTTGACTACCTTTTATTTACAAAGTTTTCTGGACATGACATGACTCCCTCTACATTACAGATGACCTTTCACAGCTCTGTCGTTCATGTGGAGAGCATCATAGGCAAAAAGGCCAAACCGTGCAATGGGTAAGAACAATTTGCAGTATAAATATGCATTGAAAACCACTCACCTAACAATTAACTCATTCTAATGTTTGTTCTTCCTTCCTTAGATTGAATGTGGAAGGTGGTACCATTGGGACTGTGTGGGTAGACCTTCCACTGTTGGCAAATACAGCTGCCCTGCATGCTTGTAGTGCTTTTGTCCTGCCTTTTTTCTGTTTTTGTTGCTTAGTATGTTTGTTGAATATTGCTAATAAATGCTGTGGGTTATTCACTGGATCCCTGTATGTCTTTAATTATAAAATTATTTTTACATAGCTATAGCTTATCACCTTTCTCCACTCTTAAGGAACATTTATGGAGTGTCCTGTGCACTTAAACTCATTCCTCAGCTTAAATAAATAAATTGACTTGTTCCTTTAACCACAGTGCATTGCTGCTCAATTTAAATTTAGCCACAAACCAGGCATGTCAAAATAATCTACGAATACTCAAGCACTGCAAAGACCCAATGCAAATACTTTATTGTAGCCACTTACAATTGTCATTTACGATTTCCATTGAAACGAATGTAACAAAATGATGTGGGCGTGGTCTGTGTTTCGCGACATTGAGAAGAATAAACATAACTTCCCTTAAACGGCGTCTGAAACATGCAGCGACAGAGGATACAAACATAAATTTACCAATAATATGGAAAGCTTTCAAATCTGCTCCGTGGAAAATTCGCTGTGACGAATCTGTAGCCGTCTAACATCTGCTGGAAATCCAGGTAAAACTATCTGCGTGCACGCGCGTTCCCCCAGTTAACATGATCCCCAGTTGATCCGTAACACCTGTTCGGGACTGATGCCCTTAAAAAACATGTTCATATCGCACTTGATTGTTATCCGATGCACGTCATGCACTTTTATTTATTATTATTAACTGTTGGCAAATTAAAATTGTTTGTATAAGTTGGTTTCTGTAACTTTCTTTCCTTTTAACCTGGGTGCGCTTTGCCAGGCCTGCTGTTTACTTGTGCAACCAAGGGCAGCTGGAACATTTATTAAACGTGTAGAATACTTTCCAAACCGTTACACAGTCTTATAAATGTAGAGGTTTGTGATATATATAAAAAATAAACATATTAGAATAACTTTTAAAGTTGTGTGAATACGGAGCACTTTTTCCCGTGAGTGGGACTGGAAAACCTGGAGTGGATAAAGAGCGGAGTGATAACAGAACGCTTCTGTGCAGAGAGGAACGTGCTTTTGCTCCAGTCCAGGCTTTGATCACATCTCCCTAAGCAGGGTGAACACCTCGTCCTTCCGACCCATTCAGTGGCGGTTCTACTTTGAATTACACCCAGGGCGAGACCCCCTTCGAGCGCCCCCCCTTTGCTAGATTAATCTAACTTTCAAGGGAGGAACCATTAGCGCATTGGTTACTGCCTTGAATTATATGCATGGCACACTTTTAGTTATGACTTGTTAAACTATTTTCTTTGTCACAAAATGGAGTTTTTAAAAGTGAAAGGGTCAGAGAGATACTTATTTAGTAACACAATACCTAGGCTATCTCTTAAATAATTTCGAACAGCTCTCATATTAACCCAAACTGTTATATAGCTTTTGTAGCCCATTGTCACTCTTAAAATGTCAGAGAAAAGGACAGAATCAGAGATTAATTAGAAAATACAAAATTGTACTTTGCATATAGGCTACTGTAAAAACACATAATTAAAGTTGATTTTAGTTGATCATTATGAAAATTCTTTTCATTTCATGAATAGTGACCAAAATGATCACATACACAGAATCTTGTTCAAAAGCCTAATACACAATGAAATCAATTCACCAAGTTAATAACATTAAAGATTTGTTGTAAACGGGTGTATTTTATGTTTACCTACTAAACTTTAAAAAAGGTTAACACAAAAAAGGTTTTATAAAAAGATAAACCTCATATTTCAGCATTTAAATCATCTCTATAAAAAGAATGAGTCAATAAAGATACATTCCTGACATTCATAATGCACAGTGGCTTATATGTTATTATTAATAGTAAAATTCGGACCGATTTTCCCATGGCTGTTGTTGCTAAACAACCATGCACTGCGCTCTCCACAACAACAAATACGTTTTAGTAGCTAATGTATTTCCACCACAGAAAAACGCTTGCCGTAGCTCTGCTAAAAGATTTATTTACGGAGAAGAGAAAAAACACCCACGTGTTTGGGTGCACGTGCACTCCCATACTGAAAAGTTTATGAGCGCGCTTCCCGTGCGCCTATTTGAAATAACGACCTCGAGCGCGCAAAAGACGTGATACGTGAAATAATCTGGAGACCCCCTTGACATCGCTTCTGTGCACGGCACCTTCTCAGCAAGCAGGGGCGCCATTGCCAATAATTGAATCGAAATGATAAAAAATAGAAAACCTTCGCGGCACAGAGGATTTTTTTAACTACTTGTGCCGCCCCCCATGTGACATGAAGAAATGCCGCCCCGGGCGACTGCCCGGTTCGCCCGTGCCTAAAACCGCCACTGGACCCATTCAAACTAAAATTAAGACATTTATTACACTATTTGAGAAATGTAAGCATATTTACGGCCTTAAAATAATAAAAAGGGTAATTTAAAACATAAGGACAGGGGGAAACCTGATATTAACGGAAATCCGTCGTAGCGATCAGATAACTTTAGTCCCTGTATATATTATGAAGTGTATTACTGAAAATATAATTAGTATTGAGCGCCACAACATTAAAGATGGTGCGGGAATCAGTTGAACAGAGCAGTGAGAAACAAAAGTTGTGTCTGCGTTCAACATGTGTGTAAAAAATGTGAACAGATAATGGATTGTTGGCTTGAAGATAAAATGTCGAACTGCCAGGAGAAATAATGTTTTTTTTACTTCTTCATCCAGTAAATGGATGCATGACATTAGATGTCTATAGAACTTAAATTTATATGACAAGGATTGAAGTAGCAAGAAGCAATAAGGCTGTCTGTGTGAAATAGGGGGAACTGTAAGTGAGACTTGGTGGAAGAGGGAAGTGAAAAAACAAAAAGGTTGGTGTGTGAGACATGCGTGTACTGGTTAGATAATGAAGGAACTGGCATGTTTGAGAAAAGAAAGGAGAAATATAGTAGAAAACTATATGTGATGAAAATAGACATGGTCTGACAGAATTTATGGAAGTCAAATTAACTGTTTAAATGATATGAAAAGTTTTAGAATAAAATAAGGCATTGTATGATTGACAGGGATTAACATGATATGAAGAATGTTTTAAGCAGAATGGGGAACAATTCTAGATTTTGATAAAATAAGGATGAAATGATGATATATCTGCTTTATTTTATTAATGTTAAGAAAATAAGGGTATTGAAGCAAGTAGCGATAATGGTTGTCTGTGTAATTTACGGACTGAGTAATATAATCTGCTTTGGAGAAACAGTAGAGATAAGACTAAGACAATAATGATAATAATATATATATATAAATATAGCTGCGAGCAGCGATTACGGGCCCAAGCCGGTGGCACCGCAACCCCGGTGCCTTTAGTTACCTAAAGGCAACGGGGTGGCGGTGCCGCCGGCTTTGGCCCTTCATCGCTGCTCGCAGCTATATTTATATATATATATATATATATATATATATATATATAAAGCCGGTGGCACCGCCACCCTGGTGCCTTTAGGGTTATTGTGCACGACGTGACACAAAATATCAAAATATCTGCTCGCTATCTGCCGAACGGCTCTGGTAGTTCCGCTTCAGCACTGATGATGTTGTAGAAATAGTGCGCTCTGGTTGGTCTGGATTATTGGGGATTTTTTATTTAATACAGAAATAAGTTATTTATAATTCAGATGAGAATAAAGTCAGTGTTGATTAAAATGAAGGAAAACAAATATATTGATCTGAAATATAGCACATTAATTTTACATTTATTTAGGTTCAATTACCAAACATACAATCTTAATTTAATTTAAAGCAAACAATACATTTAAAATATATGGGTTGTATGCACATTTTGTAATAAAAAAATATATATATCCAAAAAGGCCTTAAAGGGTTAAACTCTTGTCACTGTAACAGACACAATCTCTCTCTCTCACACACACACACACACATCAAGTCACTTGCATTTTAGATGCAATATTGACTTTTTTTAAGTTTTAGCAGTGAAAATAGTTAAACAAAGATCACAGCAGAACCATTGCGCATCTCACAGCAACGTGTTTTCTCATTACTGAATGATTCAGCATTTTGAACGAATTGGTTGACTCAAAGATTCAATGACCAATCCATAAACATCTGTCTCATTCATGAATGACAACAATTCGTTCGAATGAATGACTCGCTCATTAAGACGGTCGCCTGGCAACACCTAATGATGATTTAGTGTTATGTTTAAAAGTATCATTCTTTCCAACGATTTTTAATTGACTCATATTGAAAACAATCTCATAACATTATTTAATGCATTGTTATTTTTCTGTGTAAACGATTTAATTTGATTAGGCCTACCTAGGGTACCAGCCAATAAAAAATTGTTTGATTTATTGATCAAATTTACAAATTAAAAATGAAAGATGAAGCATACATTTAATAAGACTGGACTGGGGTGCCCTGTATATATTACAATATGCAGATTTAAATATACCATTGCCCCCCACCGTCAGTTTGATGTGTGTGTTTGTGTGTGTTTGTGTGCGTACGTGTGTGTGTGTGTGTGTGTGTGTGTTTAATAAAATCATTTAGTCACTACAATTAAAACCTGAACGTGTTTGCTTACTAAATTGTGAGCTGAACGAAAGTTGCAGCAAAGATCAGCAACCGGAGTCAAATTTCATTAATCACGAGAGTGAGAGCACGCGCGCGCACGCACACACACACACACACACACACACACACACTCCAGCATTGCAATCTTGACATCGCAGCCTGTTCATTATGCTGCGTTATGCTGCATCACACGGGCATTCATAACGGTGCGGGTCCACGACGATGAGCGAGCAGAACAGAGCGAACGTTTTTTAGTTCATTCCTACTTCCAAAGGAATTCCCTCGAGCTGCTTTTATGATACACTCAAAATATTCCACAAGCAATCATTTAAATTTAATGATATTCAGAACAGAACAAGATTAAAAAAAAACTATAAACAATAAAATAACCGAAATAATTTAAAGCGAAAGTGAAAGTAAGCTGTGTTGGGCTCACATTACTCTCTCATTCGAATCAAATTGTTTTAACATTTGCGATGTATTTGGATGCTAAACTATTCTTTATTATAGGCTTTGTACTTCACTCACGTTCCAATATCGACAGAAAAAACATCCACATTCAGACCAAAATAGACGACTTCCTGTTGGGCTGGCTTAAAACTTAGAGCACGAAAGTTGTTTGGCCCGATGAGGTGTATATGTGTACCGAGTTTCATGTTATTACATGCAAGTGTGTTTGATTTATGGACCAAACATTCAGACCAAGTTTATGGACAGAGTTAATTTAATTAATAAACTAATTATATAAAACTATTGTCTATGCACTACAATTAAACTGGTTAAACGCCTTTACTTTATTAATAAAACTTATTTAAAAAATACAAGGCTTAAGACATTTATTTTCTTTTTTAATGCAGGCCAAACCACACAGCAGTGAAATGGTTAATCTAGCCCCCCTCCCCCTTCCCCTACACACACACACACACAAAACAGGCACAGACACAGAGATATGGCAAGCCATTTTAACATTTAACAGCTAGACTGGATATGTGTTGCAGATATCTGTAATTCAGTATTGCCTAGTCAAAAAGAACATTTCAGATATCCGCAACTACATTCTTCCTATCCATAATTGTCATTTCAGATATCCACAAAGACATTCTTCCTAGGACAAATGACATCACTTTGCCATTCATTTGTATGGGGTTTATCAATACAGATATCTACAATTCAGTTGGAGATATCCACTATGTGAATTACGGATATCTGCAACTGAATTGTAGATATCTGTAATTCCAGTTTGAGATATCTACAATTTGATTCTGACTAGTCATAACTCCAGTTCAATATATCTTTAATTAACCTCAATTCAAGATATCTACATGTTCCTTTTCAGATATCTTAAATGAAGTTTTGACTAGGCGAAATTACGTTGTAGATATCTGTAACTGGAATTATGACTAGTTAAAATGGCGTTGTAGATATCTCAAACTGGAGTTAGGGATAGTCATAATTGAATTGTAGATATTTATTATCAAGTTATAGATATCTTGAAATTAATTTGGATTGTCATTTAAGATGTGTGACGAGTTGAATGTCGTTTTCAATGACGTCATTGCAGATATCTGTAATTCAGTTTTGCCTAGTCAAAACTGAATTACAGATATCTCTATCTGTCGTTTCGACTAGTCACAATTACGTTACAGATATCTTAAATGATAATACAAACTATCCAAAATGTAATTACGACTAGTCAGAAAGACGTTGTTGATATCTACAATGTTAATTCCGGATAGTCAAACTTAGCTTTTAAATATTAAAAGGGCTTGCCATACAGAGACGTAGGCTCAGAGAGAGGCTCACCATATTCAAACCAAAATATCTGACTTCGTGTTGTTCGGAGTTAATGACTGTCAATTAGAAAGTTGTCCGGCTCGAGGAGAACAATAAGTCAAGTCAAGTCAAGTCAAGTCACCTTTATTTATATAGCGCTTTTTACAATACAGATTGTATCAGAGCGCTTTACAGTGATAACATGAAAACAATATAACAAAGTTTGTTTCTAAAAGATATTGCGTCAACGTCCACCTTAAGTAAGGCAGATCAATAATATTATTGAATATTAAATGTCCCCAACTAAGCAAGCCAAAAGCCAAGGCAACAGTGGCAAGGAACCAAAACTCCATCAGGGACAGAATGGAGAAAAAAACCTTGGGAGAAACCAGACTCAGTCGGGGGGCCAGTTCTCCTCTGTCCAACGAAGGAACAGTGCATGATTCGGGCAGCATTACAAGTCAGATTGGATCGGAACATTTAGAGTATTTTTTGGAAGTCCAAGTATGCACGCCGGTCTTAAGACGAGTTGTTGAGGATCAGTGCCGTCCACCATAGAGAGTCCATATCGCCCGTGTTGAGTCGTCACTTCATAGGCTTTGTGATTGGAGCATCTGAAGTCTCCGTGAGAGGCTGGATACAAACTGGAGCTGACGAACGCCATTTTCTCGGGACTCGCGTCCCGAGATAACAGCAGAAAAGCAAAGGGAAAATAATTAGCGTAGCTGCTGTTCATAATGATGATTTCCATAACACAGGCGTAAATGACAAAACATGAAGACAGTGACTCTTGCGTCCCAAAATCACCCCCCTCCGTCCCCCACTCAACTCAGCCCAGCTTACTGACCTATACGTCCCTACTGCTGCTGAGACCTAACCACAATCTCACAATCTCTCCGCAACCCAACCATACGCGCCAACCCGTTGACTAAGGCTGTCGAGCCCCACTGGTGCGTTAAAGCAGTTTCAGTGGACAACGGTTCCGTATGGCATAGGGGAGAGCGGGGCACAACCTAACACATTTTGGTTTTGGCTCAATTATTTAAAAAATAATTAAGTTAGATTCATCTTTTTTTTACACAAGCAACATACACATCTCTGCTACATATGAACACTTAAAGTTTTTTTCTAGGAGCTTCCATTTCCGTACAGTTGCACTGAAAGTGACAGAAGTGCAAATGTTACAACCTACCCCATATGCGGGGTTAATTGTAACAGACAGGGGGGTTAGTTGTAACACTTGTGTGTAACACACATAATTCAGTACTATTTTATCTGTATAGTTTGATATTGTTTGTGCATATGTATAGATAGATATCCATACATCCATCCTTCATCCAATCATCCTTCTATTATGGATCAATATCATGGATAGAGACATAGAAAAGGGCTGCACAGTTTTGCAAGCAATACATAAATAAATAAATAAAATCATCAAATATTGTAATTGCAATTGAATTACATTTATGTGTGGCAGCTGCATGTAAAATTATTATTATTGATAATAATAACAGTAATAATAATAAAAACTTAATAAAAAATTTTAATAAAAAAAATAAAGGGTTTATTGCATTAAAGCCAGGCTATATTTAAAAAAAAAACCAAGTGATTAATGCATAGTAAACTAAATAAAAAAAAAAAAAAAATTCCAACATTGTTTGTGAAAGTCCAACAAAGTTAAATATATAAATAAATACTCAAACCTAGAAGTTGTGTGGCTCCCTGTTTTCATTTGATTATCATTGTACACTTGGCGGCTTGTTTGTAACACTGTGCTACATCTAACCCCGCTGTGTAAAACATATTTTAAGCCTAGCTAACAGTTGCTAGGAGTTGCTGACATGTTTCAAAACGGTGCTATGTTTTAGCCAACAAGACAGTTATTAAGGCAATATAAAGTTAGATTTGGTGACGTACACACCCAACTCAGAAACCGAAAAAAACCTGTGATGAAAAAATTTACTTGCATGGTGTCAAAACACTCTTTGTCCAGCATCTTCATGAAATCTTATCAAAACTTTCCGCAAATTCGCGGGAGACCGTCTTCTGGCAGCGAGAGAAAAAGAGTGTAAACACAACCGGCTTGATCCCGACTAACTATGTAAAAGGTCCGTGTTACATTTAACCCCGCGTTAGGTTGTGCCCTACTACCTACCGCAACACAATATCTGCCCAACCATCCGTCATTCACGCAATATACACAGGAACGTAATGACTGCAAATATTATGCAACCTATACAGATAACCTACAGTCTCTTCAAGTTTTATAGTATTAAATGCATTTGATCTGATTCAGCAGTATTATAAAAGGTAAGCATTATGTAAATGCTTGGCTGAAGAGATGCGTCTTTAATCTAGTTTTGAACTGGGACAGCGAGTCAGAGCCTCGAACAATATCAGGAAGGCTATTCCAGAGTTTAGGAGCTAAATGTGAGAACGCCCTCCCTCCTTTAGTGGACTTAGATATCCTAGGAATGACTAGAAGCCTCGAATTTAGTGATCTTAAAGAACGCGGTGGATTGTAGGGCGATAGAAGGTCCATTAAATACACAGGAGCTAAACCATTTAGGGCTTTATAGGTCAGTAGTAGTACTTTGTAATTGATACGGAACTTGATAGGTAACCAGTGTAGAGATAATAAAATTGGTGTTATATGATCATATTTTCTTGACCTAGTAAGAACTCTAGCGGCTGCATTTTGCACTAACTGTAGCTTGTTTATTGAAGATGCAGGACAACCAGCTAATAAAGCATTACAGTAATCTAGTCTCGAGGTCATGAATGCATGAACTAACTTTTCTGCATCAGAAACAGATAGCATGTTACGTAATTTAGCAATGTTTCTAAGATGGAAAAAGGCTGTTCTTGTAACATATGAAATATGATTTTCGAAAGACAAGTTGTGGTCTAGTATAACTCCCAGGTCTTTTACTGTAGAGGATAAAGTAACAGGACATCCTTCTATATTAAAGTTGTATTGTAAGTGGTTTTGTGGATAGTTTTTTGGACCAACAAGTAATACCTCCGTTTTTTCTGGATTTAGTAGCAGGAAATTATGCGTCATCCAGCATTTTATATCTTTAAGACACTCTGTCAATTTTGATGAGTTAGTATTTTCATCTGGTCGTGATGAAATATATAATTGAGTGTCATCAGCATAACAGTGGAAATTAATTCCATGTTTTCTTATAATATTGCCAAGTGGCAGCATATATATTGAGAATAGCAGAGGGCCTAACACCGATCCTTGCGGCACTCCATAGTCTACTGACGTTATCTTCGATTTTTCCCCATTTAAACAAACAAAATGGTAACGGTCTGATAAATACGATCTAAACCAGCTTAATGCCTGTCCCTGAACACCAGTGTAGTTTTGTAGTCGATCCAAGAGTATTTTATGATCTATAGTGTCAAACGCAGCACTAAGATCGAGTAGAACTAATATTGAGATACAGCCTTGGTCAGAAGCTAAAAGTAAATCATTTGTAATTTTAACTAGCGCAGTTTCTGTGCTATGATGCGGTCTGAATCCTGACTGAAATTTTTCATATATCTCATTTTCTTGCATGAAAGAGCACAATTGAGCGGACACAGTCTTTTCTAGTATTTTAGACATAAATGGAAGATTTGAAATCGGTCTGTAATTTGCTAAGTTATTTGGATCTAATTGCGGTTTCTTAATGAGAGGTTTTATAACTGCCAGCTTGAATATTTTTGGAACATGACCTAAAGATAAAGACGAGTTAATAATATTAAGAAGAGGCTCTTCCACTATAGGTAACACTTCTTTCAGAAATTTAGTTGGTATTGGATCTAATAAACAAGTTGTTGGTTTAGATGCAATGATAAGTTTATTTAGCTCTTCCTGTCCTATAGTTGTAAAGCGGTGTAGTTGTTCTTGAGGGGCGATAAATGAGGCTGAATCATAAGACACCATAGAGGATTGTACATTTACAATTGTGTTTCGGATGCTTTCTATTTTCTCATTGAAGTAGTTCATAAAATCATTACAGCTATACTGTAACGGAATAATTTGCTCGGGTGATGTCTGTTTATTTGTTAGTCTAGCCACGGTGTTAAATAAAAACCTTGGATTATTTTCATACCGATTTTTGTAACTGTAGATAAAACTAATCCCCCCACTTTTGACAAAAGGTGGCGCTACTGAGCCCTCACCACGCCTGTTTCTGAAACTTTGCACATGTCTACTGGCTAATAAATGTAATGTGTCTGTCGAGTTTTATGCAATTTCAAGCATGCTAAGAGTCTCAAAAGCATCAAACAAAAATATTAAAGTACGATGCGTTGCCACGGCAACAGTATCTAAGGTATCAATAATCTTTTCACAGGTCTATATCTGCCGTGTGTTTACATTATACACATAAAGTTTGAAGCAAATCGGGTAAAAATAAGAGGGTTATTTCAAAGCATTTTGAAAGTGACACACTTCCTGCTGCCAGTTGGTGGCGCTATAACTTTGACTCACAATAGTCACATCCATATGACCGGCCTCTTACAACGAACACACTGCTGAAGTTTCACCAAGATCAGTTAATGTATAAAGAAGTTATAACACACTTCCTGTTTCTCTTTTCGCGCCATAATTTCGTTTCCTCGCCACGGCAAAACCGTTCGAGATATCAAAAATCCCCTGGCAATTTTTCATCCTCAATGTCTTGACTTCATGCTGACCGAGTTTCGTGCCGTGTGTTTGAATTCTCTAGGAGGAGTATTTCAAATTCCATTGCATGCGTTTTCCAAACAACCCTAAATAGCCGACTTCCTGTTGGGCTGGGGTAAAAAGTAAGAGTATGAAGTATATATGAACCGATGAGATCTATATGTGTACCGAGTTTCATATTATTACATGCAAGCGTGTTGGATTTATGGACCAAGTGTTCAAACCCCGTTCCAGGGGGCGCTGTCGAGCCCCCCTGCCACGCCCGGGTACCAGCTTCAGCCCGGCCCTGATGGCCGCAGGTTCTGACCCATGTGCAAAGTTTCAAGAGTTTTCGAGCATGTTAAGGGCCCCAAAAGTGCCCGAATAGTCGATAGAACATTTTTAAAAAATGTATCCTAAGGAAAACAATAGGGCCTTCGCCCTTTCAGGGCTTGGGCCCTAATTAAGTTAAATAGACTAACCATGTGATGGAAGGGAAAAGGCTTCAAACCACTTGTAATGAAAATAATGATGTACAAATTGTTACACTTTATGAAGAGTAACGGAACAGTCCGGGAAAATAAATAAATAAAATATAGCTGCGAGCAGCGATTACGGGCCCAAGCCGGTGGCACCGCAACCCCGGTTCCTTTAGTTACCTAAAGGCACCAGGGTGGCGGTGCCGCTGGCTTTGGCCCTTCATCGCTGCTCGCAGCTATATTTATATATATATATATATATATAAAAACAAATATATATATATATATATATATATAAACAAATATATATATATATATATATATATATATATATATAAATAAACAAAAAACAATATATATATATATATATATATATATATATATATATATATATATATATATATATATTATTTGCCTTGCCTGATTAGAACAATGAAAAAAAATAAAAAAATAACTAGGAAATCACTAACCCGAGAGAATTATTCTGATTTGATGATACACTCAAAATATTCCACAAGCAATCCTTTAAATTTAATGATATTCAGAACAGAACAAGAATAAAAAAATATATAATTAAGAAATAACCGAAATAATTTAAAGCGAAAGTGAAAGTAAGTGGTGTTGGGCTCACGTAACTCTCTCATTAGAATAAAACTGTTTCAACAGTTGCGATGTATTTGGATGCTAAACTATTCTTTATTATAGGCTTTGTACTTCACTTACGTTCCAATATGTGTTTGTGTGTGTGTGTGTGTGTGTGTATGTGTGTGTGTGTGGGTGGGTGAGGTGCGGGTGCAATTGAATTCTTACACATAAAAACATACTCTGTCATTTTGTTCATAGAGGACATCATTCAAACTGCGAAGTGTTTACTTATATTTGTGTACACTCGCAATAAAACACAACAAAGTGCTTTTGTCAAACTATAAACTCTTGCCAAACTGTAACCTACAACTGTCCCCCAACCAAAATCTCACCCACACACACACTGTTTAAAAGCAAAAAATATTTATCCAACCCCATTTAAAAACAGTCTGTGGGTGCCATCTTTTGGACATTCACCATATCGCATTGATTTTCATTTATTGTCCTCAGAGCCCTAATCTGTTTATTTTTCAATTACACATTCTACATTGATTAAGAAAGAAAATTCAAATGTGTTTTTATTTTATACAGGAATAAATTATTTATAATTCAGATGAGAATAAAGTTAGTGTTGATTAAAATGAAGGAAAACAAATATATTAATCTGAAATATAGCACATTCATTTTAAATTTATTTTGGTTCAATTACCAAACATACAATCTTAATTTAATTTAAAGCAAACAATACATTTAAAATATATGGGTCGTATGCATATTTTGTAATAAAAACAAAATATACATCCAAAAAGACAAGGCCTTAAACTTGAACAAGGGTTAAACTCTTGTCACTGTAACAGACACAATGATTCAGCATTTTGAACGAATCGGTTGACTCAAAGATTCAATGACCAATCCATAAGCTGCGTCCCAATTCGCATACTATCCGTCCTAAATAGTATTCGAAAATAGAATTAGTACGTCCCAAATCGTAGTATGTTGAAATGAGTGTTCCAAAGAGACCTGGATGGTCTACTATATCCAGTCAGAACCCGAAGTGCAGATCTATGCACACTCTAACGGCTGTTATTGCCGATAACCCATTGCGCGTTGGACGAGGATTCGGTTAGAACTACAAACACGAGTGAAAAGTGTTAAAAAAAAACTACAGACATGGAGGACGCGCGAGTCCGGCGGTTATGTAGAGTGGTTTAGATAAAGGGGTTTGAGTGATTAATTATCAGTATCTAACCTGACGAAAATGTATTTATTCAATGTTGGCTACATTATATTGCATCTGCAGCAGCATTGTGAACGTTTGTAAAGCGTTTAGCCATTAACTTTTAAATGCATCATTATATTCAAATTGCAAACACATGAGGAGAGTCTCCACATGAAAGACTCACGACTGGCAGATGAACGTGTGACAACATTTTTTCTTAAACGGTAAGAAATGAAATTAGATTGAATGGAGGATTTTTACTGTGACAAGATGATTGACAGAGCGGCAGTTTACGGTGACAGATGCTCGCGACTGAGCTGTCCGTTAAAGATGACGAAGTAGTATGTCCCAAAGCTTGCCTACTCTTTTGCTACACACTCAAAAGTATGTACTTTTTCTTCTCAAAAAGAGTACATACTTTTAGGGCGTAGTATAAGTAGGCGAATTGGGACGCAGCACCTGTCTCATTCATGAATGACTCCGTCGTTTGAACGAATGAATCAATGACTCGCTCATTAAGACGGTCGCCTGGCGACACCTAATGACGGTTTAGTGTTGTTTAAAAGTATCATCTTTCCAACGATTGTTAATTAACTCATATTTAAAACAATCTCATAACATTATTTAATGCATTGTTATTTTTCAGTGTAAACGATTTAATTTGATCACCCCTACCTAGAGTAACAGCCATTTAGTGTC
Organism: Tiaroga cobitis; assembly: GCA_030578255.1. Classification (NCBI taxonomy): domain Eukaryota; kingdom Metazoa; phylum Chordata; class Actinopteri; order Cypriniformes; family Leuciscidae; genus Tiaroga; species Tiaroga cobitis. Next base: position 24,488,501 of record CM060609.1, read on the forward strand.
TTATTATTCTAAATAATTGAATTTGTTGATCAAATTTACAAATTAAAAATGAAAGATGAAGCATACATTTAATAAGACTAGACTAGGGGTGCCCTGCAGATATTACAATATGCAGATTTAAATATACCATGGCCCCCCACCGTCAATTTGATGTGTGTGTGTGTGTATAATAAAATCATTTAGTCACTACAATTAAAACTTGAAAGTGTTTGCTTACTAAATTGTGAGCAAAACGAAAGTTGCAGCAAAGATCAGCAACAGGAGTCAAAATTCATTAATCACGAGAGTGAAGAGCTGACTGAAAAACATGATGACGGAATATTTTGTGTAAAAGCGCCTATTTAAGCGAATCTGTCATTTACTCTTTTGTAGTTGTGTTTTCCCTGAAAACCGAAAGCAATCGGCCCCCGATATGGCGTTCATTTTAAAGTATGCGGCTGCACTGGCATTCATAATGGTGCGCGTCCATGGCGACGAGCGAGCAAAACAGAGCGAACGTTTTTTCATTTCTACTTCCATAGAAATTCATTCGAGCGCACTGCGAGCGCCACCACTATAAATGTCCGTGCGGACGTCCTTTACTTTCACTTTTATATTAGCGATTTAAAAGCCCTCGCTGGTGTCACACGTCGATCAACCGGTGGGAAAAGATCCTCACAGCCACATACCTAATATATTTATATTTAATTACAATAGCCATACCTAATAAAAAGTTTTATGTAGGCTACTGAGTTGATATCATTTTGGACACAAGAGGGCAGTATAGCCCTATGTATTACTTGATGTATTTATTTTTTAACTGATTAGTGCATTCTGGCTGTTTTTAAACTTGTACATTATTCTTAAATTGAAAACAAGAATAAAATGGGTTTAGTTCTGATATTTGTATAAATTTATCTAGAAATAAATGGTGTATAATTATTTTTTTAGAAGATATGAGGCTTTTAGTGTTTACTTTTTTGACATGACTTTAATCCCTCGCCATAGCAAAACAATTTGAGATATTCAATAGCCATTCACAATTTAGCTTCTTTAATGTATTTTCATCATGTTGAAAAAGTTTGGTTGGAATTAAATAAACCACTTAAGAGGAGTGGGTAAAAAATCAGAGGCTGATTTTGCCAAAAATCCACATTCAGACCAAAATATCTGACTTCTTTTTGGTCGTAGCTAATTACGGTAAATTAGAAAGTTTTCCGGCTCGAAGAGTACAATATACATATCGAGTTTTGTTACTATAGATAAAACTAACCCCCCCACTTTTGTCAAAAGCATTTAGAAAGTGACACACTTCCTACTGCCAGTTGGTGGCGCTATAACCGGGGTTGCGGTGCCACCGGCTTGGGCCTGTAATCGCTGCTCGTAGCTATAAATATATATATACACACACACACATACATATATATATATATATATATATATATATATATATATATATATATATATATATATATATATATATATATATATGTGTGTGTATATTTATATAAAGATACAGAGAATATTACTTGCTTTACCAGATTAGAATGCTACCTTGAAAAACAATAATTTAAATTAAATCTCACCCAATAGAGAAATCCCCCTGCCACCTCCCCACACAGGATTGTCCTCAAACAGAGCACTAATCTGTTTATTTTTAAGTTACACGTTCTACATTGACTAAAAACACTTTTGATGTCTCTTTTTTAATCAGAGTATTATTTTATACAGAAAAAAATATATTTGTAATTCAGATGAGAATGAGGTTAGTGTTTTAAAATTACAAAAGGAAAACAAATATATTTAAATATAGCACATGAATTTTAAATTCATTCAGCTTCAATTACCAATACAATCTTACTTTTATTTAAAGCAAAATATACATTTAAAACATGGGGGTTATATGCATATTTTGTCATTAAAAAAATGCAAAATTAGTATGCAAAAAGACAAGGACTTAGAGATTTCTTTATCCTTTAATGCAGGAAAAATCACACAGCCAGCCACACACACACACACATAAACACAGACATCAACCCTCCCTCCCCTCTCCTCCCCTCCCCTCTCCTCCCCTCCCCTCCCCTTCCCTTCCCTTCCCTTCCCTTCCCTTCCCTTCCCTTCCCTTCCCTTCCCTTCCCTTCCCTCCCCTCCCCACACAGACACACACACTCACAGAGAATGGCAGGGGGCACAATAAATCCATTCAAACTACAATATCTGACTTTCTGTTGCTCAGAGCTGATGACTTTAAATTAGAAAATTGATCGTCTTGATGAGAACAAAATTCGTGGCAAGTTTTGTAACTGTAGGTAAAACTAGCAAAGTTATAACACACTTTATGTGTCCTTTTTTAGTCATAAAATTTATTTCCTCGCCACGGCCAAACCGTTCGAGATATCAAAAATCCGTCCGCAATTTAGCATCCTCAATGTCTTGACTTCATGCTGACCGAGTTTCGTGGTGTTTGGATTAATTCTCTAGGAGACATATATCAAAAATAAAAGCATGCATTTTCCAAACAACCCATAATAGCTGACTTCCTGTTGAGCTGTCGTAAAACTTAGAGCACGAAAGTTGTTCGGCCCCGATGAGATCTAAATATGTACCGAGTTTCATATTATTACATGCAAGCATGTTTGATATATGGACAAGTGTTCGAATCTCGTTCCAGGGGGCGCTGTCGAGCCCCCCTGCCACGCCCGGGTACCAGCTTCAGCCCGGCCCTGATGGCCGCGGGTTCTGACCTGTGTGCAAAGTTTCAAGAGTTTTCGAGCACGTTAAGGGCCCCAAAACCTTGAAAAACAAAAATAAAGGCATTCTCACTCAGCATCAAATCCCCCTCCCCTCAAACACACGGAGAGACGTAGGGTCAGAGAGAGAGGAAGAGAAAATTCTCCAAAACATCCACTTTCAAACCAAAATATCTGACTTCCTGTTGGTCTGAGCTAATGACAGTTAATTAGAAAGTTGTCCGGCTTGATCTGAACAATATTCGTACCAAGTTGTATGATTGTAGGTAAAACTATAAAACTAACACCCCCACGTTTGTCAAAAGGTGGCGCTACTGAGCCCCTGCACCACGCCCATTTCTGAAACTTTGCACATGTCTACTGGCTAATAAATGTGATGTGTCTGTCGAGTTTCATGCAATTTCAAGCATGTTAAGAGTCTCAAAAGCATCAACAAAGAATAATAAAGTTTGATGCGTTGCCACGGCAACAGTATCTAAGATATCAATAATCCTTTCACAGGTCTACATCTGCCGTGTGTTTACATTATACACATAAAGTTTGAAGAAAATCGGGTAAAAATAAGAGGGTGATTTCAAAGCATTTAGAAAGTGACACACTTCCTGCTGCCAGTTGGTGGCGCTATAACTTTGACTCACAATAGTCACATCCATGTGATCGGCCTCTTACAGCGAACACACTGCTGAAGTTTCATCAAGATCAGTTAATGTATGCAGAAGTTATAACACACTTCCTGTTTCCATTATTCGCCATAAATTCGTTTCCTCGCCACGGCCAAACCGTTCGAGATATCAAAAATCCCCTGGCAATTTTTCATCCTCAGTGTCTTGACTTCATGCACACCGAGTTTGGAGACGAACGGGGGAATTCCCTAGGAGAAGTGTTTCAAATTCCTGAGCATGCGTTTCCAAACAACCCTAAATAGCCGACTTCCTGTTGGGCTGGGGTAAAACTTAGAGCACGAAAGTTGTTCGGCCCGATGAGATATATAAGTGTAGCGAGTTTCAAATTATTACATGCAAGCGTGTTTGATATATGGACAAGTGTTCAAACCCCGTTCCAGGTGGCGCTGTCGGGCCCCCCTGCCCACCCCGGTGCCTTTAGGGTTACTGTGCGTGACGGGCAATAACGTAACCCCGCTTTGACCTTTGAGAAGATGTGTGCTGTAGAGCTTGCATCCTTGTGGGCTCTGCAAAAGTGTGCATTGAGGGCACATGTCAACCACAAAGTATGCGTGAGCAACCTTCTGAAACCTAAAATGAAAAATGAGACACCCTACGGTCTCATGGACTTAATGGACGCATGAAATAAGTACACAAGTTTGAAAGTTATATGAAGTGTGCCAAGACAGAATATTTGCCTGATCTGATTAGAAAAATAGTTTGTGTGTGTGTGTGTGTGTGTGAGGCGTGATTGAACAATGTAGACATAAAAACATACTCCGTCCTTTTGTTCATACAGGACATTATTCAAACTACAAAGTGTTTACTTATATTTGTGTACAATCGCAATAAAACACAACATTGTGCTTTTGTCAAACTGTAAACTACAACTGTCACCCAACCAAAATCTCTTACACACACACACACACACACACACACACACACACACACACACCACTTACATTTTAGATGCAATATTGACTTTTTTTCTGTTTCAGCAGTGAAAATAGTTCAACAAAGATCACAGCAGAACCATCGAGCATCTAACAGCAACGCGTTCTCATTACTGAATGATTCAGCATTTTGAACGAATCGGTTGACTCAAAGATTCAACGACCAATCCATAATCTGTCTCATTCATGAATGACTCAGCCGTTCGAACGAATCGTTTGAACGAATGAATCAATGACTCGCTCATTAAGACGGTCGCCTGGCGACACCTAATGACGGTTTAGTGATATGTTTAAAAGTATCATTCTTTCCAACGATTGTTAATTAACTCATATTTGAAACATAAGCTATATATATATATATATATAATATATATATATATATATATATATATATATATATATATATATATATATATATATATACACACATATATATACACAAAAATAAAATAAACACATTTGAATCGTGTTTGCTTACTAAATTGTGAGCTGAACGAAAGTTGCAGCAAATATCAGCAACAGGAGTCAAATTTCATTAATCACGAGAGTGAAGAGCTGACTGAAAAGATGATGACGGAATAGGCTATTTTATGTAAAAGCGCCTATTTAAGCGAATCTATCATTATACTCTTTTGTTGTTGTGTTTTCCGTGAAAAATAATAGACTATTGAACTCACAATTCAAGCAATCGGCCCCCGATATTGCACTAATTTTAAAGTGACACTAAAAAGTATGCGGCTGCACTGGCATTCATAACGGTGCACGTCCACGGCGATGAGCGAGCAGAACAGAGCGAACGTTTTTTAGGTCATTCCTACTTCCATAGGAATTCCCTCGAGCGCTCTGCACGCGCCACCATTATCAATGTCCGTGTGGACGTCCGCGATCGAACAGTGGAAACATTGGCTACTCCGTCATTTTATTCAAGAAGATCATTCAAACTGCAAAGTGTTTACTTATTTTTGGATACTCGCAATCAAACACAACATTGTGATTTTGTAAAATACATTCAAGAAATCCGCCCCCGAAATGGGGCTTCTTTTAAAATGAAACGAAAATGCTCACAGCTGCACGTCTTGTGGAGACGTCCGTTACTTTCGCTTTCAAGTTAGCGATTTTAAAGCCCCCAGCGGAGTCACGGTGGGAAAATATTCCCATAGTAGGCTAGCATCCCTACAATTTAATACAATTGGCCTACCTGATTTTGAACACAAGAGGGCAGTAAAGCACTATGAATGATTTTTATTTTTTTATTTTTTTGGCTAAACAACCATTCTGGCTGTTTTTAAACTTAAACATAAATCTTAAATTGAAAATAAAGAATACAATGGGTTTAGTTCTAATATTAGTATAATTTTATAGAAAAATAAATGGTGTATAATTACATTTTAGAAAGATATGAGACATTTCCTGATTCTTTTTTTGACATAATCCCTCGCCATAGCAAAACCGTTTGAGATATTCAATATCCGTTCACAATTTAGCATCTTTAATGTATTTTCATCAAGTTGAAAAAGTTTTGTAATTGTAGATGAAACTACCCCCCCCCCCCCACACACACACTTTTGTCACAAAAGGTGGCGCTACTGAGCCCCTGCACCACGCCCGTTTCTGAAACTTTGCACATGTCTACTGGCTAATAAATGTGATCTGTCTGTCAAGTTTCATGCAATTTTAAGCAATTTCAGGCATGCTAAGAGTCTCAAAAGCATCCAAAAAGAATATTAAAGTTAGATGCGTTGCCATGGCAACAGTATCTAAGATATCAATAATCCTTTCACAGGTCTACATCTGCCGTGTATTTACATTATACACATCAAGTTTGAAGCAAATCGGGTAAAAATAAGAGGGTGATTTCAAAGTATTTTGAAAGTGACACACTTCCTGCTGCCAGTTGGTGGCGCTATAACTTTGACTCACAATAGTCACATCCATGTGATCGGCCTCTTACAGCGAACACACTGTTGAAGTTTCATCAAGATCAGGTAATGTATGCAGAAGTTATAACACACTTCCTGTTTCCATTATTCGCCATAAATTCGTTTCCTCGTCACGGCCAAACAGTTCGAGATATCAGAAATCCCCTGGCAATTTTTCATCCTCAATATCTTGACATCATGCTGACCGAGTTTCGTTGCGATTGGTTGAATTCTCTAGGAGGAGTATATCGAATTCCAGGGGCATACGCTTCCAAACAAACCATAATAGCCGACTTCCTGTTGGGCTGGGGTAAAAAGTAAAAGTACAAAGGATATATAAACCGATGAGATCTATATGTGTACCGAGTTTCATATTATTACATGCAAGCGTGTTTGATTTATGGACCAAGTTTTCGCACCTCGTTCCAGGGGGCGCTGTCGAGCCCCCCTGCCACGCCCGGGTACCAGCTTCAGCCCGGCCCTGATGGCCGCGGGTTCTGACCTGTGTGCAAAGTTTCAAGAGTTTTCGTGCACGTTAAGAGCCCCAAAAGTGCCCGGATAGTCGTTAGAATAATAATAATAATAATAAATAAATATATATATATATATATATATATATATATAAATATAGCTGCGAGCAGCGATTACGGGCCCAAGCCGGTGGCACCGCAACCCCGGTGCCTTTAATTACCTAAAGGCACCGGAGTGGCGGTGCCGCCGGCTTTGGCCCTTCATCGCTGCTCGCAGCTATATTTATATATATATATATATATATATATATATATATATATATATATATATATATATATATATATATATATATAAACAAGCCGGTGGCACCGCCACCCCGGTGCCTTTAAGGTTACTGTGCGTGACGGGCAATAACATAACCCCGCTTTGACCTTTGAGAAGATGTGTGCTGTAGAGCTTGCATCAGTGTGGGCTCTGCAAAAGTGTGCATTGAGGGCACATATCAACCACAAAGTATGCGTGAGCAACCTTCTGAAACCTAAAATGAAAAATGAGACACCCTACGGTCTCATGGACTTAATGGACACATGAAATAAGTACACAAGTTTGAAAGTTATATGAAGTGTGCCAAGACAGAATATTTGCCTGATCTGATTAGAAAAATAGTTTTTGTGTGTGTGTGTGTGTGTGAGGCGTGATTGAACAATGTAGACATAAAAACATACTCTGTCCTTTTGTTCATACAGGACATTATTCAAACTACAAAGTGTTTACTTATATTTGTGTACAATCGCAATAAAACACAACATTGTGCTTTTGTCAAACTGTAAACTACAACTGTCACCCAACCAAAATCTCTTACACACACACACACACACACACACACACACACACACACATAGTTTAAAAGCAAAAAAATCTTTTGGACATTCATCATATTGCATTGGTTTTCATTTCTTGTTCTCGAACAGAGCCCTAATCTGTTTATTTTTTCAGTTACACATTCTACATTGATTAAAAAAGAAAAATCAAATGTGCTTTTATTTTAGACATAAATAAATAATCTATCATTCAGATGAGAGTAAAGTTAGTGTTAGTTAAAATTTTAAGGAAAACAAAAATATGATCTGAAATATCGCACATTCATTTAAAATTCATTCAGGTTCAATTACCAAACATACAAATCTCAATGTAATTTAAAGCAAACAATACATTTAAAATATATGGGTTGTATGCAATTTTTTTATATATAAAAAGATATATATCCAAAAATACAAAGCCTAAACTTTAACAAGGGTTAAACAATCACTGTAACAGACACAATCACACACACACACACACACACACACACACACACGTCAAATCACTTACATTTTAGATACAATATTGACTTTTTTTCTGTTTCAGCAGCGAAAATAGTTCAACAAAGATCACAGCAGAACCATCGAGCATCTCACAGCAACGCGTTCTCATTACTGAATGATTCAGCATTTTGAACAAATCGGTTGACTCAAAGATTCAACGACCAATCCATAATCTGTCTCATTCATGAATGACTCAGCCGTTCGAACGAATCGTTTGAACGAATGAATCAATGACTCGCTCATTAAGACGGTCGCCTGGCGACACCTAATGACGGTTTAGTGATATGTTTAAAAGTATCATTCTTTCCAACGATTGTTAATTAACTCATATTTGAAACATAAGCTATATATATATATATATAATATATATATATATATATATATATATATATATATATATATATATATATATATATATACACACATATATATACACAAAAATAAAATAAACACATTTGAATCGTGTTTGCTTACTAAATTGTGAGCTGAACGAAAGTTGCAGCAAATATCAGCAACAGGAGTCAAATTTCATTAATCACGAGAGTGAAGAGCTGACTGAAAAGATGATGACGGAATAGGCTATTTTATGTAAAAGCGCCTATTTAAGCGAATCTATCATTATACTCTTTTGTTGTTGTGTTTTCCGTGAAAAATAATAGACTATTGAACTCACAATTCAAGCAATCGGCCCCCGATATTGCACTAATTTTAAAGTGACACTAAAAAGTATGCGGCTGCACTGGCATTCATAACGGTGCACGTCCACGGCGATGAGCGAGCAGAACAGAGCGAACGTTTTTTAGGTCATTCCTACTTCCATAGGAATTCCCTCGAGCGCTCTGCACGCGCCACCATTATCAATGTCCGTGTGGACGTCCGCGATCGAACAGTGGAAACATTGGCTACTCCGTCATTTTATTCAAGAAGATCATTCAAACTGCAAAGTGTTTACTTATTTTTGGATACTCGCAATCAAACACAACATTGTGATTTTGTAAAATACATTCAAGAAATCCGCCCCCGAAATGGGGCTTCTTTTAAAATGAAACGAAAATGCTCACAGCTGCACGTCTTGTGGAGACGTCCGTTACTTTCGCTTTCAAGTTAGCGATTTTAAAGCCCCCAGCGGAGTCACGGTGGGAAAATATTCCCATAGTAGGCTAGCATCCCTACAATTTAATACAATTGGCCTACCTGATTTTGAACACAAGAGGGCAGTAAAGCACTATGAATGATTTTTATTTTTTTTATTTTTTTGGCTAAACAACCATTCTGGCTGTTTTTAAACTTAAACATAAATCTTAAATTGAAAATAAAGAATACAATGGGTTTAGTTCTAATATTAGTATAATTTTATAGAAAAATAAATGGTGTATAATTACATTTTAGAAAGATATGAGACATTTCCTGATTCTTTTTTTGACATAATCCCTCGCCATAGCAAAACCGTTTGAGATATTCAATATCCGTTCACAATTTAGCATCTTTAATGTATTTTCATCAAGTTGAAAAAGTTTTGTAATTGTAGATGAAACTACCCCCCCCCCCCACACACACACTTTTGTCACAAAAGGTGGCGCTACTGAGCCCCTGCACCACGCCCGTTTCTGAAACTTTGCACATGTCTACTGGCTAATAAATGTGATCTGTCTGTCAAGTTTCATGCAATTTTAAGCAATTTCAGGCATGCTAAGAGTCTCAAAAGCATCCAAAAAGAATATTAAAGTTAGATGCGTTGCCATGGCAACAGTATCTAAGATATCAATAATCCTTTCACAGGTCTACATCTGCCGTGTATTTACATTATACACATCAAGTTTGAAGCAAATCGGGTAAAAATAAGAGGGTGATTTCAAAGTATTTTGAAAGTGACACACTTCCTGCTGCCAGTTGGTGGCGCTATAACTTTGACTCACAATAGTCACATCCATGTGATCGGCCTCTTACAGCGAACACACTGTTGAAGTTTCATCAAGATCAGGTAATGTATGCAGAAGTTATAACACACTTCCTGTTTCCATTATTCGCCATAAATTCGTTTCCTCGTCACGGCCAAACCGTTCGAGATATCAGAAATCCCCTGGCAATTTTTCATCCTCAATATCTTGACATCATGCTGACCGAGTTTCGTTGCGATTGGTTGAATTCTCTAGGAGGAGTATATCGAATTCCAGGGGCATACGCTTCCAAACAAACCATAATAGCCGACTTCCTGTTGGGCTGGGGTAAAAAGTAAAAGTACAAAGGATATATAAACCGATGAGATCTATATGTGTACCGAGTTTCATATTATTACATGCAAGCGTGTTTGATTTATGGACCAAGTTTTCGCACCTCGTTCCAGGGGGCGCTGTCGAGCCCCCCTGCCACGCCCGGGTACCAGCTTCAGCCCGGCCCTGATGGCCGCGGGTTCTGACCTGTGTGCAAAGTTTCAAGAGTTTTCGTGCACGTTAAGAGCCCCAAAAGTGCCCGGATAGTCGTTAGAATAATAATAATAATAATAAATAAATATATATATATATATATATATATATATATATATATATATATATATAAATATAGCTGCGAGCAGCGATTACGGGCCCAAGCCGGTGGCACCGCAACCCCGGTGCCTTTAATTACCTAAAGGCACCGGAGTGGCGGTGCCGCCGGCTTTGGCCCTTCATCGCTGCTCGCAGCTATATTTATATATATATATATATATATATATATATATATATATATATATATATATATAAACAAGCCGGTGGCACCGCCACCCCGGTGCCTTTAAGGTTACTGTGCGTGACGGGCAATAACATAACCCCGCTTTGACCTTTGAGAAGATGTGTGCTGTAGAGCTTGCATCAGTGTGGGCTCTGAAAAAGTGTGCATTGAGGGCACATATCAACCACAAAGTATGCGTGAGCAACCTTCTGAAACCTAAAATGAAAAATGAGACACCCTACGGTCTCATGGACTTAATGGACACATGAAATAAGTACACAAGTTTGAAAGTTATATGAAGTGTGCCAAGACAGAATATTTGCCTGATCTGATTAGAAAAATAGTTTTTGTGTGTGTGTGTGTGTGTGAGGCGTGATTGAACAATGTAGACATAAAAACATACTCTGTCCTTTTGTTCATACAGGACATTATTCAAACTACAAAGTGTTTACTTATATTTGTGTACAATCGCAATAAAACACAACATTGTGCTTTTGTCAAACTGTAAACTACAACTGTCACCCAACCAAAATCTCTTACACACACACACACACACACACACACACATAGTTTAAAAGCAAAAAAATCTTTTGGACATTCATCATATTGCATTGGTTTTCATTTCTTGTTCTCGAACAGAGCCCTAATCTGTTTATTTTTTCAGTTACACATTCTACATTGATTAAAAAAGAAAAATCAAATGTGCTTTTATTTTAGACATAAATAAATAATCTATCATTCAGATGAGAGTAAAGTTAGTGTTAGTTAAAATTTTAAGGAAAACAAAAATATGATCTGAAATATCGCACATTCATTTAAAATTCATTCAGGTTCAATTACCAAACATACAAATCTCAATGTAATTTAAAGCAAACAATACATTTAAAATATATGGGTTGTATGCAATTTTTTTATATATAAAAAGATATATATCCAAAAATACAAAGCCTAAACTTTAACAAGGGTTAAACAATCACTGTAACAGACACAATCACACACACACACACACACACACACACACACACACGTCAAATCACTTACATTTTAGATACAATATTGACTTTTTTTCTGTTTCAGCAGCGAAAATAGTTCAACAAAGATCACAGCAGAACCATCGAGCATCTCACAGCAACGCGTTCTCATTACTGAATGATTCAGCATTTTGAACAAATCGGTTGACTCAAAGATTCAACGACCAATCCATAATCTGTCTCATTCATGAATGACTCAGCCGTTCGAACGAATCGTTTGAACGAATGAATCAATGACTCGCTCATTAAGACGGTCGCCTGGCGACACCTAATGACGGTTTAGTGATATGTTTAAAAGTATCATTCTTTCCAACGATTGTTAATTAACTCATATTTGAAACATAAGCTATATATATATATATATACACACATATATATACACAAAAATAAAATAAACACATTTGAAGCGTGTTTGCTTACTAAATTGTGAGCTGAACGAAAGTTGCAGCAAATATCAGCAACAGGAGTCAAATTTCATTAATCACGAGAGTGAAGAGCTGACTGAAAAGATGATGACGGAATAGGCTATTTTATGTAAAAGCGCCTATTTAAGCGAATCTATCATTATACTCTTTTGTTGTTGTGTTTTCCGTGAAAAATAATAGACTATTGAACTCACAATTCAAGCACGCGCTCTGCACGCGCCACCATTATCAATGTCCGTGTGGACGTCCGCGATCGAACAGTGGAAACATTGGCTACTCCGTCATTTTATTCAAGAAGATCATTCAAACTGCAAAGTGTTTACTTATTTTTGGATACTCGCAATCAAACACAACATTGTGATTTTGTAAAATACATTCAAGAAATCCGCCCCCGAAATGGGGCTTCTTTTAAAATGAAACAAAAATGCTCACAGCTGCACGTCTTACTTTCGCTTTCAAGTTAGCGATTTTAAAGCCCCCAGCGGAGTCACGGTGGGAAAATATTCCCATAGTAGCATCAATTGGCCTACCTGATTTTGAACACAAGAGGGCAGTAAAGTGTGCGCAAAAAAAAATGGAGCGCAAAAAATGGAGCGCAACTGGAAGAAAACTAAACTAGAGGTATTTCGGATTTCATGGAAAGAGAGCTCGATTGCTTACAGAGAGGCTTTAAAAGCTGCTAGATCTGCTTATTTTTCAAACCTATTAGAAGAAAATAAACATAATCCAAGGTATTTATTTGAAACAGTGGCTAAACTAATGAAAAAGAAAGCTTCAAGCTCAGAAGTGTCCAAGCAACACAGCAGTGATGACTTTATGAACTTCTTCACTTATAAGATTGATAATATCAGGGACAAAATTATAACTATGCAACCGTCTACCACAGTATCGCATCAGGAAGTGCATTGTAGTCTCCCTGAGGAAAAATTTGATTCATTTGTTGCTATAGGAGAGGAAGAATTCTGCAAACTCGTTAATTCATCTAAATCGACAACTTGTATGTTAGATCCTATACCGACTAAGCTACTGAAAGAGATGTTTCCAGAGGTCATATATCCTCTTCTTAATATCATTAATTCATCTTTGTCTCTAGGATACGTACCAAAAACCTTTAAACTGGCTATGATAAAACCGCTTGTTAAAAAAACACAACTTGATCCTACAGAATTAGTCAATTACAGGCCGATCTCGAATCTGCCTTTTCTGTCAAAGATATTAGAAAAAGCAGTATCTTCACAACTGTGTTCCTTTCTAGAAAGAAATGATATCTGCGAGGATTTTCAGTCCGGATTTAGACCGTACCATAGCACTGAGACCGCTCTCATTAGAGTCACAAATGATTTGCTCTTATCATCCGATCGTGGTTGTATCTCTCTATTAGTGTTACTCGATCTTAGTGCTGCATTTGACACAATTGACCACAACATTCTTTTAAATAGACTAGAAAACTATGTGGGCATTAGTGGAATTGCACTAGCATGGTTTAAATCATACTTATCTGACCGTTATCAGTTTGTAGCAGTAAATGAAGAGATGTCTTATCGATCACAAGTTCAGTATGGCGTACCACAAGGCTCAGTACTAGGACCGCTGCTGTTCACTCTGTACATGCTACCATTAGGAGATATCATTAGGAAACATGGAGTTAACTTTCACTGTTATGCCGATGATACTCAGCTGTATATTTCTTCAAAACCCAACGAAACTTACCAATTCACAAAATTAACGGAATGCATAGCTGATATAAAAAATTGGATGACTAGTAATTTCCTACTACTAAATTCTGAAAAGACAGAGATTCTAATTATTGGACAAAAAACTTCCACACGTAATAACCCAGAATACTGTCTAACACTTGATGGCTGCTCTGTCAAGTCTTCGTCGTCGGTTAGGAACCTGGGTGTGCTCTTTGATACCAACCTTTCTTTTGAAAGCCACGTGTCTAGTATCTGTAAAACTGCATTTTTCCATCTTAAAAATATATCTAAAATACGCCATATGCTCTCATTGGGAAATGCGGAACAATTAGTCCATGCGTTCATGACCTCAAGGCTAGATTATTGTAATGCTCTACTGGGTGGTTGCCCTGCACGCTTAATAAATAAACTACAGCTAGTTCAAAACGCCGCAGCTCGAGTTCTTACCAGAACCAGGAAATATGACCATATTAGCCCGGTTCTGTCAACACTGCATTGGCTCCCTATTAAACATCGTATAAATTTTAAAATATTGTTGATTACCTACAAAGCACTAAATGGTTTAGCTCCGCAGTACTTGAGCGAGCTCTTAACGTATTATAGTCCTTCACGTCCATTGCGATCTCAAAATTCCGGTCAGTTGATAATACCTAGAATATCTAAATCGACTGCAGGCGGTAGATCCTTTTCCTATTTAGCACCAAAACTTTGGAACAGTCTTCCTACCATTGTCCGGGAAGCAGACACACTCTGTCAGTTCAAAGCTAGACTAAAAACACATCTCTTTGACCTAGCATACACATAACGCACTATAGACTTCTATAAATTCAATGTTAGGCTGCATAGATTAGGTCAGCCGGAACTGGGAACACTTCCGTTAAATCTTGATGTACTCGCTACATCATAAGAAGAATGGCATCTACGCTAATATTAGTGTCTTTGTTTATCCCGAGGTTTTCCCGCAGCCTGCCGGATCCAGGCCGTGTCCAGATCTGATGAAGGAGATCCGCCTGGACCCGATGACAATGCAGTGCTGAAGTATCCACTATCCTCTCCCTATGGAGGATCCCTTTCCCACTCTACAGATAAAGCGTTGTGAATTCCGGCTCGCGTACCCCGAAGTGATAAAATAAAACAAAATTCTGTATCAAAATTTATAGGCAAGAAAAGTAGTTTGTTTAGGCTGGGTTGTATGAATTATAAACCTGCGCACATATTTTAAAAAGCACATAACTATAGAATCAATTCTGAATGAGCATGTGAACGCCGTCAGCGTTAATCACAGGTTCGCGTTTAAAAGTCTGATCATTTCGACGGAGGTGAATCAATCAAAGTTAACTTTAGCTGGAAATAACATTATTCAAGAACCGCTATAATGCCAAAACAATCTGTTTCCTTAAATTATATGTTTATCTCTGTAAAGCTGCTTTGAAACAATCCATTGTTAAAAGCGCTATATAAATGAAGATGACTTGACTTGACTTAAAGCACTATGAATGATTTTTATTTTTTTTATTTTTTTGGCTAAACAACCATTCTGGCTGTTTTTAAACTTAAACATAAATCTTAAATTGAAAAAAAGGAATACAATGGGTTTACTTCTAATATTAGTATAATTTTATAGAAAAATGAATGGTGTATAATTACATTTTAGAAAGATATGAGACATTTCCTGATTCTTTTTTTGACATAATCCCTCGCCATAGCAAAACCGTTTGAGATATTCAATATCCGTTCACAATTTAGCATCTTTAATGTATTTTCATCAAGTTGAAAAAGTTTTGTAACTGTAGATGAAACTAACCCCCCCCCCCCCACACACACTTTTGTCACAAAAGGTGGCGCTACTGAGCCCCTGCACCACGCCCGTTTCTGAAACTTTGCACATGTCTACTGGCTAATAAATGTGATCTGTCTGTCAAGTTTCATGCAATTTTAAGCAATTTCAGGCATGCTAAGAGTCTCAAAAGCATCCAAAAAGAATATTAAAGTTTGATGCGTTGCCATGGCAACAGTATCTAAGATATCAATAATCCTTTCACAGGTCTACATCTGCCGTGTATTTACATTATACACATCAAGTTTGAAGCAAATCGGGTAAAAATAAGAGGGTGATTTCAAAGTATTTTGAAAGTGACACACTTCCTGCTGCCAGTTGGTGGCGCTATAACTTTGACTCACAATAGTCACATCCATGTGATCAGCCTCTCACAGCGAACACACTGTTGAAGTTTCATCAAGATCAGTTAATGTATGCAGAAGTTATAACACACTTCCTGTTTCCATTATTCGCCATAAATTCGTTTCCTCGTCACGGCCAAACCGTTCGAGATATCAGAAATCCCCTGGCAATTTTTCATCCTCAATGTCTTGACATCATGCTGACCGAGTTTCGTTGCGATTGGTTGAATTCTCTAGGAGGAGTATATCGAATTCCAGGGGCATACGCTTCCAAACAAACCATAATAGCCGACTTCCTGTTGGGCTGGGGTAAAAAGTAAAAGTACAAAGGATATATAAACCGATGAGATCTATATGTGTACCGAGTTTCATATTATTACATGCAAGCGTGTTTGATTTATGGACCAAGTTTTCGGACCTCGTTCCAGGGGGCGCTGTCGAGCCCCCCTGCCACGCCCGGGTACCAGCTTCAGCCCGGCCCTGATGGCCGCGGGTTCTGACCTGTGTGCAAAGTTTCAAGAGTTTTCGTGCACGTTAAGAGCCCCAAAAGTGCCCGGATAGTCGTTAGAATAATAATAATAATAATAAATATAGCTGCGAGCAGCGATTACGGGCCCAAGCCGGTGGCACCGCAACCCCGGTGCCTTTATATATATATATATATATATGTCTACATTGTTCAATCACGCCTCACACACACACACACACTTTTGCAGAGCCCACACCAATGCAAGCTCTATAGCACACATCTTCTCAAAGGTCAAAGCGGAGTTACGATATTGCCCGTCATGCACAGTAACCGTAAAGGCACCGGGGGTGGCGGTGCCACCGGCTTGTTTATATATATATATATATCGTATTATTCTAACTTGTAAAAAACTATTAACTTTTGTTAATATTCAACCATTTCACAACTAACTTTTTTCCATAGATCAAACACAACATAATTATATGGTGGACTGAAACAAAAATTATTAATTAAATAAAATTATTGTTTTCCTCTGAAATAGCAAAAGCATCACACACTAGCTGTACCTGCTCTAAATAAAAAAGAGTAATTCAATAAAAATACAAAATCGAACTAAATAAAATAAATTATTACAAAAACAAAATCAAACCAAAGAAAATATATCTTCGAAAAAAAAAGCGAGTGTCATGAGGAAAGGCGCCTCAGGAATCGTCAGGATTAACTCCATGTGTAAGGAATTTTGATTGATTTTATTTGTCACTTGAAAATTATTGTTAAATGTGTGCCTGCATAACTTTAATAAGATTTATTTTCTTTGATTTGATTTTGTTTTATATAATTTATTTATTTCGATTTTGTATTTTTATTTAAATACTATTATTTATTTAGAGCAGGTACAGCTAAGTGTGCGATGCTTTTGCTATTTCAGAGGGAAAAAAACACATTTTATTTCAAAAAGGCTTTTCAATTAAATAAAATGTTCAAGCTTTGTTTTCATTTTATTATTTTGTTTGTTTTAAGCTTTGTTTAATTTATATTGTTAATCATCTGACACAAAACAAATGCATAAAGTATCATTTTAACTTTTAAAAAACTATTAACATTTGTTAATAGTACATTGCCTGTCTTTTGTTAATAGGACAAAACATAGTTATTATATTTTATAATATTTTATAAATATATAAAATAAACATTTGTAATGAAATCGTTCAAAAAAATGATATTAGCATTGTTTTAAACTTTGAAACAGAAGTAGCGCAATGCCTGGCCACTCCCGCGCCGCCTCCTTTTCACAATCCGAGGGAACCATCTCCGGAATATTAACCTCACTCCTAGAAGTCCAATTCTCATTATTCATGCCTCTTACCTGGGATTGATTGCACACACACACACACACACACACACACACACACACGCACGCACGCACTCACACGCACACACACACACACACACACACACACGTGTCAAGTCACTTACATTTTAGATGCAATATTGACTGTTCTTCTGTTTCAGCAGCGAAAATAGTTAAACAAAGATCACAGCAGAACCATTGCATCTCACAGCAACGTGTTTTCTCATTACTGAATGATTCAGCATTTTGAACAAATTGGTTGACTCAAAGATTCAATGACCAATCCATAAACATCTGTCTCATTCATGAATGACTCAGTCGTTCAAACGAATCGTTTGAACGAATGAATCAATGACCCGCTCATTAAGACGGTCGCCTGGCGACACCTAGTGACGGTTTAGTGTTATTTGATTATACACTCAAAATATTCCACAACAAATCCTTTAAATTTAATGATATTCAGAACAGAACACAAATAAAAAAATAACTATAATAAAGCCAAAACGAAATAATTTAAAACAAAAGTAAAAGTAAGTGGTGTTAGGCTCACGTAAATCTCTCTTTAGAATCTAAATGTTGCAACATTTGCGATGTATTTGGATGCTAAACTATTCTTTATTACAGGCTTTGTACTTCACTCACGTTCCAATATCGACGGAAAAAATCATCCTCTTCACTTGTGCAAAAATGTGCTTGGAAAAATCACAGTGGAGCGGTGCTTACTGTGAATGATACAAATTGTACTACTGACTATTTCAACATAGCAGTGTAATTTGTATATGTTAGGTTGAATGTTTTATTATTGTGTGTGTGTGTGTGTGTGTGTTTGTGTGTGTGTGTGTGTGTGTGTGTGTGTGTGTGTGTGTGTGTGTGTGTGTGTGTGTGTGTGTGTGTGTGTGTGTGTGTCAGTGTGTGTGTGGGGGTCTGGGTGGCTCAGCGCGATTGAACAGTGAAACATACTCCGTCATTTTCTTCATACAGGACATCATTCAAACGTCAAAGTGTTTACTTATATTTGTGTACACTCGCAATTAAACACAACATTGTGTTTTTGTTAAATAAATTAAAGTAATACGTCCCCCGAAATGGCGCTAATTTTAAAATGAAACTAAAATGCTCACGGCTGCACGGGCATTCATAACTCTGCGCGCCCACGGTGAGGGACGAGCAGAACAGAGCGAACGTTGTTTAGTTCATTCCTACTTCCATAGGAATTAATTGAAAAAGCTCACTCTACTCTGCACCATTATTAATGAATTGTGCAGACGTCCTTATTTTACTTTCGCTTTTTACCTGATTTTGAACACAAGAGGGCAGTATAACACTATGTATGATTTGGAAAAAATTTTTTTTTGACTAAACAACCATTCTGGCTGTTTTTAAACTTAAACATTATTCTCTAATTGCTCTCACCATGCCCGTTTCTGAAACTCTGCACATGTCTACTGTCTAATAAATGTGATGTGTCTGTCGGGTTTCATGCAATTTCAAGTATGTTAAGAGTCTCAAAAGCATCAACAAAGAATAATAAAGTTTGATGCGTTGCCACGGCAACAGTATCTAAGATATCAATAATCCTTTCTCAGGTCTACATCTGCCGTGTGTCTACATTATACACATAAAGTTTGAAGCAAATTGGGTAAAAATAAGAGGGTGATTTCAAAGCCTTTAGGAAGTGACACACTTCCTGCTGCCAGTTGGTGGCGCTATAACTTTGACTCACAATAGTCACATCCATGTGATCGGACTCTTACAGCGAACACACTGCTGAAGTTTCATCAAGATCAGTTAATGTATGCAGAAGTTATAACACACTTCCTGTTTCCTTTATTCGCCATAAATTCGTTTCCTCGCCACAGCCAAACCGTTCGAGATATCAAAAATCCCCTGGCAACTTTTCATCCTCAATGTCTTGACTTCATGCTGACCGAGTTTCGTGGCGATTGGTTGAATTCTCTAGGAGGAGTATATCAATTCCAGGGGCATACGCTTCCAAACAAACCATAATAGCCGACTTCCTGTTGGGCTGGGGTAAAAAGTAAAAGTACAAAGGATATATGAATCGATGAGATCTATATGTGTACCGAGTTTCATATTATTACATTCAAGCGTGTTTGATTTATGGACCAAGTTTTCGGACCCCGTTCCAGGGGGCACTGTCGAGCCCCCCTGCCACGCCCGGGTACCAGCTTCAGCCCGGCCCTGATGGCCACGGGTTCTGACCCGTGTGCAAAGTTTCAAGAGTTTTTGAGCACGTTAAGGGCCCCCAAAGTGCGCTGAGAGTCTCAAAAGTATCCAAAAAGAATATTAAAGTTTGATGCGTTGTCACGGCAACAGCATCTAAGATATCAACAATCCTTTCACAGGTCTAAATCTGGCGTGTGTCTACATTATACACATCAAGTTTGAAGCAAATCGGGTAAAGCCTGTTTGATTTATGGACCAAGTTTTCGGACCCCATTCCAGGGGGCGCTGTCGAGCCCCCCTGCCACGCCCGGGTACCAGCTTCAGCCCGGCCCTGATGGCCGCGGTTTCTGACCCGTGTGCAAAGTTTCAAGAGTTTTTGAGCACGTTAAGGGCCCCAAAAGTGCGCTAAGAATCTCAAAAGTATCCAAAAAGAATATTAAAGTTTGATGCGTTGTCACGGCAACAGCATCTAAGATATCAACAATCCTTTCACAGGTCTACATCTGGCTTGTGTCTACATTATACACATCAAGTTTGAAGCAAATAGGGTAAAGCGTGTTGGATATATGGACCAAATTGTCTGACCCGTTCAAGGGGGCGCTGTCGAGCCCCCCTGCCACGCCCGGGTACCAGCTTCAGCCTGGCCCTGATGGCCGCGGGTTTTGTCCCGTGTGCAAAGTTTCAAGAGTTTTCGAGCACGTTAAGAACCCCAAAAGTGCCCGAAAGCATAAAAAAGCATGAAAAAGCTTAAAAAAAGGAATATTAATGTTTGATGCATTGCCATGGCAACAGTATCTAAGATATCAATAATCCTTTCACAGGTCTACATCTGGCGTGTGTCTACATTATGCACATGAAGTTTGAAGCAAATCGGGTAAAAATAAGAGGGTGATTTAAAAGCATTTTGAAAGTGACACACTTCCTGCTTCCAGTTGGTGGCGCTATAACTTTGACTCACAATAGTCACATCCATGTGATCGGGCTCTTACAACGAACACACTGCTGAAGTTTCATCAAGATTAGTTAATGTATGCAGTAGTTATAACACACTTCCTGTTTCACGTTTCTCGCCATAATTTCGTTTACTCGCCACGGCCAAACCGTTCGAGATATCAAAAATCCCCTGGCAATTTTTCATCCTCAGTGTCTTGACTTCATGCTGACCGAGTTTCGTGCCGTGTGTTTGAATTCTCTAGGAGGAGTATTTCACATTCCATTGCATGTGTTTTCCAAACAACCCTTAATAGCCGACTTCCTGTTGGGCTGGGGTAAAAAGTAAGAGCATGAAGTATATATGAACCGATGAGATCTATATGTGTACTGAGTTTCATATTATTACATGCAAGCGTGTTTGATTTATGGACCAAGTGTTCAAACCCCGTTCCAGGGGGCGCTGTCGAGCCCCCCTGCCACGCCCGGGTACCAGCTTCAGCCCGGCCCTGATGGCCGCGGGTTCTGAGATGTGTGCAAAGTTTCAAGAGTTTTCGAGCACGTTA
The DNA here is from genome assembly GCA_030578255.1 of Tiaroga cobitis. Classification (NCBI taxonomy): domain Eukaryota; kingdom Metazoa; phylum Chordata; class Actinopteri; order Cypriniformes; family Leuciscidae; genus Tiaroga; species Tiaroga cobitis. The sequence goes on from CM060609.1 coordinate 24,510,142, forward strand.
AGGCCCCCAAAAGTGCCCAAAAGGTAGTAAAATAATAATAATAATAATAATAATAAAATATAGCTGCGAGCAGCGATTACGGGCCCAAGCCGGTGGCACCGCAACCCCGGTGCCTTTAGTTACCTAAAGGCACCGGAGTGGCGGTGCCGCCGGC